>JALMGF010000069.1:2325000-3557500 GCA_023333645.1 Sceloporus occidentalis
CGTCTTATACGCCCAGTCGTCTTATACACCGGAAAATACGGTATATACAGACACACAAACACATACATACACTATGTGACCCTGGGTAGGGAGGAGTGATTCCCATGTTAATCTGTGTATTGTTCTGTTGTTGATGGCAGGGCCTCAGGGTGGGATGATATGCAAAGGAGGATTAGTGTCTGATAACTGGTGATCATTATCTGCTGGGAAAGCCCCTGACCCTGAGTGGTTTCTCATTTGCATTTGCTGAGTGCAGGGTCAGGAGCTTTCCCAGCAGATAATGATCACTGGATAAATTGTTATGGCAGTCTGATAAAAAGAAAATATCTAAATTTTACAATTTACCATTGAATACCGTGTATACTCATGTATAAGTCAACCTCATGTATAAGTCGAGGGCAGTTTTTGAGGCCAAAATCATGGATTTTGATATGACCCGTGGATATGTCAAGGGAATGTAACAAAAATGGAGAAACAAAGCACCACTTCCTGCTCTACATCTCTCTCTCTGAACCTCTCTCAAGGATCACAGTACTGTATCAGCATGGGGAAACAAGTCTGGGTGCATACACACGCACACACACACCTCTTTGCATCAGCATTTCCAGACTTAAGGCTTGCAGAAAAAAAAGAAGAAGACACCAGCCATGCCTTTAACACCAGCATTTCCAGACCCATGGCTTGCAGGGGGGAAAAGGAGGACCCCAGCCTTGCCTTTAACCCCATCATTTCCAGACCCATGGCTTGGAGGGAAAAAAAAGGAGGACCCCAGCTTTGCCTTTAATTCCGTCATTTCCAGACCCATGGCTTGGAGAGAAAAAGGAGGACCCCAGCCTTGCCTTTAACCCCATCATTTCTAGATCCATGGCTTCCATGGAAAAAAAAGGAGGAACCCAGCTTTGCCTTTAACCCCATCATTTCCAGACCCATGGCTTGGAGGGAAAAAGGAGGACCCCAGTCTTGACTTTAACCCCATCATTTCCAGATCCATGGCTTGGAGGGAAAAAGGAGGACGCCAGGCTTGCCTTTAACCTCATCATTTCCAGACCCATGGCTTGGAGGGGGAAAAAGGAGGCCCCCAGGCTTGCCTTTAACCACAGCATTTCCAGACCTATGGCTTGGAGGGGGAAAAAGGAGGACCCCAGGCTTGCCTTTAACCACAGCATTTCCAGACCCATGGCTTGGAGGGGGAAAAAGGAGGACCCCAGGCTTGCCTCTAACCCCAGCATTTCCAGACCCATGGTTTGCAAAATGGGGTCCAAGCCTGGGCATGCTCCCTCTCTCTGCATCCTTCTCCCTTCCCTCAGTAGCTGCTTGTTAGCTCCAGCTGCGAAGGAGGGCTGAAGGATCACACACTCGTGGAGAGAGGAGAGGATGCCGGCACCGGGACTCAAATGGGGACTGTTTACTTGGCTACAGAGAAGGTAGGCACCTTTTTTTAATGAACTTTATCAGCTGTAGTAACCTACTGACCCTTCCATAAGTCGATCCTTGATTTTGGAGTCCATTTGGGGGCATAAATTTCTCGACTTATAGTTGAGTATATACGGTAGAAGCTTAGAGCAAGAAACTATAAAAGATTACATGTTTAAATGGTCTTGGGACATAGGTTGTAAAATGCATGCATGGATAAAGACTAATAAATTCACGGTGGCACAAGACCTTAAGGAAATTCATTTGAAAATTATGAACAGGTGGTATTATACCCCCTGGAAACTGAAAAAAAAATATATATATAATTTGCCAGATGGGTTGTGTTGGAGATGAAGAGAGAAGGGCACAATATTCCATATGTGGTGGAGATGCCCTGTGATTCAAAAGTTCTGGAAGGAAGCCCATTGCACAATCCAGAACATATTTAAAATAAAACTACCAATGGCTCAGGACAGATGGGCGCAATGGGGTGCTGTCATCACCCCTGGTACATGCAAAGGGTGTCAAAATGGCGGTGCCCTGTACAGATGGGCGCCGTCATTTTGACGCAATGGATGCTTAGTGTCCGCACGTCACAATGCCATTGTGATGTCGCAAGTGCACCATTGGCACATTGTAAAAGAACTCACTTTTTGCGGGTTCGTTTTGCTGCGTGAGGAAGCCACATGGTTTGTCCGCTGCAGCTTCCTCGCACAGCAAAACAAGGCGTGGGCAGACCACCCTTTTTGGGTGGTCTGTACTCCGCCAATGAGTCCTAAATTATACCTACTGAATATGATGTCCATATTAAAACCAAGGGATGAAAATAAGTATTGGAAAATGATGCTTTACTTAGTAACAGCTGCCAGACTCCTTATAGCTAGACACTGGAAATCAGAAAAGATTCTGACGTTAGAGGATTGGATGCAAAAAGTAAACCAATTCAAAAAATTGGATAGAATGTCATGGTATCTTAAAAATCAAAGCACAGCGAAAAGGAAAGAAGAATGGCAGAAAATATTGGACTTTTGGGAAAAAGAAGTGGGGCTTAAACTTAAAACTAAATGTGTGAAATGGTTGATTTACATTAAAAAGATACTTATATACGTTATTTGCTCTAATTTTCACAGGTTATGATTTCTTTTAGTATACCCGCTTATAAAGACTATGATAAGGTAGAAGCTGAGGATCTTAGGTTTAAGATTGTATTAAAACAATAAGATTTGAAGACGAGGAGAAAAAGAGAAAGAAAGAAGAACAACATAAACTTAATTATATGAGACAAATATTGGAAAGATAGCTTTGAAATGGATATACAGTATTGCTTTTCCTCTCTTTTTCTCTTCATAATATAGCAAAGTCAAATACTACCGTATTGAGAAGTTAAGGGATTTTGTTCCCCTAGTATAAAGTGCACTCTTCAACACTAGAAGATTAAAAGGAAGATACAACACAGGTCTAAAGAAGACAAGAAAACAAGCTTGACTGTACGCTCAATGTCAATTTTATTTGTATTTTATGATGATTCAATAAAGATCATTTAAAATAATAATAATAAATGGTGTATGCGTCTTAAGAGGCCAGAAGCCGCAGCAAAGCCATGCACCAGTCCTAAGGACTGGAGCGCAGCTTTGGCACAGCTTCTGGCCTCTTAAAATGTGTGTGTCATTTAAACTGCATACCTCTAAAGTGACCCGAAGCAGCTTTATTTTGGTCTGTCTGTACAGACCCAAATTCGGCTTCCCCCAAAGTGGTCCAAAAGGAATTGTGCTGGTCTGGATCCTCCAGACTCAAGTTGCATCTACACTGGAGAAATAATGTAGTTTGACATGACTTTAATTGCCATGGATTATCCTACATCCTCCAGGATCCTGTAGTTTTTTTGAGGCACCAGCACTCTGGCAGAGAAAGCTAAAGATCTTGCAAAACAGCAAATCCCAGGATTTCATAGGATGGAGCAGTGATGTCAAACTGCATTATTTCTATTGTCTAGAAGCATCCTCAGTTCAGAGCCTTCTGGGTATCAGTGCAGCTGTCAGCCTTCAATATCTGCTTCCAGAGCAGTCCTTGCTTGCTCTGACTTTGCCAGAGTTTGGGCAAGTTATGTTTATAACACCTCCCAGAACTGCCCCTAGACTAGCATGTAGTTTGGTACGTAGCTTTCTGACAGATAAAGCTAGATCTCTCACAATACTGCCATTCCCAGAATTCCATAGCACTGAGCCATGGCAGTTAAAGTGGGGTCAAACTGGATTATTTTTCTGCCATGCAGATACAGCCTAAAAGAGAGTAAGTAATGGAGGATTCACATTACATCAGTTTGCTTCAGAAAAAGAAGACATTGGAAGTCCAAAAATCAGAGCAGAAGAATTTGGGGAGCATCCCAGAAGGAAAGGATGGGAAGAAAAAAGGCAGTCCTGACCTTCATTCAAAGAAAGAAGGCATCTAATAATGCATTGCTAATTTTGTTTACACAGACGTAAGTCCCACTGACTTCAATGGTGCTTTTGTGTGTGTGTCGGTTGTCAGCTTCTGGCGATCCCATGCATTTCATAGGATTTTCATAGACACAGAGGTTTTTGAGGATTTTTGAGCTCAGATCTTGGGTGACTGCGGGTCCACGATGCGAATTCATGTCATAACATGACTGTGTTATCAGACATGATTCCTTTCTATGGGCGCTCCTTCCGTGGCGATTCCGCGGTGATTCCAAAGTGATCCCTCATTTTGGTAAAATCGTAAAAAAAGTGAATTCACAGAATTCGCGTTCAAGCTCACTTCGATTAAACTTCGAAATTGGTCTGGTGTGGAAGATCACTCCGATGTCGCCCCCCTTGGCCCCCTGCGTCCTGCTCCTTCATCCCCCTCCTCCTCCTTCATGTCACCTTGTTCTCTCTGCCACCCTGCAACCTATCCCATCATCTCCTGACTGCTCCTTCAGCACGATGAAGGATGACAGCTAAGGAGGGGGCAGGGAAGGAGGACAGTATCCAGAGCCCCACTGAGCATGTGCAAGGGTCCCAATTCGAATCATTGAATCCACATGGTATGCACCGGTGTGGTAATATAATTTGCACTCACTTTGCTTTGCATGAATTTGCATCACATGAATTGCCTTGGATTCGATTCCCCCTCGATTCGGAAGGGCAACGGGAGAGCAACCAGGTGTCATAAAACATTCATGTTACGACGTGAATTCGCATAGCTGAACCAGGAGTCACCCCAGGTCTGACCTGCAAAAAGCTCAGTGTGTTATACTTCATAGTCAAGGAATACTTGCAGCTGGTTTTTCCAGCTCCCTTCTCTGAAATATAACCTACAGCTTGGGTCTGCAATGGCAGTCTCCCATCTAAGTGCTAATCAGAGCTGACCCTGCTTAGCTCCAAGATCAAATGAGACCTGGTGCCTTTATGGTATTAAAGCTTTTGCTGTCCTGTATTAAGGATTGCTCTTCTTCAGATTAGTTTCCTCTATCTGACTTCAGGTCTAATTCTACAGAAACCTGATATGTGTTTTGTGTGTGTGTGTGTGTGTGTGTGTATGAGGCTGTTTTGCAGTCTGCAAAAAGAAGCAACCAAGTGAAAATGAGTGTCTGTCAAATCCCGAAGAGAAAAGGCCCCTCTGTTTTCCCATTTCTTGTCCCATTATCTATTTACACGGGAAGCACGCTGAGAAACAAATAAGCTATCAAGCAGACCAGCAGGGCTGTCCAGAAGTAAAAAGGCAGCTGCAAAATTATTCTGACAGTTGTTTTCCTCGCAAGCCCTGGGATGTCCTGCAATGCCAAAGGAAAAAAGCAAGAAAGTCCAATTTCATACCAGGTGGAAGGCAAGTGAAAGATTCATCTTAACATGTCAGGGGCCTTGTAATATGTTTCTGAGAGGTGCAATGCGGCTGGTGTTGTGAGCATCGGGGTCTAGAGAGGAGGTGTGGGTCCCAGCATGAGCCCAGTGGCTAAGGGACAAAGGGAAGAGGAGCCTGTGCCATCATTGCTGGGCACAACGGAGCCAGCTGGTGCATGCAGTAGAGCTTGGCCATAATCTGTTAAAAACTAACTAAGGCCCAGTACATACCTCCCTGAAAGTCTGGGCTGGAGGCGTCTGGTATCCCTCCGGAGGGACACTGCAGCAGCCAAACCGCACAGCATCCCTCCACCCCAAAAAGAACCCAAAAAAAACGGGTTCCTCTTGGGACACCGCACACTGTCACGAATGCGCCATTGGCGCACTTGTGATGTAAGCGATGCACAGAGATGTCTACATGCTGTGCATCACTTACCTTATGATGGTGGCCCCCATATGGATGGGAGGCTGCCATGACGCCGGCGCCCACACATCCTAGGGTTCCAGAGCGTGTGGTTGCTGCGCGCTCTGGAACTTTAGAATTGGCCAGAGGACGGCGTTTCCTGCCTGTCTGTCCCAGGCCTAGTTCACCTATCCTCTATTTTAACAAATCCATGACAATTGAGGGGAACAGTCAGCATTTTAATGCCAATCCCAGTGGATGAAATTGCACAGCTATGCTGGGGCAGACTGATGAGAGTTGTAGTCCAACAGCACTTGGACAACTATACAATTCCCACCCAACCTTGCATTAGCATATCCTTTTTTTTAGTAACATATAACATTTTATGTGACAGCCAGCGTAGCATAGTTTTTTGAGTGTTGGAATGGACTCTAGAGACCAGGGTTCGATTCCCAGCTTGGCCATGAAACTCACATGCTCTCAGCTTCAACAGAAGGCAATGGCAAACCTCCTCTGAACAAACCTTGCTAAGAAAACCCCATAATAGGTTCGCCTTAGGATTGCCATAAGACTTGATGGCAAACTATAACAACAGGTGCTAAAATTTCTCAAACTCAGAATGGCAAGCCTCCTCTGAACCAATCTTGCCAAGAAAAACCCATGCTAGCTTTGCCTTAGGATCACCATAAGTCATAAATGACTTGAAAGCACACAACAACAACATCAAAACATTTTACGTGAATTAATTTTATCACTAGGGGTGATTTTTCAGGTTTGAGTCTTTTTCTAATTGTAATGCATTTTTAAAAATTACCACTCTTATCAGTATATTAATATGTTAACAAATTAATAAGTCTTAGTAGTGATGAGAGGATCAAATTAATTTTAATCACAGAGTTGGAAGAGATCCCAAGGGCCCCAATCATACAGGAATACACAATCAAAGCACTCCTGACAGATGGCCATCCAGCCTCTTTTTGAAAACCTTCAAAGGAGACTTTTCCACTCTCCAAGGCAGCACATTCCTCTGTCAAACAGCTCTTACTGCCAGAAAGCTTTTCATGATCTCATATACATTTTCCCCTTTCTTTAACTTGCTGCTGTGTGCCTTCAAGCTGTTTCCGATTTATGGCAAGCATAAGCATTTGCTTTTGCCTTTCTCTGAGGCTGAGAGAGCGTGGTTTGCCCAAGATCACCAGTGAGTTTCCATGACTGAGCAGGAATCCAAACCCTGATCCCCAGAGACGTAGTCCAACGCTAAAACCAGCCATCATGAGTATGGTAGCTCTGTTTTGGCTTGCTGTCCATCATAATTAAGCCTAAATAAATGCACATCCTTTCACTGGTTAGGCCTTCCCTTCCCTTTCTCCACTTCCCTTTGTCTCCTTTGTAGTGAATTTTAGCTCCTTTTCTATCTCCCCAAATTTTATCACAGTGATTCACAAACTTTGGTCCTCCAAGCCTTTTGGACTTCATTGCCCAGAAACCCCAGCCAACTTGGCCAACAGTCAGGAATTCTAGGAGCTGAAGTCCAAAACATCTGGAAGACCAAAGATTGGAAAAAAACTGTTTTATAATGTGGATTGCCCACCATTTCTAACATTGCACAGCTAGCTTGTGTGAAGTGCTTGTCAGCTATCACACAATACAATGGACACTTGTTATACGCTGGCATTTGGTTCCAAGATCCCCTGTGGATAACAAAATCCGTGGATGCTCAAATCCCATTAAATATAATGACAAAATGCAAAATAGTGTCCCTTATAAAAAATGGAGAATCAAGGGCCTGTTACAAATGGGCACCCTAGGACGGACTCCAAACGGGCACCAGACGCCCCAACCCTAGCACGGACTGAGTACGTAACAAATGGCGGCGGCCGTTCCACACGGCCACCGCCATTTTGACGTAACGGATGCTCTGTGTCCGCACGTCGCGCGGTGGAAGTGACGCTGCGAGTGCGCAACTAGCGCCTCGTGGCATCTCTTCCGGGCTGCAAGCATTCCCGGATGCAGCAACTGGCGGTGGCAGCAGACCGCCGCAATCTGCCGGTCTGTAACGCGCCAAGGTTTGATATTTGAAATTTATACTTTTTTGGAACATTTTCAAACCGTGGATGCTTGAATAAGAAGGGCTGACTGTACAATGTTGACCTCAGATTTGAATTTGGAAATATCAATTATGATGATGCATTAAAACTGAGTAATGCACTACTCAGTATGGTATATGCACTACTCAGGAGTTTGGACTGGATAGCCCTTGGGATCTCTCCCAACTCTATGACTCTATGATCATTGGTGGGAGTGGGGTGGAAATATCCATCTGCTGTGCTCTGATCGGCAAGAGAAAAGACCCCATCACCTGCAGTGGTAGCTGCCTGGTAAATCAGGATTGGGGGACTTTTATAATCAGTACATATCCCATACACTATTCACTATGAATATATATCAGATAAAAATATGCAAATCTAGGTTAAAAAGTCGCAACTACGATTATGAATTCCAGCCGCTATTGGTAACTGTGTGGTTGTGTTTTCAAAAAGCAAACAGCAGCCAGTAGGGAGGCTGCTGTAACAGATCACAGCCTGATCTGATCAGAATCGCAGCTTGTGTAGACCCAGCTGTCTCCAGAATCACTATAAATTCAATGAGGTATCATAGACATATGGTAGAAAGAAGAGTGGGGTGGATGTATGGTCCACAAGAATAGTGGTATATCACTCAGCTTATAGAGACGGGGCCTGGGCTGCAAGGTTCATCATCCTAAGAACCTGTTCTCATTTTAAAACATTAAATAGTCCTCAGATCATCATTTGCAAAGACAGGTGTGAAACTGAATGGTAATCATGATTATTGTCACAGAAGTGAATTTAGTTGGTTCACAAGTATCACTAGTACTTACTTCCTAGCCAAGAAAGGGAAGGGTTGAAGCTAATAGACTCAAGAATGAGTTTCAGTACATAACTCTTTGCCTCCTGGCCCTATTACTATCAGTGAACAGAGTAATTATGTGAAATAGGTACAGTGGGTAAAAAAGTGCGTAATGTAAATGTAATGTAATGTAAATAGCAGAGAATACAACTCTGGGGAGTACTAAATTCTACAATATCCCTAATCAGGTTCACTCAGAATATTTTGCTTGGCTTGGCTTTTGTTTTGCTTTATTTACCTTACTAATCCTATATTCATTTTCTTGATATACCTCACTGAATTCTAAGAAGACATAACGTACTTGGGCATCAGCTACTATTAAACAAGTAAATAGCACCATATCTCAGAATGATATATGATTCCATCAAGAGGACCAGTACAACATTGAGTTTTGATGCAGGACTAAGGCGCATCAAACATAAATTGCTATGAAAGCTTCTTTACCTTAAATGATTCCAAGAATCCCCCATGGCCTCCATTTTCCAGCTTGTCCTCCTCAAATCCCAGGCCTAGCATCAATTGCGTATGGACATGAAGTTCATCGTGGAGGTTGTCCAGCAGAGCAGCTCGCGTCCGATCCTAAGAACAACATTATGAAACAAACGTCATCATTTTTAAAGTGTTGTGTTTTCATCCCGTTGCTATAATACAGTCACAGACCTAAGCCAAAAATTCTCAAAGGGCAAGAATGGGAAACTATTTTGCTCCAAGTGCTTTTACTATTTCTTTTTTTAAACTCCCTAAAACCCTTGGGATGAAGTTGTATTGCTGGCACCACTAAAGGCAACCCTCATCTTTTCAAATGACTTAAATTGATTTTATTACCTCTTTAGAGATAAAGCTGGACAGAAATATTTAATTTTTAAAAAAATGAACTTTCAGAAATGCTCATAGTACGAGAGGACATGGTTCCAGCCTCGTATCTGAATTTAGTCATCCATGATCCAATGTTGCACCGTGTGCAGGCATCTTTTGTGGCATGGCACATGGCATTACTAGAGACGTCATTACAACTTTGCTATGAAAAAGCTTGCTGTGAAAATGCTTCCTCCAACATTTGCACAAAAAGTTGTTCAAAATCTAGCAATTTTGCACAACAAAAGTTCCAGCTTTCTTGATGTATAACATCTGAGTTGCAGAACTTTCAAATTGGTCAAAGCTGTAGACAAGACACCAAACACTTAACCACATTGTTTATATAGCAGCATAATGAGCAATTTAGTTTTGCATTTTCTGCACTTTCTTCAAATAAATAATGTAAATGGCTAAAGGGTTTCCCCCTTCAGGGACCTGTGCGACTTTCTGTGTGTAGTGAAAAGAAAAAGACTGTAAGTTTTGAACGTAAAGCTGAGCAGTGTCCCAAACTCTTGGCAGCTGTCAAAAACTGTGCAGTTTTGTTGTCTGGGAAAGAAAACAAAACAAAAGTTTCTGACAAATTGCAGGAACTATTGATGTGCCATTTTTCTTCCCAGCCAGGTTTCTCAAAAGGTCACAAACTTCAAATTTGACTCCAGTCGGGAAACTGATGGGATTTCATTCCATCCCAAGTGTGGAGGTTGTGCATTTGATCATTTCACAGTAGAATCCACAAAAAGCCAAATCCCCCAGCATCCCTCTCCTTTGCATATGTTATTTTCCTTTAACATCCAGGTTCGCTGGATGCTACAATGGCCTAGATATTCCAAAGTAATAACTCTCTTGGGTAAGGAAATTATCCCCTTTCCATGGCTCCCATCTTACCTCCAGCTTAGCAAACTTGTCTGACTTGCAGCAGGCATTTTCTGCATTGATCAGTTTGGTGAGAAGAAACTCCCGGAATTCTGAATTCTAGGAAGGAGAGGAGAGATGGCTTAGATATTAAGCTGACAAACCACTTCATTTTGGTCATGTTCTCAGATGAAGATTAGAACAGTGTCCTAATATCCCAGACATTTTTGCATGAACCTTTGATAAACCAAGGTTAACCCTTGCAGAACCACTCCTGAGTAACCTTATTGGTTTCTCACTCTGCTGAAAGTATCTAAGGTGCTTTACAGAGTGCGTCCAGGAACCTCAGCGGACAAACCGTGCGATTCCCGGACGCAGCAAAAAGAACCTGCAAAAAGCGGGTTCTTTTTGCGGTGTGGAAATGACGCTGCAAGTCGCCAATGGTGCACTCATGGCGTCATTTCTGCTGCGTGACGTGCAGACGCTAAGCGTCCGTGACATCAACATGGCGGCACCCATGTAGTATGAATGATGCAATTTTGTACATGCTCAGCGCATACTAGGGTAAGGGGCGTCCGGAAAGGATGCCCCTTTCTAACCCTAGTACGTGCCGAGCACATACTTTCTGCCCGTGCAGAATGGGCCTAAGATTCAGATGAAGCTATCTGACCCATAGGTTTATCGATTTTGGAGTGGAAGTGCAGAAAATGGCTTCCGAAGAAATAAAAAATAGTTTTTAAAAAATATTTATTTTGCGGAGGGGATGAATGAACCTACACAAGGTCCTATATTGCCAGATGACTGTACCTAAGGTTTCAATTCAAAAAAAGCTCTAGCAGCAAGCTGAAGACAAGCCTAGCCTATAAAGAAGTCTAGACTGTGAATCCAAGTTGCTTCTTTCTAAGGAGTTTATCACACGGGAGGAATTTCTCTTAATATTGAATGAAAAGAAAGTGGGGGCAGAACACATTCACGTGAATTTGCTAGTTCAGTGAATTTACATGAATTCAAATTGCGTTCAAACTGACTTCCCATTGCCTGAAAACGGCTTCCCATTGTCCGAAATTGCGTGTGGTAATCTATCACACAATAACGTTAAACCCCATGATTGCGTTTGGATTGCCATTGGATTATACTTCCAATTTCTCTTGTCTGATAATGTCCTAAGGTTTCTGGGGAAAACTGCCTTATCTTGAGAATCTCTGCTGATTTGCTACTTTTGGTGTATCTACACTGTAATGTAGATAATGCAGTTTGATACTATTTTAAGTGTTGTAGCTCCAGCCTATGGAAGTCTGGGTTTTGTAGTTTTGCATAGACCATGGTATCCTTCTGGAACGCCAGAGTGAGTTAGGAATTGGAGACTCTGCTTTGCAATGGTTCTGTTCATACCTCTCAGGCAGGTTCCAGATGGTGATGCTGGGAGAGAGCTTCTCTTCTAAAAGAGAGCTGACATCTGGCGTCCCTCAGGGCACCATTCTGTCCCCCATGCTGTTTAACATTTACATGAAGCCGCTGGGTGAGATCATCTGGAGACATGGTGCGGGGGGTTATCCGTACACTGATGACACCCAAATCTGTTTCTCTATGTCTCTGACTGCTTAAGTAACCAAGGAGGGCTTCTCCCCTCTGAATTGACTGTCTGAGGTCAGTAATGGGCTGGATGAGGGAAAATAGACTTAAGATGAATCCAAACAAAATGGAAGTACTCGTGATAGGTAACCCTAATCTGGGTATGGAGAGATGTTCACTAGTCCGGGACAGGGTCACACTTCCCCTAAAGGACTGTGTTCACAGTCTGCGGGTGCTCCTGGACTCGTCTCTTCAACTGTCTTTACAGATAGATGTGATGGCCAGGAGTGCCCGTTATCAGCTTTGGCCGATATGCCAACTGTGACCCTATCTGGAGCTGTGGGACCTAGAAACGGTTGTACATGTGCTGGTAACCTCTCATCTCGATTTCTGCTACGCACTTTACATGGGGTTACTCTTGTGCCACGTTTGGAAGCTTCAACTGGTTCAAAACATGGCAGCCAGGTTGGTTGCAGGTAAATCTAAGTTCAACCATATTACACCTATCTTGAAATCTTTGCATTGGCTGCCTATCAGCTTCCAGGCAGAGAACAAGGTGTTGATCATTACCTATAAAGCCCTACATGGTTTGGGTCCAGCTTACTTGACGGAACGCGTTCTCCCATACAATCCTTCCCGCACACTCAGGTCTTCTGGGAAGAACCTACTACAGTCAAGAAAATCCAGATTGGTGGCGACTCCCCAGAGGTCCTTTTCAGTTGTTGCTCCAAAAATTTGGAATGACCTACCGGAAGAGACCCGCCAGATAACATCTCTTGACGCCTTCATAAAGGCGATTAAAACGGTCCTCTTCCGGCGGGGCTTCCCAGACCGACCTCTGATCAGGATAGAATTTGCTTCTTTAATCAGCCCACTCTGTATTGCCTCTTGCGCCTTAATCTGTTTTAACAGATCATGTTTTTATTTATATGTTTTTTATTGTTATGATTTTATATTTGTAGGAGGGAGGGTAGGGGGAATGGGGGAATAAAAGAATGTTTTTGTCATTGCTTTTGTATTGTATTTGATTTTGCTGTTACCCGCCCCGATCCTCAAAAGGGAGAGGCGCGATACAAATAAATAAATAAATAATAATAATAATAATAATAATAATTATTATTATTATTATTAAGGCTGGCTTGCATTCTGTATGAATAGAAGGACTACTCAAACCAAAAAGGTACACGGTGATCTGAAATCCAATAATTTTCAAGGTGGAGGGTTACTATTATTAGGAGTGGAGGAGTGCTTCCAGTTTTATGGCTCAATGGGAATGACTGCAAACATGCCCTGCTGAGTCAAAATGATGGCAAAACTTTAGACAATAAAAAAAAATGGAAACACCCTGTCATTTTATAATTGTAATCCCATTATCACCATCTGAAAATCCATTTCACTTAGTTCCTACTATAAGTTACCTCTGCCTCCACATAGACACACAATTTCAGGAGGGACAAATTATTACAAGAAGGCTCCTTCTCTAATTAGATTTTTTGCCTTGTTGTTGCTGTTAAGTGTCATCAAATTAGCTTTGACTTAGGTGACTCTATGAACGACCCCCCTCCCAAAAATCCTGTTATTAACAGTCCTGCTTAAGTTTCGTAAAAATCAAGGCAGTGCTTTCCTTGATGGAGTCAATCCATCTATTTATACGGTCACTCTCTTTTCATACTTCTTACTTTTTGAAATACAGGTGGGCTTGGCAGTGAAGGACCAAAGGAAGGAACGTCTTCTCGTGCGGTGACAGCTACCTACCAGAAAGAGAAACAGAGGGAAAGAATGCAAAGAAAGGTACATAAAATAAATGTACAAGGACATCTATACAGATCATCTATATAAATCAAAATGTAAATGTTTGCTTGCTCAAAATTTTAAATCTCCGAAAGTTCTTCTCTGATTGCTTTGAAATTCTGACACAATGTTGCATTTGAATACACACATGTTTTTATATACCTACTATGTTTTTATATACCTACCACTATACAGTTGTCACACTTGTGACAGGTAAAAATATGCTTTTTAAAAAAACATTGCCATCTGTTGGACATAAAAGCAACACACGCTTTAGTAAATATTTTACAATTCCATTTAAATGTTTCCGATTTATGATCCATTTATGATTTCCAAATTTCCAATTTTACAATTCCATTTCAATGTTTCTGGGAATGCTTGCCCATAGGGAGACATTGAGGAATGCTTGCCCATAAGGAGACATCGTAGAATGCTTCCCCATAGGGAGACACTGGGAAATGCTTGCCCATAGGGAGACATTGGGGAATACTGGCCCATAGGGAGACATCATGGAATGCTTGCCCATAGGGAGACATCATGGAATGCTTGCCCATAGGGAGACACTGGGAAATGCTTGCCCATAGGGAGACATCATGGAATGCTTGCCCATAGGGAGACATCGGGGAATGCTTGCCCATAGGGAGACATTGGGGAATGCTTGCCCATAGGGAGGCGTTGGGGAATGCTTGCCCATAGGGAGACATTGGGGAATGCTTGCCCATAGGGAGGCGTTGGGGAAGGCTTGCCCATAGGGAGACATTGGGGAAACGTGCGCTTTCTCTTTTCTTTCTTTTCCATTTAACCAGACTGAGCCACAGCAATGCGTGTCTGGGTACTGCTAGTATATAATAAAATGGTAACCATCTGGCTTTCCTGATATTGGTCAACAGCAACTCCCATCATTCCTTATCTTTAGCTGTTAAGAGATCATAGGGAGAGAAGGCTGTAAATCTATGTTTCCCTCCCCTCCCCAGAGTTGGTAGAATTTACTGCCCATTTTCCAGCTGTGGAACAAGTTAAGAGGTGGGTGGCACATTGGTGTCATTTCCTCTGAAACTCAGACCTTGTCTGCATGGCATTTCCTCACCCCACTCCAGTTCTCACATTGTCCTATATGAGCGACACATGTCCCAAACTCCGCTTCTTGTGCAGCCAGTCCAGATGATGTCTGGTACATTCTGCACCTGAATAGGAGTGTAACTGTGGACTTTAGCACACAGCTAAATAATCTGTTTTACCTTGCCCGGTTTGAATCCTCTTCTGGGATGCAGCCAGATATTATCAGGTGTAGTTTGCTACTGATGCCGCCTCCTGCCTAAAACCCAGCTAGAACCCGGCTCCCAGCCACACTCAGACGGCCGATTTGCAAATAATGATGATTTATTTCTAGCCCGCCCTATCATAGAGAATCCGGGCGGGTTACAACAATAACACACATCAAAGTTACAAAAAAATCCAAGAAGAAAACAATCCTTATACCCACCCACCCCCATTCCTAATGCTAAAACAGGATTAAACAGTCATAGTATAAAAGCATTAATAACTATTAAAACATTACAACATTCAACTATCCAGTGAACTCTGCCCATGATGACTTTTATTTAGCTTAGTCGGTTTTAATATGTAGTTTTTAATCTTACATTGTTTAATCTTGTTTTAAGGGGGGTATTATGTATATATGGATGTATTTTAACCTGTTGTACACCGCTTTGATTGCCTGGCAAAAAGCGGGATAGAAATAAAAAAAATTATTTTTATTTATTTAACTAGAATTTGGAGGAAAATAAGTAGACGAGGAGGCATTTTTCATAATCGTGATCATGTTCATGTCAGGTTCGTATCTAGATCTATATCTATATTTTTATATCTATATGCATCCTGAATCAGAGTTCATATCGGCAGCAGTAAGTCACGTTTTTTAGCTGTGCACTAAAGTCCTCTGTTAAAATGAAATTTTAAAAGTTGCCTGCATGTGACTGTCACTGAGTGCCACGTTCTGACCTCAGAAGTGAGTGACTTGTGATGACAATAGAGACACCAGGCAGCACAGTGGGATGCCCTTGCAGACAGTCACTATGGTGCAGGAATGGAGGCCAGGTAATGGGGGTAGATAGGGGCAGCTGGGGAGGCAGGAGATTCCAGGTTGTCCGGGGCAACCTTAAACGTCCTACATTTTGGGCTGAGTTTTGTTCTGCAGTTGTCCTACAGTTTGGTCTCAAATTTATCCTACATTTTGTCCCTGGTAATAGTGGACAATTATGGCAACCCTACAGAGTACCCTTACCAGTCCAGACAAGTCCTTAGTCATACCAGCTGTGACATAGGCAAAGAGAACCCAGAGCCATCTTCATTCTCAGATCCCAAAGGGACAGAGCGGGCTCTAGGTATTTGGCCACCCTAGGCGAGAAATATTTTGGCACCCCTTGTCACCCCTCATAACTATTTTCACCCCTTGATTTCCGCTGCTTCGTTTGTTAAAGCTAAACATGACATCAAACATGACGTGAAACTTCCTCTTTACTTAGTTTAAAACTTGTCGTAAGAATGCAACACAGTATTGAACGTACTAGGCAAACATTCAAAATCAAACGCAAGCACTGAAACACTATCGCATGATCACTACCAAAAATGCAAAACACGAAAACAGGCTAGTTTGTTTGTTGTAAACAGTAAACTCAAGATGACTGCCGTTCTGTGTTGTGGCACCAAGGGTAAGGCGGGTTTAGGGGCAGCGAGAAGAGAGAGGGGGCTGCTGACTTTGAGGTTACATTCAAGCCGCATGCGGAAGGCGGATGATGCACCATGTGACTGTACCACAGACACAGAGGGGGGTGCACATTAATGTTTTGGCCACTGTACAAAGAACCTGTCATATGGTAGCTTGCTTTTACATCACTTGCTGTAATGAATTTTCACTTTAATATTGTTTAATTATGCAAAAAATTATATCAAAAAAGCCGCTGTACTGCCCCTAAATTTTGCCCCTTTAGGCGGCTGCCTAGTTCACCTATATGGATGAGCCAGCCCTGATGGGGGGGAAGTCCCCAATGTCTCCCTATGGGCAAGCATTCCCCAATGTTTCCCTATGGACTAGCCCTGGTCCCCTTGGCCTGGAGCACTGCTAATCCCAACCTGTCAGAGCCCAAAGATCCCATTCTAACAGTAGATCTTGCACACCTGCACAAAGGGGACCATGTGTTTGGAATGGCTCCAGGTTTACCTAGATTACCTTACTCTAGCCTTGGGTAGAGATCATCCTTCACAGTGACAATAAGACAGGTTCTCTTGTTTTCCTAAAGAGAAAATCTATGTGTTGGGGAGGCTTTGACTGAGAGAGTTCCTGCATGGTTTTTGGTGTCTGGATCCTTTCCCTTCTCCCTCCCTCTCTCTCAATTAGCATTGACCCTAATGGTTAAACTAAGGACACCAGTATGGCACAGGGCCATGCTTCTGTTCATCTCTTTTATGACCACATCCTCTGGACTCTAAAAGACACAGCCTATATTCACTCTCAGCATGTTCCAGCAGACTAATGCAGCATGTAGAAGGATATCTTTAGCTGCTTATCTGCAGGGCAAAGTTAAAACTACCTGGTCAATACATGGCCCAGCCTCCCTCACAGCATGCAGGAAGCTCTTGGGATGGGCCACCTAGTTAAAATGGTTAAAAATGAACCCTGAAACACAGATGTCGACTTAAAAAAAATAAGTCAGAGGGAGTCAGATCGAATAATGAGAATTAACAAAGAGAACTGCCAAATATAATAGAACACAGTGGGACCTTGGTATCCACCAGGTTTGATTCCAAGACCTCCATGGATGTTAAGGAAAAAGCAACATGGGATATACAGTGAAAGAAATAAAACATGTATGTGAGAGTCAGGATGACTCAGCAAAAAGCAATTAGGAGCCACACAGGTGTAAATGGTAATGTAATTAGCAAGTCCCAAATGCCAAGGACAGAAATGCAAAGTGGATAATTGAACACACCTGAGAATTGTTAAGTGGACAAGGTGAAATGATGAAATCATTAATTATGGGATGAACCAAGAGAACCAATGAAAATGGTTGTACACGCCCACTGGGTGGAAACTGACAAGAGTGGGTGGTGTTTTCCAAGGGCTATAATAATTGCTATGAATCCCAATGTATTTTGTGGGTAGTAGTGAGGAGTTGTATTGGATAGTTTTGGAGCTGTATATAGTAGAATAAAGTAGATCTTTTATATAAGACTACTGAGTTGTCTGGTGTCTTGAGTGAAGATACAAGAGCCATCTGGATCCTGAAGAAGTGTGAAGACTTCTGTGGAAGCAAGAGTGAGAAGGCTTGGAGAGTTTGTCAGGGTCTTCAGCCTATTCTCTGTAACTCTGCTGCTTTAGAGCAAAGCTTTAACCACTGACCAAAACTGGTCAGCGCTGGTGCGTAACAAGGTGGTGAGTTCGAGCCAGAGGTGAAGAGCTACAACTCCCATCATCCCTGACAAGGTCCAGGGATGGTCAAATCCTATTAAATACAATAGTGTAGTAAAATGGTGTCCCTTATTAAAAAAATGGCAAAAATCAAGGTATACCTTTTGGAATATATTTAAAAATATTTTCAAGCTGTGAATGATGGTTAAGGAATCCATGGATATGGAGGGAAGAGTGTACAGTGCGCCTGTGTTATACGCGGCTTTGAGCGTATGTGTTCAAACCGTGTGGGAGGCATGAGGTGCAAGGGGTGGCGCATCCCATTTGAATGAATGGGCTGCGCATCCTTGGCGCAGGCGCACAAGCACCACCGCACCGCTGTGTGCACGAGCCCCATTCACTTGAATGGGGCTGAAGCATAGGCAGAATTCGATTTATGCGGGGGGGGGGGACGGATCCCCTGCGTAAGGCGAGGTTCAACTGTACTATATTATCTCCTGAAATGCAATCCCACCCCAGGTGCTAACACTCCATAGTACTAAAACTAGGACGTCCCTTCCAGTCACTAGGTATAGTTCCCTGCTTTTACTTCTGTTGGTTTGCTCCACCCAAATTGTGTGCAAGCATCGTGAAGACAGTTCGGACCCAATTCGGGGTTTTGGCCCTGCATCACGTAAGAAGTATACAGTCAGCCTATGCGGAACACAGGGTAAATCACCCATGTAGACAAGGCCTATGACTCCTATGGCTTGTGGTCATGCTGTCACACCAACTGGGAAATCCTGGGAGTTGTTACCAAGCTTGTGAAGGAGACAACATTGCATAGTTTAATCCAGTATGAGGAGAACTAGGGAGTCACGAGGAGAGTGCCCACCACACTCATTGCCATGAGCTTCCAGGGGACCCCAAATATTCTGGGCAGAGCTTCCAGCAGGGCAAAGAAGAGCTTTGACAGCTCTTACTTTCAAAAGGAGGCAGTGTGGTGTGCATTATGAACCCCCCAAGGAACAACTGTGCCACACAGATGCCACCTTAAGCTGCAGGATTTAATAACCACAGCCAAAAAAAATCTATATAAATAAAAATGTAAATGTTGGTTTGTTCAAAATCTTAAATTTCTGAAAGATCTTCACCGATTGCTTTGAAATGTTGATGCAATGTTCCATTCAACTGCATGCACGTTTTTAGATACCTAGGCCTGTTACAGACTGCCAAAATAAAGCTGCTTCGGGTCTCTTTGGAGGTATACTGTTTAAATGATGCATGCATCTTAAGAATCCGGAAGCTGCACCAAAGCTGCACTCCAGTGCTTAGGAATGGAGTGTGGCTTTGGCGCGATCTCCGGACTCTTAGGATGCATGCATCATTTAAACAGCATATCTCCAAAGAGACCCGAAGTAGCTTTATTTTGGCAGTCTGTAACACCTATGACAGGTAAAAATATGCTTTTTTGAAAAACAGCGCCATCTGTTGGACGTAAAAGCAATAAATGGTATACTAAATATTTTACGCTACAATTTCAATGTTTCCGATTTACGATCCATTTACGATTTCCAAATTTTCAATTTTATGATTCCCTTTCAATGTTTCCAGGAATGCTTGCCCATTGGGAGACATTAAGGAATGCTTGCCCATAGGGAGACATTGGTGATTGCTTGCTCATTGGGAGACATTGAGAAATGCTTGCCCATAGGGAGACATTGGGTAATGCTTGCCCATAGGGAGACATTGGTGAATGCTTGCTCATTGGGAGACATTGGGGAATGCTTGTCCATAGGGAGACATTGGGGAATGCTTGTCCATAGGGAGACATTGGGGAATACTTGCCCATAGAGAGACACTGGGGAATGCTTGCCCATAGGGAGACGTTGGAGAATGCTTGCCCGTAGGGAGTCATTGGGGAATGCTTGCCCATAGGGAGTCATTGGGGAATGCTTGCCCATACGGAGTCATTGGGGAATGCTTGCCCGTAGGGAGACGTTGGAGAACGCTTGCCCATAGGGAGTCATTGGGGAATGCTTGCCCGTAGGCTAGACATTGGGGAATGCTTGCCTGTAGGGAGTCATTGGGGAATGCTTGCCTATTGGGAGACTTTGCTTGCCCATAGGGAGACATTGGGGAAATGTGCACTTTCTCTTTTCTTTCTTTTCTATTTAACCAGACTGAGCCACAGCAATGTGTGGCTGGGTACTGCTAGTAAAAAATAAATAAAAAATGGAACAATCAATTTGATCTGATATTGACTGCAAATATTAACATGGGCAAAGTCACAATAACACCAGGGTGTCAAAGTCCCATTGGCCATCTGCTTTGCAGTTTCTGGTTTAATGGCTCCAAGGACAGATAGAAGATACACCCACTCAGGTGCTTAATGAAATGTGCGGCAAATACACAGAGAGGCTCACAATTTCTCTCTTTGCATGTGCAACAGGACAGAGAGCGTACCAGCTGCCTGACTGGTAAAATACTTTTTGAAAAGGTTAGCAGCAGGAACTCTTTATCTCTGGCCAAACAGGTACCTTTTGCACAGTTCCTGAAACAGCTACTCGTCAGATCTAAAACAGATGTACACACAAACTCACACACATACACACAGCTCCCTCTCTTCTTACTTTGTAGGATGTATTATCTGTTTCAAGGTTTTCAGCCTGGATCACAATGTAGGCATGTAGAAAGTTGGAGGCAATCATGTCAGGAACAAAGGGAGTGTTTTCCTCTTGAAATATAATCGCCACAATATCGTTGCCAATGTGTCTCTTCCTCTGAAGCTGAAAAGATGGGGGTAAAATAGGGAGGGAAAACAATAATTCAGTATCCTTTATAACTTTGTAGAGAACTCATCTTCCATGGTACTTCCCCATAAACTCTCATCAGCAGTACACACATCAGTCAGAAAAAATAGTTAGGAACATTTGCTGTTTTCCATTTGATGTTGTAAAAATATTTATGAAGTATACTCATCTGTCCACATTTGCAGCTTTGGCTTTTGCAGAATTGATTATTCACGGATTTCATTAATATGTTATCTCTAGGAATATCTAGGTCCTCCAGCGCAATTCTATGGTCAACTTTAACCAAAAGTTGCACTGAAGGACCTAGAGATTCCTAAAGAGAACACTTCTCTATGCATTAGTAGCCCCTTCAATGCAACTCTATGGTCAATGTCTGGCAGATGTTGACCACCAATTTGTACTATAGGACCTAGAGATTCCTAGAGAGGTGTTCTCTCGGGTAAAAACATAGTGTTTTTGTTATTTGCACTTTTTTCACATTCACATTTCATGTACCCCTAACCCCAGTGAATGTGAAGGGACAAGTGTATTTATTGCCATTTTTTTAATGTTGCCACTTGGGTATCAGGTACTGAAACTAGCAAGTATAGTACAAGTCACACTTGGGGGTGAAAACTCAGAGGGAGAATAGGGTGATTGCTTACATTTTCAAGGGGAGGAATTTGCACTAAAAGCGTTTGCTCCCAGGAACGTCCTTGGTATTCAAATAAATACAGTTGCTCCCCCCTCTGGCAATGCATGTATGTGCATGTACATGTCTTCAAGTCACATGTCGACTAATGGTGACCCCACAAATTTTATGGCAAGCTATACTCAGGCAAGGTTTTGCAGTTCCTTCCTCTGAAATAAAGCTTACAGTACCTGGTATTTAATGACTCCTATCCGAGTACTAACCAGACCTGACCCTGCTTAGCTTCCCAGATCAGATGGGATCTGGTGCCTTTATGGTATTTAGCCCCAATTCTCACCAAATCCATGTCTTCAAGTTGTTTCTGACTCATGGTGACCACCAAGGTGATCCTATCATGGGGTTTTCTTGGCATTATATGTTCAGAGGAGGTTTGCCATTGCCTTCCTCTGAGGCTGAGAGCATGTGACTTGCCCAAAGTCACCTAGGGGATTTTATGGCCAAGCTGGGGATTGAATCCTGGTCTCCACAATTGTAGTCCAATCATAGAATCCTACTAGAGTTGGAAGATACCCCAAGGGCCATCCAGTCCAACCTCATTCTGCCATGCAGGAAATCTCAATCAAAGCATCCGCGACAGATGGCCATCCAGCCTCTGTTTAAAGACCTCTAAGGAAGGAGACTCCACTACACTCCGAGGAAGAAGTGTGTTCCACTGTTGAACAGCCCTTACTGTCAGGAAGTTCCTCCTAATGTTGAGGTGGAATATCTTTTCCTGCAGTTTGCATCCATTGTTCCGGATCCTATTCTCTGGAGCAGCAGAAAACAAGCTTTCTCCCTCCTCAATATAACATCCCTCCAAATATTTAAACAGGTCTATCATATCACCTCTTAACCTTCTCTTCTCCAGACTAAACATCCCCAGCTCCCTAAGTCATTCCTCACAAGGCATGATTTCCAGACCCTTCACCATTTTAGTTGCCCTACTTTGGACACTTGGCTCTAGTTTCTCAACATCCTTTTTCAACTGTGGGGCCCAGAACTGGACACAATATTCCAGGTGGGGCCTGACCAGAGCAGAATAGAGTGACACTATTACTTCTCTTGATCTAGACACTATACTTCTATTGATGCAGCCTAAAATCGCATTGGCCTTGTTAGCTGCTGCATCACACTGTTGACTCATGTTCAATTTGTGGTCTACTTGGACTCCCAGATCCCTTTCACATGTACTTTCATTCATCCAGGTGTCCCCCATCCTATATCTGTGCATTTCATTTTTCCGCCCTTAATGCAGTACCTTACATTTCTCCATGTTGAATTTCATTTTCTTAGCTTTGGCCCAGCTTTCTAGTCTATTCAGGTCATTTTGAGTTTTGATCCTGTCCTCTGGGGTATTAGCTACTCCTCCTAATTTGGTGTCATCTGCAAATTTGATAACTATGCCCCCATTTCTGTCATCCAAGTCACTGATAAAGATGTTGAATAGCACTGTGCCCAAGACAGAGCCCAGTGGAACCCTACTGGTCACTTCTCTCTGAGAATTATTCTGAGAGGGCACTGAAGGTGAAGTTTGGATGTGCAAACATCCCTATGGAGGTCATTTTATCACAGGCAGGGCACCCCACTGGAAAGAAATTCACACCAATTTGGTCACCACTGACACACGATGTCCAATCCCTGCATGCAAGAAGCACCATCTGTTCTGCCTGGAGTTCTCTTTCCCACTCGATATTCTATTCAGAATGCAAGGTCAGCTCTCGGTTACCTGCTGTGCATCTCCCTCCGTGAACGGAAGCTTGGTGGAGACATGAAACATAATCTCTCTGTCCCTGAACACCGTGTACACAGACTCTGTGCCTGTCTGGCCATGGGTGACATCCAGACCTCCTCGAAAACTAGAACAAAACAAGAACAAAGTGAGCCCTTGACACCAGGTACAGTAACAACCAAAAGTTGGTGCAATTCTGTCCACGTTGCTTGGGGTGAAGCGGAGGAGAGACTAGAGATCCCTAATCAGAACTACTACTGTTTTTGTTTTTATGGAGTCATCCAATTTACCACAATAAACTATAATTCCTAGGAAAACTTTCAGGAAAGGAGATTAGAGATTTAAGCAATCCATGGTTCAAAACCACCATTGAGATTTGGCATAAATGGAAATATATTGCCACCTATAAGTCCATTCTTACACCATTCAAACTTTTTCCACCTAGATAAAATCTTGCAATGTAAAGGTTGGGAAGAAAGAGGAATTTACTAAATTAAAGATCTTTTTACAAATGGTAAACCCAAGTTGACTAAAGATTTGATATCAATTTGATACCACTGTTAATTTCATGGTATCAAATCAATCAAATTAAAACATTCTCCTATAGCAGGGGTAGGCAAACTTTTTGAGCCGGGAGCTGGGTTGCTGTCCCTCAGACAACTGGGGGGCTGAAGCCGGGAGCTTCCACCCTCCGGGGGCGGGGCCACATGCTGGGGACGGAGCTTCCACCCTCCGGGGGGGCGGGGCTTTCTCTGCTCTCTTTCCCGACCTCCAGCTGTCTGAGAGACAGCTAGAAGTGGGGGGGGGGATTGAGAGAGGGGGTGACAGGCGCGCGCCTGCTCCTCCTGCCCTTCCTTGGCTCCCAGCTGCCTCTCAGACACAGATGGGGACCAGTAAGGGCCCGTGAGGGGCAGGAGCAACAGGCTCCTTTCCTCGGGGCTTTGCCAGGCCTGAGGTGTCCTCCGAAGGACACCTCAGGTCTGCCGAAGCCCCGTGGGGAGGAGGAGGACGAGGCCGGCGGCCCCTGCTCCTTTCCTTGGGGCTTCCCAAGGCCTGAGGTGTCCTCCGAAGGACACCTCAGGTCTGCCAAAGCCCCGTGGGAAGGAGGAGGAGGCCGGCGACCACTGCTCCTTTCCTCGGGGCTTTGCCAGGCCTGAGGTGTCCTCCGAAGGACACCTCAGGGCTGCCGAAGCCCCACGGGGAGGAGGAGGTGTGTGCCCACCCTCTCCTCCTCGGTCCCTTCCTCCAGCCGAGCGGGCTCCAAAGGGCCCTTTTGGCTGAGGGGCAGGGAGGCTGAACGGAAGGGCTTGGGCACCCGTCCCAGGGCCTTCCTTTCGGCTCTTCCCTTCGGCCGAATGGGCTCCAAGGGGCCCTTTCGGCTGAAGGGGAGGGAGGCCGAAGGGAAGGGCTTGGGCACCCATCCCAGGCCCTTCCCTTCGGCTGTTCCCTCTGGCTGATAGGGCTCCAAGTGGCCCTTTCGGCCGAAGGGGAGGGAGGCCGAAGGGAAGGGCTTGGGCACTCGTCCCAGGCCCTTCCCTTCGGCTCTTCCCTTCGGCCAAAGGGAAGGGCGGCCGCCCGAGCCCTGTTGGAAGGGGGAGCCCTGTTGGAGGAGGACCCCCGCCCCCTTCCTTCTCTCCCCGCGGCTGTCTGGCAGCTGCGGGAAGGAAAGACGAGGAGGACCCCAGCCCCAGGAGGAGAAACTCCTCCTATTTAGCCCTGCGCGCAGCCCTGCAGGCACACACAGGGCTACAGGAAGCCACAGGCAGGTGGCGTCGGTATCGGCGCATTGTGCGCGCTGCTGCCGCTGCGCCTGCCTCTGCACATTCCTCCACCACCTCCTCGGCCATGGAGGCCATCTGTGGGCCAGCCAACGGTCCTTGGCGCCCTCCCCGCCGCCGCGGTACCGCCTGGTGTCGGCAGCAATCGGCGGCAGGACCGGGTTGGGGCCGGTCCTGCCGCCTTGCCAGGCCGGATCCGGCCCACAGGCCGAGGGTTGCCAACCCCTGTCCTATAGCTTACTTCGGAAGGCGGAAATGTTGAGAACTATGACCCCCTTCGAAATGTTATGTGGTGATCCTTCTGGAAATGCTATGGGTTCAGTTTCTTGTATATACCAATATATCTTGGTTGACACATATCAAGGCACTAGTAGCACCAAAATAAGATGGGAAAATGAATTGAATATATTAATATCTGAATCTGAATGGGCTGCTATCTGGTCATCTCCTTTGTTGAAATCACGATCAGCCTTGGTCCACAAATAGTACATGACTCCTATCAGACTATCACTATATACCCAGTTCCAGGGACATATAACCATATGTGGATCGACTGCCCCCAAATTAACTTCTTTTGGCATGAAGTGCTCAATCAGATTGCTTTAATTACAAAACAAAAAAATCAACTTCTGACCAGCTCTTTTGTTACTTTCAATTTACACCAAGGGCAATAAATTTTTAAGACACAGAACACACATTACTTTTCTTTTGGAGGCAGCTTGACTTGGAAGTGGCCAAATCTTGGAAGACAGGACTTGTGTCCCTAGATAACTGGTGGAAAAAGAGTCTGGGACCAATGGCTAATGGAGAAACTACTAGATAAAACGAAATGTCATTTAAAACAACCAAACCAAGAACCCTTCTTTGAGAAATGGCTTTTTTAAAATTGATTTTGTTAATACAAATTTTATGATTGTCCATCCTCCAACTTGCCAGTGGTCACTATGGTCCGATCGATTTCAAACAACTTAAACTGTATAGGACTATATATATAATGCTTTTAAAACTTTTGAAAGTTTACGTTATAATTGTAAAAATTTTGCAGGGTTTTAGCCATCCTTTATTGTTCTGTTTTTTGTATAATCTCTTATAAAATATGCAGTGTGTTTTGGACCCGAGTCTTCCCTTTCCACTCATCCCATTTTTCCTTTGGATTTTCTCTTTTCCATATTATATCTCATGGTTTGGTTTTTATAGTTAATATTTAAGTCACTAAGGGATTACATCTTACCATCTAATAAGAAAAAAATCATGTGAGAAATGGCTTTTCTGATTTACCCTTGAAAGTCCTGGAGTGTGACGGTATCTCCCAATAAAGTCAAGAAGCTTTTGAATGCAGGACTCTCTTCATTGTTCCCAAACAACTCTTCTTCCTGTGTCTGTAAATTCAAACAAATAATAATCTTGAAAAATGATTCAATTCACCCATAAACGAAGAGTAGGTCTGATGAATATTCATCTTGTACAGTGCTGAGTCCAGGGATTTTCAAATTGGACTAGGTGCTCCCAATTGCCGCCCTATGTTGAGCATGTCTTCTCTTCCTTCTGGGCCCAATTGGCATCAGCTCCAGAAAGAGAGAACAAGGTATACATACAGAAATTATTACTCTGTCTTCCTGGAATGAACAAGGGACCAGGAAGCATCAAACAAAGAAGAGAAGAAGAAAGACCACAAGGTTCCAGGGAAGGGTCATCCTCACAAGATGCCCAACAGAGTGACTCCAACACCAAGTATCCTTTATTCTTAGTTTTGTGTGAGTTTTTCGGGTTCTGTGGCCATGTTCTAGAAGAGTTTATTCCTGACGTTTCGCCATATTCTCTCTGAAGGTGCCAGCCACAGATGCTGGCGAAACGTCAGGAATAAACTCTTCTAGAACATGGCCACAGAGCCTGAAACCCCCCCACAAAAAAACTATGGATGCTGGCCATGAAAGCCTTTGACTTCACATCCTTTATTCTGTTCTTAATTCTTCTGCAGGCTTGCTCTATGTTGTGTTCTTTGCTCACTGCATTCCAAGTTAACTACAAGAATGTCCACAACTATTATATGAATTGATCCATATGTCTTTTGTCTTACCTCCCCAAGCTGGTATACTGATAGTCTCCTGTTGCTTGGAAGATTTAACCTAACATTGTCTATGCTCCTATATTCATTCTATGATTCTACGATTCTCCTAATGCTTCGCCGTCTCTCTTGAGTTCTGAATTAGGCATCGTTAGGAGCTTATCGCTTGGGCAAATAAGCCAGTTTACCTCTTCCAGCTTCAATTCTGGATCTGGGATGCCCCTAGATGTTATCATAGATAAATCACCACTGATACACACACACACACACACTTATATTGTGAAGGATTTCACAGTATACGGTTTAAGGACATCAATTTATATAACAGATCCATGTATGTTTATGTATGGTGTTTTTGGTAAACAGGATAATTTATTGAATTAATTCTATATGTTTCAGGAATTAGATAAGTGGGTAAAAGATATAGGTGAACATTAATTTATCAATTTTCCAATTCTTTTCATTTTTTTAGTAATGATATATGAGACATCTACAGGAAGGGAAATTTTAAAAATATATTCATATAACCGAGGAGAAAGCAATAGCGGAAGATGTATCTAGTGCTCTAGGTTTGGAAGTCTCTACTTTTAAAGTTTATGTAGTCTGTAGGATGAATGGAGTATGGTTAAGATTTGTAATATGTGTAATGTATTTTATATTGCATGTTTATATTTATTTATGTTTATATGCTTTTTATATGTATATTTCAATAAAGTCTTCTAAAAATCACTACTGATCTAGGTGGGATGTCGTTGCCCAAATGCATCCCTGGTTGAAGCCTTGATCAGCCAATACTTGTTCAAAGTCAGGGAGTTTCCAACTTAAAAAATTGGCCAGTTGAAAAAGGCTTTGACCTGGAATGCATCTGGGTGGTGGCATCCCACCTAGATCAGTGGTAATTTAGGTATGATAATATCTGGGGGCATCCTGGATCCAGAATTAAAGCCAGGAGAGGTAAACCATTTGTCTGTGCCAAAGCTAACCAAATGAAATTCAACACAGAGAAATGTAAGGTACTGCACTTACGGCGGAAAAATGAAATGCACAGATATAGGATGGCTGAATGACACTACGTGTGAAATAGATCTAGGAGACCAAGTAGACCACAAGTTGAACATGAGTCAACAGTGCGATGCAGCAGCTAAAAAGGCCAATGTGATTTTAGGCTGCTAGATGAAGGGATGTGTCTAGATGAAGGGAAATAATAGTGCCATTCTATTCTGCTTTGGTCAGGCCCCACCTGGAATATTGTGTCCAGTTCTGGGCACCAGAATTCAAAAAGGACATTGAGAAACTGGAGCATGTCCAAAGGAGGGCGACTAAAATGGTAACCATGCCCTATGAGGAACACCTTAGGGATCTGGGGATGTTTAGCCTGGAGAAGAGACGGTTAAGAGGTGATATGATAGCCCTGTTTAAATACTTGAAGGGATGTCACATTGAGGAGGGAGCAAGCTTGTTTTCTGCTGCTCCAGAGAATAGGACCAGGAGCAATGGATGCAAGCTCCAGGAAAAGAGATTCCAGCTCAACATTAGGAGGAACTTTCTGACAGTAAGGGCTGTTCGACAGTGGAACACATTCCTTCCTCGGAGTGTAGTGGAGTCTCCTTCCTTGGAGGTCTTTAAGCAGAGGCTTGTTGGCCATTTGTCAGGGATGCTTTGATTGTGATTTCCTGCATGGCAGAATGGGGCTGGACTGGATGCCCCTTGGGGTTTCTACTAACTCTACGATTCTATGATTCTATGATTTGTCCTTAGAGAAGGTGACACTCCAGCTGACATTTCATCAGTGGGCACTAATGGTTAGACCAGCTTTCCCCAACTGAACGGCTCGATCAGTAGGCATAGGAGAGAGAAAGATACTAGCTGCCTGTCAGAAGAGACAAAAATGAGCTTGGCCAGTGGCCGACTCATTACAAGGCAGATTTACATTCACAGTCATATGAACAAACCTTTGGAAGCTGTAAAACAAAAATTGACTTGATTGTTACCACAAGCAGCTTCCACTATGACCAAAATATCATTCATCTCAGGCAAACGCTCAACATTTGGTAACAAGGGTTGTGACAGATACCTAATTGCATTTACGAATTTTTTTGCAGTTTAGCTTTTATGGAACAACAACATTCAGAGCTGGCAATGAAAGTGCTTTTGTTATGGAGCAGAACAACAGGGAGGTGATTCGGCGCCAGTGTGCCAATGCAAAGGAGAAACTGCCCTGCCTCTCTTGTTTTGGCACAAGTTCAATTTTTTCAAGATGTTTTCAACTGAACCTGATATGTTTGACAAGATTTCTTGGCATAAAGAGTAATATGCTTGGTTCAAAAATATTGCTTTGTGCAAACCCAAGGCTAGCCAGGCTTAACTGGTAGGATTTTCCTCCTTTTTAAAAAAGAGAAAAGCACCTTCTTGCCACTGCCGCTAACCATTAAATGCAGAAGAAATCTACTTATCACACACACTTGAAGTGAGAACTCTCAGTTCAGGGTCACACTGAACTGTTTAAAAAGCACTAAACAAATACAAATACAAGTATCATCACAATACTTCCTACTCTATTTTATTCCCAGTATAAAATTGCCCCAGATATAATACAGTGGTCCCTCCACATTTGCTGAGTTTAGGGGTGAAGGACTCCCATTAATGTGGAAAAAATGCAAATGAAAACCCCACTATTCTTTTTACCTATGAGAGCACCTCTCTAGGAATCTCCAGGTCCTCCAGTGTAAACTCTATGGTCAACATTTGCCAGAATCTGCTCACAGAATCATACTGGAGGACCTGCAAATGCCTAGAGATGTGTTTTCTATAGGAACATCTAGGCTCTCCAGCACAACTCTATGGTCAACGTCCAGCAGAATTGTGTTGGAGGACTTAGAGATTCCTAGAGAGAACATACTAATCAAAACCGCAAATAATCAAAGCCGCAAAAGTGGGGGGGTCCAACTGTAGTATTGTTACTCACCTGTCTAAACTTTTGGTAAATCACACCAAATTTGAATGTATTGTTGACTTCATGCTCATCATAGGATACGATCATTTGCGATGCCTGAAACAGAAAGAGAAACTGAATTATTTAATTCAGAGAGCATTTTACCCCCAAATGGAGCCACAAGAATTAGTTGGAGAAGTATTGATTTTCTACCAAGCTGCAAAATATACAGAGGTCGACTGGAAAGTCCATGTTCAGAAAGCTGTGCTTTACTTTTAATGAAGGTAATTAACCCTCTCGCAATGGGATTTCCTCAGAGATCCATGTCTTAGTAATCATGTTTGCCTTCTAATATATTGATAAGGAAAATCAAGTATTAAGACAAACAGATGTCTTTCACCATTTGGGGGAAGCGCAAAAATTGCAAAACAAATGTGATAAATGCAGTATCTAGCTTGGCACTGAATCTCTCCCTCACCAGGTCATTTCTTCCAGTCATTGAAACTAAGGCCTCATCTAGTTCAGATTATGCAGGCCTAAATATCCAGGCTAAAATACCTAAATGTCTGTCCAAACATGAGTCCAGAGGATCCAGCCTGACCCCGGAGTAAAGAGCCTTTATCCCAGGGTGACTAAATCTGGTTTTAAAAGGCCACCCATGTGGACAAGTTTGGATTTTAGAATATTTCAGATGTGGGAGACTCGACCTGTACTACCATTGGTTTGGTCGTATTTCAATATCACAGTTGTTCTGCTTTTATGTGTACCTTTTTTTAGTAACTGGTTGTGAGCTGCCATGAGTCCAAATGTTTGGAGTTATGAATCAAGCAAACAAACAAAGCCCTGTATTGAGTTCAATGGCATGAGTTTGGAAGGGCATGGGACTCATTGTGGAACAAGGCTTTTTGAAAGGGTCAGTTCAGAGCTTTTGTAACTCCAACTTTTCTGGATCCTGGCTTTCATTGTTTGACCTGCTACTTTCCCTGCAATATCTGCCTTTATTCCTCACCCGGAGACCTTCCACCAACCCACTCTCATCTCCTGCTTTCCCCTTTCATCACTACCCTCAGCAATCCAGATCCTCTCTTGCCAAGGGATGTCATACTGAGGAGGAAGCAAGCTTGTTTTCTGCTGCTCCAGAGAACAGGACCCAAACAATGGATGCAAGCTACAGCAAACGAGATTCCACCTCAACATTAGGAGGAACTTCCTGACAGTAAGGACTGTTTGACAGTGGAACACACTCCTTTCTTGGAGTGTAGTGGAGTCTCCCTCCTTGGAGGTTTTTAAACAGAGGCTGGATGGCCATCTGTTGGGTATGCTTTGATTGAGAGTTCCTGCATGACAGAGTGGAGTTGGACTGGGAGGCCCTTTTGGGTCTCTTCCAACTCTATGAGTCTTTGATTCAGTAGCTGCTTTGCCTAGCAACTTTCTGAGGCAGTGACTGGAGAGGTGAATAGCAGTTGAGCAGTCCTCGGCTATTTTAGCAACATCCTCTTCTACGGGGGACATGAGAACAAAAATCTGATTTGCCCAAAGAGGCCAATCCATACTTGTATAATACTCTCACTACATTATCCTCATAAAAACAGCCTCTTTCACTCAGCCAGAAAGAATCTGAAAGGGCACTGCCATTTCAGTTTTATTTCCATACCAAGGTGCCCTTTGATGGCCTTTTCTCTAACCATGTCTTTCCTGTGAAGATAATTGTGCATTCCTGCATGGCAGAGGATTGGAGTGGATGGCTTTTGTGGTCTCTTCCAGTTCCATGATTCTATTATTCTATTATTTATTTTGTTTAGTTTCATAGAATCGTAGAGTTGGAAAAGACCCCAAGGGCCATCCAGTCCAACCCCATTCTGCCATGCAGGAAATCTCAATCAAAGCATCCTTGACAGAAGGCCATCCAGCCTCTGTTTCTTTTCTTTCTATCTCTATCTCTATCTCTATCTCTATCTCTATCTCTATCTCTATCTCTATCTCTATCTCTATCTCTATCTTGCTCCTCCATCTTCTTCATTCTTTTTCTTTTTTACTCTTTCTCCTTTTAAAACTGAGTTCAACAATTGGCTAGGTAGAACATGAAAAACAAGTCTACTTGTGTATAAGTACATAGCTAATTCAAGCAACCTCTGTTAGCCATAGTGCGTTTTTCTGAATTTTGGTGTGTATGTGGCATTCCACATGACCCCAGATGGACCCTGCCCTGCAGGTCTGCCACAATCCCCAAAGCGATGGGACATGTACACACTACACCCAGATGAGGCCAGCCCCATGGGACCTCTTGGGAACAATATTATTATTATTATTATTATTATTATTATTATATTTGTTTGTATCCCGCTCTTTTCCCAGGACTGTTGGCTAGCTCAACAGGTAGTTTGGGCGTCGCTAATGGGACTATTGTCACCTCCAATGATAGGGCAATGATTATCTAAGACAGTGATGTCCAAACTCCGGCCCTCCAGGTTTTGGACTTCATCTCCCAGAAGCCCCAGCCACCTTGGCCAATAGTCTGGGATTCTGGGAGCTGAAGTCCAAAACACCTGGAGGGCCAGAGTTTGGACATCACTGGTCTGAAATGTCTCATCTGATGAGCCGGTTAATGACTTTAACTCCCTTCCCATTTCCCTCGCTTATTGACAGACCAGATTACAATCCAACATCTTTGCCCTGAGGCTAGTTTTTGTCCTTAAAAACCCCTGGAAAACTCCCCTCAGTGTGCTAGTTTAGATTTCATGGGGACTTCCGTTCAACCCACACTCTCGGAACGGATGTGTCTCACCCTACTTCACCCACTTGCATTCCAGGAGCAAACATCATCTGTAGTAAGTATTGCCTGTTGTTCTGCCTCAAACCTTATCCAAGCTAACCCTTGATTTAATAGAATCATAGAATAAACATCCCCAGTTCCCTAAGTTGTTCCTCATAGGGCATGGTTTCCAGACCCTTCACCATTTTAGTTGCCGTCCTTTGGACACTCTCCAGTTTCTCAATATCCTTTTTGAATTGTTGGGCCCAGAACTGGACACAGTATTCCGGGGGGGGGGGGGGGGCTGACCAGAGCAGAATAGAGTGGCACTATTACTTCCCTTGATCTAGACACTTGATGCAGCCTAAAATCACATTGGCCTTTTTAGCTGCCGCATCGCACTGTTGACTCATGTTCAACTTGTGTTCTACTTGGACTCCTAGATCACTTTCACATGTAGTTTCATTCATCCAGGTGTCCCCCATCCTATATCTGTGCATTTCTCCGTGTTGAATTTCATTTTGTTAGTTTTGGCCCAGCTTTCTAGTCTATTCATGTCATTTTGAATTTTGATCCTGTCCTCTGAGGTATTAGCTACTCCTCCTAGTTTGGTGTCATCTGCAAATTTGATAAGTATGCCCCCATTTCTGTCATCCAGGTCATTGATAAAGATGTTGAATAGCACTGGGTCCAGGACAGAACCCCACTGGTCACTTTTCTCCACAATGAAAAGGAACCATTGTTGAGCACCCTTTGGGTTCGGTCAGTCAATCAATTACAAATCCATGTAACAGTTACCTTGTCTAACCCACATTTCACTAGTTTGTTTTTATTTATATACCACTATTCCAAAGATCATAGCGGTGAACAGCAAGTAAGCTAATTAGCAAGTAAGCTAATTTGCCCCCAACAGTCTGGGTACTCATTTTAGCGACCTCGGAAGGATGCAAGCCTGAGTCGAGCTTGGGCAAGAATGTCATGGGAAACCCTGTCAAAGGCCTTACTGAAATCAAGATATACTATATCCACAGCATTCCCTTCATCTGAGCCTTAAATGAATGAGTGTGTGATAATGAATTGTGGTGATTTCCCTCTTTAAATAAAAATATACTTTAATTGGAGAAGTCTGCCTCTGCATCATTTCTTAGATCCACTTTTCTCTTGGTATAGATGTGAGAGACGATTTTGTAGGGTCCTTGTAGCTGACTCTCCTCTCAATCTGAGCTCAATAAAACTTCCCCTACAAAGTTTTTAGCTACACCTCAATCCCACTTGGCAGTTCTAGGCATGCATTGCACATTGGTGAAATGCATCAAAAAGAGTTACTGGTATATAAAAAGGAACCAAACACTTATTTAAACCATAGAGAAATGTAGATTTAAGGAGATTATGTTGGCTATTGCATGTTGTTTTGACAGTCATAAGAATGATAAAATCATATTTATGAATGTGTATCACTGGACTGAGTGGGTGTCTGTGGACCTACAAAGGAACTCAACTTGCCTTTAGGTGAGCCAGTGAAGTGTGGTAGTTAGAGTAGTGGACTGCAACTGATTCAAAGTCTTCATTGATCCCTGAGTACTTTGGGTGTGACACTCTCTCAACCTGATCTACCTTGCAGGATTTTTGCAAGGATAAAGTGGAGTGAAAGAGAAGACTGACCCCATTCAAGGAAAGATGGGATATAAAGATAACAAACATAGAAGCAGGTGTATGTCTCCTCAGTATTCAGAATTATGGAAAGAGACCATCACAAATACTATGAAGTGCAGTTGGCGGGGGGGGGGGGGCACCATGGATGGCAAAAAACACAAATGGCTGTGTCCCATATTATTCAATAGGTGTGCATGGATGCGTCAGCATGCACACACCACCATTGAATGATATGGGGCATGGCGATCTGTGGGAGGTCAAATCTACCGATTGCCAGCCCACCAATATATCTATCTCAGAGAAATAAATCAATGAACATTATACCCTCCAATATGTCACAAATAAAAACCAGGAAAGGCAACACCACAGGTAAAAGTTATTAATGAGGAGGAACACATGACACTGTTATTTTAAGCAGAGAACTTACGTATTGTATTTAGCAAGGACAAATACACCTTGTATTTGGTAGGGAAAGATTCTACCCTCTCCTCATTGCTGAGTTAACTGAATGCAACTACTTTTGCACTTTGAACTCAGTTTGCAGCAATAGAGGTAAGCTCAGAAGCATGAAGCAAAGAGGGAGGAAGAAAGAGAAGCCGGGACATTTTAAAAGCAGCTGAAAAATTGGGATGGCATAGGATTAACCAGGGCTGTCCCTGCCATACTGGGAGAGTTGTAGGGTATGATGCATACATTAAGCACATAATTTCATGCACAAGTTTCATTTCAGTTTGGTTCATGCTGTGTTTTGGCATGTTTTTTTTTTTTTTACCTTGGGGTAAAGTACAGGATTAAACTTCAGTCCAGTTGCATCATCGCAGAAAGCCTGTCCAGAAATGAAACAAAATTATGGATGAAAAGGCAGGAGTCAGAGCACTGAGAAAGATGATTGGCTATTTAAGGAATGGCTTATTTCAAAGAGCTGAAGGCAATTTTAAAGAGGTCTCAAGTTCCTGATACATATGCACCCTCTTTTTCACTTTTTAAACAGGGTTTTTCTCTGAAGATGCCAGCCACAGATGCTGGCGAAACGTCAGGAATAAACTCTTCTAGAACATGGCCACATCGCCCGAAAAACCCACAAAAAGCCATGGATGCCGGCCATGAAAGCCTTTGATTTCACAAGGGTTTTGCTTTGTATTGAATATGCCATAGAAAGCAAGAGGATTTTATGGTACAGGCCATACTCACAGCCTATATCTAGAGCTTTTCTCTTCCTTCATCAAAATGCAACAGAATAGGAGACACACCATGATAACAGTGATGGTCAAACTTTCCACTGGGAAGAGTGGTTTGTACCACTGGGAAAAGGTTAATAATTCTGGAGCTTCTGTGGAGAAGCCTAAACAAAAAGAAACCAAGGGATGACATGTACTGCTTCTCTTCTGGCTCACCATCCTCTTGCCAAGTGGAAAACCTAACCTGGAACAATGGGAGCAGGAGAACTGGGAGCATGAACGCTTCCTATATTTAGTGTGTGAGGCATAGGACATGGCAGTCCTCTGTTGCTTAGCATGCTTGCCAAACTTTGCTACTGTTAGGAACTGAGTGGATGGAACTGGCTGAGTCTCCCATCCTCCACTTCTTCAGTTTCTCCCATAGGCAATCTTCATATAGCAATACTAAGAGCCCTTACAAAGCTGTTGTAAGGATTGCTAGGGTCACTGGAGGCAACTCAGAATATCCTAGCTCCAGAACTATCAGGCCCTATGTTCCTGCACTGGGGTAACTGTTTGCACACATGCCCTGGTGAACTGCCTGATATGTCTGCTGCTGCCATGGATCACTTGCTTCTGAGGTCACAACAAGATGCCCAGCAATGATCACATTGTTGGGCATCGCATTTTGACCTCAGAGCAAGCGACTGGCGACAGTAGTGGATGGGCAAGGCAGCTCACATGGCATGCATGCAGACAGCCACCCTGGTGCAGGAACGGACGGTTCCAGATCTTCCCGGAAGATGTCGAGTAACAGATAAGTTTTTAAATTTTGTGTTAAGGGTGCTATACCCCAGTTCTGGTGCTGAATGTATCAGATATCATTCGGATTGTTTGCATCAGGCTGTCCATAGTCCAAAATGATGTCACCAGAATGGGGACAGGGGACAAGAAGGGCCTTCTGGCCCATGCAGACAAGGCTTAGACAATGGCTTGACCAAACTCAGAATGGTAGATAACTGGTATATACTTTCTTTATCATCACAGTACTGCATTTCAAAGCCACTGACCTTTGCAATCTGTGGAATACTTGGTAGTTTGCTAAGACCGGCTAAGGGGATTCTTTCATGTAATGTTTTCACTTTGGACCTACAGATAAGAAGAGAGTGGGAGAGAGAGAGAAGGAAATAAGCCATATGGGTTCAAACAATAAGATGCAAATATGAGGGTTGTTTCTGTAGGAGTTGCACCTAGAAGCATTACTGCATGTTTGAAAATGAAACCTTTTGAAGAATGGATCGCAATGATTATTAAGTTACTGTCGCCTAATTTTTAAAGCTTTGAAGGATTAATAGATTGCTGGGGAAATAAAATGATAAGTCAAGCACTCTTAGTTGCTGTTGCTAAATACAACTGATATTTTTCAATACCCTTCCCGAGTGTTTTTTAATCTGTTTTTTTTTTTTGGCAATAGAGGAAACAAATAAAATACACCAACAAAGTAATCACGGAAAACCAGAATTGGAAACCACCACCCACAAATGCAAACAACAGCAGCAACAAAACTCTCAGCTCCATCATGCCGTGGTTCCTTAACCCAATATTAATTGTCGCCACTTGCTCCCTTTCATGCAGAAAATATTTCACTATGTATTACTATTCCATTTAGTCCACTATTATTTTTTATTAAATATGACAGGTATACTAGAAAAAGAAATAGAAAGGAAATACAGATGTATTATTCTATATATGATTACTATAGCTAGAATTGTTTATGCCAGTTATTAGAAGAAAAAAAATTAAATTACAGTATAGTAATTTATACGACAGAAGAAGAATGGATGTACAAATTAAATGAAGCAATGGAAATGGATATATTGACGGCACCTCTAAAAGATTTGAATAAGGATGAAACAGAGAAAGAATGTGATTGCTTAAAAAGATTCAGGAAAAATAATTAGCAAAAAATTGTATTAGGTACTAAACACAATTCCTTAATTATATTCTCACTTCCCTTTGGGAAATGAAAGAGCCTTTACTTATAGATTTCTATTTAGGAGATATATTGTAGTTAATTACATAAAGAAATGCATTTACTTTGTGGGAGCCACTATATATTTGATTTAAGAACGTAGAGTGTTCAAGATATATGTGGACTTTCAATGTGGAAATGTGACCTGTCTTTGTCATATGGTTTTAATGTTAATTTCTATATTATTATACATATGATATAAAGAAAGAAGAAAGAGGCTCCTCCCTCCCTAACTGTCATCTTTTGGCCTCTGAGGGAGAGAGAAGGCTGGCCCAGTTCCATCAGGGGCTAGCCTGAAGAAGAAGAGCCCTCCCTCCGGTCCATCTGCCTTGGTCCAGGCCTCAGAGGGAGAGAAGAATGCTGGACCTGATTCCCTCCCTCCCTCACCATTCCCTTCTCCTTTTGTGTCGTGTCTTTTAGATTGTAAGCCTGTGGGCAGGGAACTGTCTGTTATCCCCTCTATTGTAAACCGCTCGGATTCCCAGTGATTGGGCGGTATATAAATAAAACCTATTATTATTATTATTATTATTATTATTATTATTATTATTACATGTTTAAATGTTTAATGTCAATGCATTTGTTTATGTTTGATGTTTGTTTTCAATAATTTTTTTTAAAAAAGAATATTGTGTCCAGTTCTGGGCACCACAATTCCAAAAGGATGTTGAGAAACTGGAAAGTGTCCAAAGGAGAGCGACTAAAATGGTGAAGGGCCTGGAAACCATGAAGCCCTATGAGGAAAGACTCAGAGAGCTAGGGATGTTTAGCCTGGAGAAGAGAAGGTTAAGAGGTGATATGATAGCCCTGTTTAAATACTTGAAGGGATGTCATATTGAGGAGGGAGCAAGCTTGTTTTCTGCTGCTCCAGAGAACAGGACCTGGAGCAATGGATGCAAGCTCCAGAAAAAGAGATTCCAGTTCAACATTAGGAGGAACATCCTGACAGTAAGGGCTGTCCAACAGAGGTACACACTCCTTCCTTGGAGTGCAGTGGAGCCTCCTTCCTTGGAGGTCTTTAAGCAGAGGCTGGATGGCCATCTGTCGGGGATGTTTTGATTGAGAGTTCCTGCATGGCAGAATGGGGTTGGACTGGATGGCCCTTGGGGTCTCTTTCAACTCTACAGTTCTATGATTCTATGATTCTGTGACTAGTGCATTGTGAAGACAGGAGGTGAAGTAAGGAGGAAGTAGGAAAGACAAGAGAGTGAGTGGTGCATGTGGCAGAGCACAAAAATCAAGGGAGCCCTAACAAGAGACACAGGGGATGAAACCTGGAATGCTCTTCTGGATGGAAAACACATGCCCTGCCTCTGGTGCCCCCTTAGATGCTCATCTATTTACTATAAAGCTGCCACTCTTGATCTTGTGTGTTTATCATCTGTTAAAACTGGAGAGACAGAACACAGAGATAGCAGAGGGGATACAGCTCCATCGTTGTAGCAAAAGGGAGGGCAACCCTGCTTCGAAGCTTTTAACTTGGAAAGCCTGGCTGCCCCCAGGGATGAAAGCAAGTGCTGATGAATGCCAGGTAAAAGGACAGGGGGGAAAAAGGCATCCATGACTTGATCGATATTTGTCAGAATGCTTCCTCCTCACTATAAAACATGTCCTGCATACAAAAAGCTACCGCATTAAGAGGGAGGAAAACGTTTGGGCCCAAACCCAAACAGCTTTTCCTAGTTTCCCATGTGCTACTGAAAGGTTTGTATGATTGTTTGATGTAGGAGTGCATTAAAAATGTGATATTGTCTTTACGCTGGCAGTCCAAAGGAGTACTGTCCATTCTGCTACCTCAAGGTTCCACTACCAGGAGCGGGTTCTTTTCTTTTATTTGTCTTTCAAGTACTAAGTTTATTAGTTGGATCTGAATTTGTATGCTACAAAAAAGAGGAATAAAGCCTTCTCTCTCCCTACTCCCTCCACACCAGGAAGAGTTTTATAAGCCTCTATTATGTTCCATACCTTTTCATTACCCTTCATCTTTTCTTCACCCTCCTGATCCCTTTCCAACACAGGAGCATCCGTTCTGAATAACAGAACGAGAAGTGTAAGTACTTCTTCATACAGCACATAGTTCAACTGTGGAATTCAGTCTCGCGAGACATACTCATATATAGGTCTAGAAATTTTAATCAAAAAAATTGACTCCAAAACCCGGAGTCAACTTATCCACAGGTCAGTGCAAGTACTATACTGTAATTTAATTCTTATTTTAAAAGGAACTATCCCCTAGTGAAAGACAAGTGTGTCATCTGTTCTGGAAGCACTCACACCCCCTTTATATTTTCCCATCCATGAAGCCTTTAGTATGAGCAAAGCAGTTATGACTGTTGGAATTTTGTAGGTTTTCTGGCACTGTTTTCCTTTGCTTCATCTTTTGCATCCTTTGTTACATAGCCCTAAGTTTTACTCTCAACTTATCCACAAGTCATATCTAAATCCATAATTTGGGCCCCAAAACCTACCCTTGACCTATACATGAGGTTGACCTAGTGAACACAGGAGTTTAGGGGACTCAATGGCTAACTATTTAGGATAGCTATTTATCAACTCCAGCATTGCTCTGCTACCTGCTCATGGAGAATGCAAGAGAAATGGTGCTGTACTGCCTTCATATCCACCATGGGATCTGTTTGTCTACTGTGTCAACAGAATGATGGATTAGACAGGCCTTTGGTAGGATTCAGCATGGCTCTTCTTCATTGTATACAGATGGCTCAGTGGTGGGCCAATTCACAACATATACACTCATCCCTTTTCCTATGGCCCTTATCACACAAGTAAAATTTGAAGTCAGTGTGAAGGCAATGCAGGGGCAATAATGGGATTACAAGTTTGTTTATCACACGATGCTGAACACAATCAGGAGCCATCCTAAACACAATCGGGGGTCATTCCAGTTAGGTGAAGTTTCATGTTTGTTTATCACACAATGCCAAATGCAATCAGGAGCTATCCTAACACAATTGGGGGTCATTCCAGGATCATTCCAGGGTTAGGTAAAGTTTCATGTTTGTTTATCACACGACATCAAACGCAATCAGGAGCCATCCTAAATACAATCAGGGGTCATTCCCGGGTCATTCCAGGGTCATGTCAAGTTTCAAATTTGTTTAGCACACAATGCCAAACGCGATCAGGAGCCATCCTAAACACAATCGGGGGTCATTCCTGGGTCATTCCAGGGTTAGGAAAATTCGGGGGGAAAGAGGATTTACCTAACCCTGGAATGACCTCTGATTGTGTTTAGGATGGCTCCTGATTGCATTTGGCGTCGTGTGATAAACAAACTTGAAACTTTACCTAACTCTGGAATGACCTCCGATTGTGTTTAAGATGGCTCCTAATTGAAACCCCATGATTGCCCCTGCATTGCCTTCACTGGGATAACTTCAATTTTTGCTCGTGTGATAAGGGCAATAGCTGTTGGAACTAATAACGGGAGAGCTGAAGAATAAGGGGTGACATGTCACCACTTCAGATACCCACAAGGCTGTTTTCACAAACAAAAAAGCAAAGGTTTTTGTCTGTTATCTGAAAGGACAGGGCTAAAACTCATAGGTTTAGCTTACCAGCAGGAGATTTCAGTTGGACATAAGGAGAAACATTTTGATGGTAACAGCAGTTCAAATAATAAGACAATTTATCTGTTTTTTAAATGGTTCCAGAGATCTTCAACCAAAGATTTCAGCAAGTTCTTCAACAAGAGTTTACACTGAATGCTGCTCTGAGATCCCACAATAAAAGTCACGATATAAATATTGAATAAATAAATAAAATACATAGATGGGACAGCCATCCATTAGCTCCAGTGTAATGGTCTTATGGTCCTACTTACAGAAATCTATGGTTCTATAACATTTAAATTGTTTTAAATTTTCTAACGTTGATTTGTTTTCAGTTCCCAGACCTTTGATATCTAGATACAGAGCAGGAGAGAAAGACTTTAAATAATATCTTTAGGAGGGCATGGAAATAACACTCAATCATCAAATAAAGGCGCAGTTTCGCAAGTGTTTTCCTGTTGAGCTCAGCATGCTTTTTTCACTTATTGTACCTGAGTATAATCCTTAGGTATTCAATCCCGTCTGCTTCTTCACATTTAATGGAAAGGAGCAAATTTCCCAGGCTGCTTGCCGTGCAGTAAAAATTTAAATGATCCTAAAAATAGAAGAGAGGTGTTAGCAATGTGAAGAAGGAGCCCATGGGGAAAGAGGGGACTGTGACCCCTCTCTACTTTCATGACTGCTGCTTCTTGATCTTCAACATGGAGACACAATCATTCATTTCGGTCTTAAAAAATACTTCCATCATTTGGGAAAATAAAAGGGCTTGTTTACATTCCACCTAAACATTTCAATATTTCATCCAAACCACACAATGCTACAAGTGACTTTATGTTGGAACAGGAACTTTGAGTACTGCAATGTGTCATGCCTTGTTCGCAGGAACCAGGTTCAGACTCTGACATAGACAGCGATGCAGGACAAGTGTGCATGCCTTGTTCAGACAACGATACAGACAGGGACACAGAAGGAGAGGGGGGACATACTAGGGTTTGAGACAGATAATGATGCTCCCCAGCAGCCACAACATAAAGACATGGATTTTATAATCCCTAACGCAATGGAACATAGATAAGGTTTGCAACACTTGGAGTATTTATAAAGGAAACGCTCATTAATCAGGAAACAGCTATGTGAGGTTGCCAGGCCATAAATAATTCAAAAACTCCCTCAGGAGATTGTTGTTGACAACTGACCAATGCACCAAACTTGATCTTGGTGCAAAAGTGAGGTTGCAGCAAGCTCAAGTTTGAACAAAACCAAGGCCTGATGCATTCCCCAGTGGGGTCAAGAGAAGCACAGTCAAACCCAATCCCTCCTGCAACATCTTGAGGAAACAACACTCTCCTATTTTGATTGCTAGCTTGTGTTTCAGAAGACCCTTGAACCTTGCATTGTAAATTGACCATGTCATTGGATACTTCCTTGGACTAATACCTTGGCTTTCTTGTTGTACCTACTGACTTGGACAGCCTGAACTCTGAGAACTGTAATCGGCTGGTAAGCTTCTGTACATGACTGCTACATCTCTGATGGACTTTGCTTGGTACTTTGTTCCTGGTTTGCCTCCAAGGCAGGACACAGTGCAGATCTCACTGTGGTAAACTCAGAAAATTGGTTAGGGTCCTCCTTGCACCAAGCTCAAGTTTGAGTGAAACCAAGGCTTGATGCATTCTCCAGTGATGTCAAGAGAAGCAAGATTAATTGATCCCTGAAATAAATTAACATCAAAGTGTCAAAACTTAATTCATGATAATCAATTCATTCACACCTTCACACCAAGCAACATCAGAGTGTGGTCAAGATGACAAAAGCTTTCAGTGAGGAAGAACACACAAGGTACAAGAGACTGCAGAAGTCTGCTTTTGCCTGAGTCTAGTGTGAAGAGTAAGATTCTGCTCCCTCCTTTCCTCCAACCTCACTTTTGCACTCTGAATTCAGTTTGTAGCAACTGAAGTAAGTGCAGACAAAGAGGAAAAATCATAAGTTGAGAGAAAAACTGGCCTAATACAGACAGGTGAGAAGCGGTGTGCCGGTGCCAATTCTAGGGTTCTGGAGCACACAGCAACCACACGCTCCGGAACCCTAGTCCATACAGATGCAGGCATCATGGCGGCCCATCCAAATGGGGGACGCCATGATGATGCAAGCGTGGCACAGCATCCGCACGTCCAGGCACTGCACTTGGGTCATTGACGCGCCACAGTGCACCAATGGCGCACTGATGACATCGTCCACGCGCGCCAAATAGAACCCAGTTTTCCCAGGTTCTTTTTGTCGCAGAGGGATGCGGTTTGGCTGCTGCTGCGGCATCCCTCCAGAGGAAAAAAGGATGGCTCCAGCCTGCCATTTCAGGGTGGTCTGGAGAGCCCCACTGGTACATTTTAAAAGCAGCTGAAAAATGGGATGACCGAAAATTCATTGGGACTGTCCTTGCCCTACTGGGACTCCTGAAGGATATACCATTCGTGACTAATAATCATCAGTACAATTATGCTATGATTCAGCCCTGAACTTTCCTTGGAGAATGAGCAGAGGACAAGGGCACATCAAGCTTCTATGATTCTATGAGATTCCTGTAGTCCCCGATGTGATAGCCCTAGACAACAATAGGAGTGGAGGTTTCTAAGCTAGTTGTATAGGATCCTGGTTAGTTCTTTGGATGGGAAAAACAAGACTAAAAGATCAGAGGAGACAATATGTCAGGCAGAACCTCACATATCAGCTTATTCTTGGGAAGGGAAAAGGCATGTACAAGAAAAGAATCCTACAGTTGGAAGGGATTGCAAGGGCCATTCCATGCCATACCAGAATACACAACTAAACTACTCCTGAAAGATGCCCATCCAACATCTGTTTACAAACCTCCAAAGAAGGAGAATCCACCAGCCTGCAAAGCAGTTCATAAAATAAAGACATTCTTCCTAATGTTTAGGTACAGAGGTATATCACACGGAGCTTTTTGGTGATTTTCTGGCTCAGTTCCAGCTCACTTCTGAAGTGATTGCACTTCCAACGATGTGGTTTCACGTTGCAAAGTGACTGTGTTATCAGACGCCATTGATTTCTATGGGAGCCCCTCGCGAATTAGAATCATAGAATCATAGAATCATAGAGTTGGAAGAGACCACAAGGGCCATCCAGTCCAACCCCCTGCCATGCAGGAAATCCATATCAAAGCATCCCCGACAGATGGCCATCCAGCCTCCGTTTGAAGACCTCCAAGGAGGGAGACTCCACTACACTCCGAGGAAGTGTGTTCCACTGTCGAACAGCCCTTACTGTCAGGAAGTTCCTCCTAATGTTGAGGTGGAATCTCTTTTCCTGCAGCTTGCATCCATTGCTCTGGGTCCTAGTCTCTGGAGCAGCAGAAAACAAGCTGGCTCCCTCCTCAATATGACCTCCATTCAAATATTTAAACAGGGCTATCATATCACCCCTTAACCTTCTTTTCTCCAGGCTAAACATCCCCAGCTTCCTAAGTCGTTCCTCGTAGGGCATGGTTTCCAGACCTTTCACCATTTTAGTCGCCCTCCTTTGGACACGCTCCAGTTTCTCAATGTCCTTTTTGAATTGTGGTGCCCAGAATTGGACACAATATTCCAGGTGGGGCCTGACCAGAGCAGAATAGGGAGGCACTATTACTTCCCTTGATCTAGACACTATACTTTTATTGATGCAGCCTAAAATCGCATTGGCCTTGTTAGCTGCCGCATCGCACTATTGACTCATGTTCAACTTGTGGTCTACTTGGACTCCTAGATCCCTTTCACATGTTGTCTCCTTAAACCAGGTGTCCCCCATCCTATATCTGTGCATTTCATTTTTTCGCCCTAAGTGCAGTACCTTACATTTCTCCCTGTTGAAGTTCATTTTGTTAGCTGTGGCCCAGCTTTCTAGTCTATTCAGGTCATTTTGCATTTTGATCCTGTCCTCTGGAGTATTAGCTATTTCTCCTAATTTGGTGTCATCTGCAGTGTTTCTGAAGTCACCCCTTATTTTGGTAAAACCAGGAAAAAAGTGACTTCACAGAATTCGCTTCCAGGCTCCCTTCGATTGCACTGCGATTTGATCTGGTGTGGAAAAGCACTCCGATGCCACCCCCTTGGCCCCTGCGTCCTGCTCCGTGATTCCCCTCTTCCTCCTTCATGCCATCTCCTCCTCTCTGCCAACCAGCCGATCCCATCATCCCCTGCGTCCTCCTAGACCCCAATCTTCTCCCCTCCTTCAGCCTGCCACCAATCCCTTCATCCCTGCCTTCTCCTAGACCCGATCTGCTCCCCTCCTTCAGCTTGCCACCAATCCCATCATCCCCTGCCTTCTCCTAGACCCCGATCTGCTCCCCTCCTTCAGCCTGCCACCAATCCCATCATCCCCTGCCTTCTCCTAGACCCTGATCTGTTCCCCTCCTTCACCCTGACACCTTTCCCATCATCCCCTGCTACTCCTGCATCCCCATCTCACCCCCTCTGCCACCTAACCCATCCTCCTCCTCACATTCACACAAGCACACACACACACACACATCTCTGTATATTCACATTCACGCAAACACACACACATTCACGCAAATCCTAATCCTGGCTCCAGTGACCCCCAGTGACCTATCCCATCATCCCCTGCCTTCTCCTGCATCCCAATCCTGGCTCCAGCCACCCCAAGTGACCTATCCCATCATCCCCTGACTGCTTCTTCACCCCGATGAAGGATGACAGCTAAGGAGGGGGCAGGGAAGGAGGACAGCGTCCAGAGCCCCATTGAGCATGTACAAGGGGGCCAATTCGAATAGTTGAACCCTCAAAGTATGTTCTGGTGTGGTAATACAATGTGCACTCACTTCCCTTTGCTTGAATCCGCATCACGTGACTGGCTTGGAATCGAACTGACTTCGCTTGCCCCTCACTTTGGAAGGACAACAGAAAGGGCAACCAGGTGTGGAAAAACATCACGTTTTAACCTCAATCCGCATTGCTAGACAGGAATGACTCCAGATCTGGTGTGGAAAAACATCACGTTTTGCCTTGCTAGAACAGGAGTGACTGCGGATCTGAGCTGATTGTGGACCCCATGTGTGATAAGGTCCACAATCACTTTTCTTGCCATTTGAACCCACTGGATTGTCCTCCAATCTTGGGAGCAGCAGAAAGCAAGCTGGAACCATCTTCTACATGACATTGCTTCAAATATTTAATGATCGGTGTCATGTCACCTCTCAATCTGTTCTCCAAACTAAACATCCAGCTCCTTAAGTAATTTCTCATATGACTTGGTTTCCAGATCTTTGATCATCATGGTCACCCTTCTCTGGACACATCCCAATATCCTATCCAAGATAGACTGGGAGCAAAGGGGGCAGTTGTTTTGGATTTGCAGTAGGACAGTAGACCTAATATCAAGAAATAGGCATTGGAAGTGCTAAGGTTGTTGCCCAAGAGGAAGCGGGTGGTAGGCCAAAGAAGTCTGTAGCCTAAAGCCTTGTCTGAAATGGGGCATGAAGAAATGAGAAAGCTACCTTTCAAAAGAAACATAAGATGTTATTGTCCAAAAATCTGAGAGAACACGCAAAGCTGAATATAAGTGAGCATAGAATCATAGGCGGGATACAGACCGCCGCTTTGCGACGGTCTCCCGCCGGTGCCATTTGTTCTGCGCAGGAGCTGCAGCAGCCAAACCGCGCGGCTCCCGCGCGGAGCAAAAAAGAAGCTCCATTTTGGAGCTTCTTTTTGCAGCGCCTTTATGATGTCGCGAGGCGCCGCTGGTGCATTCGCGACGTCATAGGTGCCGCGACACGTCTGGACGCTATGCGTCCAGTACGTAAACATGGCGGCCCCCATGCCATGTTGTACGTATTCTATACGTACTAGGGTTAGGGGGATGCAGAAGCACCGCCCCTTCCTAAACCTAGTACGTATAGAATACGTACTATATGGCGGTTTGTATCCCGCCATAGAGTTGGAAGAGACCACAAGGGCCATTGTAGCAGAGCAGAGGCTGGTGTTGGCAGAGTTGGGAGAGGTGAGGGCGATCAGGTGGAGGAGATAAAGGGGAGGGGCCAGAAGAGAGAGAGGTGGAGCCGAGGAGAGAGATAAAAAGGCAGGAAGAGACTTGCGCGGGGAGAGGAGGAAGATGCGGAAGATGAGGACGCGGTCGAGTTAGGGAGAGTGAAGGTAACTTGCAGCCCTCACAGGGCCGGAAGGCCCGTGTCCTTGCAGACAAAGTCAAGCCCTAGGCCTCTGGGACCTCACGAGTCCCTCAGATTAAGAGACCCTCGGGAAGAAGGAGACTTCTCATATCCGGGTGAAGGGAACTGGAGAAGGAGGGACCCAGGAGGACTAGGGAGTGAGTGGTGGGACAACAAAGGGAGCTGTTGGGAACAAGGACCAGAGCCCCGGGACTGGGAGAAATCCAAAAGTGAGTCCCTGGAGAAGCATTCTAGTGGTCGCTCTACTCATGGCAGCCCGGCGGCCAAAGACGCCTGCGAAGTTACCCCGGCCTGAGGAGTGGGGCTGGTCCTTTTGTGTGCTCGGGACTGGGAATGTTGGTTTTGTTTACTTGAGCACTGATAAGTTACTTGTTGCCATTAAAGAGGCCACAGTTACCGCAACACCTGCCTTGTAAAGTTTGTTTTCCACATGCTTGGATAGTGGGAGAGGGCCTCGGCTTCCGCCATGCAACCCGCCGCCCCAGCCGCCCCAGCTCTGCCCACAGCCATCCAGTCCAACCCCATTCTGCCATGCAGGAACTCTCAATAAAAGCTTCCCTGACAGATGGCCATCCAGCCTCTGCTTAAAGACCTCCAAAGAAAGAGACTCCACTGCACAGACTCCACGAGGAAGGAGTCTGTTCCACTGTCGAACAGCCCTTACTGTCAGGAAGGTCCTCATAATGTTGAGGTGGAATCTCTTTTCCTGCAGCTTGCATCCATTGTTCTGGGTCCTGTTCTCTGGAGCAGCAGAAAACAAGCTTGCTCCATCCTCAATATGACATATCCTCAAGTATTTAAACAGGGCTATCATATAACCTCTTAACCTTCTCTTCTCCAGGCTAAACACCCCCAGCTCCCTAACTCTTTCCTCATAGGGCATGGTTTCCAGACCCTTCACCATTTTAGCTGCATCTCACCATTTCCACTGACCTTTCCCAAGAAGTGTTTCCGATATGCCCTGGCTTCGCCTTTGCACTCCAGTTTGTAGCCATAGGTACTGGGGCTGAGCGGCTCCTCATCTTCTTCGCAGATGCTGCTGTCGGAGGAGGTCGGGGTGCTGAGGTTCTCAGGATCTTCAATCCAGTAGCCCCCAAACTGGGGCAAAATGATTGAAGGGTAGGGGCTACCTTTCTCCAAAATCTAAATAAAATAAAATTTAAAAAGGCATCTAATCATACTTGCCTCTGGGGTTATTGGACATGTTTTGTAGAACTTGGAAAATGAATTGTTCTAAGTTAGCTTGCTACTTTTTAAAACACAAATTTCAAACTATGTGCTCTTTAACAGTACTTGGTATATACTATTAGAAAAGGAACACAATACAAATGTGTTCTTTTCCATTGCTTTTTTATGATTGACTTTAATAATTATACTAACTATTATTTTTTAAGAACGTAAAAAAATAAAAAGGGGGCCAATGATCTTTTACAGAAATAATGGATAACATCCTCTTGGTGAGTCCCAACTAGAGTAGACCCATTTCATCAGTTGCTGAATGGTGACTCAACATGTAGGTAAGTCCCATTGATTCAATGGGCTTACTCTAGTCAGGTCTCACAACAGCATTTAGGCCAATTTTTAAAGAAGTAATGACAAAACATTACTTATTTTGCAAAAACAAAGACACACCACCCTCTATCATTATGAAGGTTTTTCAAAGGAGTTATTTGATAATTACTCATAACGCAATCTAGTACAGGTAACATCATGCACTGGTAACATGGAAACTTCATGTACTCATATTACTTTCAATTAATGATGTAAAGGATGGACAGGTTGCTTACCTGTAACGGTATTTCTTCGAGTGGTCATCTGCGAATACATACAAATGGGTTTCACTGCGCCTGCGCAGTGCTGTTCGGAACCTACTGGAATCACTGGGCAGAGTTCACTCTGCAACATATTGAAACTTTTTGGCGGTAACTCCGCCCACCCGTTATAAGGCCCCTGCCTTCCCGCTCTTTTCCCCAGTTCCGCAATTTTTCCGCCAAGCAGGCGAAGGAAGAGAGCCAATGAGAACAGGACACTGAGGGGACGGACGGGTGGGATTTGTATGTATTCGCAGATGACCACTCGAAGAAATACCGTTACAGGTAAGCAACCTGTCCTTCTTCTTCGTGGTCTCTGCGAATCATACAAATGGGTTGAGACTGACAAGCTAAGGTATGTGGCGGAGGGAGTGTCCTGAGACCAAAGCTATGGTAAACCAAAGGTATATTTATTACAAATAAACACCTTGAACCATAAAGAGTCAGTCTTTTGTTCATGCACAGATAAAATAGCAATAACTTCGCTAAAACTGAGAAGGGAACAGAGGTCATGCAAGACCGATCCCATGGAAGTTGTGTAAACCAACGTTCAACAGTAAAAACAGTGTAAACTGTATAACACAAATACATCAGTAGTGCAATCAATGCAACCCTGAGACCAACACAGCCCTCCCGAAAGCTGCGTCTCGGATGGCCCTGGTGTCCAACCTGTAATGCTTAATAAAAGTGAGGGGTTGGGACCAGACAGCAGCCTTACAGACATCCTCCAAAGGAATCCCAGACAGGAATGCTGAGGATGCCGCCACAGCTCTTGTGGAGTGTGACCGAACCCTGCCAGGGAGAGGTTTGCCCAGCAGTTCATAGCAGAGGTGGATGGTACCAGCCACCCATTTGGAGAACCTCTGCGTAGACACGGGCAACCCCTTCTTCGGTTCCGAGTAGCATTGAAAGAGTCTCTCGGACCGGCTGGAGGCAGCAGTTCTGTCCAGGTAAAACGCCAGCGCCCTCCTGACATCAAGGGAGTGCAGGCGTCGCTCCTCATCCGACGTCGGATCGGATGCTAGAGTGGGCAACACAATGTCCTGGCACATGTGGAAAGCAGACACCACCTTCGGCAAGAAGGTGATGTCCATACGGAGGACCACCTTGTCCTTATGGAACCTCAGGAATGGTTGGTCCCTCCGTAAGGCACAGAGTTCGCCCGCACGACGGGCAGAGGTGATGGCCACAAGGAAAGCGGTTTTCCAAGTCAATAGTCTCAAGTCCGCTGTGGCCATGGGTTCAAAGGGCTTGGATTGGAGAGCGGACAGTACCGACTCCAAACTCCAAGCCGGTGTTGGTACCGACACAGGAGGATATAGGTTGGCACAACCCTTCAGAAAGCCCTTCACCAAGGGATCCTTAAAGAAAGACACCCTCCCCCCGAACTGATATTTTGCACAAATGGCAGAAAGGTAGCCTTTGATGGATGTGAGGGACAGCCCTCCCTCCAAAAGCGCCATCAAAAACTCCAGAACCACTGGAGTGGAGACCTGTGCAGGAGACAAGCCCTTCTGGTCAAGGAAGAGGCAAAATCTCCTCCATTTCAGGGCATAAGAACGCTGGGTGGAAGGTTTTCTGGCAGCCAGGATCACCGTCCTAACCGATTCCGGCAAGGCGGTCAGGGCCGGATCCTCCAGGCCACCAGCGGCAGGCTCTCGATGTCCGGGTGGAGAACTCGTCCGTCCTGGATCGACAGCAGGTCCGGACGCGGGTCGAGACGGAGGAAGCATCTCCTGGAGAGGTGAAGAAGGGATGCGAACCACGGTTGTCTCGGCCACCACGGGGTGATCAGGATCGCCTGCGAGCGGTCCGTTGTCATCTTGGACACCACCCTGATGATGAGAGGGAACGGAGGGAAGGCGTAGAGGAGCTCCCCCGTCCAAAGGAAAGCGAATGCGTCTCCAAGGGATCCGTCGAATCGCTTCCTGGAGCAGAACTGGGGACAGTGGCTGTTCCAGCTGGTCGCGAAGAGGTCGATCCGGGGGGTTCCCCACCGATCGAAGAGGTCGCTGACCGTCTCGGGATGGAGCCTCCACTCGTGGCACACCGATGGAGATCTGCTGAGGCGGTCTGCCAGCTCGTTGTCCTCTCCGGGAAGGTGAATCGCCTGGAGGAGGATACGTCTTTGGATGCACCAGTTCCAGATGCGGAGCGTGAGGTCGAGCAGGGTCCTGGACCTGGTACCACCTTGCTTGTTGATGTAGTACATCACGGTGGTGTTGTCCGTCCTCAGGAGGACCACTCTTCCCGAGACAGCAAACTCGAATGCCCTCAAAGCCTTCTCCACTGCGAGCATCTCCAAAGCGTTGATGTGGAGGAGCTTGTCTCGTGTGGACCACCTGTCCTTGACGACAAGGTCGAGCAGGTGGGCGCCCCATCCCTCTAGGGATGCATCGGTTGTCAGCGTCAGCTGTGTCTGAGGCTGATGGAAAGGCATCCCGGTGCAGACATTGGAGCCGTCTAGCCACCATGTGAGGGAAGCGGCTATAGGTCTGGGTACCGTGAGCCACTTTGAAGGTGGGTCCTTCAACGGAAAGAAGACGGAGAGGAACCAGGATTGGAGAGGACGAAGACGCAGTCTTGCCCAGGGGGTGACGAATGTCGTCGATGCCATGTGGCCCAGGGCGACTTGGATGTCTCTGGCCCTTATCCTTCTGTGTGAGATGCACGGCCTGATGGATGTAGCCAGGGCCTGAAACCGGTCCGGAGGGAGGAAGGCTAGGCAGTTGTCGGAGTCGAGGATGGCCCCGATGAACTTGACCTGTCTGGTCGGCGTGAAGTGGGACTTTTCCTTGTTGACAACCAGCCCAAGGGAGTTGAAGAGGTGCAAGGCGAATGAGACTGCCTCGTGTAGCTCCTCCTGGGATTCGGCTGCAAACAGCCAGTCGTCCAGGTAGGGAAAAACCATGAAGCCCTTCTGATGAAGGTATGCCACCACCGGTGCCATGCACTTCGTGAAGACCCGTGGGGCCGTGGCCAAGCCGAACGGGAGCACGTTGTAGTGGTACGAGTTGGAGCCGACAGCGAAGGCGAGGAATCTCCGGTGGGATTCTCGGATCCCGATGTGGAAATAGGCGTCCTTCAGGTCGACAGTCGCGAACCACAGGCCCTGGTGGAGGAGAGGCAGAATGGAGGCCAAGGTTACCATTCGGAAGCGACGGTAGTTCAAAAACAAGTTCACTTGTCTCAAGTCCAGGATGGGCCTGATGCCCCCATCCGCTTTAGGTACGGTGAAGTACCTGGAGAAAAAGGCCCGAGGATGTTGGTCGGGCGGTAAAGGGGAGATTGCCCCCTTACCAAGCAAGGTGCGCACTTCGTCGAGAAGGGTGTCCGAGGGGGGAGTGGACATGAAGGCTCCAGTTGGAGGAAGCTCTTGGAACTCGAGGGCATAACCCCTACGGACGATGTTAAGAACCCACGAGTCCGATGTTATAGAGGCCCAGGTGTTAATATAGGGCCTCAAGATGTCCAAAAAGAAGAGGGATGAAGGGGAGACGAAGCGCGCTGCGTCCCTTCAGGCTCTCTTCTTCCCCTGGTTGGTATCCTGCCGGCGGGCCTTGCGGTACCGAGGCGGGAAGGTGCGACGGCCAGAGGAGGAGGAAGACTGCGAAGGGAAGCGCTGTCTCTGAGAACCTTGATGCTGGGGCTGTCGGTCCCGGGAGAAGGTCCCTTGTGACTGACCTTGCGGTTGCCACGGGCGCTGTCGCTTCCGGAACGGAGAAGCCGGTGCTGAGGACATGCCGTGCTTCTTCGCCGCCGCCTTCATCCTGAACTTGCGGTTCAGGCGGTCGTCGGTCTCGGCGTGGAAGAGGCCGGTCCCGTCGAGCGGCATGTCCTCAATGGCCGCTCTAACCGTCGGGTTGAGGTCGGAGGCCCTGAGCCACGCATGGCGCCGAAGAGCCATGGCAGCTGACATGGACCTCCCGGAGCAGTCCGCCATGTTCCTGGAAGTGGTGATTAGCCAGCTTCCGATGGAGTGCGCCTCGTCTCTGATCTCCACCAGCTGCCTCTGGATGTCATCTGGGACGTCCGGAACAACGGGAGAGATCCGTTCCATGAGGGTCTGAATGTAGGCCCCCATGCAGGCGGTGTAGTTGGCGGCCTTGACCCCAAGAGCCGAAGCCGAATAAACCTTTTTTGCCAATCCATCGACCTTCTTTGCCTCTTTGTCGACAGGGGAAGTAGCCTGCTTCGGAACGAAGCTATGCTGGGCTCCCTCCACAATGGCCGAGTTTGGTCTGGGGTGATCTGCCAACCAGGAGCAACTCGCCGGGGCGACCCTATAGAGGGATTGGACCTTGCGGGAGGGCGCCGATAGGGCGGCCGGAGCATCCCAGGACCTTTTCACGATGGTCTGGAGAGAAGGAAGGAGAGGAAGGCATGGCGGAGTGGGGACCCGTCCATGAACCCTACGCTCGACCGGGTCCTCTGCGTCGTCCCCCGCGGATGCGAGCTCGATGTCAAGTGCCCGTGACATCCTGACCACGTGCTCTGTGAAGGCCCTGACGTCGTCCGACGGCGAAGACGGCCCTGGGTTGTGCATCCTCTGAGGGGAGGCCGAACCCGAGAGGACATCCTCGTCCGAGGGTGCCTCCGAAGGTGGCAGCGGTTCGTCCTCAGAATCCAGGTCGGAGGAGAGGGGGTCCGTCACCCTGACCTGGGATCTCGGGCGGGCAAAGTCAACTGACGATCGGGAGCGTCTGCGGGTTGAGGGCGGCGACCTCTCACGTGTACGGAGTGGAGATGGCGACCTCTCGCGCCTACGGGACGGCGATGATGACCTCTCGTAGACCGACACGGTGGGAACCGCTCTGGCCGGGTCGGCTCGGTCTACGGGGTGAGGGTTCAGCCTGGTGAACTCCCTCAGAGCTCTGTCCTCCGGTACCGACATGTAGTAGCGGCGCGACTGCACGTCGTAGAAGAGGTCCGGGACCCCCTGTATGTGGGCCAAGTCATCTTCATCATCGGTCGCCAGATGGGAAGGAGACCGATGATCAGGAGAGCGAGGGGCGTCATCCGTCCCGTGGATGAAATCCATGGCCGGGGGAGGCAGGGATGTAACCGGGGTCCCCTGGTCTACCGGCGTCGGCTCCTGGTATGGAGCTGGCAAGGCGGAGGCGCGGGCCTGTCTGGAGTGGGAGCGCTCCTTGTCCTTTGCCCTCGGCGGGTCAGTGGTGGGCCGATCCTTGGAGGGCTTGGCCTTTTTAGGGGCCGGATCACGGTCAGCCTTGTCATGGTGTCTCTTCTTCCCAGGCTTGGGAGTCTCCTCCGATGGGAAGAACGGGTTGTCCGGGAGGTCGAGGAGGACAGCAGCCGGTGTCGATGACGAAGGCTTTGGGGACCTTGTCCCTTGCACCGGTTTGGAGGACGAAGGCGAGGCGAGATGGACCTCCGGTTTGGGAGCCTCCTTCGAACGGGGGCCCTCCGATCCCTCCTTTGGCTTGGAGGCCCGTTCGGTACCCTCAGTCCCCGATGGCTTATGGGGGCGCTTGGAGGGTTTGTCGGTGGCACTGGGCGGTTTGGAGCCACGGGCCACATCGGCGGTGGTGGAAGGAGTCCCGGCCGGGACACACACCACGCTGGGGACGGCGGCTCTCCCCGATCCCACGCTGGAGACACTTGCCCGAGATGATGAAGCGGGGGGCGGCAGAGGCGGGACAGAAGAAGACCGCGAACCCCTTTCTTGCAATTTCCCCAGGGCAATCGCCGAAGTAAGCCGGGACTCACGGTTTTTCCGGGCCTGGGAAGAGAGGGATCTGCAGAGTGCGCAGGCCTTGGGGTCGTGACTTGGACCAAGGCAAAGCAGACAGGTGGAGTGCGGGTCCTGAACGGGCATCTTGCCCTTGCAAATGTCGCACTTCTTAAAAGCCGCGGGCATTTCAAAGTCGCCAAGTCAATGGAGAGATCCGAAAACGAGGTCAACAGTCCGAGTCAAAAATGAAAGTGATTCCAAGCAAGCAAAGCAAGCGAAGGTTCCTCTGAAGCAGCTAGCGCGGCGGAAAAAAGGAACTGGGGAAAAGAGCGGGAAGGCAGGGGCCTTATAACGGGTGGGCGGAGTTACCGCCAAAAAGTTTCAATATGTTGCAGAGTGAACTCTGCCCAGTGATTCCAGTAGGTTCCGAACAGCACTGCGCAGGCGCAGTGAAACCCATTTGTATGATTCGCAGAGACCACGAAGAAGAAATTAAAAAATCTAATTTTTGATAAGAAATGGTGTACTGCTAGAGTGAAACACCAATGGACTAAGACAAAATGTCAACAACAACAAAAAGTCCAACCAATAAGATGTCTGACATTTAGAAACTTTATCTGATATGTTTGCTTTGGTTTGTTGTGGTTTTTGTTTGAAATTGATTTTTGTGCCTGCCAGCATTTGAAACCTGAAGTAAAGCCCATAGATAATGAATCTAGTACAAGGTCTGGGCAGAGATGAGTGGACTAGTCTATTTTCAGTCTTCAGTCTTCATTCATGGATGCAAGGAAAATGTGTTTTGTGGTCATGTCAATGGAAATGTACCTAATGCACCCTTCCAATAAGAATTTGACCCATTATAAAATGGGATAAAATAAAATGGGGATGTTTGTTGTTGTTATCCACCCTCGAGTCGCTCTCGACCCATGGTGACCCAGTAAATGAGACATCTCCAAAAAGACTCCCTATACTCCACTACTCTACTCAGGTCCTGCAAATTCATACACATGATCTCCTTAATAATAATAATAATAATAATAATAATAATAATAATAAATGTTTTATTTGTATACCGCCCTTCCGTGAGATCAGGGCGGTTCACAACATTTAAAAATACATAAAAAATTCCAAAAAACAGTGTTAAAAATTACAAACAATACAATACAAAGTAAAATAACAACAAATGCCCCCGGGTTAGCCAACCATTGCCTGTGCGGCCTTTACGGTGGGGGGGCCTATAAGGACTTAGTCGGGGAATGCGATTTTAAACAGGTGAGTCTTCAACTCCCGTTTGAATTGGGCCAGGGAGGTAACTGAGCGGAGCTCTATGGGCAGCGTGTTCCAAAGGGCCGGGGCGGTGATGGAAAAAGACCTCCTAGAAGTGGAGGATAACCTCGCCCCGGGAACCCTAAGGAGTTGCTGCCCAGATGTTCTGAGGGTGCGGGGCGGAATGTATGGGGAGAGGTGGTCCTTCAGATATCCTGGGCCCAAGCCATTTAGGACTTTATAGGTCATTACCAGCACCTTGTATTGCGCCCGGAAGCGAATGGGCAGCCAATGGAGGTTTTTTAAAACCGGTGTTATATGGCTGGCCCTGGACGTGCCAGTGACCAGCCTTGCAGCCATGTTCTGCACCATTTGAAGCTTCCGGGTTTGGTACAAGGGCTGTCCCATGTAGAGTCCATTGCAGAAATCCAATCTTGAGGTTACCAGTCCATCCATCTGGCATTTGGCCTTCCTCTCTTTCTGCTTCCTCTACCTTTCCTAGTATTATTGGAGTTTATCCCACAGGAGGAATTTCTCTTAATTTTGAATGAAAAGAAAGTGGGGCCAGAACGCATTCACGTGAATTCGCTAGTTCAGTGAATTTACGTGAATTTGAATTGCGTTCGAACTGACTTCTCATTGCCCGAAAATAGCTTTCCATTGCCCGAAATTGCGTGTGATCACCGCTCACGCAATAACATTAAACCCCATGATTGCGTTTGGATTGCCATTGGATTATACTTCCAATTTCTCTTGTCTGATAACGTCCATAGTTTTCCCCAGTGCATCATGCCTCTTTATGATGTGGTCAAAGTACGACAGCCTCAGTCTATTCATTTTGGCTTCCAGAGAGATTTCTGGTTTGATCTGCTCTAGGACCCATTTGTTTGACTTCTTGGCTGGTCCGTGGCAACCTCAGCACTCTTCTCCAGCACCACATCTCCAATGAATTAATTCTCTTCCTATCCGTTTCTGTCCAGCTCTCACATCCATACATGGTAATAGGGAATACAATGGCTTGTATTATACTAACTTTTGTGCTCAGTTGTATATCTTTCCATTTTAGGATCTTCTCTAGTTCTTTCGTAGCCACCTTCCCCATTCTTAGTCTTCTTATGATTTCTTGACTGCAGTCCCCACTCTGATCAATATTTGATCCCAGGTATGAAATTTTTTTTAATATTTCTATTTCCTCTAGGTTGAATTTGTGTACATTTTCTATGGTCATTATTTTTGTTTTCTCATCATCCTTCTGTACTTCTTTGAATTAAACAAACAAACAAACAGGTGTTTATTGGTAAAATAAACAAACATGCATTCTACAGTGGGCCCTTGGTATTCACTGGGGTTTGGTTCCAGGACCACCATGGATTTATTATTTGTTTATTTGTTTATTTATTTCCTGGATTTATAACCCGCCTTTCTTCTACAACAGGATTCAAGGCGAGTTACAATCAAAATCCATGGATGCTCAGACACAGTCGCACAGTAAAATGGTGTCTCTTATATAAAATGGCAAAATCAAGGCTTGCATTTAGGAATTGTTATATCTCTATTTAATATTTTCAAGCCATAGATGGTTGAATCCATGGATAAAGGATCTGTGGATATGGACTGACTATACCAGGTTACATTTCTTGCAAAGAACTCATATTTTAGACAAGAATGTGTACACATGCACATCTATTAGAAAAATGGCTATGGAAAATTCATACTGGGTAGCAAATAGGCTTGAGAAAAGCCTGCCATGGGAGTCAGTGGAAGGTTTTCGTTAACCATAATTGCCATTAGAGAGTGATTTTCAGGATGTCATTGTGCACAAGTTGAGAAGAATTAATTCTCCCCTCTCCTGGTATGATACCAGCTAAAACCACCAAACTGAAAATGGGCTTTAAAAAGCCTCCCACTGAATCTCCTGGGAGGCTTTTTTCAAGCCTAAATGCTGTGGGGAGGTAAGGGGGCCACTAGCCAGTCAGCAAAGCTCTGCAGCCGATGATATCTGAGCCATGGTTCCCACCATAATCTAGATCAGTGGTGGCAAACCTATGGCACGCGTGCCAAAGGTGGCATTCAGAGACCTTTTTGTGGGCACACACGCCATCCCCCTAGCACAGAGTTTGCCAGAGATTGTTACTAGAAAGCCAGAGGGACATGGCACTTTGAGATAAATAGTGGGTTTTGGGTTGCAGTTTGGGCACTCGGTCTCTAAAACATTCACCATCACTGATCTAGATGCTTAACAGCACCCATCCACCTATGGTCTAATCTGCACTGCATGAATAATGTAGTTTGACTCCACTTTAATGCATGGAATCTTTGGATATATATGAAGTCAAAGGCTTTCACGGCCAGCATCCATAGTTTTTTGTGGATTTTTTTGGGCTATGTGGCCATGTTCTAGAAGAGTTTATTCCTGACGTTTAGCCAGCATCTGTGGCTGGCGTCTTCAGAGAATGCTGGCATGGAAGTCACACACTATATGTACCCCACTCACTTCCATGCCAGCATTCTCTGAAGATGCCAGCCACAGATGCTGGCCACAACATCAGGAATAAACTCTTCTAGAACATGGCCACATAGCCCGAAAAACCCAGAAAAAAACTTGGATATAGTTTGTTGTGGCACCAGAGTTCTCTGGCAGAGAAGGCTAAATATCTCACTAAATATTCCCAGAACTGAGCCATGGTAGTCAAAGTGGCGTCAAACTGCATGAATTTTGCAGTGTAGATTAGACCCCTGAAAGAACAAATGTTTTCTAAATACAGATTCCAAAGCGCATCTCCCATTTTGTGCGCATATATCTATCTATATATTTATATATAGATATGTATATATTTGCTTCTAAGTACCTACCTCATCAATGCTGGGGTAGGGTATGTAATCCTCCTGGAAGACATTTAAAAAAGAAAAAGCATACATTATGACATGCATGGATATTTTGCAAGAGGGATACAAAGCTAACCCATTTTTATGGAAGTTCGACGATTCAAGATTTGAATTTACCGTATATACTCAACTATAAGTCGAGAAATTTATGCCCCCAAATGGACTCCAAAATCAAGGATCGACTTATGGAAGGGTCAGTAGGTTACTACAGCTGATAAAGTTCATTAAAAAAAGGTGCCTACCTTCTCTGTAGCCAAGTAAACAGTCCCCATTTGAGTCCCGGTGCCGGCATCCTCTCCTCTCTCCGCGAGTGTGTGATCCTTCAGCTCTCCTTCGCAGCTGGAGCTAACAAGCAGCTACTGAGGGAAGGGAGAAGGATGCAGAGAGAGGGAGCATGCCCAGGCTTGGACCCCGTTTTGCAAACCATGGGTCTGGAAATGCTGGGGTTAGAGGCAAGCCTGGGGTCCTCCTTTTCCCCCCTCCAAGCCATGGGTCTGGAAATGATGGGGTTAAAGGCAAGGCTGGGGTCCTCCTTTCCCCCCCTCCAAGCCATGGGTCTGGAAATGCTGGGGTTAAAGGCAAAGCTAGGGTCTCCTTTTTTTTTCCATGGAAGCCATGGGTCTGGAAATGATGGGGTTAAAGTCAAGGCTGGGGTCCTCCTTTTTCCCACCAAGCCATGGGTCTGGAAATGATGGGGTAAAAGGCAAGGCTGGGGTCCTCCTTTTTCCCTCCAAGCCATGGGTCTGGAAATGCTGGGGTTAAAGGCAAAGCTGGGGTCCTCCTTTTTTTTCCATGGAAGCCATGGGTCTGGAAATGATGGGGTTAAAGGCAAGGCTGGTGTCTTCTTTTTCCCCCCTGCAACCCTTGAGTCTGGAAATGCTGATGCAAAGAGGTGTGTGTGTGTGTGTGTGTGTGTGTGTGTATGCACCCAGACTTGTTTCCCCATGCTGATACTGTGACCCTTGAGAGAGGTTCAGAGAGAGAGATGTAGAGTGGGAAGTGGTGCTTTGTTTCCCCCTTTAGAACTTTTGTAACATGCCCTTGACTTATCCATGGGTCATATCAAAATCCATGATTTTGGCCTCAAAAAACTGCCCTCGACTTATACATGAGGTCGACTTATACATGAGTATATACGGTAATAGCAACAATAGTTATATGTCTCCTTCTTTCCATCCTTTCTCTCCCTTTTCTAGCAGCCAGGTAAAACAGAAAAGAGTCGAATCCATATTGTCTGCCAGTATGCATTTCCCAGCACCGCATCTAGAGAATCAAAGCTTAATTTGTTTTAAAAAAATAGCTGGACACATAAAGAGATGGTGGGGACAGTCTCTCTTGGCATCAACTTGATTAGGGACACTCCCTTCATATCTTGTTTATCCTTGCATTTTTAAACAGAGCCCTGATTTTCAGTAAAGCTCTAATCTTTATGCCCATATCATTACACTATTGTTCTGAGTTTGGCTGCCTGGGTTAACGTGAACAGGCAAGTAAGGCATGGAACAGTTTACAAAAGAACACTGATGTTATCTGATATTTGATATTTGATATTTTTAATTTGTTACTTGCTTATTTTATCTAACTTCTATCTTGTATTATTATCGATTGTTTTATACTTATTTTGCTGTTATCCTGTAGAATGTACGCCATTGGCAGGTTTCATTTTTCTCATTTTTATTGATTGTATGTACAGCACTGTGTACATCTACAGTGCTATATAAATAAAGTATAATAATAACAACAACAAGAACAACAACAACAACAATAATGTTCCTCGATTGGAAAGCACCAGTCAGAGGGAAGGGCACTGCGAGCACGATTGTTATTCTGTGATTCCATAGTATTGCTTTACCAGTGAATCCATGCACTGGGGAGGGGGGGCTAGACCACATGGACCTTGAAGACCCCTTTCACCCAGTGGTGTCATTAGGGATGTGGGGAGTGACACCCCAGAAGAGGAGTGACATCTAGTTGGGTCCTACCCCCCCCCCCCATGCTGCCTTATTCTTCTTATGAGGAGAGGGATGGGATGTCCGTTTCCAATCTGTTAAAACAATTTTGAATTCTGATCCTGTCTCTGGGGTATTAGCCACCTCTTCTAATTTGAGTTTTATCTGCAAATATGTATGCCCTCCCTTCCACCAAGTCATTTATAAAGATGCTGAACAACACTGGGCAGAGGATTGATCCTTGTGGCACCCCACGTAATAGAATAATAGAATCATAGAATTGGAAGAGATCCCAAGGGCCATCCAGTCCAACCCCATTCTGCCATGCAGGAACACTCAGTCAAAGCATCCCCGACAGATGGCCATCCAGCCTCTTTTTAAAGACATCCAAGGAAGGATACTCCACTGTCAAACAGCCTTTACTGTCAGGAAGTTCCTCCTAATGTTGAGCTGGAATCTCTTTTCCTGGAGCTTGCATCCATTATTTTTAGTCCTGTTCTCTGGAACAGCAGAAAACAAGCTTGCTCCCTCCTCAGTTTGACAGCCCTTCAAATATTTAAACAGAGCTATCATATCACCTCTTAACCTTCTCTTTACCAGGCTAAAGATCCCCAGCTCCCTAAGTCTCTCCTCACAGGGCTTTATGGTTTCCAGACCCTTTAACATTTTAGTCGCCCTCCTTTGGACATGCTCCAGTCACTCTTTGGGTTTGGTTGGTTGACCACTTACAAATCTAAGTAACAGTAACGCTATCTAGCTTGCAATTTACCAACTTGTGTGCAAGAATATCACAGAGGACCTTGTCAACAGCCTTACTGAAATCAAGATATATTACATCCACAGCGTTCCTGTGATCTACCTAGCTTATAACTCTTTCAAAAAAAGAAGTCAGATTAGTTTGCCATGACTTGTTTTTTGAGAAACCCATGCTGGCTCTGAGTGATCACAGCATTACTTTCTAAGTGCACACAGACTGATTGCTGGTCTAGAACCTTTCCTGGTATTGACACCAAATTGATTGGTTAGCAGTTGTCCAGGTCCTCTTTTTTCCCCTTGTCATTGATGGGGAGAATACTCATCCTGCTCCAGTCTACTGGGTTCTCTCATTTTCTTCAAGAATTGACAAAGGTGATCAGTAGTGATCATAGAATCATAGAATAATAGAGTTGGAAGAGACCACAAGAAGGGCCATCCAGTCCAACCTCCTGCCATGCAGGAAATCTCAATCAAAGCATCCCTGACAGCTGGCCAACCAGCCTTTGTTTAAAGACCTCTAAAGAAGGTGACTCCACCACTCTTTGAGGAAGTAGTGTGTTCCAATGTCAAACAGCCCTTACTGTCAAGAAGTTGCTCCTGATGTTGAGCTGGAATCTCTTTTCCTAGAGGTTGCATCCATTGTTCCAGGTCCTAGTCTCAGGAGCACCAGAAAACAAGCTTACTGCCTCCTGAATATGACAATATGATTCTGAGATTACAGATGCATATTCTTTTAGTACACTTGATTGCAGTTAAACTGGCCCTGAAGACATTGGCGCAGTACAGACCGCCCCAAAGGGGCGGCCTATAGCTGCTCCTTTTTCTGCTGGATTGGGGGCCAGGGCAACCTCACTGGCAGCCCTGCGTCCCCAATCTGGAGTTTTTCCAGGCTTCATGCCCCCGGACACCCCCAGCCCTACAGAGGAGAAAGGGGCCACGGAGGCATCGCTGACGCAGCCATTTGGTTGCCACGCCAACAATGCAGAGACCTGAAAGGAGCTCCATTTTGGAGCTCCTTTCCGCACCTCTGCCAGGCCGCCATAAGCGGTCTAGGGCGGCGCGGAGACGTCACACTTGCGCCGCTCCATTTGGACACGGTACGTGTGTGACTTCATTGTCATGCACCTTGTGTAGACGGCGCCATGTAATAATGGTGCCATCCACACGTACTAGGGTTAGGGAGTGTGCGGTTGGTGCGCGCTCCCTAACCCTAGTACTGCTGGGAGCACGTTGCGTTTGGGCGGTGTGTACCGCACCTTGGATTCATTTATAGTAGCTATGTATTCCTGTACAATCTCTTTAGTTAATCTGGGTTGAAGTCCTCCTACTGCATAATTTCTCCTATTTTTGACCACTGTTTTACTTTTGGAGAAGACTGAGCCAAATATGATGCTGGGCAGTTGTACTTTTTTTCTATCTCTTCATAGCATCTCATCATCTATCTAATATATATTTAATCACAAATTCCTTAATTGCACAGTTGAAAAAACATATTGTTTGGAATACAGTTCCCAGAATCCTTCCAGGCACCATGGCTCCATCATATGTTTAACCAAAACATGCCATCATCAAGCAGAAGGAGGAGGTATGAGCAAGCTTGGAGAAGCTGTTTGTAGAAGTACAAACAAGTGGACATGAAGAGGTGATTGTTTGGAAAGAGAAATCCAGCAAACTGTGTAGTGATGGAATGGAACATCATGGAAAAGGGCCCTTGGTATTCTGTTGTAGGTCCTAACATAGTATATTAATAGTGAAATTCTCTGAGTACAGATCCTATGTAGCCAAGACGTTACTCACAAGAATAAGACAACAGCATACTCAACAAAAGGTGTCACAAACTTCCTGTCTTGCCAGAAGAACAAAAATGGAAAATGGGATGGAGGGATGGAGTGTCTACAATACAGAAGAGAAACACCTCACTTGGTCCTATGTGTGTGATCTACATGGGGTAATTTAAGAAGAATCTTGAAATGAAACATACCTTACTCCTCTGGCTTCCACTTCTTTGTTCTTCTGATTTAGGTCCCTGTTTTTTGGTGGGAAAGAATGGTTTGGTCAATTATTTTGAGACACACATCTGATAGAGATCTGAGTGTACATTCCTCATTATGAATGCAACATCAAACTCATGCCACTTGGTAGAAATTAAAGCTGTGTGAAACACCTATAATCCATTCTATGGTACCATTTCCCGCTGTTCATGCCAAACTATGCATTAAGAGAAAGGCAGAACCATAAATAAATTTTTCCTTCCACAAAGGGATTTCCTCAGATATATATGCCCCAGTAATCAGGTTTGCACATTTTGGCGTGGTACATACCGCCCTGAAAGGGTGGGCTGGAGGCGTCTGTTTTTCTTCTGGAGGGACACCACAGCAACAAAACCGTGCGATGTCCCTCCGCAGTAAAAAGAACCGGAAAAAATGTTTTTTAAAAGGCGCCTGGCACACATCACAACTACGCCATTGGCGCACCAGTGATGTAAGTGATGTGCAGCGGCATTTATATGCTGTGCGTCTCTTACATCAAGATGGCAGAGGCCACCATTATGACAACGCCATGATGTGCTAGGGTTAGGGACCGTGCGGTTGGTGCGCGGTCCCTAACCCTAGAATTGTTACCTGGATGCCCCTTCTTGGAGGTATGTACCAGTTTTAAGACTGTGTTTACCTTCCACAAACCAAACCAAAGCACACTGATTGCAAGATACAAAGCAAGAAGGTCACGTGCAGTGACAAACAGACGTCTTTCACTGCTTGAGGGAGCACTTCATAGAAATATGTGCTAAATGGGGGGGGGGGGGTTTAAAGTAGAGAATGTGAGTCACATGTAGCTGCCCTGTGGCCCTCCTTCCCATTGCTTTAAACTGGAAGAGCTCACCATGTACATGCAGGGGTTATGGAAGGCACTTTCCCCCCTGTTTTTGCTCTTTCCCGAGCCGGTAAAGCCTTTATGAATAATTTCTGGTCACTTTCTATTATGAAAAATTCCCTCCTGGGCCTCAATCAAATGGGGAAGGGGCTCCAAACTTGCTGAAATTGTATCACACAGTCAAAGAATGCAATAAGCGATTTAAACAATCTTCTTTTCGCTGCAAGAAAATCATGTCGTTTTTTAAAAATCTATTTGTAACCTGGGACTTATTCTGCACAAAATTTGCACATGGTCGTTTTGCATAGAAAACAGCATTTTCTGCACAATATTTTTTTACGCAGAAATATTATTTACTGCCCAGAAAATAGTATTTTCTGCACCAATCAACCACATGCAAATTTTGAGCATAATAATAATAATAATAATAGGATTTATTTATATCCCGCCCAATCACTGGGAATTTGGGCGGCTTACAACAGTGAGGATAATACAAAGCAATAACAATAAACATGAAAACAATAAAATTTACATTAAAATAAGCCCTGAACTGCAAAGATTCTCATCAGTCCAAGATTATTCTCAGGGTTTCTCGACACTTGGAAAAATACAATGAGCCTGACACCTGAGACATCACAATAGACAGTAAAAACAATAGTATACGCAATATAAAAGGTCTGAGGAACAATTTCACCATGGGCAAACTGTATGCCCAAAGCATGGCAGCCTTAGTTTAGATATCTTGTTTCTAATGAGAGAGATATTACTAGAAGGTTCTTCTCCGTGTGCCTTCCAGCTTTATTGACCTTACGGGTAAGTACACTCATCCCTCCATATTTGCAGATTTGACAATTGCGGATTTGATTATTCGCAGATTTGATTAATATGTTCTCTCTAGGACTATCTAGGTCCTCCAGTGCAACTCTATGGTCAACATTAACCAAAAATTGCACTGAAAGACCTAGAGAGAACATAGAATCATAGAATCATAGAGCTGGAAGAGATCGCAAGGACCATCCAGTCCAACCTCTTGCCATGCAGGAAATCCAGATCAAAGCATCCCTGAAAGATGGCCATCCAGCCTCCGTTTGAAGACCTTCAAGGAGGGAGACTCCACTACACTCTGAGGAAGGAGTGTGTTCCACTGTCAAACAGCCCTTACTGTCAGGAAGTTCCTCCTAATGTTGAGGTGGAATCTCTTTTCCTGCAGCTTGCATCCATTGCTCCGGGTCCTAGTCTCTGGAGCAGCAGAAAACAAGCTGGCTCCCTCCTCAATATGACATCCCTTCAAATATTTAAACAGAGCTATCATAACCTTCTTTTTTCCAGGCTAAACATTCCCAGCTCCCTAAGGCATTCCTCATAGGGCATGGTTTCCAGACTCTTCACCATTTTAGTCGCCCTCCTTTGGACACGCTCCAGTTTCTCAATGTCCTTAATAATAATAATAATAATAATAATAATAATAATAATATGTTTTATTTATAGACCGCTATTCCGCAATGATCATAGCGGTGTACAGTAAAAATCTTAATGCAATACAAATACAAGGTGACAAAGGAGGGAGAAGTCTCGTCCTTCAGACAGTCCCTGATGTTGCTGGGTCTGCCTGATGACTCCCTCTGAGGCCGAGATGACAGTTGAGGAGGGAGGGGCCTCTTCCTTCAGGCAGTCCAAGATGTTGCTGGGTCTGACTGATGGCTCCCTCTGAGGCCGAGATCACAGTTGAGGAGGGAGGGGCCTCTTCCTTCAGACAGTCCCTGATGTTACTGGGTCTGCCTGATGACTCCCTCTGAGGCCAAGATGACAGTTGAGGAGGGAGGGGCCTCTTCCTTCAGGCAGTCCAAGATGTTGCTGGTCTGCCTGATGGCTCCCTCTGAGGCCGAGATCACAGTTGAGGAGGGAGGGGCCTCTTCCTTCAGACAGTCCCTGATGTTGCTGGGTCTGCCTGATGGCTCCCTCTGAGGCCGAGATGACAGTTGAGGAGGGAGGGGCCTCTTCCTTCAGGCAGTCCAAGATGTTGCTGGTCTGCCTGATGGCTCCCTCTGAGGCCGAGATCACAGTTGAGGAGGGAGGGGCCTCTTCCTTCAGACAGTCCCTGATGTTACTGGGTCTGCCTGATGACTCCCTCTGAGGCCAAGATGACAGTTGAGGAGGGAGGGGCCTCTTCCTTCAGGCAGTCCCTGATGTTGCTGGGTCTGCCTGATGGCTCCCTCTGAGGCCAAGATGACAGTTGAGGAGGGAGGGGCCTCTTCCTTCAGGCAGTCCCTGATGTTGCTGGGTCTGCCTGATGACTCCCTCTGAGGCCAAGATGACAGTTGAGGAGGGAGGGGCCTCTTCCTTCAGGCAGTCCAAGATGTTGCTGGTCTGCCTGATGGCTCCCTCTGAGGCCGAGATCACAGTTGAGGAGGGAGGGGCCTCTTCCTTCAGACAGTCCCTGATGTTACTGGGTCTGCCTGATGACTCCCTCTGAGGCCAAGATGACAGTTGAGGAGGGAGGGGCCTCTTCCTTCAGGCAGTCCAAGATGTTGCTGGTCTGCCTGATGGCTACCTCTGAGGCCGAGATGACAGTTGAGGAGGGAGGGGCCTCTTCCTTCAGGCAGTCCCTGATGTTGCTGGGTCTGCCTGATGGCTCCCTCTGAGGCCAAGATGACAGTTGAGGAGGGAGGGGCCTCTTCCTTCAGGCAGTCCAAGATGTTGCTGGTCTGCCTGATGGCTCCCTCTGAGGCCGAGATCACAGTTGAGGAGGGAGGGGCCTCTTCCTTCAGACAGTCCCTGATGTTACTGGGTCTGCCTGATGACTCCCTCTGAGGCCAAGATGACAGTTGAGGAGGGAGGGGCCTCTTCCTTCAGGCAGTCCCTGATGTTGCTGGGTCTGCCTGATGACTCCCTCTGAGGCCAAGATGACAGTTGAGGAGGGAGGGGCCTCTTCCTTCAGGCAGTCCAAGATGTTGCTGGTCTGCCTGATGGCTCCCTCTGAGGCCGAGATCACAGTTGAGGAGGGAGGGGCCTCTTCCTTCAGACAGTCCCTGATGTTACTGGGTCTGCCTGATGACTCCCTCTGAGGCCGAGATGACAGTTGAGGAGGGAGGGGCCTCTTCCTTCAGGCAGTCCAAGATGTTGCTGGGTCTGACTGATGGCTCCCTCTGAGGCCGAGATGACAGTTGAGGAGGGAGGGGCCTCTTCCTTCAGACAGTCCCTGATGTTGCTGGGTCTGCCTGATGGCTCCCTCTGAGGCCGAGATGACAGTTGAGGAGGGAGGGGCCTCTTCCTTCAGGCAGTCCCTGATGTTGCTGGGTCTGCCTGATGGCTCCCTCTGAGGCCAAGATGACAGTTGAGGAGGGAGGGGCCTCTTCCTTCAGACAGTCCCTGATGTTGCTGGGTCTGCCTGATGGCTCCCTCTGAGGCCGAGATGACAGTTGAGGAGGGAGGGGCCTCTTCCTTCAGGCAGTCCAAGATGTTGCTGGTCTGCCTGATGGCTCCCTCTGAGGCCGAGATCACAGTTGAGGAGGGAGGGGCCTCTTCCTTCAGACAGTCCCTGATGTTACTGGGTCTGCCTGATGACACCCTCTGAGGCCAAGATGACAGTTGAGGAGGGAGGGGCCTCTTCCTTCAGGCAGTCCAAGATGTTGCTGGTCTGCCTGATGGCTCCCTCTGAGGCCGAGATCACAGTTGAGGAGGGAGGGGCCTCTTCCTTCAGACAGTCCCTGATGTTGCTGGGTCTGCCTGATGGCTCCCTCTGAGGCCGAGATGACAGTTGAGGAGGGAGGGGCCTCTTCCTTCAGGCAGTCCAAGATGTTGCTGGTCTGCCTGATGGCTCCCTCTGAGGCCGAGATCACAGTTGAGGAGGGAGGGGCCTCTTCCTTCAGACAGTCCCTGATGTTACTGGGTCTGCCTGATGACTCCCTCTGAGGCCAAGATGACAGTTGAGGAGGGAGGGGCCTCTTCCTTCAGGCAGTCCCTGATGTTGCTGGGTCTGCCTGATCGCTCCCTCTGAGGCCAAGATGACAGTTGAGGAGGGAGGGGCCTCTTCCTTCAGGCAGTCCCTGATGTTGCTGGGTCTGCCTGATGACTCCCTCTGAGGCCAAGATGACAGTTGAGGAGGGAGGGGCCTCTTCCTTCAGGCAGTCCAAGATGTTGCTGGTCTGCCTGATGGCTCCCTCTGAGGCCGAGATCACAGTTGAGGAGGGAGGGGCCTCTTCCTTCAGACAGTCCCTGATGTTACTGGGTCTGCCTGATGACTCCCTCTGAGGCCAAGATGACAGTTGAGGAGGGAGGGGCCTCTTCCTTCAGGCAGTCCAAGATGTTGCTGGTCTGCCTGATGGCTACCTCTGAGGCCGAGATGACAGTTGAGGAGGGAGGGGCCTCTTCCTTCAGGCAGTCCCTGATGTTGCTGGGTCTGCCTGATGGCTCCCTCTGAGGCCAAGATGACAGTTGAGGAGGGAGGGGCCTCTTCCTTCAGGCAGTCCAAGATGTTGCTGGTCTGCCTGATGGCTCCCTCTGAGGCCGAGATCACAGTTGAGGAGGGAGGGGCCTCTTCCTTCAGACAGTCCCTGATGTTACTGGGTCTGCCTGATGACTCCCTCTGAGGCCAAGATGACAGTTGAGGAGGGAGGGGCCTCTTCCTTCAGGCAGTCCCTGATGTTGCTGGGTCTGCCTGATCGCTCCCTCTGAGACCAAGATGACAGTTGAGGAGGGAGGGGCCTCTTCCTTCAGGCAGTCCCTGATGTTGCTGGGTCTGCCTGATGACTCCCTCTGAGGCCAAGATGACAGTTGAGGAGGGAGGGGCCTCTTCCTTCAGGCAGTCCAAGATGTTGCTGGTCTGCCTGATGGCTCCCTCTGAGGCCGAGATCACAGTTGAGGAGGGAGGGGCCTCTTCCTTCAGACAGTCCCTGATGTTACTGGGTCTGCCTGATGACTCCCTCTGAGGCCGAGATGACAGTTGAGGAGGGAGGGGCCTCTTCCTTCAGGCAGTCCAAGATGTTGCTGGGTCTGACTGATGGCTCCCTCTGAGGCCGAGATGACAGTTGAGGAGGGAGGGGCCTCTTCCTTCAGACAGTCCCTGATGTTGCTGGGTCTGCCTGATGGCTCCCTCTGAGGCCGAGATGACAGTTGAGGAGGGAGGGGCCTCTTCCTTCAGGCAGTCCCTGATGTTGCTGGGTCTGCCTGATGGCTCCCTCTGAGGCCGAGATGACAGTTGAGGAGGGAGGGGCCTCTTCCTTCAGACAGTCCCTGATGTTGCTGGGTCTGCCTGATGGCTCCCTCTGAGGCCGAGATGACAGTTGAGGAGGGAGGGGCCTCTTCCTTCAGACAGTCCCTGATGTTGCTGGGTCTGCCTGATGGCTCCCTCTGAGGCCGAGATGACAGTTGAGGAGGGAGGGGCCTCTTCCTTCAGGCAGTCCCTGATGTTGCTGGGTCTGCCTGATGACTCCCTCTGAGGCTGAGATGACAGTTGAGGAGGGAGGGGCCTCTTCCTTCAGGCAGTCCCTGATGTTGCTGGGTCTGCCTGATGGCTCCCTCTGAGGCCGAGATGACAGTTGAGGAGGGAGGGGCCTCTTCCTTCAGACAGTCCCTGATGTTGCTGGGTCTGCCTGATGACTCCCTCTGAGGCCAAGATGACAGTTGAGGAGGGAGGGGCCTCTTCCTTCAGGCAGTCCCTGATGTTGCTGGGTCTGCCTGATGGCTCCCTCTGAGGCCGAGATGACAGTTGAGGAGGGAGGGGCCTCTTCCTTCAGGCAGTCCAAGATGTTTTTTGAATTGTGGTGCCCAGAACTGGACACAATATTCCAGGTGGGGCCTGACCAGAGCAGAATATAGTGGCACTATTACTTCCCTTGACCTAGACACTATACTTCTATTGATGCAGCCTAAAATCGCATTGGCCTTGTTAGCTGCCGCATCGCACTGTTGACTCATGTTCAGCTTGTGGTCTACTTGGACTCCTAGATCCCTTTCACATGTTGTTTCCTTAAGCCAGGTGTCCCCCATCCTATATCTGTGCATTTCATTTTTTCACCCTAAGTGCAGTACCTTACATTTCTCCCTGTTGAAGTTCATTTTGTTAGCTGTGGCCCAGCTTTCTAGTCTATTCAGGTCACTCTACTAGGCCTTTGTAGCTCCTCCAACGCAGTCCTATAGTCAGTGTCTGTCGGACATTGACCACAGAGTTGCACTGAAGGACCTAGAGATTCCTAGAGAGGTGTCCTTTCATGTTAAAAACATGGTGTTTTTGTTATTTGTGTTTTTTCCATATTCATGGGGGTCTTCTGTCCCTAAACCTAGCGAATATGGAGGGACAGGTGTACATATATTGGGCCTCCAAGACTGAACTGAGAGGGTTCTGAAAGACTGTTATGGGTTCTTCTTGCTGAAATTTAGAATAACAACAAAAATGGATGTTTCTATTCCTTTTTTTAAAAAAAATCAAGCATTCTCCTAATAATACAGTGGGCCCTCCGCATTCACTGGGGTTAGGGGCACAAGATCCCCATGAAAGTGGAAAAACTGGAAATTAAAAAAAAGCTATTTTTTTTTACCTAACGGAAGAACTCTCTAGGAATCTCTAGGTCTTCCAGGGCAACATCTGCTGGAAGTTGACCATGAAATTGTGCTGGAGGACCTACAAATGCCTAGAGAAGTGTTCTCTCTAGGAATCTCTAGGTCCTCCGGCACTACTTTTGGCGGAGGTTGACCACAGACTCACGCCGAAGGACCTAGAGATTCCTAGAGGGAACATATTAATTAAATCTGTGAATAATCAAAGCCACAAAATACAAAGCCGCAAATATGGAGGGCTGATTCTACTGCTACATTGTGATTACCTTGTTCCTATTGGGTTGTTCAAAATAAGGAAACCTGTTGCTTACTGCAACTGTTCCCTTGCCTTCAAGCAAAAGCAATACTGTGAAGTCGAAAGCTTTCATGTCCGGCATGCATAGGTTTTTGTGGGTTTTTTGGGCGATGTGGCCATGTTCTAGAAGAGTTTATTCCTGACGTTTCGCCAACATCTGTGGCTGGCATCTTCAGAGATGCCAGCCACAGATGCTGGCGAAACGTCAGGAATAAACTCTTCTAGAACATGGCCACATAGTAAAAAAAAAAAAAAAAAAGCCGCAAAAAATTACAAAAGCAATACTTTTTTACAAGAACAACCTAACTACAGATAGAATCACTCCACCCAAACAAATGCAATAAATTTATCTTCAGACTAAAGATACTCAAAATATTGAGGGGGAAGTCAGTTCCCTTCTTATTAGAATCATAGAATAATAGAGTTGGAAGAGACCGCAAGGGCCATCCAGTCCAACCCCATTCTGCCATGCAGGAAATCCAAATCAAAGCATACCCAACAGACGGCCATCCAGCCTCTGTTTAAAGACCTCCAAGGAGGGAGACTTCACTGCACTCTGAGGAAGGAGTGTGTCCACTGTTGAACAGCCCTTACGGTTAGGAAGTTCCTCCTAATGTTGAGGTGGAATCTCTTTTTCTGCAGCTTGCATCCATTGTTCCAGATCCTAGTCTCTGGAGCAGCAGAAAACAAGCTTGCTCCTTCCTCAGTATGACATCCCTTCAAGTATTTAAACAGGGCTATCATATCACCTCTTAACCTTCTCTTCTCCAGGCTAAACACCCCCAGCTCCCTAAGTCGTTCCTCGTAGGGCATGGCTTCCAGACATTTCACCATTTTAGTTGCTCTCCTTTGGACATGCTCCAGTTTCTCCATATCCTGTTTAAATATTCTCAAAGGCTATATTAAACCACTTACATTCATGTCTACAACTAGCCCCAAATGGAATAAGTACATGAGCATGACCCTCACCTGCATTTTTTCCAGCATTTCGAAGAATTCTGCAGACTGAAAAATCAAAGAAAGAAATTTGTCAGCATGTTGACGCAGCAACAAAGAAATCACTTTTTAAAAAATCAATCATCATTTTATTTCAATTGTGAATGCTATTTTAAGGGAAGCTACAAGCAAAAATTGCAGCAACCATTGGTTTGAACCCAGAAATATCCATCTCATAAGTTCTAGTAGGGGAACCCTGTGTCTGATCTGTTTGTACTAAATCGATGTCCTGTCTTTCTACCAAAAGAGGCATCTTTCTCAGAGGACAGTTGTCTCTAGTTGAAAAGCTGCCTGATTTCAGTCCAGTTTCAAAATAAAGGAAGTTAAGAAGGAAGAGTAGCACAAGCTTGTATGGGTTTGTGAGCCCTTGAACACCTTTTAGCCCCTGGACAGCAAATGAACAACAAAAAGTCACACAGAAAGCCACAATCTTTCCCTCCTAAGGCCGTTATCATACGTGGGATATGTGCCCCCATCCCGAAGAAAATGCCAAGCAGGGCCAATTCGAAAGTGAGCCAAATTGAGTGATTAATTACCACACGTGAAGAGCAACGCTGTGGTTGTTCCAAATGCAAAGCGGAGCGAGTGCAAAATAAATTCTCACATCAGTACATGCCCTGTTTGAATATTTGAAGGGATGTCATATTGAGGAGGGAGCAAGTTTGTTTTCTGCTGCTCCAGAGACTAGAACAATGGGTGCAAACTACAGGAAAAGAGATTAGGAGGAACTTCCTGACAGTAATGGCTGTTCGACAGTGGAACACTCTTCCACAGGATGTGTAGGAGTCTCCTTCCTTGGAGGCCTTTAGACATAGGCTGGATGGCCATCTGTCAGGTATGCTTTGATTGAGAGTTCCTGCATGGCAGAATGGGGTTGGACTGGATGGCCCTTGTGGTCTCTTCCAACTCTTCTATGATTCTATGCTTTTATAATTCTATGAGACTTCAGGGTGGTTGTCTCTGCAAGAAGCATTTTGTAAATGGGAGCTAAGAGAGAATAATTGGACTATATATAGATACTTGCTGGAGAAAAAATATCAGGGAAATGGAAAATTAAATAGCAATAAGAACATTTCTATACCGCCTATCAGTGCACTTAAGCACTCCCTAAGTGGTTTACAAAGTGTAAGCTAGCATACATACTCGACTATAAATTGATCTCATGTATAAGTCGAAGGCATGTTTGGGGCCCAGAAAATTATGGATTTTGATATGACCCATGTATAAGTCGATGGTAAAATCGACAAAGGATCTATAGGATGAAGCAAAGGAAAATGATGCTAAAGAATGTAACAAAATTCCAGCAGACATAACTGTCTGTGCTCCCACTAAAGGCTGGATGGATGAGAGAGCAAAGTGCTTTCAGGACAGATTATACTTTTGCCTTTCACCAGGGGATGGCTCCCTTTTTATAAGAGTTAAAGTACAGCACTTACATTGACTTGTGCATAAGTCGAGTCAGGTTTTTTGGGTCAATTGTTGACTAAAATTTCTAGACTTATACATGAATATATATAGCAATTGTCCCCAACAAGCTGGGTACTCATTTTAGCGGTCTCAGGAGGTTGCCAGGCTGAATCAACACTGAGTTCCTGGGTGGGTTTTGTAGAGATTATTTTTGAGGGGCTCATACCATGCAATTGTCTCATTTCCTGCCAGGAAACCCAAAATCCAATGGATTCCCACCGTCAAAATCCAAAAGTGTCAGAAATGGAGGGGAAGCGAACTTTCCGCAGTGCTTCCCCTCCCTGCATCTTAATCCTCCTTTCTTTGGGAAGGATGCTTGTTTATTATGAACGTACCAATATGGACAGACCTGCAGCAAGTGCCGTAATCAGGCCGAAACTAGGGTTCAGGAGCACGCAGCAACCGCATACTCCCAAACCCTAGCATGCGGCAGCGGTGCCATCGTGGCAGCCTCCCGTCCACAAGGGGGCTGCCATGATGACATAAGCGCTGCACAGCATCCAGACATCGCAGGCAGGAAGTGGCGTCATGGCGGTGCCCTTTCTTGTTTGCGGCATTGCTCTAGGCAGCTTCTTTTTGGCAGTGCGTCGGTGCTGCAGCGTGCGGCTGCTGCCGCATCGACCTGGGGCAAAGACGGTTGGCGCGGAGCTGCCTGACTGTCAAGTCCCAATGTCATACTACACTGTTATAGTGCTATTATTCCACTTTAACTGCTATGGCTGCCTCCTGTGGAATCCTGGGATTTGTAGTTTAGGAAGGGGCATTTGGAATTCTCTACTGAAGAGTTCTTAGGTGTCCCTAAACTACAAAGTTCAGAATTCCCCAGGAGGCAGCTAGAGCAGTTAAAGTGGAATAACAGCATTATAATAGTGTAGTGTGATATTGTCCGAAGACTCCCAGACCAGCTGGTGAGTTATTTTTCTTTTTTCTTTATATTTTATGGAGGACAGCTTCCTAAAATAATAATATAAAACGATCCCACAATTGAATTACCCTGCTGTCACTAGACATAGGAGATGTCCTTGCAAATGACTGGAAAATTCAGAATGCGATACAATAATCTAGTTAGATTGGGCTGGCTAGCTGGCACCTTGCCACTAATTTTGCTAATGGAGGACGTCTGCCTTTGCTCTGGCTCTTTCCATTTCCATTTTTTCCCTCCCTTTGCATTGCAGTAATGGGTGCCACTCGACGGAGCATCCCTTTGTTGCTTTCCTACATTGCTTTTCAGTTTGCATTATTGTGGCTGCAACACTGGTAGGTCCTTAGGGCTGCAGTGCTAAGATGTGGTTTCTAAGGCCTGTTACAGACTGCCAAAATAAAGCTTCTTCGGGTCTCTTTGGAGGTATGCTGTTTAAATGATGCATGCATGCTAAGAATCCGGAAGCTGCACCAAAGCTACACTCCAGTGCTTAGGAATGGAGTGTGGCTTTGGCGCGACCTCCGGACTCTTAGGACCCATGCATCATTTAAATAGCATACCTCCAAAGAGAATCGAAGCAGCTTTATTCTGGCAGTCTGTAACAGGCCAATGATGATGAAAACTTGGCTTCTTTTTAAATAGAGGCATTTGTTTTGGATCACTTTGGATGTTGTACAATTAAATATATACAATGCTGATCCAGATGGAGAAAAGTCCCTGGAAGTATCGAGACCTTCGCATTTATTTCAGTTTGATTTTATTGGCCTGTTCACGGTTTTGCATCCTTGAAATATCCCGGGTTTCCTCCACTCCATTCTCCCTTGTGTTCTTCCTCCTCACATGTCACATCTAGATTTAGGCAACATTTTAGAAACTGGCCTTCATCAATTTCCACGGAGCCCATTTTAGTTAATATTCAGGTGCCAAAGCGCTTTAGCAATATTATATTATTTAAGCACTAATTTTATTGCTAGCATTCCTCCTTCCTTTTCTTGATTTTTGTTCATAGATTCATAGAGTTAGAAGAGACCCCAAGGGCCATCCAGTCCAACCCCCTGCCATGCAGGAACGTTCTGTCAAAGTATACCCGACAGATGGCCATCCAGCCTTTGCTTAAAGACCTCCAAGGAAGGAGACTCCACATCTCTCCAAGGGAGTGTGTTCCACTATCAGACAGCTCTTACTGTCAAGAAGTTCTTCCTATTGTTTAGATGGAATCTCTTTTCCTATGGCTTGTGTACATTGTTCCGTGTTCTAGTCTCTGGAGCAGCAGAAAACAAGCTCCCTTCTCTATATGGCACCCTTTCAAATACTTAAACAGGGCATTAATATTACAACAAAAAATAAAGAACTTTTCAAAAATAACTACGAGAAAATTTGGAATAACATTAAGAGTGATCTGGCAAGATGGAGAAATTTGAAACTATCGTGGATGAGAAGAATTGCACTTATTAAGATGAATGTATTGCCAAAAATGATTTTTCTCTTCCAAAGCCTCCCTATTATAATTAGTGATGTCCCATTTAAACAATGGGAGAGAGATTTATCTAAATTTGTCTGGAATGGGAAAAAACCCAGAATTAAAATGAAAATATTATATGATTTGGTTAACAGAGGGGGAATGGCACTACCAAATGTAAAATGGTATTATCAAGCCTGTTCTTTAGATTGGATCATAGATTGGATAAGATTAGAAAATAAAAGAAATCTAAATTTGGAAAAGTTTGAATTGAAATTTGGTTTACATGGATACCTATTATATGATAAAATAAAATTAGATAAAAATTTTAATAATCTCATTATTAGGAAATATCTACTACGGATTTGGCAAAAATTTAAGAAAAAGTGGTGTCTGAGAATCCCTTTATGGGCTTCGACAAATGGAGCTTTGTTTGGAAGAGAGCAATATAAAAAGAATGATTGGGTGACATACAATGATATTACAAAAATGGTTGAGGGGAACAGGATTATGAAATCACAAGAAGAGTTACAATCTGAAGATATTAATAGTAATTGGTTTGCTTATAGACGAATTTGAGAACGTTTTTTAGTTGATTTAAGAGAAGGAATTGGCGAGGGTGACTCAAATTTAGAAAAGATTATAAAAGATCCAAAAAACCAAATTTCAAACCTATATAAATTAATATTGGAATATGAATTGGAATCTGAAACAGTGAAAGAATTCATGATTAAATGGGCTAAAGATATAAATGAAACAATACAATTGGAGGAATGGGAAAATCTTTGGAAGGGAAAAATTAAAAAAATGATAAGTATTGATGTAAAAGAAAATATATATAAGTCCATGTACAGATGGTACCTTACCCCAGTTAGATTAGCAAAAATGTTTAAGAAAAATAAAGACATATGCTGGAAATGCAATAAAGAAATAGGTAGTTACCTACATATGTGGTGGAATTGTCCAAAAGCAAAACAATTTTGGAAAAAGATACATATAGAAATGAAAAAAAAATTTGGACTGAAGGGAAGACCGACCATTAAAATTTTATCTCCTTAACATATTTGATGCCAAAGAATATGGTAAAAAGATATATGAAAAAGTGTTATTGTACGCTTTGGCCGTGGCAAGAACCATATTTGCAAAGAATTGGAAGAAAGAAGAATGTCCGGGAATTGAAGAATGGAGATGGAAGATGTTAGACTTGTTTGAGATGGATAAATTGACATATTTGGTTAATAATAAAAGTCTGGAAGAATTCCATGACGAATGGGAAATTTGGAGGACCTATTTGAGTAATGTGAAAGAAGATAAAATATTTATTATTATAGAAACGTAATTAGAGGAATTAATATTAGTCGAAGCAAAAAAGTAACTTTATTGATTTTTATTGATTTTTAGGATAATGAATATATTAATAGTGATTAGAAAATGAAGATTAAGTTATAACAAGTAGGATTAGAAATATTATATGTTGGATAGAATGATGGTAACAGGGAAAAGTAGAAGTCGTTAATGCAATTGGATGTTTGAACAATATAGTAATAAGAGATTTTGCAGGATTCAATAGAAGAAATAGATTTAGGTAGAGTTCAGTTAAATTACAAAGATAAGAAAGAATGAATGAGATAAGTCAGTGACCTAGGAAGAATTTAGGAATACAAAGAATTGAAGAAAAATATTTTATTGGAGTGTAGTCTATTTTATGTGAACACGATTGTATTGTTTTTAAAATGTTTAATAAAATTTATATTAAAAAAAACCAAATACTTAAACAGGGCTATCATATCACCCCTTAACCATCTCTTCTCCAGGCTAAACATACCTAGCTCCCTGGTTGAACCTGGGTCCTGGAAGAAATTGCTGTGTTTACTGGTAGCAGCAATCTTAGGTTAGTTCCAGAGTGTATCCACACTGAGAAATGATCCAGTTTGATGCCACTTTTATTGCCATGGGTCAATGCTATGGAATCCTGGAATTTGTAGCTGTTGTGACACTGGAGCTTCTCTCTGACAGAGAAAGTTAAATATATCCGCAAACTACACATCCCAGAAGTCCAAAGCATTGACCCATGGCAGTTAAAGCGGTGTCAAACTGAATTATTTCTGTAGGGTAGATGCAGCCACAGACTTGGGGTGATTAAATGAGGCATATTTAAACCATCCTGAAAATGCATGCAGGACAGAGTCGAGGATGAGCTAGCTATTTGTCTGAATTCTTCTTTAGTGATAACCCCCTTTTTCCATTTCTTATACACATCCCTTTTAAAATCTAGCTCAGTTGAAAGGGCTTTTGTCATTCATCCCAATTTCTTGAGACACCTCCAATTTTTCCTCCTCACTGGAACTATTTGAAGTTATGGCTTTGATATCTACCTTTTAAGAAACTCCCATCCTATATATCACTGTACCTGTATATGTGCTTCATGTTTGTAGAAAAAAGTATGTGGCAAGCTGAGCTTGGAAAAGTCATTTTGGGACTCTTTTTGAATCCCTTAAACATAGGGTTGCCATAAGTCAGGACCTCCAAACCAGGACAAATGTAGGACAAAAATTTAAAATGTAGGACATTTTTTTAAAATGGAGGACACACAAAAAAAATGAGTGATTTTTTAAAAAAATGTTAATATAAATGCGGAGGGGAACAGGCAGGGCGAAGGAGCCTCGCTGAAGCTCAGGGAGGCTTTCTTTTCCCGCCTGGGCTCTGTTTTTGCCGGCGGAGCTCAGGCGGGGAAAGAAGTCTGGCCTCGGCCGGTGAGGCTTCTTTCCCTCCCTCGGCTCCGGCGGAGCCAAAGAGGAGAGGGAAGCCCCCCTGCCAAAGGAGAGAGGCCTACACAGGCCTCTCTCTTTCCCCTGCCCCCGCTGTTGCAGACTTTGCAACAAAGCCCGGGGGCGGGGGCAACCCGGGGCGGGACCGTGCAGACCTGCCCAAAACCGGGAAAGTCCTGCCCACAGGCAGGATATGGCAACCCTACTTAAACAGCATGGTTGCAGACTGGTGATTCTGGGAACGGTCGACCAACAGAGTATCTTCTCCACGGCAATTGTCTGTTATTTGTTTTAAAATGTGTGTTTAATGATTTAAATGTCTTTACCTGTTGTACATCCCTTCTGGGGCTTAGTGTACCAACAGGCAAAGATAAGTCCTTTAAACAAATAGATGGACAAACAGACTATGCAATGTGAATTCTGCAACAAAACATGACTTGCTCTAAATCTGCATCCACACTGCAGAATTAATCCAGTTTGACACTACTTTAACTGCCATGGCTCAATGCTGTGGAATTCTGGGAACTGCATTTTTGTGAGACATTTAGCCCAGGTGTCACAACAAACTACAATTCCTTGGATTCCATAGAACAGGCCCATGGCGGTTAAAGTGGGGTCAAACTGGATTGTTTCTGCAGCACAGATGCAGCCAAAGATATCCATAGGATAAAAAGATCCAAGATCTCACAGTCCATTTCAAGAATTCTTAAAGCACATACTCTGCAACCATTAGAAATCTGAAACATGACTATTTGGAGTCTTGTTTCTTACTTTCCAGCTGAGATGAGGGTCCTGCTCTGCCGCTTATCAACGTACAGCAGCTGGCGACCGTTTTCAACATTTTGCAGCTACAGAGATTTGACTGCTTGCCAAAACATGTGCTACACAGGTGACACATTCCCAAGTTCACTGTACATCTCCTGGATCCCCACAGAAGAAAAAATCTCCCCACTCTCCTAATCTTAGGCTATGTTCCTAACTTCAGACTGGTTATGTCGATTAATGTCAATAACATTATACAAATACGGAAGTTATCAGATCAAAACTTTGCATGAAGTGGTTACCCTTCCATTTGCAGCTTAATTTTAAAACCAAAACTTTCCCCCATGTCTTCCTATAAATCTGTTAAACGGCATTTTAAATCCATGTAGCACAAAATTTTAAAAATTTCACATTTCCAGACTTGCCAGTTTCCATAAGCCTTGTCTTCATGGGCCAAAAGGCCTGTCCCCACACCCTTTTTAACAGCGTCCTGTCCAGATGATGAATGTCCTAAATCCTGATTCTGGTGCAAGCACTCATAGAACCATAGAGTTGGAGGAGACCACAAGAGCCATCCAGTCCAACCCTATTCTGCCATGCAGGAACTCTAAATCAAAGCATCACTGACAGATGGCCATCCAGCCTCTGTTTAAAGACCTCCAAGGAAGGAGACTCCACTACACTCCGAGGAAGGAGTCTTTTCCAGTCGAACAGCCCTTACTTTCAGATGTTCCTCCTAATGTTGAGCTGGAATCTCTTTTCCTGTACATTGCATCCATTGTTCTGGATCCTCTTCTGTGGAGCAGCAGAAAACAAGCTTGCTCCCTGCTCAATGTGACATCCCTTCAAATATTTAAACAGTGCTATCATATCACCTCTTAACCTTCTCTTCTCCAGGCTAATCATCCCCAGCTCCCTAAGTCCTTCCTCATAGGGCATGGTTTCCAGGCCCTTCACCATTTTAATCGCCTTCCTTTGTACACGCTCCAGTTTCTCAACATCCTTTTTGAATTGTGGGGCCCAGAACTGGACACAATATTCCAGGTGGGGCCTGACTAAAGCAGAATAGAGTGCCACTGTTACTGCCCTTGATCTAGACACTATACTTCTATGGATGCAGCCTAAAATCCCATTGGCCTTTTTAGCTGCTGCATCACACTGTTCACTCATGTTCAACTTGTGGTCTACTTGGACTCTTAGATCCCTTTCACACGTAGTTTCATTCAGCCAGGTGTCCCCCATCCTATATCTTTGCATTTCATTTTTCTGCCCTTAATGCAGTACCTTACATTTCTCTGTGTTGAATTTCATTTTGTTAGCTTTGGCCCAGCTTTCTAGTCTATTCAGGCCGTTTTGAATTTTGATTCCCGTCCTCTGGGGTATTAGCTATTACTCCTAATTTGGTGTCATCTGCAAATTTGATGAGTATGCCCCCAATTCTGTCATCCAAATCATTGATAAAGATGTTGAATAACACTTCTATATTCTTTTTTCTTTAGATGGCATGGAGCTGTACATCCTACCATGCATAAAAATAATTATTGAAGCAGTTGGGTACAACAGACTACAATAATGCAAAGCCAAGTTAACAGACACAAGCTACCAGCCCTTAGTACTCCCTTGGCTACCCCCATGAAGTCCCCCTTCATCTTTGCAGTCCAGGGCCAGAAGAAGCAAACCAAGGGGCTCGACAGACCGCTCGAAAATGGCTGACTGGAGGCTCCTGTTTTAACTCCAGAGGGATGCTGCAGCAGCCAAACCATGTGGCATCCATCTGGAGTAAAAAGAACCTGCAAAAAGCACTCTGCACACCATGACTGCACCTGTCACGCATCCATGACATAAGCATGGCACCCAGAGGTGTGGACATGGCACCATGCTTGCATCATGCATGCACACCCCATATGGACAGCACCATGTAAAGATGATGCCATCCATATGTGCTAGGGTTCTGGAGTGTGTGGATGCTGTGCACTCCGGAACCCTAGAATTGGCCCCAGGCCGCCGCAAACCGGCGGTCTGTACCAGGCCTAAATTCCCCAGAGCTGCTTCTTCTCTGCCTGAAAATGAAGCCATGGTAGCCTTCTGTTAGCATCTTCTGGGTGGGCAAGGGACACAACTGCCCTATGTTCTCTAGTCCCCTAGCCAGTGGTAGAGTCAAAATGTGCTTCCTTTCTGCTCTGGGAAAACACACGACATGTTTGACTACTGAGACAAAGGATCTTTGCTAAGGATCTTGCCATACCTGTAGTTATGATATACGTTTATTCATGATACATCATTCAAGAGGTGATTTTAAACTAGTAGCAGCAAAGGCTAATGCCTATTGAAGTTGATGCTGTAGACTCAAGGGGACACCAGAAGTGAAGCCAGATACATGTACTTCATCATCGGGGTGGTTCCCACTTGCGATTTACAACGCTTTAAAATACACCGGTATCAGTTAAATCGATTCAAAATAACCCTGGTCTTATCCCGCATTCCGAATCACTTTTTTTTCTTCGTTCTCATTTACCAATCAATTCGCTTTAAGTGATCCGCTTTCGTTCCTATTCAAATAAAACGGTGTATATATAAATCGGTTTTAGCCTTATTTCGTTCCCACTCACCATTTTGGGGCTGTTAATCAAAGCAACGTCATCATAACGTCACTTTTAAATTTCGCGGTTTGTTATAAAAGAGCCAATGAGGAGGCGCTTAAAGTGCCTATGAGTCCTGCAATTATTTGTGGGGAAGGATGGTTGAGGGAGAGAAAACTGCCCAAAGCACTTTTGCTGCCTTGGAAGAAAGACCCCAGGCTGGGGGAGGCTTCTGGCAAAGCGAATTTGGGGAGCCCAAGCTGTTTCCAGAGAAACTATGGGTTGGGTTTCGCAGGACATCATCCCCGCTTCATGGCTCCCAAGACAGCCAGGGAACATCCCTTCAGAGAGCCCAGAGATCAATGAAGGAGGCTGCTGGAAAAGCAGGGAGGGATCACTCTTCCCAAAGATTCTCTTTCCAGGGTTGGAGGAGAAGGCAGATTCCGTTTGAGAAAGAGAGATGGAAAGGCTCTATTCCCCCCCCCCCCCATTGATCAGAGCCCTTCCTTGCCTGGGCGAGATCAGATGCCTCCTCGTGAGGAGGCTTCCCTTCCCTGCCTGGGCGAGATCAGAGCCCAAGTGGGCAGGGAATGCCTCTTCGAGAGGAGGCTTCCCTTCCTGCCTCTCCTCTGTTAGAAATGGGCTCTCCCCACACAGAGGGGAGGTTGCAATCCACCGGGGGAAGCCTTGTAGTCCTTTGGCAGATGCAGGCGCTTGAGCAGCCGGGACTTCAGGCGCTTAAAGTGCTGAAGAGATTAAGCGCCTGTAAACCATTAAAATAAAAAATAAAAATAATCCTTATCTCTTATTGAAAGACCACAGCGGACAAAGGGGTGAGGGAAGCAAAAATGGCCACAGCCAGACGGATGGGGACAGAAAGGGCGACTCCTCCCCAAGCCAGCCCATCGCGCTCTGCTCCTCCCATCCAGCTAACCCGATTTCAAAGGCTGTCGTTCCTATTTAAATGCTCCGATTCCTATCTCGATTCAAGGAAAAAATGTAGGTTCGACCCTTCTATTTTTTTAACCCGCGTTAAATGACGATAACACAAATCAAATAATAAACCGCTTTACGATTCGATTTTAGGTGGGAACGATTGCGGGTTACTCTAGAACTGTTCTAGAGTTAATTCGGTTTCCAATAGGAACGCCTCACCTTGGATTCGATTTGAATCCCGGTGTATCAACCAGTGTCCTGCAATGGACACTTGGGGAGGGTAAAGAGATCATACTCCATCTGCCAAAATGGTAAAAGCACCCTGATAACCATTTACAAACTTTAATGCAGGAAGAATAGCACTTAGGAACTCTCTAAACAACTGAATCCAGAAGGAATGTGAAACCATGTATACGTGGAAGAGTCAACCAAGTTTTCATTCAGATCAGAAGTTATGAGAAGAAAGCTCAGGAGAAGGGGTGACAAAGAATTCCTTAACTGTCATGACTGATTCTCAAACATTTCACCCAAAGTGGAATTATATCAATGTTCTGGAGTGAAAACACATTGATCTTCTGATAGTTCCCAGTTGCAAGGGCATTTTTACACAAAGTTCTGTCTAGTGGAGGTTTGGAAAAAACCTTTCTCCTTCCAGCTGCTGTTGTAAGCAGCTGCAATGCTTGTAATGCTTGGCTGTTGCCATACTGACTATGGCTGATGGGATTTGGAGTTTGGCGACATTGGGGGGCACAGGATCCCCATTGCCACTGTGGGGACAAGAATAGAAAAAACAGGAACAAGTAGCTGCTTATAGGAGAGAGAACATATGCGCAGGCAAACAACAGAAGGTGGTTTGAAGGCATCCAGAGAGTCTTTCTAGACTGTCTCTCTCCATCTTTCTCTGCTTTTCTCAGGACAAGTATTTAATTTCCACATCATTAATGAAGCCATGCTATTTGGCAGACTTATTTATCAGCCCCCATAGAGGAGTGAACGCAACTCCTTTGCCCGCAACTCACCAGAAGGCTGCTCAAGAGATCCATCATGTTTCCAGTGTCCCACTCCTTCCACCAACCCAAGCAATTGTTACATGCATCCAAAACCTGGGACCATTTTTCAATTGAGTTCTTCTGAAGCCAGGCACCAGCCTGATTGTCCATATATCCTGGGCTTTCTTTCTTTCCAGCCTCCCTTTGTTAATGTTTCTCCAAGTGAGACATTGCCGGCTGGCTGTTTTACAGGTTAAATGGGTGTGCCAAATCATCAGGCACAGCACTCAAAACAGGTTGTGCAGGAAACACACTTTAATATTGCAAAGCAAAGAAAAGAAAGGTGTCTCCCCCCTCAGCTCCACCTGGCTCCTTCCAACTCACGGTTTGGAATGGGATCAAAGCTGTCCCGTGATGCAACATTCATGTTCATGTGGAAGGCAAACACACTAGAAGATTTGTTATGTGGGGCAGCAGGATTGAGTCATGGTTGAATACAAGGAGAAGAGCAAAAAGGAAAAGCTAAAAATCCAAAGACTGATGATTAACCTTATGTTTTTAGATACCCAAGTTAGCCCTGGAAAATGAGCTTCTTGCAGTCAGACAAATAAAAGCCAAAGCAACCTTGTGCAAGTCTTCATCTTCTAAATGTGAGGGGCTAGAAACTCCATTAACCCCAACTGACCATAATGACTGGGGATGGTGAGATGTGTTGTAAGTTGCCAGATTAGAATCACGGTTAGAATAACAGAATTAACCCCTTGCTCAATGCAGGATCTCCAGCTTTTCCAAACGTTGGTCCTCCAGATGTGTTGAGCTTCAGCTCTCAGAATGCTTTCTTGTTGAGCAAACTGGCTAAGGCTTCTGGTAGCTGAAGTGCAAAACACCTGGAGGACCAAAATTTGGGAATCACTGAGCTGCTAAAGCATCTCCAGCAGGTAGCTGTCCACCCTCATTTTGAAGAGATCCAGAGAAGGAGACCCCACCACCTCTCTAGGCAGTTGGTTTCATTGCTGAACTGCTCTTACTGTGAAGAAGCTCCTACTAATGTTCCATCAAAATCTACTCTACTGTAACTTAAAGGAAGTAGGCTGAAGTCTAGGAAAGCTCATGCTGACAACGTCTTTCTTTCAGTCTCAAAGGTGTTACAAGATCTCCCTCTGTAACTGTCATCCTTGGGCCTGTGAGGGAGAGAACAGGCTGGCCTCAAGAGACAGTGCCCTCCCTCCGTAACTGTCATCCTTGGGCCTGTGAGGGAGAGAACAGGCTGGCCTCAAGAGACAGTGCCCTCCCTCCGTAACTGTCATCCTTGGGCCTGTGAGGGAGAGAACAGGCTGGCCTCAAGAGACAGTGCCCTCCTTCCGTAACTGTCATCCTTGGGCCTGTGAGGGAGAGAACAGGCTGGCCTCAAGAGACAGTGCCCTCCCTCCGTAACTGTCATCCTTGGGCCTGTGAGGGAGAGAACAGGCTGGCCTCAAGAGACAGTGCCCTCCCTCCGTAACTGTCATCCTTGGGCCTGTGAGGGAGAGAACAGGCTGGCCTCAAGAGACAGTGCCCTCCCTCCGTAACTGTCATCCTTGGGCCTGTGAGGGAGAGAACAGGCTGGCCTCAAGAGACAGTGCCCTCCTTCTGTAACTGTCATCCTTGGGCCTGTGAGGGAGAGAACAGGCTGGCCTGAAGACACAGTATTCTTGACTGTATATTATATTGTAACATGTTTAAAATATATATTCCCTTTGAACTTGGAAACCGCTTTGATCTCCCAGGAAAAGCGGTACAGAAATAAATATTATACACACACACACACACCATTAGAATCATAGAATCATAGAGTTGGAAGAGGCCACAAGAGCCATCCAGTTCCTGCCATGCAGGAACTCTCAGTCAAAGCATCCCTGACAGATTGCCATCCAGCCTCTGTTTGAAGACCGCCAAGGAAGGAGACTCCACTACACTCCAAGCGAAAGTCTTCCACTGTCGAACAGCCCTTATTGTCAGGATGTTCCGCCTAATGTTGAGCTGGAATCTCTTTCCCCGGATCTTGCATCCATTGCTCCGGGTCCTAGTCTCTGGAGCAGCAGAAAACAAGCTTGCTCCCTCCTCAATATGACATCCCTTCAAATACTGAAACAGGGCTCTCATATCACCTCTTAACCTTCTCTTCTCCAGGTTAAACATCCCCAGCTCCCTAAGGCGTTCCTCATAGGGCGTGGTTTCCAGACCCTTCACCATTTTAGTTGTGGTCCTATCCTCTGGGGCAGCAAAGAACAGGCCTGCCCCTTGGCTGAGCTAAAATGACCCTCCACTCCATTTCTCCATCCTCTCTACAGGCTGTTAAGTTGGGAGTCATCGCTGCAAACCTTTCCCTTTCCCCAGCGCCACAACAAAAGTACACTGGAGGAGTGTTGTGGTAGTTATTCCTTTTGGAGATATCACAAGTCTCACCATCACTATCTAGCTTGCATATCTCTATTATAGTGTCAATTGACTACCACCCTGTGGCTGCTTGTGAGCTTTTATAAAGTACAGTGGACACTTGCTTTGCGCCCTTAAATCGGCCCCAGCATGGAGCTTTTTGCCCATCTGTATCGGGTCAATATGATTGAGCTGGAAAGTTGCAGAAAAACCACATTTCCACATATGAATTTCTGCCCTGAATTATTTCCTGTACTAGGCAAGAACTGTGCAAAAGTATTCCCAAACTCCGCACTCCCCACAGAAGGAAGAAGAATATAGAAGCTACTTGTCTTCGTGTTCAAGGACGAAATAGTCCAAGAGTTACATCTGTAGTACGAGATCCCATGACAGGTCTCTTTTCTACTTCACCTAATTTATTCTCAGTGTCCTTACCTATGTAAGAGAGAGCCCAGCATAAATCCTTTAATTTCACACCTGCTGCCTTAATCCTCTCACACACAGACAGGACATTTAGTTCCCCAAAGCATATTTCAGTTTTAAAAGTCTATGACAAAGAAGTTCCTTTTTGCAAAAGCCTTTTTATGCTTGCTCAGCCTCCTTTCGCTGCTTGTAATCTGTTTAGCTGAAAAACATTTTTAGCAGTATCGGCATTGGGAGGGTGGTGGAGTGAGCAAAATACAGACTTTTGATGTCAGGTTGCAGTAGCATGTCTCCAACAAACAATGAAAATTTTAAAAAGACAAGCTAGAGAAGAATGGGATTCTAATCTAGCTGAACTTCTGAATTTACTGTAGCTGGTTGTGCCTGCTTACAACTGACAAAAAGCATGTGTCACCCAAATCTCTGAGCATGCATGAATAGCAAATCAGAGAGAAAAGGGGATAACCGATAAGCCTACTAGCTACTCCCAACATTTGTAGAAGCAGCAGCAGAGACAACACAGAGGCTGGATGGCCATCTCTCTGGGATGCTTTGATTGAGAGTTCCTGCATAGCAGGGAGTTGGACTAGATGGCCCTTGTGGTCTCTTCCAACTGTGTGATTCTATGAGATCTGGTTACTAAAATAGAAATCATAAGGCAAGTGAAGGATGGTGAAAAGACAAACAAACAAACAAACAAAATCACCCCGGATTAATTTTGGAAGAAGCTTTCAAGTGGTCTCTTAGGGGCTGTGCATTCCACAGCCGCAATCTGGACTTTCCGTGGTGCAAAAAGGCACCTTAAAAAGTGGCTCCTTTTTTGCGCCCTTGAAAGGGCACCATAGCCACCGTGCCACACCACGGCTTTATGGTGCTCCTTTGGCGCTGTGTCATCTTAACACAGTGCCAGAGGAGCGCTGTGATGCCATGCGGTGTAGTACATGGAGCAGAGTCATGGTATGCGTAATGTGCCCCAACTCTGCTTCCAGGCCGGCCTTAATGGCTGGTCTGCACAGGCTGATAATGGTTCAAAATGTATTTGCTGACTTACGCAAAGCTTCTCCAACCTGTTTGTTTCATTGTTTCACATGCGTTTATTTAATTTTAAATAAAATGTTTGCTGAAACATATAGAACTGCTTTTCTAAGCCAGTGAAGTCTAGTGGTTTGAGTGCTGGACTTCTGGAAATTAGAGTTTGAATCCCTGTTTGGCCATGGAAACCCACTAGAAGATCTTGGGTAAGTCACACTTTCTCTGTATCAGAGAAAAACAAATACAACCCCCCCCCCCAAAAAAAAAAACCCCACATGATAGGTTCACCTTGGCATCGCCATAAGTTGGAAATGACTTGAAGGCACACAACGACAACCTATTCCTATTATATTTATATTATTTCTGCCTCTGGCATCAAATGTTCTATTAAAGACGCAATGGCCAGGAACACATCTATGTCATTAAATGAGATATACTTGCAACAGTTTCGTTCAGATTCCAAGGAGAACTAGATCTATAAGGCCATTCCATGACATTATTATCTGTAGAGCTGTTTGCTATGTCCTCACCATGATGTGGCAAAGCAGACATTCTGGTTCTTAATAGACTGGAATCAGGCACTGAATTTCACTGGGTTCAGAAAATACAACACACAGTTCAAAAACTCATTGATAGTTTTCATTTTATTTTCCAGATTTTACTTGTTTTTGTTTTCTGGCACAGGATGTCTGAGTATGATTTTCTAGAGACAAGTGTTTCTTGGATAAGAAGAGGGATGGGAAGTGTCCGCTGTATGTCAGTACCCTTGTGCACAATACTCCAACCACAATATAAGTGGCTTTCAAAAAAAAGATGTTCTAACTATAGGCAGATGTTGTAACACATGCTAATGATACAACACTGCAAGTGCACACAGTTTTGGCCTAACTCAGTGATGGTGAACCTTTTCGAGGCCGAGTGCCCAAACTGCAACCCAAAACCCACTTATTTATTGCCAAGTGCCATGTCCCTCTGGCTTTCTAGTAACAAACTCTGGCAAACTCTGTGCTGGGGCAACGGCACATGTGCCCACATAGAGGGCTCCGAGTGCCACCTCTGGCACGCGTGCCATAGGTTCACCATCACTGGCCTAACTTGTCCAGCATTTTTATTTCCAAAGTGGGCAACCTGATAGCTAGGCAAGAAATGATGCACCCTTCCATTCTAGGACCACCACCACTAATTTTGAGAGTCATACATAACTATCAAGACTAGGAGCCCTAGATAGTCTGAAATGGGGTGGAATCTAGAGCAGAAGGAACCCAGGACCAATCAATACTTGGAAAAAAGGAAACTCTATTTGTCCCTATTTCCTAAAATGGCTGGAAGCATCAGAAGGGTTACCACCCCCTATTTCTAGCTTAATAACATGGCAGTGAAAGCCCAATGGCCAATCGCCATTCAATCATACAGACTATAAGCATCATTCTAGGAGAAAGAAAGCAGGGGTGGGTTGTTGTTTTTCCCATTTGTTTCTATCAGAATGGTGATCGTAGAAACAAATGGGAAAAACAACAACTCTACATAGAATCGTAGAGTTGGAAGAAACCACAAGGGCCATCAAGTCCAACCCCCTGCCATGCAGGAACTCTCCATCAAAGTATCCCCGACAAATGGCCATCCAGCCTCTGTTTAAAGACCTCAAAAGAAGGAGACTCTATCACTCTCTGAGGGAGTTTGTTCCACTGTCGAACAGTCCTTACTGTCTGGAAGTTCCTCCTAATGTTGAGGTGGAATCTCTTTTCCTGGAGCTTGCATCCATTGCTCCGGGTCCTAGTCTCTGGAGTAGTAGAAACAAGTTTGCTCCCTCCTCAACATGACGTCCCTTGAAGTATTTAAACAGGGCTATCATATCACCTCTTAACCTTTTTTCGCAGGGAAAGTTGTTTGGGGGCACCAGATAGGAAAGGTTAAGAACCACTAATTTAGAGGAAGGTCCTTTTCCTTTTACAGGATTAATTTGGCTCACTTTTTTAAGAGGGCAGGCAGGTACTCACTAGGAAAAAGAATCCAAAATCCTTTCAACTGGTTGCAAGTTGCAACATAACTGAAGGCTGCTAAATTTCCTTTTAATTGCCTTCATTGTTTTTTTTAAAAGGAGAGAATAAACAACAATGAAATAACACAGTGCTAGCTGGCATTCAGGAGCTGCTTTGAGAGTCATTCTCAAGCCAGGCCTGGAAGCCAAAACACACACAGAGGTAGGCAGGCTGGATTTATACAGGATATGAGTGAGACAGCGTCCCGGACGTATTTAAAAAGACAGTTGCTCATCCACTGATGTATTCACATGTTCAGGAATAGCCCTTAGATTAAGCACTGTTGTAATGCGTCTATGGATGGGTGGGCATTTTGTTTGCTTCATTTTTTTGAATTGCATTTTCTACACATTTTCATAAAGTTCAGTGAAAAGAACTGGAGCATTTTTTAAATGAAACTGGGTGATGTAAAACAGGCAAATCTGCCCACCCAAGGAGTTTATCAGACAAGGGGAATTGGAAGTATAATCCGATGGCAATCTGAATGCAATCATGGGGTTTCACGTTATTACGTGATAGACTGCCACACGCAAATTCTGGCAATGGGAAGTCAGTCCGAACACAATCATGTGGTTTCACGTTATTGTGTGATAGACTGCCACGCACAAATTTGGGCAATGGGAAGTCAGTCCGAACACCAATCATGTGGTTTCACGTTATTACGTGATAGGCCGCCACACGCAAATTCGAGCAATGGCATGCTATTTTCAGGCAATGGGAAGCCAGTTCGAATGCAATGCACATTCACGTAATTGCGCAAAACTAGCGACTTTAAGTGAATACGTTTTGGCCCCACTTTCTTTTCATTTGAATTTAAGAGAAATTCCTCCCGTTCGATAAACTCCCAAGTTTGCTGAATTTAGTCTTTAACAAATCTGGCTCTTGGGTCCCTGAATATTCAAACATGTAGGTGGTTGCCACTGTTTTGTTTTTCTCCCATGCTCCTCATCTTTTGACAGCTACATGACAAGTCGTCAGCGATTCCTATGATGGAAAAAGCAGTGCCCGCAGCAGTGCTGCCAACCAATCACCCTTGAAGGAAATCCCCGTGAAAATCCCCCAAATGCACCCAAATTCCCCGGGGCATCTGGGTCAGCGGGTGGGACTTCCAGGTCAAGGAGCTGCAAAACACTATGGGAAGGCAAAAGGTGGTGGGGATTTCTGGGTCGGCCGTTTTTTGGGGGGGCGGAAGGTCTTTTCGGCCATTTTTTAGGGGGTGGGAAGTGAAATAATTCCCAATAAATGGAAAGGCTTTTAATTATCCAACGGGAAGGTTTAATTCCCTGGAAATCCCCCATACATATTTTATACCCGGAAATTACCCGGAAAGGCTTTTTATTACCCGGAAATTGGCAACACTGCAACAATGGTAGATCATATTGTTTCGGTTTCTTTTTCATAAGACCTCTACAAACCAAAACTGCTTTTAGCAACAAACAGCAGCAGCGAAAGAAGGATTCTATAGGATGGAGCCATGGCAGTTAAAGTGGTGTCAAACAGCATTATCTCTGCAGTGCAGATGCAGCCCTGTTTGTTTGCTGGTTCACTCAATTTCGGAGTAGCTCCTGAAACCCAAATTCTCCAGGAACTACAAGACTTGTAGAAAGTCAACCCATCCTATATAATGAGGATTGGAGTTAGAGAAAGGATTGACTTTTTACAAGTCTTGTAGTTCCTGGAGGACCTGGGTTTCAAGATCCACTCCCAAATGGAGCAAACCAGCAAACAACCAGGGCTGCAGAAATAATTGCGATTTGACACCACTTTTAACTGTCACGACTACCCTATAAAACGTAAATTAGTTGAGATCTGGAGTATTTCTCCACCTCACAGCAACGTCAAAGCCTTGGTGGCTTCAGGAACTACAAGACATGTAAGAAGTCAACTCATCCTCTATATTAAGGATTGGAGTTAGAGAAAGGATTGCCTCCTTACAAGTTTTGCAGTTCCTGAACCCACCAAGGATTTGAAGTTGTTGTGGGGTGAAGAACTAATCCAGATCGCAACCAATGTACATGTCCACACAGGTGTAGTTTAAACCTAGTTCCAAAGAGTCAAAGGGATGGGCTCTTCATCTACACTTACAACATGGAGTTAGGAAGAAGCTGGACATGAAAGATCACCTTTCATCACACAAGCCTTGTAGTCATATTTTGCTTGACTTCTTGACCAGGGCATCCCATCCCATCTATACAATGCCTTTCTCAAGACAGGCCTAGCACTAGCCTGGGCTTCATTTTGTTGCTGAGCAAAATATCCGTTCATATTAGCTTGGGCTCTTTTCTGTCTAGTAAAAGCAAACTGTGCACTTTGTTTTTTTTTATACATTCTGTGGAATTGTGTGGTGATGCTTCAGCTGCCACTCTCTGTTGTTTTAATCTCTCTGGTTATTGTTAGGCTTGTAGTTTTCATTACTCTGTTTCTTGTCTTTTATTATCTTCCTGTAACATCTCCACTGAGTCCTACTGGAGGGCGGTATGAAATATTTAAACCAATAAAATATTTAAACCAATAAAAATAAAGCAAACATTAGCACAGCAATCTGTGCCATAGGTGACTACACCACCAATATTTCATTTAAGTCCATTTAAATATGGGCTGTGTCTACCTTACGCTGATATGGACTCTTTTCCCTATACAAGCCTATAAAAACCAGGCTTTAAATTAGGTGCTGAAAAAACAGCAAACCAGGTCTAGTGAATTCTACCATTATTCCAAACACTGTATATACTCATATATAAATCTAGAAATTTTAGTTATAAAATTGACCCAATAAACCTGAACCAACATATCCACAGGTCAATGTAAGTACTGTACTTTAACTCTTTTTTAATATACACTTATCCCTCTATATTTTCAGCTTTGATATTTGCGGCTTTGGTTATTCACAGACTTAATGAATCTGTTCTCTCTAGGAATATCTAGGTCCTCCAGTGCAACTCTGTGGTCAACTTCAACTAAAAGTTTCTCTGGAGGACCTAGCGATGCCTAGAGAGAATACTCTACTAGGCCTTTGTAGCTCCTCCAGCGCAATTCTATGGTCAGTGTCTGTTGGATGTTGACCATAGAGTTGTGCTGGAGGACCTAGAGATTCCTAGAGAGGTGTCCTCTCAGGTGAAAACATGGTGTTTTTGTTATTTGCGGTTTTTCCATATTCATTGGGATCTTGTGCCCCTAACCCTAGCGAATATGGAGGGACAAGTGTGTGTGTGTGTGTGTGTGTGTGTATGTATGAGCAATCCCTGGTGAAAGGCAAGAGCATAATCTGTCCTAGAAGCACTGAGTCCCCTCTACTTTCTCATTCATCCAGCCTTTAACGTGCACAGCTGTGCCTGCTGGAACTTTGTAAATTCTTTAGGCACTGCTTTTCTTTCCTTCATTCTTTAGATTCTGTGTTACTTGTCCCTAAGTTTTATCCTTGACTTATCTACGGTCCACGGATCATATTGAAAACCATAATTTTGGCTCCAAAAACCTGCCTTCGACTTATACATGAGGTCGACTTATAGTCAAGTATATACGGTAATTCCTCCAAGGCATTTATTCTGAAACCGCTCCTGTGGAAATGCTAACATGGAATGAGATTGGGGTCCATTCACACTATGCAATTGCAGCACTATTATTCCACATTATCTTTTATGGCAATATTCTATGGAATCTAAGGGCCTGAACAGACAGGCCAAAATAAAGCTGCTTCGGGTCACTTTGGAGGTATGCTGTTTAAATGACACACACATCTTAAGAGGCCGGAAGTTGTGCCAAAGCTGTGCTCCAGTCCTTAGGACTCGGTGACTAAAATGGTGAATGGTCTGGAAACCATGCCCTATGAGGAACGACTCAGGGAGCTGGAGATGTTTAGCCAGGAGAAGGGAAGGCTAAGAGGTGATATGATAGCCCTGTTAAATACTTGAAGGGATGCCATATTGAGGAGGGAGCAAGCTTGTTTTCTGCTGCTCCAGAGACTAGGACCCGGATGCAAGCTGCAGGAAAAGATTCCACCTCAACATTAGAGGAATTAACTGACAGTAAAGGCTGTTCAACCGTGGAACACACTTCTTCCTCAGAGTGTAGTGGAGTCTTCTTCCTTAGAGGTCTTTAAGCAGAGGCTGGATGGCCGTAGAACGGGATGCTTTGATTGAGAGTTCCTGCATGGCAGAATGGGGTTGGACTGGATGGCCCTTGCATTCTCTTCCAACTCTATAATTCTAACACCAGCTTACTAATCAAACCCTACTTTAAAAAGTAATTTTGCAAGCTCTACATCATCAAGGTATAATCACATTTCAACTACCAAGTACCCAGCTTCTGCATGTGAACAGGAGACAGAGAATAACATTTTGTTCTTCACGTCAGGGAGGAAAAGGCCCTGTTCCCAGACATTTTACAGCTGTTGTTTTAAACCATGTTCACTGCCTTGAGCCTTCAAAATGGGAGAGGATGTAAAATTTAAATAAGCAAATATTCATGAGAGCTGCTTATAGGGTCATGTTCCACCATTGGGCATTGTAGGTGCTTGAAATTTACAGGGAAAAATAAAAAAAGCCATGCAGAAGCACACAAATACAATGGCACTCTTCAGTTCTCCCTGCAGAAAACCGCAAGTGTTTTGGCTTTCTGTCAAAAATATCATTAAAGCATCGTGCAAAACCAAAACAAAACAGATTGGGGTTATTATTATTTGTTTGTTTGTTTTATGCTTTGAAGGAGATCGTAAAATAATATGCACAGGCACTCACCGGACGCTCACAACTCATCCACCGTCAGCGCATAAAATTGAGAACTAACAAGGGAGCTTCTCAAAAAGCATGTAATTAGACTGCAGAAAGAGAGAAAGAAAATCTCATCGGAGACCAAGAGGCTGGTTGCTCTTTCGAATGCATGCTGCAAGCAAAATATAATTTGAATTGCGGCCGTATTTTATTGTTTGGTTTCATTCTCTCCCGCTTCCTAAAATAAAAGTTAGCAATGATAAAGACCCCACTGAAATGAGGCGGACGGAAAAGGCTGCAGGTGAATTCTCCGGCTCAATTCCCGTTTGGGTTCAAATAAACGAGTGGAACATTTTGCCAGCTATTTTGTGCAGAAAAGAATATCACACCGAAGGAAATCATTACAAAGCAACCACAGCAGTCACAACCGGTGATCTGTGATTAAAATGCATGTGATTTTGCTTTGTTTGTTTTTTTTAGTTCACCTATTGAATTAAACCTGACAGGTATGCTTTTCCCACAGTTGTCCAAATTAAAAATAAAAGCCCATAAGCTTTTAACAAAGATAATTCAGAATGAGATCCTATTGCAGTCTGGATGGGCTCTGCTGGAGTGTTTAACACTGGAAGGCTAGAAAGCTGAACAAGGGCAGTAGGATAGCAACAAGGGCTTGTTGTTGTTGTTGTTGTTGTTGTTGTTGTGTGCTTTCAACTCATTTCCAACTTACGGCAACCCTAGGCAAGCCTATCATGACGTTTTCTTGGCGAGATTTGTTCAGAGGTTTGCCATTGCCTTCCTCTGAGGCTGAGAGAATGTGACTTGCCCATGGTCATCCAGTGGGTTTCATGGCCAATGGGTTTCATGACCTTGCTCAAGGTCACCCAGTGGGTTTCAGGGGTGGCAATTGAATCCTAGTCTCCAGAGTCATAGTCCAACACTGGAACCACTATGTCCCACTGGGCATCCATGGCCAATCAGTGGTTTTGGGGTTGGCAGGGCAAATGTTCCATCCAGATAACTGCGTAAGGAGGTTTTGGAGACCAAAAAAGCCAGATCTGGCCATGGTGGTACATGCCCTTGGTTACATCCCGTTTGGACTACAGTAATGGGCTCTACATGGGGCTGTCTCTGAAAAGTGTTCGGAAAATTTAGTTGGTTGAAAGACCTGCCACCAGGCTGTTAATAAGGGCAGACTACAGAGACCATACAATGTCCCTGTTGAAACAGCTTCACTGGCTGCCAGTTTGTTTCCAGGCACAATTCAAGGTGCTGGTTATTACCTATAAAGCCCCACATGGTTCGGGTCCACACTATTTGACAGACTTTTTCTCCTGGTATGAACCGTCCTGGAATCTGAGATCCTCTGGAGAAGCCCTTCTCTCCGTCCCAACACCATCACAAACATGGTTGGTGGTGATGCGAGAGAGGGCCTTCTTGGTGGCTGCCCCTAGACTCTGGAACTCCCTGCCCAGGGAATGGATCAGAACGACTCCCTCCTTGATGGCATTCTGGTGGCAGGTGAAGACATACCTGTTCACACAGGCGCTTAAGAAATTGCTAAAAGGACAGGCTGGCATGTTGGACCATATTAAAAAATTCTTTTTAATGTACATTTTAAAAAATGTTTTTAATTGTACTGTTTTTTAATGCTGTGAAGCTGCTCTGAGTCCCAGTCCTGGGAAAAGAGCAAGATACAAACAAACAAACAAACAAATAAATAAAGTACAGTTGGCCCTCCATATTTGCAGCTTTGACTTTTGCAGATGTGATTATTTGCGCTTTTGCTTAATTGTTCTCTCTCTAGGAATCTCTAGGTCAGGGGTCGGCAACCCCCAGCCTGCGGGCTGGAGGCGGCCCGCAGAGGCGGCAGGACCGGCCCCAGCCCAGTCCTGCCGCCGCCGCTGCCTCCTCCTCCTCCTCCACCTGGGCCGTGCGACCGTGCTGCCCCTCCTCCTCCACCGTGCGGAGGAGGAAGAGGAGGGCCGTGTGGCCTGGGGCAGAGGAGGCAAAGGGGGAAGCCCCACGCTGCCCTCCCCGCCTCCCCGTGCGGGCCTGCACCACCCTCCCCGCCTCCCTGCGTGGGCCCGCACTGCCCTCCCTGCCTCCCAGCATGGGCCCGCGCCGCCCTCCCTGCCTCCCAGCGCTGCCCACCTCCTTCTCCTCTGCCTCCTCCGCCCCACCCCCAGGCTGCACGGTGCATGGAGGAGGGGGGAGGAGGAAGAGGAGGAGGGGGAGGAGGAGAAGAAAGAAGAGGAGGAAGAGGAGGAGGGGGGAGCAGAAGGAGGAGGAGGAAGAGGAGGAAGAGGAGGAGGAGGAGGAGGAGAAGAAAGAAGACGAGGAAGAGGAGGAGGGGGAGCAGAAGGAGGAGGAGGAAGAGGAGGAAGAGGAGGAGGGGGAGGAGGAGGAGGAGGAAGAAGAGGAGGAGGGGGAGGAGGAGAAGAAAGAAGAGGAGGAAGAGGAGGAGGGGGAGCAGAAGGAGGAGGAGGAAGAGGAGGAAGGAAGAGATGGTGAGTGGCCAGAGGCCTCAAAGTTTTTTAAAATTTTATTTTGGGTGCTTTTAATGCTAAGAAGTCTCCCTTGCTTTGACAGTGATAGTGTGATGATGATGATGATGATGATGATGATGATGATGATGATGATATGAGTCAGCTTGAGAGGCATGCAGGCACTGTTTCTTAAGCCGAGAGAGTGTCACCTTCCAAAGTGTGTTTTGGGTGCTTTTAATGCTAACAAGTCTCCCTTGTTTTGACAGTGATAGTGTGATGATGATGATGATGATGATGAGGCATGCATGCACTGTTTCTGAAGCCAAGAGAGTGTGACTTTCCAAAGTGCCTTTTCTGTGTGTTTTTGATTCTTTAATGGTGATACTGATATCAGAAAGCCTCTGAGGCATGGTCAATGTAAATTGCTGTGATTTTTACAAACTCATGCGCAGTGAAGAAGAACCAAAGTCCCTTGACACACACTTCTGAGAAGTACACTTGGTGCAAGAACTGTGAAACCACCTTGACATGTTCAATATGCATAGCCATGTGAACCCATGTTCAGTGTGAAACCCAAAGAGTTTGGTTATGCAACAAGCCTCTGAAATATTCAAGAGGCCATCTTAAGTAAAGCCATGTTCAATGCCCAAATGTGCTGCTTGGAATGGGGGGGGGGGGGGTTGGCCAGAAAGGGAAGTACATTTCTGCCATCTGTCTAGGAATAATGCCCAAATGTCCTCCATTTTGATCATGCCTAAGAAACATGCATTTATATTAACATTTTTAAAAAATCATCAAATTTTTTGGCATGTCCTTGATTTTTAAAAAATGTGTCCTACATTTGAAAATGTTATCCTATATTATTTAATTATTTAATTATTTATTTTTTGGCTCCCTCCCCCGTTGTCTGGGGGACACCAACCTGGCCCCCGGCTCAAAAAGGTTGCCTACCCCGGCTCTAGGTCCTCCAGCGCAACTCTGCCAGACATTGACCATAGAGTTGTGTTGGAGAACCTAGAAGTTCCAGAGAAAACACTTCTCTATAGGTCCTCCATCATTCTATGATCAACATATGGCAGATGTTGACCATAGAGTTCCACTTGGAGAACTTGGAGATTCCTAGAGAGGTGTTATTTAAGGTAAGAATAGTGTTTTTTTATTTGCGTTTTTTCCATATTCATGGGGGTCCTTCATCCCTAGTTCCAGCGAATGTGCAGGAACCACTTACCTTAGCGAGTATAACCTAAGAAGGTTTTTGTGTACCGTGTTTTAATTTTTTTTGTCCCATGTAATGATAACAGAAAACATTTGTTATTGGGAAGATTGAAAGACAATGAAGAAATAAATGAAATTACACGGCTCTCTTTTGATATTGATAGGATTCGTGCATATTGAACCTTAGACTTAAACCGTTCCTGGGACACCTGGCTGAACGAGACTACAGCTGAAAGGGATCTAGGAGTCCAAGTAGATCACAAGTTGAACATGAGTCAACAGTGCGAAGCAGCAGCTAAAAAGGCCAATGCAATTTTAGGCTGCATCAATAAAAGTATAGTGTCTAGATCAAGGGAAGTAATAGTGCCACTGTATTCTGCTCTGGTCAGCGCCCACCTGGAATATTGTGTCCAGTTCTGGGCACCACAATTTAAGAAGGACATTGAGAAACTGGAGCGTGTCCAAAGGAGAGCAACTAAAATGGTGAAGGGCCTGGAAACCATGCCCTATGAGGAACGACTGAGGGAGCTGGTTATGTTTAGCCTGGAGAAGAGAAGGTTAAGAGGTGATATGATAGCCCTGTTTAAATACTTGAAGGGATGTCATATTGAGGAGGGAGCAAGCTTGTTTTCTGCTGCTCCAGAGAATAGGACCTGGAACAATGGATGCAAGCTACAGGAAAGAGATTCCAGCTCAACATGAGGAGGAACTAACTGACAGTAAGGGATGTTCAACAGTGGAACACACTCCTTCCTCAGAGTGCAATGGAGTCTCTTCCTTAGAGGTCTTTAAGCAGAGGCTGGATGGCCATCTCTTGGGGATGCTTTGACTGAGAGTTCCTGCATGGCAGAATGGGGGTGGACTGGATGGTCCTTGTGGTCTCTTCCAACTCTATGATTCTATGACTAAGAGAAACAAGTCCAAGAGCTTTGGAGGAAAGAACCAGAGACTCCCAAATCAAAACCTAGCATTTTCACCAGCTCTCCTCTTACCAGCCGAGACATGCCAGGTATGGAAAAAAACAAGAACAAAAAAACCCTCTTCTGTGAAAATAATCCCATTCTCCTGCTCCATGTGTCGAAAAGGTTTTTATTATATAACATAACCACAAACCACTAACTGACATGTCATTATTATGGTCTCTTTCCCCATGCTCCTGAACAGTATAAAATATGTGTCAGTTCTTTTCGTCTCAGTTTAAAGAGTGCCAAGACACGCAGTCTGGTTCTCTGTCTGGATGCCTGTGTAATTGCTTGGGTAGCCATCTGCAACAGAACAAAACCTTTCTGGGCTCCCGATGTGAATTAAAAATGAAAGGAGCGACCAGGTATTCCAAACATGGACAGAAGAAGTTTTAATGGCATAACAACAAACCATTCCCTTCCCCTCCCTTTGGAGAAATTCAAGGAGCTGCAACCTTGGTTAATGAGATGGTCATCTCATTGGAACAGAAAGGACCTATTGCATCCAGTGGCTTAGATAAGAAGTATTTGGTGAAGAGCATACTGAAATGTCAGCGCTGGATTTACACACAAGCTAAGTAAAGTACCTCAGATGAAGAGTAGAAATTATTTTTTTTATTAGATTTCAGGTTTCACATCATTTTTAGACAAATACAAAGGTAAACCCACTCTGAACAAACTTTGACAAGAAAAGCGTGCTATAGCTTAGAGTTGCCATAAGTGGGAAATGACTTGAAGGCGCACAACAACAACACATTTTAATCATGTTATACAGCCTCAAACTTGATATAACTTAGGGTTTCAACATATCTCCAACTAACCATTCCAACCCTCCAAATTTCTCTTCTTCATGGAGAGAAGTGACCAGTGGGGTGTCCAGTGGGGTTCTGTCCTGGGCCCGGTGCTATTCAACATCTTTATCGATGACTTGGAGGACAGAAATGGGGGCATACTTTTCAAATTTGCAGATGACACTAAATTAGGAGGAGTAGCTAATACCCCAGAGGACAGGATCAAAATTCAAAGTGACCTGAATAGACTAGAAAGCTGGGCCAAAGCTAACAAAATGAAATTCAACACAGAGAAATGTAAGGTACTGCATTTAGGACAGAAAAATAAAATGCACAGATATAGGATTATGTGGGACACCTGGCTGAATGAAACTACGTGTGAAAGGGATCTAGGAGTCCAATGTAGACCACAAGCTGAACATGAGTCAACAGTGTGATGCGGCAGCTAAAAAGGCCAATGTGACTTTAAGCTGCATCAGTAGAAGTATAGTGTCTAGATCAAGGGAAGTAATAGTGCCACTCTATTCTGCTCTGGTCTTGCCCCACTGGAATATTGTATCTAGTTCTGGGCACCATAATTCAAAAAGGAGGTGGAAAAATTGGAGCGTGTCCAAAGAAGGGCAACTAAAATGGTGAAGGGTCTGGAAACCATGCCCTATGAGGAAGGACTTAGGGAGCTGGGGATGTTTAGCCTGGAGAAGAGAAGGTTAAGAGGTGATATGATAGTGCTGTTTAAATATTTGAAGGGATGTCACATTGAGCAGGGAGCAAGCTTGTTTTCTGCTGCTCCACAGAAGAGGACCCAGAACAATGGATGCAATCTACAGGAAAAGAGATTCCAGCTCAACATCAGGAGGAACATCTGAAAGTAAGGGCTGTTCGACTGGAAAAGACTCCTTCCTCGGAGTGTAGTGCAGTCTCCTTCCTTGGAGGTCTTTAAACAGAGGCTGGATGGCCATCTGTCAGGGATGCTTTGACTAAAGTTCCTGCATGGCAGGGCGTTGGACTGGATGGTCCTTGGCATCTCTTCCAACTCTATGATTCTAAGATCAGCCATGAGGGTTGGACGGAGTACGGCCTATACTGCAGAACAAGTGGGTGTACTCTTCACAGTTGTGTCGCCTTTGATTTCAGAACCTCCATACTATCCTTATAACTGAGTCTGACTTTCTAGTCTGCCTCCCTGGAAGAAGATTAATCATCCATTAAGAAGCCAAGCCTTCCCTCCAGTCCATCTCCCCTGATCCAGGGCTCGGAGGTACAGAAGAACTGCTGGAGCTCATCCCCTTCCCCACCACCACTCCCTTCTCCTTTTGTGTCGTGTCTTTTTAGATTGTAAGCCTGAGGGCAGGGAACCGTCCAATTAAAAAGATTGTATGTACAGCGCTGTGTAAATTTACAGCGCTTTATAAATAAAGGTTAATAATAATAATAATAATAATAATAATAGAGTAGCATGATTTCATATCTGACCTCAACCTTTAAGATTTTAGCCACTTTCTAACTGTCTCCAGCAACAAAGATAAATCTTGGGGAAAGGAGAACCAGAAAGTAATCTGTTTTCTGCCAGACATGATTATAGTTCTTGCTATTGGCTCAACTCACTTTTGTCCATGAGCTTCCCCATGAATTATCAAACCCTGAATGGCTGTTTCCCATACCAATAAAATTATTTCAAATGAAAGGATCTGATGCAGTGTAACTGCAAACAAAGTGTTTATACACCCAAACACCTTTGTCTCTTTTCTTTTTAAACAAAGACGTTATTGTACTGGGCTCACTGTGAACTCAAACACAGCTGGGAGAACCAGTTGAATGGCAACCAGGCTTCCTGCAGAAATGTGAAGGACAACATTGGGAGGTGGCAATGGAAACACCCAATTCCTCCCTTGTGTTCAACTTGGAACTGCTATCCATGTGACGGCAGTGAAAGTATTCAGGAAATCATAGGAAGATTATCAGTAAATCTGTTTTTTCAGCTACCTTCACCACCTCAGGAAGCCTTCTTTCATCAAACCTGGTGTCTTACTTGCCATCTCCACACAGAGACCCTATGGGCAGAGACTGAGTCCAAGTAGACCACAGGTTGAACATGAGTCAACAGTGCGATGCGGCAGCTAAAAGGGCCAATGCAATTTTAGGCAGCATTAATAGAAGTATAGTGTCTAGATCAAGGGAAGTAGTAGCGCCACTCTATTCTGCTTTGTTCAGGCCCCATCTGGAATACTGTGTCCAGTTCTGAGCATCACAATTAAAAAAAGATGTGGAGAAACTGGAGCATGTCCAAAGGAGGGTGACCAAAATGGTGAAAGGTCTGGAAACCATGCCCTATGAGAAAAGACTTAGGGAGCTGGGGATGTTTAGCCTGGAGAAGAGAAGGTTAAAAGGTGATATGATAGCCCTGTTTAAATACTTGAAGGGATGTCATATTGAGGAGGGAGCAAGCTTGTTTTCTGCTGCTCCAGAGAATAGGACCTGGAACAATGGATGCAAGCTACAGGAAAAGAGATTCCAGCTCAACATTAGGAGGAACTTCCTGACAGTAAGGGCTGTCTGACAGTGGAACACTCTCCTTACTCGGAGTGTAGTGGAGTCTCCTTCCTTAGAGGTCTTTAAACAGAGGCTGGATGGCCATCTGTCGGGGATGCTTTCATTAAGAGTTCCTGCTTGGCAGAATGGGGTTGGACTGGATGGCCCTTGTGGTCTCTTCCAACTCTATTATTCTATGAGTCTATGATCCTTTTTTAAGTCTGAAAACCTAGGTGTGCCTAAGCCAAAGTGTTGACTCTATGGGTCAGCAATGCCTGCTGGTGTGGAAGTCACCATTTCCTTACCTAGTTATCGCCTCCCTGCCCTCCTCTGGCTTCGCAACACAGGGACAGCCAGCAAGGCTGCCTTAAAATGAACCTTTTAATTCGGAAACATGTGATTAGCTGCCTGCGACAAGAAGCCCAGAGGACTCTGAAAAAAGGAAGATTGGCGAAAGGTGACATGTAACACCCTGCTGGGATTAATTTACCCTTTAGTAGACTGACAATGCAGCTCATTATTAGACCCAATTATGTATACCAGAAAAGTTCAAGGTATTTTGCACTGGGAGTTAATCACAAGTCACTTGTGTTTCCAGGTGAGCAGCAAAAGAGATGCAGATTTGGACTGGACTGAGATTTTGTAGGTTTTGTTTTATGCAGTGAAGGTGACCTCGTTCAGTATACACAGTTATTGTAGTATGTAGCCTTTGACTACATGATACCATGAATGAGACATATCCAAGACCCCCAGGGCCATGATCTCCTTCATTGAGTGCATCCATTGGGTTTGTGCCCTTCCTCTCTTTCTACTTCCCTCCACCTTTCCTAACATCATTGTCTTTTCTAGTGATTTCATGGAATCATCAAATCGTAGAGTTAAAGTGGTGCCAAACTGGATTATCTCTGCAGTGCTGATCACAGCCTTGGAGTAAAAGGCTCAAATACATCGCTGCTATTTACTTTTGAAACCCTTCTGAGACCCTTGGAAATATCCAAACCCTTGAAAATGGCTATAAAATCACTGCAACAATCCTGCATTTGAGGCAATGCCCAGGGACACAAAAATACATGCCATGCACCTTCTGTAATGCATCCTGCAAACAGCTTACCTTCATGTTTGGTGGAGCAGTAAAAGGAGGAGATAAAGGTCTCTCTGGGGCTGCCACATCTGTGTTGTTCAACACCTCCTGTTTCCTGTAAGACAAGGGAATCCATCCTTAGTGCATGCGGTTTCTTTCCCCGTCATATTTTTATTAGTTATTATTCTATATATTTGTATTGTGTTCTATTCTTTCCCCAAAACTGAGACTCAGAGCAGCTGACAGTTTAAAAGAACAGAACACCTTTACATCCTTACCAACACAATTGTGTGACGACACTTATCCATTCAAAGATATAGCCACGTTAGTCTATAGAATTAGTATGTGGAGAGATCTTGTGGCACCTTTGAGACTCACTGAAAGAAAGAAGTTGGCAGCATGAGCTTTTCTAGACTTCAGTCTATTTCCTCAGGTCTATGAATGCTCAATTTCTTTCTTTCATTTTAGTCTCAAAGGTGCTACAAGATCTCTCCAAACACTTATCCATGCAAACCTCATCTAATTTTCAATCATTCTGCAAAACCCTTTAAGTAAGACATAAACAAGTATGGAAAGATACATAAATGTGCGAGAATATGGAAAATAAAAGGAATAATGGCTAAAGGATGAAGGAACAGGACAATTCAAAACATCCAAAAGTGGTGCATTAAAAGAGAATTAAATGATCACAGGATGATATCAGATCACTCCTTAAAATAATAAAACACAACATAAAAAGATAAAAATGCTTAAAATGGTACATTTTAGGACAATGCAACATCTCAGTCCATTCTTTAAAGACTTTCTGTTTGAAATCAATTATTATAACCCATAAAAAGGAGGAAATGTTTCATTGTGGTGTCCAAAGAAAGGAGGTTTAATAGAGCCCATACCTGCTATATAAGGTGCAGGTAAAATCCATTACAGCTAACTTCTACTTCTGGAGTAGCTGAGAGTTACCGAGATAAAGCTGGGTTTATATAGCAACAGGGTTGCACAAAACGAAAAGTTTTCCCCCACCCAATGTCCTCAGTTTCTCCATCTGGCCTTATCTACTGATTGCAATGTTTGCTCATATCTTTCTCTCTCGGCAGAAAGGACATGGTGCAATGACAGCTGAGCAGATGCTGATCACGGCTGCACCAGATATTATCAACAGGGAATTGTAAAGGAGTTGTTCGCAGTCTAATGTGTCCTGGGACTGGAGGAAAAGCCACATGCCAGGGAGAGCTTCCAGAGCATGCTCCTTTTATGAGCCCTTTTCATGCTTGGACAGACCAGGGCAGAAAAGTGACTTATTCATTTAAATGGCATGCTCTGTGCAATTGTAGTTGAAGCACAATGCATCGTGCTTACAGACAGCACCAAGGGTTGTCCTCTTGTAACATCACCCATGTAACACTGTCAGGGACCACTACTTAGTCTCAGGATTTGGCCCTGACATCTCAGCCTGGGATAGTTGTTGTTGTTGTTGTGGCAAGCCAAGGAGGAATGGAAATTTTGGCCCGGTACATACTGCCAAGAAGCGGTGCCCAGGTGGCGATTCTAGGGTTAGGGACCACGCATCAACCGCACAGTCCCTAACCCTAGCATATCATGGCATCATCATAATGGTGGCCTCCCAACCATACGGGGCCCGCCATCATGACATAAGCGACATGCAGCAAGCTATAACAAAGAGGCACTAGACAGGATTTGTGTATACCATTTTAACTAACACATATATATCTTTCAAGGTGGAGGTGGAAATCTTGCATTCCTCTAGATGTTGGAGATTACTACACATGGATTTTAAAACATAATTAGGAAAAAAAACTGGCTTTGATGACACTTATTGCACGATGCTGCCTACGACCCATAGCTACCAAGTGAGGTTGCATTGATGGGGAAAACCTATCAATGAGCTTGCAATTGCACAATCCCCAGATGCGAAACATAATCGTTGTTGCAGTAGCAATATTGAGAGACATGTGGTGTCAGTGTCCCTTCCCATTGTTCCCCCTCCTCCTCCTCTCTATTCCCAAGCAGTCTGATTCTGTTTGTTTGTTTGTTTTGTTGTTGTTGTTGTGTGCCTTCAAGTCATTTCTGACTCATGGTGACCCTAAGGCAAACCTGTCATGGGGTTTTCTTGGCAAGATGTGTTCAGAGGAGGTTTACCATTGCCGTCCTCTGAGGCTGAGAGCCTGTGACTTGTCCTATGTCACGCAGAGGGTTTCATGGCCAAGCTGTGAATCAGTCGCTGGTCTCCGTTGTCATCCAACATAGAATCATCGAATCATAGAATCGTAGATTTGGAAGAGACCCCAAGGGCCATCCAGTCCAAACCCCTGCCATGCAGGAACTCTCAATCAAAGCATCCCCGACAGAATAGAGTGGCACTATTACTTCCCTTGATCTAGACACTATACCTCTATTGATGCAGCCGAAAATTGCATTGGCCTTTTTAGCTGCCGCATCGCACTGTTGACTCATGTTCAACTTGTGGTTTACTTGGACTCCTAGATCCCTTTCACACGTAGTTTCATTCAACCAGGTGTCCCCCATCCTATATCTGTGCATTTCATTTTTCCACCCTAAATGCAGTACCTTACATTTCTCCGTGTTGAATTTCATTTTGTTAGCTTTGGCCCAGCTTTCTGGTCTATTCAGGTCATTTTCAATTTTGATCCTGTCCCTGGAGTATTAGTTAGTCCTCCTTGTTTGTTGTCATCTGCAAATTTGATAAGTATGCCCCCAATTCTGTCATCCAAGTCACTGATAAATATGTTGAATAGCACTAGGCCCAGGAATCTGCAGAGTAGAATTAGTTGTAAGGCAGGTGTGTGTGTGTGTGTGTGTGTGTAAATGTTAGGACCTCCACTCAGCAAACTGCCCAATGGTCTGCAGTAGCCAATATCTGTGACAATTGCCAAAACTGACACATAACGACTCCTTCTGCCCCTTACTTGTCCTTGCTCCAAACGCTGCATAAATTGGCTCTTAAGTGAATGAGCAGCTAATGAGATGTTTGTGACTAAAACTGTCAAATAAGTTGCTAACATGGGAGTTGCTAACATGGGAATAATTGGTGGGTTACATGCACAGAGCATCAACCAAAGGCTTGGGAGGCCAGGATAATTTACAAGCCAATGTTATCTGTGCTCAGAATTAAGATCAGCCAGTCCTCCAGCTCTGCAACCTCCACATCTTTCATATTTTAATCAAGTAGCTCAACATCTTGTTTTCGTGTTGCCTTAAAATGTGTACATTAGGCAAAATTGCATACCAAAAATGTACATAAATTATGGAGCTGTGAACAGAAAGGTATTTACAAAAGAAAATATGTATAGTTTATGACACAACGTTTTCTTGGAATCTAATGAAGACATTTGCTGGAACTCAACTAACTTAAGATGAGAAAAATGAGAAACCAAAAGATGACAGATTCATCCACCCCTGTTAGCCAGAAAACGCTAAGATGAGGCTGCAAGGGGGTATTGAGATGTGCCATCGTTCATGAGGACATTGTATAACAAATGATCTATGAGGATCCAATGGGATCCATATTCATGTTCACTTACACTCCAAGTAAATCCACTGGGTGACCCTGGGCAAGTCACGCTCTCCCACTTCACTTATAATCTTAACTTATTTCATTCTCACATCCAAGAACAAGTCATTCCAGGATTTCTCACCTCAGCACTACACAGGAATGTTTGCATTTTTGGTAACTTTTGCACTTTGGGACTCCCCTTCCCCCCTTAAAAAACTGTACAAAACAATATTCACGATGCATGCCCCGGCTCCAGCCTAGGGCACCATGATGCTACACACTGTTCCACACGGCACATGGTGTCATGGTACTCCTTTGGTGCTGTGTCCATATGACAGAGCGCTGAAGGAGTGCTGTATGGCCACAGCGCTGCAGCTATCGCACCCTGTCTAGGTGCAAAAAGGAGCCCTGGAAAGACCAGATTGGGATCACAGTGTGCAGTTGCCATGGCCCTAATCTGGCTGGAAAATGGGTGGCTGCATGCATGTTTGTACAGCCCCAGAGTTGCGCTAGAGCAGTGGTGGCGAACCTATGGCACAGGTGCCAGAGGGGGCACTCAGAGCTCTCTCTATGGGCATGCACAGCGTCGCCGCAGCACAGAGTTCGCCAGAGTTTGTTACTAGAAAGCCAGAAGAACACGACACTTTACAATAAATAAGTGGGTTTTGGCTTGCAGTTTGGGCCCTCGGTCTCTAAAAGGTTCACCATCACTGTGCTAGAGATTCCTACAGCGGTGTTTTCTCAGGTAAAATAAAAGCACAATATTTTTTATTTACCGTTTTCCCACTTTCACAGGTGATTTGTGCCCCTAACCCCAGCAAATGTCTAGGACCCACTGTACACAAAAAACATTACTAAGGATTCTGTGTGGTGCGGTAAGGGAGGAGGTCAATGGGGGGAGTGACATCATGAGTTACCTTAGTGATGCCACTGCTTTTGGCCAACCTAGAAAGTGGCATCTTGCCCATGAAAGAGCTGCCCAGCCTTGTTCTAGACCAGTGGTTCCCAAACCTTGGACCTCCAGATACTTCAGTTCTCAGAATTCCTGACTGTTGGCCATGGTAGCTGGGGTTTCTGGGAGTTGAAGTCTAAAACCTTTGGAAACCCAAAATTTGAGAATGATTGGTCTAGAGTGTCTTGAGCCAGACAGAACAAGCACACAGTTTGTTCTTAAATCTGAAGCAACATCCTCTGAGCCTCAAAACAAAGAGCTCCGTTTCATGTGTTTCCGTATGTCAAAGACTGTACACCAAACCTATCTCTTTACCTTCTGCTCATCCCTAGCCAGGCAATTCATCTTTCATTCTTTCCTTTCTTTGAGCACCACATTAGTGTCATCTCAGAGATCAAGATGATGTGGTTTGCTTTTTGGAATTCTTTTGTGTGAATATTTTCAAACCGTCAACGGTTGAATCTATTGATGCAGAATCCACAAAAACAGCAGGCCTACCATATATATCTAATGTATCCATGCTGAAAGCCAGCATGGTGTAAAGGTTTGAGCATTGGGCTATGACCCTGGAGACCAAGGTTCAGTTCCCTGCTTGTGTGTAAAAACCCACTGGGTGACCTTGGGCAAGGCACACTCTCTCAGCCCCAGAGGATGGCAATGGCAAACCCCTTCTGAAGAAACCTGCTAAGAAAACGCTATAGTAGGCTTGCCTTAGGGTTGCCATAAGTCAGAAATGACTTGGAGGCACATATCATCATCATCATCATCATCATCATCATCATCATCATCATCATCATCAAATTGATTCTGGAGGCTGTCTTGCATACTAAGCTTCATAGAAAGTTTTTCACTCATGTAAAAATCCTCTTTTTCAAGCCTTCACATGCAGCTAACCATCTCTGTTCCTTTCTGCATATCAGAACCCACAAAGAAGGAAGGGGACTAGCTCGGGGTGGGAGCATCCAAGAGCAAGGAAATATATGCATGTGTGTTCAGCACCTCATAGGGATGGGAAGAAATTTTGTATTGCCAAGATTACGGGGCCCGTACAGACGGGCCAAAATAAAGCTGCTTCGAGTCACTTTGAAGGTATGTTCTTTAAATGATGTATGCATCTTAAGAGTCCAGAAGCTGCGCCAAAGCTGTGCTCCAGTCCTTAGGACTGGAGCATGGCTTGGGCACAGCTTCTGGCCTCTTAGGATGCATGCATCATTTAAACAGCAAGCCTCCAAAGTGACCCAAAGCAGCTTTATTTTGGCCTGTCTGTATGGGCTCACTGTCTTGGTACAACAAGACAACACCTTGAGAGTTGTCCAGCCTCCTTCAAAGACCTTCCCTCCTGCACAGGAATGAGAAACCACATGGGACTTTGTTGTTCTTGTCATTGAAATTTGCACAAAATAGATGTCCTGCAATTTGCACAAAACAGATGCCCCATTAAACTCCTCTCTCTACGCAAAACTGATTCCACCCCCCCCCCCCATTTTTGAAAGGAAACAGACATACTCACTGACTACAGCAGTGACCACAAGGACATCAAATACTCATTTCAACGCTTCCACTTTTACGACAGAGCAGGAGTTTTCACATTTTCAAATAATATACATTTTGTAAAAATGTGCAAAAGCCATTCATGAAAATGTGCAAATTTGTTCTGGGACCAAGAAGAAAACGTCTGAATGTACCGAAGCGAAAAACATTTTTTAAGTCACCTTGTTTGCCATATGGTGAACCAAGTCAGGATTTCCATCCCTAAACACTCATTTCCAACCAGCTCTTTTTATAGAAAAAGAGAGCCTTTAACTCTGCTTGATATGCCAATTGCTTGGACACGTAAATGATGACAGTGTCATATCCAGTTGGGCTCTCAGATATCTCACCACGGGAGCAATAGTGTGTTGACTGAAAACTAATTGGAAGGCGTAGCCTGTAGAGAGAACAAGGAGAACTAGAAACTAAATACTGATGTGTTAAAGTAGAGCAGCCAGCCAACCACAAGGTAACAGAAAGTCCACCAAGGACAGGGTTTGAAGTTGATTAATGTACAAAGAAGACGTATCCTTCAGTCAAGGATAAAAACCTGCACCGTAGGAAAGAGATCTGTCTTATAAGTGGGCTGTTTTCTATAGTTAAACTAGCCACATCCATCTATTGAACGGCTTCACATCTCTATTCCTGGACTGGTGAAATCTGTAAATATTTGCAGATGAATAAAACAATAATTTTAAAGAAGGATAACATCCCAAATTTACAGTGATGCCTTTCTTGGGCCAACCAACATGCACAAAATACATGTTGCAAGCTTTTGAAGCTCCACTTAAAGAAATCTTTAAAAAGAACTCATCTGAATTTACAGTCCATTTGGACAGCAATCATAATCATTATTTATTACAGCATACAGCCAGTACAAAGATAGAATACAATGAGCCCAAACAGACAGGCCAAAATAAAGCTGCTTCGGGCCACTTTGGAAGTGTTCTGTTTAAATGAAGCATGCATCCTAAGAGGCCTGAAGCTGCACCAAAGCTATGCTCCAGTCCTAAGGACTGGAGCGCAGCTTTGGCGTAGCTTTGGGCCTCTTAAGATGCATGTGTCATTTAAACAGCATACCTCCAATGTGACCTGAAGCAGCTTTATTTTGGCCTGTCTGTTCAGGTCCAATGATGACCAAATATCCATACAGACACAATACGATCATGATGGCCATACATATCAATGAGAAATCTAAGATGGGATAAAACTCTCTACCGTCTGCTGAATTACAGGGGAATTTAAAGGAATTATAGAAATATTACAAAAGGGTTTCTGTGGCATAATCATTTAAGTGTCAATAGCAAGAAAATAATAAAAAATAATAAAAAGGCATATCCCTTCCATATACATGTAGATGGGCATTGTCAATCAATTTGTTAAACCACAAAATTTCATAGAGCAAGTCACATAATATCTGCAGTAATAATGGCAGCTATAGTTAATTTTAAAAGGTTTCCTGTATCTGTTTCAAATATCTTATACGGAGAGTAATAGCAGCTGCAAGGAATTTAGCAACTGGTTACGTATTAGTTGCAAGATATTCGACACAGAATCGACTGTCAAAGCTGCAATCCTATATCTAAATCCCTGGAAGTAAAAAACCCAGTGCGGTGTAGTAATTTAATAATAATAATAATAATAATAATAATAATAAATTGTTTATTTATAGACCGCTTTTCCTAAGATCAAAGCGGTGTACAGCATATAAAATAGGTACAATAAAAATAAAATGGCACATTAAGATAATTTAACACACATTAATACGAGTTACGATCCAGTGTCAATTATCTAAAAACATACAATTCAAAAATATTAAAATCCCAGGTATATATACATCGTAGTCAGTAGGGGAAGACTTTTATTACAAGGAACTGGGAGGATAAGCTTATAGGAAGAGGTAGGTTTTTAATGCCTTTTTAAAGGCCTCCACCGTTCCACTGAGGCGGATCTCTTCTGGTAGAGCATTCCAAAGAGAAGGCGCTACTGCTGTAAAAGCCCTTTGATGGGTAGTCGCCAATCTCACTTTAGGATGATTGAGTAATAATGTACCGGTTGTTCTGAGAGTGCGGGGTGGATTATGCAGGGAGAGGTGTTCCCTCAAGTAACCTGGGCCCAAGCCATTTAGGGCTTTAAAGGTGATAACCAACACTTTGTACTGGGACCGGAAACGGATTGGCAGCCAATGAAGAGATTTTAAAACGGGTGTTATGTGGTCAGATCTAGCTGTCCCCGTGATCAATCTGGCTGCAGCATTTTGAATCAGTTGAAGTTTCCGAACCAGATACAAAGGTAGCCCCATGTAGAACGCGTTGCAGAAATCCAAACGAGAGGTTACCAGTGCATGTACTACATTTTCAAGGTCCTTTTGGTCCAGACAGGGACATAGTTGGCATATCAGCCAAAGCTGGTACCAAGCACTCCTGGCCATCGCATCTACTTGAGATGATAACTGCAGAGATGGATCCAGGAGTACTCCCAAACTACGAACTGTGTCCTTTAGGGGGAGTTTGACCCCGTCCAGGACAGGATGACAAATTTCCCTGCCCGGACTTGGGGAACCTATCTTGAGTACCTCTGTTTTCTCTGGATTCAGTCTGAGTTTGTTTTTCCTCATCCAGCCCATTACTGTCCCCAGGCAGGTGTCCAGAGGAGAGATGCTGTCCTTAGTCACTGTATCAGTTGGAGACATGGAGAGATAGATCTGGGTGTCATCAGCGTACTGATAACACCGCGCTCCATGGCTCCGGATGATCTCTCCCAGCGGCTTCGTGTAAATGTTAAATAGCATGGGGGACAGAATGGCGTCCTGAAGGACGCCCGATGTAAGCTCTCTTTTACGAGAGCAGCTGTCCCCTAGCCTCACCATCTGGAACCTTCCCGAGAGATAGGACCGGAACCACTGGAGCACAGTGCCCCCAATACCCAATTCTCTCAGGCGTTCCAGAAGGATACCATGGTCGATGGTATCGAAGGCCACTGAGATGTCCAAGAGCACCAACAGAGTTATATCTCCCCTGTCGGTGGCCAGACGGAGGTCATCGACTAAGGCGACCATGGCAGTCTCAACTCCGTAACCCGGCCTGAAGCCAGTTTGAAATGGGTCAAAATAATCGGTTTCATCCAAGACCGTCTGGAGCTGAAAGGCCCTCTCAATCACCTTACCCAAGAATGGTAACAAGGAGACCGGTCTATAATTGCTCATTGATAGGGGATCAAGGGAAGGTTTCTTCAATAGAGTCTTTACAATTGCCTGTTTCAAAGATGATGGAACAGTACCTTCCCGAAGAGATGTATTTATTATCAGATGGAAAGCAGATTTTATAACATCTCCTCCCTGCATGGTCAACCAAGAGGGACAAGGGTCAAGAGGGCAAGTCGTCCTTTTCACGCATCCAAGGAGCTTGTCTACGTCCTCGGTACTCACAAACTCAAAATGATCCAGAATAACCTTGTTACCAGAGTCACTGGATACCTCTACCAAAGGTTCTACTTGAAAGCTGGCATCAAGATCAGCCCTTATCTGAGAGACTTTGTCAGCAAAGAAGTTGTTGAAAGCGTCACAGCAGGCAATAGTTGGTTCAAGTAAGGGGTTCTGGGTGGCCGGGGTTTGAGTTAATTCCCTGACCACCCTGAACAGCTCTGCTGGACGGGACTCTGCTGACGCAATCTGTGCAGCACAGAACGCATTCCTAGCTGCACCGACTGCCACTCCGTAGGAATGTAACATGTTCTCATGGAGTGTTCTGTCAGATAAGTTCTGATGTTTCCGCCGGTAGCGCTCTAGTCGTTGCGCAGCCCGCTTCATCTGGCGAAGATCTTCTGAATACCAGGGTCTTTTTTTAGGAGCGGGCCGGCAAGGACACTCGGGAGCGATACTGTCTATAGCCCCGGTAAGATTCCTATCCCAGTTGTCCACCAGGGTTTTGACAGCGTCACCATCGTTCCCAAACATAGTACCCTCTAGGGCGTCTTGGAACCTTTTGGGTTCCATCAGCCTTCGAGGGTGGACCATTGTAATGGGTCCTCCACCCCCGAGGGGTTTATGGATGGTGGCTTTCAGTCCTATCTTGACTAGGAAATGGTCTGTCCATGACAAGGGGGAAATGGCATTTATTTCCACCCATGGACAGTCTCGGACCGTACCGAAGACTACATCGAGAGTATTACCAGCACAATGAGTTGGCCCTGAAACCAACTGGGACAGGCCCATGGCTGTCATGGATTCCATGAACAACCAAGCTGCACCTGTTAGATCTGTCAAGCCGGCCTCGAAGGGGATGTTGAGGTCCCCCAAGACAAGCAGCCTGGGGGACTCCAACACCAGCTCCGAGACCAGCTGTGTCAGCTCGGCCAGGGAGTCTGTTAGGTTAAGGGGTGGACGATAAACCAACAGAATCCCTAGACTGTCCTTGGCTTTCAGAGTCAGGTAAATGCACTCGATGTGTCTCAGTTTCGGTACCGAGTTCCTAGTCAATGTGAAGTGACTTTTATGGACCACTGCCACACCTCCCCCTCACCTACTATCCCTGACCTGCTCTTTCAACGCATACCCGTCTGGAAGGGCTTTAGCCCAGGTTACAGAGCTGTCCTCCCCCATCCAGGTTTCTGTAATGCATGCCAGGTCGGGAGCATGCTCATTCAATAGATCGTATATAATATGAGATTTATTCTTCACCGACCTGGCATTACAAAGAAGCAAGGTAAGGGACTGTGGTATGCTTGGGACGATCCTTGGTTCTTTTGGGCTAACAGGGTGACAGGAAGACGGGATAGGTATTAAGTATCGATCTCGACTTCCTTTAACTGTCTTAGTCAGCCTGTTAACTCCATACCTCCCCATACCCCGCACAACTCTTATTGGAGCACCACAGTTGTTATTTGGTTTCTACATTAATACAATTAGGCTCCATACTCATGTCAGTGACCTCTTCCATAAGATCTTCCAATTGCTATTTTTGTTGTAATTGTGACTCAATGGGGCCAAACATCAAAGTACATCCAAGTATGAGACAAAGAATAGAGAGGAAACCTGATGTTATGGTTCCTAATGATGCCATAGGTGACTAGAATTTCACAAGTTGCAACTGTGTAGGCATCTAGAATGAACTATAAATACTGGAGTCTCAGGCCTTTCATAACTAATATCAAAATTCTCTCTCTCTTCCTTCCTTCCTTCAACTCCCCTATTTCTAATCGAATAGACCAATGCCAGAATAGATGTTCATTCTATTTCCAAGAGCATGAAGAAAAAAAAATCCAAGGTGCGCTCCTCCCGGTGCTGTGAGGCCGTTGGGGCTGGCGTCTCTCCGGGGGCCGGCGGGACGGCTTTTGGAGGAAGCCACTCCCACTGGCTCCTCCTCCCCTTCCAAAACACCACGCAAGCGGCAAGGCAAAGTCCTTGCGCTCGGGGCGCACTCCTCCTGGTGCTGTGGAGGTGTTAGACTCTGGAAACCAGGCTTGATATCCTAACTTGGCCATGAAAACCATTGAGTGACCGTGGGCAAGTCATATGCTCTCAGCCTCCGAGGAAGGCAATGGCAAACCTCCTCTAAACAAATCTTACCAAGAAACCCCCATGATAGGGTCACCTTAGGATCGCCATAAGTCGGCAATGACTTGGAGGCACACAACAACAACAAAGGCCTGTATAAGGACTCAGGTCCTGTCTGCACTGGCCAAGATATTATGGGAGCAGACAGAGAGTATCTCAGCCCCAGAGCTGCACTGATTCTCCCCATTACAAAAGGACATCCATTCCAACATCAGGTAGTTGTTTGCATGCATGTTCTACTGACCTGCCTCAGTGCATCTTCTGCCGCTGCAGGTCACTTTTCCCTGAGGTCAAAACAAAATACCCAGCAATGATCCCATGGATGGGTGCTTTATTCTGATCTCAGAATGAGCAACTGGCACCAGCGACGGATGTGCTGGGTGGCTCGGCAGAATGTGTTTTAAACAGCTGCCTGGCACTGGAATGAAAAAAGTAAAAAGTACGTTTTTATGTGTTTTAATGTTGAGTTCTGATGCTCAACAGGCCATTGCATTATCCAGTCTGTTTGCACCAGAACCAAGGGTTAAGCCATGCATCATCCTGACTGCCTGCCAAGAGAATGTGGGGAGGACACTTTGGGGCTCGACAGACCACCCCGAAAAGGTGGGCTGGAGCTGCCCTTTTTTACTCTTGATGGAAGCTACAGCAACCAAATGGTGCGGCCTCTGTCAGGACTAAATATCAAGTGGGAGGGCGGGTTCAGTCTGCACGGTGGGTGCCATGAGTGCGCCATTGGTGCACAGGTGCACAGTGAATATGCACAGATAGTGTGGCGATGTTTAGACGCTGCGCCATATGTGTGTCATCATGGCAACCCCCATGTGGACGGGGCTACACCATGATGGCGCCCACAGTCCGCATTAGGGCTAGGGAGATTGCGGGTACTGCACTCTCGAGCCCTAAAATTGGCCCCAGGCCACCATTTTGTGGCAGCCTGTACAGGGCCTTTATTTGGTCCATGCAGACAGGGCTCAGTGGAAATAACTTTGGAGGAAACCTAGCCCTGGATAGATAGCAATAACATTTACATTTCTATACCACTTCATAGTGAACTCAGCACTTCTTAAGCAATTTACAATATATAAGCCAATTGCTTCCAACAAGCTGGGTATGTCTTTTACTGACCTATGAAAGGATGGAAGGCTGAGACAACCTTGGAGCCATGCAGGGATCGAACTCACAACATTGTGGCTGCGGTATTGGCATTTAATCACTGTGACACCAGAGCTCCTTGACATGAACCGTGAACAGCTGCAAACAAAGGTTTTCAAGGGAAAGAGTGATACCTTTTTGAATTTGGAAATACTGCTTTTTAAAATATTACAAGAAAAGAGATTGCACCTAAACACAGAAGAACTTTGAAGATGCCAGCCACAGATGCTGGTGAAAAATCAGGAATAAACTCGTCTAGAACATGGCCACAGAGCCTGAAAAACCCACAAAAAACGATGGATGCCGGCCATGAAAGCCTTCGACTTAACTTTCAAATGGTTAGTGCTGCTCAACAGTGAAAGAGATTGCCTTGTAAGGTGGTGGACTTTGAAGGTTTTCAAACAGAGGTTGGATGGGCATCTTCCTGGAGTCCTTTAATTGTGTATTCCTGCATGGTAGGAAGTTAGGCTGGATGGTCCTTGCAGTTCTGGTCAATTCTATTATTCTATGACAAAAATTCCCACAATATTCCATAATACAGTAGCTCCATAGCACTGTTGTTGTTGTTGTTGTTGTTGTTGTTGTGTGCCTTCAAGTCATTTCTGGCTTACAACGATCCTAAGAGGGTTTCCCTGGCAAGAGTTGTTTGGCTGAGGTTTGCTGAGAGCATGTGAGTGGCCCACAGTCACCCACTCGGTTTCATAACCAAGCCGGGATTCGAACCCTGGTGTCCAGAGTTGTAGTCCAACACTCAAGCCCCTATGCCTAACTGGCTCACTACTGGAAATTAAATGTAGCATCATTTTTTAAAAAGTCGAAGGGGCTCGACAGACTGCCCCAAAAGGGTGGGCTGGAGCTGTCCGTTTTTGCTCCTGGTGGAGGTTGCAGCAGCCAAACGGTGCAGCTTCCGTCAGGACTAAAAAGAACTCACTGAAAACGGGTTCTTTTTAGGGTGCGTGGCCACTGCTATGAGTGCGCCATTGGCGCACTGGCACAGGTTGATGACACAAGTGCGGAGCTGCAATGTGCAGATGCTATGCTATGCTTGCGTCATGATGGCACCCCCTGTGTGGATGGGAGACTGCCATTATGGTGCTGCCATTATGAACTAGGGTTCGGGAGCATGCGGATGCTGTGCACTCCTGAACCCTGGAATCGGCCCCAGAACGCCACTTTGCGGCAGTCTGTACTGGGCTAAATTTGTGGGTTTTTTATTCATTCATCACATTAAGATTGCAGCTCCAGATGCACATCTCATGAAATGTTCTTACAGAGCAACCCCATATATTCAAAACTATGTTGCATTAAGCTCAAAGGGGGATTGACACCCAAGTAAGCTGACACAGGATTGAAGCCCAGTCTTTATTTGGCCAAAGCTGCAGTTTCATTAATCAAATTCTGCAAAGTTGGCAGAGAAACACGCCATCTTCAAATTGCTCGGTGTTGACTGAGGATTTGTGTGAAAGCGCTTAATGAAAACGACGTCTGGGGCCCTCATATTATAAAGGAAAGAAAGATAAGGCAAATACTTTTTTGCTCCCCTTTTTCTTCCTTGCCTTTGGTTGTGCCACTTTAAAAACTTCTCTTAAATATGGCAAACATTAATGGAAGCAAGAACACTTACAGCGTAAGTGTTCCTCCTATTATTTCTGCTTTCAAAACTAACACATAAATGAATTAAGCTTGGATTCCTTTGTGTGGAAAAAAAGGAAAGCCACAAAAGACTTTGTCCCTGCCTGTTTTTGTCCTCTCAAAGCCACCTTTTGTCAAGGCTTCTCAGTCACAGAAGAGAGAGAGAGAGAGAGAGAGAGAGAGAGGAAAAGAAAGAGATACAGGACTCTTCCTAAGGAGGCAAATGAGGTAGGATGTTGCAGTATCTGTTACTTTATTGCTTGGTTTCGCTTGGTTTCTTAATTCCAAAATTCATCTTTCTCTTTGCTGAATGGGAAGGGGATCAAAGACGTTGACACTAGAACAGTAAGAATTTTGGAATGCTGTTTTACAAAGCAAGCATGCCCATCCAGGTCTCCAGAACCAATACAGGGCAAAGCCACAGAAGAGATCTATGCCTGGCTAATTGTCTATAGCATTATGAAATGTGAACGTTCGTTGGCTGAATTGCCTATCTAGCTTCCTTCATCGTCTGTCCCCTCTCTGCCGGTTGGAGAGGACCATGTGGATTCAAAATGCTTTTTCCAGAAAGTCCCAACCAGTAATAAATGAGAGTTTCTGCTGTGAGAGATCTCGCTTTTTTGCAATGGTTTGGACAGGCCACCCAGTGCTTTCATTTGTAAGTGCATGAAGCAGCTCCACAAAGCATAATTGCACACATGCCCAGTTTTGGAGTGTCTCCGTAGAGTACAGAGGCTTTTTCCATTGCCACTTGAAGCCATACGGCCAAGCATTACTGAGGCAGACACAAATGAGTATTGCTTTTATAAGGTGCATCCTGTTTAACACCAAGTAAATCTCAACAACTGGGGGGGGGGGGGGAATCCCATACAAGCAGTAATATTGCTGAGACCTCAAGGGCCATCCAGTTCATCCCCCTGCCATGTAGGAAGACACAATTGAAACGCCCCCTACACATGGCCATCCAGCCCGTTTAAAAACCTCCAAAGAAGGAGACTCCATCACACTCCACTGTTGAACAGCTTTTACCATCATGAAGTTCTTCCTAATGTTTAGGTGGAATCTCTTTTCCCATAGTTTGCATCCATTGCTCTGTGTCCTACTCTTTGGAGCAGCAGATATATTTAAACAGGGCTATCACATCGCCTCTTAACCTTCTCTTCTCCAAGCTAAATGTACACAGCTCTGGGCTAAGCATGCCCATACCTCATAGGGCATAGTTTCCAGATCTTTCACCATTTTGGTAGCCCTCCTCTGGACATAAAGGTAAAGGTAAAGGTTGACATGATTAGAAAGCTGGGCCAAAGCTAACAAAATGAACTTCAACACAGAGAAATGTAAGGTAATGTCCTTAGGATGGAAAAATGAAATGCACGGATATAGGATGGGGGACATCTGGCTTAAGGAGATTAATATGTGTGAAAGGGATCTAGGAGTCCAAGTTGACCACAAATTGACTATGAGTCAACAGTGCGATGCGGCAGCTGAAAAGGCCAATGGGATTTTAGGCTGCATCAATAGAAGTATAGTATGCAAGGGAAGTAATAGTGCCATTGTATTCTGCTTTGGTCAGACTTCACCTGGAATATTGTGTCCAGTTCTGGGCACCACAATTCAAAAAGGATGCTGAGAAAGTGGAGCATGTCCAAAGGAGGGCAACTAAAATGGTGAAGAATTTGGAAACCATGCCTTATGAGGAACGACTTAGGGAGCTGGGGATATTTAACCTGGAGAAGAGAAGGTTAAGAGGTGATATGATAGCCCTGTTTAAATATTTGAAGGGAGGTCATATTGAGGAGGAAGCAAGCTTTTCTACTGATACAGAGAACAGAAACAAAACAATGGCTGCAAGCTACAGGAAAAGAGATTCCACCTCAACATTAGGAGGAATGTCCTGACAGTAAGGGCTGTTCGACAATGGAACACACTTCTTCCTCAGAGTGTAGTGGAGTCTCCTTCCTTAGAGGTCTTTAAACAGAGGCTTAATGTCCATCTGTTGGAGATGCTTCGATTGAGATTTCCTGCATGGCAGAATGGGGTTGGACTGGATGGCCCTTGGGGTCTCTTCCAACTCTATGATTCTATGATTCTATCTACTTGCATTTGCATGCTTTCGAACTGCAAGATTGGCAGAAGCTGGGACAAGTGATGGGAGCTCACCCCATCATGTTGCACCTGGTCCTCGAACTGCCAACTGTCCAATCTTTCTATCTTCAGAATTGGTGTCTTAACTGTGAAGCTACCACATCCTCTGGACATGCTCATTGTTTAAAAAAACTCAGTTCACTTGCTAAGCATTTTTTATATCTTTTGCCTTGCAGGAATGAGCCATTCAGTTCTGTTAAGACCCCATATTTCCCCCCTCTAAATTACACTTTTTCAAATTAACAGCAATGCTTCTGTCTTTGCACAGTGTTCCCTCCAAGGGATCTTTCACAAGTGCAGAAGAGGGAGCTGACACTGTGGAAGGAGCGCCAAGGTGACATTTCACAGCAAAAAGGTTGAGCTTTAATTACCTGCCTCCTAACCCAAGGATAAATGCTGCACTGAGAAGATGACGTTGGTCAAGATGTTGCTGTTACCAAACATGTGTAATGTGTAGATGGCATCTGTGTGAGCAGCGTGGTCTTTCTAGTTCCATAGACCTCTCCTCAAATCAAGCCAGTGCACTCAGAGTATTTAGATTCCAGCACACTCAGAGCATCCTAGCCAGTTAAGCTGTTTCTAAAGAGCTTTCCGTCTTTCTGGTTGTTCCCTTTAAACCAGGGTAAAGTCAAGCCCACAGTGAAATCTGCAGATGATTGTGTGGATAAGAGCACCCAACCTGCTGAAACCCATGTGATTATGTTTGATTCATACATTCACTGATCTGTGCTTGCCAGCTCTCCAGGATCACAATAACTCCTTGAGTGGGAAAGGCGTCAAAGCATAATTATGTCACTTGGGTGGGTGCTTGTGAATGTGAAAGCCTAAAACATAATATCTTTGACTTATCCTTTACATTCCAGCACAGTTATCTTTGTTAATCTTTAGGCCACAGACGTTCTCATATTCTGTAATAACCTCCAATTGGATGACAGAATTGGGGGCATACTTATCAAATTTGCAGATGACACCAAACTAGGAGGAGTAGCTAACACCCCAGAGGACAGGATCAAAATTCAAAATGAACTTAATAGATTAGAAAGCTGGGCAAAAGCTAACAAAGTGAATTTCAACACAGAGAAATGTAAGGTACTACATTAAGGATGGAAAAATGAAATGCACAGATATAGCATGGGGGACACCTGGCTTAAGGAGGCTTATACATGTGGGAGTCCAAATAGACCACAAGTTGAACATGAGTCAACAGCATGATGCGGGCAGCTAAAAAGGCCAATGCAATTTTAGGCTGCATCAATAGAAGTATAGTGTCTAGATCAAAGGAAGTAATAGTGTCACTCTGTTCTGCTCTGGTCAGGCTTCACCTTGAATACTGTGTCCAGTTCTGGGCACCACAATTCAAAAAGGATGTTGAGAAACTGGAGTGTGTCCAAAGGAGGGCGACTAAAATGGTGAAGGGCCTGGAAACCATGCCCTATAAGGAACGCCTTAGGGATCTGGGGGTATTTAGCCTGGAGAAGAGACGGTTAAGAGGTGATATGATAGCCCTGTTTGGATATTTGAAAGGATGTCATATTGAAGAGGGAGCTAGCTTGTTTTCTGCTGCTCCAGAGAACAGGACCCAGAGCAATGGATGCAAGCTACAGGAAAAGACATTCCACTTCAATATTAGGAAGACCTTCCTGACAGTAAGAGCTGTTTGACAGTGGAACACACTTCTTTTTCAGAAAGTAGTGGAGTCTCCTTCCTTGGAGGTCTTTAATCAGAGGCTGGATGGCCATCTGTTGGGGATGCTTTGATTGAGAGTTCCTGCACGGCAGAATGAGGTTGCCTGGATGGCCCTTGGGATCTCTTCCAACTCTGTGATTCTATGTCAGAGAATCATAGAGTTGGAAGAGATCCCAAGGGCCATGCAGTCCAACCTCCTGTCATGCAGGAACACACGATCAAAGCCATCCAGCCTCTGTTTAAAAACCTTCAAGGAAGGAGATTCCACTATGCTTCCAGTGTATTCCACTGACAAATAGCTCTTACCACCAGAAAGTTCTTCCTAATGTTTAGATGGAATCTCTTTTCCTGTAGTTTGCATCCATTGCGCCAACTTCAGTATGACATCCTTTTAAATATTTAAACAGGGCTATCATATCACCTCTTAACCCTCTCTTCTCCAGGCTAAACATACCCAGCTCCCTAAGTCGTTCCTCATAGGGCTTGGTTTCCAAACCTTTTGTCATTTTGCTCACCTTACTCTGGACACATAGAACATCTACCACTGGGTTACTGCATGTCATAATAAAGTGATCAGCAAACAGATTTAGTAAATGTTTATGGCCTTGCATATTTAAACCCTTACGTCTTCTCTCAAACCAATGGCACTTGGTTGCATAGCTAATGCAAACAGCAGAAGAGAAGGAGGACTTCCCTCCTTTGGTCCCTGTTAAAATCTGAAGCAGGGAAGAATGAAGGCCATTAGTTTGCATAACTGCACTGTCGTTACTGCACAATGTTTTGAGTGCTGATAGAAAACCTATTATTATTATTATTATTATTATTATTATTATTATTCCCAATTCCACCCTCTCACCCTATTTCTGAAGAAATGCCCACTCCAAACAACCAAAGGCATTAGTTGCATCAAAGAAAACTATCACAGGCATGTTTTATTCTATGATCCTGTCAGAACAATGCTCAAAAGTCGACAAACAGGGACAGAAATCTGCCTAGATTTAATGAAGCCAAACTGATCATGTCTAATGTATTCCCCTATGATATTAGTCAGACAATTTAGCATCCTGGTTTATTAGTGTGATTGGACGGTATGTGTTTGGTTCCATGGGATCTTACCCTTGCTTATGAATTACAAGATATAGCTGTGTTAGTCTGTAGAATCAGTATGCAGAGAAATCTTGTAGCACCTTTGAGACTAACTGAAAGAAAAGTTGGCAGCATGAGCCTCCCTAGACTAAAGTCTACTTTTTCAGATGATTTAGTGGAGTGGAAGCCAGGGACAGGCATATATATGCCATAGGTATGTGAGAATGTCAATTCAAATTCAAAATCCTATGTGTATGGAAATGAAGGCCCCATTCCCACTTACAGATAAATCAGTGTGCAATCTGAATCAATGGATCGATTTGACAGCGGGGCATGGTTCCTACTACATTTGCCACAATCACATTTTTCCCCACTACATTTGCCCCGATCGCATTTTTCCTTCCAAAATAATCCACCTATGGTTTACACAGAGGCATAAATCAATTCAAAATGGACCCGCTCCAGCCGGACCAAGGACAAATTTAAATTGATTCACACTTGTGCAGATTTAATTTATTGAAAAAAGAAGCGGAAAAAAATCAGCATCAAAACGACGCGGATTAAATAGATCTAGCGCATGACCCCTTTCTCTGAATCGCTTCAGCGATTTGGATTAAGTAGGAACCAGGGGCGTTTGAGCCAGTTCAAACTGATTCACGATCTAGTTTAAAAGGTAGTGGGAATGAGGCTGAAAGAGCAAGTCTGGAAAGCAAACCCTTCCAGACCTTTAGAAAAGGAGCTTGGTTGGTGCATCACAGTGAAGACAAGGAAAAGGACCTTGTTGCAGTAGCTTTTTAAACTGTGGAGTGTATCAAATTGTTCCTATCCACTGATGGAAGAGGTTACCTTTCTCTATGTACTGTCTCTCTGCAGCCCCCAAATGTTCCCCAAATCTACTACAGTGCATTGGGGTGCCTCACTTTACAACAGATGTTTTTCTTTGGAAGCACATTTGGAAACACGTAGTAGGTACAGGAGAGGAGAGGAGAAGACAGAGAAGAGTCCTTTTGCACAATGGAAGTCAATTCATGTGATTGGATTCATAGTGAAGCAGAAAAGGGATGGCACTGACATGGTTTGATCCCCTGATCTTTTAAAAATTAAACAAAAATCCTTAAAAACAGTCATGGGGGGAGTTGTCTGACTTTCACTGGATCAGCCGGAGTTGGATATGTTTTTAATTCCTTTCTCCATGTTGCTTCCTCATCCCGCAGAAGGAAATGAGTACCATCATGGTAGGAAAATCTAGAAATACTTGACACTGATTTTTTCTTTTAGAAAAAGGATGTTTTCTAAAAGCAAGAGGATGAGGTTTATCATACAGAGATTTTTTAGAGCTTTTGCAGGTCAGTTCCGACGTGACAGCGCTTCCAACGATGCGAATTCATGTCATAACGTGAATGTGTTATCAGACGTCCTTCCTTTCTATGGGAGCCTCTTCCGTGGTGCTACCGCAGTGATTCCAAAGTGACTCCTCATTTTGATGAATTCAGAAAAAAAGGGAATTCACAGAATTCGCATTTAAGCTCACTTCGATTTCACTTTGAATTGGTCTGGTGTGGAAAACCACTCCAATGTTGCCCCCTTGTCCCCCTGCGTCCTGCTCCATCATCCCCCTCCTCCTCCTTCACCCCATCTCACCCCCTCTGCCCCCCTGCCACCCATCCCATCATCCTCTGCCTTCTCCTGCATCCCAATCCTGGCCCCAGCAACCCCCAGCGACCTATCCCATCATCCTCTGTCTTCTCCTGCATTCTAATCCTGGCCCCAGCAACACCCAGCGACCTATCCCATCATTCTCTGCCTTCTCCTGCATTCTAATCCTGGCCCCAGCAACCCCCAGCGACCTATCCCATCATCCTCTGTCTTCTCCTGCATCCCAATCCTGGCCCCAGCAACCCCCAGCGACCTATCCCATCATCCTCTGTCTTCTCCTGCATTCTAATCCTGGCCCCAGCAACACCCAGCGACCTATCCCATCATTCTCTGCCTTCTCCCGCATCCCAATCCTGGCCCCAGCGACCCCCACAACCTATCCCATCATCCCCTGCCTTCTTCTGCATCCCAATCCTGGCCCCAGCGACCCTCAGCAACCCATCCCATCATCCTCTGCCTTCTCCCGCATCCCAATCCTGGCCCCAGCAACCCCCAGAGACCTATCCCATCATCCTCTGCCTTCTCCCACATCCCAATCCTGGCCCCAGCGACCCCCACGGCCTATCCCATCATCCTCTACCTTCTCCCGCATCCCAATCCTGGCCCCAGCGACCCTCAGCGACCAATCCCATCATCCCCTGCCTTCTCCTGCATCCCAATCCTGGCCCCAGCGACCTATCCCATCATCTCCTGCCTTCTCCTGCATCCCAATCCTGGCCCTAGCAACCCCCAGCGACCTATCCCATCATCCTCTGCCTTCCCCTGCATCCCAATCCTGGCCCCAGCAACCGCCAGCGACCTATCCCATAATTCTCTGCCTTCTCCTGCATCCCAATCCTGGCTCCAGAGTCTCCTGCATCTCCATCTCATCCTCTCTGCCAACCTGCTGCCTATCCCATCATTCCCTGACTGCTTCTTCACCCCATGAAGGATGACAGCTAAGGAGGGGGCAGGGAAGGAGGACAGCATCCAGAGCCTCACTGAACATGTCCAAGGGTGCCGATTCGAATAGTTGAACTCAGCAGTGTGGTAATACAATGTGCATTCACTCTGCTTTGCTTGAATCCGCGTCACGTGACTTGCTTGGAATTGAACTGACTCCGCTTCCCCCTTGATTCGGAGAGGTAACAGAAGGCAACCAGGTGTGGTAAAACATCACGTTTTAACCTTAATTCGCATTGCTAGACAGGAGTGACTCTGGATCTGGTGTGAAAAACTTCATGCTTTGCGTTGCTAGAACAGGAGTAACTGTGGATCTCAGCTGCAAACCCCCCATGTGTGATAAGGTCCGATGTTTCCTTGGAGGAAAGTGGCTAAACAGCCTCTCTGCCATGCCTTTGTTTTAATCCGTATCTAAATCTTTCATCCATGCATTTCACGTCTTTTAAAGGATGTCCAGAGATGGAATGAGGATTTCTTGTTATATCTGCTTTCATCCTCTCATGTAAATGTTTGTAATTCACTGAGTTTATAAACGGCGCCATGTCGGAGAATTCAGAGTGGGGTAGCAAATGTTTAAAGCAAACAAATGCAAAATGTTATACTGAAAACAAATCATAGAATCATAGAGTTGGAAGATATACCAAGGGCCATCCAGTCCAACCCCCTGCCATGCAGGAAATCCAAATCAAAGCATCCCCGACAGATGGCCATCCAGCCTCTGTTTAAAGACCTCCAAGGAAGGAGACTCTATCACCCTCTGAGGGAGTGTGTTCCACTGTCGAACAGCCCTTACTGTCAGGAAGTTCCTCCTAATGTTGAGGTGGAATCTTTTTTCCTGTAGCTTGCATCCATTGTTTCGGGTTCTGTTCTCTGGAGCAGCAGAAAATAAGCTTGCTCCCTCCTCAACATGACCTCCCTTCAAATATTTAAACAGGGCTATCATATCACCTCTTAACCTTCTTTTCTCCAGGCTAAACATCCCCAGCTCCCTAAGTCGTTCCTCATAGGACATGGTTTCCAGACCCTTCACCGTTTTTGTCGCCCTCCTTTGGACACGCTCCAGTTTCTCAATGTCCTTTCTGAATTGTGGGGCCAGGACTGGACTTAATAACCAAGACTTTTTTCCTGGTTTGAATAGAAAGGTTTTAAGTAAGAACAGAGGCTGCAGCCACACTGCAGAAATAATTCAGTTTGAAACCACTTTCACTGCCATGGCCCAGTGCTGTGCAATTTGGGGGATTGTAGTTTGTTGAGGCACTAGAGCTCTCTGACAGGGAAGGCTAAATGTCTTACAGAACTACAGTTCCCGGAATTCCATAGACTGAGTCATGGTAATTAAAGTGGTGTCAAACTGGATTATTTCTGCAGTGCGGATGCACCCAGAGATAAAAAAACAAGCCAAGGTTGGAAGGACAAACCCCAGGATCATAGAATCATAGAGTCGGAAGAGACCCCAAGGGTCATCCAACCCAACCCCATTCTGCCATGCAGGAACTCTCAATCAAAGCATCCCCAACAGATGGCCATCCAGCCCCTGCTTAAAGACCTCCAAGGAAGGAGACTCCACTGCACTCCGAGGAAGAAGTGTGTTCCACTGTCAAACAGCCCTTACTGTCAGGAAGGTCCTCCTAATGTTGAGCTGGAATCTCTTTTCCTATAGTTTGCATCCTTTGGTCTGGGTTCTAGTCTCTGGAGCAGCAGTATACAAGCTTGCTCCCTCCTCAATGTGACATCCCTTCAAATATTTAAACAGGGCTATCATATCAACTCTTAACCTTCTTTTCTCCAGGCTAAACATCCCCAGCTCCCTAAGGCGTTCCTCATAGGGCATGGTTTCCAGACCCATCACCATTTTAGTCACCCTCCTTTGGACACGCTCCAGTTTCTCAACATCCTTTTTGAATTGTGGTGCCCAGAATTGGACACAATATTCCAGGTGGGGCCTGACCAGAGCAGAATAGGGAGGCACTATTACTTCCCTTGATCTAGACACTATACTTTTATTGATGCAGCCTAAAATCGCATTGGTCTTTTTAGCTGCCGCATTGCACTGTTGACTCATGTCCAACTTGTGGTCTACTTGGACTCGTAGATCCCTTTCACGCGTAATTTCATTCAGCCAGGTGTCCTATATCTGTGCATTTCATTTTTCCGCCCTTAATGCAGTACCTTACATTTCTCCATGTTGAAATTCATTTTTTAAGCTTTGGCCTAGCTTTCTAGTCTATTCAGGCCATTTTGAATTTTGATCCTGGCCTCTGGAGTATCAGCTACTCCTTCTACATAACTCCTCCTCCTAATAGAAATTGAATCCTTGAGAGCCCAACTTCTGGTGGTCTCCAAGTTGTTTTCAGGTCCCCATACAACTAAGCATCTGCTAGGTTATGTTGTACTGTGGCTCAAGATTCTGTGAGACAGACAAGGCTAGTTTCAGTAGGTGGGAAGGATAGGCATGTGCCCCAGCCCAGGACTAGCAGAGGGAACATGGCATTAACAGTGCCAACACTGACCATTTGCACAAAGTAGCCATATGTTGGGAGTGCTTTGAAAGAGTGTTCCTGCATGCTAGAGGGCTGGACTGGGTTGCCCTTGGAGTCTCTTCCAACTCTATGATTCTATGATTCCATCCTAGAACAGTGGTTCTCAACCTTTGGTCCTTCAGATGATTTGGACTGCAGCTCTCATAATTCCTGACTGTTGGCCAAGTTGCCTGGGGCTTCTGGGAGCTGAAGTCCAAAAAAATGGAGGACCAAATGTTGGGAACCACTGTCTTAGAGGATCTGATGCAGCTCAAGGGGTTCTCAGATTGTATGCCCTGCTTCATCAGAATGAGGGAGAGATGTGCTGAGGATGCTCTTCCCAAAACTTCAGACACAGCATGGCACTCAGAAAGCTTTTCGTCAGGTGCTGCTGGATGACAAAAATGTTTAGCACAAAGCATTTTGTGTTAAAAGTCTTTTAAGAAGTAAAGTACTAAAGTGCTAAAGAGCTCTGCTGGTTTTGGAACTGGGAAAACACCTTTATCCCTTCACTCCGGCATCATATTGCACTAGATATTTCCACCATTTGGGAGTGACAGGATGCCAACTGATCTGTCTGGGGCATTTGCCTTGGCACAGTCTATTATCTATATGAGGAGAGCACAGGGATCAATGATATACACACTTTAATGGGAGGAGGGTGTAGCCCTGAGCCCCAAAGATGGACATGTAGGCTTCAGATGTTGTCGAACTACAACTCTCATCAGCCCCATTCAGCAAGGCTAACAGTGAAGGATAATGTAATTCTTTGCTGATTGGGGCTGATGAGAGTTGTAGTCCAGCAGCAGCTGAAGCCTCCATGTTCCCCTTCCTTGTCAACCTACCTTTGCCGTTGGCATTGTATACCTTCGAGTCGTTGTGCGTCTTCAAGCTGTTTCCAACTTATGGCAACCCTAAGGCAACCCTAGCATGGGGATTTCTTGACAAGTTTCTTCAGAGGAGGTTCGCCATTGCCATCCTTTGAGGCTGAAATAGCGTGACTTGCCCGAGGTCACCCAATGGGTTTACATGGCCGAGCTGAGATTTGAACCCTGGTCTCCAGAGTTCTAGTCCAACATTCAAGCCATTACACCAGTCATGTCCAAACTCTGGCCCTCCAGGTGTTTTGGACTTCATCTCTCAGAAGCCCCAGCCATCTTGGCCAATAGCCTGGGATTCTGGGAGTTGAAGTCCAAACCACCTGGAGGGCCAGAGTTTGGACATCACTGCATTACATGCTGGCTCTCATTACCTAGATGTAAATCCCACTGATCTCAATGGAACACAGTCCTGTCACTGGCTAACCACCATCGTCTTTAGAGCTTGGAGTATTTGTGCCGTTTTCAAAGCACATCTGAGCCTCAACATCTATCTGCTTAGAAAACCACTTCAGGCCCATTTCCCACATCAGGCAACTGTTTCATTTCCCCCTGGTGGTTCCTGCAAAGTATCACTGGCTATTCACTCCGGATCAAGAGTGACATCCTGGTTTATCATTCAAATTAAGAAGCCTGGATGTGATTGATTGTTCCAGGAAAGAGAGCAGCAGGGGAGAGTTTAGTCCAGACTCGGGAGGGAAAGGAAGGCCACCACCATCATTTTGCAGCATTAGATTTTTGCAGAGCCACTAATAAGAGAGCAAGGTTGACCCAGCTGGTAGCCGGCATCTGCTGACAACTCTCGCTTCCATGTGCTGACCTTGGATTGCAGACAGAGAATAGAGCCAGAAGTTAAGCTAACAAAATGAAATTCAACACGAAGAAATGTAAGGTACTGCACTTAGGGCGGGAAAATGAAATGCACAGATATAGGGTGGGGAACACCTGGATGAATGAAACTACGTGTGAAAGGGATCTGGGAGTCCAAGTAGATCACAAGTTGAACATGAGTCAACAGTGTGATGCGGCAGCTAAAAAGGCCAATGCAATTTTAGACTGCATCAACAGAAGTATAGCGTCTAGATCAAGGGAAGTAATAGTGCCACTCTATTCTGCCTTGGTCAGGCCCCACCTGGAATATTGTGTCCAGTTCTGGGCACCACAATTTAAAAAGGACGTGGAGAAACTGGAGCATGTCCAGAGGAGGGCGACTAAAATGGTGAAAGGTCAGGAAATCATGAAGCCCTATGAGGAATGACTTAGGGAGCTTGGGATGTTTAGTCTGGAGAAAAGAAGGTTAAGAGTTGATATGATAGCCCTGTTTAAATATTTGAAGGGATATCATATTGAGGAGGGAGCAAGTTTGTTTTCTGCTGCTCCAGAGAACAGGACCTGGAATGATAGATACAAACTGCAGGAAAAGAGGTTCCACCTCAACATTAGGAGGAACTTCATGACAATAAGGGCTTTTCGACAGTGGAACACACTCCCTTGGAAATTGGTGGGGTCTCCTTCTTTGGATGTCTTTAAACAAAGCCTGGATAGTCATCTGTCAGGGATGCTTTGATTGAGAGTTCCTGCATGGCAGAATGGGGTTGGACTGGATGGCCCTTGGGGTCTCTTCCAACTCTATGATTCTATGATTGTATGAACTATAAAGAAATGGGAAAACTTCAGTCCAGTCCTTGCCCAAGATTATATCAGCAGCATGGAAGTTGTAAGCCAGGAGCAGGGTAGAATCTGTTGTTGGATTAGAACTCCCATTGGTATTTGAAAGGCCACAATCTTCCATGCAAACATGCTCATGTTTTGCGATCTTCTGGATCTTTTAATAATAATAATAATAATAATAATAATAATAATAAATTGGAATCCTAGAATACTAGAGTTGGAAGAAACCGCAAGGGGCACCCAGTCCAGCCCCTTTGTATTAAGTGTATTGATTTTAATACAGTTTAATTCACATCCAAAGTAATGCACGTTCGGGGGAGTAAAGAAGAAAAGACTGAGAGAAAAAAAGTAAGAAGTAAAACAGAAACAAAACAGAAAAGAGATATAACTTTATATGGAGATACAGTTGCGTCCTTTTTAACTGAAATGCTTGGGACAAGAAGTGTTTCGGATTCTAGAATATTAATTTTTTGGATTTTGGAATATCTGCATATATTTAATGAGATACCTTAACGAATGATCTGTTTTAATACTCTAATAATGTAATCTAATTTCAGTGCTCTCTTTTGTACATATTTAGTTGTATTGGGAGGGGTTATTGCAAGCTGTCTTGAGTCCCAATTTGGGGGGGAAGCATTATATAATAATAACAATAACAACAACAACAACAACAACAACAACAATAATATCATACAGATGGGATCTAAGTCACTATACAGTGGGTCCTTGTTAACCACTGGGGTTTGGTTCCAGGACTCCCTCTGGATAACAAAATCCATGGATGCTCATGACCCATTAAATACAATGGCATAGCAAAATAGTGTCCCTTATACAAAATGGAAAATCAAGGTTTACTATTTGAAATTTATACTTTTTTTGAATATTTTCAATTCATTGATGCTTGAATTTGTGGATAAAAAAATCCATGGATAAGAGTGTGTGTACTTCTATGGATGTAGCCTAGTATCACATTGGCTTTTTTAGCTGCAGCATCACACTATTGAGTCATTTCATACACAATTTTTCTAATATTTTTGTACAGGAAACAAAGTCTGCATACACCAAACCATCAGAAATCATATGTGTCAACCCCTATGTGGAAAACAAGTCTTTTGGAGAGACACAATTGATATTCTCCTCATTCCATAGCGGGTCTAGAAGATCATTGATCATAGTTGATATGATGAGTATGAAGTAACGCTTTGTATTTTGGGTTTATGTTTCGCTGTTGTTACTTGTACAATAAATTTTATTTTAGAAAAATGAAACCATATGTTTTGATATGAATATTTGAAATAATAATGATAATAATTTATAGTAATATGAAACACGTATTGTTTTATATGTATTATGCTATTATTTCGTAGAATGTACACTATGGGCAGGTTTATTTTTAAATCTATTTTACTGATTGTATGTACAGCGCTGTGTAAATCTTCAGCATAATAATAATAATAATAATAATAATAATAATAATAATAAGTGTCACTATCTCTGGGGGGAATACAGAGGAGATTGCTACACGTGGCTTTTAAATAGCAATTAGAACTGGAAAAAAGCATCTTTGGCAATACTTATCACACAACACACTTCCAACCCATAGCTGCTGTGTCCCCCAAGCATGGTGAGGGTGTCCCTTTCCATTGGCAGGGGAAACCCGTCAATGACCTCCCAACTGCTTTAGACCCTAGGTACGAAACGTTGCTGCTGGGGCAGTTGCAATGTTGGCAGCCACATGGTGTAAGTGGGGCTCTCCAGACTGCCCCGAAAGGGCAGCTGGAGGTGCCCAGCTTTCCTCCGGAGGGATGTCGCAGCAGCCAAACCGCGTGGCGTCTCTCTGGACCAAACCCCCCCCCCCCCCCAGAAAAACCAGATTCTTCTTGGGACGCCATGAAGATGTCACGAGTGCGCCATTGGCACACTGTGGCATACCAGTGACATAAGTGACGCGCACCAATGTCTGTATGCTGTGCGTTGCTTACGTCATGATGGTGGTCCCTGTGTGGACTGGAGGCCGCCATTACACTGTCGCCATGATGTGTTAGGGTTAGGGAGCATGCGGTTGGTGCGTGGTCTCTAACTCTAGAATCACCGCCAGGACGCTGCTTCCTGGCGGTATGTACTGGGCCAGTGTTTCCTCCTTTCCCCTGACCCCTCACAATTCCCTTGCAGGCTGATTGCTTCATTATATTTTATTTTTCTATTTCTTTCTTCTTCTTTTTAGTTAAATCACAATAGACTCGTAGAATCCTAGAGTTGGATGAGATGCCAAGGGCCATCCAGTCCAACCCCAAAGCATCCCCGACAGATGGCCATCCAACCTCTGTTTAAAGACCTCCAGTAGCATAGTTCTGGAATTGCAAGAAAAAGCTTAAATAAAAATAAATAAAAGTAAAATTTAAAAACCTGAGAAAGGCATGCTGCATAGGACATAGGGCAGGGAAGTGGAGTTAAGGGGGCGTGTGGAATAGAGCGCAATGGCGATACCAGCACCAGTCGCACGACTGGAAAGACATACGATAATGTCTGCCATCAATTCAGTACAGTTCCATTTTTTAAAAATTGACATGATTGCTCTGAGAACGGAGCTTGTGATGTTCTGAAATCTGAGGTTAAATTGCAGCTCAGACATAAGGATGTTTGTGCAAAACAGGAAACATGCTGGAAGCAACGAGAAACAATTTGTACCGAACAAGTCATCTCCTTAACAGTTTGCTGTTGGTCTTCTTGCGGGGAGGGTTGTATGGGAAAATATAGGACTGGGGAATTGTGGGGGGAGAAAGAAGTGTTCCAGCCGATGCAGCATTCTGTCTGGAGAATTACGAATCCCAGATTTCCTTCATTGCTATCAGCACTTCCTGTGGACAGGCAAGGTGCCAGCAGATCCCAACCGCAACGGGGTTATTTTAACTTTTTCTTGCGCTGCCAGAGCTCTGCTATTGCGATAAGCACCATGAAAACTCAGGGAGTCGAAGCTGTTGACAGGATTGGCAGGCTATAGAAACCATGGAAATCTATGAGTTAAGCCTCTAGTCCTCAGCACACACAGAGAAGAACTGAGAAGCGATGTCTGGGACTGGGACAGTCACAAAGGGAATTTACCACAAACGTATCGTTACGACATGTAAATTAGGGATAGTCTAGGATTTCTTTTACGCCTGCATTTTTGAGCGGAGCAAACTGATTTGCATCTCCTTGACTAATGTTCAGATTGGAACTTTGAGCAATGAGTTCCCACCCAATTCTAAATTTCACACACAGAGAATCATAGAGTTGGAAGAGACCCCAAGGGCCATCAAGTCCAACCCCATTCTGCCATGCAGGAACTCTCAATCAAAGTGGTCCCAAGAGATGGCCATTCAGCCTCTATTTCAAAACCTCCAAAGGAGACTCCATCACCCTCCAAGGCAGCCAAGAATTTTTATTCTAATGTTGAAGTGGAATCTCTTTCCCTGTAAACATACATGGATGGGAAGAAATCTTCCCTCTACCAAGTTACTTAAAGTGGCAATATTGGCATAGTGCAGCAGCACCTTGAAGATTTTCAAACCACCTTGAGAAGTCTCACTCCCAGCACAAGACTCCTAAGACTGGCCAGGATACTACAAGGACAGGTCAGAATATCCCAGTTTTGCAACTGCCCTAACCTCCATTCCTGCACTTCAGTGGCTGCCTGCATGGGCATCCCACAGATCTGACCAGTGCATCCATCACTGCCATGGGTCATTCACTTCTGAGGTCAGATTGAGATGCCCACTAATGGTCACACACTGGGCACCTTGTTCTAATCTCAGAACAAGCAACCCATGGCAGCAGCGGGTGCATCCGGCAACCCATCAATATGCTCCTGCAGACAGCCACCTTGGGGTGGAAATGGAGGGCTCTGGATCTTCCTGGAACTTACAGAGCAAAAGGCAAGGAGGGTTTTTTACTCCGCTTTAACCATGCACACCTTCAAACCATTTTCACCTTAAGATGACTCTAAGTCCTGGGCCCAGTGCTATTCAACATCTTTATCAATGACTTGGATGACAGAATTGGGGCATACTTATCAAATTTGGAGATGACACCAAACAAGGAGGAGTAGGTAATACCCCAGAGGGCAGGATCAAAATTCAAAATGACCTGAATAGACTAGAATTAAGCTGGGCCAAAGCTAACAAAATGATATCCAACATGGAGAAATGTAAGGTACTGCATTAAGGGCGGAGAAATAAAATGCACAGATATAGGATGGGGGACACCTGGCTGAACGAGATTTATATGTGTGAAACGGATCTAGGAGTCCAGGTAGACCACAAGTTGAACATGAGTCAACAGTGCGAAGCAGCAGCTAAAAAGGCCAGTGCAATTTTAGGCTGCATCAATAGAAGTATAGTGTCTAGATCAAGGGAAGTAATAGTGCCACTCTATTCTGCTTTGGTCAGGTCTCACCTGGAATATTGTGTCCAGTTCTGGGCACCACAATTTAAAAAGGATGTTGAGAAACTGGAGCATGTCCAAAATGGTGAAGGGTCTGGAAACCATAAAGTCCTATCAGGAACAACTTAGGGAGGTGGGGATGTTTAGCCTTGAGAAGAGAAGGTTAAGAGGTGATATGATCGCCCTGTTTAAATACATGAAGGGGTGTCATACTGAGGAGGAAACAAGCTTGTTTTTTGCTGCTCCAGAGAACAGGACCCAGAACAATGGATGCAAGCTCCAGAAAAAGAGATTCCAGTTCAACATTAGGAGGACCTTCCTGACAGTAAGGGCTGTTTGACAGTGGAACACACTCCTTCCTCGGAATGCAGTGGAGTCTCCTTCTTTGGAGGTCGTTAAGGAGAGGCTGGATGGCCATCTGATAGGGATGCTTTAACTGAGAGTTCCTGCATGGCAGAATTGGGTTGGATTGGATGGCCCTTGTGGTCTCTACAATTCTATGATTCTATGAACCTAGAATGGGACTTTCTTGGAAAGATTTGTTCAGAAAGTTTGCCAGTGCCTTTCTTCAAGGTTGAAAAAGTGTGACTCGCCCACCTAGTGGGACACCTACTGGGTTTCCATGGCTTTGCAGTGATTGGAACCCTGTTATTCCAGAGTCCTAGTCCAACACGTAAACCACTACACTACCTTGGCTCCAACAACACTTATCTTGTCAGCTTCTTGGGTTTGCCTTTACAGTATATATCTGACCTTGCAACTAGCCCTTGCCATGAGCTGTCCATGGTCCTGATCCCTTGCACCTCCACTGTCACCAGGCCTCCGTCTTTGGAGATCTTTCAACGAGGTGGGAGTTTAGGTGCATATATTTCTGCGTGGCAGGAAGTTGAACCAGGTGGCTCTTGGCATCTCTTGCAATTCTCAGATTCTTTGATTGTCTGACTGGCATTTTAGAATGATAGAGTCGGAAGACAAGGCAAGGGCCATCCAATCCAACCCCAATTTGTCATGTAAGGAGACACAGTGAAAACATTATGAAAACACTCTGCTTGGCCAGTTCAGCTCTGGATCAGCTGTCTCCTTCCATAGAGTGGCATGGCCACTACTGCCTCCTTTATGCAAACATAACCAGACCACCAGCAGCTGCTTTTATTTAAAGCTGCAAACAGACAGATCACGATTGTTCCAAAAACACAGTGGCAGCTGTTACCAGGCCACCTATACAGACAGACATGGAAGGAAAAGGGCAATGGTAGAAAGAATCCAGGAGGAATAATCTCTGTCTTTAAAAAAAATCTTGCTCTTAATAGCCCAGTTTAAGAAACCAAATACTACTGGGAGGAGAAGCTGAAGAAGGTGGATCTGTTTAGTCTCTACAAGGGGCAATTAAGAGACCATATGAAGAGCTGTCATACCAAACATGGATCAAATCTATTTTCTACTCCTCCAGATTCCTGTTTCAGCGAGAGAATCAACAGATGCATATTACATGCAACAAGTTTCCATGTTGTGAGCAAGGAAATTTCTGCTACACATTAGAATCGTGGGCCTGTTACAGACAGCCAAAATAAAGCTGCTTCGAGTCACTTTGGAGGTATGGTATTTCAATGATGCATGAGTCCTAAGAGTCTGGAAGCTTCACCAAAGCTGCACTCCAGTCCTTAGGACTGGAGCATGGCTTTGGTGCAGCCTTTGGACTCTTAGGCCGCATGTATCATTGAAATACCATACCTCCAAAGTGACTCGAAGCAGCTTTATTTTGGCTGTCTGTAACAGGCCATAGAATCTTAGACTTGGAAGAGACCCCAAGAACCATCCAGTCCAACCCCATTCTACCATGCAGGAATACACCATCAAAGCACCCTAGACAGATGGTCTATGCCATCCAACATTTGCTTAAAAACCTCCATCACTCTCCCTGGCATCATATTCCACTGTCAAACAGCTCTAAGCATCAGGAAGTTCTTCCTAATGTTGAGGTTGAATCTTTTTTCCTCGACTTTGCATCCATTGCTCTGTGCGGAGCAGCAGAGAGTAAACTTGCTCCATCTTCAATGTCATAGAATCATAGAGTTGGAGGAGACCACAAGGGCCATCCAGTCCAACCCCCTCCCATGCAGGAACTCTCAATCAAAGCATGTCAATCCTTTCAAATATTTAAAAATGGCTATAATGTTACCTCTTAACCTTCTCTTCTCCAGGCTAAGCATCCCCAGCTCCCTAAGTCATTCCTCAAAGGGCATGGTTTCCAGATCTTTCACCATTTTGGTCATCCTCCTCTGGACATGCTCCAGCTCATTCCTAATGCTACAAACGGTTGGATCAATGGTTCCCAAACTTGGTCTTCTAGGTTTTTTGGACTTCAACTCCTAGAAGCCCCAGTCAGCTTGCCCAACTGTTAGGAATTCTAGGAGCTGAAGTCCAAAACATCTGGATGACCAAAGTTTGGGAATCACCGTGTTAGACAATGGAGCAAGCCAACAAATTTCATTGAAGGTTTAAAAGAGAAGCCACCTATTATTATTATTATTATTATTATTATTATTATTATTATTAAAGCTTCAGAAGCTGTGAATTTCTCACATCAGCATTGAGCAACAGGAGGGAAGACGACCAATGGTTTTCCCTTCCACCCCGTACCCACATCTCCCCCAACAGACTCCTTTTTGTATGCGATCTTCTCTTTTGCACACAATTTTGTACACATTGTCAGACTGCATCCAACAATTAAAAAAGGTTTGAAAACCAAAGGATAATTCCATGCGGGTTGCTATATTTGCTTCGGAAGTGGGAATTTAGTTTGTTTTTTCACATAAAAAATGTAAACCAAGGTAATGTTGCCACTCCTCCTTTCGGTCTTATCACCTTCCACTAGAACTCTGTCAAAAACTGTCGCTTTCACTAGAAGGCCACAAGGGATTTTGTTCCTTTTCCAATGGCATCGATTGGCCATAACTGGCATCCAGGGAGCAAGAGTAAGCCTTCTTTCATGCAGCACTTAATTAACTAATGGGATTAATTGTCACAAGGTGTGCCACTAGCCACAAGCTTATGCGACTTCGGAAAAGGATTACACAAATGCATGGAGGATAAGGAGCCCTGGTGGCGCAGTGGTTAAATGCCTGTACTGCAGCCATTCACTCAAGACCACAAGGTTGCGAGTTCAAGACCAGCAAAAGGGCCCAAGCTCGACTCAGGCTTGCATCCTTCCCAGGAGGGAGCTAAAATGAGTACCCAGACTGTTGGGGGCAAATTAGCTTACTTGCTAATTAGCTTACTTGCTGTTCACTGCTATGATCTTTGGAATAGCGGTATATAAATAAAACAAAGTCTAGTGGTGTCTCTCATCCCAAACAGCTTTTTGAAAAATCATCTTACATATTCAGGGTAGTCTGCATTGAAGCAAATTCGCCAACCTAGGCATTCACTTTCATGGAAAGGTCCAAGCACCACAAAACGGAGAGGATATCCTGCTGCTTTAAGAAGGTGGTCAAATTCATAACACATTTTCATGGGACGGGCATACCTTAGCTTTTAGTGAGATGACCAAAGTGTGACTATGTATGTTTGTGTGTATGAGTTGAGACTACGTGTGAAAGGGATCTGGGAGTCCAAGTAGACCATAAGTTGAACATGAGTCAACAGTGTGGTGCGGCAGCTAACAAGGCCAATGAGATTTTAGGCTGCATCAATAGAAGTATAGTGTTTACATCAAGGGGATCAATAGTGCCACTCCATTCTGCTCTGGTCAGGCCCCACCTGGAATATTGTGTCCTGTTCTGGGCACCACAATTCAAAAAGGACATTGAGAAACTAGAGCATGTCCAAAGGAGGGCGACTAAAATGGTGAAGGGTCTGGAAACCATGTCCTATGAGGAACAATTTAGGGAGCTGAGTATGTTTAGCCTGGAGAAGAGAAGGTTAAGAGGTGATATGATAGCCCTGTTTAAATACTTGAAGGGATGTCATATTGAGGAGGGAGCAAGATTGCTTTCTGCTGCTCCAGAGAACAGGACCCGGAGCAATGGATGCAAGCTCCAGGAAAAGAGATTCCACCTCAGCATTAGGAGGAACTTCATGACAGTAAGGGCTGTTCAACAGTGGAAAAGACTCCTTCCTTGGGGTGCAGTGGAGTCTCCTTCCTTGGAGATCTTTAAACTTTTTGGAAACCATAGTGAGGAAACACTCCATACCTTGATAGGTAGATCATAGAATCCTAGAGTTGGAAGAGACCCCAAGGGCCATCCAGTCCAAACCCCTGCCATGCAGGAACTCTCAATCAAAGCATCCCCGACAGATGACATCCCTGTGGGTATTTAAATATGGCTATCATCTCCTCTTCTCCAAACATATCCAGCTTTCTGAGCCATTCCTCATACAGCTGAGTTTCCAGACCTTTGGCCAACTTGGCTAGCTTCCTTTGGACATGTACCAGTTTGTCAATATGCTTTTGGAACTATAGCACTGGATACAGAATTGCAGAAGAGGTGAGTTCTGACTATAAGAAAATAGAGTGGTGTGATATTTCCCTCGATCTGGACACTCCAGAAATGGATGGCTGTTACAAAAGTTTCTGAGTCTGATGCAGTGCCATCCTAATTTACTCGCTATGGTACAATACAGTGCAAGGGCAGTAGAGAACCCTGCAAACTAGGAGGGAAAAGTGGTCCAAAGGGGAAAGAAAGAGCAAAAGGAGTGCGGTATTGCATGGCACCAAAATGGTCAGAGGGGCACATGCAGCCCCTGGTCTTAGATGGTTTTAAAAGGGAAATGGGCAGGTTATCTATAGGAGCAGAGGCAGTATGCTTCCCAAGAACAGTGGGTTATTTTTGAAATGCAAGTTCCTTGTGTTCTGGGTATGAAAAATAGTAGCCCATTACAAAAAGTTGCATTACTTGTAGCCCATTACTTTCAAAGCTCTGACAAACACTAGAGTTGCTGACAATCACTGGCAACTGGTGGCTGCTATGTCAATGGGTGGTGAATCCACTCAGGATTTGAGTCTAAACTTTAAGGGAAGTCTCCAAGGTGTTCAGCCTGTTTGGAGGATTGGGTTCAGAACCTTGGATAGTTCCTTTAGAGATTGGACTATATCCCAGGGCCTGTCTGCATGCCTCCATCATTGGCCTTCTGTTCTTGCATTGCAGTACATTGGCCACTACCACCAATTGCTCGATTCTGAAGTCAGAATGAGTGACCTGCAATGATGGTGGACATACTGGGTGGCTTAGGACATAGAATTGGAAGAGACCCAAAGGGCCATCCAGTCCAACCTCCTGCCATGCAGGGAACTCTCAATCAAAGCATACCTGACAGATGGCCATCCAGCCTCTGCTTGGCTTGGTGGGATACCTCTGAAGTCAGCCACCATGGTACAGGAACGGTGGGCTCCAGATCTTCCTGGAAGAACCAGAGTATCAGGGATGTTTTTAAAACCATTTTAACCGTATTATACTTCTGAGGCCCAGTATGGTGTAATGCTTTAAACATTGGACTAGGACACTGGGAGGCCAGGGTTTGAATCCTGGCTCAGCCAGGGAAACCCACTGGGTGACTATGGGCAAGTCACACTCTCTCAGCCTCAGAGGGTGGCAATGGCAAACCCCCTCTGAAGAAACTTGCCAAGGAAATCCTGTGATAGGGTCACCTTGGGGTCTTCATAAGTCAGAAACAACCTGAAGGCACACGATGACAATGGCACCCCTGGTTCTGGTGCAGAATTTGGCAGACATTGTCCAGAATGCTTGCACTAGAACTGGAGGTTGGCATGCACATTGTCCAGACAGAATAATGCCAGAACAGGGGAGAATTGGACATTTGGGTCCATGCAGACAGGACCCAAGAGTCAATTGATCCTCCTACTGATATGGGTACCACTAACACCATGAAGAAAGGAAAGTGTGGGAGATATGGCAGGATAAGAGACACTCATGCCACTTTCATACACAACTAGAAGGGGACCCTAAAATGTCACCTCAACCATGAAGTCATGAGCAGTAAAGCCATCTACCAGGCCACAACAATCCTGGAAATAAAGTCACTCCAAAGTCACAGCATGACTGGAAGCTCAAGAAAGAGACAGATGAACAATCAACAGTCAGGGAAGTCAAACAGCAGGAGGCCATCGCAGGACAGAACTGAGCTGAAAGGGGTCTCTAGCCATATCCTGAGCAATTCATTCCTCCTTTTCTGTTTTTACAAAACAGAACTAGTAAAGACCTACCCTCAATCTATCCAGCAAAGCCCATGGCCAGCTATGTCAGTTCTTTGGAACAATTATACTTTCCCATCTGTTTTGGAATTAAAGATACACATACACCACAACCCTTATTTCTGTGAGCTTTTGTTTGGTTGACAGCTGTGTGCTGACCATTAGAAAATGCTTCCAAGATAGATAGATAGATAGATAGATAGATAGATAGATAGACAGACAGACAGAGATTGATGGCACACAATAGTTGGTGGCTACCAGATGCTGAGCACATGTCATCTACTGTATTTTTTAGAAGAAGCCTCAAGGAATTCCTAAGCATGTGCCATTTATTTTATGGAAAACTGAACTCCAACAGGGATTTACCTATTTTCACCATTTTCGTTGTGGAAAAAACAATTATGGTTCCAGTATCCTCTCTTGACAAAGACCTTGACATTTGTTGCATACATTCAAGTCATTTCCACCTTATGGGCGACCCTAAGGCAACCCTATCATGAGGTTTTCTTGGCAAGAGTTGTTCAGAGAGGCTTTGCTTTTGCCTTCGTCTGAGGCTGAGAGAGTGTGGCTTGCCCAAGGTCACCCAATGGCTTTCCATGGTTGAGTGGGGATTCGAACCCTGGTCTCCAGAGTTCTCATAACCTATCACTAGGCAGCCACTGAAATGTTTGTTTGCAGGGAAGTATTTATTTCACTTGTATACCCTCCATGGTCACTGGACACAAAACCACTGCCAGTCTTCACAACTGTCCTATGAATTATATTGCAAATTCCATACTGCAGTGATAGAGTCACCAGACAAACCATAATGGCACAGACATCTGTATGCAATCTTTTGAAACCAAAAAGTATCATATAAGCTGCATTGAATCAGAATGAGGAGACCAAGCTGACCTGTAAATTTTCATGGCTAAATGGAGTTTGAACTTGAGTCTCTTGGGAAGCAAGAAACCATGTCGTATCTCTCCAGCTTCTTCCTAACATACCCACTTTCACAGAAAGCAAAGAGTGGCATTTGTTAACCAATTGCAAATTGTCTAATAGGATTAAGGCCCAAGTCCTGAGCAGTTATTTTTGCCTCCTAAATTGATCCCTTTAACTTCTTAGAGGAAGAAGGGAGAAGGAAGAATAACATGCGCCAAACTAATCGAGCCAAATGAGCATTGCCTCCTTTGGATCGGCTCCAGAAGAACATTAGCCAAGTGATTCTGCTGTGGTGAAAACCAACAAAACCTGGCATGGCACCTTAAGGCCCACATGGTTTATCCTGTGCAGAATTAATACAATCATAGAATCATAGAATAATAGAGTTGGAAGAAACCCCAAAGACCATCTAGTCCAACCCCCTGCCATGCAGGAACTCTCCATCAAACCATATCTGACAGATGCTTGTTTTCTCCTGTTGAGATGAAAATGGCTTCATTTTTTAGTATGGCCTGGTCCAGATGGGCCAAATGCGCTGTGCTGGCAGCATACTAGGGTTAAGAGACCATGCGGCAACTGCACGGTCCCTAACTCTAGTATGGTGCGGCGCCGTAACAATGGCGGCACCCCATGTATATGGGCGCCGCCATTGTGATGTGACAGATGCATAGCATCCACACATCGTGCCGCGCCAGTTACATCTAGAGTGCGCCATTGGCGCACTCAGGCATAACTGGTGCGGCACAAAAAGGACCCACTTTTTGCGGGTTCTTTTTTCTCCACATGGAAGCTGAGTGGTTTGGCAGCTGCAGAAAAGGCACCGGCAGGCCTCCCTTTTTGGGAAGTCTATACCTGGCCTAAATATGGAAAGGGTCACATTAAGCCCATTTCTGTGGCACAAGAAAGCATAGAATCTCTGGCCCCATCAGACGAAACCGAATTATGGCAATGTGGCTGCAGTCCTATGTCCAAGAAGTAGGGCACCTGTGCTCATCCACATGGTGGTGTGCCTCAAATCTCATCAGCCTTAACCAGCCTGGCCAAAGTGTGGGGTTGATGGGGAGTTTTCATTCAGGAAAATCGGTAGAACCATCGGTTCTCCATCTGCGTATGAAGGGATGAACCCCACTCATCTCAATGGCATTTACCCCTAAGCAGAGACACAATGAACTGGACTGTACATGTGCCAGCCCACATGGGGGCAGAGAGTAGTTTGACAAAATGTATTTGCCTTGACAAGACATCATGCTGAGACAATACTGACACCTGCTTTTTTGCCCTTAAAGCTTTTGGCACAGCGTCCTAATATTCATCCCTCACTGTAAACAAGTCAGCGTACAAGGGAACGGAAAGAAATGCTTATTCTTTCCCCCTTTTCATCTCCATTTCCTGTCCCTTTCACCTCTGCCTTTCCCAGGTCAAACAATTAATTAAAATCCGAGAAAGTAGACCCAAAATATGAATGCTTATAATCTCCTCGCAGTTATTTTGATAGTAGATAATCAATTATTTTTGTATTCCTAAATCCTTCCAGAAACATGGTTCAAAGTTTTATCCTTAACATGTGTATGTACTAATGCATTTATATGATATGCTGGAATATAAATGTTTATAACTGGACGTAAGGAATTTTTTCTAAACGTTTTATGCTGGTTGTCTGCCATAATAAATTCATTCAAATGCTTATTCTTCTAAAGATGGAGACCCTAACATTCCTCCCTCTGATGCTTCTAAATTACATTTATCCTTCACTCTTAGCCTTGCTGGCTGGGGCTGATGAGAGCTGCAGTCCAACAACATCTAAAGCTTCCATATTCCTCTTCCCTGTCAACCCTCCTTTGTTGTTGCTGTTGTGTGCCTTCAAATTGTTTCTGACTTATGGCAACCCTAAGGTGAAACTATCATGGTGCTTCTTTGCCTTTCTCTTCCTCTGAGGCTGAGAAAGTGAGCCTTGCACAAAGTCACCCCCAGTGAGTTTGCAAGCTGGAATTTGAATCCTGGTTAAACCACTATGCCATCCTCTTGCATTTGATTGTAAGTTACTTGGGATACAGGTTTGTCCTCCTGCAAAGTGTCATACCATCATAAACCAAGAGGTGACTTGAAGGTACACACATACACACACATACACACACACTTTGCAAACTGTCATGGACATAGTTGATGCTACACAGACAATGGGAAGTCAGTCTGGACGCAATCGTGGGGTTTTACGTTATTGCGCGAGAGGTGATCACAACAATTTTAGGCAATGGGAAGCTAGTTTCGGGCAATGGGAAGTCAGTTTGAACGCAATTCGAATTCACATAAATTCGCTGAACTAGCGAATTCACATGAATGCGTTCTGGCCCCACTTTCTAGCCCAGGGATTTTCCCTTGTTAAAGTGAAACACTCTGCTTCCAACTCAGCTGCTTGCTTGTGTTGTTTGGAACCAATTTAAAGTAACTAATTTAATGTACTTTGCAATGTACTTTCAGTTCTGTCTTCCTCCTTTCTCCAATTAGAAACAGACAACAAACTCATCAGTCATGATCATCAACATCATCATCATCATCAAAAATCAATGCTAATCCTAATATTAATGACAACCATATTTCTCTGTCTAACTCCCTTCCTCCCACAATAATAGAGCTTTCTCTACTATATAGATTGTAGGGGGTTTTTAAAATAAAAATCAGCATTGCTGAAAAATTAAAAGTGCTTCAGATCAAGCTCAATGCTGTGAAGCAAACAAAAGCATCTGTCACCATGCGAAGGGGGATGGAAAAGCAATTGCTACATCCGCCATCGTCACTGATCTCTAAGAGGAGAACACAACACAGTGCCAACAGACTGTTCCCTTGGCTTCTGTACAGTAAGCGCTGTCCGTCGTTTCGCGAACAAAAGTTACAAAATCACAACAGCTCCTCCCACCCCCAGGAAAAGGGACGCTTCTTACAAACCGACATCAGAGCTATCGGTATAAGAAATAGGTGTTTTTAAGGTCTGCAGGTAAGGAGAGAAAGTAGAATCATAGAATCCTAGAATAACAGAGTTGGAATAGACCCCAAGGGCCATCCAGTCCAACCCCATTCTGCCATGCAGGAACTCTCACTCAAAGCATATCTGACAGATGGCCATCCAGCCTCTGCTTAAAGACCTCCAAGGAAGGGGACTCCACTACACTCCGAGGAAGGAGTGTGTTCCACTGTTGAAAAGCGCTTACTGTCAGGATATGTTGCTTTTCTACATCTAAAGAGGTTGGCACAACTTGGTGCCAAGTTACACGGATACAGCATCCAATTCTTACTGGTGGAGAAGAATACACCTGGCTCGAGTATTTTTGCAGTCTCGATTACTTTTTGGTTTCACAGCCAAGTCTACTGCACCTGGCTGGACCGGAGTAGCCATTCTGATAGCACCACATCAAAAACACCAACTGCCCTAAGCAGATGGACACATTACACTGATGGCTATACATATTGGCTTCTCCGCCCTCTGCATTTCCAAACTGCAGCAGCAATTCCAAACTGCTGTGCCATCCTCACCACGACCACCACCTTGCCACCCCTTCCCTGAAAGAGACAGAGTCAAAGCACAACAGAGAAAGAGAGAGGAATGAGATAGTAAAGCATGTGCATTACCTTTTCTCTTTATTTTGCTTTCGGGACTTGTGTAACAAACCTATAAGCACAACAGCGGCTCGGATTCCTGCGCGTTTGGAATGCATCCTACCGGGAGGAGGTTGTGACATCGCTCAGGTGACACTTCGACAAACTGGGGCTGCCAAAATCACCAGCCCTTGGCAAGAGACCTGCTTTTGCAAAAGTACAGACCTCCTCCCTTGCCTGCCTTAGGCACACATGCTCATTATTCCACTCCCTCCCTCCTTCCCTCCCTCTTTCTCGCTCTCCCTTTCTTTTCTGCCTGGTTAGGCCAATCTGATAGGTAAGCCTGAACAGGTGACTGTTCCCACTTCCACGACCTTCAAGTCACCTGGAGCTTGCCTGCCCTTTTCCTTGGCCAGCGCCTACTCTAAGCCATGTTCTCTCTGGGGTTTGCTAAACTGTCAACGAGAAAGGGTGGCATTCCAGAGTCAATGAAGTTGCTTTCGGGTTCGCCAGCCACTTGCACATGTGGTCCCTGGCTTTTGCCAATCTGTCACGCCTGCGCTGCACAGCCGTCAACCTTTTTTCCTCCCTGCAAAAGAAGAACAGGAGCGGAAGGGTCGCCTTGAAAGCATGCTGATGTGTTTTTAGCTGTTGTTGCTTTAGAAAATATGTTTCATCAGAAGTGAAAAGGATTGAGACTTCTCATCAAAAGTTGGCCATGCGTTCTCCTGGATCAATATTCCCAAGCTGAAATGACAGGACTGCTTGGGACCCGGCGTCCTTTCATTGCCACCAAACCTGGTTGTCGCTTGCTCTCAAACTGCTTGATGGAAGATTCATGGGCACATTTAATAGATAAACACTGGAAGCAGGTAGAAGCTTCAGTGGTTTGACATGCTGGGGGGAAACCAAAGCTTCCCATAAGGTGGGTATGATGAATCGATCATCGGTGATTGTTATTTGTAAGCATTCTTCTGTATTCGGTGTTTCCTTTGCTCTGTTATCAAGGGAAATGAGCTATTCGGCAGATTGTTCTCCGCACAGCAACTGTCGGTGTGTAGCTGCTGCATCTGTACTGGATGCTTTTGCAAAACACACGTTGTTTCCTCGCTCCTCGCTGGATGTCATTTACTGATTGCTCTTTGGGATTAGAAACATTTTAAGAGTATTAAAATGAAAGGAGCTTGATTTGCAACTGTCTGGTTGTGTATGGCATGGAACTGTGATCCTCTGTGCAAGCTGGAAGCGGGATGAAAATATCCTGGATTGTCAAGGATCAGATACAGCAATGGTTGAATTGAAAGGAGGAAACTTCTTGCCACACACACACACACACACACAGAGTGAAAAGTAAGCACTGTTTGCACTCCTTGGACATTATTCTAGAATCAAGTGAAAGTCTTTTGGTAAACATTTCCCCGACTCTCAGTTGGCTTTGTGAAATCATTATGTGAATAATCTACTGTACTGCACAATGTTGTGATGTCATTGCTGGAGATCATCCATGTAATTATTCCCAGGAAAAATAATCTTAATGATAATAATAATAATAATAATAATAATAATAATAAAGATTTATTTATAGCCCACCCAATCATCAAGAATCAGGGCAGCTTACAACAGTAAAGAAAATGGATAGTAAATGAAAATAACTATAGGAAGAAAATAGGGGCTTCTTTTAAAAAAGAAGTCACAGAAGTAAAATAAAACTAAAGAAGAAAGAATGCAAATACTGTCCAATAAGTTATCAATGTGATGATTGGGCTCTTAAGAAATATTTCTTCCTCCTTGGAAGGTTTACCCTCCCTTTTTGCCTGGAAAAATGAAATAGCCAGATATTGGTCACAATCCTATATGTAACAAATGGGATTATGGAATCATAGAGTTGGAAGAGACCACAAGTCCACCCCCATTCTGCCATGCAGGAACTCTCAATCAAAGCATCCCCGACAGATGGACATCCAGCTTCTGCTTAAAGACCTCCAAGGGAGGAGACTCTACCACTCTCCAAGGAAGTGTTTTCCACTATTGAACTGCTCTTACTGTCAGGAGGTTCTTCCTAAGGTTTAGGTTAAATCTCTTCCTGTAGCTTGAATCCATTGTTCCATGTCCTATTCTCTGGAACAGCAGAAAAGAAGCTTGTTGTATCCTCAATATGACATCCCTTGGGTCATAATTTAGCGACAGAGCATGTGCTTTGCATGCAGACATCCCAGATTGTGCTTTTTGCCATGTCTGCACAGCACTTGGAGAACCTGGGGACCAGAACTTGGAAACAACTTATTCATAAACTTATTAATTCACTATTTTTTTCTAGTGATTTCACCTAACTTTCTACATTCCCCAATTATTGTTGGTGTTAATCACACACACACACTTAAGTGAACTGTGTTGTTATAATTTGTTATAATTGTCATTTTCAATAAAGAAGGCTTGCTGTCTCAGAAGAAGAAATACAGTGGGCCCTGTATTTTGTATACTTCTGTAGATACCGAAATCCAGGGATGCTCAAGTCCCATTAATGGCAAAATAAAAAAGTATCCCTTATATAAAAATGGCAAAATCAAGGTTTGGTTATTTATATATTTTAAATACACTCTTACCCCGGGATACGAATGCGCCGGGATACGAAATTTCCGGGTTACGAAAAAAAAAAAATTTCCGGGTTACGAAGGTTATTCCGGGTTACGAATAACCTTTTGGTGCTTTTCGGCGCTATTTCGCACCAAATCGCGGCTTTTCTCCATTAGCGCCTATGGCTTTCTCGGCTTACGAAGCCTTCCGGGTTACGAAAATGGCGGCGGAACGGATTAATTTCGTAACCCGAGGGCCGAGTGTATATATATTTCAAGCTGTGGCTGGTGGAATCTTGCAAGGCAGAGGCTTGGATTGGATGGGCCTTGTGGTTAGGGTTGCCATACGTCAGGACCTCCAAACCAGGACAAATGTAGGACAAATGTAGGGCAACATTTTCAAATGTAGGACACATTTTTAAAAATGGAGGACACATTAAAGTGATTTTTAAAAAATGTTAATATAAATGCATGTTTCTTACACATGCTCAAAATGGAGGACATTTTGGCATTATTCCTAGACAGATGGCAGAAATGTACTTCTCTTTCTGGCCAACCCCCCCCACCCAATTCTACAACTACATTTCCCACTCCCAAGCAGGCATAGTATTTGCAAGACCACAGGCAGTCCCTTGTGCCACTGCAAACTACATTTCCCACTCCCAAGCCTTCTTAGCAACCCCCCCTTCCTCCTTCTCCTTGCCCCCTCCAACCCCCCCAAAAAAACCCCTCACCCCCTCTTTTTCCCCAGGTATGTCTCAACTTTGGGGGGATTTATGGGTCAGATCCCTTGCAAAGTATTTTTTCTTTTCTAATGGGGGCAAAGCCTTGAGAAGTCTTGGACCCCTGAGAAGAAGAGGAGAGGGGCTTAGAGAGAGGGGGATAAATAAGGGGGCTAGAGGCAGGGTTGCCATAAGTCAGAAAGGAGTTGGGCACACAACAACAACAATACCAACAACAACAGCAGAGGAGGAAGGGGGAGGAGGAGAAAAAAGGGGAAGGAGAAAGAAAAGTAGGAGAAAGAAGAAGAATAGGAAAAAAAGAAAAAGAAGAGGAGGAGGAGGAGGAGGAAGAAAGGAAGAAAAAGGAGAGGAGGAAGAGTGGAAGAAAAGGAAGAGGAGGAGAAGAAAAAAACGGAATAACAAGAAGAAGAGGAGGAGGGGAAAGAGGGGATGAAAAAGAACAAAAAGCAGCTTGCCTGCAAAGCCCTCTCCACTTGGAAGTTGGAGCATACCCAAATAAGGAAGCAGAGGGCTGGCTCCTTGAGAGGGCTGGCCAATAGAGGCAGGGCAGACCAGCAGACCCCGCCCCCTGCTAGCTCCAGCCCTGCTGCTGCTGCACTCCCTGGGCTCAGCACTGTATAAAAGGGAGGCAGCAGACTGGTAGCACTGAATTGGGCAGCCACCCAGGAATGGGGGGAGGGCGGGGTGGGACTGTGCATGCCCCCCAGAAGGTGGGAAAGTCCTGCCCAGTGCTGTGAAATGGCAACCCTACTTGTAGTCCCGTCTAGTTCTATGATTCTATGAATCTCTGGATGAAGCATCTGTGGATACAGAGATCAGACTATATTGGAAATGGAGGAAATTGTTAGGGAAACTAACAACAGACTGTGAATTTTTGAGGAGAAAGCAGGGAAGAGCAAGAGAGAGGGCTTTCCAGAATCCAGGCCAAAATGGCCAAGAGAATCCCATTTCACCAAAGCACATTTTGAAAGGTTGTTATTGGACTCTTTTGATGCCTTGGTGGTCTGATAAATGCAGTTGGAACTTTAAAGCCAAATTTTGGCTTCTTGGAACAAAAGGACAGCTAATTTGGGGAAAGAATTTTAAAAAGAATTAAAGAGCTAATCTTGAAATGAAACATTATGGAGGAGTGATGTGTTCGCTTAGCAAAAGACCAAGAACCTTTGGCAGCCTATATGAGACTATAAGAAAGAAAGGAGATTATTGCAAGGTGAGAGTGCCCTGTAACTTTACTAAGTAACTTCACTTCCTCTACTGATTATATTCTGGAATGATTTATAATGCACATTATTGTATAATATAAATTATAATAATATCTGGGTGCACCAAAATGAAACCATTTGCAATTCTTTAGTGTATTACAGTAGTCACACACTGCTAGACTCTTGGATCATTGAGTCAAATGTTTTCCACAATCCCATTGCTAAATATCTTTCCTCCTAGTATTGCCCCTTTCTCTTTTTCCATCCTGATTTCTATCCCTTCTCTTACCCAAACACCCAGTTATACCAGGGGTAGGCAACCTTTTGGAGCCGGGGGCCGGGTTGCTGTCCCTCAGACAAGTCGGGGGGCCAAAGCCGAGGGGTGGAGCTTCCACCCTCCGGGGGCGGGGCAGCATGCTGGGGGCAGAGCTTCCACCCTCCAGGGGCGGAGCCTCCACCGAAGCCCCGCAAGGAGGAGGAGGCGTGTGCCCGCCCTCTCCTCCTTGGTCCCTTTCTGGACAAACACCCCCAAAATGCATTCCAAAACACACACAACAGCACATTTGTGCATTTCACACTTTGGAAGGTGACACTCTCTCAGCTTCAGAAACAGTAGTTGCCTGCCTCTCAGGCTCACTCATCATCATTACCATCACCACACTATCATTGTCAAAGCAAGGGAGACTTGTTAGCATTAAAAGCACCCAAAACACACTTTGGAAGGTGACACTTTCTCAGCTTCAAAAACAGTAGTTGCATGGCTCTCAAGCTCACTCATCATCATTACCATCACCACACTATCATTGTCAAAGCAAGGGAGACTTGTTAGCATTAAAAGCACACAAAACACACTTTGGAAGGTGACACTTTCTCAGCTTCAAAAACAGTAGTTGCATGGCTCTCAAGCTCACTCATCATCATCACCATCACCACACTATCATTGTCAAAGCAAGGGAGACTTGTTAGCATTAAAAGCACACAAAACACACTTTGGAAGGTGACACTTTCTCAGCTTCAGAAACAGTAGTTGCATGGCTCTCAAGCTCACTCATCATCATCACCATCACCACACTATCATTGTCAAAGCAAGGGAGACTTGTTAGCATTAAAAGCACACTTTGGAAGGTAACACTTTCTCAGCTTCAGAAACAGTAGTTGCATGGCTCTCAAGCTCACTCATCATCATCACCATCACCACGACCACCACCACCACTATCATTGTTACAGTAGACCTTTTAGCATTAAATGCACTGAAAATAAACTGAAATGCACTCCTCCTCCTTCCTTCCTCCCTCCCCTTTCTTCCTCCTTCTCTTCCTCCTTCCTCCTCTTCTTTCTCCCTCCTCTTCTTCTTTCTCCCTCTTCCTCCTCTTCTTCCTCCCTGCTTCTCTTCCTCCCTCCCTCCCTCCTCCTCTTCCTCCTCCTTCTTTCCTTCCTCCTCCTCCTTCCTCTTCTTCCTTCCTCCCTCCTCCTCCTCCCTCCTCTTCCTCCTTCCTAACTTCCTCCTCCTCCTCTTCCTCCTTCCTCTTCCTCCTCCTCCGCCCCTTCCTTACCTGCCTGGAGAGAGCCGGCCAGGGCCAAGGAGACCTCGCTGCAGCGAGGTTCCTTGGCTCTGGCAGTCCTCCCGCCGGCGGAGAGAGCCAGCCAGGGCCAAGGAGACCTCGCTGCAGCGGGGCTCCTTGGCTCTGGCAGCCCGCCCGCCGGCGCAGGGAGCCGGCCAGGGCCAAGGAGACCTCGCTATAGCGAGGCTCCTTGGTTCTGGCAGCCCGCCTGCTGGCGCCAGCAACGGCACCGGGCTTCCCAGAGGCCCGCTGCCACTGTCGGAGCCCTATTCGAGGGCTCTGGCGGCTGCAGCGGGCCTCCTGGAGGCCGAAGTCTTGCGCGACCTTTTCTGTGGTCACGCGAGACTTCGCCTCTGGGCGCCGCCATTTTTTTGCCCAAAATGGTGGCGAAGTCTCGCGCGACCTCAGAGAAGGTCGAGCGAGACTTTGCTGCCATTTTAGACGAAAAAATGGTGCCGTCCAGAGCGGCAAAAAGCTGCGCCCGCCGCTCGTGGTGGTGGTGGTGGTGGTGGTGGTGGCGGCGGCGGCGGCAGCAGCAGCCGGGGGCCGCATCCGGCCCGCAGGCCGGAGGTTGCCGACCCCTGAGTTATACAGTTAAAAAGATGGATCCAGGGATACAGGGAAGAACGGGCTTATTAGATCCTTCATCATTCAAAATGCAGGTGTTACAAACCAGATTTGGGATCCCTGGCTCCGCATCCAAAACACATGCTCTGATCTTTGCAGGTTGCCTTTCTTGATGGAAAGTGAGGAGGCAGAAAAGAGGCAGTGATTCGGTTGTGCGGAAAAAATGTTTTGCATATGCTCAGAGACACTCAGCAATAGGTGCATCTACACTGTCGAAACAATGCAGTTTGGCACCACTTTAAGTGCTGTAGCTCCATGCTATGGAAGCCTGGAATTTGCAGTTTTACAAAAGCATGCTGGGGACTCACTAATCCCAGTGAGTCTACTAAAATTACTAATCCCAGGTTTCTGTAGGCTGGAGCCATCGCAGTTAAAGTGGTTTTAAACCAGTGATGGCAAACCTATGGCACGCGTGCCAGAGGTGGCACTCAGAGCCCTCTCTGTGGGCACATGTGCCATCGCCCCAGCACAGAGTTTGCCAGAGTTTGTTACTAGAAAGCCAGAGGGCCATGGCACTTTGCAATAAATAAGTGGGTTTTGGGTTGCAGTTTGGGCACTCGGCCTCTAAAAGGTTCACCATCACTGTGTTAAACTGTATTATTTCTACAGTGTAGATGCACCCAAGATCAGACGAATTTTCACTCTTAAATCACTGACCGGTCTCTGTGGCTATCCATTTTGTGCTATACTTGAGGAGGAATAGTGACCTCTAACTGAAATGAATAACTTCTTATTAAGCATTAACATGAGTTCCTGCATGGCAGAATGGGGTTGGACTGGATGGTCCTTGCGGTCTCATCCAACTCTATTTTTCTACGATTCTATGATTCTAAGGCATTTGAAGAGTGAGTGAAATGTGTGTGCTGAAGAGGAAGGAAGAAAAGAGAGATGAATATGGATAAAAACAGAACTAGAGCAATTGTAAGATAAGGAGATCCCACGCTTCAGGACAGCCTTCCTCAACCCGAAGATCCTCAGAAGTGTTGGACTGCCACCATTCACCGGTATTAATCCTATTACTGGAAATGTCCCAATGGCACCAGATTGTATCTCATCTTGGAAGTCAAACAGGGTCAGCCCTGGCTAGTACTTGAATGAGAAACTGCCAAATGATGTAGATGATAGTTTTTTGTGGGTTTTTCAGGCAATGTGGCCATGTTCTAGAAGAATTTCTTCCTGAAGTTTCACCAGCATCTGTGGCTGGCATCTTCAGATAATGCTGGCATAGAAGAGAGTGGGGTACATATTAACATCCATGTCAGCATTCTCTGAAGATGCCAGCCACAGATGCTGGCGAAATGTCTGGAAGAAACTCTTTTAGAACATGGCCACATTGCCCCAAAAAACCCACAAAAAACTATGGATGCCGGCCATGAATGCTTTCGATTCCAAGATGTAGATTATATTTTAGAGACAGGAACTGGCAAAACCACTTCTAAGTATTCATTTCCTAAGAAAATCCTATGAAATTCGTGGGGTTGCCATAAGTACACAGGCAACCTGAAAAAACATATTGCTGTTTTGTTGAGTGTCATCACGTCATTTGTGATACTAAGGTGAACCTATTTCAGAGTTTTCTGAGGCTGAGAGTGTGCGACTTGCTCAAAGTCACCCAATAGTTTTTCATGGCTGAGCGGGAATTTGAACCCGGGTCTCCTGTGTTATAGTCCAATGCTCAAACCACTACACCACATTGACTCCACAAAGGCGAATACATACATAAAATCAATGTGGGGGAAATCCCAGGTGAGAAGGCAAGTTGTTGTGACAAAAGGGGCTCTTTGAAAGGACCTTCTAGCAAAATGTGGTCCTTTAAGTGACAACTTCCATATTACTCTCTGTAAATCCTCTGATCTAGTCCAACGCTAACACTTTGATCCACAAGTTAATTAATGAAATCTTGCCAAAATAAATCATAGAATCACAGAATAATTGAATTGGAAGAGACCACAAGGGCCATCCAGTCCAACCACCTGCCATGCAGGAACTCTCAATCATTAGTGTCTATGCTAATAAATTTCCCAATTTCCACGTTATCATTATCAAATCAATTTTCAAACCAAGCAATTCTGGAGACCTGCTGACTGCATAAACCAAGCCAGACCAAATATTGTTGGATTGCAACTCCCAGCAACCTATCGATTGCTCAGTCAACTGCAGTTGCTGGAAATGTGTACTGTAGTTCAACAACATTTGTAGGGCTAAACTTTATCCCCACCTGGTATAGATGATACTGACAATTTTTCTTGTACTCCATGGTGTAACTCCTGCAAATTGTGTAACATGATGTACATACAGTCCATGCTGATCTATGTCCAGTTGCAAACTATCAGTGCTGTAGTTCCAGAAAATAGTCATTTTTCCATGGTAGTTGCAAATCATATACAATTAGGAACATGGCCAGGGGAAATAAAACCTAAAGTTCCATTAAAAATGTTTCTCACACTTAGTACTAAAACGTTGAATTGATAGTGTTCGATGCAGTCTTCTGACCAAAGTTGCTTCAGCAAGGTCAAGGTAAAAGTACTGATGAAACAAGCATTTATATTCATTATTATCATTGTTGTTGTCAACATCATCATCTATATACCAGCACTGTGTAAATCTACAGCGCTATATAAATAATAATAATAATAATAATAATAATAATATAGGTCATGTTATGGGTCTGGGATTTCGACGTACTAAAATGTTTGCATTATACAAAGTCCTGTTTGCAAAAAAACCCCAAGCTTTAATGTTCTGTCATGTGTCTTTTAATGTCAGTTTAATGGAAATGTTAAGTACTACCTGACTGTTGCACATATTATTATAAGTAAATATGAATTATTAATATTGATTTGGGGTATTTTGGGGGTTTGGGGTATTTTATCATTGGTACTGTGTACATGTTGGATAATAAAATAAAATAAAAACATCACAAAGACAAGAGTGTCTGTCTGTCTGTTAAATCTGAATTTAGGAGATGCATCCTCTCCTGCAGATTTGCCTGGCTTTGAGGATGTGCTGGATATTGAAATAAAAATGTAAGAATCGTAGGACAGATGTCCATGTTAATCTGAATTCCAGGGGAAAGGGCTTTCTCAAGCAATTTGTCTCCTATTTTCCACTCAACATTCCCAGTTATATATACTTTTGATTGCCAGCAGGTTTAGTGGTATTCAAGTGGCCCAGTAAGTTTAATGTTTAAACTTAACATTTAACAGTATAACCCTATGCATGTTCTGCTCAGAAGTAAATCCCAATAGGGTTTACTATTATGTGCAAAACTGCACCCTGAGTGATGGAGATTGTGATTGTTCAGATCTGAGACTGAAGAATCGACATCATAATTCGCAAACTGTTATCAAGTATGGTCTTATATAAATTTTGGGTGCCATGCGATCTGAATCTATGATCCCTGACTGACCCCATCGCTAGCCACCATTACCCTAAGAGCGAGCTGACCACGTAGCCAGCAACCTTGCTAGGCCTGGTCACAGAAAAAAGGCAGATTCTAAACCTTTCAGCAAGCAGTTTTGGGAGTTGCCTACTAGTTTCGCAAGCTGCCCAAAGCAGGAAAACAAAAGCAGTAGCTTCCTTCTTTTGAAAGCCAGTGATTGACTTAATGGCTCAGCCATCGAGATATTTGTCCCCTCCTGAAAAGTGCCAAACCTCTTCTTTGTGTATCCATTGTGTAAGTTTCAGCTTAGACAAAGATAAAGTCATCAAGCCTTTGTTCGCCAAGTTGCCATAGCCTGAGGTTATGTTCAGGGGCATAAAAGGACCCCTCTTCCAACCCTCCAGTGGGCTTGTAGATTCAGTTCTGAGCCTGAGTTCCTAGCTTGTAGAGCATCCTGCTCCAAGCTTGCATTCCTTGAGCCTTGTGCTCTACTGAAATCACTTGAGTGAAGCCAAGCTCACTGTCATGCATGTACCTCTGTCCTTTGACTCAGGTAGTAAAATTTCTAAGACAGTACATATTTATATAAATTAGCATATGCACGTTTGTAAAAGTGAACCTTTTGTTCCCCCTTTTGGTGGCCATTAATAACCTTTCCCTTTCCATTGAAGACCTTTAAACAGGCTGGATGGCCATCTGATGGCAGAATGGGGTTGGACTGGGTGGCCCTTGTGAACTCTTCCAACTTTATGATTTTATGTTTCTATGATTCTACGATTCCACAAATAGCTTGGAGGTTTGGAAATCTGATGGATAGAGGCAGGTTGGGCTTCAGAGAATGCTGAACTTCAGAACCTTGTTCTTTAAAATAATCCATCACATTTGTTCCTGCTACTGAACTCCTTCATTCTTTGCCAGCTTGTGCATCTGCGATCCCGGGGCCACCTGATGTCAATGATTAATAAAAACCAGAGGGTTGTCTAGCAAAGTCCGCAGTAAATGTGTTTGCTCAAGTCCACAGAAGCGTTAGGATTTTTTTAAAAGGACGAAAAAAGACCAAGCCTGATGGGCAGAAAGTCTATTCTGGGCCTCTTTCCCCCAATTGCTCGCATCAGGTGGCCCATCTGATCAACAAGGACAATTTGTCCATGTGAAAATGTGACCCTCAAAATCACTGGAGCCCAAGCTGATTTTTCAGTGTTAAGTGCTGGATGCACGCGGCTACCTCTGGGCAACAGCCATTTATGACTCCCGTTTGGGGAGGCAAGGTGAAAAGCCTTCTTTCTTTTGTCCCTGAAATGGCCTTACTGTTTCATTGCCTGTCAAAAAAGTTTAGGGGTTTTAAATTCTTCCTTGCAAGAATGAGCTAAGTGCAGAGTTCCATCCCTCTTGTTACCAATTACATGTTATCTTTTAATTCATGGTTTTAATGGTAAAAAGGGGGATGGGCAAGGAACTGTTGGCTAATCCATACCTAACACCAAGTAAGCTATGCTATCCTATAAGGAGGGAGCAAGCATGTTTTCTGCTGCTCCAGAGACTAGGACCCGGAGCAATGGATGCAAGCTACAGGAAAAGAGATTCCACCTCAACATTAGGAGGAACTTCCCAACAGTAAGGGCTGTTAGACAGTGGAACACACTTCTTTGGAAAGTGATAGAGTCTCCTTCTTTGGAAGTCTTTAAACAGAGGCTGGATGGCCATCTTTTGGGGATGTTTTGATTGAGAGTTCCTGCATGGCAGAATGGGGTTGGACTGGATGGCCCTTGGGGTCTCTTCCAACTCTAATATTATGACACATAAGAAGGATATCATTTTAAAAAACAACAACTGAGGTTCACAGCCAGGGAGGGGGTGTACCTCAAAGAAGTGAACAACTCATAAAAGAAAGAGGAACTAGAACATGACTCATATAAGATCCATGAGTGACAGGTTTGCTGCATAGCCCTGGGGCTCCAAAGGATATCATCCCTACCATAGCAGAAAGCAATGAGAAAGGAGTTTGCTACCACTGAACCAATGGCTAATTTTTGCAAGAGTAGCAACTGGATTCAGAGGCTGGAGTGCATGAAAAGTGCCTTCGGTGGCACCTGGGGATCTCCATGTGATGGTGATGATGATGGTGGTGGTGATGATGTTTATTCTTAATAAACAAAAGGGAGAAACATCGAACATGTATAATCAAAAACGGATGATAAAACACAACACTATCAAATGCTAAAATGCTAAAATAATATACTAATGTATTAAAAACAAACTCCTTATCAGTCACTTATGAAAAGTGACTGGTGTCTGTGAGGCATCCATACCAGGTTTCAGTCCAAGCTGCTCCATGTTTTAGTCCGGACATTAAAAGAGCTTCCCAAGATAAGGAATCTGATCCAAGTCGCACTTGCAAAAAGCAGGCAGTTACCAAAGGAATCCTTTCAAAAATTATTTACTTTCTAGCTCTGGGAAAGAATGAGGAGGAGACACCACAGATCATTTCTCATCCAAGGCATTGGGACAATTGTTGGCTGACTGAGATGTTGCGCACATCAAGGACAGTGGTGTGTCTGTGATCATGGTAGCCTTTAAACTTTAAACTCTTTCATATAGAAGTCATCGCACAAATTTTTGAGAGGGTCAGACTATTGGTGCCTTTCAGAGTTTGGAGACTGAGGTTGCTGCTATGCTGCAGAATTTATGCCACTTTCACTATCATGGCTTCATCCTATGGAATCCTGGGATTTGTAATTTTAGTTAGAGAACTTTATCTACTCTGGTCCATTCTGATTAACTTTGGGTTGTCACTAAAGAAACGGGCATTTGTTGCATTTGTTTTTCGAGAAGGAATTATTGAACATCGTGGCTAGGCAGGGAAGGATGGAAGGGGCTATGTTCCGAGTCTCCAAAAAGAAATGGTTGTGTCATTTGAGACATTTAGGGTCACCTCCCTCCATCAAGGTGGAGAATGACAACACAAATGTGGTTGTCTCTTCCACCCCCTCCATCTACCCCCTCCTCTACTTTCCCACCTTTAGTCAGATTAATTTCCAGCCACCTAACACTCATCGCCACTTGATCAATGGGATGGATCAAAATATTATCTGTGCTTGTCAGTTCTGTATATGTTCATTCACATGTTCACCCTCCATGTATGTGTATGTGTGTGTGTGTGTAAGAGAAAGAGGGAGAGAATGAATGAATGAATCTTGCTTTCAAACCACAAGCTTCTTTTGACTGCCTGAATAATCTCTACAAAGTAAACACCATTTCTGAAAATGGTGTTTACTTTGCATGGCAGGGGATTGGACTGGATGGCCCTTGTTGTCTCTTCCACCTCTATGATTCTATGAAAATACAAATCCATACTATTAATGTATTGTGAAGTTTGGGGTTGATGTGCATACTAACTGGCACAGAGCTCTTTCTTACATGGCAGCCTTTTATTGTTAATTGCTGTCAAGTCAACTTCAACTTACAGCAATCCTATAAATGAGAGACCTCCATGTCGTCCTATCCTCAACAGTGCTGCTCTGGTCCTGAAGGCTCAGGGACATGGCTTCCTTGATGGAGTCAATGTGAAATGTGGTCTTCCTCTTTTCTTACTGCCTTCTACCTTACCAAGCATTATTGTCTTCTCTAGTAAATCATGTCTTCTCATGTAGCTAATACCCCAGAGGACAGGATCAAAATTCAAAATGACCTGAATAGATTAGAAACCTGGGCCAAAGCAAACAAAATGAAATTCAACATGGAGAAATGTAAGGTACTGCACTTAGGGCGGAAAAATGAAATGCACAGATATAGGATGGGGGGCACATGGCTGAATGAAACTACATGTGAAAGGGATCTAGGAGTCCAAGTAGACCACAAGTTGAACATGAGTCAACAGTGCGATGCGGCAGCTAAAAAGGCCAATGCAAGTGTCACTGTATTCTGCTCTGGTCAGGCCCCACCTGGATGTTGAGAAACTGGAGCATGTCCAAAGGAGGGCAACTAAAATGGTGAAGGGTCTGGAAACCATGTCCTATGAGAATGACTTACGGAGCTGTAGATGTTTAGCCTGGAGAAGAGAAGGTTAAGAGCTGATATGATAGATAGTCCTGTTTAAATACTTGAAGGGATGTCATAGTGAGAAAGGAGGAAGCTTGTTTTCTGCTGCTCCAAAGACTAGGACCCAGAGCAATGGATGCAAGCGCCAGGAAAAGAGATTACAGCTCAACATTGGGAGGAACTTCCTGACAGTAAGGGCTGCATTCCCTCACAGAGTGCTGGAGTCTCCTTCCTTAGAGGTCTTTAAACAGAGGCTGGATGGCCGTCTGTTGGGGATGCGTTGACTGGGAGTTCCTGCATGGCAAAAGTGGGTTGGACTGAATGGCCCTTGTGGTCTCATAGAATCATAATGATGTGTCCAAAGTAGAACTGTCTCACTTTAGTCATCTTGGCTTTTAGGGAAAGTTTAGGCTTGATTTGATCTTGACCCATTTATTTCTCTTTTCAGCAACCCATGGTATGTGTAAAACTCTCCTCCACCACATTTCAAATGAATTATCTTCCTACCAACTTTCTTCACTGTCCAGCTTTTTCACCAGCGTACGTAGAAATGGGAAATACAATGCCATGTACAATCCTGACTTTAGTATTCAATGATATATCTTTACACTTGAGGATCTTGACTAGTTCATTCATAGCTGCCTTTCCAAGTCCTAGCCTTCTTTTGATTTCTTGGCCTCCATTCTGATGTATGACTTGAGCAAGACAAGGAAAATCTGGAATTATCTCAATGTCTCCATCATCTGCTATAAAGTTATATAAATCATCTGTGGTTATTATTTTTGTTTTCTTAATTTTCAGCTGTAAAGCTGAATCTTCACTTTCTTCTTTGACTTTCTTCAGTCATCGTTCCAAGTCTTTGCTATGTTCTTCTAGCAAGAAACAAAAAGCCTGTCTGGTAATCCCTCTCAGCAGCACTGCAAAGCAATGCTACTGCTGCAGAAAGGTAGTGTCATTGGTGATATGGCAGCCTTAGTCATAATTGTTTAATCAGAAACACATACCAATAGATACTGATTATTATTATTATTATTATTATTATTATTATTATTATTATTATTGTGAAGTCGAAGGCTTTCATGGCCGGCATCCATAGTTTTTTGTGGGTTTTTCTGGCTATGTGGTCATGTTTTATAAGAGTTTATTCCTGATGTCTCACCAGCATCTGTGGCTGGCATCTGCAGAGAATGCTGGCATGGAAGAGAGTGGGGTATATAATCACTTCCATGCCAGCATTCTCTAAAGATGCCAGCCATAGATGCTGGCGAAATGTCAGGAATAAACTCTTCTAGAACATGGATATAGCCCGAAAAACCCACATAATGATGATGATGATGATGATGATGATGATGATGTCAGTGAGATGGCTCACTTTCCATCTTTGTACATATATTACTAAGGGAGAGATCCATAAAATCTTGTGTAGAGTGACAAAACCCCACACCTAAAAACAGGTTTGCTGACACTGATCTTGTCTGAGTTTAAAAGGTGCCCTTTCTGTTAATCAAACACACACACACACACACACACACACACACACACACACACACACACACTTTTTGCCTGGTGATAAGAGTGAGGTGAGAAAACGGAGAGGTCATGGTTTAATTATTGACAATAGGACAGGGGGACTGGCAAAGGATAGGGCAGGGTCAGCCAGGATACATCTACATCCCCTCGGCACCTGAAAAAAGCCAACAATATTGTTGATAGAAGTTCAGTGCAGGAAAGGAGGAATGTCCTGAGAAGATGGCCCCATGATAGTTTGGAAAAGAAAAGCATCACGTATGAAGTATAGTGTTCAACAGAAGTATAGTATCCAGATTAAAGGCATCAATAGTGCCATTCTATTCTGCTCTGGCCAGACCCCACCTGGAATATTGTGTCCAGTTCTGGGCACCACAATTTAAAAAGGATGTTGAGAAACTGGAGTGTGTCCAAAGGAGGGCAACCAAATGGGGTCTGGAAACCATGCCCTATGAGGAAACACTCAGGGAGCTGGGGATGTTTAGCCTGGACAAGAGACGGTTAAGAGGTGATATGATAGCCCTGTTTAAATACTTGAAGGATGTCATATTGAGGAGGGAGCAAGCTTGTTTTCTGCTGCTCCAGAGACTAGGACCCGGAGCAATGGATGCAAGCTCCAGGAAAAGAGATTCTACCTCAATATTAGGAGGAATTTCCTGACAGTAAGGGCTGTTTGACAGTGGAACACACTCCTTTCGTGTTTAGTGAAGTCTCCTTCTTTGGAGGTTTTTAGGCAAAGGCTGGATTGGCCATCTATCAGGGATATTTTGATATGTTTCACTGCTTGGCAGGGGGGTTGGACTTCCAGCTCTATGATTTTATGAGTCTCTGTGGTATGAAAAACAAGAATGAGGAAAGCAACACTTAAAAGATACCCATCTGAATAGCCCTAAGTGCCATCAAAGGTTCCAGCCTAAAGGTACCAGCTTCAATAGAATCATAGGCGTGTTACAGACCGCCGGATTGCGGTGGTCTACCACCACCGCTGCTTGCACCATCCGGGAGCTGCAGCCTTTAAACAGCGCGGCTCCCGGACGCTGCTGAGAAGGAGCGCGGAAATCGCGCTCCTTCTCAGGCCCCGGAAGAGGCGCCGCAAAGCGCAAGGGGCGCATTTGCAGCGTTATTTTCGGGGCAACATGTGTGGATGCAATGCATCCAGCTCGTAAAGATGGCGGCGCCCGTGTGTATAGGGCGCCGCCATGCTTACGCCCCCATCACCTGCTAGGGGTGAGGCCGGTATGGACGCTAGGTTTATAACGCGCCCCAGATTTGGAAGAGACCACAAGGCCATCCAGTCCAACCCCATTCTGCCATGCAGGAACTCTCATTCAAAGCATCCCCGAGAGATGGCCCTCCAGCCTCTGTTTAAAGACCTCCAAAGAGGGAGACTCCACTGCACTCCAAGGAAGGAGTATGTTACACTGTCGAACAGACCTTACTGTCAGGAAGTTCCTTCTAATGTTGACCTGGAATCTCTTTTCTGTAGCTTGCATCCATTGTTCCATGTCCTATTCTCTGGAGCAGCAGAAAACAAGCTTGCTCCCTCCTCAATATGACATCCCTTCAAATACTTAAACAGGGCTATCATATCACCCCTTAACAGTCTTCTCCTGGCTAAACATAGCCAGCTCCCTAAGAAAAGAAGCCATGGTTTCCAGACACCCAAGAGAAAAGCTTGTAAAGCGGAGCTCACATACACATGCACATGCACATTGCAAACAGGACAGGGCAGGCTGACTGAGCAGAATGACACAAACAGCCCATCCCGAGCTTCCACTTTTATTGCTTCATGAACTAAGGCTAGAGGTACCACGTTTTCCAATAGTGCACATTTTATAGAAAAGGACAAAGACCACTAGCAAACAGGTGTATCGTTTCTCCGAAATCAACCCCTCCTGGCAGACATCCAAAAAGGCCCACTTTCTCATAGCAACTTTAGTCATAGAATCACAGAACTGAGCTCCTTGCTCAATGTAGGAAATCTAGACTGAGCATCACAGCAAGTAGCTGTGCAGCCTCACTTTGAAGACATCCAAAAAAGAGACACTACCTACTCTTTAAGTAATGGATTCCATTGTTGAACAGCTCTTACTGTCAAGATGTTCCTTCTAATGTTCAGTCAAAATCAACCCTCCTATAATCTAAAACCATTAGACTTGGTCCTACTTGTAGGCCAGCAGAAAACAAACTGCACCTTCTTCAGTGTCACAATCCTTTATATATTGAAAGAGTGCCATCACATCACCTCTGCCTTCTCTTTAAAGGATGAACATACCCAGTTCTTTAAATTTTCCTCATCTATTTTGTTCTCCATCCTCTTATCATCCTTGTTGCCCTTCTCTGTTCCAACTTGTGTAGATCCTTCCTTACATGAGATGCTCCATTCAGAACTGAATGCAGTACTCCAGATGAGGCAGAATATAATGGCACTATTATTTCCCCGTTTTACAAACTACAGTTCTATTAATGCAAGATAAAATGTTATTTGCCTTCTTTGCTGCAGCATAACATGTTCCTTACGATCAATGATAATCCCAATATGCTTTTTACATGTACTGTTGCTAAGCCAAGTATCCCTTTGTCCTACAATTGCACATTTGGAGTCTTATCACACTACAAACAGACCCAGCAGGCAAACAGAGAGAAGCATGTTTCTTTTTCTGTCTCCACATTATGTTGAAGCACTCTTGTTGAAGTGTGGGAGAGGGTCATAAAAGTGTCATAAAAGTGTCTCTTTTGCCAAGCTGGAAAAATCTGTTTGGCAAAAAGGACACTCTTATGACCCGCTCCCATGCTTTTACAACTGGAAGAGATAAAAGTGCTTCAGTGGTGCAGAGACAAAATAGAAATACACTTCTCTCCGTTTGCATGCCGGGTTTGTGTGTAATGCACTAAGGCTCTTGGTTTTTGCAGAATTTTTGTATTTGTCTCTGTTGAATTTCATTCTACTAGTTTCAGTCCAGTTTTTTTTTTTAATTAATCAAGGAAAACAATTTTGAAGGTTTACAATCTGAGAAGAAATCAAGTCAGAATTTGCAACCCTGAAGAATCCAAAATTGCTTAGATGGGCAGATGTCATGCTTGCTTGCAGGATCTGTTTAATTCACCTGAACACAGGGACAGTGTTTCATATTTTTGTAATTTCCGCAACCAGAAACAGAAGGAAGGCAAACCCCATATCCTCCCATATTGAACATGAAGGCTGGGAAATCTTCTGGAGCAAGTTTGTGGCAACAGAGGAGATGGCATACCTTCCAACTCTCCCAGTTTGGCAGGTCCAGTCCCAGTTAACCCTTTGTTCTCCCACTTTTTCAGCTGCTTTTAAAATATCCCAGTTTTGCTCTTCTGTTCATAATGTCTCCTTTTGTCCTCAGCTTACCTCTGCTGGTGCAAACTGAGTTCAAAGAGCAGAAGGAGTTTGCATTCAAATCAACCAGTGGAGAGGAGAGAAGGACTAAAATCTTGCCCTTCCCAGTAGGTTCAGTCAACAGCAAACCGCTGCAGCCTTTCCTAGCTTATCTGCTCTTCCTTATTGAAAACATTTGACACCTTGACCACACTCTGATGTTGCCTGACCACATGTGCCCCAGTTGCATCAGTGAAATGCTAAAATATATGCTTTAACACACAATGCTTAAACACTTGAAGGCATGCACACATATGCTTTAGCAGATCCTAACTGTGGGGGGGATACAGACGGGCAGCTCCATGCTGCCTGTTTTTGCCCATCGTTGGTGCCACACCAGACACATGGCGCAGCACCAATGCACTCCCTAAAAAGGAGCTGCTCTAAGCGGCTTCTTTTTAAGGATGTCGTAATGGCATTCGCGTGCCATGACGGTGACACTTCCAGCAAGTGTCGTTTGGGTGCTCGGACATCCACGCAACATCGTCACATGCCCCATGAGGGTGGGGACATGGCAAAATGGCACACGGGAGCTGAATGTAGGGCTAGACATGTATGGACACCCAGCCCTACAGAGCCCTAAAATTGGTCCCAGGACCAGTCTGTACTGGGCCTGTGTTACCTGGGATCCAGTATGGTGTAGTGCTTTGAGCATTGGACTAAGACTCTAGAGACCAGGGTTCAAATCCCGGCTCAGCTGTGTAAACCCACGGGATGACCTTGGGCAAGTCACACTCTCTCAACCTCAGGGGAAGGCAATGGCAAACCTCTTCTGAAGAAACTAGCCATGAAAGCCTTAGGGTTGCCGTAAGTCAGAAATGACTTGAAGGCACGTGACGACAACAACCGTGGTGCATTCATATTTCCATTTTGCAGAAAGTATCCAGGAAGACACAGTCCACTCTAGTTGAATCTCTAGTTTACCCATCCCTTCTTTTTCAGGTTGGAGGATAGTTTGCATGTTTGATCCTTTAAAGTTCCTTTTGCAGGCCTCTGCCACTCTTGTAAAGTGGGGTTTCCCTCCTCAAAGCAGCACTGCATGAACGCATATTATTTGGTTAAATGCTGAAATGCAAGAAAGACGCACATCATTGTTAATGATTAGCTAGCTGAAGGCCAAACACTGAGATTATTGACTCTTTCTTTTGAGCCCAGCGGTTCTCCCTGCTCGATAAATAAATATTTGAAAAGCAGCTCTTAAAAATAACACCACTCCCAATGTATGCATTTATTGGCTTATTTGTTATAGTGATTTCTAAAATCCCCTTCTTCAGAAAAGCTTCCAGAGGAATTTAGAAAGTCAAAGGAATGGTGCAAATAGTGCAATACAGGAAGATGGATGGTGAAACACAGTCTGCAAACTCTCTCCTATGAAGATCAAGGCCACCTGGTTTTTGCTTTTGCGTTCCGGTTGCTGGGAGATGGTGCAAAGTTGCAGATCTCTGTGTTCTCCAAACATAAGCAATTTGACTATGATTAGGATTATGGTGGCTAAGACTACTCTAAAACTTAGCAAAACATTTTTAGCAGGTTTGATATATTGGTGTGTGTCTTCAAGTCATTTCTGGCCCTTATCACATGGAGGTTTTTGCAGCTCAGATCTGGGGTTACTGCGAGTCCAACAATACGAATTCACGTTATAACGTGTGTGTTTTATCACACGCGATTCCTTTCCGTGGCGCTTCCACAGTGAATCCAAAGTGAGTCCTCATTTCGATGAATTCAGAAAAAAGTGAATTCACAGGATTCGCATTCAAGCTCCCTTCGAATTGGTCTGGTGTGGAATGCAACTTTGCTTCCGTCCTGGTACCCCCACCCAACCTCCAAGGTCCCACATTTCAGACCCCCACTGAGCATGCGCAAGGGTCTCAATTCGAATAGTTGAATCCGCATGGTATGTGGTAATACAATGTGCACTCACTCCGCTTTGCATGAATCCGCATCACGTGACTTGCCTTGGATTTGATATCCCCTTTGTTACCGAGTTTGGCTTTATATAAATGTTGGGTGGCAAGCGATCAAAAATCATGACCCCTGACTGACCCCATCGCAAGCCGCCATTACCCTAAAAGCGAGCTGACCACGTAGCCAGCCAGCTCTGCTGGACTTGGTCATAGGAAAAAGGTAGATTTAAACCTTAAGAAACCAGTTCTGGGAGTTGCCCTACAAGTTTCGCAGGCAGTCCAAAGAGAAGAGGACAAAGAAGTTGCCTCTCTCCTAATGAGCAAATGATTGTCTTAAACAGCTCTGCCATCTAGGTATTTGTCTTCCCTGAAAGGTGTCAGACCTCTCCTTTGTGTATCCATTGTTTAACTTTAGACTTAGACAAAAGATAGCAATCAAGACCTTTGTTCACCAGGAAGCCATAGCCTGAGGATACGTTTTGCAGTATAAATAGGACCTAGATTTCTGCCCTCATTGGGCTTGTTGAGCTGAAGTTCCAAACCTCAAAACCTTGCTTGCTGAGCTGCTGCTCCAGGCTTGAGTTCCCCGAGCCTTGGGCTCCGCTGAAATCACTTGAGCTAAGCCAATGCTCACTGCCTCTCCTGGGCCTATAAGTTAGCTTTGCCCGCTGGAACTCAGCTCCTAGCCACCGCAGTCGCCGCTTGCTTTTCCCGTTCTCGCGGCCGTGTCTCACCATCCCCCATCACTCACATCCGTCGCTTTGGAGAAGACTCCTAAGGTAAATATTTCAATGGTGCCTCTATCCTTTCTCCTTTACCCCCAAACTCTTCCCCTCCCTTGCTTTAGCATTGAATGTGTGTGTGCGTGTGTGATCCCCTTTGTTGTGTGGCGTTAATAAATGTTTATATTTTAATTGCAACTCATTGGCATTGGAGTCTCTTTTCTTGGGATTGGACTAGATGACCTCTGGTATACACATAGGGACACAATCCACTGCGTGCATTGTTAGGACATGCCTCTCGTAAATTTGAGCTGATTAAATCCCCCTAATTCGATCCTTCCTAACACCTTGATTCGGAAGGGCAACCAGGTGTGATAAAACACTCACGTTATAACATGAATTTGCATCGCTGGACCCGCAGTCACCCCAGATCTGAGCTGCGAAAACCTCTGTGTGATAAGGGCCTCTGATTTATGGCGACCCTATGGTCATTAGATTTTCTTGACAAGAGTTGTTCAAGGATGGTTTGCCATTGCTTTCCTCTGAGGCTGAGAGCATGTAACTTGCCTATGATCACAAGAAAGGTTTCAAGGCCGAGCAGAGACTCGAATCCAGGTCTCCAGAGTTGTAGTCCAAGACTCAAACCATTATACCATAAACAGGACCCTTTTTTTTATGGTTGTTTGGAATGGTTTTCAAATATACTGACTGATTTGTTTTCATTGCCCTTCCTTTAAGGGACAGCCCAAGATGCCTCTCTACCTGAGACAGCATAGCAACCCTCCTTGCTACCAAAGTCCATAATGCATTCTTGATAGCATGGAAATGGCACTTTTTAGACTGTGAGTCCACATAAAACCATGCAGCACCATTGGTGTGCCAAATTCTGTAGTTATTTTGGGTCGGAATTTGCAGTTCTTCATGAAAATCACCAAAGACCTCAATGAGAGAGTGTGTATATGTGTGTATGCACATGTGTGGTTTAGTTAACCAGTTCAGTACTATGTATTTCTTTGAATTTGGCTCTTGATGGAGCCAAAATGTATTGCCCAGTGTCAAAGTTGGCTAGTACCTTGTCATCCCTTGGCATTTCCAGGTGTCTGATTTTCTTGGAAACGTGGTAACCCTAGAACCCTGAAGAATATGCTGCAATGGGAGTATCTGGATGATATATTCATAATGGCATCTAATTGCCCATATATGAGAAAGCACCAAAAGCCTGCGTTGTCCTTTTCAAATTAAATTTGCTATCTAGTTGCACAGCTCCCTTTGTTGAGGCATAAATGTCATGGTATTTTTTTTAATAGACTCTTTTCTTGCATAGCAAACGAAGCTACGTTCTTTAAAGGTCATTTAAGCTGAATGAAAGTATAAACATGCTGGAGCTTGGATCCAGATTTAGTCACAGTTATAGCAGTTGCATTGAAAATAGTGGGGCCAATCCCCTTAGTCTCAATGGGAAGATAGATCTGGACTGACTGTAGATGTTTGGGTGATAAGTATGGCTCTCACTCAAAATCAAAGGGTGTCCCAAAGCTGCAGTTCTGCCCCTTGAAGCCCCCAAAGAAGCAGTGAGAATTTTGTTGAGGAATTCCCCCCCCCCAAAAAAAACAAGAGAATAATATATCTTAGGGGGGTGCAATCCTCTTCTTTAAAAAAAGGTATAAAGGGACCCACAGTTTGTTTTAGGGAAAAAACTACTGAAACAAAGATTTTTTTTAAAAAAATGGATGTGGTTCTTCTGAACCTGGAAGTTATATTCTGATCACTTCCTTCAGCACAGAGACCAATAATACCCCAAAGCTTGCTTATTCCTGTCCCAAACTATACTGTTGAAATGAACAATTAGGACTCTAGTTTTGCATGGAAGGACTGTAAGCACCATTCAGTTCTTTCTAACACTCAGAATTGCAAAATCCTAGACTCGGAATTCTTACATCTGACCTTATAAGAATTCTTAATTCTTATCTTTCGTAGCAAGCTGCAGTTGGTGAGTGTCAGGCCTGAAATCCAACATGATGCTCATGGCTGAATCAAAATGCTTAGCCCCTCCACGCCACCTGACCACATCATCCTACACCTTCCAACATTTCATAGATGAAAACTGGGACACATCAGACTGTGGACAAATGACAAAATTTTGAATGAGAAAGGACTGACAAGTTTGGAGAGGATGCCACAGTTTCCTTTTGCCCAAAACTACAAGGAAGAGTGGGATTTCACTCCCTCCTCTACTCGCCCCTCCACTAAGGCCTGGTCTGCAATGGCCAGGATACTCCAGGGATAGCCTGAAGTATCCTGGCCATGCAGTTGCCCCATGCGCAATTCCTACACCATCATGGCTGAGCTGCCTGGCGCATCCAGCACTACCATGGGTCATTCACATCTGAGAAGAAGGTGGCCAGTGACAATCCCATGCTGGCAGTGAGCACCTCATTTTGACCTCAGAAGAAATGGCCTGCAGCAGTGGCAAATACACCAGGCAGCTTGGTATGACATTTGTGCGGACAGCCACTGTGGCGCAGGAACGGAGGGCTCTGGATCTTCTTAGAAGATAAAGAGCAATAGATCATTGCAGATGACACCAAATTAGGAGGAGTAGCTAATACCCCACAGGACAGGATCAAAATTCAAAATGACCTTAATAGATCAAAAAGCTGGGCCAAAGCTAACAAAATGAAATTCAACACGGAGAAATGTAAGGTACTGCATTAAAGGTGTAAAAATGAAATGAACAGATATAGGATGGGGGACACCTGGCTGAATGAAACTACGTGTGAAAGGGATCTGGGAGTCCAAGTAGACCACAAGATGAACATACATCAACAGTGTGATGCGGCAGCGAAAAAGGCCAATGCAATTTTAAGTTGCATCAATAGAAGTATAGTGTCTAGATCAAGGGAAGTAATAGTGCCATTCTATTCTGCTCTGGTCAGGCCCCATTATTATTATTATTATTATTATTAACCTTTATTTATAAAGCGCTGTAAATTTACACAGTACTGTACATACAATCAGACGGTTCCCTGCCCTCAGGCTTACAATCTAAAAAGACACGACACAAAAGGAGAAGGGAGTGGTGGTGGGGAATAGGATCAGGTCCAGTAGATCTTCTCCACCTCCAAGGCCTGGACCAAGGCAGATGGACTGGAGGAAGGGCTTGGCTTCTTAATGGATGGTTAAAAGGAGGCTACCTGGGTCAGAGAGGGGCTCACCTCTGGGAATGCTTCTCTAAACAATATAGTCTTTAACTCAGTTTTGAAACTGGGTAGACAAGTGATGAGGTATGTATGTGGGGGAAGAAGGTTCCAGGAGTAAGGGGCAGCAAGCGAGAAGGGACGAATTCGGGAGGGGACAGTGGTAGTCCTGTACTGTGACAGGAGACCTTGACTACCAGAGCGGAGGGTGCAAGTAAGAATGTAAGGAGAAAGAAGGTCAGATAAGTAAGGAGGGGCCAATCCATGGAGGGATTTGAAAGTCAATAACAAAAGCTTGTACCGGATGCGGAAGGGGAAGGGGAGCCAATGAAGGGAGGATAAAAGAGGAGAAACATGGTCAAAGCAGCAAGCGGATGGGACAATACGGGCAGCTGAATACTAGACAGAGATTAAAGGATGGAGGTGTGAAAGAGGAAGCCCTGTTAGAAGGAGGTTACAATAATCTAGTCGCGAAACCACTAGGGCATGGACCAGAGTCTTGGCAGTAGAGATTGAGAGGAATGGACGGATCTTGGCAATGTTGTGGAGAAAGAATCTACAGGCCTTGGCGGTGGCCTGGATCTGGGGAATAAATGACAGAGAAGAGTAAAAAATGAAGCCAAGACTGCGGGCTTGATGAACCGGTTGAATAGAAGTGTCGTTGACAGAAACAGAAAAGGAATAATGAAGGGTGGGTTTAGGTGGAAAGACGAGAAGCTCAGTCTTAGACATGTTGAGCTTCAAGCCCCGAAGCCGCATCCACTGAGAGATGGCAGTCATATAAGAAGAAACTTGCTGTTCAAGCCCTGTCAAAAGGTCAGGGGTGGAGAGATACAGCTGAGTGTCGTCGGCGTACAGATGATAGGAGAAACCAAAAGAACTGATGAGTTTACCTAGGGACAGTGTGTATAGAGAGAACAGAAGGGGACCCAAGACAGAGCCCTGGGGAACTCCAACAGATAGGGGAACAGAGGACGAAGTCTGACCACCCATGACCACTGCAAAAGATCTATTTGACAAGTAAGATTTAAACCAGTCGAGAGCAGAGTCGGAGAACCCAAGGTCAGAAAGTAAATCAACCAGGAGACAGTGATCAACAGTGTCAAAGGCCGCAGACAAATCAAGAAGAATGAGAATAAAGTAGAGGCCGTTTGCCTTGGCCTGCAAGAGATCATTTGAGATCTTGGTGAGGGCTGTCTCTGTAGAGTGCCGTGGGCAGAAGCCAGACTGGAAAGGGTCTAGGATGGAGTTGGCTTCAAGAAACTTAATACAGCGAGAATAAATGACCCGTTCTAGGACCTTAGAAAGAAAAGGAAGAAGAGAAATTGGACGATAGCTAGACAAAGAAGAGGGGTCGAGAGAAGGTTTCTTCAGAATTGGGGAAACGAGAGTTTGAAGTCAGAAGGGAAGGAACCCATAGAGAGAGATTAAAGATATAGAGGAGCAAGGGCAGAAGAGAAGAGGCTATAGAGATTAGGAGACGGGAGGGAATAGGATCAAGAGAACAGGTAGTAGGTTTGGAAGAATTTAGCAGCGTAGAGAGTTCATCCAGAGAAACAGGGGGAAACCCAGAGAGTTTATTAGTTGGCGAAGTCAGTGGGGGAAAATGATGAGAAGACAGGGGGAGAGGAAGGTTTTAGTAGTGTATTGAAGCAGGAGAACAAACGCTGCAGACGCCTCTCATTAGCGCATATCAGCGATTTAAAATAGTTCTGTTTTGCCATAGACGGAGCACGTGAAAAAGATAAAAGGATGAATTTATAATGAATGAAATCGACCGATTCTCTAGACTTTTTCCAAAGACGTTCTGCCGCTCGAGAGCAGAACCGGAGGAACCTGATAGTGGGAGTGAGCCAGGGCTGAGGCCTAGTCATGGGGGAAGACACACGTACAGATACAGGAACAAAGCTGTCGAGAGTTGAAGAAAGAGTGTAATTAAATAAAGATATTGCTGAATCAGCAGAGTCCCCAAGATCAAGAGAAGAGAGAGATGAATTCAAAGTCTGACTGAGATGGTCAGAGTTAACAGACTGAAGGTCGCGGAAATGGCACTGGACAGTATGACGAGGAGGTGGGATATAAGTAAGAGTAAAAGAAATTAAATGATGGTCAGACAATGGAAAATCAGATGCCAGGTAGTCGGAAATGACGCACTTAGCAGCAAGAATTAGGTCGAGACAGTGACCAAAAGAATGGGTTGAGGAGTTAGAATGAGGCTGAAGGCCAAAAGAAGCAAACAGGGAGCTAAGGTGAGATGAAGAAGGATTGTTGGGATTGTCAAGGTTAGGGTTGCCATAGTGCCGGACCTCCAAACCGGGAAAAATGTAGGACAAAATTTTCAAACGTAGGACACAAAAATGTGTCCTACATTTGAAAATTCTGTCCTACATTTTACCTCACAATCGCGGCGGGGAGCGGAGGCCAAGCGGCGAGGGAAAGCCTCCACTTAAGGAGGCTTTCCCTCCCTGCCTGGGCCCTGGGCCTCGCCGCGATCGGAGGCCAGGATCGGGGCCTCGCCTCGTTCCTGGCCCCCGCGGGGACCAGGAAGGAGGTGAGCAGGCCGCCGGCCATTGCCAGGGCCTCGCCTCGTTCCTGGCCCCCGCGGGGACCAGGAAAGAGGTGAGCAGGCCGCCGGACATCGCCGCGGCCTCGCCTTGTTCCTGGCCCCCGCAGGGACCAGGAAGGAGGCGGGGAGAGCGCCGGCCATCGCCGCGGCCTCGCCTTGTTCCTGGCCCCCGCAGGGACCAGGAAGGAGACGGGGAGAGCGCCGGCCATCGCCGGGGCCTCGCCTTGTTCCTGGCCCCCGCAGGGACCAGGAAGGAGGCGAGCAGGCCGCCGACAATGGCCGGGGCTTCGCCTCTTTCTTGGCCCCCGCGGAGACCAGGAAGGAGGTGAGGAGGCTGCAGGGAGGCAGGGAGGTTGGCACGGCTGCACCCAAGAGGCGCCGCCTCCCTGCAGCCTCCTCCGCCCCAGGCCTCGCTGCCCCCCTTTTCCTCTGCGCGGCCATGCACGGTGGAGGAGGAGGAGGGCAGTGAGGCCCCAGGGTTGCCTAGCAACCCCACTGCAACCGGGCTTTTCCCGGTTTTTGGCGGCACCCGTGCCGTGACCGGGCAGGTGCCGCTGCAACCGGGAAAAACCCAGTTGCAATCGGGTTATGGCAACCCTAGTCAAGGTGAATATTAAAGTCACCTAGGATCAGAGAAGGGACTGTATCAGATAGAAAAAAACATCAGCCAAGATTCAAAGTCAGATAGGAACTTGGGTAGCAGAACCAGGAGCGCGACAGATGACAGCAACCCGGAGCTGTAAAGGAAAAAAGAGTCGAATACAGTGAGACTCGAATGAAGAGAAACAATAGCTGGGGGGGGGGGGGGGGGGAAACTTGAAACTGGCAGGAATTGGACAATAGTATACCGACGACCCTCAGGGAATATTGTGTCCAGTTCTGGGCACCACAATTCAAAAAGGACATTGAGAAACTGGAGCGTGTCCAAAGGAGGGCGACTAAAATGGTGAAGGGTCTGGAAACCATGTCCTATGAGGAAAGACTCAGGGAGCTGGGTATGTTTAGCCTGGAGAAGAGGTTAAGAGATGATATGATAGCCTTGTTTAAATATTTGAAGGGATGTCATATTGAGGATGGATCAAGCTTGTTTTCTGCTGCTCCAGAGAACAGGACATGGAGCAATGGATGCAAGCTCCAGGAAAAGAGAATCTAGCTCAACATTAGGAGAAACTTCCTGACAGTAAAGGCTGTTCCACAGTGGACCACACTCCTTTGGAGTGCAGTGGAGTCTCCTTCCTTGGAGGTCTTTAAGCAGAGGCAGATGGCCATCTGTCAGAGATGCTATGATTGAGAGTTCCTGCATGGCAGAGGGGGGTTGGACTGGATGGCCCTTGGGGTCTCTTCCAACTCTATGATTCTATGATTCTATGGCTCCTGGCTTCCTATGAGATTCCAAACTATCCGGGGTCATGTAGACAGCAAGATGATGTTGCATCCAATCCAACTGCATTCCTTCTTACCAAATGAGAACAAGTGCCAAGCCTAAACAGCAGAATATGAGTACTGTCACAATGCAGAATTAATGCAGTTTGATACCACTTTTACCATCATAGCTCCATCCTACAGAATCCTGGGATTTGTTGTGGCACTGGAGCTCTCTGACAGCGAAGGCTAAATATCTCACAAGACTACAAATCCTACAGTTCTATAGTATGGACCCATGGCAGTTAAAGCAGTGTCAAACTATATTATTTCTGCAGTGTAGATGCAGCCAGAGATTTAGTATTGTTATAGGTCATTCTGTCACTTCTCAGAAATAATTGTTATGCCCTTATTACCTGAAAAGGGAACATGTGAGCTGGGAATTGGGGTAAAAAGTTAACTTTTCCCAACTTGGTTGGGAGTGCACTTTTGTCTTCATGTTTCTGGTGTGTGTGTAGTCAAATCTCAGAAAAGATTTCCATCTGACTGAAGTCTGTGAACATTGTGCTATGTTGCCTCGGCTTAATTTCATTATGGCAGGAGGCTACATCTAACCGGTCATTCATTCCTGCCTGTATTATGTCAGTGTATAATGAACTGACATAAGAACCGAGGATAAATAAGTTATCAGTTAGGCGTTCTCGCAGTGGAGGTTAATGACAACATGAACAAATTCAGCCACCAATTTCCCAGGCAAAACAGAGCGGAACTTCGCCGCCATGAAGTCTTATTTCCTCTGCTGAATGAATTTCTTTTGATTGAATGCTGAGCTCTTGGAATGTAAATGCTCCTTTTCTAGATGTCTTGTGAACAGGGCCAGAAAGCTGGGACATAGTTTTGTCCAAATCCTGGTTACAATGGAGGTGAAATGAAAGGGGAATGAACTCCCACTCTCCAAATCTGCTTTGGTGATGTAGTGATCTGGGGAACAGGAGTTGAGGCAAGAAAAACATAGGTAGCAACTAAATTGTAGAAATAATGCACTTTGGCACTGCTTTATAGAATCATAGAATCATAGATTTAGAAGAGACCGCAAGGGCCATCCAGTCCAACCCCAATCTGCCATGCAGTAACTCTCAATCAAAGCATCTCCGACAAATGGCCACCCAGCCTCTGTTTAAAGACCTCTAAGGAAGGAGACTCTACTACACTCCGAGTAAGAAGTGTGTTCCGCTATCGATCAGCCCTTACTGTCAGGAAATGCCTCCTAATGTTGAGGTGGAATCTCTTTTCCTGGAGCTTGGATCCATTGCTCCAGGTCCTGTTCTCTAGAGCAGCAGAAAACAAACTTGCTTGCTCCTCAATGTGACATCCCTTCAAGTATTTAAACAGGGCTATCATATCACCTCTTAACCTTCTCTTCTCCAGGCTTAACATCCCCACCTCCATAAGTCATTCTTCATAGGACATGGTTTCCAGACCCTTCACCATTTTGGTGGCCCTCCTTTGGACATGCTCAACATCCTTTTTGAATTGTGGTGCCCAGAACTGAACACAATATTGTAGGTGAAGTCTGACCAAGGTAGAATAGAGTGGCTGAGGACCTAACCTATAGTTTACTCAATTAATGTTCAAATCCAGCACAGTTTGTGGTGCTCCTTTGCCATTCTGACCTTCCTTTTCTTACTATGGCAGCCCACACTGTTCTGTGAATTGAAAGCAGGAGCGGCGCTTCCTTTAGCATGCACTTTCAGGCCGATGCTTTAACCTTTAGCTGAAAGAAGCTATGTCTTCTGCCTGTCGCATGGGGAGACAGGACCCCCCCCCCCCTTGTTAACAGTCATGGCATTTACTCTTGCAGGCAACTTTTTGTCCTTTCAAGGGATGGGACGTTAGTTCCCAATTCAGCTGCAAAACAACCAGCCAGACATTTAACTGATGACAGACCTTCTCCTCTGGGGATGGCAGAACGTCTTGAGATCTGCTTTGCTTCCCAAAGCAGGTCAAAAGGTTGCTCTCCAATTTGTGAGCCCAAGCTAACTGCAACAGTTGGAGGGCTTCCTTTGGTGACGTATTAAAGCAAACAAACAGAGGCTGGATGGCCATCTATCGGGGATGCTTTGATTGGGATTTCCTGCATGGCAGAGGGTTGGACTGGATGGCCCTTGTGGTCTCTTCCAACTCTACGATTCTACGATTCTGTGGCGGGATACAAACCGCCATATAATACGTCTTCTATACGTACTAGGGTTAGGAAGGGGCGGTGCTTCCGCACCCCCCTAACCCTAGTACGTATAGAATACGTACAACATGGCGGCGCCCCTTCCACATGGGGACCGCCATGTTTACGTACTGGACGCATAGTGTCCAGACGTGTCGCGGCGCCTATGACGTCGCGAATGCGCCAGCGGCGCCTCGCGACGTCATAAAGGCGCCGCAAAAAGAAGCTCCGAAATGGAGCTTCTTTTTTGCTCCGCGCGGGAGCCGCGCGGTTTGGCTGCTGCGGCTCCCTCGCGGAGCAAATGGCGCCGGCAGGAGACTGCCGCAAAGCGGCGGTCTGTATCCCGCCTATGATTCTTTGAAACAATGGCGGTGAGGTTGGATCGACAAGAGAAGCTTGCAGTGTTTTCCTTAAACATGTTTCCGCTGCTGGAACCAGCCGCACTCAGTAGCCAGTGAAGCTGCCTTTTCTTCCCATAATATTGGTATGATGCTAAGCCCAGACAATGCCTTCCTCCTCATGTAAAGCATGTGTGCCTATCTTCCACAACCCAACTGGTCACCAACTACTTCTATACCCAATTGTTTTTATGTGGGTGAGGGTGGAGAGAGGAATTTAACTTTGCTGTCCAGTTTATTAGTAAAGTTGAAACCTCTGAAAAATCCTTTATTTGAGGATGGGGCTTTTGACCTGCTTTGGGAAGATGGCCATCTGTTGGGGATACTTTGATTGAGATTTCCTGCATGGCAGAATGGGGTTGGACTGGATGGCCCTTGGGGTCTCTTCCAACTTTAGGATTCTATAATTCTATGATTCTTAAGTAGCAGGTTTGGATGTGAGTCATAGCTGCACATGTTGGTCTCCATCATTTGGTCCTGCAGTATATAAACCTTGGGAGTTCATCTTCCAGTGAAGATGACTATCCCCTGCCCAAAGAGATCTTGGGTAGTCTTGGGAGGAATACGTTGCTTAGGGGCCCAGTTCTACCCCTCATTGGAAGGGGATGCTGGAACTACTAAGCTAGAGGACTGTGGTGCTTCTTCTGGTGTAGACCACCTGTTGATCATCAATATGATTATTTTATGGCAGAGGTATGTGTGAGTTTTTGGCACCAAAGGAAGGCTTAGGGAGACCTGGCACTGCAGCCAATTCTAGCCCAGAAAATGGGTCAGGGGTGTCTGGATGTTTCTGGCATCAAACGTAGCCCAAAAGACTCATAATTCCTGACCATGATGTACAAGATTGCAACTTCAGTGTCTTTTAAGAAAAGCGATGCATGGAGTCGGGAAGAAAAATGTCTTTAGACTGCTGCTCGGTTGTACAACCGAATGTGAATTTCTCATGGCGTGTTTCTTTTTTTAATTTAACAACTTGAAAGAGGGCTCTCTTGAGCAGTGCTGATTAACAGCCTTCAAAGGGATCTTGTAATCTGTTTATGCAACAAAATGTCAAATCGCTACACAAGGGAAGGAGGGAGGCAATTGAAAGCCTCCCCCATGGCTCCAGACACCATTGTCGGCTCTTAAACAACGATCTCGACATCTGCTGTTCCCCTTGATCTGAAGTGGCGGGACAGCTCATCCCCCTTAAATACCTTGTTTTGATGGCAAGGTGCTAAAAGGGAAATGCAAGCACTGAGCAAAATCTCACAGATTTCTGCCTCAATTATGCATTAGCATGCAAGGAGAGGCAGATTGGAGAATAATACTCCCAGACTGGGTTATTAACCCCAAGCTGTTCGCTTCTGCTCTTGTTTTGGCAGAGCAAAACATATGGGTGATGGTGATGGTGATGATGCCAATGACATGTGGATGAGGATGCGGAGGTTACAGATCGTTCCCAATTTGCAAACTGGAACCATGTAGCAGAAGAACTGGAAACATGAGGCATAATTTTCTGTGAAGATGCCAGCTGCTGGTGAAATGCCAGGAATAAACTCTTCCAGAACACAGCCTCATAGCCCGAAAACCCCACAAAAAACTATGATGCATAGCTACTTGGTGGAGTAGTCATATTTCAATGGGGGTGAGACACATTGCCTTCCCCCAATGTTGTTAGATTCTGGTGCCCATCAGTTTTAGCCAGTGGAGTTAATGGGCAGGATGATGGGAGTTTTCCCTCCAACAACATCTGAAGAACTTAGTAGCCAGGAGCTCTGTACATAACTATAGCTCCAGTTGATTGAGCTCTTTAACAGAGTTTGGGGACAAAGCCCAGGCCCACAGGGGTTCATTACATTAGTGTTTAACAGGGGAAGCCCATAGTCTTGTTCAGTGCCTCTTTAAGACTTCTCAGTATGGACAATGATGGACCTGCTGCAGTTACCTGCAACACTTGTGGGATGTTTGTCTTCTTGCCTACAGATGTGGGGAACTTCACCTGCACTAAGTGCAAGTTGGTAGCACTCTTAGAAGAGAAAGTACAGCAGCTGGCGGCCCAGGTAGCTACGCTTCAGCATCATAGGGAGCAAGAGGTTTTCCTGACCAGAACAGACCAGATGGTCCTGGATGGGAAACACACAGAGGAAGTTGCTGGGGAGGAGGAGGTCACTTCACATAGAACAGAGGCACACGGTTGGAAGAATGTCACACACAGAAATAGGGAAACCAGGAACCGTTCTGTGAGCTTGCAGCTACAGAATCGATTTGAATCTCTCCGTTATCAGAGATGATGATGAAGAGATGATAGACAGACTTCAGGGACAGAGCAGGGGACCCAGAGAGTTCCACCAAAGGGAACAGCCACTGCTAAGCCTCGGAGCAGGCGTGTGGTCGTAGTGGGGGCTTCTTGCTGAGGGGTACAGAAGCAGTGGTTTGTGGGCCTGACAAGATGTCTCGGGAGGTGTGTTGTCTCCCTGGGGCAAGGATCCATGATGTGACAGAGAGGCTGACAAGACTGGTCAAGCCTACTGACCAATACCCCTTTCTTTTGGTCCATGTGGGAACCCATGATACTGCAAGGTACAGCCTTCAGAATATCATAAAGGATTATGCCCAGGGTAGAAAGCTGAAAGAGATGGATACACAGGTTGTCATCTCATCTCTTCTCCCAGTTGAAGTGCATGGTCCAGGAAGGGAGAGGAAAATAGCAGAGGTGAATAACTGGCTGTGCAGATGGGTTCAGACATTCAATCAATTACAAGTCCTAACCATAATGCCCTATGTCTATCTAAATAAGCATGCTTTGTGGATAACCAGAAAGAGTTTATTGTAGTATATTAGCAGTAAAATACATTTTTGGCCAAAACTAAAAAGCAAGCATTGTTTTCACTATTATATCCCCGTATAAGCAAGCACTACCTTGCCCAACCATCCATCTAGAGACCTTAAAGGCTCCCAGTAATTCCCTATGTCTATAACCTCTCTTTCCCAGAACTAGGCTTCTTCTGCAACTTTCAATAACAACAGCAATAATAAGCATGCACAGCTAATAACAACTTCAAGCTTCAACCCTGGCAGAGGGAACATTAACAAGAGATCCTGACACTAATAGCCCTCAGTTACAGATCATCTTGGCATGTGTCATTATATTTATTCTTCCTAAAAGTGACTTTCCAAGCTCTGCTCCTATCCTGCTCGTTCTTTTGCTAGACCCAAACCAGTACAATTATTTTTGAAGCTAAATATATATATGAGTCCTTGGTCTCATAACCATCTCGTGTTCCCAAATTGCAAGGCAAATGTTCCAGATTAATCTATCTGGGCTGTTTGTTTTATGAGCCTCTGCTAAAAGCAATAATCTGTTTACTTGGAACCGTTTCCGCTTCAAAACCGAGAGCCCTGGGAGTGGATATCCATAACCCATATGGTATCTTTATCGCATAGGCCATTAAATGGCAGGGGATGGGGTGCGGGGAGCCAGCTAATATTTACTTTTGAAAGCATGCTCCTTGAGCTATCTTCCTCTAATCTCCTGCAAAACCTGATTCTTTAACACACTGCAAGTGAGGTATGTGGAAGGAAGACATGAAAGGCAAAAGAAATGGATTCTTCCACTAGAGAAATATATATATATATATATATATATATATATATATATATATGAATATAGGTATACATACAGATACATACACATAGCAATGCTAGGTCCTCAGGGCAGATGAAAATATGGATAGCTATGGATAACCCATCTTTAAATACACTGTATGAGCAAATTGGCTTCCTAATTGTGCTGCGTCTCCAGCAAATGGAATTGGATAGTAGCATGAGTTTCTGGCAGACTCGTGATCTTTTTGGAAGCTTCCATTTCTATGATCAAGATCAGATGTTTAATTTCTTTGGAAAGAGATGTACTGTGGATTAAAGGCTGCCCAGAAGCCTCGCTCTCTAATACTAGATGCATTGAGTTTATGACGAGCAATTGAGAATATTTTCTTTGAAGCTCACAGGCTGAGCATTAGAGCAGGTGCTTGGCATACCCCCCCTCCCAAAAAAAAACCCTGGGTTCATTCCATGTCATCTCCAGTTTTTTATGGGGAAATAGAAGGTTAGCAAATGATGTTCTGTCCCTGAGTCCCTGGAGAGCCTGAACAAGGTGGAAAAAGAGACTGTAAAAAGAACTTGGGTTTTATAAGGCAAGGCTTAATAAGGCAAGATTAAACTGCACTGGAAAGTAGCCAAGATGGCATAGTGGTTTGAGCATTGAAGCACTGGAGACCAGGGTTCAAATTCTTGCTCAGCCATGAAAACCTATTGGGTGACCTAGGGCAAGTCACATATTCTCAGCCTCAGAAAACCCTAGGATAGGTTCACCTTAGGGTCTCCATAAGTCAGAAATGACTTCAAGGCACACAACAACAACAACAACAAAGCTGCATTGGAATAATCTACTCTTATTCCATTTCCATTTCATTCTATCTCAGTTTTGCATGCATACAGTCATGAATCCATTCCACTCAATGTACTGTAAAATTGACCCCAAAATCCTGAGTCGACTTATCCATGGGTCAATATAAGTATTGTACTTTAACTCTTATTAAAAAAGAAACTATGTCCTGGTGAAAAGCAAGAGCATAATCTGTCCTGGAAGCATTGATCCCCCTCTGTTCTCTCATTCATCCAGCCTTTAGGATGAGCACAAACAGTTGTGCCTGCTGAAATTTTGTAGGTTTTTTGGCATTGCTTCCCTTGTTTCATCCTTTAGATCCTTTGTCACATGCCCCTAAGTTTTACCCTCGACTTATACACGGGTCGTATCAAAATCCATAATTTTGTCTCTAAAATCTATCTGCTACTCCTGATGTAGGACCAGAGAATGGTGGAAAAGTGAAACAAAACTCTGGAATATTGAGGCCTCATACCCACTTAAGCTTAGGAATTGCTGCTGAACTTGATTCCTGGATTCGGTTCAGAAACCGGTTCAGCAGCGAGAGTGGCTCCCACTAGTTTGCGCCTGAAGAAGGCTGGAGACGGAGAGGCCAGGGTGGATTCCAATCTAAATAAACCGATTCAGCCCAAAAGACTCACAAAAAACAGCGTCTTTCTGATGTGGGTTAAATGAGTTAAAAGCATGGCCCCCGTTTCTGAATCCCTTTGGCGATTTGGATTAAGCGGCAACCATGGTAGTTTAAATCGGATCGTGATTTGGTACTATCCGGTTTAAACCATAGTGGGAATGAGGCCTGAGTAAGCAAAACCTCTGCAACAAAGAGGCAAAAGAAAAAAGCAGAATTAAAAAATCCAACTATTTAAAATGTATGCAGACCTTGTTCATTGGAAACTGGAAGGAGACGCTTCATGGGAGAAAAAGATTTCACAGCACTGTCCCCTCAACCATTGCAGATTTCCTCTACTTTCTTAGCAAAGGAATATTCACTTAATGGAGTTAGCAGCTAAATGATTTTACTTTAATCTTTAATTGATTAATATGAGGAGCATTAATATGAAGGACATCTATCACATATATTTAAATGATTACACTTTAATCCTTAAGCTGAATGTTCATTTAAATTGTAAGACCTTCTGAGTCCCAATTTTGGGGGGAAAGAGGGATAACAACAACAACTACAACAATCTCTCTGTTATTGAGTTTGGATTTATATAAATTTCAGGTGCCAAGTAATCAAAAATCATGACCCCTGACTGACCCCATCGCAGCCACCATTATCCCAGAAGCGAGCTGACCATGTAGCCAAGCAGCCTTGCTGGATCTGGTCATAGGAAAAGGTAGATTTAAATCTTTCAAAAACCAGTTCTGGGAGTTGCCATTCCAGTTTCGCCGGCAACCTGAGAGAATGAGGACAAAAGAAGTTTGCCTCACCTATTGATGGCATTAAGTACCCAGCCATCCACATAGTGGTCTTCTCCCAAAGAAGTGGCAGACCCTTTTGTGTATCCATTGTTTAACTTTAGACTTAGTCAACAGATAGCCATCAAGACCTTTGTTCTGCAGGTAGCTATAGCCTGCGGGTATGTTTTGCAGTATAAATAAGACCTAGATTCCACTCTTCTTTGGGCTTGTAAGCTACAGTTCCAAACCTCTAACTCTGTCGAGCAACTGCTCTGGAGCTCTCCTGGGTACTGCGCCCTGCTGAAATCACCTGGGCAAGCCAAAGCCCACTGTCTCTTTTGGGCCTCTTGTTATCTAGCCCACCGGAACTTAGCTCCTAGCCACCGCGGTCGCCGCTCACTTTCCGTTCCCTGCGGTCGTGTCCACCTTCCAACCTCCCTCACATCCGTTGCTTGGAGAAGACTCCTAAGGTAATTATTTCAACGGTGCCTCTATCCTTCCTCCTTTACTCCCAAACTCTCCCCCTCCCTTGCTTTAGCATTGAATGTGTGTGTGCGTGTGTGATCCCTTTTGTTGTGTGGCTTTGATAAATGTTTAATTGCAACTCATTGGCATTGGAGTCTCTGTTTCTTGGGGTTGGACTAGATGACCTCTGGTATACACATAGGGACACGATCCTGCTGCGTGCGTTGTTAGGACATGCCTCTCGTAAATTTGAGCTAATTAAATTCCCCTAATTCGATCCTTCCTAACATTTTGGTGGAGAAAGCTTGGACTGGACGGACTAGATCTCGGAACGTAGGAGCAGTCACCAAATCCACCCCAGAGACTCAGAGGAGATAGGAGTGTGTGTGTTTTTCTTGTCTGTTTGGCCATCAGGGCATCTATAGAGGGTGGGATCCACTTTTCCTTCTTGTTTCCGCTATCTTTGTGTGGGAGAAAAAAAGAGGCAGCCTTCCTTCCCCGAATTCCCCTTCACAACCCACACCAGTGCAGTCATACACAGACCCCTTGTTTGGACTAAGGTAGGCAAGGGCAGGGAGACGTCCCTCCCAGAGGCTGTAAATACTAGGCACGAGGAGGGTATGCTGGATGGGCGGCCGGTTCCCATAGGATCCAGCAGGGCAGTGGTCCCATTTACCGGGCAGTTGGTTCCCGAGGAAGTTTGTAGGAAAACTCAAGGCAAGGATCTAGCTGGGGTCAGAAGCAAGAGTGTCTGCTAAGGATACTATTCGGGGAGGTCAACCCGATAGGACGGCCACACTTGAACTTCTCAGTGAACGGGTTAGAGGCACTAACCTGATCTTTAAGCCTGGGTCTAGTGGCATCTGACACATGGCGCTATCTGCGGTAGCGACCCGGTATTTGCCGTGACAGTGAGTGGTGGGAGTACCGGCTCCGACCCACGAGTTAACGGGCGGTTGGTCCCAATTAGGTCTGACGGGCGGTAGATTCCCATAGGTCAGACGTTGGCGGGAGATTGGTTCCCATAGGCCGAGAAATAGAAGTAGTTAATGGGCGGTTGGTTCCCACAGGTTGGCTACAGAGGCAAGGTGGTTCCAAGTGTTAGTTTGCAGTATGTAGTGGTGAGAGAGAGAGAGAGAGAGAGGAAAATGGAGATAGCGAGCTTGTGGAAGGAGGAGAAAGCTCAGGACAGATTGAGGAAGTGGATAGCCAAGTAGGGGCCCAATCCATGGGTCACCGGTGGGTTCCTGATGGACGATCCCTTTGCAACCCTCCTGGAGGCCTACAACCTCAAGACAGCAAGGAAGGGATTGAAAAGTGTCCCCCAGGCCGAGAAAGATAGAATAGCTTCATGGGGTCTTTGGGTGTTAGCCCACGATGCAATAGGGGAGTACAAGAAGTGACCAAGGGACAGCTAGGAGAAATGGTCACCCAGATCAGAGAAAAAGTCAGCGAAAACACCCTCCTAAATTGGACAGCACATGAGGCTGGACAAAGAGCAGATAGGGCAGAGAAAGAGAACACAGAGCTCAGAATTCGGAACAGGGAGCTCGAAGCCAAATTGGCCCAAGCAAAACAGGCAGCAGACTTCATTTTGTCCCAAAGGACAGAAGAAGCTGCCCAGGCCGACCACTCCAAGTGCGAGGCAAAAATTAGAGAATTGGAGAGCCAAATTAGTTTACGAAGCGCCATTGTGGCCACTGTGTAGCCAGGCATTTTGGAAATGGCTGTACAGGCAAATGTTATCAGGGAGAAACCCTTGCCGCGAGAGGCTTGGACGCCCCTTCCCTACAACCCCCATTGGAAAACCCCAGAAGGGAATTAACCCACGGAGGGGAGTCTTCCTGGAGCCCCCTTCACCCTGTTAGGACCCACAGCATGGTAGAGACTAAGGACCTTATCGCACACAAAATTTTAAACGTTCTGGGGACCGAAGGAGGACGCTCGTGTGTGCGCGCGTGCTGCAGAAAACGGAGTTTATCGCAACGAATACGTCCTCCAAGAGGCCCTGTTACGTCCCCCGGCATGCACCCGTTCGTGTCCAGTCCGGACGGCCGTGATTTTTTGCTGATGGAAGGTAATCCGTCAGGGAAAAATCAAGCCCGTCAGGACTGGACGCGAATGGGTGCTCGCCAGGGGACGGAACAGGGCCTCTTGGAGGACGTATTCATGTGCGATAAACTCCGTTTTCTGCAGCACGCGCGCGCACATGAACGTCCTCCTTCGGTCCCCAGAATGTGTGTGCGATAAGATCCTAAGGCAACCGCCGAGGATGGCACAGTCACCAAGCAGGTTGTAGAAACTGTGTCTTGGACACTGGCTGAAATCAAGACCATCGCAGATCAGCTAGGGAAGCTGAATCCCCATACCGGTGTACAATGGATGGCCTCTGTCATCAACACCTACCCCAAAGCCAAGGGCCATGACCTCACGCAGATAGCTAGATTGTGACTAGACCCCATTTATGCAGGACCCTTTGAAGCAACGGTCTCCAACTACTCCCTAGCAACCACAGACCTCAAGGACTGGATAGTTGTTGTAGTAAAAGAATCATAGAGTTGGAAGAGACCTCAAGGGCCATCCAGTCCAACCTCATTCTAACTGGAGTGTGTCCAAAGGAGGGCAACTAAAATGGTGTCGGGTCTGGAAACCATGCCCTATGAGGAATTACTCAGGGAGGTGGGGATGTTTAGCCTGGAGAAGAGAAGGTTAAGAGGTGATATGATAGTCCTGTTTAAATATTTGAAGGGATGTCATATTGAGGAGGGAGCAAGCTTGTTTTCTGCTGCTGCAGAGACTAGGATCCGGAACAATGGATGCAAGCTCCAGGAAAAGAGATTCCCCCTTAAAATTAGGAGGACCTTCCTGACAGTAAGGGCTGTTTGACAGTGGAACACACTCCTTCCTTGGAGTGCAGTGGAGTCTCCTTCCTTGGAGGTCTTTAAACAGAGGCTGGATGGCCATCCGTCGGAGATGCTTTGATTGAGAGTTACTGCATGGCAGATTGGGGTTGGACTGGATGGCCCTTGCGGTCTCTTCAAAATCTATGATTCTATGATTCTACGCAGATTCTGTGAACATATCTCTGACTGCACAATCTTTTAAATCCAACCGTTGCAATTGAGTTGTGTGTTTCAAAGAACTTATGTAATGAAGTATTGATCTTGAAAAGAAATAAATATACATTAAAAAAAATCAATAATGGCACCCAATGAAGTTTCTTAGCTGATACTATACATGGGATGTGTCTGCACAGCACAGTTATAGCACAGTCAAACTGCCATAGGTCCATCCTAGGGAATCCTGGGCATTGCAGCTTTGGGAGGTGCTTAAAATTGTCTATCAGAGAGCTCTAATATTGTAGTTCAAGGAAGTCAACATTCCCCCACCAAACTACAAATCTCAGGATTCCATAGGATGCAGCCATGGCTGTTGGGATGGATTCAAAGTGCACATTGGGGAGTGTGGAACATACCCAAAATGTGCAGGTCCCTCATAGAAAAAGCACAGACCCAGCAAATCTTTCCTTTGCTGATCTGATTTAGAGAAACTGATTAAACAACTCTGAAGTAATTCCCATTTCCAGGAGCCTTACCTCAGGAAAAGTCTGAAACCAACGGACCAAACTCTTTGGCAGTCACAGCTGGAATGGCAGCATGGGGAGAGAGAGGCAGGCAAGCTCCAACTGCCTGCCTGAAAGAAGAAAAAGCCCTCCTTCCGACCACCATCTTGTGGGGGAGAGAAGCCTGGCCTGAAAGACTAAGAGCCCTCCTTCCGACCACCATCTTGAGGGGGAGAGAGGCCTTGCCTGGAAAGACAAAGAGCCCTCCTTCTGACCACCATCTTGTGGGGGAGAGAAGCCTGGCCTGAAAGACTAAGAGCCCTCCTTCCGACCACCATCTTGTGGGGGAGAGAAGCCTGGCCTGAAAGACTAAGAGCCCTCCTTCCGACCACCATCTTGAGGGGGAGAGAGGCCTTGCCTGGAAAGACAAAGAGCCCTCCTTCTGACCACCATCTTGAGGGGGAGAGAGGCCTTGCCTGAAAGACTAAGAGCCCTCCTTCCGACCACCATCTTGAGGGGGAGAGAGGCCTTGCCTGGAAAGACAAAGAGCCCTCCTTCTGACCACCATCTTGTGGGGGAGAGAAGCCTGGCCTGAAAGACTAAGAGCCCTCCTTCTGACCACCATCTTGAGGGGGAGAGAGGCCTTGCCTGGAAAGACAAAGAGCCCTCCTTCTGACCACCATCTTGAGGGGGAGAGAGGCCTGGCCTGGAAAGACAAAGAGCCCTCCTTCTGACCACCATCTTGTGGGGGAGAGAGGCCTGGCCTGGAAAGACTAAGAGCCCTCCTTCTGACCACCATCTTGAGGGGGAGAGAGGCCTTGCCTGGAAAGACAAAGAGCCCTCCTTCTGACCACCATCTTGAGGGGGAGAGAGGCCTGGCCTGGAAAGACTAAGAGCCCTCCTTCTGACCACCATCTTGAGGGGGAGAGAGGCCTTGCCTGGAAAGACAAAGAGCCCTCCTTCTGACCACCATCTTGTGGGGGAGAGAGGCCTGGCCTGGAAAGACTAAGAGCCCTCCTTCTGACCACCATCTTGAGGGGGAGAGAGGCCTGGCCTGGAAAGACAAAGAGCCCTCCTTCTGACCACCATCTTGAGGGGGAGAGAGGCCTGGCCTGGAAAGACTAAGAGCCCTCCTTCTGACCACCATCTTGAGGGGGAGAGAGGCCTGGCCTGGAAAGACAAAGAGCCCTCCTTCTGACCACCATCTTGAGGGGGAGAGAGGCCTGGCCTGGAAAGACTAAGAGCCCTCCTTCTGACCACCATCTTGTGGGGGAGAGAGGCCTGGCCTGGAAAGACAAAGAGCCCTCCTTCTGACCACCATCTTGAGGGGGAGAGAGGCCTGGCCTGGAAAGACTAAGAGCCCTCCTTCTGACCACCATCTTGAGGGGGAGAGAGGCCTGGCCTGGAAAGACTAAGAGCCCTCCTTCTGACCACCATCTTGAGGGGGAGAGAGGTCTTGCCTGGAAAGACAAAGAGCCCTCCTTCTAGGCTTGCCATAACCCGGCTGCCCCCGTGAAATTCACGGATTGGAGTGTTTAAACCGTTTCCCGCCCGTTTTGCCCATTCAATCCCGGGTTCCTGCTGACTCCAGGCCAGATTTTGTCAATCTCCAGGCAAGACTTTTGACTGACAAGCTCTGCCTGCCTGGAAGAAGGCAGGATTGGCTCCTTCCCCCCATGTGACCTCCTTAGTCACGCCTCCTTCTCCTCCTCCTCCTCTTCAGCCAAGATGGATGCCTCCAGGGAGAAGGAGAAGGAGCATGGCAGGGGCTTCCTGGTCTGGCAGCCTCCCTCCTCCGTCACCAAGAGCTCAGCACAAAGGCAGGCACTAGAGACTCCCTTTAACGTTCCTTGCTTTGCCTTTCCTTTGGGGCTCCTCTCTGCTTTGTGGGTGGCTATGGCTTCTGGGGAGAGGAGGGAGAAAAAGCCCCAGGCGTCTGTCTCCTCCATCTAAGGCAGCCTCCTCTTCTTCCTCCTCCTCCTTTTCTTCCCCCTTCTTCTTTCCTTTCCTCCTCTTTTCCCTGGAGGACCCAGGGCTTGTTGTGTCTTTGCCTGATCCTGCAGCCCTATCCTTGCTTTTTATAGACTGTCATTTGTTTATACTCTCCAATCTGCCTGTACATGAACCTATCATGTGTTTTAAATTGGGATTTTGTCATTGTGCTGGCCAAAGGGCCCTAATAAAGTTGTTGTTGTTATTATCATTATTATTATTTCCTCCTCTTCTTCCTCCTCCTCTTCTGTTGTAACTGTGTAGAGTTCCCTTGGCATAGTTTCTTCAAAGGAGGAGAGGATTACCTTTACTTTCTCCTAAGAGGCTGAGAGAGTGTGACTTGCCCAAGGTCTCCCACTGGGTTTGCAGGGCCATCCTGGCTCCTCCAATTCTCTAGCCACCAAGCCAGCCCCCTCTTCTTCCCTCCTTCTTCTTTTCTTTCCTCTTCCTCCTCTTCTGTTCTTATTGTTATTGCTATTGTGTGCCTTCAACTCCTTTCTGACTTATGGCAGCCCTGCCAGGATGTGGAAATTGTAGTTTGCAGAATGGCTGTGGCACCAGAGACTTAGAACTGAAAAGCACTTTGAGACCATAATAAGGCAAACCTATCCTGGGGTTTCTTGGCAAGATTGTATTCTGAAGAGGTTTGCTGCCTGACCTATCATCTCTCCTTGAGGCTGAGAGAGTGGAGAGTAGGACTTGCCCATACTCTATTTGTTAACTCCAACCTTTTGGACCTTCTAGTATTGTCGTCATGATTCTTCACATGGTCTACCTTTCAGGATTACGCTTATCAAGAATGTTCACACACATTAAAATATTCTATGCTAACACATTGGACACACAAGTACAGTAACAGCCAAAACCTACTATGCAGTGATACCTGTATAGTACCAACCAAAATGCACAAAATATATCATGCAAGCTTTCAAAGCTCCACTGACATCTTCATCAGGCAAAAGTGTTAAAAATCCAACACAAGCAAGCAAGAAAGAAAAAATTATAGTGTAAATGTGCTATGTGTGTGTGTGTTTTAGAATTGGGTGTGTATGTGGCCAGAAAGGGAATTACATTCCTGACATCTGTCCAGGAATAATGTCAAAATGTCCTCCATTTTGATCATGCCTAAGAAACATGCATTCAGATTAACATTAAAAAAAAAAAAAAAAAATTCACCAAATTTTTTGCGTGTCCTCCATTTTAGAAATGTTGTCCTACATTTGAAAATCTTGTCCTACTCTTGTCCTACATTTGTCCCGGTTTGGAGGTCCTGACTTATGGCAACCCTACCTCCTTCTGACCACCATCTTGAGGGGGAGAGAGGCCTTGCCTGGAAAGACAAAGAGCCCTCCTTCTGACCACCATCTTGAGGGGGAGAGAGGCCTGGCCAGGAAAGACAAAGAGCCCTCCTTCTGACCACCATCTTGTGGGGGAGAGAGGCCTGGCCTGGAAAGACTAAGAGCCCTCCTTCTGACCACCATCTTGAGGGGGAGAGAGGCCTGGCCTGGAAAGACTAAGAGCCCTCCTTCTGACCACCATCTTGAGGGGGAGAGAGGTCTTGCCTGGAAAGACAAAGAGCCCTCCTTCTGACCACCATCTTGAGGGGGAGAGAGGCCTGGCCTGGAAAGACAAAGAGCCCTCCTTCTGACCACCATATTGAGGGGGAGAGAGGCCTGGCCTGGAAAGACTAAGAGCCCTCCTTCTGACCACCATCTTGTGGGGGAGAGAGGCCTGGCCTGGAAAGACTAAGAGCCCTCCTTCTGACCACCATCTTGAGGGGGAGAGAGGCCTGGCCTGAAAAGACTAAGAGCCCTCCTTCTGACCACCATCTTGAGGGGGAGAGAGGCCTTGCCTGGAAAGACAAAGAGCCCTCCTTCTGACCACCATCTTGTGGGGGAGAGAGGCCTGGCCTGGAAAGACAAAGAGCCCTCCTTCTGACCACCATCTTGAGGGGGAGAGAGGCCTGGCCTGAAAAGACTGAGAGCCCTCCTTCTGACCACCATCTTGAGGGGGAGAGAGGCCTTGCCTGGAAAGACAAAGAGCCCTCCTTCTGACCACCATCTTGAGGGGGAGAGAGACCTGGCCTGGAAAGACTAAGAGCCCTCCTTCTGACCACCATCTTGTGGGGGAGAGAGGCCTTGCCTGGAAAGACAAAGAGCCCTCCTTCTGACCACCATCTTGAGGGGGAGAGAGGCCTTGCCTGGAAAGACAAAGAGCCCTCCTTCTGACCACCATCTTGAGGGGGAGAGAGGCCTGGCCTGGAAAGACTAAGAGCCCTCCTTCTGACCACCATCTTGAGGGGGAGAGAGGCCTGGCCTGGAAAGACTAAGAGCCCTCCTTCTGACCACCATCTTGAGGGGGAGAGAGGCCTGGCCTGGAAAGACAAAGAGCCCTCCTTCTGACCACCATCTTGAGGGGGAGAGAGGCCTTGCCTGGAAAGACAAAGAGCCCTCCTTCTGACCACCATCTTGAGGGGGAGAGAGGCCTTGCCTGGAAAGACAAAGAGCCCTCCTTCTGACCACCATCTTGTGGGGGAGAGAGGCCTGGCCTGGAAAGACTAAGAGCCCTCCTTCTGACCACCATCTTGAGGGGGAGAGAGGCCTTGCCTGGAAAGACAAAGAGCCCTCCTTCTGACCACCATCTTGAGGGGGAGAGAGGCCTTGCCTGGAAAGACTAAGAGCCCTCCTTCCGACCACCATCTTGAGGGGGAGAGAGGCCTGGCCTGGAAAGACAAAGAGCCCTCCTTCCGACCACCATCTTGAGGGGGAGAGAGGCCTGGCCTGGAAAGACTAAGAGCCCTCCTTCTGACCACCATCTTGAGGGGGAGAGAGGCCTTGCCTGGAAAGACAAAGAGCCCTCCTTCTGACCACCATCTTGAGGGGGAGAGAGGCCTTGCCTGGAAAGACAAAGAGCCCTCCTTCTGACCACCATCTTGTGGGGGAGAGAGGCCTGGCCTGGAAAGACTAAGAGCCCTCCTTCTGACCACCATCTTGAGGGGGAGAGAGGCCTTGCCTGGAAAGACAAAGAGCCCTCCTTCTGACCACCATCTTGAGGGGGAGAGAGGCCTTGCCTGGAAAGACTAAGAGCCCTCCTTCCGACCACCATCTTGAGGGGGAGAGAGGCCTGGCCTGGAAAGACAAAGAGCCCTCCTTCCGACCACCATCTTGAGGGGGAGAGAGGCCTGGCCTGGAAAGACTAAGAGCCCTCCTTCTGACCACCATCTTGAGGGGGAGAGAGGCCTTGCCTGGAAAGACAAAGAGCCCTCCTTCTGACCACCATCTTGAGGGGGAGAGAGGCCTTGCCTGGAAAGACAAAGAGCCCTCCTTCTGACCACCATCTTGAGGGGGAGAGAGGCCTTGCCTGGAAAGACTAAGAGCCCTCCTTCTGACCACCATCTTGAGGGGGAGAGAGGCCTGGCCTGGAAAGACTAAGAGCCCTCCTTCTGACCACCATCTTGAGGGGGAGAGAGGCCTGGCCTGGAAAGACTAAGAGCCCTCCTTCTGACCACCATCTTGAGGGGGAGAGAGGCCTTGCCTGGAAAGACAAAGAGCCCTCCTTCTGACCACCATCTTGAGGGGGAGAGAGGCCTTGCCTGGAAAGACAAAGAGCCCTCCTTCTGACCACCATCTTGTGGGGGAGAGAGGCCTGGCCTGGAAAGACAAAGAGCCCTCCTTCTGACCACCATCTTGTGGGGGAGAGAGGCCTGGCCTGAAAGACTAAGAGCCCTCCTTCCGACCACCATCTTGAGGGGGAGAGAGGCCTTGCCTGGAAAGACAAAGAGCCCTCCTTCTGACCACCATCTTGAGGGGGAGAGAGGCCTGGCCTGGAAAGACAAAGAGCCCTCCTTCTGACCACCATCTTGAGGGGGAGAGAGGCCTTGCCTGGAAAGACAAAGAGCCCTCCTTCTGACCACCATCTTGAGGGGGAGAGAGGCCTTGCCTGGAAAGACAAAGAGCCCTCCTTCTGACCACCATCTTGAGGGGGAGAGAGGCCTGGCCTGGAAAGACTAAGAGCCCTCCTTCTGACCACCATCTTGAGGGGGAGAGAGGCCTAGCCTGGAAAGACTAAGAGCCCTCCTTCTGACCACCATCTTGAGGGGGAGAGAGGCCTGGCCTGGAAAGACTAAGAGCCTTCCTTCCGACCACCATCTTGTGGGAGAGAGAGGCCTGGCCTGAAAGACTAAGAGCCCTCCTTCCGACCAACAAGGCAATAGTTGCCCTCTCAATTCCTTTCTTTTTTGGAACTGCTCTGATTTCTCTCCCTTTTCTGTACAAAATAGGCATTGCACCTCTTCCCACTCTTCAGATGACTCCACAGTTATTGCTGAGATAAATGTATTTACTGCGGTTGGATGAGGCACAGCGTGGAACAGATGGGGAGAGATTGTTTTGATCCACTAACATGGTGACCCTGAAAAGTAAAAGACATCTCTTGAGTGGATTTCTCTCTTTCCAAGCCCTTCCTATTCATCTTGTTTACTTCGCCTCTGAAGGTTTGACACCTTAAGCTACTAATGGAAAGGAAACGGAAAAGCAAGCTTTTTTGTTCTTGGCATCATTTTCTTTTTCATTGGGTGGTACATGTCCAGGGCTAAGGTCTGATTTCCCAGACCCCAGCGACTGTAAGGCTGTGTTTATTTTTTTTCTGTTCCACCTTTCTCCCAATATTGGGATCAAAGATGACTCACTGGATGACTGAAAAACAAATGCAACTAAAACATGGTAATTTATACTATTCTATTAAAACTTGATTAAACAGATTGTCATATCAAAACAACAACAGATTGATCATAAACTGCATGCTAAAGCTTAAAGCTAATTGCTAATCCCAACCAGAGTAAAGTAGCTGAATCAATAGGATTTACCTAACTATTGTCTTACCACCTAGTAGTGGATTCAAACAGCCTACTCTAGTTGTGAGTAGCAATTGGATTTAAACCTACATCAGGTTGCATCCAATTGCCTTATCTATTCAACCTATATGTGGAAAATATCATACGCAGAGCAGGTTTAGATTCGGAAGAAGGGTGCTCAACGATGGCTCCTTTTCATCCTGGAGAGATGAAATCATATAATCATAGAGTTGGAAGAGACCACAAGAGCCATCCAGTCCAATCCCCTGCTATGCAGGAAATCTCAATCAAAGCATCCCCGACAGATGGCCATCCAGCCTCTGCTTAAAGACCTCCAAGGAAGGAGACTCCACTGCACTCCATGGAAGAGTGTTCCACTGTCGAATAGCTCTTACTTTCAGGAACCTCTGAATGTTGAGGTGGGATCTCTTTTGCTGTAGCTTGCATCCATTGTTCTGGGTCCTAAACTCTGGAGCAGCAGAAAACAAGCTTGCTCCCTCCTAAATATGACATCCCTTCAAGTATTTAAACAGGGCTATCATATCACCTCTTAATCTTCTCTTCTCCAGGCTAAACATCCCCAGCAACCTAAAGCATTATTCATAGGATATGGTTTCCGGACCCTTCACCATTTTAGTCGCCGTCCTTTGGACACGCTCCAGTTTCTTCACATCCTTTTTGAATTGGTGTGCCCAGAACTGGACACAGTATTCCAGGTGGGGCCTCATGCGACACATTACTTATTAGAAATGGCAATAATGCTAGCAATAATGCTAGAAAAAGAGGACAACCACATGCCAGATCGATAGTCTCAACCAAGGAAACCATAGCCATGAGTCTATAGGACCTTAGCAGAGCAGTTGAGGACATAGGGCCTTGGAGGTATATCACTCATGGGATTGCCATGAGTCGAAGTCGACTTGAAGGCAGCTGACAACAACGACAACCATTTAACATATTACGCTGAGAGTCAGTATGGATTGTGTGCATTCTTGCAAGCACGAAAGTGAACCTGAAAGACTGGTCCCTTTCTAGGTAAATCTGCTCGGTGACTGGAGGCCATTTCGAAGAGGTTTCCTATTAACTCCAAAATAGATGGCCTGAGGGCCAGGGAAGGGTGAGTTATAAAATGAAACAGAATCAAAAGCACTCTCTTGGTGCAGACAATTCACTCTAGTTGCTAGGAAGAAACACCGTTATGGCTGTTGCTGTGCCAACCCACCTATGAATTCTCCCTGGCTCCTTTGTGGAGGAAGATGAAAGCCCAGCGCATGACCCCTTTGGGGACAAGGGAGTGAGTGCATTGGTCCGACAAACATGACAGGCATTGGAGATGCCAACTGCGGGGCCTTTCATCCACGAATCTGAGGTTTGTTAGGTTTTAAAAAGAAGGACGCCAACTTGTGTCAAGCCTGACCTCTTTAGACTCAGACTTTCTACTCCTCTGGCCAGTAGTGACTCCTTTGAGTCTCAGGCTGCATCCGTACTGTAGAATTAATGCAGTATGACACTGTTTCAACTACTATGGTTCCATGCTATAGATTTCAGGGATTTGTCATTTTGGGAGAGATTTAGCCTTCTATCTCACAGAGCTCAGGTGCTACAATAAACTACAAATCTCAGGGTTCCATAGGATGGAGCCATGACAGTTAAAGCAGTGTCAAATTGCATTAATTCTGCAGTGTGGCAGCAGTGTCAGTCAGCAAGCAGAAGCGGCTGATGAGTCCAGTATCATTGAGCATTGAGCACTGTGTATCTATGCATGCATGAGCTTTCGTAAACTTGAGCCTCCTTCCTCAGGTGCATGTTTTTGTGTAGATGCATGCATTTGTGCAAACTGTGCTGGTGCAGTTTGTTGAGGCACTCAAGCTCTCTGACAAAGAAGACTCACAAAACTACAGCTCCCAGGATTCCACAGCACTGAGCCATTGCAGTTCAAATGGTGTCAATGTGGATTATTTCTGCAGTGCAGATGCAGCCTGGGACACACACACAAATCCATAAACTCTCCTCTTCCAACATATTGCCAGCTCCTACTGTTCTGCAGAGTTTTTGTTTTTCCTTAGTACCATCCAGTGGCAATAAAGATAATTCTTGCTACAATAGCTTTCAGGGAGGAAAAAGTCATTTCTTGGTCTCCCTCACCTCTATTTCTTTCTATTTCTTTCTATTCTTTCCTTTTTCTTTTCTGCTCCTGGGGAAGGAGTAGTTTGTTTCTGTAGAAGTATTCTGAGCAATGTTTGCAGGACTGTTCCAGGCAGAGGTTCTTCAATAAGAGGAGAAGACCGGACTTATCAAAGAACTTGTGAATTATTATTTTAATAAAACCAAATTAAACATACATTATTTCATTCTTTTTCCTTCCTAATCCTTCCTAATCCTGGATAAAGTCTCAGCAACTTTAATTCTCTGCAGTCTTTTCTCAGCCTTGCTAAATCAGTTTCAGCATATTCCCTCCAATTGAGGATCAAACTAGACGCGAAGGGGACTGCATGCTCCCCGTAATGAATTCACCCCCCAACAATAGAATTTCCTCAGAGATACACACTTCAGCGATCAAATTTAAAAAATATGTTCATGTTTTCCTCAGAGAGTATGTAGTCCTCTTCATGTCTAGTTTGGTCCTCAGTTTGAGTTGAAGGAATTTGCTGAAACCGATTTAGCAAGGCTGATGAAAGAGTGCAGCGGATTAAAGCTTGCAAAATAAAACCCATCCAAAATAAATTATATCCGTGATGATTCAAGTTCTGTGACAAAACAAACATCCTTCATCAATCGGAGAGTGCCAAGGGGAAAAATGTGATAAATATATTACAGTCAGTCCTCCATATCCACTGATTTTTTTTTATCCACTGATTCAACCATCCACAGTTTGAAAATAATTTAAAGATATATAAGTAGCAGAAAGTAAACTTTGATTTCACCATTTAATATAAGGAGCACCATTATACAGTGTCATTGTATTGAATGGGACTTGAGCATCCACGGATTTTGGTATCCATGGGGGGGGGGGGGGTCCTGGATCCAAACCTCAGCAGATACCAAGGACCCATTTTACCTAAATAAATAATTAATAAATAAAACTTTTATTTATATCCCACTTTTCTGTGACAAGACAATCAAAGCGGCTTACAACACATTAAAATCCACATTTACAAAATTATATCCCAAATTCCCCCCTTAAAACAGGATTAAACAAGTTATAATTAAAACATCTATTAAAAACACAATAAAAAATGCAGTGAGGACAGAGCGGTGGGCAGTCATTCTGTGGCCAGGCACTTTTATTCAGGAAAGGCCTGCCGGAAGAGATCTGTCTTGACATCTGGTTTTTAAAGGCTGCAATAGATTCCTCCCAGAGGACTTGAGGGTGCGGGGCGGATTATATGGAAGCAGGCGATCCCTCAAATAGGTTGGGCCCAAGCCATGTAGGGCTTTAAAGGTTATAACCAACATCTTGTACTGTGCCCGGAAACTAATAGGCAGCCAGTGAAGAGATTTTAAGATGGGTGTTATTCGGTCACTCCTAGTTTTTCCGGTGACCAGCCTGGCTGTCATATTTTGCACTAGTTGAAGTTTCCGGACTAGGCACAAGGGTAGCCACATGTAGAGCGCATTGCAGAAATTGTGAAGTTACCAGTGAATGTACAACAGTTTCTAGGTCCTTTACTTCCAGGAAAAAGCGCAGCTGGCATATCAGCCGGAGCTAATAACAGGCACTCTTGATCGTCGCATTCACCTGATTTCTCATGTGAAGCGACGGGTCTAGAAGCACCCCCAGACTGCGAACACAGTCCTTTGTGGAGAGGACTGGAGTTTGCAACCCTATACCTGGTTTGGGGGCCCCTACTGTAAGTACTTCTGTTTTGCCTGGATTCAGCCTGAGTCTGTTTTTCCTCATCCAGCCCATTACCGCTTCAAGACACTGATTGAGGGGAGAAATGCCATCTGTTGTCATAACTGCTGATCGGGACATGGAGAAATATATTTGGATGTCATCAGCGTACTGATAACACCCTGCCCCATGTCTGCGAATGATTTCCCCCAGCGGCTTCATATAAATGTTGAATAGCATCGGGGACAGGATGGCACCTTGAGGGACGCCACATTTAAGTTTTAATAATAATAATAAAATAAACCTAATTTTAATAATAATAATAATAATAATAATAATAATAATAATAATCTGTATTTGTATTTTCCTGCCTCTCCCTGTGGACTGAGGTGGGATTACATCAACAATTTTTAATTAGGTATCACCTTTATCTTCCTCATTTATGATGTTTCTGATATTTAGGTTTGCAAACCAAATCATATATGGCTAAAATGGTGCCCCTACATGAATATAGTATGCTTACAAAAAGCACAGCATTTGTTGGTGTTTGTTGTTGTTGTTGTTGTGTGACTTCAAGTCATTTCTGACTTAGAGCAACACTAAGACAAACCTATCATGGGGTTTTCTTCGCAAGTTTTGTCAGAGGGGGTTTGCCATTGCCGTCCTCTGAGGCTGAGAGTGTGTGATTTGCCCAAGGGCACGCAGGACGTTTTCACATAGAGGAATGTATCACTGTCCCAAAAGAAGAAGAAAGGGGAGGGGCAATCTGAAAATGCAAGGAATTACATTGTAGTTTATCAGACGCATAGACAAACACAGCGTCCATCTGAACGAGAAAGCAGTGCGGATGCGAATGAAATCATCACGAGTACATATCCATTGGCTTCTTGATTTTGAATTAGTGTGTTTGCGCTTGTGCAGGGAGAACAGGATCCCATGGCTGAACTGGAGATGCATTTCATACTAATGCAAATGCGAATTGACTATGAATTCGCGGTGGGAAAGGATTTATAAATTCGATATTTTTCCAAATTCAGCTATTCTTCGGATGTCTCACAATTGCATTCGGATTGCCTTCCATTTGGGTGCGACGTCGTTTGAAAATCTTTGGCGAAATTAAGTGAAATTCCTTGGATGACCCCAGATTAACCATTCCAATTTTCTCTGTGTGATAAAGTTCCCAGTGGGCTTCCATGGCCAAGCCGGGATTCAAACCCTGGACTCCCAGTACTCAAACCATTACACCACGCTGGTCCCTCCACAGCATTTATACAACAACAACCAAGGGGGCTCCACTGACAATTCAATGAAGACTAAGCATGCTTAGTAGCTACACAATACTGGCTGAACAGTGGGAAAGAGATGGGAACCAAGAGTAGGGAAGAAAGTGTGCAATGAATCACTTAGGCTGCTGCCACACTGCAGAGATAAAGCAGTTTGATACTATCTTAATTTCTAGGACTGATCGCTATGGAAATCTAGGATTTGTAGTAAGGTGAGGTGCCAGAGCACTCTGACAGGGAAGGCTAAATGGCTCACCAAACTACAAATCCCAGAATTCCATAGCATTGGGTCATGGCAGTTAAAGTGGTCTCAAACTGCTTTATAGCTGCAGTTTGGCAGCAGCCTTAGATGACGGAGTAGAAGGCATGCTTATCAAATTTGTAGATGACACCAAAGTGGTAATGAATATCCCCAGAGGACAGGATCAGAGTACGAAATGTCCTCAACATATTGGACTGCTGGGCCAAAACTAACAAAATGAATCTGAAGAGAGAGAAATGTAAGGTGCTACATTTAGGCAGGAAGAATGAAATGTGCAAATATAGGATGGGTGACACTTGAAAGCAAAAAAGGATCTGGGGTCTTAGTAGACCTCCAAGCTAAACACGAGTCAACAGTATGATGCAGTGGCTAAAAAAGCCAATACAAATCTAGTAACATAGTGTCCAGATCAATGGAAATATTAGTGACACTCCAAAGGTCAGGACATCAATGTTGAAAAGGATATTCGCAAGCTGGAACTTGTCCAAAGAAGGGCAACCAAGATGACCAAAGGTCTGGAAGCCAAGCCTTCTGAAGAACAACTTAGGGACTTGGACATGTTTAGCATGGAGAAGACTGAGAGGTAGCATGATAGCCATCTTTAAATGTGGAAGATGTCGCAAGGTTGTTTTCTGCTTCAGAGATTAGATCAACAACCAGTGGATTCAAATGATGAGAAAAGAGATTCCACCAAAATATTAGGAAGAACTTCTCTAATGTAAGGGGTTTTTGACAGTGAAATAGACTGCCTCAGTGGTATGGACTGTCTTTCTTTGGAGACTCTCAGGAGTGCTTTAGGGCCTTTTCTGCATGAGGAAAACAAATCCAAATGGAAAAGGAGAGTACCAGTTTTCTCATTGTCTCCCCATATGATGTTGTAGCATTTCCGTTCTCCTTTCCAAGGAAGATGGTTGTAAAAGCGTGCCTTTTGCCAAACAGGTTTTTCCAGCACAACAAAAGGCATTCCTTTTGTCAAAGGAAACATATTCAGGGGTAGCCGTGTTGGCCATATAGCAAAGTAAAATAACATCCAAAATCCACCAAACAGTGCTACCTTTATTCGGCCATCCAAAGTACACAAAATACATGTTGCAAGCATTTAACGCTCCACTGGCTTCTTCATCAGACAAAGATGTTAAAAAATCATACAGGAGAGAAAAAAATCTAAAATGACAATGTTATTCACAAGCCTGCATTTTCTCAACCACAGTGTGGTTGTTGTGTAGTTCTTATCACTTTTGTAAACTTGGTCTACTTACTCAGGGGAATGGTGTGAGTCCAGTTGATTCCACGCATCTGAGAAAGCAGATCAAGTCTACAAAAGCTTATGCTACAACTTCTTTCACTCATTCTCAAAGGTGCAACATTCTCTGCCAAGAGATTTGCTTTCAGGATCTCAGCACAAAAACTGACAGCCCTTTGGCTTCTTTAAAAATAGTATTTTGGTGCAGGCTTGTGCTGGAGCTGGAAAAATACTAATTCTTTCCCCGTAGTGGGTTTCCCAAGACTCAAGAAACCCCTGCAAGAAGAACAGGAAAAACCATGTATGTTTATGTACAGGATAATGTCCTTAAAGATTTCTCAAAGTACATATACAGCGAGTCCTTTATATCCACTGGGGTTTGGTTCCAGGGGCCCCCATGGATAACAAAATCCATGAATGCTCAAGTCCCATTAAATACAATGGCATAGTGAAATGGTGTCATATAAAATGGCAAAATCGTTTTTGCTTTTTGGAATTTATATGCAGTGGACCCTACACATTTACTGGGGTTAGGAACACAGGGCCCCGTGAAAGTGGAAAAAATGCAAATTAAAAAAGATTTTTTTTTAACCTAAGAAAACATCTCTCTACGACTCTCTAGGTCAGGGGTAGGCAACCTTTTTGAGCCAGGGGCCAGGTAGCTGTCCCTCAGACAACTGGGGGGCCGAACTCAAAATGGCGCCTGGAGTGGCACAGAAGCTGAGGCGGGGGCAGCAATCGGCGGCAGGACCGGGCTGGGGCCGGTCCCAAGGCCTCGCCGGGCCGGATCCGGCCCGTGGGCCATAGGTTGCCGACCCCTGCTCTAGGTCTTCCAACACACATTATGGTCAACATTCACTATAAAATTACAGTGGAGGACCTTTAATGCCTAAATAAGTGGTTTCTCTAGGAATCTCTTGACCCTCCAGCACAACTTTATGGTCAACAACTGGCAGACATAGTCTACAAAATTGCACCGGAGGACCTAAAAATGCCTAGAGAAGTGGTTTCTCTAGGACTCTCTAAGGGGCTGTACAGATAGGGATGCCATAACCCCGCGGCCCCCGTGACAATCACGCTTTTCGGGGGCCCCTCCCGGTCCCGGTCTGGTTTGGGGCCCCCCATGCCTTGTTCCCGGTTCGGGGTCCTCCTCCTGCGGCCATAGCCGCTGCCGCTAATGCGGCTGGCTGCGGCGCCAACCCACCTCCTCCTCCTCTTCGTGGTGGGCTGGGCAACGCCAACCCACCTCCTCCTCCGGCTCCGCCTTCCTCCTCCTCCTTGGCGGCAGAAGCGCCGCCGCCACCGCGTTAGGGCTTGCCTACCCGCACGCGCGCGGCTCCAAAACAGGAGCTCATCCCTTGCTTTGGCCAGCCAGCCATTGGCCAGCTGGCCAAAGAAGACAGGCTCCTCGGCGCGCGCTGCCCAGGCCTCAGCAGGGGCTAGTGGCAGCGCGCGCGCCTGCCCCAATTCCCTCTGCACGCGCGTGCCTGCCCTACCTCCCTCTGCGCGTGCGCGTGCCTGCCCTGCTTCCCTCTGCGCGCATGCGCGCCAGCCACCCTAAGGAGGAGGAAGGGGGAGCAGGAGGAGGAGGAGGAGGAAGGAGCTGGAGGAAGGGTGCCTGAAGGCCAGGGCAGAATTGGGCTGGAGGAGGAGGAGGAGGAGGAGGAGGAGGAGGAGGAGGTGGAAAGCTGAGTCAGTGGCCATTAGGTCTGCCTTGGTTTTTTGGGGTTTTTAAATTATTTTTAAAAATATAAAATACTTATTTTATTTTATTTTATTAATTTTTATTATTGCTTTTTATTTTTTTATTTCTTTAATTTTTATTAGTGCTTGTTTTTATTTTATTTTATTAATTTTTATTATTGCTTGTTTTATTTTATTTCATTATTTTTTTATTATTGCTTGTTTTTATTTTATTTCATTATTTTTTATTATTGCTTGTTTTTATTTCATTAATTTTTATTATTGCTTGTTTTTATTTTATTTCATTAATTTTTATTATTGCTTGTTTTTATTTTATTTCATTATTTTTTATTATTGCTTGTTTTTATTTTATTTCATTAATTTTTATTATTGCTTGTTTTTATTTCATTAATTTTATTATTGCTTGTTTTTATTTTATTTCATTAATTTTTATTATTGCTTGTTTTTATTTTATTTCATTAATTTTTATTATTGCTTGTTTTATTTTATTTCATTAATTTTTATTATTGCTTGTTTTATTTTATTACATTAATTTTTATTATTAAATATATACACCCCTGCCTTGTTTTTTATTTTTTCCCCATTATTTTTTATTATTAAATATATGCAAGTGCATTTTCTGTGTATTTATGGCGCTTTGAATGCTAACAAGTCTGCCTTTCTTGGACAATTATAGTGATGATGATGATGATGATGATGATGATGATGATGATGATGATGATGACGATGATGGTGATATTGATATCAACAAGCCTCTGAGGCACGGCCAATGTAACTTGCTGTGATTTTTACAAACTCATGCGCAGTGAAGAAAAACCACAGTCCCTTGACCAAATACACACTTCTGAGAAGTACAGTTGAACCCGAGGGCAAATACATTTCTGCCATCTGTCTAGGAATTATGCCAAAATGTCCTCCATTTTGATCATGCCTAAAAAACATGCATTTATATTCACATTTTTAAAAAAACCTCAATTTTTTTGCATGTCCTCCATTTTTAAAAAATGTATCCTACATTTGAAAATGTTGCCCTACATTTGTCCCGGTTTGGAGCTCCTGACTTATGGCAACCCTATGTACAGACAGCCTCACAGGCGTCTCTGTGCCACCCATGGAAGTGCTGGGTTGGGGGTGTGGCAACCGCATGCCATACTCCCAACCCGGTATAAAAAGGAGCAGCAAAATGTGGCTTCTATTTGCATCGTACAAGGGGCACCATAAGTGCCCCAGTGCAGTGTCAAGAAACCCCTCGTGCGTAGCACCATTTGGGCACTGCGCACAAGGGACGTCATCATGGTGTGCACCATCTGGATGGGCACGCACCATGATGGCGGCCAGGTGGTGATAGTAGGGCTTTGAGCATGTAAACACTCAGCCCTACCTGAGCTCTAGTTCACGGGTCTGTACAGGCTCTCAGTCTTCCAATGTGACTATATGGTCAACTTCTGGCAGAGTCATGATGGAGGACCTAGAGATTCCCAGAGAGAACATATTAATAAAATCTGCAAATAATTAAATCCACAAAGCTGCAAATGTGGAGGGCTGATTGTATATTCTTTAACATTTTCAACCCATGGATGGCTGAATCTGTGAATAAGGAACCTGTGGATATGGAGCGCCAACTGTATTAGAATAATGCACAGTGGGGGAGAGAACACTCTAGAAATTATTTGTCCTTGCAGGCAAAGACTGGCATCCCTCCTCCTTCCCAATCTGGAGCTCCAGTTTTTCCAAGTGCTTCAAATTTGCTGAGGCAAAAGCACCCTCATGTGGATTCTGAAGGCATCTACCAAGCTGCAAGCAAGAAAAAGAGGGCAGGTTGTTCCTTAGCCAACATTAGTTCCAGTCTAACTGCAGACACAATGTAAGCTGCCACCCAGGAGAATAAGAAATATATGCTCCCAAAATATTTGTTCCATTTGCAATCCCTGAAGGAAAGAATTGGTGGCACAGGATTATAGCACAGGCTATAAAATGAATGTAGATGGTGCAGATGGGAATTGTTCGTGTTTAGTCAGCCAGCCATGCCCTTTTCAACGCTACTCCACTCCATTCCACCTCCTTTATCCCTTATTAATACATAATTTGGTCACCAAAATGGAAATCATAAGGACGATGGGGAAAGAAAAAGTCACCCTTGGATGCATTTTTGGAATAGGTGGTCTGTAGACGTTCAAAATGTTGTTGCTTACTTAAAGAAGGTTTACCTAACCTGGCTGTTACATTTCCTTTGAGGATATTGCAAGTTTTGAATTAAAAGTTTGCTTTCAAATGTTGGGAATACTCTTTTTTTCCCCTGGACGTAAGATCTTATCCTTTTTCTTTCCATGTTTTTTCAGCTTCTTGTACCAAATTGTCTTTTACAGATGTAATGCCCAGGAACAAACTTACTTTGTTAATGGAAGGACACCTGTCCTCTTGATATTGTTTCAATTGACTCTTTAACATCTGCATGCACTTAAAATTTTCCTCCGCTATTGTGCAGCCAGGGTTAAATAGCTACTGGGCTTTTCGTCCTAATCCTTCCAACCAATGTGGGGCAACTGTTAGGTTAGATGCTAGATCTGACAACGCTGCAATATTTTACTGCAGCACAGGGTGGGGTCTATGATATATCAAAACAGATAAATTGCATCAAAATCAGGGCTCCAACCAGCAGATGGCAGCAATTATAACTGATTTCCAATCAACTAATAATGTTTCAGGAGGTTGCAGGATTCAGGACTTTGGTTGCAAGTTCAACAATTCTTTACTCCAGTGACAGCAAACCTTTTGGGGACCGAGTGCCCAAACTCAAAGGCGTAGCACCTGGTGCCGGGGGGACTTCCAGGGGACTTCTGGGGCAGGACGTCTGCCTTCTGGTTATGGGACTTCAAGGAGTGGGACTTCCCCAGAGACAGCTAAAGGCCCACACAGGCGGGGGAAGAGGAGGAATAGGTGCACCTTCAGCTGCCTCTCTGGAGACAGCTAAAGGCCCGGGATGGCAGGGGGAAGATGAGGAACAGGCCTCCCAGGCCTTTAGCTCTGTCCGGAGAGGCTGCTAAATGAATGGGAGGGCAGGGGAAGAGGAGAAAAAGACACACTCCTTTTCCCCCACCATCCCTTCCCTCCGCATGCCCTCCAAAATGGTTCCGTGTGCCAGAGAGGGCATGCGTGCCACAGGTTCGCCACAACGGCTCTATTCCAAGGTTAAGAAAAATTCATGCTTCCCTTCATGAAGGAAAGGAATCATTTCCAGAATTTTCTTCTACTGCTGGTGTTAAGGTGGAAAGGACCCTATTATGATTATTGTCACCATGAACCTCAGATGTCTTGGTGATTTCCTGTCCAGACTGATAACCTCTATTCTCCAAGGGCCATCTGCACGTAGGAAGATATACAATGTACTTCATCTGCTGTCTTGCATCATCATCAGCAGCAGCATCAGCAGCATCATGGGACGCTCACTGAGAGCTTGGTAGTGAGTCACATTGAATGCCATTCTGAGCCTTCCCTAGGCCTGCCATCATGAGAATAAGAGGAAGCAAGGGAAAGCTTGGCTCAAAGGGACCTGAGAAAAGCCGGAGAAGTAATGTCATTAGGTGGTGTGAGGGGTGAGGATTTCACTGGGTGACACCATCTGAGGGGGCACCAAGCCTACCAGCAACCTCATGATGGCAGGCCTGGGGAAGGCTCAGCATGGCACTCAATGTGCCTGAGTGCCAAGCTCCCAGTGGGCATCCCATGATGATGATGATGATGATGGTAATGATGGCAATGGTGGAGCAGAATGTGGGTGGGGGGCTGGCACACTTCCCACCCCAGTCATATTTTGGAAGGCAGGAAAAGGAGGACAGGGGTGGGGTATAGAGGCCATGGGGAGAGAGGGGCAATGGTGGCAGCAAGGAGTGGGAAGGCGGGTGGGTGGGTGAACAAGGCAGCAAAGTTAGTAGGGCAGAAATATTACTGAGTCTGCCCTGCTCTCTGAGCTCCAAAAGGAGCCAGCAAGTCAGCTTCCCCTTTACCTTTACCTTCCCCTTCCCATTTACCCTTCACCTGGATGACAACAGGACAGCTCCCCATAACCATGCCAATGCCAATGCCCAGGAGGAAAGGAAAGTGAGGGACAGTGTGCACACAAGAGAGGCAGGGGGGTTGCACAGTACAAGAGAGGGACCTCCTCCCCTTGCCAGCAGTCATGATACAGAAAGCATCTCATCCATCTATCTGTGGGTTCATGTGTTTGCTGTTATTTTGATACTAGAAAGGTTAGCATGTGTGAAATAGCACCAAGGTGAGCAGAAGAAGGGGGCAGGTGAGATCTGAGCTGGTGGGGTTACTATCTGAGGTCACTGGCTTGATCTGCCGTTGCTCAATGTAAGGTTGCCCCCTCAGTTCCATACCTCCAATCACTCTGGGAAATGTGACCAGACCTCACTGGAAGAGTCCAGTGTCCAGTTCTGGGCACCACAGTTTGAGAAGAATGTGGACAAACTGGAACGTATCAGAGAATCATGGCAATCAATAGTCTTGGAGCTTGGGGTTTAGCTTGCAGACTAAGAGGGGGAATAATATAGCCATCTGTATTGGCCTTGATGGCCCTTGTGCTCTCTTCCAACTCTATGGTTCTATGTTCTTCAAATATCTGAAGGGATGTCATATAGATTGATCAAGCTTGTTTTCTGCTGCTCGAGAGACTGGAACAAGAATCAGTAGATTCAAATTACAAGAAAAGAGATCCGACCGAAAGGTTAGGAATAACTTCTTGAGTGGACAAGCTAATGTGAAACAGATAGCCTTGGAGGGTGATGGACTCTCCTTCTTTGCAGGTCTTGAAAACAAAGGTTGAATGGGCATGTCGCCAGAGTGCTTTAGTTGTCTATTCCTGTATAGCAGGGGATTGCACTAGGTGGCCATTGAGGGTCCCTTCCAGATCTATGATTTTATGATTGTGGGGCCATGCATGCCAGAGAAAGAGAGACAGATCTGAGCAAAGCAAGCCTGGCAACATTAGCACAAATGATTATTAATGATTCCATATGATTTGGAGGAGGTCCATGAGGTGACACCATGAGTTACTGCACTGGTTAACACCAACCCTAGTGTTGCCACTGAGAATACATTACTGCTAGAAAGAAGATCCTGTTCTTGCACATGGCACAGTTATATGCAGAACCCATGGTCCCCATCCTTAACAAAGCAGCCCCTGAAAGACAAAGGCTATATAAGGAACAGGAAGGAGATACCAAAGCTATCTCATTTGCTTCACAGGATTTTAAATATAAGAGCTCTATGAATCTGGCAACTCAGATCCAAAGAGAAAATATTTTCCCATGTGAAGAAAAACTGTCCTCAATGCCAGATATTATCCAGCACTTGGAAAACTGAGCCTCAAGACATACGGGCCGAAAGGGGCATGGTGGCGGCGATACTAGGATTCCGGACCATGCAGCAACTGCATGGTCTGGAACCCAGTATGCAATGGCAATGTCCTGATGGCAGCACCCAGTCCACATGGGCGCCACTGACATAAGGGACATACAGCATCCGCACGTCACTGTGTGTCCATTACGTCATGAGTGCGCCAATGGCACACTTGCGACGTAACCTGGGCGCCACTAAAAGAACCTGGAAAAACAGGTTTCTTTTACTTCCGGAGGGACATTGCCCGGTTTGGCAGCTGCGGCATTCCTCTGTAGTTAAAACAGGCAGACTGCCTGCAGACTGCCATTTTCGGGTGGTCTGTACTGCGCCTTACTTTGGGAGTGACAGTTCCCCATATCCAAATCCCCCAGCGACACTGACTGAGAGTTTCTGGGTGTCCTAGTCTCAGTTCTGATTTTAACCACAAGGCCCAGTTGCTTTCATCCAGACAGATCTCCCTTGGCTTAAACCAGGGGTCGGCAACCCCCGGCCCGCAGGCCAGATGCGGCCCGTGGTGGCGGCAGGACCGGCCCCAGCCTGGTCCTGCTGCCACTGCTGGCGCCTCCTCCTCCTCCTCCTCCTCCTCCGCCGCCGCCGCCCCAGGCCACACGGCCCTCCTCCTCCTCCAACGCGCGGAGGAGGAAGAGGAGGGCCGTGCGGCCTGGAGCAGAGGAGGCAAAGGGGGAACCCCCGTGCCGCCCTCCCCACCTCCCTGTGTGGGCCCCGCTGCCCTCCCTGTGCAGGCCCGTGCCGCTCACCTCCTTCTCCTCTGCCTCCTCCACCCTGCCCCCAGGCTGCATGGCGCATGGAGGAGGGGGGAGGAGGAGGAGGAAGAGGAGGAGTAGGGAAGAGAAGAACGAAGAGGAGGAAAAGGAGAAGGAAGAGGAGGAGGGGAGGAGAAGAAGAGGAGGAGGAGGAAGAGGAGGAAGGGGGAGCAGAAAAAGGAGGAGGAGGAGGAGGAAGAGGAGGAAGAGAAGAAGGAAGAGGAGAAGGAAGAGGAGGAGGGGGGAGGAGAAGAAGAGGAGGAGGGGGAGCAGAAGGAGGAGGAGGAGGAGGAGGAAGAGGAGGAGGGGAAGAGAAGAAGGAAGAGGAGGAGGGGGGAGCAGAAGAAGGAGGAGGAGGAAGAGGAGGAGGAGGAGGAGGAGGAGGAGGAGGGGGGGAGCAGAAGAAGGAAGAGGAGGAAGAGGAGAAGGAAGAGGAGGAGGGGGAGGAGAAGAAGAGGAGGAGGGGGGAGCAGAAGAAGGAGGAGGAGGAGGAGGAAGGAAGAGGTGATGAGTGGCCAGAGGCCTCAAGGTTTTTTAAATTTTTATTTTGGGTGCTTTTAATGCTAACAAGTCTCCCTTGGTTTGACAGTGATAGTGTGGTGGTGGTGGTGGTGATGATGATGATGATGATGATATGAGTCAGCTTGAGAGGCATGGATGCACTGTTTCAGAAGCCAAGAGAGTGTGACTTTCCAAAGTGCCTTTTCTGTGTGTTTTTGGTTCTTTAATGGTGATATTGATATCAGAAAGCCTCTGAGGCATGGTCAATGTAAATTGCTGTGATTTTTACAAACTCATGTGCAGTGAAGAAAAACCAAAGTCCCTTGACCAAGTACACACTTCTGAGAAGTACACTTGGTGCAAGAACAGTGAAACCACCTTGACATGTTCAATATGCATAGCCATGTTAAAACATGCTAAGTGTTAAACCCAAGGGGTTTGGTTATGCAATAAGCCTCTGAAATATGCAAGAGGCCACGTTAAGTAAAGCCATGTGAAATGCACAAATGTGCTGTTGTGTGTGTTTTCGAATGCAGGTTGGGGGTGTTTGGCCAGAAAGGGACCAAGGAGGAGAGGGTGGGCACATGCCTTCTCCTCCCTGCGGGGTTTCAGAGGAAGCTCCGCCCCTGGTGTACGGCTCTGCCCCGGAGGGTGGAAGCTCCACCCCTGGCATGCGCCCCCACCCCCGGAGGGTGGAAGCTCCACCCCCCCGGCTTCAGCCCCCCGAGTTGTCTGAGGGAGAGCAACCTGGCCCCCGGCTCAAAAAGATTGCCTACCCCTGGCTTAAACACACCGATGTGAGTCTTTTCTTCACCGGCAAATGAGCCCAGCTAGTTTTCAAAGTGTTCCTTAGTAAGTGAGGGCAGGAAGTCCTTGAGCTCTGAAACGCCTTCCATGTGTTGAACTGACACTGACACCACTTGGGTGGGGTTTGTGGGTGTTTTTTGGGGGGAAACGGCCATTCTTTTAACTGAGGCTCAACGTACGAAACACTAAGCTCTGGTTCCCCTTTGATCGTTTCATTTCCTGCACATTTCCTTGCTGTCCTTCTCCTCCTTTTGATCCAATGCTTAAACTTAGCCAGTAGTTCTTAAACTTTTACCCTTTACATGCAGACACCACCCACCCGTGTTCGATGTAGCATATAAATAAAAATATTTTCTTTGTTTAATGTGCATATTTTTGTTCACACACTTACATATATTCATATTTTAACATTTTACAGTTGATGTTTTGTATCTGTAGTGTTTCTGTTCCAAGGCAAAATCCACAAGACCTCAACTTAAGGTGGAATTTCTTTTCTAGTATTTTTATTATTTCCACATAAAAGCGCAACAAAGCATTATTCGACAATTTACATTCATCAATTACATTCTTTTTAAACCATTTCCTTTTATGTTTCAGAAATATAACGGACAGATTTCTTACAAGTTTTGAATTGCTTCTTTTTCATTGACCTAATGTATGACATAATATTCCGCTATAGATTTCTTTTCCTAATTTTGCTCTTGATCATGTCTTGTTTGGCTACTTTCTTTCCATTTTCCATCGTACTGTTGGGGTGTTCTTTTATTTACATACATTGATAAGTTGTCTAGTATCGCTAAATTGTTCACTTTTATTACCCACTCATCTATTGTTGGTATCATATTTAACTTCCAATATTTTGCATATAGCATACGGGCGGCAGTTATCATATACAATAGTACACTAATCTCATCTTGAATGAGATTGTCTGCTGGAGCGCGCCCGCTCCATACACGGGCATGCCATACGTGGTTTCCGGTTTATGCGGAAGCCGCACTGCAATCTACTGAATGGTATGTGCACCGCCATGAGCACGAGCCCCATTCTATCAAATGGGACTCGAGCTTATCCGGAACAGATCCCCGCGTAAGGCAAGGCTCCACTATTATGTCAATTATAGTTAACAAAATTTCTTGTACTTTGAATCCCCTGCTCCATGTCCTGGCCATTTCTTTAAAAGACAAATCACTACTACTACCCCAAAAAATCAAGGGGGAGGTTCAGAGGGGTCCTAGGGGCTACATGTTGCCAGCATGCCATATGATTTCTACCTCTGGACTTCCAATGTTTCAGAAAGGAGCCTTTCCTAGCATAATCTGGAGCTGCCAGGGATGGAAACTGGACTTTCCCTGTGCAATGCAGGTATTCTAACACTGATGTTTCGAAGGGCGGTATATAAATAAAGTTTTTATTTATTATTTATTATTTAACTAATCTTTTTTTCTTTTTCACCTCTGCCTGAGCACCAGATGGGCTTTGGAGGACAGCCCAGAGATCAATGGGTCAGGCAAAGTGAATCTGGGGAACCGAGGCTCTTTCCAGAGGAACTATGGGATGGGTTTTGCAGGACATCCCTGCTTCATGGCTCCCAAGACAGCCCAGGGAGCAATCTTCCCCAAAGATTCTCTCCCCATGGGGCGGCCAAAGCGAATTTGGGGAACCGAGGCTCTTTCCAGAGGAACTATGGGATGGCTCCCAAGACAGCCCAGGGAGCAATCTTCCCCAAAGCTTCTCTCCCCATGGGGCGGCCAAAGCGAATTTGGGGAACCGAGGCTCTTTCCAGAGGAACTATGGGATGGCTCCCAAGACAGCCCAGGGAGCAATCTTCCCCAAAGCTTCTCTCCCCATGGGGCGGCCAAAGCGAATTTGGGGAACCGAGGCTCTTTCCAGAGGAACTATGGGATGGCTCCCAAGACAGCCCAGGGAGCAATCTTCCCCAAAGCTTCTCTCCCCATGGGGCGGCCAAAGCGAATTTGGGGAACCGAGGCTCTTTCCAGAGGAACTATGGGATGGCTCCCAAGACAGCCCAGGGAGCAATCTTCCCCAAAGCTTCTCTCCCCATGGGGCGGCCAAAGCGAATTTGGGGAACCGAGGCTCTTTCCAGAGGAACTATGGGATGGCTCCCAAGACAGCCCAGGGAGCAATCTTCCCCAAAGCTTCTCTCCCCATGGGGCGGCCAAAGCGAATTTGGGGAACCGAGGCTCTTTCCAGAGGAACTATGGGATGGCTCCCAAGACAGCCCAGGGAGCAATCTTCCCCAAAGCTTCTCTCCCCATGGGGCGGCCAAAGCGAATTTGGGGAACCGAGGCTCTTTCCAGAGGAACTATGGGATGGCTCCCAAGACAGCCCTGGGAGCAATCTCCCCCAAAGATTCTCTCCCCATGGGGCGGCCAAAGCGAATTTGGGGAACCGAGGCTCTTTCCAGAGGAACTATGGGATGGCTCCCAAGACAGCCCAGGGAGCAATCTTCCCCAAAGCTTCTCTCCCCATGGGGCGGCCAAAGCGAATTTGGGGAACCGAGGCTCTTTCCAGAGGAACTATGGGATGGCTCCCAAGACAGCCCTGGGAGCAATCTCCCCCAAAGATTCTCTCCCCATGGGGCGGCCAAAGCGAATTTGGGGAACCGAGGCTCTTTCCAGAGGAACTATGGGATGGTTGTGTTTGTGAGACATTTATCCTCCTCTGCCAGAGAGTGCTGGTGCCATAATAAACTACCATTCCCAGGATTCCCTAGCACTGAGTTATGGCAGTTAATATGGGGAGACACAGAAGAGGACGAATAAGCGCCTCCTGATTGGCTCTTTTAAAAAAACATCGCAAAATGTATAACGAATTAAAAACGGCCAGGTAGTGGGAACGCAGGTACAGGCTACATCGGTGTATGTTACTCCGAATTAATGTGACGTCATGATGACGTCACTTTGACGTCGCCAAAACAAGTGAATGTGAATGAAAAAGTAACCAAACCGGTTTAAATATACACCAATTCATCCTTGAATGGGGACGAAACAGGGTCAATTACAGCCAATTAAAATAAAATGTTAAGTAAATGGGAACGATACAAATAAAGCGAATTGAAAAGCGGGATAACACTCGCTGTATTTTGAATCGCTTTAAAATGAACCGCTGTATTTACATTAGTTTTAAATCACAAGTGAGAACACCCCCAGTGACTTCCAAAAGTTAACAGGACAGGGTCATTCTGTTATTGTACTGTAACAGCAAGCCACTTGTACTTTTAAAAACAGGAAATAATTTTAAAGGAGCTTCAAGAGTAAAGAGCACAGAAAGGAGACCAGGAAAAATGGCTCTTCTCTTGGAAAGTCTTGTCCTCCCTCCTCAAGCACCAAAAGTAACCTGAGGCTGCCTTGCCTCAGTTGAACATGAATCAATAAAAAGCCAATGTGATTCTAGGCTGCATCAATAGAAGTATAGTGTCTAGATCATGGGAAGTAATAGTCCTACTTTATTCTCCTTTGGTCAGACCTCAACTGCAATACTGTGTCCAGCTCTGGACATGACAATTCAAGAAGGTGTGAGAACTGAGAACCTCAGGCTAATGATCCACAACTCGGGTTGCCATAAGTCAGGATCTCCAAACTGGGACAAATGTAGGACACATTTTTAAATGGAGGACACACAAAAAAATTTGATGATTTTTTAAAAATGTTACTATAAATGCATGTTTCTTAGGCATGATCAAAATGGAGGACATTTTGGCATTATTCCTAGACAGATGGCAGAAATGTACTTCCCTTTCTGGCCAACGCGCCCCCCCCCCCCCCCATTCCAAACAGCATATTTGGGCATTGAACATGGCTTTATTTTCCATGTATATTTTATTTTACTGGAAAAGTAAATTGGCCCCAAAAGTGGAAGAATGGGTATTGAAATTGCAAGAAATAATAGAATTAGATAAACTGTCAAGAAAACTGAGAAATGAAAAAATGACAATTTTTTTTGTAAAATGGAAAGGTATTTGAATATAAAGAAAATAATTGGGGAAAACAGACAATTAAAATATTAAAAGATTGGTAAAGAAATAAAATTTAATGGAATAAACAATGATAAGGTGAAAGATTTGATGAACCATAGTTGTAAAAATGCTAAGATAAATGGTAAAGAAGGAGAAATACGATTTAATTTTCACATTGGTTAATTCATTATTTTACATTTTCAGATATGAAAGAAATTTTTCTGTTGCTAGGCGAAACTCATTAGGAAAAGTGGATACCCCTGCTCAGCGAAATGAGAATGAAATTAAAAAAAGATGATATCTCAACATGAGAAAAGGAAATTAAGAACAGGGGGAACATATTTGAAGACTTAACTAATTCTTAAGAAGTGTGAGAATAATACAGGTCCGACTGTAATAGCAGAAAGATTTTTATGTTTTTTATGTAGAATTAATACTATATATCAGTGGTTCCCAACCTTTCTAATGCCGCGACCCTTTAATACAGTTTCTCCTGTTGCGGTGACCCCCACCATAAAAATATTTTCGTTCCTACTTCATAACTTTAATTTTGCTACTGTTATGAATCGTATTTTCATTGAACATAAGTAAAGCATAGTGATTAATCACAAAAAAGCCTCAGAGGATGGCAAAGGCAAAGCTCCTCTGAAGAAACCTGTCCCGAAAGTCCCAGGATAGGTATGCCTTGAGCCTTGGGCATGAAGCCACACTCTCTCAGCCTCAGAGGATGGCAATGGCCAGCCCCCTCTGAAGAAACCTGACCAGAAAGCCCCAGGATAGGTTTGCCTTGAGCCTTGGACAAGGAGCCACACTCTCTTAGCCTCAGAGGATGGCAATGCAAAGCTCCTCTGGAGAAACCTGACCAGAAAGCCCCATCATAGAAGGGCAGAGGGGTAGTGGTTCAAAGTGAAACTGAAACTCTTTGGCTGTGCTGCTGTCTCTCTTCTTTTTTGCAGAGCTCTATGTTCCTGAGAGAGGCAGGAAAGGGGACTCTGTGGGCAGTTGCTAAGCAACTGAGGAGGGGCCTGGAGGTGGCTGCTGCTCTAATGGGCCTAGCTTGACATGGCTATGCATATTTAACATGTCAAGGTAGTTTAACAAGAAGTGGACTTGCCCTCGGTTTCAGATGTCTTTCACCTGGGGTTGCCATAATTTTCTACCACCAAACTGGGACAATATGTAGAAAAATGTAGGACAAAATTTAGATCAAAATGTAGGACAAATGCAGGATAAAAATTTACCCCAAATGGTAGGACATTCAAGAAAAATGGAAGACATAAGCAGCTAAAAGCCAAAAAGTTAATTAATAATTTTAAAAAAAACACATTAATATAAATCCTTATATGAAAGAGATCTTATTGCACCTCTGAGACTAAATGCATCTGAGGAAGGAGACTTTCGGAAAGCTCATGCTGCCAACTTCTTTCTTTCATTCAGCCTCAGAAGAACTCAAAGCCAACCCCTCCCTAAACAAATATTCCCCCCAAAAAATTCCTTGGGAAAACTACACTCTCTCAGCTTCGGAAATAGGCCAAATCAAACCCCATCTAAACATACATCCCCCCAAAATATTCCTTGAGCAAAGGACACTCTCACCTCACAAAAAGGCCAAGTTGATGGTGCCTGCTCTTTTTTCCTGCCAGTTGGAAGCCCATCGGAGCCAAGGCCCCAGACAGCCCCCCATGCTCCAGCATTCCCCTTCCCAGGCAGGGAGGAAGAAGGAGGACATAAGCGGAGGAGGAAGAGGAGTAGAAGAAAGAAGGAGAAAAAGAAGAAGGATGAGAAAACGAAGGATAGGAGGAAGGGGTGAAGAAAGGCAAAGGAGAGAAGGAGAGGAGATAGAAGGAAAAGAAGGAGAGGAGGAGGAGAAAAAAAGGATAGGAGGAAGAGGAGAAGAAAGGTGAAGGGGAGAAGGAAACGAAAGAGAGGGGGAGGAGACCAAGTGGGTAAGGGGAGCACTGGGCTCCAACCCTGGAGAACAAAAAGCTAAGCCCCGGTCTGCCAGAGAAGCCCCCTGAGTATCCAAGTTGGGCAAGGTCACACTTTCTTCTCCACCCCCCTCCAACAAAGTTTCCCAAGAAAACCCCATGATAGGCTCCCCTTAGCAGAATCATATGCTGGAAGGAGTTGAGGGCAACCCACCTTGAAGCAACGATGGTTCCCCAGGCGACGGGGGGAGAAGAGAGAGGGCCTGGCTGGGAAGCTGGGCTCTCCTCTTCCTTCCCTCTTCTCCAGGCTGCATCCAGTGCCTGTAGAGAGGCCACGAGGCTGGTGGCGCCATGGGCCTCCTGGGCCAGGCCAGCACAGAAACCTCCTCTCCTCCAGCCACTGGAGGAGCTTCTCCAGGCAGAGGACTCCTGGCGGCTGTGCGCAAGCATGCCACCAGCCCTGGTCACATGTGGGGGCAGGGCCCAGAAAGCCCTCAGAAATGGCGGCAAGGTGTTGGGTTTTTTAAAAAAATAAAAATAATAAACATAAAATGGCAGGGAGAGGTCAGTGGGTTGGGGGCCCGGGACAGCATTGCAAAACTGGGCAGAGGCGCCCCCAGGGCCCAAAAAACGTGATTGTCCCGCCTACAGGCAGGACATGGCAACCCTATCCACAACCAACTTATTGTAAAACAAGAAAGTTTATTGTAAGATGCACAGCAGAAGTAACCACAAGCACATCTTTGCAGAATCTGAAGGCACAAGGAAAAATTCCCACTTTAAACCCCACCCAGGAATCAATCCCCACGGCCACCAGCCACCTTACAGTTGAAGAACCATTACATGCTATCCCACATTTCAAACCCCTTAGCAGGGCCCCATCCACAAGCCAAACCTCACCCTTAATATTCCACCTTATTTTTCCAACCCCCAACACTATACAATGTTTCAACACCCAGAACTATCTAGATCAATATATATATTAAACATATAACAGTGATCATATATGAGCTGAATATGTGAAGTGAATATTAAATAACTGGATATTTCTAATATTATACTTGATCTTAACTGGTTCTGACAGAAGGATATTGACAAGCTAGAGTGTATACAAAGAAGTTGAAAGGTCTGGAAACTATAAAGCCCTATAAAGATTGACTTAAGGAGCTGGGTATGTTTAGCCAGGAGAAGAGAAGGTTAAGAGGTGATATGATAGCCATGTTTAAATATTTGAAGGGATGTATATTGAGAATGGAGCAAGCTTGTTTTCTGCTGCTCTAGAGACTAGGACATGGAGCAACTACAGGAAAAGAGATCCCACCGCAACATTAGGAAGAACTTCCTGATGGTAAGAACTCTTTGACTGGAAGACACACCCTTGGAGTGTGAATCTCCTTCTTTGGAGGTTTTTAAACAGAGGCTGGATGGCCATCTGCGAGGGTTGCTTGGCTGTGTATTCCTGCATAGCATAGGGTTAGATGGGATGGCATTTGAGGTTTCTTCCAACCCTATGATTCTAGGACTTTCTTGGGAAGGACAACCAGACCACACCCACATCACACCCACAAATCGGATCATTCTCACAATGAATCCAAATCAGACATTCCCACTCAAACAGTTTGCTGAGAGGCCAATCGCTGCAGATTTTTGCACATTTGCATCAATTCCTAGTTGTCTTCACTCTCCTGTGCAAATTTCCATCTATTCACTCTCCTTCTGCTGAAAATGCACAGCCATGTGAATCTATCTGAAGCAGATGGATCGACACATGTTCCATAATCTGCATCCTCATAGATACTAACAGATACTCCGATAAAAACCATGCATCTGGATCACAGTCTATTCTGTCTATCACAGTCTATTCTGTTCTATGGGTAATTGGTTACTGGCCGAAGCCAAAGGTTGCTCAGCAATGGCTCCTTTTCATCCTGGAGAGAAATGACCAGGGTTCTGTACTAGGCCCAGTTCTATTCAACATCTTTATCAGTGACTTCGATGAAAGAATTGGGGGCATACTTATCAAATTTGCAGATGACACCAAACTAGGAGGAGTAGCTAATACTCCAGAGGACAGGATCAAACTTCAAAACGACCTCCATAGATTAGAAAGCTGGGTCAAAGCTAACAAAATGAATTTCAACAGGGAGAAATGTAAGTTAGTGCACTTAGGGCAGAAAAAAGGAAATAAATGTATATAGGATGTGAGGGGTACCTGACTTAACAAAACTGCATGTGAAAGGGATCTTGGAGTCCTAGTAGAACACACGTTGAACATGAGTCAACAGTGTGATGTGGCAACTTAAAAAGCCAATGCGATTCTAGGCTGCATCAATGGTCTTTGTGGTCTCTTCCAACTCCATAATTCTATGATTCTATGATTAGAATGTGGAGTATTTTAACTGTTTAGACAGACCCTGAGCCATAGCAGGAAAGAGTCTTTATCAGATTATTTCAAGCATACACACCTACACAAAAATCAATTCCCAGGAATTGATGCACAGCACAACACCACCGTGAGAGCCACACTGTCGTGTGATAAGGCTGAGGGAAAGGTGGGATTGACGCACCACTATAAATTGCCTAAATGCCGTAAAGGCACCAGATCCCGTCTGACCAGGGAAGCTAAGCATGCTCGGCCTGATAACAGAGGATTGATCAGAACTATCTTTGCCAAACTGGGACAGTTGGAGGGCATGTCCAGCTGACTAACTGGGACAGAAGAGGTCTTTTCCCTGGTAGCCAGAGCTGTGGAAGAAGGGGAACTGTGACCTGGGACTTTGACTGCATGGCGTTCCTAAATAGGCAGCTTCAGATGGGAGGCAAATGGTCCAACCTCCCTCAACTTGGCATCCTCCAGATATTTTAGAATGCATACTGAGGATGGAAAAAGCTTGTTTTCTGCTGCTCCAGAGACTGGGTCCTCACATTAGAGGAACAGATTTCACCTAAACATTAGGAAGAACCTCCGGTGGGTAAGAGCTGTTGGACAGTGTAACACATTCCCTCAGAGTGGAAAGGTGGGAGATTGCTATCATAGAGCATAGAATCATAGAATCATAGAGTTGGAAGAGACCCCAAGAAGGGCCATCCAGTCCAATCCCATTCTGCCATGCAGGAACTCTCAATCAAAGCATCTCCGACAGATGGCCATCCAGCCGCTGTTTAAAGACCTCTCCACTACACTCCGAGGGAGTGTGTTCCACTGTCGAACAGCCCTTACTGTCAGGAAGTTCCTCCTAATGTTGAGATGGAATTTCTTTTCCTGGAGCTTGCATCCATTGCTCCATTGCTACTGGGAATCCAAGTAGACCACAAGTTGAACATGAGTCAACAGTGCGATGCAGCAGCTAAAAAGGCCAATGCGATTTTAGACTGCATCAATAGAAGTGTAGTGTCTAGATCAAAAGAAGTAATGATGCTACTGTATTTTACTTTGGTTAGACCCTGCCTGGAATACTGTGTCCAGTTCTGGGCCCCACAATTCAAAAAGGACATTGAGAAAATGGAGTGTGTCCAAATTAAAATGGTGAAGGGTCTGGAAACCATGCCCTATGAAGAATGCCTTAGGGAGCTGGTTATGTTTAGCCTGGAGAAGAGAAGGTTAAGAGTTGATATGATAGCCCTGTTTAAATATTTGAAGGGATGTCATGTTGAGGAAGGAGGAGCAAGCGTGTTTTCTGCTGCTCCAGAGACTAGGACCTGGAGCAATGGATCCAAGCCCCAGGAAAAGAGATTCCACCTCAACATTAGGAGGCATTTCCTGACAGTAAGGGCTGATCGACAGCGGAACACACTTCTTACTCAGAGTGTAGTAGAGTCTCCTTCCTTGGAGGTCTTTAAACAGAGGCTGGATGGCCATCTGTCGGGTATGCTTTGATTGAGAGTTCCTGCATGGCAGAATGGGGTTGGACTGGATGACCCTTGGGGTCTCTTCCATCTATATGATTCTGTGATTCCCAATCATTCCTATCCATTCAAAGCAGTAGTTATAGTTCAAAACATCTGGGGCGCACCATGTTGAGGTAGGTTAACTTCAGGCCAGGCACAAGATGTAATGTGCAGTACCCTAACCACTAGGCTGCACATGCCCCTAAGGGCCTTCCATCATCTCAAGTTGTTTATTACCAACCTCCCGCACCTGAAGAAAACACGTTACCTAACCACTCAGTTTTGTCTTCATCCTTTGCAGACCTTTCCCTTTCCCACCATCCACCATCAGCTTAATACACAAAAGAAACAAAACTTACCAGATCTTCTGCATTTTGATGTTTGAAATGGGAAACAAGAAAAGGTCAGAGACCTATTTACCAGGAAGCAGCATCTAGGATCGCAATATCTTGGTCCTTTGCAAATTGCAACTGTAGGCATACCCCTAAAACCCTCTTTTTTCTCCTTTTTTCATTTTAAATAATAGAGAAATCAGGCCAAGCAAATTGCAAACTATTCAGGCAGGACTATCTAATCTTCTTTCTTCACTCATGCCCCCATTCTGTCACATGCACTCGTTTTCTTTTAATTCCAAAGCGCTCTCTGCAGATACATGTGTGGTTACCACAGGAACAAATGAAAACCAAGTTAAAGTGCAAAAGGAGGTGGGGAAAGGGGGAGAGAAGGAGAATGAGAAGGAGGAGAAGAGAGAGCATAAAAGATCCCTAGCTCCGCTCTGCAGGATGAGTGCACAAAATCAATGCAAGAACTCATAGGAACAAGAGAGGGGGAGCTATACCACCCTTCACTAATCTGTACCTTTCGGAACTACAACTCCCATTATCCCAAGTGGTTGTGGAGACTGGGGGTTGTAATGCAACATATAGAGAAGGTCACAGGTTTGGGAAGGCTAAGCGATACCAATGATTGTGTTCTTTGTGTTGCGGTTTGAGCGTTGAACTACAACTCTGGAGATCTGTGTTCAGTTTCCTGCTGGAGCATAAAAACCCACTAGGTAATCTTGGGCATGTCACACTCTCTCCTGCTTTTTGTTATAACAATCAATGCGGCGTACGTCATTAAAATAATACAATATATATACAAAGTATTCCCCTCCCCTTAAAGAATTGAACAGTTAAGGATTAAAATTACATAAACATTAAAATCAAAAGCGGTGGGCAAAATCATAGCATATGTGGGAGAGATCATTTTGGCCAAGTACTATTCCAGGAAGGCCTGCCAGAAGAGATCCGTCTTGACAGCTTTCTAGAAGCTGTCTAAGTTGGTAATTTGATGAATCTCATCTGGCAGAAGATGGAAATGGCAAACCCCCTAATGAAGAAACCTTCGAAGAAAACCCTATGAGAGGGTTGCCTTAGGGTCACCATAAGTCAAAACTGACTTGGAGGCACACAACAACTGCCTGGATCCATACCTAATATCTCAAAAGGTATTCATACCTAATACCTCTGGAGCAGCAGAAAACAAACTTGCTCCATCTTCAGTAGGATATCATTTCAAATACTTAAACAGGCCTATCATATCACTTCTTAACCTTCTCTTCTCTAAACATACCCAGTTCCTTAAGTCTTCCCTAAGTCCCTAAGCATGCACTATTTGGTCAAGCCGGGTGTCACCCATTCTATATCTGTGCAGTCTGTTACTAGGCTTTATGGGGGCATCCTATATCTCCATGGACCAAAGGTATGGAAATAAAGAAATAAGGTATACCTAAGTTTAGGAAACAAAGGAACAGTGAGAGAAGACTGCCTCACATCTTGGTTGGGATATAGCAATTCTGATTGTCTGGGAGATCAGAGACAATGCAATCCTATCTATGTTCACAGAGAAAGTCCCATTGGGTTCAACAAGAATTTACTTCTAAATCACTGTGGCCTGGATTATACTCCTGTTGCTTCAGTTCCTGTCTCCAAATGTTAAAAGAAAAGCAGAAGCAGAAACACCCACACAGACATATTCACTTTCCCCGGATAATGCCTACTGTCAAGCATGAGCAATAAACAATTAGTGAGTTAGCAGAAGAGTGTTGGGCTGTTGTTGTTGTTGTTTTGCAAAGGGAGGAAGATTAAACAATATATCTGCAACATCTACATCAAGTGTCTCCAAGGTACACATTGCCACAGTACCAAGAGGAAAAAAACAAGTTGCTTTTATTCAACAAGATGCAATACAGTTTCTTTTAATCCAGGCACAGGAACCCTGTGGCCATCCAGGTGCCATTGGACCAAAACTCTCATCATTCTTGACCACTGCTCACATTGTCTGGATCTGATGGGAGTCAGACTCTAACATCCAGAGAAACACAAATTCCCCCAGCTCTGTTTTGAATTATGAGGACCCCTCTCTCGTTCCGTCTTAATTTCCCCTGTGTTGCCACTGCCTTGATTTTACAAACAGCCTGTTTTCCAGCTGGATTTGGAGAATTTCTGACATTTACGTTACTCTAGAACTGGCACATATGCTATCAATCACTCTTTGCGGTGCGCAAACATTATTAAGCATGTGTCTTCCTGGCAAGATCAGATACCTCCTCGCTGACTCTGTTAATCTAATGTTCCCCATCCTATCCCTAAGGTTAGATGTGCAAAGAGCAGTTTTTGTTAGTACTCCAAGTTAGTCCAGGGATGCATTCAATGCACAGATCCCCCCTCTCTCACACACACACACACACACACACACAAGCAGCACAGTTTGAGAGCATTGCATAGAACTGTCAACAACTGGGATGCATTGCAATAAAAACTCCAGCCACCAGATGGCAGCAGGAAGCCTAGGTGCAGGGCTGGAGAGCATCGTAATATCTTATTGGATGCATCCCAATAACAACTTCAGCCACCAGGTGGCAGCAGGAAAAATTCTGGACTCCTTTTGGTCTCTTCTCTCATCTACTAGGCATTGCTCTCTCATAAACCAGTAGCAATTTCAGCCCAGCAGAAGAAGCTGCACAGCTGCATCCACACTGGAGAAATAACCCGGTTTGGCACCGCTTTAATTGTCCTGGCTCAAGGCTATGGAATTCTGGGAGTTGCAGTTTGTTGTGTGCCCCACAACAAACTCCAACTCTCAGAATTCCATAGCCTTGAGCCAGGGCAGTTAAAGTGGTGCCAAACCGGATTTATTTCTCCAGTGTGGAAGCAACTTTAGTTGGACTATAAGTCCAGAGGAGCTCTGGTGGCACAGTGGTTAAATGCTGGTACTGCAGCCACAAGGTTGTGAGTTCGATCCCAGGGCCTCCAGGGTCGACTCAACCTTCCATCCTTTCATAGGTCGGTATGCTCGAGCCCTATTGAGTACAATGGGGCTTGGGCTCGTGATGCAGTGCACATGCCACGAGCATGCGCGCCATTCATTTTAAGCTGTAAGCATAAGTTGAAAGACGTGTATGGTGCACTTGCATATGGTGCAGGCGCATTGTACATATTATTGCTATTGCTATTGCTATCCAGTTGTGATTTTGCATGGGAACCAGTGTCGTGTGGTCATTTGAACACTGGACTATGACTCTGGAGAACAGGGTTTGAATTCCTGCTCTGCCGTGAAACCCATTGGATGACCTTGGGCATGTCACACTCTCTCGGCCTCGGAGGATGGCAAGGGCAAACCCCCTGTGAAGAAACTTACCAAGAAAGCCCCATGATAGGTTTGCCTTAGGGTTGCCATAAGTCAGAAGACTTGAAGGCACACAACAACAACAAAAGAGCCAGTGTGGCATTGCAATTTGAGTGTTTGAGCATTGATTCGATGTCATGCGATTGAAATCGCCAATGGGAATGACCCCTTAGACTGTGGCTTTGGAGACCAGGGTTCAATTCCCAGCTTGGACATAAAACCCACTGAGTGACCTTAGGCAAGTCACACTCTCTCAGCCTCAGAGGAATGCAATGACAAACCACCTCTGAAGAAATCTTGCCAAGAAAACTCCATGATTAGGTTCGCCATAAGTTGGAAACAAATTGAAGGCACACAACACACAATATGGTGTGTTTGGTGGTTTTAGATTAAAGTTTTAATTGGGTTGATTGTTTAATTTTCAAAAACTTTTTTGATATGTATTGTTTTAGCTATTTTGTTTTAACTTCTATTTGAGTTGCATATTGGATGAAAGGCAGGATATAAATCAAATCAAATCAAATCAATGAACACCCCAATATGGGACCCAAATAGAAGTTAAAACAAAATAACCTTAGGACTGCAATAAGTTGCAAACAACTTGAAGGCCACAATACACACACTTTCTAGCAAGTTGAGCAACTCCCTGTTCCAAGCATTAGAATAATTCAGCTCTTGAATCTTTGCTTCTCAAAGGCCATACTACTATTTTTCAGAACGATTCCTTCCCAGATCAACAACTCTTCTTCTTCAAGGGCCACTTGACTTCAGGGCAACCTGGCGCAGAGAAGCAAGCTGTACTGAATTATTATTATTATTATTATTATTATTATTATTATTATTAACCTTTATTTATTCTTATGCTTGGAACTGGGAACTGCTGAGCTTGCAATAGAGATCCTATGCAAAATCACTACTGGCTGGAATGGTATAGGAGATGGGGCAAGCTGCAAGCAAGAAGGCACCAGCATCCCAAGAACCATTTTCTTTCTTTACACCTCTCCCAATATACAATTAATTAATTAATATATAATTAACTGCCTTCCTCGAAGAGGACCAGCCCTCCCTTCAGCCACCATCTGGGAGAGAGAGGCAGGTGAGCTCCACCAGGCCTGCCTGGAAGAAGAAGAGCCCTCCCTCCGGTCCATCTGCCTTGGTCCAGGCCTCAGAGGGAGAGAAGAATGCTGGACCTGATCCCCTCCCCCCTCACCATTCCCTTCTCCTTTTGTGTTGTGTCTTTTAGATTGTAAGCCTGCGGGCAGGGAACTGTCTGGTTAAAAAATAATAATAAATGTAAGCCGCCCTGAGAGCCATTAGGGCTGAAGGGCGGGATATAAATACCTAAATAAATAAATAAAAAATGGTTATATGCTAAAACACGCACACAAAGAAAATCTGAGAAAGCTAGGGTAGTGGTGGAAATAACCATCCCAGTCTGGTCCTTAAACTACATTTAAACTGCTGGAAACCACTTTATACTCTTCCTCCCCTTTTGTAGAGAGAAGAGGGAGCTACTGACATTGCTATGTCCATTCTATGCTAAACCACTGTTGTCTGGAAATCTCTAACAGCAGGCGCATCTACACGGTGGAAATAATGGAGTTTGAAACTACTTTAAGTGCTGTAGTTTCATCCTATGGAATCCTAGGATCTGTAGTTTTGCAAGGTCTTTCACCTTTTCTGCCAAAGAGTGCTGATGCCCACTAGGGTTGGCATCAATGGGTGTGGTAACTCATGGTGTCACATCCACACCCCAATTGAATTCCTCCCATTTCACACCATACAGAATCCTTGATAGTCCTTTTTTGCACAAACATTACTTGTAAATCATAATTCCCATATACCACTGAATGTAATACAGTTGGCCCTTCCCTTACACAGGGATCTGTTCTGGACCCCGCCAAGTAAGGGAAATACCGTGCAAAGTCAAGCCCCATTAGAAACAATGGGGCTCGTCCCCATGGCGCGCACCCGGCATACCCCATTGTTTCTTCCGGGGCACGGGAGAAGCCTTTCCGGCACGGCTCCCAGCATACATGTATAGCACGCCCGCATATGATGCTGTACTAATAATTGTGACATAAAGAACTAGCAAAATAAAAACTCTACATTTTGAATTTTGAAATTTTAATTTTTAAAAATTCTGGGGCCTCTGCTTTCTCCTCCCACTGAGCTTCACCCCACTCCCACCATCACTTAAAGCATTTTAAAGGGAAGCAGATGAATGCCACAGCCCATTTCTGCCCAAAGGTAGGTGTTTGAGGAGCACACACACACCCTTTAAGGTCTCACCTGGTGCGGTCTGAAGCCCCCACATCCCCTAGTGACACCACTGCTGATGCCTCACAAAAGTATAAACCCCAGGATTCTGTAGGAAGGAACCATGGCAGTTAAAGTGGTGCCAAGTTGTATTATTTGTACAGAATAGATGCACCCAGTGTAGCTCTTGCTCCTGGACTGAAATCACAACTTGGTTGGGATGTAGCGATTATGATTATCTGGGAGATGAGAGACAAAAGAAAGAATAAGAGAATCCCAGGAGATTTCCTGCTGCAAACTAGAATCATAGAACTGGAAGAGCATCTCAGTCAAAGCATCCCCAACAGATAACCATCCAGCCTCTGTTAGGCCATCTGTTGGGCATACTTTGACCGAGAGTTCCTGCATGGCAAAAGGGATGAACTGGATGGCCCTTGCGGTCTCTTCCAACTCTATGATTCTATGATTCTAAGAGAGCACAAGGTCCATCCAGTATCACTTCTGGGGAAATGCAATTGTCATGGGTCAAATAGTCCAAGTAGAACAAATGAGATTAGGCTTGACAACAATACATGTGAAAGGGACATAGGAGTCCTAGTGGACCTCATCTGAACATGAGTCAACAATGTGATGCAGCAGCCAAGAAAGCCAATGCGATTCTTGGTTGCATGAAGAGGAGTATAGTGTCTAGATCAAGGGAAGTGATAGTACCACTGTATTCTGCTTTGGTCAGGCCCCACCTGGAATACTATGTCCATTTCTGGATATCTCAATTCAAGAAGGATGTTGGGAAGTGGGAGTATGTCCAGAGGAGGGCGACTAAAATGGTAAAAGGTCTGGGAGCTATGAAGAAATACTTATGGAGCTGGGGATGTTCAGACTGGAGAAGAGATGTTTAATAGGTGATACAATAGCCATGCTGAAATATTTGAAGGGATGTCACATTGAAGAGGGAACAGGCTTGTTTTCCATGGTTCCAGAGATTAAGGCCCAAAGCAATGGATGCATACTACAGGAAAAGAGATTCCACCAAACTCTTAGGAGGAATGTTCTGACAATCAGAGCTGTTTGATAATAAAATATGCTGCCTTGGAGTGTGATGGAGTCTCCTTGGGAGGCTGGATGGCCATCTGTTGGGTATGCTTTGATTGTGTATTCCTGCAAGGCAGAATGAGGTTGGATTGGATGGCCTTTGGTGTCTCTTCCAGCTCTATGATTCTATAAAGTTCATATAACCAATCAACTAAGAGTTATTTGATAAAGACTCACACATATACACACATGCCTTCCAAACCACATTGCACTGAACTGTTCTGCATTTTTATTTTTGCAGAGCACCATCTAGTGGCATCGCAGGGCTCCTCCAGATGTGGAACCACAATTCCCCCTCACCACTAGATAGCATAACTGATGGCCAGGAATGATGGAGCTTGTAATCCAACATCTGTCCGGGAGCCAACAGAAATCAATGACTTGATGTTCTCTGCACATATCTGTGACTGGATGGCAAGCTACCCTGCACAACAATGCATGTGTGTGTCAAAGAATATTTGTCAAAGCAACACAAATGTTTGAAATTTTCTCTGCCAAGCGCTCTTCATTTCAACATAAACATTCTGATTCTGCCAAATGTCAAGCCATATGAAAGTGGAATAACAATGCAAGGAGCAAATGATTTCACTTGATAAGTTATTTCATAAACCTTGGGTGGCATTTGATAAATACTTTTAAAAGCCAGGGTTGGCACTAGATATGAATTCTCCTGTCCTCTTCGGGCTGAGAAGGCACCTGCAGCCACAGCATATTCCACCTCAGTGTGTATTTTTATTGCTCTTGTTATTCTTACCTATTTCCAGACTGTTTGGAGGTGGAGGTGAAGGAACCATTTGAATATACACTCTCATGCGGCCCACAGAGAGCTAACTTTGATTCCTGTCACATCTGTGCAACTAATATAACCACCACAGGAGGAACTTTCTGCAGAAAGTAGTTTGCACATAGCAAAACAACAGTGCACAACAACCCTTCAAGATGCAAGCCCAGCTGTCAGAAAGGTCTGGTGCCACGAAATACTACAAATCTCAGAATTCCATATTCCATTGAGCCACAGCAGTTAAAGTGGTGTCAAACTGAATTATTTCTGCAGTGCAGATTAGACCCCTTGGCTCCCAAGCATCTCAGGAGCAGATAAGTGTTCCCTCAATCTGCTGCCGTTGGCAATTCCTCCTTTATATATTTCTCTGTATGCAATATACAGTGGTCCATATTTGCTGGGCCAAGGGTGAAGGACCCCCATGAATCTCCAGGTCCTCCAGTGCAACTCTGTGGTCAACATGTGCCAGAAGTTTATCATAAGGGCAGTACAGACAGGCGGCTAGAAGCTGCTCCTGTAAGCCCTGCATCTGTGCTGCAGCATCCGCATGCTACAGAACAGATGCGCCACCAAAAAGAAGCTTCTTTTTTGCAGTGTTGCAAACAGGAAGGGGCGTTGCCATGATGCCATTTCCTGCAAGCGACGTCCAGACGCTGTGCCGCTCTTGTGCCATCATGGTGGCCCTTGTGTGGACAGGGGCCCACCATAATGGCGGCATCCATAGGGATTAGGGTTCCGACCCTAGAATCGCCGGCGCCACACTGCCTCCTGCCCGTTGGTACCAGGCCATAGAATCATTCTGGAGGACCTACAAATGCCTAGAGAAGTGCTTTCTCAAGGAACATCTAGGTTCTCCAGCACAACTCTATGGTCAACTTTCAACAGAATTGCGCTGGAGGACTTATAGATTCCTAGACAGAACATATTGATCAAAACCACATATAATCAAATCCGCAAAAGTCAAAACCGCACATGTGGAGGGCCAACTGTACATATCAATGTATCTTCAAGTCATTTCCAACTTACAGTAACCCCGATGTGAACCTATCACAGGGTGTTCTTGGTGAGATCTCTTCAGAGGGATTTTGCCAAAGTCTTCCTCTGAGGCTGAGAAAGTGTGACTTGCCCTAGTTCCCCCGGCGGGTTTCCATGGCTGAGCAAGGATTGGAACCCTGTTCTTCTGGAGTCCTTTTCCAACACTCAAACTATGCTACCAATCAGTGCAATAATTTTGAAACGTGGTGCACCAGATTTGCCACATCTAAGAGGCACCTGCTTATTCTGTCTCTAGCCATCAGCCCCAAAGTCCAGCCCTGGCAGCACCATTCAGGAAGGGAGAAATGGTGTCTTTCATTCCAAATCCATACTCCACCTATCAAAAGCAAAGAGTTAGCAGTTGGCTTGGGTGCGGGGGGAGGAATAATAGATTTCACATTCAAGCTCCCAGCAAGATCACGAATTTTAATTTTCTCCCCTCCCCTAAAAAAAGAATCCCGATTGAGAGGCAAGATGAGAAGCAATAGCCTCAAGCCAGGAATGTTATTGCTTTTTCTATCATTGACTCATTATGCAGCCAGTCTCCGGGATGCGATGACGACACTGGTTCCAGGGCAGGAATCCCAGAAGGCATGGGATGGCTTGCCAGTGCGCCAGCTTTGCAAGAGAGCTGACAATGTGTCCAAAGGCAAACATTGTTCTTTAGTAAACTAACATACGAAATATTGCAGAACATCAAAGAGAAACAGATGCAGAACATTACCTGTAGCTGGATCTAAAAATACTATTGGGCAACTCTGCAGTCCCTGTATTGTCAGCTGGGATTTGGGGGTAAAGAGAGCAAGGAATTGTGAAGTCAAAGGCTTTCATGGCCAGCATCCATAGTTTTTTGATGATTTTTCAGACTATGTGGCCATGTTCTGGAAGAGTTTATTTCCTACGTTCAACCAAGGGTCACACAATACATATATCCCACTCACTTCCATGCCATCATTCTCTGATGATGCCAGCCACAGATGCTGGTGAAATATCAGGAATAAACTCTTCCAGAACACGGCCATATAGCCCAAAAAAACCAACAAAAAACTAGACCAAGGAATTTATCACATGCCCCACGTTCTTGCCAAAATTGCATTAACAAAGGAGAGTGCATACATAGTGGTTTGGGTCACACAATCCCTCCATTAGTGTGACCAGAATCCAAAACACACTTCAGAAATAATCCAGTTTGAGACCACCTTAACTGCCTTGGCTCAGTGCTAGTGAATCCTGGGGACTGTAGTTTATTGGTGGCAATGGAGCTCTCTGACAGAGAAGGCTAAACGTCTCACAAAACTCCCATTCCCAGAATTTCCTAGCATTGAGCCAGGGCAGTTAAAGTGGTCTCAAACTGGATTAGTTCTGCAGTGTCTTTTGGACCTAGGTTGCCCCTGGCCCCTTGCACTCTCTTTGACTCTCGTCCTTAACCCAGCATCCCTGCCCTATGCCCTACCTTGAATGCCTTTCTTTCGTCTGTGTGTGTGTGTATTTTTGTTTTCATAAATGCAATTCTGGAGTTGTGCGATTGTGGTTTAACAAAATAAGAATAATGAAATAAACTAGGGTAAAAGGCTGTTCTCGAATAGTGAAGGAGACAGAGGAGAGGAGATGCTGTCGCCATGTAACTGCGCAATCCCAGAACTGTCATAGGAGTCATTGACTGGACCTGATGACTAGTGCTTGTTGTTGTATTGTGCCTCCAAGTCATTTCTGACTTAAGACAACCCTAAGGAGACTCTATTGTGGGGTTTTCTTGCTAAGATTTGTTCAGAGGAGGTCTGCTGAGAGAATGTGGCTTACCCACGGGTTTTCAGGGCCAAGATGGGAATTGAACCCTGGTCTCCAGATTCATAGGCCAACACTCAAACCAACGTGCCACGCCACAGTGGCTCTGGACTAGTTCTATACCAGCACTATTGGGACCGTAAGGATGGGTTTCTCTGTCAATGGCAAGGTACAAGTGAACCACACTTCCAGGAAAAGGCAATGACAAGAGGGAGATGGCATCACGCAATAGATATCGCCAAAGGTGCTATTATCGAACTGTTGTGATGATTTAAGAGTCATGTGTAATAAAGTCCAAAGTACCATGCAAAGTCTAACTAGAGGCAGAACACCATGAAATAAACTGAAGTCATAAAGGACCATTTATAGCAAAATAACCACCACAACAACCATCACACCATGCATGAAAATTCAACGACAAAAACACCTATTGAAAAGTCTCAGATCCCTGCCCATAACTCCTTTTTTGGCTATATCCAGGCTAAAATGGAGATCAGAAGTGACATAATGTTGCTCCCCGCACAGGTCTACATTGCCTTTCCAGATGGGCTTATGAATCTATCCCATTTATGCAGCTGGCTGGCTTTGCAGGTGTAAAACCCCAGCAGAATCCTGGTGAATCTTATTGTAATGAAGGCCCAAACAGACAGGTCAAAATAAAGCTGCTTAGGGTCACTTTGGAGATATGCTGTTTAAATGCTGCATGTGTCCTAAGGGGCCGGAAGCCTCACCAAAGCCATGCTCCAGTCCTAAGGACTGGAGCACAGCTTTGGCACAGCTTATGACCTCTTAAGATATGTGTGTCATTTAAACAGCCTACCTCCCAAGTGACCTTAAGCAGCTTTATTTTGACCTGTCTGTTCAGGCCCATTGTAGCATCAGTGTGTGTATGTGAGAGAGAGACATGAATAAACATTTGAGGGGGATCTTTAAACATATTGTTGTAAAAAATGAAATAAAATTAGCATAGAATAAAATCCTACTAATGAGTTACTTTTAATGTCTCAAGTCACTTTTTCAAGCAACTGGTCCTAATGCACCGGCTGGCATCCTGTGAGTGACTTACGATGGCGCAAGCTTGTCCGAGTCCCTTTTTTCCTTCCCACAAAGCAAAATGCTAACTGCACATGGGTTATATCGCCACTGCCCAGGCACAGCTTCAAAGAGAATGTGACTGCATTTCATGTCCTTTTTAAAAACAACAACCATGAATCACCTCAGCCTTCAGATGGAGGGGAGAAAATAATAATCACGCTTACTGAGATTAAAAATAGTGCGACCACAGAAATGAAAACAAAACATACTGCCAGGTGGAAGCGTTCCCATTTTCCCCCCTCCTCTTGCAGGCAGAGTTTGAGAAAGGTTGGGAAGGAAGTGAGAAGGTTGGTGGAGAGTACAAAAAAATATTTTCTGCATAATACCCTAACTATTAAAAAGAGTGCAGGATTCAGGGGTATCCTGAACTGCAAAAGAAGACTAAATGCAGAATCATCCCAGCAGCAAATTCTAGTCTCCTCCATTAGCCGGAGAACCCCCAACCTTCCAGGGGCAACATCATGGCATTGAGGAGACCAACTTGGCCCCATCCCAGATGAATACAAAGATTTGAGCAACACCCATGCTAAGCAAAAGTTCAGGTGATCTGAACAAAAGAGGGTGGCCATAGATGCTGAGGCATGAACCGGGAACCAAAAGGCCTGAGATCGAGAGTTAGCTTGAATTGTGACTGATCTTTATCACTGATCAGAGAGGAAAGCCCTCCGCCCATGCCCTCCATCCCTACTCCATCTGTATTTACACTTGTCCCTCCATATTTGCTAGGGTTAGGGGCACAAGACCCCGGTGAATATGGAAAAACCTCAAATAACAAAAACACCATGTTTTTACCTGACACCTCTCTAGGAATCTCTGGGTCCTACAGTGCAACTTTTAGTTAAAGTTGACCATAGAGTTGCACGGGAGGACCTAGATATTCCTAGAGAGAACATATTAATCAAATCCATGAATAATCAAATCCACAAATATCAAAGCCGCAAATATGGAGAGATGACTGTACTGTACAAGGATGATAAGAAGGCATAAGGACCTCCAACACTGGTGGCCATGCTAATATAAAAAGTGAAACAAAGAATTGGTTACTCACTTGATCTTCAGGCCAGCAAGCATGGTTTTGTCAATCCTGGGAAAAGAGGTAAGAGGAAACACTGTTAAGTGGATTGTATTTATTGTTAGAAAAGACAATCATGTTAGGAAAGGTAGAAGGTAGAAGAAGGACCACATGCCAGATGGTTGGAATCAATCAGGGAGGTGACTGGCATGAATTTGCAGGACCTGAGCATTGCAGTGGACGATAACGGATCTTGGAGATGTCTCATCCACAGGGTCACCATGAGTCAGGATCAACTCAAGGGAAGCTAACAACAACAATTTATTGTTACCATCATTGTCTCAGGTGCTTCCTTTTTCTGAAATGTAGAAGATGGGAATTGGTACTGACTATCCTAGCTTTCTCAGTTGACTTGCTTGCTTAAAAACAGCTTTCTTGTTCTTAAGACCGAGGGTAAAGGCTTGGGAATATACAAACAATGCATTCATCTCTCTGGTATTCAGAGATCATGGAGTAACATGGAGCCATCATGACTAGCCGTGGACATATCCTCTCTCAATAGGTCTAATTCCCCTTTTTAATGTCACCCAACTTCATAACTATCAATCCACAGGGACATCCACCAGGTGTGGGCATCATACAGTCCTCCCAATGGGACTGCAACTCCCATTATCCCTTCTCCTCTACTATGTCGGCCAGGGCAACAATATCTAGAGCTCACCATTCAATAACACACACACACACACACACACACACACACACACAAAACACCAGTGCTGATTTTTGGACAGATTCTGAATTTCAAGGACTTGTGCATAAACAATCCCAGCTGAGAACTATTTTCTAGCAGAAGTATGCAGATGGTTGGTTGATTGGTGGATCTCTGGAAAATTTGCAATCGATTGGAAAGAGTTTCTAACTCCAAGTTGTTTAAGAACAGACCAACAAAATGACTCTCCCCTTCTACCCTAGATTATGCTGCTGAAACAAAGAAAGCTGCGAGGAATCCAGACTGCAAGTGAGATGCAGTTCTGTACCTGAAGCAAATCCTCTTTAACTGTCTAGGTTCAGATTTCAATTTTTCATGTATGACTTATGCACCAGGCTGCACTTGGTAGGTTTCAGTTGAGCTAGGGCAGTGCTCATTGGACAGGGAATCCAGATATTAGTTGGACTTCAGCTCCCAGAACCCCTCATCACTGGCCATGGTGGCTTGAAGTCCAACAACATCTGGGAGCTAAGGTCCCAACAACATCTGGACCAGCCTCTCTATTAAGAACCAGTGGTCTAGAGAGACTGGGAGGGAAGGAGGGAGGGAGGGTGATATGTCCCAATTCCATATCATGATATATCACAATTCTGCCCACCCTTACTTTACAGACTTAACTAACGTTCAGTGGGCTTTGACTACAATAAGATTGCTTCCCTCCTAAGGAAACTTGCTAAAATATTTTTGGAGCACAGTTTCATAATAGTGAAACTGTGGGGTAGCAGCTGGAGTGAGGAGGAGGTGAAGTCTGCTGCTGAATTCTGTTGCTTCCAGTCAAAAAAAAAAAAAGAGAGAGAGAGAGAGAGAGAAGAAGAAGATCCAGATCTTCTACGGGAAGTGAGAGTTTCACTATGAACTGAAATTCAACCACATCTGGATGACAGAGAGTGAAAGTGCTACTTTTCATCAGTGAACCTCATAGGAGCCTTCAGTTCCAGGGAGCACTGCAATGTGCTGGGTATGTTTCCCAAGCATGTTTTCATGTTGGGTTTATTGAGTCCCGAGGCAGGCCTGAACAGTTACACGTCCCATGATGCAGCAAAGAAACAAGACCTCTTGTTCAACCAACAATTATGCATTCGTTGAATGTGAAGGATGGGATGGTTTGGAGGTGAGACATCAGGCCTCCAATGGTCAGTCTTAATCCTTGATCTTTTAAAACAGGAGTGGACAACTATGGCTGTCTTTCCATCAGACCTAACCAGTATAAGCAACATGATGAATGTAACTGTGGAAGATGCAGACCACAAATATCAATTGGGTCATCACTGTCTATCAGTGTTCTAAAACCACTCATTGTGAACCAAGTCTACAGTCTCAAAGTCCTGTTAAACTCAGTGGCAGCAGTGGCAGTAATAACAGTATTAGTGCTCTACTAGATCAGGTTAAAGGACCTCATAGTTCAATGAGTCTCAAGCTTTGGTCCTCAAGGACTTTCAGATTTCAACTCCCAGAAGGTTCAACCAACTTGGCCAATGTTCAGAGATTTTGTGAGCTGAAGTCCAATAACTCTGGAAGACCAAAGGTTTTGTAATTCTGTTTTCATAGTGCACAGTGCATAGTGCAGAAATAATACAGTTTGACGCTGCTTTAACTTCCATGGCTCCATCCTATGGATTTATATTTTGCGGTGGCACCAGAGTGCTCTGCCAGAGAAAGCTAAATAGGTCACAAAACTACAAAGCCCAGAATTCCATGCCACTGAGCTATGGCAGTTAGTGGTGTCAAACTGCATTATTTCTCCAGTGCAGATTAGACCTCAGTCTAGACAACCTACAAGTAGGAGATGAAGGGAATGCCACCTTTCCCTCTTGAATCAAGCTGGCCACTACCTGTCATGAGTTAACACAACACTGGATTAGATGGCCTAATAGTCTGAGTCCATAGAAGAGAGAAGTGGGATTTCCAAAAGTCCAGAGGCTACATCTCCCCTTCCATGAACTTGGATATCTGACCTTGCCCTGATCTACAAAAAATTGTTATGGCCAAAAACTGCCCATCGTACCTTTTAAGCATCCTTCTGCCTATCCTTTTACAAGCTCTTGGGGGAATTGTTTCAAAACCAGAACTGAGCAGATAGTCTTTTCCAGTTTTGACAATATGTCTCCCATTGGCCTAAAATAGATTGAAAGAGGGAAATACAGTGGGCCCTTGGTATCTCTCCGAGTAGGGTTGCTATATCCCGTCTGTGGGTGGGACTTTCCCGGTTTTGGGCGGGTCCGCATGGTCCCACCCCGGGTTGCCCCCACCCCTGGGCTTTCTTGCAAGTCTGCAACAGCGGGGGGGCTTCCCTCCCCTCTTTGGCTCCGCCGGAGCCGAGGGAGGGAAAGAAGCCTCACCGGCCGAGGCCAGACTTCTTTCCCCGCCTGAGCTCCGCCGGCAAAAACAGAGCCCAGGCGGGAAAAGAAAGCCTCCCTGAGCTTCAGCGAGGCTCCTTCGCCCTGCCTGTTCCCCTCCGCATTTATATTAACATTTTTTTAAAAAATCACTCATTTTTTCCGTGTGTCCTCCATTTAAAAAAAATGTCCTACATTTTAAAATTTTGTCCTACAGGAGGTCCTGACTTATGGCAACCCTATCTCTGAGGAACATTCAGGCTGGAATGAGATCCCTGGGGCATGCTATCTTCAACCCAAGGACCAGCCCCATTTCAGAAGGCAATATGTTTCATGGAGCAAGATGGAGGTCTTGGTCCAGTATTGTCACCAGATGGGACTCAGTGGCCTGGACCACTTTTAATTAGATCCCAGAATTTCTCATCCATACTGCGATGGTTGGGGCTTCTAGGAACTCAAGTTTATCAACATCCACACAATGTGGTAGTCTCTCTTTATTTGGAGGCTATCAAACAGAGGTTGGATGGCCATCTCCCAGGTGTCCTTTAGCTCTGGGCTCCTGCCTAGGAGGGGAGTTGACTGCATGGCCCTTGTGGTCCTTTTTAGGGGGCTATTCCCAGTTACATTTAAATGCGCATGCAATTCACCTCTGCTCCATGTTGGTGAATCGATTCCAAAAGGTCTGTAGTTCCTACTGTGAAAGTGGATGCTTTCATAACCCCCCTGCAATCACTTCTTTTTGGGCACAATTGTTATCCCCACTTGTTTGCATTGCTTCAAAATGTACATCAATCATCTGTGCGTCATCAGTGATGTGTGTGTGTGTGTGTGTGTGTGTGTGTGTGTGTGTAAATATATATATATAAATCCATGGAAAATTTGATTCATAGATGTTGTAACAAGACCAATGAATCAAATTTTCTGTGAATTATTATTATTATTATTTTTAAAAAGACCCCTGCCATGCCTGGATCACCCAATCCATTTCCCCAGTTCAGTACGATTGCGATTGATCGCTCCAGGATTAGAACCAGTTCCAAATTGGAACAACGATCATTGGATTCAATCAGTGAATCCAGATGTTTTTCATAGTGGGAATGACCCCTAGCTTTATGATTCTATGAATAGCTAAGCCCCTGCCCCAATTGGGAACTACAGATGTAAAAAGAGGTGGAAGAAACAGAAATTACAAATTATTGTTATTGCTATTCATTTGTATTTCATTCTTCTCCCAAAACAATGTGGCCTGCAAAAATTAAAACTTGTTAAAACAAATGCATATACAAAGACACATGCGCATATATATATATGTTGACTTCAATGTATATAGAATCATAGAATCATAGAGTTGGTAGAGACCACAAGAGCCATCCAGTCCAACCTCCTGCCATGCAGGAAATCACAATCGAAGCATCCCCAACAGATGGCCATCCAGCCTCTGTTTGAAGACCTCTAAGGAAGGAGACTCAACTACACTCCGAGGGATATATATTGAATATATATATATATATACACATTTCCCACTTCACAAGGCAATATATTTCATGGAACAAGGTGGAGGTCTTGGTCCAGCATTGTAACTTATGGCAACCCTAAGGCAAACCTATCACAGGGTTTTATTGGCAAATTTCTTTGGAGAAGGATTGGCATGGCCATCCTCTGTTGCTGAGAGAGAGTGTGACTTGCCCAGAGTCACCCAGTGGATTTTTACATGGCATGCCAGGATTTGAACCCTGGTCTCCAGAGTCGTAATCCAACATTCAAACCACTATATAAAATATACAGAAGTTGTTATTAGAATGCAACTGAAGTATCCACGGCATTTAAGTCATTACATTCATTAAAAGTCAAACAATAAAGTTCAGTAGATAGAGCAGAGTTTTGAAGTCAAGGAATTATTTAAAGTCTGGGGAAGTTTTGCAATGAAATGGGTCCTGTTTTGCAGCCTGAGAAGGTTTTGCATGGATCTGGGGCTCTAGTTTGCATAGTTTCTTGGAAAGGCAATGATCAAAGTAATATTCTGGGCATCGACAGGGGAAGTGTGACCTTGTTGGTGCTCTTGGACATCTTAGCGGCTTTCGATACCATTGACCACGGTATCCTTCTGGAACGCCTGAGGGAGTTGGGCATCGGAGGCATTGCGCTCCAGTGGTTCCGATCCTATCTCTCGGGAAGATTCCAGATGGTGCAGTTGGGGGACACTTGCCCCTGTAAGAGGGAACTCACATCTGGTGTCCCTCAGGGAGCTATTTTGTCCCCCACTTCGTTTAACATTTACATGAAACCACTGGTAGAGATCATCCGGAGACATGGGGCGCGGTGATATCAATATGCTGATGACACCCAAATATGTTTCTCTGTGTCCCCGACTGATGCAGTGACTAAGGATGGCATCTCTCCCTTGAATGCTTGCCTGGAGTCGGTAATGGGCTGGATGAGGGAAAACAAACTCAGTTTGAATCCAGAGAAAACGGAAGTACTGGTGATAGGTTCCCCAGGGTCAGGGAAGGAAATTTGTCCACCAGTCTTGAATGGGGTCACACTTCCCTTGAAGGACGAAGTTCGCAGTTTAGGAGTACTTCTGGGCTCGTCCTTGCAGTTGACATCTCAAGTAGATGCGACGGTCAGAAGTGCTTGCTATCAACTTCGGTTGATATGCCAACTGCGACCCTACCTGGGCCAAAGGGACCTTGAAACGGTGGTACATGCTCTGGTAACCTCTCGCTTGGATTTCTGTAATGCGCTCTACATGGGGCAACCCTTGTACCAAGACCAAAAGCTTCAGTTAATACAAAATATGGCGGCCAGATTGGTCACCGGTGCATCCAGGTTTGACCATATAACATCTAAGCTGAAAGATCTGCACTGGCTGCCTATTCGCCTCTGAGCACAATACAAGGTGTTGGTTATCACCTATAAAGCCCTACATGGCTTGGGCCCGAGTTACTTGAGGGACCGCATCTCCCCATATAATCCGCCCCACACTCTCAGAACAACCGGGAAGAACTTGTTGGAAATTCCACCTTCTAAATATGTTATTACTTCCCAGATGGCCTTCTCAGTAGCGGCCCCACAAATCTGGAATAGTCTTCCCGACGAGCTCCGTCTTATCACCCCCCTGGAAACATTTTAAAAGAGGCTTAAAACCTTCCTCTTCTGTCAAGCCTTCTCCTCTGGAAAATGAAGTCGTGTACTCTGATCCCATTGACTCTCTACCTCACCCTATTGATTGATTGATTGATTGAATGATTGTTTTTAGATTGTATATTGTATTTAGTGCTCTTGGTTTTATCTATTTTATGATGTTTTTGTAATTGGTTTTAAACTCTATGTAAACCGCTTTGATCTTTTTGGAAAAGCGGTATATAAATAAAATTTATTATTATTATTATTATTATTATTATTATTAACAGATTAAAATTTTTACTTCTAACTTGTAACAATAACATAAAAAAGTATTATATGTATTATACTGTATGTGGACGTTTTAGTGTGAGCCACTCTGATTGCGGGATATAAATAAACGTTTTATTTCATTTACTTTATTATTTTGAGAACAAATTTAAAAAATTGATTTTACTGTTTAATTTAATTAACCAACATTAGCTAACATTTGAACCGCATACAGCTGAGCCACATATTTCTGTTTCAAGGGCTGCATCCGCATTGCAGCAATAATGCAGTTTGACACTGCTTTAGCTGCTATGGCACAGTGCTATGGAATGCTGGGATCTGTAGTTTTGTGAGCTATTTAGGCACCTCTGTTAAAGAGTTCTGGTGCCACAACAAACGACAAATCCCAGGATTCCAAAGCACTGAGCCACTGGGCAGTTAAAGTGCGGTCAAACTGCATTAATTCTGCAGTGCAGATGCAGCTGAAATGAGTTTTGACCTTGCACTCAACGGTAAAAGCACTTCATTCACCAAATTTCCCATAGAAAGGGTGTGTATCTGATGCGGCCAAGCAGCTCCACCCAGGTAAACGCACAGCGGCAAGATGCTCAAGATAAAAGAGCAGTTTGGCCAGCCGCTTCCTTTCGAGTAAACACATGTGAAGGTAGAGCTTCCGGTGCTTCCGCATGTGCTTATTTAGCAGTCAAATACAGAATGTGTTTCCAGCTAACTGGCTGACCCACAGCTGTGAGTATGATTCCCACGCTTGTTTGCCTGTGTACTTGTATGAGTGCAGATGCACACACAGAGCTGATGTTATTTTGCAACTAGAACTAGTAAGGTATTATGCCTCTTGCTGCAGATTTGGCCACATTCGCATCTATGGTTAATTGTCTTCACTTTCCTGCACAACTTTGCATTTGTTTGCATGTGGATTTCCACGGATGTTGCTGTTGTTGTCTGTCTTCATGTCATTCCTGACTCATGGCAACCCTCATGGGGGTTTTCTTGGCAAGATTTGTTCAGAGGAGGTTTGTCACTGTGTGCCGCTGAGGCTGAGAGTATGTGACCTGCCCAAGCTCACCCATTGGGTTTCATGCAGGGGTAGCTGTGTTGGCAATTTAACAAATAAGAACAAAAATCCATCAGTGATACCTTTATTGGCCAATTGAAATGCACAATATACTTGTTGCAAGCTTTCGAAGCTCCATTGGCTTGGAAACGCCATTGCGTTTCATGGCTGAGCTGGGAATCGAACCCTGACCATATAACACCTATTTTGAAAGATCTCCACTGGCTGCCCATTTGCTTCCGAGCGCAATACAAGGTGTTGGTTATTACCTATAAAGCCCTACATGGCTTGGGCCCGAGTTACTTGAGGGACCACATCTCCCCATATAATCCGGTTGCAATAAATGCACATTTGCCCCAAAGGATATTATCTTGATCTGAGCTGTTCAGTAATAAGAAATAGCTGAGGATACAGGTGTAGGGTGAACTTCCCCCAACATTTAAAGCCATGATTCAAACAATACAACTTTGTATTGTGTGAATATGATACAATATTGTCAAGGTATGCTTGCCAATGCAGCACTCAGGAGACCTCTGGAACAAGAACAAATGGGTTGCAAAGACACAATGATTCCCAAACTCTGGTCCTCCTGGTGGTTTGGACCTCAGCTCCCAGAAATGTCAACCATCTTGGCCAATGGTTTGGGAGTCTGGGACCTGAAGTCCAAAACATCTGGAAAGTCAGAGTTTGGGAATCACTAAATCTTCCTTGCTGACCTTTTAAAGGAAAGTAAACAGAGACCCACCATCCGTATCCTCCAAAGGAGACACTCCGTTTCCTCTGAAACATGGCTCTCGGATCAGATCAAATCAGCCTTCCAGTTGTCTCGCTCGCTGTTGCAGTTGATCCTCTCTTACTCCTCAGAACAACTGCTCACACACTTGTCGCACAGAAATGCAAGGGCTGGAAAAGACAACCGTCTTGCTTTGTGCATATTCATAGTGCTTTCGTACATGGGAGCTATCTTGCACCCCTCTGCAATGTGAGGGAAACCGCGCTGACCACTTCCTGCCCTAGAAGGTCTCTGCACTCACAGATTAAGAAGAAGAGGTCCCTCCCCTCTGGGAAATAATTTACACATAGTTTATTTGGTATTTTAAAATATATATCTTAATGTGTGTGCATTTTACCACCTTGACATCTCCAGTGCTCACTTTGATTTAAAGATCCAGTTCAGCAAATTAGCATTCAATTTGCAACGTAACCCACCAGACGTGAAGAAACATCAGATACTAAAAGTGAAGGAATATCAGTTGGAGATGGTCAAGGGTGACATATAGTGGTTTGAGTGTTGGACTGCAACTTTGGAGACTAGGGTTCAATTCCCTGCTTGGCCATGAAATCCATTGGTTGACCTTGTGCCAGTCACACTTTCTCAGCCTCAGGGGAAGGCAACGGCAAACTTCCTCTGAATATATCTTGCCAAGAAAGCCTTAGGGTCGCTATAAGTTGGAAACAATATTAAGGTGCACAACAACAGCAGGAATCAGAATCTAAGGGAGAAATACAATGGAATACACCAGAACCCAAGAAATTCATTCTTAGGAGGAAAAAATCCAATGGATGCTTTGGGTGGGCAGAGCCAGCCCCCAACCTTAGTTAATATGTTTTTTTATTATTATTTATGATTTTAAAATCTTGCATTCACCTTTATGCCAACAATTTTTTTTACAAAAACAAACATACCAACAAAAAAGACAAAATAAAACACAATATCCAGTCTAACAGTAGCCATCTTACATACCGTATTTGTTCCTTTTCTACAGCTTTTGGTTGTAACATCATACTCAATCCTATACAACTTAGACTATCTCTGTAATGTAAATTTATTGTTTTTCCAATACTTTTACGTACAATGTACGTCCCTATTTCACATATATTTATGACAGTCATTCTGTGTATACCTTTGCCTATGTAAATCAAACCTAAAACTCGAATGATTATGTTAACCAAGTGGCCTCACACGTTTTACCCTTGTGACCCCCTGTACATCTACATGAGGATCTATAGCTCCCTGCTTGGTGTACCATAATGAAAGTATTTGCTTTGCTGATGTGCCTTCAAGTCTTTTCCGACTTTTGGTGACCCTAAGTGTTTTCTTGGCATGTTTCTCTAGAGTGGGTTTGCCATTGACGTCCTCTGAGGCTGAGAGAGTGTGACTTGCCCAAGATCACCCAGTGGGTGTAATCCGGCCTCGATCTGCAGGGAGAGGTGGGATATATAAATAAATCATTATTGTTGTTGTTGTTGTTATTACATGGTTGAGATGGGATTTGACCCTGGTCTCCAGATGCACAGTCCATTGCTCAAACCACTGCACCATGTTGGCTCTCTCATGTTGGTGCCACAACAGCAAACCCTAGTATTCCATTGCACTGAGCCATTGCAGTTAAAGCAGTGTCAAACTGCATTATTTCTGCAGTGCAGATGCAATCATGGGCAGAATTCTTACCAGGCGGATGTCCTCATTTTCCTCTAGCTACATCCAGGCACTCAAGCTAATGGAAACCAAGGCGTCTTTTGCAAAAATATCAAATCATTGCACACAATTTACTCTGGCCTACTACTACTAAAATTATGATGGGTTGTAGTTCCTTTTTGTGCCCAGGAGATGGTGGCAAATGGGCTGACTTTCCTTCTCCTATCCTTTAAGGCTGCAGGGGCTATTTCTTTATTTATTCCAAGCACATCCCAGTCTACAAAGTTGGAAGCATCTTGCCATTTTAAAAACTACAGGAAAGCAACCATGTATTTTAAAGCAGCAGCAAAAGCATGCTTTCAAGATCTATTGACGAAAACATTGAGAGTAAAATGGAACTTGCTATCCTGCCTTGTTATATATCCTCCTTCCTCAGTCTGGTTTGTTGAATTACTCTATAAGTCATATACCATTATCCACAGCCATCCTAACCAAATGCCCTGAGGGTGATGATGGGTTTTAATCCAAAAGATCTGGATTAGGTTGGGAAAGGACATGAATAAATAATTATTACAAAACTGAGATTCTTTTCAAGCCATGGCAATTAAAGTGATGTCAAGATGCATTAATTCTTGGCCGCATTCCCACTTACAAATAAATCGCATTCCCACTTACAAATAAATTGCTTTGCGATCCGAATCGATGCATCGGTTCGGCAGCGGAGCGTGGTTCACACCACATTTGCTGCAATAGCATTTTCTTGCTGCAAAATAAAATAAAATAACCCACTTGTGGTTCACATTGACGAATGAATCGATTCAAAATGGACCCAGCTGGCCAAAGGGCAAATTTAAATCGATTCCGATCCGCATCTGGTTTGCACTTGCACGGAATCGATTTACCCAAAAAGATGCAGGTTAAATGGGTCTAGTGCATGGGCTCCCCTCTCCGAATCGCTTCAGCGATTTGGTTCAAGGATGAACCAGGGTCATTTAAACGGGTTCAAACCGATTTGTGGTCCGGTTTAAAAGGTAGTGGGAATGAGGCTGCAGTGCGACCAGAGCCTTAAAATGGTTAAGCGTTACTGAACCTTAGGGCTGACTGTAAGCAAATAATTTTCATTGCATCCCCTAAAAATGGAAATCTGAAACATAAGCAAACACTAGCACACCCCTTCCATTTTTCCCACCCACTTTTTGGTTCTAGTCGACAGCTTTGTGTTTCAAGTATAACTGGGAAATGAAATTAAAATATTAATTATTTAAAACATAAGGAAGAGTGATTTAATTCTATGGGATTTACAGCACAATCCGATGCACTTAGAAACTTGTATCGCCCAGAGCTACAAATCCTAGCGCTCCATAGCATGGAGCCATGATAGTTAAAGCGGTGTCAAGCTGCATCAGTTCTGCAGTGCAGATGCAGCTGAATCTAGTCCTTATGAATGTGCAACATATACTTGGTGCATCACCTCCTGGACCCTCTTCACACATCTCAGATTTCGAGCATCAAGCAGTTTTCTGTGGTTGTATTATGTACAGGAGAAGAAAATAAAACCTTATTTTAGAAGCCCCTGCTCTGTTTTTTTAAAGGAGTTAGAGGATGAAGTTGACCTGACTTTAAAACTCCATTTAAATGTAAATGTTGACCTCCAGCTTCTCACATAGATTTTTAAATCATCTTCCAAAGGGCAAATGAGGAAAAATAATACCTAGGTCCAAGTGGACGCCCACTTCGATGTTCCCTTTATTGTCTTTGCCTGCATCTGCACTGCAGAAATAAATTGGTTTGACACACTCAATGCTATGGAATTCTGGGAAGTGTAGTTTGTGGGGGGATTCAGTGTCCCCTTCCCAATAAAGGGGCCTGTGGCCTCACAAAGGATGGAGATACAAGGGATTTGCAAATGAAGCATCTTTTTGTGTTGCAAAAGTTCCTATTTGCTCTTAGTTATTTTAATTTCACTTTGGTCGAATTGTTTTAGTGACGTTTTAAGCCACTTTGATCACTACTTTTAGGGAAAGGAAAGATGAAAATGTATTATAATGAAATGAAGAAAATAAAGTGGCCTAAAGAAAAAGGGAATCCATAATAAAATCTTGAGTTATGCCAGTAACCCATCCCCCATTTTTAAAACTGACAGCTGTCTATCATCCCAAAGAAGTTGAATGATCTGTCCAGATGTCCAAGGGCTCCTGATACCCAGACAACTGTTAGGACACATCCAACTGTTCCTGAAGCAATGTGGCATTAACCAAGAAATAAACCCTTGTATCATTGCGGAAAGTTCTTAATACATTCAGCACGTACCCAGAGTTTACAGCATTTAAAAACAGGCCCTTGGCCTCTGCATACTTGCATCCCCTGAAAAAACAGAATGACCTCCATATAAACTGCCTGGATAACATTTAGAGCAAAGGTGCTGCCAATATGGAAAGAAGACAGCTGAGGCTCTCCATCCAAGTCCTTTGTGGCTTGGAAGCATCACTTGAGGACGTGGTTGCAGGGGATTGTGTCAAATTGTGACACGTTATTGTGCTCATCCCACTTAGAATAATAATAATAATAATAATAATAATAATAATAATAATAATTTATTTTGCACCTCTCCTCGAGGCAGGTTGCAACATGTTAAAACACAATTTAAAATGAAACCACATCAAACCAACAGTTAAAATACAGGTACTATGAAACAACTCATATAATACATTCTGTTAAAATATACCAATCAAAGACTCAGTTGACTGGGTAGGCCTACCAAAAGAGATGTGTCTTTAATGTTGTTTTAAATGCCATCAGTGTTTTCAGCTGTTGTATCTCTTTTGGCAGGTTATTCCACAATTTGGGGGCAGAAGATTAAAAGTTCTGCTAGAATCCTGATGAGACTCAAAGGGCATCTAGCAAAGCCCCCAACAATACTGGGAGTGGGGGAATCCATAGAATCATAGAATCATGGAGTTGGAAGAGACCCCAAGGGCCATCCAGTCCAAACCCATTCTGCCATGCAGGAACTCTCAGTCAAAGCATCCACAACAGATGGCCATCCAGCCTCGGCTTAAAGACACCCAAAGAAGGAAATTCCACCACTTTCTGAGAGAAATAGATTTGAATCAAACACATAGGATTTAACAATAGAGTTAGAAATACATGACTAGAGTAGAAAGGATTATATAATCGTATGCTATAATTAGATTACATATATAGATAGTATGGAACCACATATATACATGTATACTATTATAATCAATATTTCTAATGGGATTGAATAAAGTTCAACTGAGGCCCTTTTATTGAAGGGGAATAAAAAAATAATAATAATAAGTTGGTAAAGGAAATAGTTTTTAGATAAGTTTTTATATTATGCTCACTTTATAAAAATATATTGGACTTCAAGTTATTAAATATGTAACACACTGTTATCTATTAAATAGATTGTTTTGTAAGAATTAAGGGGTTTATATCTTTGATAAATAAACATGATACACTTTTCTTAGAGGTCTTTAAACAGGGACTGGATGGCCATAGGTAAATGGGGATGTTTTTGATTGAGAGTTCCTGCATGACAGAAGAATGGGGTTGGACTGGATGACCTTAGGGATCCCTTCCAATCCTATTATTTTATGATTTTGTGATTCTAGAATATGTTGAGTTTAGTTATTTTATAAAACATAGATTGAATAAGTTACTCTTGGCTATATCAAGACTATTAAGATGGCTAGTGTCTTGTTTAGAAAATAAATAAATAAATAATAAAGTAAACTTGCATTACAAATATAGCAATTAAATTAGACAAAAGGGTTTCAAAGGAAAGAAACCGTTGTCTGCACCTGCACATCAAGGACAAAGTTATAGGGAGAAATAAATCAACAGATAAGGGAGTTTTATTCTCACTAATTGACAAGAATACTTTTTTTCATAAAAGGGTGACTTAAAGTTCACACCAAAATCTGACTGACCATGCGTAATAAGGGGTTATGAATATTAGAACACACCTATGAATCTATAATGACTAATTTAAATGATCATGAGATGTATGATATGGGTGGTGATGTTACATACATGCAAAGGAGGGCTTAAGACTAATCACATGTCTTTATCTGGCCAATGAAAAATATGATGATAATAATGATGATGATATAAAGAACTGTATAAATAAGGTGCAAAATCTGTGTAAACCCGTGCTATCTCTCTTTGCTTAATTTTGCTGATAGATTGATTGCACCCTATTCTGCAGAATTGATTATATTTTTAATAAATATGGCTTATTGTACTTTCACCTGATTATTTGTTTGGTTGTTTTATTAAATCCTTCTTGTCTTTAGCTCAACAAATTGGAAAGTGGATTTTTATATCTCACACTTTCCAAGGAAGTGTGTTCCATTGTTGAACAGCCCTTACTGTCAGGAAGTTCCTCCTAATGTTGAACTGGAATCTCTTTTCCTGTAGCTTGCATCCATTGCTCCGGGTCCTAGTCTCTGGAGCAGCAGAAAACAAGCTTGCTCCATCCTCAGTGTGACACCCTTTCAAATATTTAAACAGGGCTATCATATCACCTCTTAACCTTCTCTTCTCCAGCATAAACATCCCCAGCTCCCTAAGGCGTTCCTCATAGGGTTTCATGGTTTCCAGACCCTTCACCATTTTAGTCGCCCTCCTCTGGACACGCTCCAGTTTCTCAATGTCCTTTTTGAATTGTGGTGCCCAGAACTGGACACAATATTCTAGGTGGGGCCTGACTAAAGCAGAATACAGTGGCACTATTACTTCTCTTGATCTAGACACTATACTTTTATTGATGCAGCCTAAAATTGCATTGGCCTTTTTAGCTGCCGTATCACACTGTTCACTCATGTTCAACTTGTGGTCTACTTGGACTCCTAGATCCCTTTCACATGTAGTTTCATTCAGCCAGGTGTCCCCCATCCTATATCTGTGCATTTCATTTTTCGGCCCTAAGTGCAGTTCCTTACATTTCTCTGTATTGAATTTCATTTTGTTAGCTTTGGCCCAGCTTTCTAGTCTATTCAGGTCATTTTGAATGTCCAGTACTATCCAGCACTATATCATCCTTCATAGATAACCAACCAGCATCTATTTAAAACAGGGAAATGTCCCAGAGGTGCACACAACTTCAGGTTTGAATTCCTTCAGAGCAAGTGTGAGCAATGTACAGTGGGGCCTTGTTATCCTCTGGGGTTTGATTCCAGGATCCCCTGTGGATAACAAAATCCATGGATGCTCAAGCCCCATTAAATATAATGACATAGCAAAAGGGTGTCTCTTATATAAAATGGAAAATTAAGGTTTGATATTTGGAATGTATACCTTTTTTTGAACATTTTCAAGCAGTGAATACTTGATTCCATGGATAAAAAAATCCGTGGATAAGGAGGGCCGACTGTATGTACGATTTTCCTCTTTGGCACCCTCAGAATCCTCCTCCCAAAATATGTTGCCTTCTTCACTCTTGGTTGCCCTTGGAGCGGCCATTTTGTGCAGGTTCACACAGGTTTAGTTTGGACTTTGAGATATTTCGAGTTTCGATTTCCCCTACAAATGTTTCACATTCCAAGCCTGGTATTGTCAATAGTGGATCTTCAGAAAGAAATATTGAGAAATATTTCTTAATAAGGGGAGAAAATTGACCCAAAGTCTGTTTGAAGTTGCCTACCATGACTTAGAAAGAGACCACTTATTGTGCTTTTAATACAGTTGGCCCTCCATATCCACTGACTTTTTTTATCCATGGATTCAAGCATCCGTGGTTTGAAAATATTTTAAAAATATATAAATTCCAAAAAGCAAACCTTGATTTTGTCATTTTATACAAGGGACACCATTTTACTGTACCATTTTATTTAGTGGGACTTGAGCATCCATGGATTTTGTTATCCACGGGGGATCCTGGAACCAAACCCCAGCGGATACCAAGGGCCCACTATATTTGTGTTCATTCACAAATATAAGACCGCCAATGTGGTATAGTGATTTGAGCATTTATTTGTTCGTTTGTTTGTTTATGGAGTGCAGCTGCCAGCTCCCTTGATCTAGCCATTCTGGGTGGGACAATTAAAGGAAATGTTGTACAAAAGATTTTTTTTTTCCATCTGAAATCCTCTATAAACATGACAGTGGTGTTCATAAGAGAGTGAAACAAACATGCTCTTTTTTCAGAGCCTCGAAAAAGTTACTTTTTCCCCCTATCCACTGCATCACATATCTTATAGCAAGAAACGCAAGAGTCTTTGAAGTGTGATGAAGTCCCTTTCTTTGAAGTAGGCTGGATGGGCATCTGTTGGGAGTGCTTCGTATATTCCCATGTCATGAGGTCTCTTCCAACTGTGTGGTGTTTATCACACAGAGGATTTTGCAGCTCAGATCTGGGGTGACTCCTGGTTCAGTGATGCGAATTCATGTTATAACATGACTGTTTTATCACACCTGGTTGCCCTTCCGTTGCCCTTCTAAATCGAGGGGGAATCAAATCCAAGGCAAGTCATGTGATGCAGATTCACGCAAAGCGGAGTGAGTGCACATTGTATTACCACACTGGTGGGATTCAACGATTCGAATCGGTACCCTTGCGCATGCTCAGTGGGGGTCTGAACACATTGTGACCTTTTAGGTTTCTGGGGTGAAAAGGGGTGCAACTTCTTGTTTCCTTTTTCGTGTAATTGCGTGATAGTGTGAATATTTGCCTCGGGAATATTTCTGTGTCATCTTCATCCCCTTTTTTTATTTTCACATCTATTTCAGCAATTTCAACACACAGAGAGATAGACAGACAGACAGACAGACAGACAGACATAGATAGATAGACATATTTTTATATTCACATTCACGCACATACACACACATATATATATATTCCCAAAAAATGAGTTGCCCTGACAGTAAAAGGACCACCAGAAGGAAATGGAGGAAAATTGCAGCACCGCATCATGGGAAATTTGCAACCGGGAGGTTTGCGGTGGTTTACCAGAGCAGAAGCGAAGTTGCATTCCACACCAGACCAATTTGGAGTGAAATCGAAGTGAGCTTGAAAGTGAATTCTGTGAATTCACTTTTTTCTGAATTCATCAAAATGAGGAGTCACTTTGCATTCACTGCGGAAGCGCCACGGAAGGAGCTCCCATAGAAAGGAATTGCATGTGATAACACACCACTTTATCGCGTGAATTCGCATCGTTGGACCCGCACTCACGTCGGATCTGAGCTGCAAAAAGCTGCAAAAAACCATGTGTTAAGGCTCTGTGATTCTATGGCCCGTTACAGACGGGCTAAAAAGTACGCGCAGAGCGCGTACTAGGGTTAAGAGGGGGCAGTGCTTCCGCACCGCCCTAACCCTAGCACACGCTCTGCGCGCACAAAATGGTGGCGGCCACTCCACATGGCCACCGCCATCGATACGTAACGACCACGCCACCTCCAAACGAGGCGGCGCGGTTGTGACGTATTGGGGTCGCGGCAGGGTGCCTAGGGCGCCCTTTCCGCAACCCCGGAAGGAGCTCCGTTTCGGAGCTCCTTCCTGGCTTGGTCCGCTGGGCGCAGCCTTCAGACAGCTGCGCCCAGCGGACCAAAGGAGAAAGGGGCCAAACGGCCCCTTTCTCCTTCTCCCCGCCGCCGTGGGGTGTCCTTGGGGCTTGAAGCCCCAAGAACACCCCTTTCCAGGCTGCGGGGAAGGGGCCTTTTGCCGCTTCCCCGCAGCCCGGAAAGCGGCGGATTGGGGCTTCAGCGGCTGCCGCTCGGCCGCTGAGGCCCCGATCCGGCGGGGAAAGATGCGCCTACAGGCCGCCCCTAAGGGGCGGTCTGTAACGGGCCTTTGGATCTATTTTTCCATAATCTGATGCTTTCTAGATGTATTACATCCCATCATCCCCAGCCAACATACGTCCCATCATCCAGAAGCATTAAGCTACAGCTCTCATCAATCCCAGCCAGCCTGACCTATCTTGGTGTCTTCCAGATGTGCGAGAGCTATAGCTCACATCATCCCCAGCAGCTTAAGGAAAGATGTTTTTGACACAGAATATCATAATTCCTTAGAATCCATGACAAAGTTTCTAGCCAACTTTTCCTGTGCCCAGATCCTGACTGGCATTTTGTAGGTTTGGCCTGTCACAGACAGGGAGGAGGGGAGCATGGCTATGGCTATGAGAAGACCTCACAACTTGGCACAGGGCAAGGAAGGACGCTGCCTTGGAGTGTGGCAGAGTTTCCCCTGGAGATTTTTAAGCAGAGTCTTGAATGATCCTCCACTGGGAGTACTTTGGTTGTGTCTTCCTACATGGCAGAAAGGGGTTGATCTGGATTACCCTTGGGGTCTCTTCCAGCTCTATGATTCTACCTTTCCCTGTTGATTCAGAGCCAGGCGATTGGCCTATCTAGGTCAGTGATGACTACACAGACTGGAAGTGTCTCTTCCAGGTCTCAAGCTGAGATCTTTCCTAGTGCCATCTGGAATTGGCACAGACTGAACCTGGTCCTTTTACATGCAAAGCAGGGTCTCAGTCACTGTCCTCCCAAAGGGAATGCAAAATTCCAGATACCATTGATTCTAAACAGTCAGAAGACAGAAAGCTGCCCAGGAGACCATCTAACTCACTATTTTCTCTGCCTCGTTGGGCAGGGGCTCACCGGGGTTTCAGATTCAGACAGACAGAGCGATATCACAGCCCTACCTGGCAATGCTTGGCATTGAATTGGGGAGCTGAGCCCAGCAGGCACTCTCCCACTGAGCTGTGACCCGTACTTGGATCAAAATGAGTAAAAGCCAGATGCATTAATGCATATGCAACACCAGTGTGCACATTATGTAAAAGTGTTATATAAGAGAGTGCTTTGGCTGGTTCCAAGGAAGGAAGAAACAGGTTGTCTGTGACAGCAAATCTGCAAAGTTTATCCCTTTTATGACATGTGGCTGCAGCTGCTGCAGTCTAACCAGCGCTCATCAAAAACATATTTAACCAGCCACAGGAGAAGATGGCACAGATGCAAAATCCAAGGTTCACATAGTTTGATATCCAATCAATCTTCAAGCTCGGTCTATCCATGAAGTGGCACAAAATAAACTATGCAACTTATACTGAGGTGGGGTTATGGTTTCCCAATGAATTGGCATGTACCATTTCCCTGCATATCCCCTGCTGGAATAGATTTCTACTTGCAGGGAAATCTTACATACCAATTCATTGGGAAACCATAACCCCCACCTCGGGGTAGATTGCATAGGTTATTTTACTTCCCTTGATCTAGACACTATACTTTTATTGATGCAGCCTAAAACTGGAAGTATAGTGTCTAGATCAAGGGAAGTAATAGTGCCACTCTATTCTGCTTTGGTCAAGCACCACCTGGAATATTGTGTCCAGTTCTGGGCACAATTCAAGAAGGATGTTGAGAAATTGGAGCGTGTCCAAAGGAGGGCGACTAAAATGGTGAAGGGTCTGGAAACCATGAAGCCCTATGAGGAAAGACTATTAGGGAGCTGCGGATGTTTAGTCTGGAGAAGAGAAGGTTAAGAGGTGATATGATAGCCCTTTTTAAATATATGAAGGGATGTCATACTGAGGAGGGAGCAAGCTTGTTTTCTGATGCTCCAGAGATTAGGACCCGGAGCAAGGGATGCAAGCTCCAGGAAAAGAGATTCCACCTCAATTAATGACTAACTAACTGACACTAAGGGCAGTTTGAGAGTGTAACACATTCCTTCCTCAGAGTTCAGTGGAGTCTCCTTCCGTGGAGGTCTTTAAACAGAGGCTGGATGGCCATCTGTTGGGGATACTTTGATTGAGATTCCCTGCATGGCAGGGGATGGACTGGATGGCTCTTGTGGTCTCTTCCAACTCTATGCTTCTATGATTCTATGATTCTACTTGTTCAACTTATCCAAATAACATACACAGAGCATATAAAACAGGGGTAGGCAACCTTTTTGAGCCGGGGGCCGGGTTGCTGTCCCTAAAACAACTGGGGGGCCGAAGGTGGGGGCAGCTTCCACCCTCCAGGGGCGGAGCCGCATGCCGGGGGCAGAGCCTCGGGGCTTCGCCAGGCCTGAGGTGTCCTCCGAAGGACACCTCAGGTCTGCCAAAGCCCCGTGGGGAGGAGGAGGCGTGTGCCCACCCTCTCCTCCTCAGTCCCTTCCTTTGGCCGAACGGGTTCCAAGGGGCCCTTTCGGCCGAAGGGGAGGGAGGCCGAAGGGAAGGGCTTGGGCTCCCGTCCCAGGCCCTTCCCTTCAGCTCTTCTCTTCAGCCGAAAGGGCTCCAAGGGGCCTTTTCGGCCGAAGGGAAGGGCTTGGGCACCCGTCCCAGGCTCTTCCCTTCGGCCAAAAGGGCTCCAAGGGCCCCTTTCGGCCGAAGGGGAGAGAGGTAGAAGGGAAGGGCTTGGGCACCGGTCCCAGGCCCTTCCCTTCAGCCGAAAGCGCTCCAAGGGGCCCTTTGGGCCGAAAGGAAGGGCTTGGGCAGGCCGCCTCCTGGGCTCCACCACGGCCCTTGCAGCCCCAGGCCTCTCTCTCCGGCGGAGGCCTGGGGCTGCATGGGCTGAGAAGGAGCCCGCGGAAGCAGCCTGCCACCTCTGCAGGCTCCCCCACGGCCCTTGCAGCCCCAGGCCTCTCTCTCCGGGCTCCTTCCTGGCCTCCACAGAGGCCGGAAAGGAGGGAGGAGGCCCCCACCGGTGGCCCCTCTGGCTCCTTCCTGGCCTCCATGAAGGCTGGGAAGGAGGGAGAAGATTGCTGCGGGCGGCCCCTTGGGCTCCTTCCTGGCCTCCATGGGGGCTGGGAAGGAGGGAGCAGGTCGCCGCAGGAGGGCCTCGGGCTCCTTCCCAGCCTCCATGGGGGCCGGGAAGGAGGGAGGAGGTCGCCGCGGGTGGCCCCTTGGGCTCCTTTCCAGCCTCCATGGGGGCTGGGGAGGAGGCCGGCAGCCCCCCAAAGGCCCCGCGCACTCGCACGAGAGACCTTTGGCCTCTCGCACAAGGGCGCGGGGCCTTTGACCTCTAGCGCGAGAGGCCCGGTCCTGCCGCCGATTGCCCAATCGGCGGCAGGAAGGGGCTCGGGCCGGTCCCAAGGCCTTGCCGGGCCAGATCTGGCCCGTGGGCCGGGGGTTGCCGACCCCTGATATAAAATAACATACACATTAGGTTCCAGGATCCTCCTTGGATACCAAAATCCATGGATGCTCAAGTCCCATTATATACAATGTCATAGTAAAATGGTGCTCCTTATAAAAAAAAATAGCCAAATCAATGCTTTTTGGAATTTTATATTTTTCGAATATTTTCAAGCTGTGAATAGTTTAATCCATGGATAAAGAATCCATAGATATGATGGGCCGACTGTACTGATGCCCTTTTGTGCTTCGTTCAATATCCTTTAGTGCTGAATGAGATGATAGCATCATAGAAATATAACGTTAGGAAATATAATGTTAGAAAGAACCTTGAGAGTCTTACAATGATAGCATCCCTGAGAGGTGGCCATCTCCCCTTTGCTGAAATACGTTCAACACTAGTATCATAGAGCAGAACCTGCCCTTTCAAGATATTGATCATTACAATATCTTTGTAATGCTTTCTAAATCAGCAAGTTGTTGGAGATGTAGTACTGCTACGCATACGTTTTGGAGTTGTCGCACAGTAGCTACGTTTTGGAAGGAAGTGCAAAGATTGCTTTGGAAAGTTGCTTGATATTCAGGAACACACATGTTGTTTTGAATTACAGAGTGAGTCTCCCTTCTCCAAAATCCTTGGCACCAAAGGCGTTTCGGATTTCAGTGTTATTTTTTTCAGATTTTGGCATATTCGCACATACATAATAAGATACCTTGGAGACGGGACCCAAGTCTAAACATGAAATTCATTTTTGTTTCATATGCGTATAGCTTGGAGGCCATTTTATAAACCGTATTTTTAATAATTGCATGCATGAAACAAAGTTTGTGTACATTGAACCATCAGAAAGCAAAGGTGTCACTGTCTCAGCCACTCATGTGCGTAATTTGGATTTCGGAATTCCAGATAAGGAAGAGCCAACCTGTGGACCATGACTGCCATGGGCCTGTCCCAGTTGGTTTCAGGCCCCACGTACTGCGCTGGTAACACACTCGATGTCGTCTTTAGTACGGACATGGACACTCCGTGGGCAGAGGTATGCAATATCTCTGCCCTATCATGGACGGACCATTTCCTGGTTGAGGCTCGGCTCAAGGCTTCTACCCATATCCCTCCCGGGGGTGGAGGACCTACTAGGATGGTCCACCCTCGAAGGCTGATGGAACCCAAAAGGTTCCAATAAGCCCTAGAGGGGTATATGGTTGGTACTGATGGAGATTCTGTTGATGCCCTGACTAACATCTGGGATAAAGATCTCTCCAGGGCTATATACAGTATCGCTCCCAAACGTCCTTTCCGGCCTGCTTCCAACAAGCAACCCTGGTATACGGAAGATCTCAGGGAATGGAAGCGGGCCGTGCAACGACTAGAGCGCAACTGGCGAAGACATCAGCACTTAGCCGACAAGGCACTCCTTGAGTCTCTTTTGAAGGCTTACGGAGTGGCAATAAGTGCAGCTAAACATTCGTTTTATGCTGTACATATTGCGTCTGCAGAGTCGCGTCCGGCAGAGCTGTTCAGGGTAGTGAGGGAGCTAACAAAACTGCCCCCCTCCCTGAACCCCGTTTTAGAGCCATCTAAAGCCTGCTGCGACAAATTTAACAACTTCTTCGCGGATAAAATCTCTCGGATAAGGGCGGATCTCGATGCCAGTATTTCTTCAGAACCAATAAGAGAGGTGTCCAGAGCTTCTGTGGATTCTGTTAAACTGGATCACTTTGAGTTTGTGAGTACCGAGGAAGTGGACAAGATTCTTGGAAGCGTTAGGAAAACTAAATGCTCTCTTGATCCCTGCCCCTCATGGCTGGCAGCTCAGGGGGGAACTGCGGTAATATCTATGTTGCACTGCATAATTAATACATCTTTTAGCGAGGGGCGGTTTCCATCTAGCCTGAAATTAGCAGTTGTTAAACCTCTGCTAAAAAAGCCCTCCTTAGACCCCCTGATACGTAACAACTATCGGCCTGTGTCGCTGCTGCCTTTTTTGGGAAAGGTGATCGAGAGAGCAGTTGCCTTCCAATTCCAAGCGATCTTGGATGAAACAGATTTTCTTGACCCATTTCAAACTGGCTTCCGGGCGGGCTATGGAGTTGAGACCGCCATGGTTGACTTAGTTGATGATCTCCGTCTGGGCATGGACAGGGGAAGCGTGTCCCTGTTAGTTCTTTTGGACATCTCAGCGGCTTTCGATACCATTGACCATGGTATCCTTCTGGAACGCCTGAGGGAGTTAGGTATCGGGGGCACTGCGCTCCAGTGGTTCTGTTCCTACCTCTTGGGTAGATTCCAGATGGTGCAGCTGGGGGACGTCTGCTCCGATAAGAGGAAACTTATATCTGATGTCCCTCAAGGAGCTATTTTGTCCTCCATGCTATTTAACATTTACATGAAACCGCTGGGAGAGATCATCCGGAGACATGGGGCGTGGTGTTATCAGCACGCTGATGACACCCAGATTTGCTTCTCTTTCCCTGACTGATGCAGTGACTAGGGATGGCATCTCTCCTCTAAATGCCTGCTTGGAGTCAGTAATGGGCTGGATGAGGGAAAACAAACTCAGCCTGAATCCAGAGAAAACGGAAGTACTAGTGATAGGTTCCCCAGGCCCGGGTAGTGAAATTTGTTCACCTGTCCTGAATGGGGTCATGCTCCCCCTGAAGGACTCAGTTCGCAGCTTGGGAGTGCTTCTGGACTCGTCACTCCAACTGACATCTCAGGTCGATGCGACGGTCAGAGGTGCTTGTTATCAGCTTCGGCTGATACGCCAGCTGCGACCCTGCCTGGACCGGGGGACCTTGAAATTGTAGTACACGCTCTGGTAACCTCTCGATTGGATTTCTGTAATGTGCTCTACATGGGGCAACCCTTGTACCAAACCCAGAAACTTCAATTAGTGCAGAACATGGCTGCGAGATTGGTTGCTGGATGTTCCAGGGCAGACCGTATAACACTTATCTTGAAAGATCTCCATTTGCTGCCTATTCGCTTCCAGGCCCAATACAAGGTGTTGGTAATTACCTATAAAGCCCTAAATGGTTTGGGCCCAGGGTACTTGGAGGACCGCCTCTCCTCATATAATCCGCCCCACACACTCAGGTCAGCCGGGAAGAATCTGCTGAAGGTCCCAACTGCGCAATATGCGGCGACCTCGCAAAGGGCCTTTTCCATCTCGGCCCCATAAATGTAGAACAACCTTCCTGATGAGCTCCGTTCCACCACCTCCCTGGACCTTTTCAGAAAGAACCTTAAGACCTTTTTCTTTCACCAAGCTTTCCCCCCATGAGATGTGATATTATGCCCTCTCCCCCTATTGTGTAACGATTTTCACAATGTTTTTGGATCAATTCAACCAAGCTGACTGTGTAATAGCTTTTAATGTGATATTTTTTACATTGTTTTTAACAATATGTATGTATTTTTATGTTGAAATTTTAATCTGTATGCCGCTTTGATCATCGTGGAAAAGCGGGATAAAAATAAAATCTATTATTATTATTAATCTATTATTATTATTATTTTCCCTGTTTCTTGGAAATTAACAAATGGCCAATGTAATTGGATTTTTGGTCACCTTTTGACCACTCTGTTCATTACTTGAAAGAGCATTTTTCTCCACCAGCGATCCAATGGAGAGAAGATCTAACAATGCTTGCAATATTTGAACCAATGGTGTATAAATAATATTTTACGAATGGGACATTATATTGGGACATTTGGTCAGCTTCTATAGAATCGTATGACTGGTGAGGTTATTTTCCTCCTTATGCGGTTTTTATTTTCCTGCTGTGAGACTTGGGATTGTTCTGACCAATAATCCACGACAAACTTCAGGTAAATCAGAAAGTTTATTGTAAAAGATAAGGTAGAAACATTCCTGGCCACGTCTTTTAAGAACCTGAGGCACACAAGGGGAAGCCTTAATTTAAAACGACCTGTGCCCCCACCCTTTTTTCCCTTTCCCTCTCAGATGTCCTCCCCAAATCACCCCCCCCCCCTCAGCAGAGGCTTGGAGCCCTACATCAAAGCAACCCAATGTGAGCATCATTTGGTCTCTGGACATCCTCTGTCTTGGGAAAGCTATTGATGCTTAATTGATGACTTGTATCTGTGGAACCTCTCTCAGTTGTAAATCTTTCTCAGGGTGTGAAAGATTCTTTGTCCTGTTAGCCTATGTTTTGCTTACGTGACACATTCGATTACAAATCATGGCGGCAGATGGGCATTTCCCACAATGCTTATTCAATTGAGTCCTACAGATACATACTTTTATTTAATCCATATATATATTGCTACGACACTCTAAGATCTATATTTATATATAAGAATATATATATATATATATATATATATGTATATATATTCACTACTAAATATGATCAGCAGCTTTAACTAGTCTGCCTTCAAACCTTCCAACACGTCATACAACAAGGTGAAGGTTGTATGTACCTATCATCGATGTGCATGTAACTAATTACTAACTTAGATGACTTAATCTAAACTCTTTATATCATCATGACAGAACCCCGAATGAATAAATGAATGAAGGGGTTCTGACACTTGCTTCTTTATGCTGGAACATTATTGTATGTAAATAAGGTCCCTTCTGAATGTAAATGCTCAACAAAAAGCAGCCCCTCTTTTGCAGAGAGTGTTTCACTGCCAAACGGCTTTCATCATTAGGAAATGTTCAGCCAAAGTCTGGCTCCCTACCATTTCCACCCACTAGCCCTGCCCTCCAAAGCAGCAGAGAATAAGTCTGCATGGCAGATCTCCAAATATTTACAGACTGCCTGTCACATCTCCCATTATCTTCCACTCCACAGGCTAAACATATTCAGTTTCTTGCACTATTCCCTTTTGTAGCACCTGATAAGCTGAACCAAGATACAGTCTGCCCTTCTTATTCATGGATATTTTTTATACACGGATTCAAGCATCCATGGTTTGAAAAGGTTCCAAAAAAAGTATACATTTCCAATATCAAACCTTGATTTTCCATTTTTTTTTAATAAGGAACACCATTTTGCTATGTCATTATATTTAATGGGACTTGAGCATCCATGGATTTTGTTATCCACAGGGGATCTTGGGACCTAACCTCAGCGGATAACAAGGGTCCACTGTATTAGGAAGAAGACGTCCAAATTCATTCTCTGCTGACATGTGGTTTTGCTCAACATTTGCAAAACTAACTTGCTTGGACTACATTTGGCTAGAGTCTTCTGGGAACTGTAGTTTGAGAAAGCATTTCCAAGCTGTGTTGAGATTCAATTCAGTCAGTGGAATTTATCACATGGGGATAAGATCCATGGTGACTGCGGGTCTAACGATGCGAATTGACGTTATAACGTGAGTGTTTTATCACACCTGGTTGCTCTTCTGTTGCCCTTCTGAATTGAGGGGTAATCGAATCCAAGGCAAGTCACGTGATGTGGATTCATGCAAAGCAGAGTGGATGCAAATTGTATTTCCACACCGGTGCATACCATGTGGATTCAACAATTCAAATTGGGACCCTTGCGCATGCTCAGTGGGGTCTGAACGCATCGTGAACCTTTGCACTTCCGGGGTTAAGAAGAGAGCCTGGTTCCACTTTCATGTGAATGCTAGGCTCACCTGAATGACAGCTGCACCTTTCTTCCTCCCTTCTATTTTCCCATCCCTGGCAGCCAAATTCAAAGGGGTCCTCTGTGTCAGAGCCCCCATCCATTTCATCCACATCTACATCTATACTCCTGTCATTCTCCTCATCTATTTCATCTGCATCTCTCCTTCCCTTTGTAACAGTTGCCTTCTCTGAGGTTGTATCCACACTGGGGAGATAATCCAGTTTCACTCCACTTTCACTGTCCTGGCTCAGTGCTATGGAATTCTGGGAACTGTAGTGTCGTGAGACATTGAGCTTTCTCTGCCAGAGAGCTCTGGTGCCTCAGAGCTTTGAAACCTTGGGAGGTGTTTTTATTTTATTTTATTTTACTTTATTTTACTGTTTGTTTAAAGAAGATAAGAGTACAACACACTTTGCACCGAGATACATGCATTTTCAGGGGCAGCAAGACAGAAATCTCCTTTGGTTTCTGAGACTGTCCCTTACCTCCTCTAACCTTTTCTGGCCTTCCTTCCAGCCCTAGAATTCCAGTGCAAAATTAATGCAGTTTGACGCCACTTTAACTGTCATGGTGCCATCCTACGGAATCTGGGATCTGTAGTTTGTTGCGGCACTAGAGCTCCCTGGCAAACAAGGCTAAATATCCCACAAAACAGCAGATCCCAGAATACCTTTGCATTGAGCCATGGCAATTAAAGTGGTGTCAAACTGCATTAATTCTGCAGTGTAGGTGTGACCTGAGACTGATTAGTGTTAGGGTTCCTGATGTCTCCCCGTCCTCCTTCTTACAGCTGTATCTTTGAAAATATTTTGTCCTTTGATCCTGAAAGACTAGAAGTAAACAGGTTCACTGCAGGTCCAGTTTCGTAAGAATTAGAACTTCTATCATCTTTGCTATCTTAATGTATTTCATATAAAATGTTTTTAGTTTTAGAATCCAACCTTCTTCCAGTGCAGGAATCTGCTGCTGAAGTATCCCTGTTTAGAGGTCTTCAACAAAAGGGAATCCGCCACCTTCTGAGATATTTTATTCTGGTTTATTCATAAGGACGTTCTTCCTAATGTTTTAGTGGGATCTCTTTCCTTATAATTCCATAGTATGGGTCCTCCTCTCTGGAGCAGCAGAAAACAAGCTCATTTCATCATTCACCTGACAGTCCTTCCAATATCTGGAGATGGCTATTGTATGCCCTCTCAGTCTTCTCTTCTCCAAGCTAAGAACATCCAACTGCCTCAACTGATCTTCATAGACCTTGGTCTTTCCAAGTCAGTGGTTCCCAAACTTTGGTCCTGCAGGTGTTTTGGACTTCACCTCCCAAAAGCCCTAGCCAGTTTGGCCAAAAGTCAGGAATAATGGGGAGCTGAAGTCCAAAACACCTGGTAGACCAAAGTTTGGGAACCACTGGTCTAGATCTTGTACCATCTCTTTTGGTGTGCTCTTTAAAGATATCCTGATACTGCCGAGAGATCAGATTCTATCTTTGCTCTATAAATTGGGATGGGAGGTTGGGAGGGGGATAAATTTTAACTGTATTTGATTTGTTATATATTGTTTTTAAATGTCGTAACCCGCCTTGATTCCTTGTGAAAAGGTGGGCTAGAAATAAATCGTTATTATTATTGTTGTTGTTGTTTTTATTATTAATTATTTAATAAGGCCACAGCCCACTCAGCTGCCCATTTTGATCCCGGTTTCCACATTTTGTCAGATTCAAGGACATGTTGTAGAGAGATTTTGTAACACCTTTGAGACTAACTGTATTGTTCTGTATTATTTATATGTATTATGCTATTATTTCTTAGGTTGTATGCCATGGGCAGGTTTTCTTTATCCATTTTATTATTTGTATATACAAATAATACAGCGCTATATAAATGAAGCATAATAATAATAATAATAAGAAGAAGAAGAAGAAGAAAGAAAGAAAGAAAGAAAGAAAGAAAGAAAGAAGTTGGCAGCATGAGCTTTCCTAGACTTCAGTCTACTTTCTCAGATGCATTTAGTGGAGTCTAGGAAAGCTCATGCTGCCAACTTCTTTCTTCCAGTTAGTCTCAAAGTCTCACGTTTCAGTTAGTCTCAGAGGCCCCATTCCCACTGGGCTATAAAATGAATCAAGAATCGGATTATAGCAACATTGTTCCCATTTGAACTTGCGTTCGATCCTTATTTAAGGGAAATCATTCCCATTTGAATTTGCGTCCGATCGTACTTTGATCGAATTCTCCAGCGAAAACCCGAATCAGTGATGGATAACCCGGGTTATTCTGACTGCACTTTTGCAGAAGTTATTTTTGCAACTGCCGTGTCGGATTCGGGGAAAACTAATGGGAACGACAGGGTGTCCGAATCAGTATTTTAGGAGGGGAGGAGCAATGTTCAAGGGGCTGTCCCGGAGGTGTTCTCTTTCCTGCATTCAAAGGTGCTACAAGATCTCTCTACATACTGATTCTACAGACTAACACAGCTATATCTATGAGTTCACAGAGATGTTGTTGTTGTTGTGTACCTTCAAGTTGTTTCTGACATAAGGCAACCCTATGACCATGGTGTTTTCTTGGCAGGATTTCTTCAAAGAGGCTTTACTTTTGCTTCCCTCTGAGGCTGAGTGAGTCGCCTAATAAATGTTCACAACCAAGTAGGGATTTGAACCCTGGTCTCCAGAATCATAGCCCAACACTCAAAGCCCTACTATCCTGGCTCTCAAGATCAGCATTTTGTTAAACGGTTGTTAGATTGGCTAGAACGGTAGCCCGAAGAGAGCTGCTTTAATTAACTTACTGAAAGTGGATTTCGGCTGTCAGAAATGGAGCAGAGCATATGCATTTTAAGCCCTCATTTCCGTGACCCAACTGTCACCTTGAAGCCAAGGAAAATTATTCACTTAGTGTTGCAGCTACCCCTAGGCCAAAATGCAGCTGGAGTCTCTGCGCGGAGTCAAGTCGGATCGCCTGATGTTCTTTTAACACTGCTGGCATGTAAATAACAGCTTCATGCTGGAGTTGGCGGCACCCATTTGGCTAATTAATGTGTGGCGGGTTGACAGATGTGTCATCGAGAACTATACCCCCTGCTGGCTGATCTCATAGCAGCTGTTTGCCCTGGCTTCCCCTGGTTATAAAGACTTCCATCCTCCCTGTTTTTTGATGTCGCCTTTTTTGAAGAGTTAAATATCATTAACCATTAATGCACCATCTGTTGGGGATGCTTTGATTGAGAGTTCCTGCATGGCAGGGGGTCAGGGCCAGTGTGTCCAAAGGAGGGTGACTAAAATGGTAAAGGCTCTGGAAACCATAAAGCTTTATGAGGAACGCCTTAGGGAGCTGGGGATGTTTAGCCTGGAGAAAATAAGGTTAAGAGGTGATAACATCTGCCTTGGTCCAGGCCTCAGAGGGAGAGAAGAACTGCTAGACCTGATCCCCTCCCCTCCTCACCATTCCCTTCTCCTTTTGTGTTGTGTCTTTTAGATTGTAAGCCTGCGGGCAGGGAACCGTCCCCTCTGTTGTAAACCGCTCGGATTCCCAGTGATTGGGCGGTATATAAATAAATCCTATTCTTCTTCTTCTTCTTATTATTATTATTAGATAGCCCTGTTTAAATACTTGAAGGGATGTCATATTGAAGAGGGAGCAAGCTTGTTTTCTGCTGCTCCAGAGAACAGGACCTGGAACAATGGATGCAAGCTCCAGGAAAAGAGATTCCAGCTCAACATTTCCTGACAGTAAGGGCTGTTCGACAGTGGAACACACTTCTTCCAAAAAAATCCCTTTTTATTCTTTTTAACCTCTCTAGCAAGCCTGAGTTCATTCTGCGCTTTAGCTTTTCTGACTTTACCCCTACACATGCCTGCTATTTCTTTGAATTCCTGTTTTGTGATTTCCCCCTTTTTCCATTTCTTATACATGTTCTGTTTCAAACTTAGCTCCGTTGAAAGTTCCTTAGTCATCCATCCTGGTTTCTTGAGACACCTCCCGTTTTTCTTTCTCACTGGAACTGTTTGAAATTGTGCCTTCAGAATCTCCCTTTTGAGAAACTCCCATCCGTCACCCTCAATACTTCTCTAAGTTTACTGAAATCCGCTCTCCTAAAGTCTAGGATGCGTGTCTGACTATGCCTGACTTCTCCTTTCCATTGTATAACAAACTCCAGGAGAGCATGGTCACTTCCACCTAATGATCCCACAACTTGCAGCCCATTAACCAGGTCATACTTGTTGGTTAGGATCAGATCCAAAATAGCTGACCCCCTTGTTGCCTCTTCCACCTTTTGGACTATGAAATAGTCTTCCAGGCAAGTGAGGAATTTGCTAGACCTTGAGGATTTTGCTGAGTTTGACTTCCAGCAAATGTCAGGATAGTTGAAGTCGCCCATCACTACTACATCTCTCTTTTCTGACTGTGTGGTCATCTGTTCTAGAAAGATATCATCCAATTCCTCAGTCTGACTTGGGGGTCTGTAGTAGACTCCCACCGTAACATCCTTGTTGTTTCCCTCCCCTTTGATTCTTATCCAGATGCTCTCCACCTGGCTTCCATGATTGATGTCCTGGATCTCTTCACTGGTGTAAATATCTCTGACATATAGTGCTATTCCTCCTCCTTTCCTGTTTGGCCTATTTCTCTTAATAAGGTTATACCCCTCTATTTCCACATTCCAATCATGAGACTCATCCCACCAGGTTTCTGTGATGCCTATTATATCATATTTGCTTTGTTGTACTAGGAGTTCGAGTTCATCTTGCTTATTTCCCATGCTCTGTACATTAGTGTAGAGACATCGCAGACCATGGTTCCCTTTTACTTGCTGCCTGTGCAAGTTTTTTTGCCTCCCACTGTTGGGTCCTTGCACTGTTTGCCTTGTTTCCTCTATGTCAGTTTGACTATTTTCGCCATCCCTTTCGCCTTCCTTAAGATTGTCTCCCTTCCCCTCGGAACTCAGTTTAAAGCTCTCCTGATCAAGTTCTTGAGACTGTTGGCAAAAACATTTCTTCCAACTGGCGTGAGATGCAACCCATCTGTTGCAAGAAGTCCCTCCTCATGGAACCGCAGCCCATGATCGAAGAATCCAAATCCTTCTCGGCGGCACCATCTGCGAAGCCAGTTGTTCACATCCGCTATTTTCCTCTCCCTTCCTGGACCATGCCCTTCAACTGGCAGAAGAGACGAGATGACAACCTGTACATCCATTCCTTTCAGCTTCCTACCAAGCGCCTCGTAATCCCTTTTGATGTTCTGAAGGCTGTGTCTTGCAGTATCATTGGTTCCCACGTGGACCAAAAGGAAGGGGTATTGGTCAGTAGGCTTGACCAGTCTTGTCAGTCTCTGTCACATCACGGATATTTGCTCCAGGGAGACAACACACCTCTCGAGACATCTTGTCAGGCCTACAAATCACTGCTTCTGTACCCCTCAGCAAGGAGTCCCCCACTATGACCACACGCCTCCTACGAGGTTTAGCAGTGGCTGTTCCCTTGGGTGGGACTCTGGAACAGGACTGTGGGCTTCTTCCTGAAAAAAGAATCCTCCAGAAAACACCAACGTTAAAGCTCCTGATGTTTCAACAATTTGTGGCAGTGAGCTCAATCAACTCTGCCTCTGCTGTAGATTTCCTTGGATGAAAAAAATGAAATAAAAATAGAATTCAAGTTGTGACTCACTGAAGATGTGACTACAAGCACACTCTTGAATGGTTGCCCAGCTACCTCTCTCCTCCTCTCTGTAGCAGGGACTGCTCTGAAGAGGCTCTGGGAGGAGTAATATAGAGCTAGTCTGCTAGCTCCGCCCCCTAGTGACTCACAGATGTGACTCACTGAAGATGTGATTACAAGCACACTCTTCAATGGCTGCCCAGCTACCTCTCTCCTCCTCCTCTCTGTAGCAGGGACTGCTCTGAAGAGGCTCTGGGAGGAGTAATATAGAGCTAGTCTGCTAGCTCTGCCCCCTAGTGACTCACAGATGTGACTCACTGAAGATGTGATTACAAGCACACTCTTCAATGGCTGCCCAGCTACCTCTCTCCTCCTCCTCTCTGTAGCAGGGACTGCTCTGAAGAGGCTCTGGGAGGAGTAATATAGAGCTAGTCTGCTAGCTCCGCCCCCTAGTGACTTACAGATGTGACTCACTGAAGATGTGACTACAAGCACACTCTTCAATGGCTGCCCAGCTACCTCTCTCCTCCTCCTCTCTGTAGCAGGGACTGCTCTGAAGAGGCTCTGGGAGGAGTAATATAGAGCTAGTCTGCTAGCTCCGCCCCCTAGTGACTTACAGATGTGACTCACTGAAGATGTGACTACAAGCACACTCTTGAATGGTTGCCCAGCTACCTCTCTCCTCCTCCTCTCTGTAGCAGGAACTGCTCTGAAGAGGCTCTGGGAGGAGTAATATAGAGCTAGTCTGCTAGCTCCGCCCCCTAGTGACTTACAGATGTGACTCACTGAAGATGTGACTACAAGCACACTCTTCCTAGAGTTTAAAAAAAATTAAACAGTCACCACTTACAATGGTTGCCCAGCTACCTCTCTCCGAGCTTTCACATCCATAGAGAGAAATCAGAAATAGTGTGGTATAAATGACCCTGACTTGGTATGCAAGTATCCATCTTTACCCTTGAGGATCTGAGGTAGTTCTTCTGTAGGTCTTTTTAGTCTTCTTCTCATGCCTTGACTACTAGTCTTCATTTTGACTAATGGCTGAGCCAAGGTATAGAAAACCACGATGGACCTGTCCTCCGAAATTCAATGTTTTGACACCACAATGCCCCCCATCCTTTCGAATTCTAGACACTTTCACAATTTTAATGTCTTCATCACCAACTTTAAAGTGATCCAGTTTTTAAAAGATAATTATTTTGTTTTCTTAATGTCATTTGTAACCTTTGCTTTTGCACTTGACTTTCTCAGTAGTCGTTCCAAGTCTGCTATTTTCGGCAAGGAATATGGGACAGTAACTTAAATTACTGAGATTTCTTCCTCCAGTTTTCACACCTCCTTCCTTTGAAGCTAATCCTGCTTTCTGCACGATATGATCTGCATATAAATTAAACAGGATGATAAAAAGCACCCTTGTCTGACCCCCTTGCCATTTGAAAAACATGTTGTTTCTCCATAAACTGTACTGACAGTGGCCTTTTGTCCAGAGTTACATGGCGGCCAAAGGTTGTGGAGCTCCTGTTTCTTTTACAGCAATTGATAGCTTATCTACATAGCCAAAGGCTTTGCTGAAATCTTTAAAGCATTGGCTGATCTTCCACTATAAAAGACTTCGTTGTGCTGCATTAGTCAATGTATATTTCCAATTTGATCTCTATTGCCTCTTCATTTACTGAACCCGGCTTGGGCGTTTGGCATTTTTCAATACATATATCGTGGCGGTCTTTATTATAAAATCTTGAGCATCACTTTTCTTACACTTTTCTTACACTGTTCTTCATGCAATGTTCTGATTGTCACCACAAATCTCCTGGTATCCCCCCTTTTTAAGGGATTGAAATGTATATTGCAATGCTTCCAGTCTCTGGGCCATTCTATTGTTTTCAAAATTCATTGGCAGATTTTTCTTAGAATACAAACAGATTCTGTCTCCAGAGCTTGAAACAGCTCTACCAATATGGCTTCTTCTCTGGTGATTTATTTTGCCCAAGTGCTTTGCAAGCAGCTTTTACTTCGCTTTCTAAAATTGCAGGTTCTTCATCAAAAGGTTTTAGTTTGGAGAAATCAGTCATTCCTTTATCGCTTTTGAAGCTCTTGAGCATATTGCTTCCTGTTCTCCAAAGCTCAAACCAGAGATGTGCAGTGGCCAGAGTAAAAGCTGAAAAATACCATCCATTATTTTCATGAATGGTATTTTCCAGGTTCTTTTAAATCAGGCATTTCATTTAAAATGCCAATTGGACATGAACTTAATACTACCTCCTAAATGTATATGCAACTGTATGCTTAATTTATTAACCGTTAACTGAACACATTAAACCTTTCCCACTAACTTTAATCCTTTAACAAATGAGCTACTTGAACAAATCATTTCTGTCATTTTGGAAAACACATCTTTCTATTAGAGTGTTAAGTTTATAGTTACACCCTCACATTTTACATACATATATAAAGGTTTACTATTTTATTTCCATTACATTAAAATAAGACACATTTTAGAGAAATGACTCTTAAATGACATTGCCTATGGCGTCAATGTGTCTTATTCCAGTTTGCAGTCCCTAGGAGGATAAGAAAAATCTGGCTCCGTGGTGCTTGGAGGAAATATAAAAGATCTAACTGTCCTTATTTAAGTGATGGCAGATATCAACGCGCAAAGTATCATTGGAGAACAACGTCAGATTGATGTTCAATAACAGTAGTGCAAAAAAACAAGAGCCGTGATGAAGAAATTGCATGAATATGAGAGGCTTTGTGGAAGCCATGAAATTCTTAATCCTTTAAAATGTCTATCTCCACACAGCTACGATTGAAATGGTGCCCAGGAAAGACAGAATACTTCTCTCCTTTGCAACTGTGTGCCATGAAAGATTGATTACCCCATTAATGCTTCCCCATCTACAGCCAGACCAGCTTATCTGTTTACGAGGATGAAATGCAGAGAGATGGAAAAGGTTGCGCATATCCCAGTAGGTGAGGCTGGCACAGACAACAGCGGCAGAGAAAATGGAAGCCACGTGGTCTTAGCCCTTATTGACTGGCCTCCATAGGGAGGAAGCTAACATCTCCGACAGACAGCTTCTCGTCCTCTTCCCAATGCCCATTTTCAGGTTCTTTCTAAAGGGAATCCATCTGGCAACCTCCTGAACACACACACACAAAAGCAACAGTAATGATTTCAAATGTTTAAAATGCCAAATTGCAAAAAGAAGAGAGGGAGAAATATATTGTTTAAATAGTTTTTTGTGGGTTTTTCGGGCTATGTGCCCATGTTCTAGAAGAGTTTCTTCCTGACGTTTCACCAGCATCTGTGGCTGGCATCTTCAGAGAATGCTGGCATGGAAGTCACCCAGTATATATACCCCACTCATTTCCATGCCAGCATTCTCTGAAGATGCCAGCCACAGATGCTGGCGAAATGTCAGGAAGAAACTCTTCTAGAACATGGGCACATAGCCCGAAAAACCCACAAAAAGCTATGGATGCCGGCCATGAAAGCCTTTGACATAATATTGTTTAAAGTTTGAATAGCCAGCCAGACCAGCCGCTGAAATAGTAGCTTCTAATTTCAATTACTATAACTTATTAAGGGTTCTAGAAACATAAAGCTGGAAGAATTCTTGGCGGTCATCTAACTGAAGTCTTACTCATTGCAGGGAATCCAGAGCTAGAGCATCCCTATCTCCTGCTTGAAGATCTCCAGGACAACCCACCACCCTTCCAGGTCTGGTTCCTTTACTGTGTGGTTTGTATATGTGTGCAAGCTGGGGACCAGAAAGGAGATATGAAAAATTGGCTAAGCGCACCCTCATGTGTGGAAGCTACACATATTATAACACTGGTTAACACCCCAACCTCATAAGGACGCTGTGGAACAGATCATCACATCTCCTTTTTGGTTCCCAGCCTGCACATACCACACAACTCCCTCCACCATTCATATCGTCATCTATCCACCCTAGCCTTAGGCGACATCTTTCCTCCTGCATTTGTCCTTCAAGGCCAATAGTTAAACTGAACTTGTCATTTCATCACCATACCCAAACGTTTTGCACTTCCATGGATATTCAAACAGTCTGATCATCAAGGTCATTCCTGGACACTAGTTCACTACATGCATCTGAAGAAGTAGACCAAGGCCCGGTACAGAGTGTCAGTTTGCAAGATCCTGCAAACCTGGTTTAAGCCCAAAGTGGAAACAAAAGAAACTATCATTTTTAGAATTGTATTTTTGACTTTGAGATCAATCCATTTGTGCTCCGATGGCTGCTGTATGGGAGGATTTGGACAAGAGCAACGTTACTCTGGATCAACTCCAGAATCATTAAAAAGCAGTTAGAGTTCGGCCGCATGCGCACTGTGTCCAGAAATGGATTTGTCCTGGAGGACTGGGACTGTTCATGCAGTTCTGGCACAGAGAAGCAGAAAAATCAGCATGAGCACACATGTGCGCACGCATAGGAGGTGTCTGGCTTTTTCCAGATAAAATCCCCATGAAAAATGGACAGATAGAAACCTTATTAGCTGCCGGTAGGAAAGAAAACAGCTCCCCAAAACACCCACCCATCTGTTTGCTCCTGGACTAGGCGAGTGTGGGATCTTGCAGAAAAGGGGAGGGAGAAATGTCATCTGTGTATTCAAAGGAAAACAAATATCTTTACTTTTCAGAAAATGCAGCAGAGAGAAATATCATCTGGATATATAAAGGAAAATAAATGCTTTACTTTTCCGAAGATTCCTATTGCAGTAGCATCATATCAAATGTGCAAGCAAACCTTACTGGGGGCGGAGGGGGGGGGTCTAAGTAAGCAACTGATGCATTTATGTAATTTTAGATGTATGCCTCCAGGAGGAGTCCTCTTTCACTAGATGGCAATGTACATTTTCTGAGCTGGGTTTAGTCTTAAACTTTACAGGAACTTGAAAGAAGCTTTAAAGAAACCATACAACCCTACTTGGGGGCCCTGGACCAGCACTTTGGACCATGCCTTGAAAAATTCATAGACTCATAGAGTTGGAAGAGACCCCAAGGGCCATCCATTCCAACCCACCTGCCATGCAGGAACTCTCAATCAAAGCATACCCGGCAGATGGCTATCCAGTCTCTGTTTAAAGACCTCCAAGGAGGGAGACTCCACCACTCTCCCAGGAAAGAATGTGTTCCACTGTCGAACAGCCCTTACTGTCAGGAAGTTCCTCCTAATGTTGAGGTGGAATATCTTTTCCTGTAGCTTGCATCCATTGTTCCGGGTCCTAGTCTCTGGAGCAGCAGAAAACAAGCTAGCTCCCTCTTCAATATGACATCCCTTCAAGTATTTAGATTAAAACCAGGGTGGACTCACTGCCCCCTCTGACTTCAGAGCTACCAGAAGCCATAGCTTGAAGGGTTGGCTCACAGATGACAGCAGGTGGACAGGGTGACCACTTCTACATGTAGTCACCTAGTCCCGGGTTTGGGCTCGGCCTCCGGGCCAGGCCTGCTCATGCGGCCATTGCCGCGACCGCTAATGCAGCTGGCACTGGCCGGCCACCCACCTCCTCCTCCTTCTGCGCAGCTGCTGTGCTGCCTGTGGCACTAGCCCGGGCAGCGGCCGGCAGCAGCGTGCACTCGCCCCTCTTGCGCGCCCGTGCGTGGGACTTAAAAAGGAGCGCGCATCCCCAAAGCTGTCTGGCCAATGGCAGAAGAGCGGGGGCTGGCCTGTTTCCAGCCCCAGTCTGCCATTGGCCAATGAGCTTTGGAGGAGGAGGACCAAGGCCTCTGGCCAGGGGGAGGGAAAAGCGCCATTTCCTGGTGCAAAGTTCAAGCGATGAGGAGGAGGAGGAAGAAGAGGAAGAAGAGGAAGAAGAGGAGGAGGAGGAGGGTGCCCATTTATTTCCCTTTCCCTCAAAGTGGTTTTTTGGGGGGGGTGTATTTTTGGTGCTTTTAATGCTTTTTCGCGTGTCCTCCATTTTAAAAAATGTGTCTTACATTTGAAAATGTTATCCTACATTTGTCCCGGTTTGTCCCGACTTATGGCAACCCTAGATACACCGGCCCTCAACAAATACCTAAAGGCTGTGGTGGCTGGTAGCTCCAAGGTCAGTAGGGTGAAAAATCTACTCTGGGTTTTGGTCCAAACTTTTAAGAAACTATCTAAGGCAATGATTCCCAAATGCCGACCTTCCAGGTGTTTTGGACTACAGCTCCCAGAATCTCAGTCCATTGATCAAGATGGCTGAGGCTTCTGGCAGTTGAAGTCCAAAACACCTGGGCTGCATCTGCACTGCGGAAATAATCCAGGTTGGCATCACTTTAACCACCATAGCTCAATACTATGTAATCCTGGGAATTGTAGTTTTGTGAAACATTTAGCCTTCCCTCACAGGGCTCTGGTGCCAGAACAAACTAAAGTTCCCTGAATTCCATAGCATTGGTCCATGGCAGTTAAAGTGGTGATAACCGGTTGCAGCCCTGGAGGACCAGAGTTTAGGAAGCACTGGTCTAAGGTATTAAATCTACTTGGAGGCAAGAATTAAACATCTCAGATAGGACTTTTAGGGTTCACTTTAAAACCTGGAATCGATTCACTGGCCCATTAACTTCACATCCACCAGCAGCCATTGCTTGAAGGGTTGTCACACTTATGACAACAATGATTTGTGCTCAGCTACCCCAGACGGCATGACTAGATCTAATGGGCTTTAGAAACGGGAGAATAGATTTCATCTGAAGAGTAGGAGTGCAACAATGGAAATGGTGACCCAGATGGCAGTGTGTGGGCTTCTTCTTCACTGAAGGTCTTCAGGCAGAGGCTGGGCAGCCATCAACTCAAGAGAGTCTAGCTCTGGATTTCTTGCCTCACGTGGGAATCTAAATGGTGCACAAGACCTCTCCACCTTTCTAAATCTCTACTCTTTTACTTACATAAGAAACAGCTTTTCTTGAGGCTGTACATACGGGTGACGAAACACCGCCCCTCTTTGCTGCATATCATTCCTGGAGCAGCCAAACCGAGCGAGAATGATACGCAGCCAGGAAGAAGCAATGCAGCCTTATGATGCCACTTCCTGTGTGCAACGTGCGGACGCTGCACATCGCGTACATCATCATGGCAGCCTCCATGTGGACGGGAGGCTGGCATAATGGCAGCAGCGGCACGTTCTAGGGTTCCAGAGCGTGCAGTTGCTGCATGCTCTGAAACTGTAGAATCGGCGCCGCCAGGCCACTTCCTGCCCATGTGTACCGGGCCCTTGCTTTTATTGAATTTTACCACCGGTTGAGTCTCCCTTATCCAGAATTCCAAAATCCGAAATATCCCAAAAACTTCTTCAGTTTGTCATATAACCTCCTATTCCTCACACACACACCCAAACATTTCAAAGGAGCCAGAAATGAAGGACTGTAGCCATGTGCAGTTCCCTCGAACGAGAGCTTTTGTTGTGTCGGAGCTAAGGACATGTAACAGGAGCTGCCAGGGAGAAGGTGGAGGGTGTGATGTTACGTCTTCCCAAAAACATTTTCTCCCAAGAAACCCAAGAACACCTGTTTGAAGAGACACAATGTGGAGCATCACTGCTCCCACGGACATCGTGGTGTGGATGTTCAGAACAAGGCTCTTTCCAAACTCTATCACCATGGATACATAGCTCCAAGCAGTTTACAACAGTCCCTGGGTGGCAGCTGCCTGGGGCACCGCTCACTGGGGTTTTGCCTGTGTTGTACAAGATGTAAGTGGCCAGAAGTAGCAGTTTGGATGAGGAATTACAGAGTGAGTTCACATTCCTCACAGTCTACATGCCAACCAGGAAGGTCCTCTGGGCAGGCATCTTTGTTTCTGCTCTAAAAAACTGTGTGCATGTTGATGTGCTGTTTATATAAACAATAAAAAAAACATAAGAAACCCATTAACTTTGCATGCCTCTTGGGGAAACACCTCAGTCTTCTTTCAAAGCCAGATTTATTCCTTTTTCCTCTGAGCAGACGGCCGTGCACCAACTGGCCAGGGCTAGGATCTGCAAGTTACAGTGGAGGACAGAATGGAGGGTGTTTGTTTTAACACCTTTACAAAATTAGGGCAGGAACGAGAAAAAAAATTCAGATTTGAATTCAGAAATTTCAGATCAGAACTTTTATCAGATCCTGAGCTTGGAAAACATGGCTTGTTTTGGACTACAACTCTCACAATTCCCTATAATATTGACTGCAATAGTTCTGGGAATTGTAGTCCATGCTGTGATCCCAGTTACATAACAACAAGATGGTTGAACTCTAATCCTGTGGCATCACCCCAGCGCTGTAATTCTTACTGGCACCTCCAGACTCAGCTCTGCCAAGCCAATAGAATCACAGAATCATAGAGTTGGAAGAGACCAAAAGGGCCATCCAGTCCAACCCCATTCTGCTATGCAGGAATTCTCAATCAAAGCATCCCTGACAGATGGCCATCCAGCATCTGTTTAAAGACTTCCAAGGAAGGAGACTCCCCTGCACTCAGAGGAAGGAGTGTGTTCCACTGTTGAACAGCCCTTACTGTCAGGAAGTTACTCCTAATGTTGAGCTGGAATCTCTTTTCCTGGAGCTTGCATCCATTGTTCCGGGTACTAGCCTCTTGTTACCCATGCTGCTCCATATAAATTTTGGAATCAATGATAACCCTTAATGACCCCTAGATGAACTCTAATAGCCTGTCCACCATTGCCAGCAAGGCATGAGGACATGTACACACACCCCTGAGGGGCACCCACATTATCATATCTAGAGAGTCGCATAAGAGGATTATCATATGACCAGGAAGAGCAAATGTTTGCCTTGCCTGAGGCTCTTGCCCCCTCCCAGGGTCTGTTGTCCGAGCAGCTTAAGACCACTAAGACAATCAGACAGGGACATCCAGGTGAAAAGAAAGTAATTAAACACCTTTGTTCTCACCATCAAGCAACTTTGCCAGAGGCAAGATTTTGCCTATAAATATCATCAGATTTGCCTGTTCACTGGGCCAGTCTGGATTTCAGGGGGAAGCTATGTCCCTTTGAATCCTGGCTCCTGGCCAGTCATTCCATGGCTGAGCCTCATGCCATCCTCATCATATCAAACCTCATCAAACGAAAGCCCTGGTATACGGAAGATCTCCGGGCGCGGAAGCTGGTCCTGCGACGGCTAGAGCATCGTTGGCGGAAACACCTATGCTTAGCCGACAAGACTCTCCTAGACCGCCTCTTGGAGGACTATGGAGAGGCGATACGGGCAGCTAAGAATTTGTTCTATGGTGCTCGTATCGCGTCCGCGGAGTCACGTCCAGCAGAGTTGTTCAGGGTAGTCAGGGAGCTAACCCAGCTCCCTCCTGCCCCGAACCAGATCCTTGAACCTTCTAAGGCCTGCTGTGACCAATTTAACAACTTCTTCGCGGATAAAACCTCTCGGATAAGCGAAGGTCTTGAAGCCAGCATTAGAGCAGAACCTAGAGCAGAGGCATCCAGAACTTCCGTGGACTCGGTTATACTGGATCAGTTTGAGTCTGTTAGTACCGAGGATGTGGACAGGATCCTTCGGAGTGTTAGGAAGACAACATGCTCTCTCGATCCCTGTCCCTCATGGCTAGCGGCACAGGGGGGCCCGGTTGTGACCTCATTGTTACATCGGATTATCAATACATCTTTGAGGGATGGGCAATTTCCATCTAATTTGAAATTGGCCATAGTAAAACCTTTGTTAAAAAAGCCCTCCCTTGACCCCCTGTTGCATAACAATTATCGGCCAGTTTCGCTGCTGCCATTTTTGGGGAAGGTGATCGAGAGGGCGGTTGCTCTCCAGCTCCAATCGATCCTGGATGAAACGGATTATCTAGACCCATTTCAAACCGGCTTTCGGGCGGGCTACGGGGTTGAGACTGCTATGGTCGCCTTGGTCGATGATCTCCATCTGGGCATTGACAGGGGTAGCGTGTCCCTGTTGGTGCTCTTGGACATCTCAGCGGCTTTCGATACCATAGACCATGGTATCCTTCTGGAGCGCCTGGCATAGGTGGGAATCGGGGGCACTGCGCTCCAGTAGTTCCGGTCCTACCTCTCTGGGAGGTTCCAGATGGTGCAGCTGGGAGACGTGTGCTCCGACAGGAGACCCATAACATCTGGGGTCCCTCAAGGAGCCATTCTGTCTCCCATGCTTTTTAACATTTACATGAAACTGCTGGGAGAGATCATCCGGAGACATGGGGCGCGGGGTTATCAGTACGCTGATGACACCCAAATAGTCTTCTCTATGCCTCCGGCTGATGCAGTGACCGGGGATGGCATCTCTCTTCTCGTGGCCTGTCTGGAGTCGGTAATGGGCTGGATGAGGGAAAACAGACTCAGCCTGAATCCAGAGAAAACGGAAGTACTTGTGATAGGTTCTCCTGGTCCAGGGATGGCGGTAATTCCACCCGTCCTGAACGGGGTCACGCTCCCCGTGAAGGACTCTGTACGCAGTCTGGGGGTGCTCCTTGACTCGTCGCTCCACCTTACATCTCAAGTGGATGCGACAGTCAGGAGCACCTGTTATCAGCTTCGGCGGATACGCCAGCTGCGTCCCTACCTGGGCCAGAGGGACCTTGAAACTGTTGTACATGCTCTGGTAACCTCTCGCTTGGACTTCTGTAATGCGCTCTACATGGGGCAACCCTTGTACCATACCCGGAAGCTGCAATTAGTGCAGAATATGGCAGCCCGACTGGTCACTAATACACCTAGGGCCAGTCACATAACACCAGTGCTTAAAGAGCTGCACTGGCTGCCTATTCGCTTCCGGGCGCAATACAAGGTGTTGGTCATTACCTATAAAGCCCTAAATGGCTTGGGCCCAGGATATCTGATGGACTGCCTCTCCCCATATAATCCGCCCCGCACTCTCAGATCATCTGGGCAGCAACTTCTAAGAGTTCCGGAAGCTAGATTAGTTTCTACTTCCAAGAGGGCCTTTACGATCTCGGCCCCCAGCCTCTGGAACTCGCTGCCCACAGAGCTCCGCGCAGCCACCTCCCTACCCCAATTTAAGAAGGGGTTAAAAACCTACTTATTCGAACAGGCCTACCTCTGAATATTTCCCCCCAGATTGTCTATTCACCCCCCCTCCCTCTGCCAGCATTGCAGACTGGCATGAGGTTGTAATGTTTTTAATATGTTTAGGTTCTTACTTGTGATATGGCTTTTGTATATTGTATTTGTTTTGCTATTTACTGTATTGCATAATTTTGTTGTGCACCGCCCTGATTTGAAGAAGGGCGGTATAAAAATAAAACTATTATTATTATTATTATTATTATTATATTCCATTTGGATTCCTGGAGGGAGTCTACATTCTGGTACGTATCACCCCAGTGATGCCTAAAATCCTATTCCATGCTAACCTATGCTTTTCCTGAGCCTTGTATGTATGTGGGTATGCTAGTGAATTGTATGTGTTTTTCCCCTTATAAATAAATTGGTTATTAATTCTAGAAGTCTGTGTCAGCTCTATTTATTGGGATCCCCTGGTCTACTCCGTATACACATCGGGAGACAATTCTGCAAGGGCCGTCGTGGCAGGCCCTCCTCTTGCAATATTTGAGCTAAACTACAATAATAAAATTCCCCTAAATGGACCCCTGGCTACACTCTGGAGCAGCAGAAAACAAGCTTGCTCCCTCCTCAATATGACATGCCTTCAAATATTTAAACAGGGCTATCATATCACCTCTTAACCTTCTCCTTTCCAGGCTAAACATAACCAGCTCCCTAAGGCATTCTTCATATGGCATGGTTTTCAGACCCTTCACCATTTTAGTCGCCCTCCTTTGGACAGACTCCAATTTCTCAACATTCTTTTAAAATTGTGGTGCCCAGAACTGGACACAGTATTCCAGGTGAGGCCTGACCAAAGCAGAATAGAGCGTCACACTGTTGACTCATGTCCAACTTGCTTTCTACTTGGACCCCTAGATCCTTTACACACATAGTCTCATTCAGTCGCCCATGCTGAGGACCCACAAATACAGCAGAGCTGGCTTACCTCACTTTTGATTTTTTTTTTTGTTTACTGCCCTTGAATCGATCCCGACCCATGGGGACCTTGTGAATGAGATATCTCCAAGACTGCCTGTCCTCCACAGCTCTATTTAGGTCCTGAAAATTCAAACCTGTGACCTCTTTTATAGAGCCCATCCATCTAGCATGCATCCTTCCTCTCTACTTCCCTCCACTTTCCTAGCATGATTGGTTGGAAATAACTGAGACAAAAACAGGACATTGGGATGGCAAAAATGGGATGGGGTTATGTAATACAGTGGGACCTTGTTTTCAGCTGTGGTTTGGTTCCAGGATCCCCCATGGATAACAAAATCCACGGATGTTCAAGTCCCATTAAATATAATGGCAGAGCAAAATGGTATCCCATATATAAAATGGAAAATCAAGGTTTGCCATTTGGAATTTATAGGTTGGTTTTTTAAAAATATTTTCAAGCTGTGCATGCTTGAATCCGTGGATAAAAAATCTGTGGATAAGGAGGGCTGACTGTATTCCTTAGTCATGAGAAAGTAAGTTTTATATACAAACAGATTGAGCTAGCAATTATTCTTCAGTGACAGAACGTATGCAAAAATTCAGGCAGACATAGAGGGGGAATGTATATCACCACAATTGTACCGTGAATATTTCACCAATGCAGTAATCTTACACAGCAAGTTTCAGTCTTTCAACACCTGATCGTAAAACTTTTCACATTCTAAGGCACATTCTTTGTTCCTGACAACCACCATTTCAAACAGGGATCTTCAAACCATTTTCGCAACATAACAGGGCGTTTTTCTTGAAAACAGGACAAATTTGACATTTATGTCAACATGAGGGGAAGGTAAATAATAAATAATAACATTTATTTCTATATCACCTTTCCAAAGGATCATAAATGCAAAAATGCATAAACAAGTACATAAATAATTACATAACACATGCACAACTGTATTTGCTGTTATTGATATAACGTACAATTTCACCTGTTTCATGGGACAGGTGTGGATAGAAGCTGGATCTATATCTTTTGATGGGATCTTTTGCAACAGATTTTCAAAGATTTCAGATTTCTAATTGTTTAGCAACAATAGCAATATTATTGCTACCCTGGACTAAATTTCTGAACCAAAGAAAGCCTCATTGCTAATGTGAAGGACGCTTCAGATAACCAAGAGTGGGTTTGTCCATAGATAGACTGTGAGCATCACTTAGTTTAGGTGTTCGAAGCCAAAGGCTAGACTTTTTCAATACTATATCCTTGTCATTCACATCAGTTTGTCAATTGTGAACTACTATTTTTTTAATAAAATTACCAACTTGTTAGATGAAGGGAATGCTGTGGATATAGAATCATAGAATCATAGAATCATAGAGTTGGAAGAGACCACTAGGGCCATCCAGTCCAACCCCCTGCCATGCAGGAAATCCAAATCAAAGCATCCCTGACAGATGGCCATCCAGCCTCTGTTTAAAGACCTCCAAGGAAGGAGACTCTATCACCTTCCGAGGAAGTGCATTCCACTGTCGAACAGCCCTTACTGTCAGGAAGTTCCTCCTAATGTTCAGGTGGAATCTCTAGTATATCTTGATTTCAGTAAGGCCTTTGACAAGGTTCCCCATGACATTCTTGTAGAATGTGGGCTAGACAAGGCAACTGTTACATGGGTTTGTGATTGGTTGACTGGTCTAAGCCAAAGGGTGCTCAGCAATGGCTCCTTTTCATCCTGGAGAGAAGTGACCAGTGGGGTCCCACAGGGCTCTGTCCTGGGCCAAGTGCTATTCAACATCTTTATCAATGACTTGGATGACAGAACTGGGGGCATACTTATCAAATTTGCAGATGACACCAAATTAGGAGGAATAGCTAATACTCCAGAGGACAGAATCAAAATTCAAGATGACCTGAATAGACTAGAAAGTTGGGCCAAAGCTAACAAAATGAAATTCAACATGGAGAAATGTAAGGTGCTGCACTTAGGCAGAAAAATGAAATGCACAGATATAGGATGGGGGACACCTGGCTGAATGAAACTACATGTGAAAGGGATCTGGGAGTCCAAGTAGACCACAAGTCGAACATGAGTCAACAGGGCAATTTTAGGCTGCATCAATAAAAGTACAGTGTCTAGATCAAGGGAAGTAATAGTGCCACTGTATTCTGCTTTGGTCAGGCCCCACCTGGAATATTGTGTCCAGTTCTGGGCACCACAATTCAAAAAGGATGTGGAGAAACTGGAGCATGTCCAAAGGAGGGCAACTAAAACAGTGAAGGGTCTGGAAACCATGCCCTACGAGGAATGACTTAAGGAGCTGGAGATGTTTAGCCTGGAGTAGAGAAGGTTAAGAAGTGATATGATAGCCCTGTTTAAATATTTGAAGGGATGTCATATTGAGGAGCGAGCAAGCTTGTTTTCTGCTGCTCCAGAGACTAGTACCCGGAACAATAGATGCAAGCTACAGCAAAAGAGATGCCACCTCAACATTAGGAAGAACTTTGTGACAGTAAGAGCTGTTCGGAGTGTAGTGGAGTCTCCTTCCTTGGAGGTCTTTAAGCAGAGGCTGGATGGCCATCTGTCAGGGTTGGACTGGATGGCCCTTGGGGTCTCTTCCAATCTATTATTCTATGATTCTATGATACTAGGAAAAAATAAAGTACAGTCCCTGCTTTTAAAAAGTCCAATCTAATCTGTTGCATAGTAGACTTACACAGGAGATGCATTAGTAGAAAAGAGTTCAACTTTTATTTTACTTTCAATTGTGATCAGAGCTTTCCATTGTACTATAGAAATACATGAAAACCTCTTGTCGGATGTTGCTAGGAGTTTTGAACACTGTGGTTGTTTACTTCAAACTTCCTATGACATTAGGATCAAGCGCACAAAAAGCAATTGCTTTTATACTTATGAGAACACGCTTTGTGTGCTTTCCCTTTTAGGAGGGGGGCGAACCCTCAAAACTCTTTCTGCTAGCAGCAAGCAATGTATGAAAATATGATCTTTTCTAAATTCCTGGCCCTGTTAACAGGGATAGTCTTGGCTATTTTTAAAAACAGTTTATGACTGATATGACATAGCCTAATACAGTGGGCAACTGGTTTCTGCTGGGGTTTGGTTCCAGGACACACACACAAACACCCCGATGGATACCAAAATCTGTAGATGCTCAAGTCTCATTAAATACAGTGGCACAGTAAAGCAGAGTACCTTATATAAAATGGTAAAACCAAAGCTTGCTTTTTGGAGCTTATATTTTTTTTTTGTGTACAGTTGCCCCTCCACTTTCATAGGGGATCCATTCCAGACCCCGCTGCAAAAATGAAAAATCAATATTCAAGCCCCATTGACTTGAATAGTGGTGCATGCCCAAGGACACCCCCAAACATGTGCCATGGGGGCGCACCCCATTTTGTCCCCCTCCATTTGCTGCCCACGAATGGCTGAGGGACACGGATACTTAGTCTGCGAAAACGAAGGGACAACTGTACTTTCAAGCTGTGTGGATAGTGGAATCCATGGATAAGGAATCCATGGATACAAAGGGCTGACTGTGCTGTTTCTTGGTCAACTGCAGCCTTTCATGGTTGTGATGCTGTCACTAGAATTTGGGAGGCTCCTTTTGGGTCATGACTCATGGGCTCCTACCATGGACACTATGGGCATCACTAGAGGGTGCAGACCATACTTGGTGATACCTTGGTGGGGTGATATCCAGCCAGGCCCTCCTGCTGCTGCAGGAATGTGTGTGCAGTGCCGCTGCCAGTGCCCACCCCTTTTCTGCTGCCATAGCTCTCTCAGCCAAGAGGAGAAGGAGGAACAGCACATCAGGAACATAGCCAGGATTTTGGGAAGGGGGGGGGGTCCAGACTAAGTGCCACCATTATAATGGGGCTTGGGCGCGGCGGCGCAGTAGCACTGTATCTAACGGAAGGGAGGTCCGGACCTCATGGACCCCCCCCCCCTATTGGCTACGTCCCTGAGCACATGCCCCTTCCATCTCTTCCCGCTGTTATACTTGCCTAGCCACACCCCAGGTCTGGGTGGGTCTCAAGTGGATGGGCGATCTGAGAACAGTGGCATCGCTAATTGTGTTAGTGCATTAGATCATTAGTGTAGTCTAATGCACACCCAGCATGAGAAGGGTGTGCATTTGCCTCTCCGTTCCTCCATTACTGGGCTGTCTTCACTGGGAGGAAGTCTGGGGACGGAGTAGCTAGCAAAGGCATGCACACATTTCTCCTGTACCAAGGGAGAAGGAGGGCCCAAGCAGGTGTCACACCTTCTTTTGGTGTCACCCAGTGTGGCACCACAGCCTGGGGGGACAGGAAAGCAAAACAATGGGAAGGGAAGAAGGGAGGGAAAGCAGGGTAAGCCACCCCTGTCCACCCCAGCATCCCTTTCCCAGAACCCACACTGGGTGACACCACCCCTAGTGATGCCACTGATGGCCACCAGGGGATTCTGGGAGTTGTAGTCCAAGCCCAATCCTTTCCAGGTTCTGGCTATGCCCTTTCTTGTATCGCAGAATCACAGATTGGAAGAGACTTCGGTAGTAATCTAATGCAACTAGTTGCACTGCCTCCCTATGTGGCCCATATTTAGCATAAACTTTCTATTCACCATAGAATCATAGAGTTAGAAGAGACCACAAGGGCCATCGGTCCAAACCCCCTGCCATGCAGGAACTCTCAGTCAAAGTATCCCCAACAGACTGCCATTCAGCTTCTGTTTAAAAATCTCCAACGGCCCTCCATGGATTTTTTTATCCATGGATTCAAGCATCCGTGGATTGAAAATATTAAAATAAAATCCAAAAAGGATGGATTGGTTTTGCCATTTCATATAAGGGACACCATTTTATTATGCCATTTTATATAATGGGACTTGAGCATCCACAGATTTTGGTATCCTCCGGGAGTCCTGGGACCTTATCACACATGGGGGGGGGGGGGGGCGTTGCAGCTCAGATCCGCAGTCACTCCTGTTCTAGCAATGCAAAGCGTGATGTTTTCCCACACCAGATCCAGAGTCACTCCTCTCTAGCAATGTGGCTTGAGGTTAAAACGTCATGTTTTTCCACACCTGGTTGCCTTTCTATTGTCCTTCCAAAGTGAAGGGGAAGCGAAATCAGTTCGATTCCAAGCCAGTCACGTGATGCGGACTCAAGCAAAGGGGAGTAAGTGCACATTGTATTACCACACCAGAGCATACTTTGAGGGTTCAACGATTCGAATCGGCTCCCTTGCACATGCTCAGTGAGGCTCTGGACGCTGTCCTCCTTCCCTGCCCCCTCCTTAGCTGTCATCCTTCATTGGGGTCTAGGAGCAGTCAGGGGATGATGGGATAGGTCGCTGTGGGTCCCTGGGGCCAGGATCGGGATGCAGGAGCAGTCAGGGGATGATGGGATAGATCTCTGGGAGTCCCTGGGGCCAGGATCGGCAGGCAGGAGCAGTCAAGGGATGATGGGATAGGTCTTGGGGGGTCCCTGGGGCCAGGATCGGGATGCAGGAGCAGTCAGGGGATGGTGGGTTAGCTCGCTGGGGTCCCTGGGGCCAGGATCAGCATGCAGGAGCAGTCAGGGGATGATGGGATTGGTGGCAGGCTGAAGGAGAGGATCAGATCGGAATCTAGGAGAAGGCAAGGGATGATGGGATTGGTGGCAGGCTGAAGGAGGGGAGCAGATGGGGGTCTAGGAGAAGGCAGGGGATGATGGGATTGGTGGGAGGCTGGAGGAGGGGAGCATATCAGGGTCTAGAAGAAGGCAAGAATGATGGGATTGGTGGGAGGCTGAAGGAGGGGAGCAGATGGGGGTCTAGGAGAAGGCAGGGGATGATGGGATTGGTGGGAGGCTGGAGGAGGGGAGCAGATCAGGGTCTAGGAGAAGGCAAGAATGATGGGATTGGTGGCAGGCTGAAGGAGGGGAGCAGATGGGGGTCTAGGAGAAGGCAGGGGATGATGGGATTGGTGGGAGGCTGAAGGAGGGGAGCAGATGGGGGTCTAGGAGAAGGCAGGGGATGATGGGATTGGTGGCAGGCTGAAGGAGGGGAGCAGATGGGGGTCTAGGAGAAAGCAGGGGATGATGGGATTGGTGGGAGGCTGGAGGAGGGGAGCATATCAGGGTCTAGAAGAAGGCAAGAATGATGGGATTGGTGGGAGGCTGAAGGAGGGGAGCAGATGGGGGTCTAGGAGAAGGCAGGGGATGATGGGATTGGTGGGAGGCTGGAGGAGGGGAGCAGATCAGGGTCTAGGAGAAGGCAAGAATGATGGGATTGGTGGCAGGCTGAAGGAGGAGAGCAGATGGGGGTCTAGGAGAAGGCAGGGGATGATGGGATTGGTGGGAGGCTGGAGGAGGGGAGCAGATCAGGGTCTAGGAGAAGGCAAGAATGATGGGATTGGTGGGAGGCTGAAGGAGGGGAGCAGATCAGGATCTAGGAGAAGGCAGGGGATGATGGGATTGGTGGCAGGCTGAAGGAGGGGAGCAGATGGGGGTCTAGGAGAAGGCAGGGGATGATGGGATTGGTGGCAAGCTGAAGGAGGGGAGCAGATCGAGGTCTAGGAGAAGGCAGGGATGAAGGGATTGGTGGCAGGCTGAAGGAGGGGAGAAGATTGGGGTCTAGGAGGACGCAGGGGATGGTGGGATTGGCTGGTTGGCAGAGAGGAGGAGATGGCATGAAGGAGGAGGAGGAGAATGATGGAGCAGGACGCAGGGGCCAAGGGGGTGGCATCGGAGTGCTTTTCCACACCAGACCAAATTGCAGTGCAATTGAAGGGAGCCTGGAAGCGAATTCTCTGAAGTCACTTTTTTCCCGTTTTTACCAAAATAAGGGGTGACTTCAGAAACACTGCTGAAGCAATTCGCAAGCAGCTCCCATAGAAATCAATGGCGTCTGATAGCACAGTCACTTTATGACATGAAACCGCATCATTGGAAGTGCAATCGCTTTGGAAGTGAGCTGGAACTGAGCCACAAAACCACCAAAAAGTTCTGTGTGATATACTCCCTGGAAACAAACTCCAGGGCATACCAAGGGCCCACTGTATATTTAAGGACCCCCATGCCTCCATCTTCTCTTACTATTTCACTCTTATAGCCCACCATCCCTGTGACTGTCACCCCTCCAGCTCCACCGCCTCTCATTGTTCAAGGGTCTCCAGCTCTCTTTAAGGACTCCACTTTTCTTCCCTTACTATATCTTTGCTGCAGCTGTCTCATGGAACGCCTCCATGGTACTCATCTCTTTTTAAAACTCTGTTCAGATCCCACCTCAAGAACCACCCTTTCATCAGTTCTTCAGCACAATTCTGCTGTTTCCTTCACTTGTTCAAGGCTGTTTCCACACTCTACAATTATAGCACTTTGACCCACTTTGACAGTCCTGACTGCATCCTCTGAGATCCTAGGATCTGTAGGTTTGTGATGTAACTCCAATTCTCCGCTAGAGAGCTGCAATGCTGTAATTGGGGGGGGGGGGGGGGGTGCACTATGATCCCTCAGCAAACTTCAAATCCCAGGCTTCCAAAACACTGGAGCACTTGCAGTTATAGAAGTATCGAACTGTTCTCATTATGTCATGTGGATGCAGTCCAGTTTGCAGAATTCATCCCCTTTTTTGTGAAGTGCCTAACTGGCTATAGAATAATTTGGTGGCAGAATTGGGATGCAGAGAAGCTGATTGTTTGGGGGTGCATCCACCTTGTACAGTTATAGCAGTTTGATACCACTTTAAATACCGAATCCTGGAATTGGCTTGGAACTTAGAATGCTCTGGCCCATTCCCTTAAACTATAGAATCATTGAATCATAGAGTTGGAAGAGATGCCAAGCCATCCAGTCCAACTCTTTTCTATGCAGGAACTCACAAACAAAGCATCGTCGAAAGATGGCCATCCAGCCTCTGTTCAAATACCTCCAAAAAAGAGGCTCCACCACACTCATTCATAATACTACAGATCCCAGGATTTTATAGGATGGAGCCATGGCAGTTAAATTGATATCAACATCATCAAAAATGTGTAGTATGGGTACACCCAGTGGTACCAAAGAGCCCTGGTTATACCAATACAGGCCAGTACTGTCTATACAGGGTGGCACCCCAAGGCATTTCCCAGGGGACAAATAACTGACACAGGGCCCACTGTTGATGTCTCCTTTCATGGTCCTTTTTTCTTCCCTGAGAACTAAAGCAGCATCAGGCATTAGCATCCAGCAACCATGTCAGTCTCCAGGCTGTGATGTTTCAACTTAGCACTACTCCAGGGCATTCTGGGTGCTGCCCCATAGTCAAGGGACTCAAGGGACTCTCATCTTTCCAAATTGGCTGCATGAGATTTTCTTTTTTCTGGTGAAGACCAGACCTAGGATGTAGGAGTGTGTCCAGAGGAGGGTGACCAAAATGGTGAAAGATAAAGCTCTATGAGGAGCTGCTTAGGGATCTGAGTATGTTTAGCCTGGAGAAGAGAAGGTTAAGAGGTGATATGGTAGTTCAATTTAAATATTAGAATGGATGTCACATTGAGGATGGTGCAAGCTTGTTTTCTGGTGCTCCAGAGACTAGGACCTGGAGCAATGGATTCAAACTACAGGAAAAGTGATTCCACCAAAACATTAGGAAGAACTTCTTGACAGTAAGACCTGTTTGATAGTGGAAGATTTAGCCTTGGAGTATGATTGAGTCTCTTCCTTTGGAGGTGTTTTAAACAGAGGTGATTGTCGCTTCTTGCATGGCAGGGGAGTGGACTGGATAGCCCTTGTGGTCTATTCCAGCTCTAGGATTCTATGATTCTAAATCCCAGCATCTCTGTTTAAAATCAGAGTTAGGGAGATCCAGGCCTGTTCCCCTGAAACATGCCATGGGTTGCATCAACCTCCCAAAATAAAACTGGCAGTGGGCTGGATGGCTATCTGTCAGGGATGCTTTGGCTGTGTCTTCCTGCATGGCAAGAGGTTGAACTGGATGGTCCTTGAGGTCTCTTCCAACTCTATGATTCAATGAGCTTCTGTGTGCAAAACATGTTTACTGCTGATCTACAGCCCCTTCTAACATAAGGTGGACCGATGTTAGTGTAGTGTAGGCAACAGCCGATGGTCACCAATGATGGGATCTGTAGGCCAATGGTAACTGATGATGGCATCTGGAAGGCACCAAGCTTGGACGGGGCTAGTCAGACATGCATATCACACCAAACAACAGTAAACTGAGTGCAAAGTTGCCTAGGAATAGGATTTGTGAATTCACTAGGTCACCAAATTTACTTAAGTATGGTTGATGCGTGATTGCGTTCGGACTGCGTTTAGACGGCCTTTTGCGCAATAACATGAATACCCATGATTGCGTTTGGGATGACTTTGGATTATACTTCCAATTTCCGTCATGTGTTAGAGCCTAACTGTAACTGGCAGAAGCTTTTCCAGGCCTCTTGAGGATAGTCTTCCTCACACTGGGTCTCTGCAGACAACTTGAACTACAACTCCCATCATCCTCAGGCCACCTGTAGCAATGGTGGTCCAAAAATCTAAAGGCTGGGAAAGGCTATGACAAGACCATGAAGATCCTTCAACCAAAGATGCCAGATGAATCAGTTCTTAAGCCATGCAAAACATGTGCAGCACCCCTAATTTATGGACTGCTAGACCGACCGATGAAAAGACAGAGGAAGGGAGAGGCTATTGATGCATATACAAAGAGAGAGGGGATGTGTGAATAAATATTCATAACAGTTACTTCCCCTGGAAAATATAATCAGGCTGTGTCCAAATTCGGACAAAAAAGACAAAGGCAAAACAACAGCGGCTGGCCTTTTTGGAAATAATAACCCACCTCAAGTCATTGCTCCAGCAGTCCTATATATAACTTAAGGAAGGGGAATCATAGGGTGACCCTTGGAAACCATGTGGCAATTTTTGCAACCCTTGGCTCCCAAGACCACCTTTTCTCACAACAAAGAAAGGTGAATAACTTCTCTTACATGTTTCCAGGAGCAATGATTCACCCTTAAATAGATTGCAAGGTCCCCTTGCACAGCTTAAAGGTTTAACAGTTTTTCAAAACTAGAAGCAGATTTCCAGGTCTTCTTTTATATTCTCATTTTCGGGCATTTGGGCAAGCCTATCTAGCTCCAGATACAACCAGAATGGCAAAGTGGTTTGAGCATCAGACTATGACCTGGCAACCTGGGTTCAAATCCCCACTCGGCCATGGAAACTCCTTGGTCAAGTCACACTTTCTCAGCTTCAGGGGATGGCAAAAGCAACCCACCTCTGAAGAAATCGCCAAGAAAACCCTGTGATAGGTTCATCTTAGGGTCTCTATAAGTTGGACATGACTTAAAGGCATGCAACAACAACAACAAATCTAGTGCCAGGAATATTCTAGTGGCAGAAAATTGGCCCCTAAACATGCCATAGATGCCCACCCTAACATAAAACATGCACAAGCAACTATATAGGCAAATCTTTTCCAGTTTACAGTGCGTGCTCCAAAGCAAATGGATATATGCATGCCTCTCTAAGGAGTTTATCACATGGGGGGAATCCAGTGCAAAAATGGGATTTAAAAGCTAGAAAAAACACACAAAGGCAGGTTGATTTTCACACACGTTGTTGTTAAACTAATATTAACCCAAACAGAAAGTAAACAAAAGCCACTCATTTTTACTTTCAGTATTTTCCAAAAGTAAAAAGGTGTGGCTTTTGTCTACTTTCCCTCCACTTTCCATTTGGGTTAACATAAATTTAACAACAACATCATGTGACAATCAATCCGCTTTTGCAGGGTTTTTCCAATTTTTGCATAGGACTTCCCCTATGTGATAAACTCCTAAGAGTCAACATGGGTTAGGTTTCATACCAAACTAATCTGTTTTCTTGATAGAGTTACAAGTTTGGTAGATCAAGGGAACACTGTGGATGTACTACGTCTTGATTTCGATAAAGTTTGTGCCAATGCCCATGGTATCCTTACAGGAAAGCTGGCGAATTGTGGGCTAGACAGTATTATTGTTAGATGGATTTATAATTGGTTGACCGACTGAATCCAGAGAGTGCTCATCAATGGTTATTCTTCATCCTGAGCAAAAGGGACATCTTTATAAATGGACTGGATGATGGAATAAAAGGCATGTATATCAAATTTGCAGATGACACTAAAGTGGGGGAAGAGTTAGCTAATTCCTCAGACAACAGGATCAAAATTCAAAATGTTGCTCCTGATTTTGTGGCATGTTTATTAGTCCCAGTAAAGCTACTGTCCGCCAGTGTTTTTGATACTTATGGGCCATTTGCCTTTGCTTTTTAAAAGGCAAACATTGTCGTCCTTCAGTTCAATAAGCAGACATACACACAAGCAACCTATGATGGCATGATAACTTCTCTCTGTGCTTATGAGAAAATAATAATTGACCTGGAACAAGAATCATAGAATCGTAGAGTTGGAAGAGACCCCAAGGGCCGTCCAACCCCATTCTGCCATGCAGGAACTCTCAATCAAAGCATCCTCCAACAGATGGCCATCCAGCCTCTGTTTAAAGACCTCCAAGGAAGGAGAACCATCTTGGTTCTGGATCACACCCCTACAGTTGATAATCAGTTATACTGCCTCCAAGGCTGCAGAAATAATGAAGTTTGATACCACTTAGTGTCCATGGCTCTATACTAAGGAATTTGTAGCTTGTTGTGGCACCAGAGCTCTCTGACAGAGAAGGCTAAATATTTCACAAAGCCACAGATCCCAGGATTCCATAGCACCGAGCTACAGCAGTTAAAGCAGTGTCAAACTGCATTATTTCTGCAATGCAGACGCAAACCCAGTTGCATCTGAATACCCATTCCTAGTATATGAAAGCTCTCTGTATAAGGAGGCAGAATCAATTGGAATATTAACTTTAGGGGTGGAGTCCTGAACCAAGATGAGTCTTGTTCCAGAGCAATTACTCTTTTCTCATAATTACAGAGAGAAATTAACACATCATCGTAGGTAGAGACAATAGCTCAGAGACAGGGCACACACAGAAAACTGGAGGTTCAACCTGAGGCATATCTAGCTACAAAGATCAGCTGGAAAATATCCTTCTACGACTGCATCCACACTGCAGAAATAACACGGTTTGACATCAGTATAACTGCCCTGGTTCCATGCTATGGAATTCTGGGATTCCAGAGCTGCCACAACAAACTCTAGTTCCCAGAATTCCATAGCATGGAGCCAGGGCAGTTAAATCAGGTTATTTCTGCAGTGTGAATGCAGCACACATCTAAGATCTTGGAGAGCTATTGATGCCAATCAAAAGCCATAGGCTCACTAACCAAGCATTCTTACCAAAATCAAAATCAAATTCCTTCAAAGGCAGGAAGCTAGTCTAGATTTGTTAGAATATTTTATTAATTCTTTAAAAATTATAATTTACATTATCAGGGAATTACGTAACTACTGTGTCATCCGAACTACCAACTTCATACACTCTTATATTAAATAGTCTTTTGATTTTTATTAAAAAAGCAATATGCCCGAAATTCCTGTTGTTCGGCCTTAATCTGTTGCTCAGTCTGAAACATGGGATATAAATGGATTCTGTGTTTTCACAATGTTATCTTTTGCTATTTCTGATCTTGCCACTCCAGTTTTTGTCATCAGTTTTTTGGCTAGGACAGGCCAGCACAGCCTGCCTAGAATCATAGAATCCTAGAGTTGGAAGAGACCCCAAGGGCCATCCAGTTGTTACAAAGTATGGATTTATATAAAATTTTGGGTGCCATGCGATCTGAAGCCATGACCCCTGACTGACCACACAGCAAGCCGCCATTAACCTAAAGGTGAGCAGACCAAGTAGCCAGCTGCCTTGCAAAGGCATGGTCCAGAAAAAGGTAGATTCAAACCTGTAAGAGGAAGTTTTGGGAGTTGCTAGACCAGATTTGCAAAAACCCACTCGAGGAGGACAACAGCTATGGCTCCCTCCTTAATGAGCCAGTGATTAACTTAACGGCTCAACTATCAAGGTATCTGCTCTCCTGAAAGGTGTCAGACCTCTTGCATTGTACAACCATTGTGTAGATTTCAGCTTAGACAAAGATAAGCAATCAGAGCCTTTGTCCGCCAGGCTGCCATTGCCTGAGGATATGTTTAGCAGTATATAAGGACCCCACTTTTTGCCCTTCGGGGGACTTGTCGAGCATTAAGTTCCAAGCCTGATTTCCAAGCTGGGCTTGTTGAGCTTCCAGTTCCGAGCCTGAGTTCCTGGAGCATCTTGCTCTGCTGAAATCACTTGAGTCACCGGGCCTCTAAGTTAGCTTTGCCCGCCAGAACTCAGCTCCAAAGCCACCGCGGCCGCTCTTTCCTTTCCCATTCCCACAGCCGTGATCCACTATCCATCCTGCATCTCATTCGGTTGCTTGGAGAAGACGTCTAAGGTAAATATTCCCAACGGTGACTCTCTCTTCCTTCCTTTACTCCCCGAACTCTCCCCTCCCGCTATAACAGTGAATGTGTGTCTGCGTGTGTGATCCCTTTTGTTGTGTGGCTTTCACACATATAAATCTCATTCAGCCAGATGTCCCCCATCCTATATCTGTGCATTTCATTTTTCTGCCCTAAGTGCAGTACCTTACATTTCTCCATATTGAATTTCATTTTGTTTGCTTTGGCCCAGCTTTCTAATCTATTCAGGTCATTTTGAATTTTGATTTTGTCCTCTGGTCCTCTGCCTAGATGATCCTGGTGCTGCTTCCAACCTGATAGTTTTATGAAAGTGTCAGGAAAAACAGGGCAAACCTTTATGAGTTTGCATCCATGCACTTTTACAACATTTTGGTTCATCCTTTTAAAGAAGAGACCTTTCATCCTTCATGCCCCCTGCAATCCTTCCGAAATAAGAGGTCAAGGGGCTTCCTTTGTGACTTGACACCTATCACTCGCTGTCATAGTCCTTTTCCATTTATTTGGGCATAAGCTCCCAACCTGTTCTCGCGGTCTCCCAAAATGGATATTAATGGAACTGAATTACTCTTCACTTACCTTTTCCAGAGAGAGGAAAGTTAGCGGAAAAGGGTTAGTGCATCTGATTCAGCTAGATTTAAGTTAAAGGGGGAGGGGGACTTTTAACTGTTAAGTTTAGGCTGAATTGCCGTTTCAATATAAGTTAAATGCCTGCATTCATAGCCATAGTAGAATGAAGCTGAATAATGCCATCTATTCCTTTATTCCCTCTCTCAAATGATAGAATCCTAGGAGATTATCACACAGAACCAATAAAACGAATTAGCGCCTGGATAATCATGGCTTCATTTGGGGGTTTCTTGCATGATGCCATCATTCTTCCATTGTTGTCCCATGTGAGACTATATTAAAAGTAATTCTTTTTACTTGTATTAAAAAAATCTGGTATGACCTCCTTTACCACTTCTATCGCATATGATTTCCAGTGCAAAAGTTCAATAGAGCTTTTCTGCTAAGTTTGGGAGGACAGTGGCTATGGTTTGGGTGAGGAAATGGTAGCGATAAAGGATATCCAGCACCTTGCAAGAGTATTTATTGCTACATGGTATTACAGTGAACCCTCCACATTCACTGGTGTTAGGGTCGAAGGACCCCCATGAATGTGAAACACCCGCAAATATATATTCTTTTTACTTAAGAGAACACTTCTGTAGGAATCTCCAGGTTCTCCAGTGCAACTCTGTGGTCAAAATCTACCAGAAGTTGATCACAGAATCATGCTGGAGGACCTACAAATGCCTAGAGAACGAAGTGCTTTCTCTAGGAACGTCTATGTTCTCCAGTATGTTGTTGTTGTTATTTGTATCTGGCTCTTTCCCCAAAATTGGGACTCAAAATCTCTATAAAAAGGGAATTAAACATACCATAGACCCAGTTAAGAAATCAAGATGCATGACTGTGCATCTTGCTGTCCTGTTTTGAGCTCTGGAGACAACACAGCAGATACATGAATTTTTAAAAGCCCCATTCCTCATCCTCCAAAACCTTTCCCTTCTTTTCCCTCTTTGTTCCTCCTTATAATCTCACCTCTATGGAGAGTATCAGATGGGGATGGGACAAAGGCAGGATTATATCTCATCCTTGTCCTGTCCATGACAGTGATCATACAAAAGACTTTCATAATGCTGCTCTGATCCTGTCATTGTCCTGTCATTGAAGTGGAATTCTATCAACGCGAACTCCCATTAATATAAAATGCCAGGACAGCTCCACTTCAGTGACGGATGTCATATGAAAGACTTTTGTGCAATCATTGTAACTTGCGCTTCCCAGACGGGACAATGTCCAAATAAGCATGATGCTGTGTGAAAGTCCTTCCCACAATTGCATGGGAATGATGGGACAAGGACAGGAAAAGGACAGGACAAGGATGTCCTTTTCCCATCTGATAATCTCCTGTCTTTCTCTTTCCTTTAGTTTACTGATCCCAGCAAAAATCCCAGGTTTAAGAGCTTCAAAATTCAGTGTCTTAGGACAGACAAGGAACCTCTATGTAGCATCTGGCGTTAAAAGACCATCCAAATGCAAGGAAGATGACCCCTTTCCCAAGCCTGTTGGTTTAAAACTTTGCAACCTTACAATTAACAAAACTATTATATTCCAAGCATGAACTAGAATGAACAAAGACTCCTACAGCCATTTGTATTCATCAAACCATGGCAAAATTAATCATTAGGCACAGTTATGCATCTTGATTTCTTAACTGGGCCTATGGCGTGTTTAATTCCCTTTCTATAGAGATTTCAGGGTCCCTCTAAAATGTCCAACATTTCAAAAATAACAGATTTTTCAAACCAGAAGTGGATGTCTGCGCATGTCTAGATGGTTGGTTAGTTGGTTGGCTAGCATTTGGGACCAATTTTTCAGCCAGTCCCACCATTTCACATTGGAAATGCATATCTGCTTGGATAGGTTATCAGTGGAATGCCTATTGGAAGATCAGAACCCGCATATGACCAGGTTAATGGCCAATTTCCTGGTAGAGGCAACAAGATTGTGGCTTAAATTTTAATAACGATCCTGAAGTTTTATGGTAAATGGATGTTGTTTTTCTATGCCTAATAAAGGCTGACTGACTGACTGACAAAAGCACATGCATTCCTATTTGAAGAGGAGTGGCAGATGGGGAGACTTGATTCCTGAACCTATAGAGAGCTGACCAGGGGTCTGACATCTTGAGATCCTCGGAGTTTAGTGGAGTCTCCTTCCCTGGAGGTCTTTAAACAGAGGCTTGATGGCCATCTGTCAATGAGGATGCTTTGGGGATGCATGGCAGAATGGGGTTGGACTGGATGGCCCTTGTGGTCTCTTCCAACTCTACCATTCTATGATTCTATGATCCCAAATGTTGTTGGACATCTCAGCCAATAAAAACCTTCCCCCACAACACCTTGCACCAAATAAACATTTATAAAAAAACACACATACAAAATCAAATCCTACAGAGTACTGTTTTTAAGCATCAGCCTATTAGGACGGTTACACACAATGCGCAGCATCCAAGCACTTAGCCCTCATGGAGTCAGGGGGAAATCTTTACTGTTTTCAGCCCCACAAGTATCTGTCCATTCAGCCAGACTACCAGGCATACCAGCTATACCATGCTTTACAGGTAAACTGATTGCACCCTTTGCAATGAAACAAAAAACCCACCATGATAGACTCTCTTGGTTGTAGTCTTTCTCATCTTGTTCCTCCAACATGGGACTTCCAAATCATACTTCCATGCAGTCCATATTGCATTACTGGGCTACTTTGGAAACTGGAATCACCACTTCTCTTTGACCCATAAGCCAAAGAGTGCAATAGACAGGCATTTATTTTAAAGCACAGGCTACCAGGGACAGGGGAGCAACAACTGGGCTTCGTTTTTTTAAACCTCTCTTGGAAAGCCTTTTGTCAGTGTAATATTTGTCTTGCATTTCCTTCTTCTGTCAAGCAGTGGAGGGTTTATTTAGAGTGACAACTTAGGAAATTGAGGCTTGGGCTCAAACAAACATATCTATACATCAGAAGCCTGCCCCCTTTCGATTCCTTGACATATCCAAACAAGAACCATTCCCAATTTGCTTGCCCCTTGGAGCCTTCCGATTGCCTTGGAAGCCCATGGACTGGCCAACCTTCCCTCGCATGCAAAAAAACCCACAATATCTCATGAAGGAAAACACATTTGTGGATACTCATTTGGGTTGCATCCGCAGATAATACAGCCTCGTGACCGAGAAGCATTTTCCTGGTTTAAGAAGATGCAAGCATTTGCAATTTCACAGTTGTCATAGTTGAAAATAAAATATGTTTGCACAGTTATTGTTTGTAAGGTGACGCAGGCAACAAGGTCCCTGTTTACCCTTTGATGTGCATGCAGAATAAATACACAGAAAACACACACAGAGAAAGAGAGACTTTCTACACGGGAGCATCTTTTCTCTCCCATAACTAGGGCACAAATCCCCGCATCTCTCCTTGTCCTGCCACATGCCATTTGACCATTGTTTCCTATGCCGTTGATGGTGCTGCTGCGAGCAGACTGTTTTCTTACCTTCAATTGGCTTCCCACTTCACTTTATGCAATACTGATGCTCACCGTCCACATCAAGGCAAAGATTTATTTATGGGGAAAGAAAGATTCCTCGGCAATCCAGGCAGCCACTTAATATTCCCTCACAATGGCAAGGCTGCTATTGCATTGTTGATTTGGAGTAGCCGATGTGCGCCTGCTTTGGCTAACCTGCCGTTTTAATGCTAGACAGTCTCTTGGCGAGAGACCAATGATGTTCATGGCCACAAGAGGGCTTTCAGGGTTTGACTCATCCACTGTGCATCGCAGCAAACCTTCCGCACTCCTCGCAAGGAACACAAAGAATTGTTTCGGTGGCACTCTGGTCGCAGCACGCAGAAGACAAACAAAGAAAAGCAAAGGCCGGGTAAGGCAACCCTATCCCCCACAGGCTTCAGAAGGAACACATCTTCAGTTCTGCACTTTGGTTACATGGCCAAAGTTGTGCAGTAGCCCCTGTCACATTTGCACCAGTGACCTGGGCATAAAATCCCCCCAGGGCCATTAAGCTGATGGCATTTCATAGGATCATAACATCTTGGATTTGGATGGAGCCACAAAGGCAGGAATACAGAGTTACAGCACTCTTGAAAGATGCCCACCCAACTGCCAACAAATTAAAAGCAGAGACATGGGAAACAGCTTTCCACCCAGTCATCCAGCCAGTCCTTGAATCTACGAATCTACTCTATCTCCTGTACTCTTCAGTATGTGTATTGTATGTCTGCACATTAAGACATATGTATGTCTACACACTAAGACATATTTTCTTCTTCCTTCTTCTCCTCCTCCTCCTGCTCCTGGGAAGGGCTTCTTGTCCAACATGGCAGTAGGCTGGCTGTGTCTGTCACCCTGAGTGCAGGCAAGTGATGGGACAACATTTCTCAAGCAAGTAATACGAGTGACATTTTTCAGGCACACATGTGCAGGGCAACATTTCATAGAAAATTATAGAGCTGGAAGAGACTCCAAGGGCCATCAAGTCCAACCCCATTCTGCCATGCAGGAACTCTCAGTCAAAGCATCCCCAACAGATGGCAATCCTTCCTCTGTTTAAAAACCTCCAAAGAAGGAGACCCCGCCACTCTCCAAGAGTGTGTGTTTCACTGTCGAACAGCTCTTACTAATGTGAAGTCGAAGGCTTTCATGGCTGGCATCCATAGTTTTTGTGGGTTTTTTGGGCTATGAGGTCATGTTCTAGAAGAGTCAAAGTTTTGCCAGCAGCTATAGCTGCCCTCTTCAGAAAATGCTAGCGAAATATCAACTCTTCTAGAACACATCCTTGTAGCCTGAAAAACCCATAGAAAAGCTCTTATTAGTGTTTAAGTGGAATCACTTTTCCTGTAGTTAGCACCCACTGCTCTATGTTGTAGTCTCTGGAACAGCAGAAAACAAGCTTGCTCCATCCTCAATATGACATCCGTTCAAATGTTTAAACAGGGCTAGCATATCACCTCTTAACCTTCTCTTCTCCAGAATAAACATCCCCAGCTCCCTAAGTCTAAGTAGACCACAAGTTGAACATGAGTCAACAGTGCGATGCGGCAGCTAACAAGGCCAAGGCGATTTTAGGCTGCATCAATAGAAGTATAGTGTCTAGATCAAGGGAAGTAATAGTGCCATTCTATTCTGCTCTAGTCAGGCCCCACCATTTTAGTTGCCCTCCATTGGATATGCTCCAATTTTTCAACATCCTTCTTGAATTGTGGTGCCCAGAACTAGACGCAGTATTCCAGGTGGGCCTGACTAAAGCAGAATAGAGTGGTACTCAGAATATTTAGAGTGGTACTGAGAATATTTCTCCCTGGTTTTCAAGTAATGGTTTAGAGACTCCAGTAATATTGCGAGAGCTGGACAATGAAGAAGACAGATAAGAAGAAAACCAACTCATCAGAGATGTGGTTCTGGAGAAGAGTGCTGAGAATACTGTGGACGGCCAAAAAGACAATCAAATGGGTTCTTGAGCAGATAAAGCCAGAAATTTCCATAGAAAAGATGATGATAAAATTGAATTTGTCATACTCTGGCCACATCATGAGAAGGCATGTCTCATTAGAAAAGCCAATAATGCAAGGAAATGTTGAGGGCAGTAGAAAGAATCATAGAGTTGGAAGAAACCACAAGGGCCATCCAGTCCAACGCCATTCTGCCATGCAAGAACTCTCAATCCAACACACCCTTAAAGACCTCTAAGGAAGGAGACTCCACTGCACTCCAAGGAAGGAGTCTGTTCCACTGTCGAACAGACCTTACTGTCAGGAAGTTCCTCCTAATGCTGAGGTGGAATCTCTTTTCCTGTAGCTTGCATCCATTGTTCTGGGTCCTATTCTCTAGAGCAGCAGAAAACAAGCTTGCTCCCTCCTCAGTATGAAACTAAGGCTGCATGCCAGATGGCTAGACTCATGGGCATGAAATTACAGGGACTAAGTAGAGCAGTAGAGGACCAGGGGTCACGGAGGCATCTCATTCACAGGATCACCATGTGTTGGGGACAGCTCTAGGACAGTTAACCACAAAATCAAAATATTTATGGTCATTTCCAGCTCCATAATCCTATGAGGCAAGAAATCTGAGAGAGGAATACATCCTCAGTGTGGACTGGTGCGCATGAATCAAAAGTTGTGTGTCTGCACACTAAGACACTGTGGAGATCTTGGTGTGACACAGGGACAGTGCAGAGACCTGTAATATGTAAACATCCTATTCAATCTAGGGTCCCATTAGGTAGGTACTGGAGACCTTCAGACTTTACCGGAGTTACTTTGGGCAGCAGCAATTGCAATGGAAGCACCCACATACAGCAGGAGGGGAATGGAGGCAGACATGCACCCTTCCAGAGCAATAAGTGACCTTCCAAGACATCCCTCTCATGGTGGACCCCATTAAAAAACCTGCTACTTTGAAGTAGAGTCTATCTCTGGAAGAGGACATTCTAAAGCTGCCACTGCCGCTTCCCTATTATGTGTGGGGTGCTTGCATTGAAACCATTGCCACCCATTTTATCCTCTACCAGGGGAACGTGCAAGTGGACAAGTGGCTAGTGGTGCCAACCATCAACCTTCTCCTTCAGTGGCACAATGGTATCCTGCTGCTGCCACAGCACCTGCCACCTGTAGCATTTTCTACTTTCCTTCAAGAATTATTCCGGTGGGCAAATCCACCTGACCCCATATAAAAGGTTATGACGATTGCTCCACTCCTGCCTATGATTGTTGGCTATTGATGAATTGTTATTTTAGAGAACTAATAGGAATGTCGGTTAATTCAGTATTAGTGTTTTATTGATTGTATTTTGTATTGTTGCATCATTTTACTGATGTAATCCCACCTCGAACCTTGGGAGAGGCGGGAAATATAAATAAACTTTATTAATATTATATTATTATTCAGCCCTATAGCGGCAACTCTGTAGAGCAGCAGGTCCATCCTGGAGTTGTGGGATTTGCCACCTCCTATACTCTGACATCTGAAGCAATTGCTTCACCTTGCATCATGGTAGGACTGGCATTGCTGTAAAATCCTATAAAGGAACCAAGTCCAGCATCTTCCAAGTAAGGCTGTTTTGTTGTTCTGCATCTCATACCATCAAGATACCATCCTAGGGCTAATTAAAATCCCCTTGTAATTTGCATTGTTTGGTTTGGGTTTTATCTTCTGGAACAATAGAGACCATCATGATTCTATGATTCCATCACCTCTGTGACAGCAATTCAAGTATTTGAATATAGTTACAATGGGCCTGAACAGACAGGCCAAAATAAAGCTGCTTTGGGTCACTTTGGAGGTATGCTGTTTAAATGACACACACATCTTAAGACTCCAGATGCTGCGCCAAAGGTGCGCTCCAGTCCTTAAGGACTGGAGCATGGCTTTGGCATGGCTTCCAGCCTCTTAGGACGCATGCAGCATTTAAACAGCATACCTCCAAAGTGGCCCAAAGCAGCTTTATTTTGACCTGTCTGTTTGGGCCCAATATCACACATGTTTAGTCTGGGCTAAAAATATGCAACCCTTCAACCTTTGGACTCATAGGACTTGGGCTAGAAATCTGTCTGTCACCTTGTTGTGGTTCTGCCTGAAAGATGCTCCACGTGCATTTTGCAAAAGGTATCTATGCAAGAAAAGTAATAAATTGGCAAAGTGGCAAAAAGCTCTATATTTGCTCCGGGAAAATTATCTCCACAGCCGTCTGTCTTTAATGTTGTCCTCAAATGGAACAGTAATTAGAGCTGGGGAGTAATTTCATTTGGATAAAAACTCATCAGATTTGTACTTCCTGAATCAATATGTGAAGCGGAATGCGGTTTCTTTCATTATTTGCACTTCTCTCACGATTTTGCAATGGGTACAAAATGTGTACATTAGGGGGACGCAGGCACATAAATTCATATATTAGGGGAGGTACAAAGAGAGGAATGCAATATATATAATACTACAGAAAGCCACTTACAAAAATTTGCATATTAAGAAAAGGGTGTTCAAAAATTCATGGGAATTTTCATACAGATGGTCTGTATGTTTTTCTATGATACAAACTGATGCAGAAATAGGAACCCCCAAAAAAGCGCACATTAAGACTGGGGAAAATGAGAGAAAGCAAAGTTGAAAGGCACACCCATCTCTAATAATAATTCATTATAAAACAAAGAAGCGTACAATTGGCATTTTCTGTTGGTGTTGCATGACTTCAAATCATTTTCTGACTTATGGCGACCCTGAGGCAAACCTATCATGGGGTTTTCTTGGCAAGATTTGTTCAAAGGAGGTTTGCCACTATGCCACGCTGCCCATACCTCAATCCTAATATAGATCAAAGGATCTATATTGTGGGTGCTAATATTTTAAAAGACAACAATCCTAAGGACTCAAAGGTCTGTTGAATATCATGCTTAGTTTCACCCTAACAGGATGAATCCTGTATTTCCTTTTAGTATATTTAGAGAAATTACATGAAAATATGAAATAATTATTACTGTCATAATAGTTTTCCTCATTTTATTTTTCTCAGACTTCATAGCATGGAAAAGAGGAATACTAAGTCGCATTCTCGCCTCTAAAAATTAATAACCACAGAAGATCTACATGAATCTATTCTACATGATATGGAAACTGGAATAGTCAATTATTTCCCATGTGTAGTGAGGTAGAGCCTGATGCTGTGAGAGTTGGGAGGAGTGAGGGTGACCAGGTGGAGGAAATCAGGAAGAAGGCCCCAGGGGAGGGGGCAGAGGAAAGGGAGGCGGAGCCCCAAAGCGGTATAAGTAAGCAGGAGAGGAGTTGCGCGGAGAGAGGGCTAAAACGTGGAAGAGAAGGATGTGGAGAGGTGGTCGAGTTGGGAAGAGGAAAGGTAACCCACAGCCCCCAGAGGGTTGGGAGACCGGTGTCCCTGCAAGGAAGGGCAAGCCCTTGGGGTCCCGGCCCCCATGAGGTCTTAAGGCTAAGAGACCCCAGGGAGGAAGGCAAATTCTTGTACCTGGGAGAGGGCGACTGGAGACGGAGAGACCTGGGAAGCTTGGAGGGAGAGTGGTGGGACACAAAGGGGAGCCGCTGGGAACAGGGCCCCGAGCCACAGGACTGGGAGAAGTCAGAGAGGGAGGCTTTGGAGAAGTACTCTGGTGGACGACAGAGAGATGGGAACGCCGGTGACGCGGCTTCTTTGTAGGGCCTGCAACATGAGGACTGTTCGACTAGGGTTGGACTAGGAGTTGTGTTATGTTGCTGCACTGTTCAGTTACTTGTTGCCATTAAAGGCGCCACTGTTGCTGCACTTCCGGCCCTGGAAAGTTTGTTTCCCACATGTTGAGTGCTTAGCAGGGAAGGACCACACTCACCATGCTGGCCCTGCCCACACCATGCTAGGATCAAACCTTGACCAGAACGGAGACTGCAGTCAAGAAATCAGAAGAAGAAGGACAGCTAAGAAAGGACAGCTAGACAAGATCCTAAAGTGCAAAGGTATGGCACTGAACACCAAAGTTAGGATGGTCTGATATGATAGCCCTGTTTAAATATTTGAAGGAATGTCATATTGAGGAGGGAGCAAGCTTGCTGCTCCAGAGACTAGAACATGAGCAATGGATGCAAATTGCAGGAAAAGAGATTACAGCTCAACATTAGGAGGAACAACTGTATTCTGCTTTGGTCAAGCCCCCACCTGGAATGCTGTGTTCAGTTCTGGGCACCTCAATTCAAAAAGGACTTTGAGAAACTGGAGCGTCTCCAAAGGAGAGTGACTAAAATGGTGAAGGGTCTGGAAACCATGCCCTATGAGGAATGACTTAGAGAGCTGGGGATGTTTATCCTGGAGAAAAGACAGTTAAGAGGTGATATGATAGCCCTGTTTAAATATGTGAAGGGATGTCATATTGATGAGGGAGCAAGCTTGTTTTCTGCTGCTCCAGAGAACACGACCAGGAGCAATGGATGCAAGCTACAGGAAAAGAGATTTCAGCTCAACATTAGGAGGAACTTCTTAACAGAGTTGGAAGAGACCCCAAGGGCCCCAAGGGCTGTTCGACAGTGGAAGAAACTCCCTCTGAGTGTAGCGGAGTCTCCTTCCTTAGAGGTCTTTAAGCAGAGGCTGGATGGCCATCTGTCACGGATGCTTTGATTTGGATTTCCTGCATGGCAGAATGGGGTTGGACTGGTTGGCTCTTGTGGTTTCTTCCAACTCTATGATTGTATGAACCTCCTGACAGTAAGTTCGACAATGGAACACAAAACTTCTTCAGAGGCTGTAGTGGAGTCTCCTTCTTTGGAGGTCTTTAAGCAGAGGCTGGATGGCCATCTGTCAATGGGGATGCTTTGACTGAGAGTTCCTGCATGGCAGAATGGGGTTGGACTGGATGGCCCTTGGGGTCTCTTCCAACTCTGAGTCTATGATTCCATGACTGTATGAACCTAGGTCTACTCAAAGGCAGTTAAGACCAACAAGCTTTCTTTTCTGCTTCTCTCGTTCTCCTGGCTCCTCTGTTCCTTTCCCTCTTCCTCCTCTTCTCCCTCTTTCTTTCTTCCTCATCTCTTCTCCATCTCCAACTCTCCTTCCCTCCCAACCTTTCCACATTGGCAGGAATGGCTCTCCCAAGTACAGCATGTTCTGGAGGGATCCTAGTGCCACACTTATCTGCCAAAGAAAAACAAGCCGTCCTTACTGTGCAAAGGCCTATATTTACTCAGGGAATTTGGAGGCAGAGCATGACGACTTAATTGCTCTTAAAAGCTTCAGAGATTCACCAAAGTCAGCCGGCCGTCTCCATTAGCGGCTGGATCGATTTCCTTGCCATCAGCTTCTTCTCGGAGCAAAAAGTTGTGATCACTCTGGATGCAGAAAAACCCACAGAGCCAGTCTCAATGCGGTTGGGGATGTTATAATGTTTCTCCATCACCTGGAATGACTACCTTGTCTCCAAAATGCTTCACGGTTAGAACAATCTATGGACCTCTCCATGTTGTGGGACTCTAGCTCCTTTCATCCCCAGCCAGCATGGCCAAGTATTGGGAGACAGAAAGGAAATCAATTTCCTAACATTTCTCCAAATACAGTGGACCCTTGGTATCCGCTGGGGTTTAGTTTCTGGGGGCCCCTGTGGATATCAAATCCGCGGATGCTCAAGCCCCATTAAGTGGCATAGTAAAATGGTGTCTCTTTATATAAAATGGCAAAATCAAGGTTCACTTTCCGGAATGTATATATTTTTGGAATATTTTTCAAGCCGTGGATAGCTGAATCCGTGGATATGGAGGGTCGACTGTACCACCTGCGTTTTCTTCCTGTCCTTGATTCGTATTATAGAAAACATATCCCAAGAATAGAAGATCAATATATGAAATGAAGGAACTAGATCGATTAACAGGAATACTAAACAAAAAGGACATAGATACTGTAAGTGGTGAAAAGAACGGTCTGCATTGACATACAAATTAGAAATTGAATAGAGAAATAAAAATTAGTGGAGGCGAACTTAAAGATTTATACAGAACTGATTACTGTGTTTAGTTATCTATATCTATAAATAGTAGAAAATTGATTAAATTGACTATATTTGCTTTAAAATTAAAACTACCCATAGGAAGTTTTTGAATAGCATTTGAATGGTGGAGAAATAAGGAAGTTAATAGGATTTACAAAAGACTAGAAGAAAGAAAGAAATATAAAGATGTACAGTGTATATGCTGTTTAGTGTAAATCTTTGTAATCTCTGCCCTTTTAGTTAAGTTATATGTAAGAAATGTTATACTGCCTTTTTGGTTAAGTTGTATGTAAGATCAAGTTATATGCAAGATATCAATAAAAAAAGAAAGGGGGGGGGAGAAAACATATCCAGGAGTAGTCATGTTGGCCATGTAGCAAAGTACACAAGCATCCAAAATCCACAAAACCATGATAAACTTTATTGGACCAATCAAAATGCACAAAATACATGCTGCAAGCTTTCGAAGCTCCACTGGTTTCTTCATCAGGCAGAGATATTTAAAAAACATACCAAGGATGCATGTGCTTATCTTGCTAATAGAACGATAGATAGACAGACAGACAGGCAGACATCCCAATAAAGGGATCACTGGTTTTGTGGATTTTGGATGTAACTGTACTTTGATTCATATTAGATTGTAAGACTATTTTGTGCATTTCGGTTGGTCTGATAAAGGGATCGCTGGTTTTGTAGACTCTGGCTGCTATTGTACTTTGGTTCATATCAGATTGCAAGACTTCGTTTGTTGTCTGTTCCTCCCACAATGAAATTCAAACCCGTTTTTGCATGTTTCCCCTATTTACACACACATGTCGCATTTAAAAACTAATATACATTGCGAGCCCCCCTTCAGCTCTACGTCTCCAGTATTTCATGCCTAAAATAATGGAAGAATGTGTATGCATTTTGTAAAACATGTACATTTTATATTGGCATTTTAATATACACACATTGTTTTGCGTGTGCTTTATTTCCTTTAAACACCTTGCACTCCTCAAAAATGTGCAGGTGCTTGAGGTGAAGTGCTTTTCATTTTACATGAGCGGTGGTAAAATGGTTGCTTTTGTCAAGACGATGAAATCCAGCAACATTCACTTCAATCCCTAATCATGGATGATGTAAATTTTGGTCAAACAACATCTGGAGGCTCACAGACTCTCCTAATAAGATTTCCAATCTTCCTTTAGCTTTAAGGGATTCAGATATAGCAAGCCATACATGCCTAAGGAGGGACAAATCTGCCTGTTCGCTTTCTCTAATATTCTCTTTTTAATCCAGTTCTTTCCATCCTATTATGGTATCAATTTGCAAAAAGAAAGACAAAAATGCATATATATATATATATATATATATATATGTGCACGCATGCATTTGGTCTTCTTTTTTCTTTTTCTATATATTTGTATGCACAATTTTGTATGCCGTTTTCTCTAGCATATGCAACTTTTGCAAGCACTTACCCATTATATATATATATGTGTGTGTGGGTTATATTCCTTGAATATAAGCAACATCTCCCCAATATATGTAACCTTTTCCCTAGGTATACATTTTTGTAGGTCCTCCTTTTTTTAAAGGGAAAAAATAGCATTACAACATTCCAAGAAGTAGAAAGAGAAAGGCTATGTATATTTCAGCTTGAATGTTAGTTTAGCAAGTATAACGATTATGTCAAACAAAACTATAATGTCCATCTCCCTTCATTTTCTCCACTGAATTTGGAAAGCTTAACAGTATCGTAGACGTCGCCTGAAAACGGGGCATGCCTGGGTCCTGCCAGCAGCCTTCTCCTTGGAGTAAACAATATGCACACTTTCAGTTTTCTACTATTGCAGATCCAGATCCCAGGAGAAGAAAAAGGGAGTGCAAGTGTTCACCAACCCCTTCATCCTGTCCCTTTGAAACAAGGTAGTTTTAAGACATGAGAAAAGGGGTGACCAATTGCAATCAAAGTGTCTCCTGCAAGTACTCCCCAGTTGAATTATCTTGGGCTGCATCTGCACTGCAGAAATAATCCAGTTTGATACTACTTCAACTGCCATGGCTCAACGCTTTGGAATTCTGGGAATTTAGTTTGTTGTGGCACCAGAGCTCTCTTACAGAGAAGGCTAAATGTCTCACAAAACTACAATTTCAAGAACTCCACAGCATTGAACCAGAGCAGTTAAAGTGGTGTCCAACTGGATTATTTCTGCAGTGCGGATGCCCTTAATTACTGCATTTTGCAACAACTTTTGTATCTTGAAAGCCAGTGAGGTTCAAGACACAGCCACCCAGCCTCTATCCTTAGTGAATAAGGGCAAACACCCTATGTTTTTCTTCTCATATTTAGCCCAAATCTGCTTCAATGCAATTTTTACCCACCAGGCCTAGTTTGGCCTTTTAAGTGCAAGAGACAAAGCTATCAATCACTTGGATGATGGAATAGCAAATGACATCAAATTGAGAGGATAAGCTAATACCCCCAGAGGATCAGATCTGGATTCAAAATGACCTTGGCAGATGGGAGAGCTGGGCCAGAAGTAAGAAAATGAATTCCAACAGGGATCAATGTACAGTATTTATATCTAAGCAGGAAAAACGAAATACAGTTGGCCATGGATCCATGGATTTTTTTATCCATGGATCCAAGCATCCACGGCTTGAAAATATTCCCCAAAACATATAAATTCCAATAAGCAAGCCTGGGTTTTGCCATTTTATATAAGAGGCACCATTGTGCTGTGCCAATGTATATAATGGGACTTGAGCATCCATGGATTTTGTTATTCTGGAACCAAACCTAGTGGATACCAAGGACCTACTGTACACCAATATGATTGTTTCTGATTTATAACAATCGTCAGGTGAACCAATCATGGGGTTTTCTTGGCATGATTTGTTCAGAGGGGGTTTGCCTTTGACTCCCTCTGAGGCTGAGAGAGTGTGACTTAATGGGTTTGCATGGCAGAGCAGGAATTTGAACCCTGGTCTCCAGGTTTGTCCAACACTCAGACCACTACACCTCACTGGTTCTCATAGGATGGGTGATACCTGGTTTGGAAGTAGTATATGTGAAAATGATCCAGGGACTTAGGGCAATGCGATTCTTGGCTGCATCAATAAAAGTATAGTGTCTAGATCAAGAGAAGTAATAGTGCCACTCTATTCTGCTTTGGTCAGGCCCCACCTGGAATATTGTGTCCAGTTCTGGGCACCACAATTTAAAAAGGATGTTGAGAAACTGGATCGTGTCCAAAGGACGGTGACTAAAATGGTGAAGGGTCTGGAAACCATGAAACCCTATGAGGAATGCCTTAGGGAGCTGAGGATGTTTAGCCTGAAGAAGAGAAGGTTAAGAGGCGATATGATAGCCCTGTTTAAATATTCGAAGGGATGTCATGTTGAGGAGGGAACAAGCTTGTTTTTTGGTGCTCCAGAGGATAGGTCCCAGAACAATGGATGCAAGCTCCAGGAAAAGAGATTCCAGCTCAGCATTAGGAGGAACATCCTGAGGGTAAGGGCTGTTCGACAGTGGAACACACTCCTTCCTCGGAGTGCAGTGGAGTCTCCTTCCTTGGAGGTCTTTAAACAGAGGCTGGATGGCCATCTCTCGGGGATGCTTTGATTGAGAGTTCCTGCATGGCAGAATGGAGTTGGACTGGATGGCCCTTGGGGTCTCTTCCAACTCTACCATTCTATGATTCTATAAACTTTCACTCCAGTTTATTAATGTCTTTCTTTGAATGTGGCATTCAGAACCAGGCACAGTTCACGCTTGGACTACTGCCAACCCTGGAAGGAATGCACTCTTTGTTCTCAAGTGCTTATTCCTCCCTAGGATCATATGCTCCCTCCTGTACAAGTACCATGGTTTGTGAAGACTTCCCACCCGCTCCATTTCAACACCACACAATGACTTGGGTTTCATTCACCTGCTTGGGACTTCCAGGTCTGCCCGGCTAACAATACGATGCTGGCGGGGGGAATAGAGCCACTGGAACGCTGTCAGGGTCCTCTCCTCGATCCGAAATCGTCCTTCCTTCATGTACCTAAAAAATAGGAGATTCACATGTAAACTAGGGATAGGAGGTACTGGAGAAGTCAGAATGGATTTGGAAGATATATGATTATATGGAGAAAGACAACACAATTTATTAATAACCAACCTTTAGAAAGATTTGAAAAAGACTGGGCAGAGTTGGCACACTGCTTCAAATTAAAACAAACTTGAAAAAATAATCAGTTAACAAATGGCAGTAACAGGAACTCTTTCTTTGAAAGTTTGAAAATAATTAAATGTATCAAATGTATAAAAGGTTTAAATGTTTAAAGACATACAGAATATTCTTGATGAACTGAAGAGGACTAATATCCATAGATTTTGTAGCACCTTTAAGACTAAAATACCTCTCCACATACTGTTCTACAGATTAACATGGTTATATCTTTGAAGAATATCCATAGTGGATTTATATACATCTACAGGTTTGGTTCCTTAAAACTTTTGTCCCCAAATAAGATAAGTAAAGTTTGATAGGATAGAGGGATGTAGCTATAATGTTTACCAATGAAACTAAAAGTACAGTGTATGTTAACAATATGACCCAAAAATCGAGGATAAGAAGGACTGTTTGTTATTATCAATAGTGTGATTTGCCATGCTATTTGAGTCTTATTGTTATTCGCTATGTATTTTTTACATATTGTATTATTATAAGTTGTTGTTTTATAATTTTTGCTGCTTTTGATACAGGTTTTATCTGTATCTTGTTTGATGACTATGTAAAGCGCTGTGTAAACTTATGGTGCTATATAAATAAACTATAATAACAACAATAATAGTATGATATGTTTGCCAATGTTGTGTTACTGTTTTTTTTTAATTGTGAATATATTATTGATTGTAGTTTTTGAGTGTTGTCAAATAAAAGCATTGAGAAGCATTGTATTATTTTATTTTTAATCTTAAAAAACATAAAATAGGGATGGGAGGACTGCGGCTGCCTCAGGACACACTTGACCCACCAAAGCCATTTCCTCTGTTTCTCTGGACCCGCTCTTCCCAAGTGTCTCAGCTGGAAAAAATATAGAGATTCTTGTTTCCAGAAGCCTCTGACTTCCAGTTCTCAGACAAAACAAAATGCACCCCAGTGCTTTTTTAAAATAAAAAGCTGCAAAGCATTTTAAACATAATGGAAAATGACCACCAAAGCAAAACAAACTGGAAGTATGGCCCGGAAAGGTCTTGGTTGGGTGGAGAAATGGGATGGGTTTGTACCTCTGGTGTAACACCCACTAAGTAGAAGAGAAATGTAAGTAGAAGAGAAATGTAAGGTACTGCACTTAGGGTGGAAAATGAAATGCACAGATATAGGATTCTAGGAGACACCTGGCTGAATGAAACTACGTGTGAAAGGGATCTAGGAGTCCAGGTAGACCACAAGTTGAACATGAGTCAACAGTGTGATGCGGCAGCTAAAAAGACCAATGGGATTTTAGGCTGCATCAATAGAAGTATAGTGTCTAGATCAAGGGAAGTAATAGTGCCACTGTATTCTGCTTTGGTCAAGCCTCACCTGGAATATTGTGTCGTTCTGGGCACCACAATTCAAAAAGGATGTTGAGAAACTGGAGCCATGTGTCCAAAGGAGGGCGACTAAAATGGTGAAGAGCCTGGAAACCATGAAGCCCTATGAGCAAAGACTGAGGGAGCTGGGGATATGTAGCCTGGAGAAGAGAAAGTTAAGAGGTGATATGATTGCCCTGTTTAAATATTTGAAAGGATGTCATATTGAGGAGGGAGCAAGTTTGTTTTCTGCTGCTCCAGAGACTAGAGTAAGGGCTGTTTGACAGTGGAACACACTCCTTCCTTGGAGATTTTGGTGGAGTCTCCTTCGGATGGCCATCTGTTGGGCATGCTTTGATTGAGAGTTGCTGCATGGCAGAATGGGGTTGGACTGGATGGCCCTTGCGGTCTCTTCCAACTCTATTATTCCATGATTCCAAGCAACAATATTCACTCTGGTGTAAGGTTCCAAGGAACAATAGCAGCTGAAGCTATTGTAGGGGTTTCATGCTGTGTTTCTGCAAAATCTATACACTGTATTTTCACGGCATTATGTTTTATTGAATTACATCATCTGTCCAAAACTAAGAGACTCTGTTTCATAACTTGCCTAATACATCTTAATAATAAATCAATGAGACACGGTGCAGAAAATGCTGGCATCTTCAGAGAATGTTGGCATAGAAGATATATATATATATATGCATGTGTGTGTTTAGAAAAGTTACTGTACATACCCGACTATAAGCTGACTTCATGAATAAGTTGAGGGCAGATTTTGGGGCCAAAATTATGGATCTGATATAACCCATGGATACGTTGAGGGTAAAACCTGGGGGCATGTAATAAAGGATCTAAAGGATACAGTAAAGGAAAACAATGCTAAAGAACTTAGAAAATTCCAGAAAGCATAACTGTTTGCGTTCACATTAAGGCTGGATGGATGAAAAAGTAGAGAGGGATCAGTGCTTCCAGGACAGATTATACTCTTGCATTTCCCCAGGGGATGGTTCCCCATTTTTATAATAATTAAATTTAATTAAACATTAAATTGTATAAGAATTTATAAGAATTAAAATTTTGGACCAATTTTTGGGTTAAAATTCCTAGACTTATGGATGGTAGTTCCCAGAATCTCAGAATAACTCTTGTGAGCTCTTATCCCCAAAGCAATGTTTCCAAGCTCTGGATTCAACCATCCATCTTTGCTATCCTTCTCTGTGTTATTTCACAGTGTCAAACCAGGTTTCAGTGGCAGAAAAATGGGGAACATAGCTCATGGTAAAACAAAACTGACCTTTATTCACAAAGAATTGCCATTTCTCATCATGATCTGCCTTGACAAACTACACATCCATCAAGACTTCCTTGCCGTTGTTCCCAAAGATGGCAAGCGGGCGCCCTTCTCCTATCATTCCAAATGTCGCAGGGAATAGCGAAACTTATTAACTCAAATTAGAGCAATGAATCAAGCCCTGGTAGTCCTACTAAGCAGTGTTGTGAAGCTTTGTGTGAACAAATCTGTAATTATAACTGACCCTGTGCTTTTAACAAGGAACAAAGTGATGTTCCATGACTTCAGCTGCAGCCACACTACAGAATTAATGCTGTTTAACTTCATCCTATGTTGGGATTTGTAGTTTATTGGGGCACCAGAGCTCTCTGACAGAGAAGGCTAACTATCTCATAAAACTACAAATCCCCAAAATATGGGAAATTATTGTTTTATGTGATTTTTGCGGCTACGGTTATATATGCAAGAAAATGGGGGCAAAAACGGAGACCCCAGAAATAGAGGAATGGAAGAACAAACTATTTGAATACACTTGTCCCTCCATATTCGCTAGGGTCAGGGGCACAAGACCCCCATGAATATGGGAAAACTGCAAATAACAAAAACACCATGTTTTTACCCGGGAAGACACCTCTCTAGGTCCTCCAACAGACACTGACCATAGAGTTGCACCAGAGGAGCTACAAAGGCCTAGTAGAGTATTCTCTCTAGAAATCTCTAGGTCCTTCAGTGCAACTTTTGGTTAAAGTTGACCATAGAGTTGCACTGGAGGACCACAGAGATACTTATATTATACAACAGGCGTGTGAGCAAACTATCTATGATATAAGGAAAAGTAAAAGGAACGTTCAATTGATGTGAAACAGATCAGACGAAGCAGGAAAGGAGGTCATTTATGGTTAGATTTAGGTTTTAGGAATGTCTTGTTATGTTCATCTATGGTTTTGTTGTTTGTTTGTTGGTTATGTGGTTGTTGATACATTGTTTTGAAATTAATAAAATTTATTACAAAAAACCCTACTAATCCCAGAATGCCATAGCATTGAGCCATGAAATTAAAGTGGTATCAAGACTACCTTAATTTTGCAGTGTAGATACAACCTTCCATTCCATAGTGAGGAACACTACTCAATGCTCCATCATTTATTATTTAATCCTATTCTTCCTATTCTGTAATGAGAGAGTGCAAGCCCAAAAACATTAGGCAAATCTAATTAGAAGGATGGCGCTTATCGTGCTAAAAAAAATTACATCATAGGAGGAAAAAAATGAAGCACACTGCGAACACAATGCTGGAGCTCAAAGGTCAGGATCAGAGGTCAGAAGATGGCTGGTTTTGAATTTTCAGGGTTTTTAAATTACTTCTTCCTAATCAAGGCAAAGCAATTATCTTCTCCCGGCGTGGAAGCTGCTAAATGTGAAAATTCTGTGGTGGTGGTAGAGTCCTACTTGTAATAATGGATTATCTTTGCATGATGTTGGGAAGAAACTGGATGGTGTCATAGAATCATAGGGGCCATTCTGACTACCTTTTACCCTGAATCCCAAATCGGATTTAAAAAGTGGGATGTTCCCACTGGCGCTGGTGTTTGCACACCAGGATCAGGGGTTTGCACACCCGATCCAGGGCAAATCCCCCTCAGCACGGGACTTTTGAAACCGGGGATTTCCCGGTTTCTTTTCAGAAAACCCGGTGCAAGTGAATGTGAACTTGGTCCCAATCATGATCGGGTCAAGTTCAGGGGAGAGACCGAGGTCAGAGGGTGGGCAGTGGACAGAACATGCCCCCCCTCACACCGATCGCTTTGCAAGCGACATTTATTATTATTAATATTATTACTGTGACAGATTAGGCAAATGCTTTGGGCTGGAAGGGAAGGGAAGAGGCTGGCATTCAGGGGGAAGGCAAGGGCTTCGGGGGTGGCATTGGGCTGGAAACGAAGAGAAGGAAAGGAAAGAGGTTCCAAAGAGGAGGGGATGCTGGGCTGGAAGCGAAGGGGAAGCTAGAGGCTGGCATTCGGAGGAAAGGCTGTGGAAACCCATGATTTTGGGGGAGTCACACTTTCTCAGCCTCAGAGGAAAGGCAATGGCAAATCTCCTCGGAACCAATCTTGCCAAGAAAACCCCAGAATGGGGTCGTTTTAGGGTTGCCATAATTTGTAATGACCAAATGCACACACAACACACACACACACATTTGGAGTTTTTTAAATTTGACCGAATATGCGAATGCTGCCACCATATTTTTTTTAAGGGGGGGGGGAAGCACCCATTCAATTGGCCAATGGTTTAGGACACGTTACCTTTGACGAAAGCGGAGGTGAATTTGATTGACAACAAAGGAGGCTCCATTTTAAAGCACTACTCTGCAAATGTGAATTTCAGAGGGGCAAATTGCATTGGGGAGCTACGATCAAGGTAAAGGGTAGTGGGAACTTCTTTCCGGGGAGATTTGGTACTGGCTTAGCAAATCCGGACCGGATCTACCCAGAACAAATGAGCTTGTGGGAATGGGACCATAGAGTTGGGTCATCCAGTCAATTCCCTGCCATGCAGGAATACACAATCAAAGTACCCCTGACAGATGGCCATCCAGCCTCTATTTAAAAACCTCCGAAGAAGGAGATGGCACCACTCTTCAAGGAAGCATAGTCCACTGTCGAATAGCTCTTATCTCAAGAAGTTCTTACTGTTGTTGAAGTGAAATCTCTTTTTTCTGTAGTGGTGGTTCCTTAACTGGAAATTTCACTCCAGATCTTACTGGACTAGAGACAGACTGTAGACCTCTCCTAGTTTGGATGTTCTTCCTCATTCATAACTTTTGGCATCTTGGTCACATTCTGAGGTTGCCTGGTCACACTTGTCCTGGTTTTCATATGTGAAATGTTGGAAGGTATGCACTGAGCTTCTCAGAGATAGGGCAGAATATTTAAAAAGTACATCAATAAACACATGGGCATTCATTTTAGACAAGTGTTCTTCCTAAGTTATCTTTTGTGCTAGCAACACACACTTTACCAAGTTAGTTTTAAATGCAAATTAGAATTGGTCTCCCATTACAGTTGGCCCTCCACATTTGCAGCTTTGACTTTTGCGGGTTTGATTATTTGCGGTTTTGATTCATATGTTCTCTCTAGAAACCTCTAGATCCTCCAGCGCAACTCTATCAGATGTTGGCCATGGAGTTGTGCTGGAGAGCTTAGATGTTCTTAGAGAAAAGACTTCTCTAGGCATTTGTAGGTCCTCCAGCATGATTCTATGATCAATGTCGGGCAGATATTGACCATAGAGTTGCACTGGAGGACCTAGAGATTCCTAGAGAGGTGCTCTTTTTTATTTGTGTTTTTTGTATATTGATGGAGGTCATTCACTCCTAACCCCAGCGAATGTGGCGGGACCACTGTACTTATGGATGTTATCTCCCTTTTTCCCCTGCTCCAACCTGCCCTCTCTAAGGACCTTATCACATGAATCCCAGGCAGAAACGGGATTTAGAAATGGGAAAAAAACCCTGCAAATGACAACGTTTCTTCCAAAGTGCAATAACGCAAAAATAAAGCTAATAGAAAGTGAACAAAAACAATACCTTTTTACTTTCAGGAACTTCCCAAAAGTAAAAGGTGTCACTTTTGTCGACTTTCCATTCACTTTATTTTCAAGTTATTGCTCTTTGGTGCAAACCATCTAATTAAAAATAATAATAATTGCAAGCATCTAATTAAAAATAATAATAATTGCAAGCATCTAATTAAAAATAATAATAATTGTAAGCCGCTCTGAAAGCCTTTAGGGCTGAAGGGCGGGGTATAAATACCATTAACAATAAATAATAATAATAATAATAATAATAATAATAATAATAATAAACACCTCTGAAAAACAACCTGCATTTGCAGGTTTTTTCTGCTTTTAAAATCTCATTTCTATGTGGGATTCATCAAGCGTGATAAGGCTCTAAGACAGCGGCTCCCCAACCTGTGGGTCACAACCCCTTCGGGGGTTGAACGGCCCTTTCACAGCGGTCACAAGAACATATTGCCGATGGTCTTAGGAACCGAGGCGAAAATAATTTTATGGTTGGGGGTCACCACAATATGAGGAACTGTATTAATGGGTCGTGGCATTAGGAAGGTTGGGAATTACTTCTCTAAGAAATAGTGGTTGCTTCTAAATGTAACCAGAAGAGGGCACCAAATGCGCAGCTGATCACTATTTCTGTTATCATGCTTCTTTCTCAAATCCAGTGGAATAGTTGGAGGAAGGAATGTCAACCATTTAAGATATGCAGATGACACCATACTGCAGGGGTAGGCACCCTTTTTGAGCCGGGGGCCGGGTTGCTGTCCCTCAGACAACTGGGGGGCCAAAGCCAAAAAATAAATAATTAAATTTTTAAAAATTTTTAAAATAAATAAATAAAATAATTCCTACGTACACTACACACATCATATTTTGAAGTAAAAAAATGGGAACCTTCCAGGAGCGCTCCGGCGACCGCAACGGGGCTCCTACAGGCCCGCCGCGGCTGCTGGAGCCTTCCAGGAGGGCTCCGGCGACCGCAACGGGGCTCCTACAGGCCCGCTGCTGTGTTCTAAAATGGCGACAAAGTCTCGCACGACCTTTCCCATCTTGCCGCGTGACTGGAAAGGTCATGTGAGACTTCAGCCGCCATTTTAGAACACAAAATGGAGCCCGGCGCGGATAGGGTTGCCATAAGTCAGGACCTCCAAACCAGGACAAATGTAGGACAACATTTTCAAATGTAGGACACTTTTTTAATGGAGGACACGTGAAAAAATTGGATGATTTTTAAAAAATGTTACTATAAATGCATGTTTCTTAGGCATGATCAAAATGGAGGACATTTGGGCATTATTCCTAGGCAGATGGCAGAAATGTACTTCCCTTTCTGGCCAAACACCCCTCCCCCATTCCAAAACACGCACAACAGCACATTTGGGCATTCAACATGGTTTACTTAACATGGCCTCTTGCATACTTCAGAGGCTTATTCCATAACCAAAGCCCTTGGGGCTTAACATGGCTATGCATATTGAACATGTCAACATGGTTTCACAAGAAGTGGTTTCTTGTGCCAAGTGCACTTCTCAGAAGTGTGTACTTGGTCAAGGGAAAGCACAAAAAATACACCAAAAACACACTTTGGAAGGTGACACTGTCTCGCCTTCAGAAAGAGTGAGTGCATGCCTCAGAAGCTGATTGATATCAATATCACCATCCTCATCATCACCACTATCACTGTCCAAGCAAGCCAGGCTTGTTAGCATTCAGGCCACCCAAATGCACTTTGGAAAGTCACACCATCTCAGCTTCAGAAAGAGTGAGTGCATGCCTCAGAAGCTGATTGATATCAATATCACCATCCTCATCATCATCAGTATTAAAACATTGGTAAAAAATAAAATAAAAAACAAGGGAAACTTGGATATTATTAAGACTAAAAATAACAAAAATAAAATAAAAAATAAAGGAAACTTGGCTATTATTAAGATTAAAAATAACAAAAATTAAAATAAAAACAAGGGAGACTTGGATATTTTAAATAATAAAAATTAACCAAAAATAATAAAACATAAATACATTCAAAGCAGACTGACTCTCTTAAACAGGCCTGCCCTGAAAAAAGAAATAAAAACTAAGGGAGACCTGAAATGGCCATTCACCTCCCCTTCTCCTGCTGCTGCTCCTCTTCCTCTTTGTAATTCGCGCCAAAGACAAAGAGCCCTTCCCCTCCCTCTGGCCCAGAGTCCTCCTCCGCTCCGCCTCCTCTTCTCAGGCTCCGCCTCCTTAAGGGGCCAGCTCCCATTTTAGGCCAGCGCACGGCCAGGGCCAGGGTCGCAGAGGAGGAGGTGGGTGGCCAGCCGGCCACGCACGGCCCTGAAAAGCAAGGGGGATGCGTGGGGGAGGAGGAGGAGGTTGGAGAAGGAGGCAGAGGCAGGTGGCTGGCTGGTTGGCTGGCTGGGCGGCCGCATGGGCGGCCGCAGCCAGAGGGAGCGCACAGGGGGCAGAGGAGAAGGAGGAGGCAGAGGAGGAGGAGGCAGACACGGAAGTGGGTGGCCAGCCGGCTGCATGAGCAGCTGCAGCCATAAGCTGCGGCAGGGGTGGCAGGACCGGGCTGGGGCCGGTCCGAAGGCCTTGCTGGGCCGGATCCGGCCCGCGGGCCGTAGGTTGCCGACCCCTGCCATACTGTGTGTCTATGTGCCTTCAAGTCACCTGGTGGTTTATCGCAACTCCATGAATTTCATATGGTTTTCATAGGCAAGGAATACTCAGAGGTTGATCTTGCACAACTGTTATGTAGCAAGAAGGGGAATCTCAACCACTATCTCAGAGAGAGTGTCTCTGTGGCTTGTTCTCTTTCTTGATGCCCATCTTGATGTGGTTGAGGTTCTCCTTCCTGCTGCATAACAGCTACCCAAGATTAATTCTGGTTGGGGATGGGTTCCATGTGTGAGAGCGCCATAACAGATATCCAGACAAGCCACCTCCAGGCATCTTGTTTCCTATCCTATTGCTCACAGAATCATAGAGTTGGAAGAGACCACAAGGGTCATCCTCTGCCATGCAGGAACTCTCAGTCAAAGCATCCTCAACAGATGGCCATCCAGCCTCTGTTTAAATACCTCCAAGGAAGGAGACTCCACTACAATCTTAGAGGGAGTGTCTTCCACTGTTGAATGGTTATTACCGTCAGGAGATTCCTCCTAATGTTGAGGTGGAATCTCTTTTCCTGCAGTTTGCATCCATTGTTCCATGTCCTATTCTCTGGATCAGCAAAAAACAAGCTTGCTCCCTCCTCAATATGACGCACCTTTTGGATGCTTTCCCGTTGGGTTTTCTTAGCAAGATTTATCCAGAGATTTGCCCTTGCCTTCCTCTGAGGCCAAGAGAGTGTGACTTTCCCAAGGTCACCCAGTGGGTTCCCATGGCCAAGTGGGGATTCAATCCCATCTCCAGTCATAGACCAACACTCAAACCATTACACCACACTGGCTCTCAGATCTATATCTACCAACTAGGTTATTTCCACCAGGAGCAAGTCTTTTGTAAAGCTAATGGGTGTTCACTCCACAATCTAGACAGACCCCACGCCCAACCAGTACGTCACAACTGAGATACCTGACAATTATAGAGTTGCTGTGAAAATCAATTGCTCCCTAGAACTGCCAAGTAGTGTGAAAGCTGAAGATGGGACAGGGAAGCCCCAGGCAGGGGGTGGTAGTGTGTGTGTCTTTTGTGTCCTTTGACTTGCTGCTCAGAAAACTCTCTGCAAAGCATACTCCTAAAATCCTTGGCTAAAACTATAGGGTTAGAGGCTGGCAGCTCTGCTGTCTTTCAAATCCCATGTTGAGTCTTATCCCCCACTCCAATAGTTCAGCATCAGGGATGCCTGCTTTAAAGTGTGGACTAAAAGCCAGCACAGATTCACTGCTCCACTTCATTGGACTGTAGCAGGACTGTAGTTTCCACACTATATGGAGTTTCTGACCGCATTGCATGACCACTATGCCATGCATCCCCAGAATGGCCCAAAGGGGCTACCACTCCTTTGAGATCATTTCAGCTAGGATAACTCACTTTTTAAGGTGCTGACCTCTTTGCTGAAGTGGCCCTGGAGTCACTCCTCTTTTAAAATGGAGAGCCTGTCTTTGCAGCTTAGGGTTGCGGCCGGGCCGGCAACCCAGACCCTCCCCTTCTTTGCTGGGATGCTCTCCCTGCCAAGCCACACTTTCCTTCCTGCCTCACTTTTCTCTGCCTCCCTGGCATCACTCACCATCGCACCAGCTCCCATTTCTTCTCCCCTGATGTCTTCTTGGAGGCCATGCTGACCTGCTGCTGCTTCCTCCAGTCCTTGAGAAAGAGGCAGATTCTAACCTGGTCCAAGGATGCTCTGCTGCCTTCATCCAGGGACGAATAGAGGATGTGATGCAGCAACAGTACCAGCAGCAGCAGGATGGGCAGCAGCCTCTGCTACTCAGCTATTCAGCAGCCAAACCAGGTACTCATCTCTTGGTGCATTGAGAAAGAGCCAGGCTGCTCAAGGAGCTGGTCCCTAAAAGCCTCCAAGCTCAGCCTGAAGCACCAGCCAGAGTCCAGAAGAGGATGGAAAAATGGCATCCTTTTCTCCCACATCTTTATCTTTCCTAGATGCTTTAGGATTAGCTGCTTTCGGATACAATCCTGGCTCCTAACACTTTCCAAGCAGCTTTCTAAATCCAGAGTGAAAATCTGTCTGGGGACATTTTCTTCCCAGTGGGAAATCCATGGACCTCTCTGGCCCTTGAGAGAGCTGGGAGGTCTTGAAGCAGCTTGCTCAGAGGCCTGTTGTCACCTGCAGAAAAAGGCGCACTTGCCCTTTTTCCTTTGCCACAGCAGTGCCCTCCTCCTGAGAAGGGAGCCATCCTGGTAGCAAAGCTTGGAGAAGCACACTCACCCTTTCCCCTTTGCCACAGCAAGGGGAAAGCCATGGGTGTGATGAAACCGGGAGAGGTGTGCTAGCCCTTTCTGTTCTACAGCAAGGGCCTCATTCCCACTATGGATTAAACCAGATTGTGATTCAATACGAACTGGTTTAAACGTGCATGGTTCCCACTTAATCCAAATCTCTGAAGCTATTCCAAAGGGGGGGGGCATGCTTTTGACCCATTTAACCCGCATCAAAAAGATGCTATTCCCCCCCCCCCCCCCGCTCCTTTTGGGCTGAATCGATTTATTTTGAAATAAATCAAATCAACCCAAGTGGGAACCATGCGGATTCGAATCTGCCTTGGCCTTGCCGCCCCGGCCTTCTCTACCCCTGGCTTGCCTCCTTCCATTCTGGCCTTCTCTGCCCCCAGCCTCCATGCCTCTTTCCGTCTCTGTCCTGGCGCGAATGTAATTGATGCAAACGTATGAACCATGCTCAGAGCCAAACTGAATCATAGATTCAGTTTGGAAACTGATTTAACTGGTAAGTGGGAATGAGACCAAGAGAAGGCTCTGACCGAGTGTCATTCCTCTTCTAAGGTGTCACCCAATGTGGTCTCAACCCCTTGCAACCCCCTAGTGACACCACTGTTCAGACGCAACTTGCTACCTATATACTGTGGCAGAAAATACTGCCCCACACTATGTACACAGCCTAAGGAGCCCTGGTGACACAGTGGTTAAATGCCTGTACTGCAGCCACTCACTCACAAACCACAAGGTTGTGAGTTCGATTCCAGCCAGGGGCTCAGGGTCAGCTCCTTGCATCCTCCCGCAGGTTGATAAAATGAGTATCCAGCTCAATGGGGGCAATTAGCATTGTAAACCACATAAGAGGTGCTTAAGTGCACTGATAAGCAGTATAGAAATGTACTTGCTATTGCTATGGGACTCTCCTACTCAACAGTTGGGACACAAATATTTTAATCTCAGAACATAGGAGGAGCTCATCTTGGCTTACCAAACCAGTCACACATACACACCCCAAAAAACAGTGTTCAGCACTTTGTACAGCATTTCAAACTTCAAACATTGATCAGAACGGAAACTGCAGTCAAGAAGTCAGAATACTAGGACTAGGCAGGGCAGATATCAAACATAGTGAGACATTAAAAATTATACCACCCAGAGATTTTGGAGCAGTTGTTTTTGATCAAGTGTCCTGGACTGCAGCCAGCACACCCAAACAACACCGATAAGAATGGCTTACCACAGCAATTGGAGGCAGTCCACAAACCTTGCAAGGAGTTCGAGTTAAAGGGCAAGCCAAAAGCCAGAGCCAAAGTCAGGAAAACAGAGGTCAGCTTAATCAGTCCGGTCCAGAGTCAGGGCAGCAGAAGGTAGCAAGAGTCCAGTCCGTTCCAAGGTCAAGAGTCAAGGCAACAAGGAGCCAGTGCTGGCAGCAATGACACCAAAGGATCATGCAATAAACTCTGACATCGAATTGATGTCTCCCTGTTTCTTAAGTAAGGGAAACTCTCCCCGTGCCACCTGAGTCTGATTTACTAATTGCCTCTCTGCAATCCTCCTGGATCTACGCCTGCAAGCACTCTCAGCCCTTCTTTGCTTAAAGGAGGGAACCTCCATGCCTGGTTCCTCCCTAGAGTCACCACTAAGCTGCTGTGCCACCAGAGGAATCCCATCAGCACTAGGACCTGGCTGAGCCTCCTCCTCTGGGGCTGGGAGATCAGGGCTGGATTCTGGCAGAGGAAGATTAGCACCTGGTGTAGCCTCAATTAGCTCTTGCTCTGGAGGAGCCCCATCCTCATCCTCCGAGACCTGCTCTTGGCTGGCCATGACATCAAGGAAGGCCTTGGCTTTGCTGATTTAACTGTAAATGAGCGCAGCTGGCCTAATGGCCTCAGCATGTTCGTTTTAAGGCTGCCCAAGGCTTTTCCTGCTCTTTTGCAGCTGGTGTTTTAGTCATTGAAATGCACAAACACCTGGACAACTTCAACAGGAAAAAAGAAACCCTAAAACGAAGTTCGGCTACACACAAAAATTAAGGCTCAGCAAATGCAAATGCAAAATCTCCCAGGGTCAGCAGACAATGATCACTCATTAAACAGACACAAATCCTCCTTGCATATCCTCCAACAACAGAACAATACACAGATTAATATGGGAATCACTCCTCCCAGCCTAGAGTCACATAGTATATATATATACCCCACTCATTTCCATGCCAGCATTCTCTGAAGATGCCAACCACAGATGCCGGTGAAACATCAGGAATAAACATATTGCATTTTGTAACCCACCCTAACATTTCATTGGAAAGCAGATGAAACAGTTCTTGAAAACAACACATCACTGCATAAAGAAGAATTGAAACACTGCATAAAGAATTGAAAGAGGTTGGAAAGCCTCTGGGTTTCCTTGCACTGTCACCAGAGGTCAGTATCACATAAAGAAAACAGACGGATGGGCCAAAAAGCATGGCAGGGGAGTGATCCATTTTATTTATTTATTTATTTATTTTGCATGTTCAGCATAATCTTAAAATATTAAAAAAAAACCAAAAACCTGGCTAAGCTTTCTAAAGCCTCCCTTTCGATGTCTAAAAAAAGTTGCCTTTCAGCCAAAGATGCTTTACCATGAACTCTGAGAAAGACAGCTGGCCATACATCTGCAGTCATCCTGCTTAAATATATCAGTAGGTGACCTGGCACTGTAAGTACCTGGACCCAACCCAATTCAGCATGCATTGGCTTGAGGTCTAATGCTCGAGCTGGATAAATAAAAACCCATCATTCACTGAGCGAAACAAACAGTCAGGTGAATGAAACAAAGCCCCCACCCCAGTGCCAAGGATGCAATTCTGCAGGAAAGCTATGGCCTGGTACATCATACCGCCAAGAAGTGGCACCCAGGCCGCAATTCTAGGGTTAGGGACCATGCACCAACCTCACAGTTCCTAACCCTAGCACATCACGGTGTCGTCGTAATGGCGGCCTCCCATCCATAAGGGGACCGCCATTGTGATGTAAGTGACGCACAGCATATAGACATCGCTGCACATCGCTTATATCACGAATGCACCAATGTCCAAAGAAGAACCCGGTTTTTGGGGTCAGAGGGACGCCGCACAATTTGGCTGCTGCCACATCCCTCCGGAGGAAAACCGGCCACCTCCAGCCCGCCCTTTCAGGACGGTTTGTTTTGCGCCTATGATAAGCAAAAAAAAAAAAAAAAAAAAAGCAGAGGAAGACAGAGATAGGAAACCTACCATCTATAGATGGCTCCCAAGAACACCTTTAGACTGGCAGTGACCTAACTTGAAAGAGTTTATATATAGCTGACCCAACCAAGGAGAACGCCAGTCTCCTGGGAGCCAGTCAGGATTTGACCCTTCTAGTGGACTATTACGTTTGCCGTATTTAATCCCTCCTTGTTGTTGGGTGCCTTCAAGTCATTTCTGACACATGGCAACCCTAAGGTGAACCTATCGTGTGATTTTCTAGAGCTGAGAGTGTGTCACTCATCCAGCGTCACCGAGCGAGTCTCCATGACCAATCAGGGAATCAAACACTGGTACCCAGAGTCCTAGGAGTTTATCACACTGGGGCTGATTTCTGCATTAAAGAGAGATTAAAGCACATTTTAAACATACCACAAATGATTATCACATGCAGTTGCGCAAATGAAGTGATATTGGTAATGCATTGTTGCTGAAATCCCTCAAGTAAAAAGATGCGCGTTAATGCTTCTTTGTGACCACTTTAATGGCAGGTTTTGTGCGACGTCGTGTAAAATCGTGACACATAACTACGCAATTTTTCTGAGATATTCTTGGGATAAACTTCAGATCTTCTTTGTGTGATAAATTCCATAGTCCTATGTTCTGTTACGCCACAGTGGCTCTGTTGAATCCCTTCCAAGCTCTCAAGTTAAGGCAAATGAGGTACAATGGTTAGACCAGATGTGCCAGTTCTTGACAATATGGAGGGGTATATATTTTTTTCTGCATAGGAGAAGAAGACAGAAACCATGGACAAGCACAGGAGAAGGATGTCACATTAGAAAAAATATTTAAAAGCAATTAAAATCACCTGGCTAGAAACAGTATGAGGGTGATCATGACATATTGATTTGAGTGTTGGAATATGATTCTGGAGACCAGGATTCGATTCCCAGCTTGGCCATGAAACCACACACCAAATAAAACTCTATGAATAATAATGATGATGATGATGATGATTTATTTCTAGCCCGCCCTATCACAGAGAATCCGGGCGAGTTAAAACAGTAAAATGCATCAAAGTTACAATAAAATCCAAGAAGAAAACAATCCCTATAACCACCCACCCCATTCCCAATGCTAAAACAGGATTAAACAGTATAAAAGCATTAAAAACAGTAAAAACATTAAAAACATTCAACTAGAATTTGGAGGAAAATAAGCAGGTGAGGTGACATTTTTCATAATCGTGATCATGTTCATGTCAGGTTCATATCCAGATCTATATCTATGACCCAGTACATACTTTCCATGTTGTCCGGGCTGGTGGCAGCGTTTTTTCCTCCGCCAAACCACACGGCTTCCCTGAAGAGGAAAAAGAACCCGCAAAAAGCGAGTTATTTTAAAGCCACAGGGGCAGTGTAACAAGTGTGCCACTGGCACACTGGTTACGTAAGCACCGTGTGGCAACGTGTGGATGCCATATAGGGCGCTACCATTGTTACGGCACTGCGCCGTACTAGGGTTAGGGAGTGTGCAGTTACTGAGCTATCTCTTAACCCTAGTACACCGCCAGCACAGCACATTAGCACCGTCTGTAATGCACCTATACAGTCAGCCCTTCTTATACAGACATTTTTTATCCACAGATTCAAGCATCCACAGTTTGAAAATGTTCAAAAACGTATAAATTTCAAATATCAAACCTTGATTTTCCATTTTTTATAAGGGACACCAATCAGCTATTTAATGGGACTTGAGCATCCACGGATTTTGTTATCCATGGGGGATCTTGGAACCAAACCCCAGCGTATAACAAGGGTCCACTGTCTTTCTATCTCTATATCTGGGGAGGGATAAATAAATTGTAAAGGCCTGCCGGAAGAGATCCATCTTGAGTGCTTTTTTTGAAAGCTGTCAGAGTGGAAATATGGTGGATCATGAGGCTGGGAAGGATAAAAATCCATTAAAAAAAGTAGTCCATAAAAATATGTTACTCGATAAAAGCTGATATCGTGGTTTCCATGTTATCAGTGGCTTAACCAGGGTCACACTGAGTCAGGAGCAGAGGGCTGAATGGAGGCAGGCTTTAATGCTCTCCAAGATAGATAAAAACTCTTTCTCCATTCAGAAGTGTTATTTGGGGGATGCAGGGAGTATGGGATGCACCAGATGACCCCCTAAAAAGGGTGAAGCATTGGTCCCCAAACATCTGTCTTATGGCAGAAATGGGCTATGGGATGCACCCAGATGCTTTAAAACTCCGAAGAGATGGTGTGAGTGGGACAAGCCTCAATGGGAGAAGAAAGGAGAGGCCTCAGGTCTTTTAACAATTAAAATAAAAATTATTTTTAATTAATTTAATTAATTAATTAAAAATAAAAAATAATTTTTTAAAATTTAATTTAAAATTATTTTTTTTAAAAAATTTAAAATAATTTTAAATGTAGTTTTAAATTCAAACATTAAAAAAATAATTAAAAATATATTTTAAAAAATTAAAAAATGTATTTTTTGTTATGTTGGTTGTTATTTATCTGTAAGATGTTTTAGCGTTAATGTTATTGTCTTGGTATGTTGTTATATGTGATCATGTAATTTTTTTTAATTAAATAAAATTTATTAAATTTATTAAAAATTTATATATATATATATATATATATATATATATATTCTTTAAATTAAAAAAAATTAATTTCTTTTTAAAAAATTGACCAAAACAAATTTAAAAACCGCTTTACAAGAAATATTTTAAAGCAATTAAACCCACCTGGAGGGCCAGCATATTGGTTTGAGTGTTGGACTATGACTCTGGAGACCAGGGGTGGATTCCCAGCTCGGCCATGAAACCAAACTACAAATCCCAGGATTCCATAGGATGGAGCCATGACAGTTAAAGTGGTGCCAAAATGCATTAATTCTCCAGTATGATAGCAGCCTCAGATTATCGTCCTCATATTTTCTGATTTCAAGCAATGGAAACAGATACGCTTCTGGGACATTTCACTGAAAGGATTGGGCTTATCTTGGGTACTGGAACAATGCCCTATGAGGCATGGCTCAGGGAGCTGGGTATGTTTAACCTGAGGAAGAGAAGGGTAAGAGATGACATTATAGCCATGTTTGAATATTTGAAGAGATGTCATATTGAGGAGGGAGCAAACTTGTTTTCTGCTGCTCCAGAGACTAGAACACAGAACAATGGATGCAAGCTACCGGAAAAGAGATTCCACCAAATGTCATAGTGAGGGTGAATCCAGCTTATTTTCTGCTGCTCCAGAGAATAGGACCCGGAGCAATGGATTCAGACTACAGAAAAAGAGATTCTACCCAAACATTAAGAAGAAAGGGCCTGTACAGACAGGCCCAAATAAAGCTGCTTCGGGTCATTTTGGAGGTATGCTGTTTAAATGACACATGCATCTTAAAGAGTCTGGAAGCTGTGCCAAGGCTGCGCTCCAGTCCTTAGGACCGGAGCATGGCTTTGGCACTGCTTCTGGCCTCTGAGGATGGATGCATCATTTAAACAGCACACTTCCAAAGCAGCCCGAAGCAGCTTTATTTTGGCCTGTTGTTCAGGCCCAAAGTTCGCCAGTAAGATCTCTTGAACAGTGGAATACCAGCTGCCTCAGAGGGTGGTGGAGTCTCTCTCTTTGGAGGTCTTTAAAAAGGGACTGGATGGTCATCTGTCAGGGATGCTTTGACTGAGAGTTCCTGCATGGCAGAATGGGGTTGGACTGCATGGCCCTTGCATTCTCTTCCAACTTTATGATTCTATGATTCTAAATACAGCGCGCCCGCATCATATGCGGGCGCACTTTACGCAGCTTGAGCATACGCGCTCAAACCGCAGGGCGTGCACGGGGTGGAAGGGGCGGCGCGTCCCATTCAATTGAATGGGCACGTGCGCTCGTTGCGCCCCGCGTGCCACCGCGCCACTGCGCCGCCGTGCATGAGCCCCATTGTTTCCAATGGGGCTTGAGCATAGGCGGAAATCGCCTTACGCAGAGGGATCCGAAACGGATCCCCGCGTAAGGCGAGGACCCACTGTATTAGGAAGAACTTCTTGCTGGTAAGAGCTGTTTGACAGTGGAATATGTTCGCTTGGAGTGTGTTGGTGTATACTTCTCTGGAATTTTTTAAACCCAGGCTAGATGGCTCTCTGTCAAGAGTGCTTTGACTATATATTTGAACACAGCATGGGGTTGGACTGGATGACCCTTGGAGTCTCTTCCGAAGTCTAGTGTCTAGATCAAAGGGGCCCTGGTGGCGCAGTGGTTAAATGCCTGTACTGCAGCCATTCACTCAAAACCACAAGGTTGCGAGTTCAAGACCAGCAAAAGGGCCCAAGCTCGACTCAGGCTTGCATCCTTCCGAGGAGGGAGCTAAAATGAGTACCCAGACTGTTGGGGGCTAATTAGCTTACTTGCAAATTAGCTTACTTGCTGTTCACCGCTATGATCTTTGGAATAGCGGTATATAAATAAAAAAAACAAAAAACAAAACAAACAAGTAATAGTGCCACTATATTCTGCTCTAGTCAGGCCCCATCTGGAATATTGTGTCCAGTTCTGGGCACCACAATTCAAAAAGGACATTGAGAAGCTGGAGCGTGTTCAGAGGAGGGAGACTAAAATCTTGAAGGGTCTGGAAACCATGAATCCATATGAGGAACGACTTAGGGAGCTGGGGATGTTTAGCCTGGAGAAGAGAAGGTTAAGGGGTAACCTGATAGCCCTGTTTAAGTATTTAAAGGGGTGTCATATTGAGGAGGGAGCAAGCTTGCCTTCTTCTGATCCAGAGAACAGGACCCAGAACAACTACAGGAAAAGAAATTCCACCTCAACATTAGGAGGAACTTTATGGCAGTAAGGGCTGTTTAATAGTGGAACACACTCCCTTAGATGTGGAGTCTCCTTCTTTGGAGGTCTCTAAACAGAGGCTGGATGGCCATCTGTCGGGGATGCTTTGACTGGGAGTTCCTGTATGGCAGAATGGGGTTGGACTGGATGGCCCTTGGGGTCTCTTCCAACTCTACAATTCTATGATTCCATGATTCCAACTATATGATTCTACCTGGCACCATGGCTTGATTTGGGTGGGCAGTAGTCTTAACTGATGCTCTGCCTCAGGCAGCAAAATGTCTTGGGTTGTCCATAGTGGTCACCAGGTCTGTACAGGAGCTGAATTCTGGTTCATTTCAGTCAGCTATTGTGATGGCGGTGAAAAAGAGAGAGAGCACTTCCAGCCCAGACAGCAGCAGGCTTCATTCAGCCTTAATTGTAGGGGTGGCCAGATTGTAATGTATGACTCTCTTTCTGCTGCCCCCCTTTTCCTCTGGTTGCATCCCAGAGTAATGACCTCATTTAAGGAGGCAGCCATCTGTCCCTGAATATCTGACCTTGATCTCTCTCTATGCAACCCTGTCTCTGTGAGGGGAGCATATATGCAACAGAAAATCAATGAAGAGTCAGAAAAAGGCAAGAGCATGGCATAAGTGATACCCCTCCGCAGCCCTCCCTTCGGCTTCCATTCACTCCAATGTGCTGTTTTCTGCTGTAAAAAGAAAGGGAAATAAGTAACAGCTGCAGGAGGGGAGGGGAAAGGAGAGGGCAAAAACATGCAGAGAATTGGCAAGGCACGTAATCGGCTAAGAATAGGCACCATCGAAAGCTGGCATGGGCAAATATTGATTTGTGCAAATGCGCTGATGGTGATAAGAGAGATGAGAGACTGTGCGTCTTTACAGGACTTTTCATGGCTTCCCAGGTCAATCTTCGAAGGCATTAAACCTTGGAATTCAGCACTTCCAAAATGTAGCACATATTCCATCATTTTTTCCTCTATTTCTGAGGTTCAACATGCAAGGGCCAATTGCTTATCTCACCCAGATTCAGCCCTGCACCTGTGCACATTCATAAAGAGAGAAGTATTGGCATGTACATACAGAGAGAATTCAAAGATTTAGTCTGTTAGTCTGTAGAATCAGTATGTAGACACATCTTGTAGCACCCTTGAGACTCATTGAAAGACAGAAGTTGGCAGCATGGGTTTTCATAGACTAAAGTCTACTTCCTCAGATGAGTTTGGTCAGAGAGAAGATATCGGCATGTACATACAGGAAGAAGGTATTGGCATGAAAATACAAAGAGAAGGTATTGGCACATACTTACAGAGAGAAGTTATTGGCACATGCCTACAGAAAGAAGGTATTGGCATGTATATACAAAGAGAAGGTATTGGCATGTACATGCAAATAGAAGATATTGGCACGTGCATACAGAGAGAAGGTATGGGCACATACATACAGACAGAAGGTATTGGCACGTGCATACAGAGAGAAAGTATTGGCACATACATACAGAGAGAAGGTATTGGCACGTGCCTACAAAGAGAAGATATGGGCATATGCATACAGAGAGAAGGTATGGGCATGTACATACAGGGAGAAGACAGTGGCATGTACATACAAAGAGAAAGTATTGTCACGTGTGTACAGAGAGATGGTATTAGCATGTGCATACAGAGAGAAGGTGTTGGCACAGACATATAGAGAGACAGTATTGGCATGTACATACAGAGAGAGGTATTGACATGGGTTTGCAGAAGTATACATAACATATGGGAAAACTATGAGGCCATGGCAGCTGCATGTGGCCTGGTGGGATGGAGGGTGAGGTAACCAGCAGTATAGCCACACACCTCTCCTTTGCAACTCACATCCTTCCATGCAAGTTCTAAGTACATTTTGCACACTTCTTGGAGGGAATGTTGGAAATTAAGTGAATAACACCCCATCATCCTAAATCGAATCCTGGTCTCCAGGGTCATAGTCCAACACTCCAGCACCTATGCCACGCTAGCGCTTGACCCTAAATGAAGTATCCTATATCATCCAAGTGGTTCTGCCCCGAAACATTGTGCCTCCATGGGAGCAAAAGGGACGAAATGATAAAACATTTACCAAGTGTCAGATAAATATTCTACATGCAGCCACTTTTTCGAACCTGCTGCATGGATTTAATAGTGGTCTAATAGAAGGAGAAGTGGGTCTTAAGATTGAACAGAGGCAGTTGAATTATTCATGGTCAATAAGGGGCCGATGTGGAATAAATTATTCAAAAAATCATGCTTCTCCTGTCTGACTAGGTATGTTTGAGCATAATGTCAGTTGGTTTGATAAAGGAAACCTAAGAGACATATTCAAAGAGCACTGCATTTCTGCTGCTTCCAGTCTCTGTCAAAGCAGTTTTATGCCTTGTATGGAACATGTGGTTAGTTATTCTGGGAGTTGCTATCTGAAATGTAACTTTTTTAATACGTTGAAATTTGGTACACTACTAGGAACTTTTCTAAGCATTATTAACGGTACGCAAATGCCTCTCCTCTCGGTTCAGAATAGACATGATATTTACTAGCTTTCTTAGAGCACTAAAAAAAAACCAGAAAAAAATCCATGTTTTTCTAAAGACAGTTGGTCTTCCATATTTCCAGCTTTGACTTTTGGAGATTTGATTATTTGCGGATTTGATTAATATGTTCTCTCTAGGAATGCCTAGGTCCTCCAGCATGACTCTATGGTCAACTTCCACCAATAGTCACGCTGTCAAGCAAAGTAAAGCATTAAAAGAAATTGGATGAAGCTGAAAATCAACTGCCTTTTCAATTACATTGTGCAAAACAGGAAGATTTGGTGAAACGAAGGGGGTTGATCTCAGGACTTTTGGCATGCTTAAGTATGTGCCCCACAACTGAGTGCAACCCCCTCTTTCTGAAGCTGGGGAAGTCAAAGGAGATGCCAAAATGTTTTGGACTACAACTCCCAGTATCCCCGACCCACAGACCATGCTGACTGGGGATTCTGGGAGTTTTGGACGCACAGAAGAAGCCTAGCTGATGGGTAGTTTCTTCTACTGCCAGGGGAAGGGATGCCTGTGAGTGAATCCTTTGCTTTGATTTTCACAGAGCTTAGAAGAACTGGACTCTAACCAGGCTGCAAGCTGTGACTTTGCAAAGATCATTTATTCCTGATTTATACCTTGGGCTGATTCCAAGCTACTCAAATGTGAAACCAGGAAGCAAGGAGTAGTGTTAGTATTTAGAAGTAAGAGCAAACCATGGACAGGCTTTGTCAAGATCTCACAGTACAGGCAGAGAGATGGCATACTGCATGCACTTGAGCACCATGGACAGCTCCTTGCTGCCTTTGCTGTGAGATTATCTGGCAGTTTGCAGCCTCCCACAAAATACAAAATAAATCTTAAAGGTGTAATCAAACAAGCTGGTAAAATATGGGTTAGGCAATGCAACCGCTAAATGGATTTGTAATTGGTTGAATGGTTGAACCCAGAGGATGCTCAGCAATGGCGCCTCTTCATCCTGGGGAGAAGTGACCAATGGGGTGTCCAGTGGGGTTCTGTCCAGGGCCCAGTGCTGTTCAACATCTTTATCAATGACTTGCATGACAGAATTGGGGGCATACTCATCAAATTTGCAGATGACACCAAATTAGGAGTAGTAGCTAATACCCCAGAGGACAGAATCAAAATTCAAAATGACCTGAATAGACTAGAAAGCTGGGCCCAAGCTAACAAAATGAACTTCAGCATGGAGAAATGTAAGGTACTAGCATTTAGGGCGGAAAAACAAAATGCACAGATATAGGATGGGGGACACCTGGCTTAAGGAGACTTATACATATGAAAGGGATCTAGGAGTCCTTGTAGACCACAAGTTGAACAACAGTGCAACAGTGCAACAGTGCAACAGTGCATCAACAGTGCGATATGGCAGCTAAAAAGGCCAATGCGATTTTAGGCTGCATCAATAAAAGTATAGTGTCTAGATCAAGGGAAGTAATAGTGTCACTCTGTTCTGCTCTGGTCAGGCTTCACCTTGAATACTGTTTCCAGTTCTGGGCACCACAATTCAAAAAGGATGTTGAGAAACTGGAGTGTGTCCAAAGGAGGGCGACCAAAATGATGAAGGGTTGAGAAACCATGTCCTATGAGGAAAGAGTTAGGTAGCTGGGGATGTTTAGCTTGGATAAGAGAAGATTAAGAGGTGCTATGATAGCCCTGTTTAAATACTTGAATGGATGTCATACTGAGGAAGGAGCAAGCTTGTTTTCTGCTGCTCCAGAAAATAGGACCCAGAGCAATGGATGCAAGGTACAGGAAAAGAGATTCCAGCTCAACATTAGGAGGAACTGACAGTAAGGGCTGTTGAACAGTGGAACACACTCCTTCCTCTGAGTGCAGTGGAGTCTCCTTCCTTGGAGGTCTCTAAGCAGAGGCTGGATGGCCATCTGTTGGGGATGCTTTGAGAGTTCCTGCATGGCAGAATTGGGTTGGATTGGATGGCCCTTGTGGTCTCTTCCAACTCTATGATTCTATGATCTCCATAGATGGAAAGTCCACCACCCTCTGGGACAATCTATTGCACTGTCGAAAAACTGCTACAGTAAGAAAAAAAGTTCTTCCTAATGTTTAGATGAATCTCTTTCCTTCTACTTGTTCATTGGTCCATGTTAGCATCCAAGCAGCTCTAACAAATGCACACTAGGGTAAGAAACATTGGGAATTAGAGTCTGCCAACATCTGGTTGATTTCCATCCATGGAGCCTGTAGTCCATGGAAGCTTCTGCTGGTGGAAATCTCTCAGCTTTTAAGGTGATTCGTCATTGTATTTCATAGGATCATAGAAGGATAGAGGTGGAAGTGACCCTAAGGGCCATCCAGTCCAACCCCATGCTGCCATGCAGGAACATAGAATCAAAGCATCCCTAACAGATGGTCATCCAACGTCTGTTTAAAAACCTCCAAAGAAGGAATCTCTACCTCCCTTCAAAGCAGCATATTCCACCGTTGAACAGCTCTTACCTTCAGGAAGTTCCTCCTAATGTTGAGGTGGAATCTCTTTTCCTGGAGCTTGAATCCATTAATCCGGGTCCAGCAGAAAACAAGCTTGCTCCATCCTCAATAAGACATTTCTCCCTGTTGAAATTCATTTATTCCACATTAAATTGAGCCCCTCCTATAAAGACCTCAAGCAGCAGATGCTATCACTCATACTTTCCTCTTTCCTCTCCTTTTCTGATATATCTTTTAAATTCTAAGATGGCAAGAAGGGACTGGTCTGGTCTGATTAAAATTAAATGCTTTGATACGAATTAGATTTAGATAAGGTATAAAGAACGGATAACTAATGTGACATACCATATATATATGTGTGTGTGTGTGTGTGTAATATTATGTAACAGTTTTCTTATATTATTGTATGTAGGTTATAATACTAATAAAGATCTTTTAAAAAAATTAACAGTGCTAGGGAATCATAGGAATTGTAGTTTATTGTGGCACCAGAGATCTCCGACAGAGAAGTCTAAATGTCTCCCAAAACTACAGTTCCCATAATTCCCTAGCATTGGGCCAGGGCAGTTAAAGCGGTCTAAAACTGGATTATTTCTGCTATGTGTTTTGTAAGTGTCCATAGGATTGCGGTCTAACACTGGGATTTGTCCATTTTTGTCTCCTACAGATGTAGTCATATCCCCGATGGTCCAGGCTTGTTGATGTAAGCTTTCAAATGACACCTCATTCTTCATTTCTGGGAACTCAAACCCTTGTGTTGTTTTGTGTGTGTGTGTTTTTAAAAAGCAAAATATCTCTGCAAATATTTCCCTCCTTTCCTTGCTTGGCCTTCTCTGTCCTCTGAGAACAGCAAGTATTGATCACATGGGAGCTTTTTCCATCTTGTGGTTATAGCAAAAGCGCCGGGCGAATGAAAAAAAAAAAGAGGAATGCCGGAGCCAAATGATGATGTTTTGTTTCTTAGATTGGAACCTGGGTCCGATTTGGCAAAATGACCGAGATTCAAGGAAACAGACTGTCCCAGTTTCTCTTCTGATACAGATCTTATATTTGTGTTTATAGTGCTATGGTTCTAACTTTGTTTTCATGTAAAAAACGGCAGAAATCATTTGGGGCGCATGGTCCCTTGCTAACCTCAAACCCCAAAACCATTCTCTCAAAAAATATTTTTTCCTAAAGCCTCTGCATGTTTTTCTAAGCTGTCTTTGCTTTCATAAAGGCAAGACAGTTGTCTTACACTGCATCCACACTGCAGAACTAATCCAGGTTGATACCACTTTAACTGCCATGGCTCAATGCTATCCTGAGAATGGTAGTTTGTTGTGGTACCAGAGTTCTCTGATAGAGAAGGCTAAACGTCTCACAAAACTATAACTCCCATTGAGCCAAGGCGGTTAAAGTGGTGTCAAACTACATTTGTTTCTGCAGTGTGGATGCAGCCTGAACAGAATATCACACCCTCTATTCCTTTGCTGTTACTGTTGTGCTATAGTTTTGTTGTACGTATGCCACTTTTTGACCAGAAAGGCTACCAAGGTTGCTCACAAAGGGCAACACGAAAACAAAATTATAGACTAAAATAAAATATTGCTTCCCTTAAATCCAGACTTCAAAACCTGTTTTAAACTAGAACTTTGCAACCCAAACATGATGCCCTCTATTTCTGACTCTGATTCGGTGCATCGGAGAAAACAGCCCTGTCTAAATAGATGACAGTATCAGGAGCCTTGGAGAATCCAGGGTTTGCAACAGATTAATTTGTGTATTTATGGGAAGGAAAAAACTAAAGCACGGGGGACCCAAAAACGGTCTCATGAGGATCGATCTGGGCAAAATGTTGAGTTACTTTGGAGAGTCAGATTCAGAAAACCAGGAGCATGGGATAAATGAATAGTACTATGTTTAGCATCCTGAACAATACTATACAAAGTTTGTTGTGGGTTTTTCAGGCTCTGTGGCCATGTTCTAGAAGAGTTTCTTCCTGACGTTTCACCAGCATCTGTGGCTTTGGCATCTTCAGAGAATGCTGGCATGGAAGTGATTATATACTCCACTCTCTTCTATGCCAGCATTCTCTGCAGATGCCAGCCACAGATGCTGGCGAAACGTCAGGAATAAACTCTTCTAGAACATGGCCACATCGCCCGAAAACCCCACAAAAAACTATGGATGCTGGCCATGAAAGCCTTTGACTTCATAATGCTATGCAAGTTTGTTACAACCTCCCCTTAGATCAGAGGTAAGAAGCATGTGCTCCCTAGGCCACATCAACCCCTAAGACAGTTTTTATCTTGGCAATTGGACCCCAAAAAGTTTTCGGAAGGAAGGAAGAAAGGAAGGAAGGAAGGAAGGAAGGAAGGAAGGAAAAGAAATCATTCTATCCAACAAGGCATTCTTCCCTTTACCTAAACACAGACCTTGTTTTAGTAGAAAACTGGCTTACTTTTTTCCCACTAAGGGAGTGTTTCATGTGCGGAGGGCCAAACGTGAAACCTGGAGGATCTCTAGAGCTTCTGCATTGCTTTTAGAGATCTGGCAAGCCAGCTGCACATGGGAAATAGTGCCAGCTGTAAATGTAGATTTATATACTGTATATACTCATGTATAAGTCTAGAAATTTAGGTAAAAAAATGGACCCCAAAAAATCCCTGATTTGAATTATCCATGGGTCCTTGTAAGTACTGTATCTTAACTCTTATTTAAAAGAAGGAAGCATGCCCTGGTGAAGAGCAAGAGTATAACCTGTCCTGGAAGCACCAATCGCCTCTACTCTCTCAGCCTTAAGAGTAAGTACAAAGAGTTATATCTGTTGGGATTTTGTACGTTCTTTGACATTGTTTTGCTTTGCTCCATCCTTTAGATCTATAGGCCCCTAAATTTTACTCTTAACTTATCCATGGGTCATAGCAAAATCCATAATCTTGGCCACAAAACTTGCCCTCGACTTATACATGAGGTTGACTTATAAATGAATATACATGGTACTTATTGCCAGCCAACACATTCAAACTACACTTTAACCTCCTGAATCCTGCCTCTTCTTCTCTCTCTCTCTTTCTCTCTGCCATCATTTCAAGCAGAGACAAGACTCATAGAACCATAGAATCATGGGGACTGTGCAGCTATTCAGATATTGGTGGACTGCAGTTATCATCAATCCTAGCCAATACAGCAAATGGTGGTGAGTGAAGTCAGCTGTAGTCCAACACATCTGCAAGTTGCAAGCTGCTTTGGCCCTGTTTCTCAAGTCTTCATTCCCTCCCTAGTCCTTCCCAGTTGCAGTCTGGTTTGGCCCTGGGATTTCAGAGCTCTGCAGGGAAGGAACAGAAGTTCACTTTCAACCTTTTTATCCAGTTTCCCTCCCCAGTCCTTTCCAGTTGCAGTCTGCTTTGGTCCTGGGATTTAAGGCCTCTGCAATGGAGAAGGGAAAGAAGGCAGGCTATATTCCATCACTTTCTCCAGTCTCCCTCCATTACCCCTTCTTTCCCCAGTATTCCCAGTTACAGCTAGCATTGGCCCTGTTTCTCAAATCCCCCACCCCTATGCCTTCCCTCCCCAGTTGCAGTCTGCTTTCCCCAGTCTCCCTTCCAGTTGCTTTGGCCCTGGGATTTCAGGACTCTCCAACAGAGAAAGAGAAGGAGAGGAGGCCTATTCGCCATCTCTTTCTCTAGCCTCCCTCCCTTGTCCCTTATCTCCCCTGTCCTTCCCAGTTGCAGTCTGCTTTCCCCAGTTTCCTTTCCCAGTCCTTCCCAGTTGCAGTCTCCTTTGGCCCTGGGATTCCAGAGCTCTGCAGGGGAGGGGGATGGAAAGGATGAAAAGGGGGAAGAGAGCTATTTTCCATCTGTTTCTGAAGCCTTCCTACCCCCCTCTTCCTCCAGATCTTTGGCCATGGGATTTCAGAGCTCTGCAAAAGCAGGGAGGGGATCTGGAGGAAGAATGGGGGAGGAAGGCTTGAGAAGCAGATGGAAAAGATGTCTCCATGGGCTCCATCAGCATCCTCCAAGGGCCCCCAATCCCCAATGATCCCTGGGGCGGGAGGTGATTTCATGGGCCTGATCTTGCTTTCTCCCCCTCCTTTCTCTCTCTCTCTGTCTTTCCTCCTCCCTCTTTTCTGCTGCTGTTGAGCTCACCAGTTCCGGTCACGTTATTGCTCTGTTTACGCCTTTGCGCTTCTCCTTTTTGCCTCTGGCTGCTGCTCTGCTGGAAGGTGGGATCCTGGGCTTTCTGGATGCAGAGCATCCTTGGAACCCCCAGCCATCCATCTCCTGCATCCTCCTCTTTGGAAGGACCACTTGGAAAGGATGGAGCCAGCATCTCCAGCATCCCTGCGCCTTTGCGCAAGGATGCTCTGAAAGAGGACCAAGAGGGAAGGATCTGGTGCAAAGGGGGCTGGGGAGGGAGGGGAAGGAGGGTCTTGCAACCCCCCCCCTTTCCATCAACTCTCCACCCCCCTGAGGCTTTGGAGGCCATGGTCCCCAAGCTGAGCATCCTTCATCCTTCATCTTCATCTCAGCTCCACGGATGACTCCAAGTGGTACCCATCGCCTCCTCCTCTCACCTCCTCTTTTGGCCCAGGTAAGGGGGAGAAGATGGGGGAGACCTGGGGGGAGGCCTTGGCAAGGCTGGGAGGGGGTGGTTCTGGCTCAGTGCAAGCCACTTGCATGTGCATTAATCTGTTCAATGCAAGCCGCTGCACTTGCATGTCTCTTAATGTTATTTACACCGCTTTGATCAATGCAGAAAAGCAGTCTATAAATAAAATTTTATTATTTATTATTATTATTAATGCAAGCTCAATGCAAGCCACTTGCATCTCTTTAAACTGTTCAATGCAAGCTCTGTGCAAGCCACTTGCCTCTGCTCCATGCAAGCCACTTGCACTGGCCTTCGACTAAGCCCCCCTGTGCTGCCACACTGCAGAATTAACACAGTTTGGTACCACTTTCACAGCCCTAGCTCCGGGATTTGGAGTTTGCCGTGGCACACATCTGAGGAAGTTGACTGAAGTCTACACAAAGTAAATCGGGAGTTTATCCTTTGAATATCCTGGGTAATTACATGAAACGATTTCACACAACGTTGCACAAAACCCACCATTAAAGTGGTCACAAAGAAGCATTAACACACATCTTTTTACTTTCGGGATTTCAGGGACAATGCATTTCCATTATCACTTTATTTGTGCAATTGCGTGTGATATTCATTCGGGCAGTTACTCGCCATTTCTGCTTCATTTGCGGGATGCTTTAAATGCACTTTCATCTCTCTTTAATGTTGAAATCAGCCCCAGTGTGATAAACCCCTAGGAAAGCTCATGCTGCCAACTTCTTTCTTCCCGTGAGTCTCAAAGGTGCTACAAGATCTCTGTACGTCTCTAATTCTACAGACTAACACGGCTATATCTTTGAATTCTAGTGGTTTGAGTGTTGGACTAGGACTCTGGAGACCAGGGTTCGATTCTCAGCTCAGCAGTGAAAAGCCACTGGGTGACCTTAAGCGAGTGACACTCTCTCAGCCTCAGGGGAAGGCATCGTTTTATGTTGTTGACAAGGTCTCCCAGCACAGCCTTTTCCCCTTCAGAATGACCTCTTTTGTTCGTAGAATTCAAAGACACAGCTGTGTTAGTCTGGACAGTCAGTATGAGGCAGTGTTGTCTAGTGGTCTAAGCGCCGGACTACAACTCTGGAGGCATGGGTTTGATTCCCAGTTTGGGCATGAAAGCCAGTGGGTGACCATAGGTGCAAAGGAAATCTAAGGGTAGGTTCCACTTAGGGTCACTATAGGTTGGAAATGACTTGAAGGCACACAACAACAATAGTGGCATCAGAGAAAAGACTGCCTCGCGCACTGAACTGCAAATCCCAGGATCCCTCCTGCACTCAGCCCTGGCAGGTAAAGCAGTGTCAAAGTGCATTTCTTCTCCAGCATCCAGGCAGCCATACTCAATGCCGTTTAAGTGCTGTATTCCCATCCGAAGGGGTCCTGGGATTTGTAGTTTGCTGTAATACCAAGGACAAGACTGCCTGACATGCCAAACTGCAAATCCCAGGATTCCCCCAAACTCAGCTGTGGCAGGTAAAGTGGTGTCAAACTGCATTTATTCTCCAATGTCCATGAAGCAGCTTGTTCATTGTAGAAATAATGCCTTTTGTCTTTAAGCGCTGTTGCTCCATCCCACATGATCCTGGGATGTATAGTTTGTTGTGGCGCCAGAGTACACTGGCAGACTAGATCACCAAACTATCCATCCCAGGATTCCCTGCACTGAACCATGGCAGTTAAAGCAGTGCCGAGCTGCATTCATTCTGCAGTGTAGATGCTGGCTTCACTGTAGAAATAATGCAGTTTGACAGCGATTTAAGTGCTGTAGCTCTATCCTACGGAATCCCCGGACTTGCCGTTTTTACAGATCTTTACTTTTCTCTACCAAAGAGTATTGGTGCCTCAGCAAAGTACAAGTGCCAGGATTCTGTAGGATGGAGCCATGGTGGTTAAAGTGGGGGGGTCAAACTGCATTATTTCTACAGTGCAGAGATGCACCTTGTGTCTGCATATAAGCACTGTTCCAGAATGGCAGGGTTGGAAGGGACCTCAAAAGGTTATTTGATATAACTCTCAACTAATGCAAGCTGTTCCCCAAATGTGACCACAGATTTGCTTAAATAAAGACCTGGGCCATAGGTAGCTATGCCCAGAAATACTCCATTTGAATGCCAAGGTGAATGGGCTCTGGAGTGGAGTTTCCCAGTGAGGAAACTTACTTTTGCATATGCTCAGTGGCATCATTCCCTGATGCAAATGATCCAGCAGCCATTTAATGACTGTTCCTTTAGTGCAGTGATTCCCAAACTTTGGTCTTCCAGGTGTTTTGGATTTCAACTCCTGGAAGCCCCAACCAGCTTGACATACAGTCAGAAATTCTGGGAGCTGAAATCCAAAACATCTGGAGAACAAAGCTTTGGAAACCACTGCTTTAGTGCTTGCCAGAAGTGCTGCCCTCTCCAGATGCCAAAGAAGAAAAGGATTTGCCTTCCAAATTCTTAGTGCTAGCCAGTGAAACAAAGCAGGGTGGTCCAATAACACCCCAAATCCACCAATGATACTTTTTATTGGGCCTACCAAAATGCACAGTATACACATTGCAAGCTTTCAAAGCTCTACTGGCCTCTTCATCCGGCAAGGTATTAAAAATCATACAGGAGACAAAAGATTCAAGATGTTTGTCACAGGCCTGCATTTTGCTGCTTTAGTCTCAGTTCAGATGGTGTGGAGGGGTATTTCTTGCAGGCTGGCACTTCCTCCTCCTCCTTCTAGCCATGTATCTACTGGGAAATTCTCAAAGTCCTGGAAAGTTTACATCCATTTGCAAGACAAAAAGATGCTTCCTTTGCAATCCAGAAGGTCTCCATCCTTTGTGAGACACAGGAAGAGATCATGGTTCCAGGGTAGGGCACCCACTTGGCACAAATCAAGGTTCCAGGTTGGATTCCTGATCTGCCCATCTTAGTGGTCAGGGCTGGAGGAAACCCTGGTTTTAAGAAGAGCTGATGTCTGGTGGAAGAGATGAGACAATCAGGGGTAAAGAAAGCAGTCTTTGGCGATGCATATTCATATATTTCAAATCCAGCCGTTCCGACTGGGGAGCTCCAACAGAATAAAATGGACTATTGCAGCCATAGACCAACACAAACCTCCAACAGGAATGTATTGGCTGAGTGGGTTCTTCTGCTTTTGTACCAGCAAATCTGGAAGGAGAATGGGGAGGAAATCTAGTTTCCTGTGTGCCCCCCAGTCAAGGTGGAAACCCCATGACATGAGGTGCCAGGGCTGGGATTTAATTTTTCTTTGTTGTCAGGGTCTTCCAGCACACACTTTTCCTTAAGAATGACCTACAGTGGGGTCCTTGTTATCCACTGGAGTTTGGTTCCCATGGATAACAACATCCGTGGATGCTCAAATCCCATTAAATACAATGGCTTAGCAAAATGGTGCCCCTTATATTACATGGAAAATCACAGTTTGCTATATGGAATTTATACTTCTTTAATTATTTTCATCCCATGGATGCTTGAATCCATGGATAAAAATTCCATGCATAAGAAGGGCCAACTATATTTTGTTCATAGAATTCAAAGACATCGCTGTGTTAGTCTGGAAAATCAGTATGCACCAGTGTGGCATAATGGTTTGAGCACTGGAGTGCCACTGTAGAGACCAGGGTTCGATTCCTGGCTCGGCCATGAAACCCACTAGGTGACCTTGGCCAAGACACACTCTCTCGGCCTCAGCAGAAGACAATGGCAAACCTCCGCTGAAGAAATCTTGTCAAGAAAACCCTTTGATAGGTGCACCTTAGAGTCACCATATGCTGGAAACGACTTGAAGGCACACATCACACAAAGGGTTCTGGTAGCACAAAGGGTGCTACCAGAACCCTTTGTGTGTTGTGTGCCTACAAGTCATTTCCAACATATGGTGACTCTAAGGTGCTTTGGCCCTCCAAACTTTGGTCCTCCAGTATGTAGAGAGATCTTGTAGCACCTTTGAGACTAACTAAAAGAAAGAAATTGGCAGCATGAGCTTTCCTAGACTTCAGTCTACTTTCTCAGACGTCAAATCCCAGAGCCCCTGGCTAGCTTAGCCAACAGTAAGGAATTCTGGGAGCTAAAGTCCAAAACACCTGGAAGACCAAAATTTGGGAAACACTGTTGTAGTGCCTTTGCGACTCACTGAAAGAAAGAAGCTGGGAGCATGAGCTTTCAGAGTCTAGACTAGAATCTATTTTGTCAGATGCAGAAAGCTCATGCTCCTAGTCTCTTTCTATCAGTTAGTCTCAAAGATGCTGCAAGATCCCTTTGCATACTGTTTTGTTCATGGAAGTGGCCATTCTGCACCGGCACAGGACCTCCTAATACAGGGGTAGGCAATCTTTTTGAGCTGGGGGCCGGGTTGCTGTCCCTCAGACAACTGGGGGGCCGAAGCCAAAAATAAATAATTAAATAATTTTTAAAAAAATTAAATATATAAATAAACCAAGACAAATGTAGGACAAAATTTTCAAATGGAAGACACTTTTTTTAAAAAAAAATGGAGGACACGTGAAAAAATTTGCTGGTTATTTAAAAAATGTTAATATAAATGCATGTTTCTGAGGCTTCTATAGACAATTGCCCCCCCAAAGGCCCCAGTGGCAATCGGCGGCAGGACTGGACTGGGGCCGGTCCCAAGGCCTCGCCGGGCCGCATCCGGCCCGCGGGCCGCAGGTTGCCTACCCCTGTCCTAATACACTCCACTTTCACTTTTGTTGGGGGTGCTGATGTGGTTGCGGTGGCACAGAATTGTGTAGTTGAGGGAGAAGGCTCTGGCCCACTATAGCTGATGCCATGTCCAACCTCTTAAACGTCTGCTGCCAGATTCCAGTGGCAGACAACGCCCACAAAGCTCTCCATCCAAACCTTGATTTTTTCCCCATCAAGAAATGGTGCTTCTCTTATGCCATGGATGAAAGCTGCACTGCCCAAGCACTGGGAACATTACCTCTGGAGCTGCACTTTCCCATTTCCTATCAAGTCAACTCATTGGTGCACATTAGACCAATAGCCGACACTGGCAGCTAAATCTGCCTTGGCAACCCTCCGGTTCGGAAAGCTGAAGGCCTTGAGCTGCCAGAGATCCCAACTGCAAACATTGTCCTTCCCTGGTGCAGTTTATTTATTATTTATTGAAAACATATTCTGAGCGCCAAATGCAATGGCAATATGGAACCTGTTTAGGGAACAAGGTGGAAGGATGGCATGCAGCGCAGACCAAGCAGACAATGCTGCAAAACAATACAGTCGGCCCTCTCTTTACGCGGGGGATCCGTTCCGGACCCCTCTGCGTAAGGTGAATTCCACCTATGCTCAAGCCCCATTGGAAACAATGGGGCTCGTGCACGGCGGCACGGCAGAGCGCGGGTGCCACGGGCATGTGCGCCCATTCAATTGAATGGGATGCGCCGCCCCGCACGCTCCCCGCGGCTTGAGCACATAAGCTCAAGTTTGCTGTATATATTGGCCTTATAGTGATCCCTTTATTAGGCCACAAAACACATTGTGCTTTGAAGGTCACAGGGTTCTTCACCAGGCAAAAATGCTACAATAGCACAGAGTGGGATGGAAGTGGCTTTGTTGGAGTCACCGCATCTACGTTTTTGCTTTCTGGTATTATATAAGAAGTTTGTGCAGAATAAATAGATGCCCCACATGCACACACACACACATCCCTAAGGCTGGGAACAAAGGCAGCAAAACAGAAGTAATTTGGTTTGACTTCCAATTTGAAGTTACAAAGCACAGCAATACCCCAAGTGCACTGGGAGATGGACTGGCCTTTTATCTACTTTCCATCTGGAAGGAAAAATGCAGACGCTGCGACTCCAACCGTGCCATTTTGACTTCCCTTGCATGCTATTCTTTGCCTGATAAAGAAGCTCGTGTAGCTTGAAAGCTGGCATGATGTATTTTGCACCGTCCAGGTGGCCTAATAAAGGCCACCGTCGGATGGATTTCAGAGCTTGTTGTATAGCCGAGATGGCTATTGGCTTTGCATATGGGTTGACGTACCATTCAGCAATTGATTCAGTGGGTTTAACTCTTTTTGAAACTACCAATAGGTTTCTGGCCAGTAAAAAAGTGAGTTGGAAAATTGTGGTCCTCCAGATGGTTGAGGTCAGTGGGAACCAATGGTGATGAATGATTTCAGATAGGAGCCTCTGGAAAGTCTACCAAAACTTCCCATCAGAAGTAGTTAACTTATCCCATGACTTTCTGCAGAAACGAGGCTTGATCCAGATCAAACCCAGGCAGGGCCGGCTCTTGATATTTGGCCACCCTAGGAGAGAAATATTTTGGTCCCCCCCCCCCCCCCGGTAGCCCCTCAAAATGTAAGAAAAATGTAAGACAGGATGTACAACAAAATGTAGAACCAATTGTAGGATGTTCAAAAATGGAGAACACAACCAACTAAAAGCCAAAAACATTAATAAAAAACAATATAAATTCATGTTTCTCAGTCATGCTGAAAATGGAGAACATTTTGACATTCTTCCTGGATAGGAGGTTGGGATATAGCTTTGTGTGTTGGACTACGAGGAACCTCCTGAGAGTAAGGGCTGTTTGACAGTGGAACACACTCCTTCCTCGGAGATTGTGGTGGAGTCTCCTGCTTTGGAGGCTGTCTTTAAGCAGAGGCTGGATGGCCATCTGTCAAACTGGGGCTGTTTGATGGAGAGTTCCTGCATTGCAGAAGAAGGGGATGGACTGGATCAGGGCCCTTGCAGTCTCTTGCAACTCTAGGATTCTGTGACTCTGGAGACCAGCATTTGATGAAAATCTGATTTTCTCCAACAGAGAAGGCTAAATATCATACACGGGGCACGTGTCGATGACGTGGCTCATGCACCATGTCCAAATGGTGCGGCGCACAAGGGACGTCACAGCACTTGTCACACTGTCTCAGTCTTAAGGGAAGGTGAAGACAAATCCCCTCTGAACAAATCTTCCAAGAAAACCATTGGGCAAGTCACACTCTCTCAGCCTCAGAGGATGGCAAAGTCAAACCCTCTCTGAACAAACCTCCCAAGAAAACCTCTTGAAGGCACACACTTGCACACACCCAAGTCGCCAAAGGCAGGCTCTCTGAATAAACCTAGAAAGCCCACTAGGCAAGGAAGTCACACACTCTCAGCCTCAAGGAAAGGCTGGCAAAGGCAGACTCTCTGAACAAACCAAGAAGACCCACTAGGCAAGGAAGTCACACACTCTCAGCCTCAAGGAAAGGCTGGCTAAGGCAGACTCTCTGAACAAACCAAGAAGACCCACTAGGCAAGGAAGTCACACACTCTCAGCCTCAAGGAAAGGCTGGCAAAGGCAGACTCTCTGAACAAACCAAGAAGACCCACTAGGCAAGGAAGTCACACACTCTCAGCCTCAAGGAAAGGCTGGCAAAGGCAGACTCTCTGAACAAACCAAGAAGACCCACTAGGCAAGGAAGTCACACACTCTCAGCCTCAAGGAAAGGCTGGCAAAGGCAGACTCTCTGAACAAACCAAGAAGACCCACTAGGCAAGGAAGTCACACACTCTCAGCCTCAAGGAAAGGCTGGCTAAGGCACACTCTCTGAACAAACCAAGAAGACCCACTAGGCAAGGAAGTCACACACTCTCAGCCTCAAGGAAAGGCTGGCTAAGGCACACTCTCTGAACAAACCAAGAAGACCCACTAGGCAAGGAAGTCACACACTCTCAGCCTCAAGGAAAGGCTGGCTAAGGCACACTCTCTGAACAAACCAGGATGTTTTGAAATTCCTCATGGGCAGAAATGTAGGACGTGCCCTGGATAAAGGAGGATGTCTGGTCACCCTGGTAAAATGGAGGACGTTTGGACATTGCTCCTGGGCAGGGCTGAAATGTAGGCTGTGTCCTGAATAAAGGAGAACGTGTGGTCATCTACCAAAAATGGAAGACATTTTGACATTCCTTGTGGCCAGAAGGTTGAAACATAGGATACATCCTAGAAAAGGAGGACATCTGCTCATCTTATAAAAAATAGAGGACGTTTTGAAATTCCTTCTGGGCAGAAGTCTAAAATATAGGATGTGTCCTATAAAAGTAGGCCAGAAAAGAGCTAAGCCTTGATATCTGGACCCCAGAACATACTCCAACTCCCAGAATTCCATAGCCATGATCCAGAAAAGAGCCAAGCCTGGATATCTGGACCCCAGAACATACTCCAACTCCCAGAATTCCATAGCCTTGAGCCAGAAAAGAGCTAAGCCTTGATATCTGGACCCTAGAACATACTCCAACTCCCAGAATTCCATAGCCTTGAGCCAGAAAGAACTAAGCCTTGATATCTGGACCCTAGAACATACTCCAACTCCCAGAATTCCATAGCCTTAAGCCAGAAAAGAGCTAAGCCTTGATATCTGGACCCCAGAACATACTCCAACTCCCAGAATTCCAAAGCCATGAGCCAGAAAAGAGCCAAGCCTTGATATCTGGACCCCAGAACATACTCCAACTCCCAGAATTCCAAAGCCATGATCCAGAAAAGAGCCAAGCCTGGATATCTGGACCCTAGAACATACTCCAACTCCCAGAATTCCATATCCTTGAGCCAAAAAAGAGCTAAGCCTTGATATCTGGACCCTAGAACATACTCAATCTATCCAGAATTCCATAGCCTTGAGCCAGAAAAGAACTAAGCCTTGATATCTGGACCCCAGAACATATTCCAACTCCCAGAATTCCAAAGCCATGAGCCAGAAAAGAGCCAAGCCTTGATATCTGGACCCCAGAACATACTCCAACTCCCAGAATTCCATAGCCTTGAGCCAGAAAAGAGCTAAGCCTTGATATCTGGACCAGAACATACTCCAATTCCCAGAATTCCATAGCCATGATCCAGAAAAGAGTTAAAGCGCTGCCAAACCTGGTTATTTCTTCAGTGTGGATGCAGCGTGATGCAGCCTCTCCTCCAGGGCTTTTTGGGTCCTCCCTCTCAGGCCCCACAAAAAGTTTAGGGGCAGCACTTGTGCTCCTCCTGGCTTTGCCAGTGCCAGGAGGAGAGTAAAGGGCACTTGTTGGAGTGCACGCACGCATGCACGCACACAGCCCCAAACAAACGTCAGGGCGCCACTTGCGCTCCTCCTGAAGCCTAGAGGAGTGCAAGTGCCGCCCTGTCACTTGTTTGGGGCTGCATGTGTGTGCACGCACACTCCAACAAGCGCCCTTTACTCTCCTGGTGGCGCACAGCCCAGCAAAGCCAGGAGGAGCTCTTTCAGCGCCCTGGGGCTGGGGATGTGCGCGCGCATGTGTGCACGCACATGCACACGCTCTAAGAGGGGTGCAAATGCTGCCCTTGATATTTTTGCGCCCCAGGCAATTGCCTATGTCACCTATATGCTACTGCCGGCCCTGAACCCAGGGCTTAACTAGTATCTTAATCTGTGCTTGACACATACTCTCTTTTTGATTAAACTTTTCCAACTGGCTCACTTTGAAAGTTAGTTAGAATCACAGAGTTGGAAGAGACCATAAGGGCCATCCAGTCCAACCCCATTCTGCCCATGCAGGACCTCACAACCAAAGCACTCCCAACAGATGGACGTCCAGCCTCTCCTTAAAAACCTCCAAAGAAAGACAGTACAAGGCAGTGTATTCTGTGGAACAGCTCTTACCACTAGGAACTTCTTCCTAATGTTGAGGAGGGATCTTTTTTCCCATAGCTTGAATCCATTGTTCCATGTCCAAGTCACTGGAGCAGCAGAAAGCAAGCTTGCTCTATCCACAATATGACATCCCTTCAGATATTTAAGCATGGCTATCATGTCACCCCTTAACCTTCTCTTCCCCAGGCTTAACATACCCAGCTCCTTAAGTCGCTCCTCCTTAGGGCTTTATGGTTTACGGATCCTTTATCACTTTGGTTGCCCTCCTCTGGACACGCTCCAGCTTCTCAGCATCCTTTTTGAATTGTGGTGCCCAGAACAGTATTCCAGGTGAGGTCTGGCCAAAGCAGAATAGAGTGCCACTGTTACACTTCCCTCGATCTAAACACTATACCCCTATTGATGAAACCTAGGATCATATTGGTCTTTTTAGCTGCTGCATCACACTGTTCACACAGCAGTTAAAAATGCTTTCTGTATACTGCCCCGAATTCTAATTTTCCTTGGGAAGGTTTGCATGGCATCACCATTGTTTTTAGCCAAGTACCCAGAAAGTTTGTTTAATATGAGATTTTGATCTGAGTGCTATGCTTACTTATGGTCATTCTTGCACATTGGAAAGTAATATGTGTACTGCTGAGTGCTAGTGCCACACAAAACTACAAATCCCATGGTTCTGTAGGGTGGAGCCAGGGCAGTAAAAGTGGTGTCAAACTGCATTGTTGCTACAGTGTAGATACACCCAGAGCTAGGATGGATCTTGGAGGCCATGTACTCCGACCCAGTCACCAATGAATGGCCCTCAATGCAAGATGTTGTCTTGTTATCCTTGACATTTTTACCATTGAGACTCTGCTTAAATGCTTCCTATGCAGAAGTGCCCACAACCAGGACATGATTTATGTAGGGATTTGGACACTGTGCACCTGCCATTCATAACCAACCCCATTACCTACCTTAGATAGCAGCGCATGGCTACTACTGGCCCATGGCACTAGGTTTCCGAGGGGCAAACCCAGCCATGGAATTGAACAGAGCAGAGTCCTGCATGCTCAAACTCATTGTGACTTTATTTTAGTTGTGACATGTGTTGGTGGCACACTTAATGTCATTAAGACGGTGGTGCCATCACATGGAATCATGCAGCCTGGAGCTCTGCTCTCCTCTGCTGCCACTGTGCGCATAACAAGGTCAGCCTCCACAGTGGTCACCCAAAACCTGGAAGCAGGCCTGCATGAAATCAATAAATCACTATTGATGAAAACCTGAGCGGACATTTGCATTTTCTGCTTGCTGATTCAATTACCTTGGAACAGACGATCATTTTTTCCTCCCTCCACAATTTGATCTCATGTAGCCAGAATGATGTAGTGGTCTGAGTGTTGGGATACTGGAAGACCTGGGTTCGAATCCCCACTCAGCCATGGAAACCCACACTGGGTGAATTTGGGTAGGTCGCACTCGCTCAGCCTCAGAGGATGGCAATGGCAAACCCCCTCTGAAGAAACCTGCCAAGAAAACCCTATGATAAATTCCTTAGGGTCTTAATAAGTTGGAAACAACCTGAAGATACACAACAACAACAAACAACTTTATAGAATGTTCAACTTGCACACACAAGCATCAGATCCCATCTGATCTTGGAAGCTAAGCAGGGTCAGCTCTGGTTAGTACTTGGATGGGACATTGCAAATGACTACCCAATGCTGTAGGTTGTATTTCAGAAGAAGGAACTAACAAAACTACCTCTGGTTTTTCCTTGACTTTGAAAACCCTATGAAATTCATGGGATCACCATAAGTCAACAGGCAACTTGAAGCACACACACATTGTGTGTTTGTAAATCCCACTGAGTTCGGTGGGCTTTGTGTGTATATGCTCACTTGTGGATTTATGACAACCCCCATGAATTTCATAAGGTTTTCTTAGGCAAGAAATAGAGGTGGTTTGCCTTGTCTTCCCCTGAAATACACTTGTCCCTCCACATTTGCAGCTTTGTCTGCAGATTTGATTATTCACTGATTTTAGTAATATGTTCTCTCTAGGTCCTCCAGTGCACCTCTATGATCAACTTTAACCAAAAGTCACCCTAAAGGAGCTAGAGATTCCTAGAGAGAACACTCCGCTAGGCATTATTTGTCGCTCCTCCAATTCAGTTCTATGGTCAGTGTCTGGCAGATGTTGACCACAGAGTTGCACTGGAGGACCTAGAGATTCCTAGCTCAAGAATCCCCACTCTCCTAGAAAAGGACAGGGATGGAAAGAAATAGCAGCAATCGCATGAATTTCCCCCAGCAGTGAGACTCCAGTATATGTGGCTCATAAACAGTCTTCTGTTCCCTCTAGGCTCAGACTGTTAACTGCGTTGCAATGGAGACTCTGTCCCTGGAGCACCAAATCCAAAGCGTCCAGAGGCACATCGCCTTCCTCAAGAAGGAGCAGATGGAACTCCTTCATGATTTGCACCTGGAGATCCTTCGCTTACAGAAGCACTGCACAGGTGAGTCCCATTGCGTCCAGGGCTGATTCTGCTGCCGCCGTGTATTTTATTTTCTCAAAGCAGCATATGTGGTTCCCTGTTTCTCCACTCCCATGTTATCTTCACAAGGGTTGCATCCACACTGCACAAACACCCCATATTGACACCGCTTTAACTGCCATGACTCAATGCTATGGGATTTGTAGCTCTGTGAAACATTTAGCTTTCCCTTTCAGAGAGCTGTGGTGCCACAATAAACGACCATTCCCCAAACTCCATAGATTGAGCCATGGCAGTTAAAGGAGTGTCGCCTAAATATCCTAAGGGCACCTGATCTTGGAAGCTAAGCAAGCTCATCCCTGTTTAGTACTTGGATGGAGACCATCAATGAATCCCAGGTACTGTAGCCTACATTTCAGAGGAAGGGACTGGCAAAGCCACCTCTAAGGATTTTTTGCCTAAGAAAACCTTGTGAGAAATTCACAGGGTTGTCATAAGTCAACAGGCGGCTTGAAGGCACATACACACAACATTTCCACAGTGTTGATGCAGCAAAGGATAGGTAGATAAAGCTAAGAGCAGTTGACTAACCCAATCTGACAAAAATGGACTAACTCAGTGGGACTTGAGCTTTGATCACCAAAGCCCTGGTCCATCACTTTACACAACTCAGCAATCATAGAATCCTAAAGTTGGAAGAGACCACAAGGGCCATGCAGTCCAACCCCATTCTGCCATGCAGGAACTCACAATCAAAGCATTCCTGACAGATGGCCATCCAGCCTCTGTTTAAAGACCTCTAAGGAAGGAGACTCCACCAAAATCTCCAAGGGAGGAGTGTGTTCCACTGTCGAATAGCCCTTACTGTCAGGAAGTTCCTCCTAATGTTGAGGTGGAATCTCTTTTCCTGGAGCTTGCACCCATTCTTCTGGGTCCTGTTCCCTGGAGCAGCAGAAAACAAGCTTGCTCCTTCCTCAATAGGACAACCCTTCAAGTATTTAAACAGGGCTATCATATCACCTTTTGACCTTCTCTTCTCCAGGCTAAACATCCCCAGCTCCCTAAGTCATTCCTCATAGGGCATGGTTTCCAGACCCTTCACCATTTTAGTCGCCCTCCTTTGGAGATGCTCCAGTTTCTCAATGTTCTTTTTTAATTGTGGTGCCCAGAACCGGACACAGTATTCCAGGTGGGGCCTGACCAAAGCAGAATACAGTGGCACTATTACTTCCCTTGATCTAGACACTATACTTTTGTTGATGAAGCCTAAAATTGCATTGGCCTTGTTAGCTGCCGCATCGCACTGTTGACTCATGTTCAACTGGTGGTCTACTTGGACTCCCAGAACCCTTTCACATGTACTTTCATTCATCCAGGTGTCCCCCATCCTATATCTGTGCATTTCATCCCCCCCCCCAGTGCAGTACCTTACATTTCTCCCTGTTGAAGATCATGATGCACAGTGGTTTTGTATATGAGGAAATGGAAGCATCTTTAATGGCCCATTCGCCATTATCTGAGATGGGAAGATCTTTCTGCAGAAATTGCTGCTCTTGTGTACTTTTTCTACCGGTGCACTCTCCTTTATCTGCATCTAGTACCCTGTAGGTGTTATGGATTGAAGATCCTGCATCCCTATCCATCATGGCCCATGGACAGTGATGGTGGGGAATGTCATCCCAAGGAAGACAGCCATGGACTGTTGATATATAGGCCTTCTCTAGGAAGTCTTTGAAGCCTGTTAACTAGAACATGTTTCCTGGGAGTTTTCCTAGGTGCTGATGGTAGACACTGCAGACAATACTGCATTCCTCATCGAGGCATTTTTGTTGCTCCCATAGAAACTCGACTTGCCTGCTAACTGGAACCTGCTTTCATCAGGCCTCTCCTGGGTCCTGATGTTCTGGAAGGCAAGTAAGATAGGTCTCTGGAGGATTTAGGAGAGCTTCTAGCGGTCAATATTGCCTAGCAGTTCAGGCCCTAGGAATCACATGCTTCCTGAACATTTTATCCTCTGTCTAGACCTTTTGCTTTCCTGTTTACACTTTTAGCAGGAGGTGAAAGAAATTTGGGGTGATCAAAGGAAAGAAAACGGCTGTCAAGGAAAGCAGTCTCCTATGCTGCTCATAGTCACAGAGCTTTGTTAGAGATTCCTAGAGAAAACACTTCTCAAGGCATTTGTAGGTCTTCCAGTGTGATTCTATGGTCAAATTCCCAAAGATGTTGACGATAGAGTTGTGCCAGAGCCAATGGAAAGTGGATTAAAAAATGACACCTTTTTACTTTGGGGAACTTCCTGAAAGTAAAAGGGTGTTGTTGTTTTCCCCCCACTATCTGTTTGCTTTATTTCTGTTTGGGAGAAATGTGTCTGAAAATCATCCTGCATTTGTGGGATTCTAAAATCCTATTTTTGAGCGGGATTCATCTAGTGTGATAAGGCTCCTAGAGAGGTATTCTCTCAGGTTGGAAAACCTAGTGGTTTCTGATTTGCAATTTATCCACTTTCATAGGGGTCCTGACCCCAGCAAATGTGGAAGGCCCACTGTACCCATCCTTATCCATCTTCTCTCCTTCTCCTACCCTAGTTCCATCTAAACCCATTAGAATGACTCCCCGATTCAAAACCATCCTTCAAAAAGTGGGGGGTTGCTCTATTTTCCCCTTTATTCAAGCAGTTCTGCCCACCTGCAGTTTCTTTTTATGGAACAGCCAAATTAAGCATTTGGTTTCTCGGTGACACAGTCATGCTGACAAAGTAGGCTTTTGCTGATGAAGTACCAGGAGAAAGAAATGAAATCTCCTTTGTGCATTGCTTTCTGCTCCTGATATAGAAGCACATCGGGATTTTAGTGAAACCTTAAAGCAACAAGTGTCTCATCTTCACTACTTTTGAGACCAGAAATGTACTTCTGGATGCAGTGGTTAAATGCCAATACTGCAGCTACGGCGTTGTGAGTTCGATCCCAGGGCTCCAAAGTTGACTTGGCCTTCCATTTTTTTGTAGGCTGCTAAAAGAAGTGCCCAGTTTGTTGGAGGCAGTTGGTTTACAGATTATAAACCACTCAGAGATGTAAATGGTATTGCTTTTGGGTGCTAAATTTTGTTTTTATCTTCTGGCCTTTCTGGCTGGCTGTGAACACCTGCCCCAAGTGTCAGAGGGGCAGAAACATGGCTCCTGGGTCTGCCTTAGCTGCTCATGTTTCAGTCAAGAAGAGTGAAGCAAGTCTTCTCCTGTTGCTGAAAAGACCACAAAGAGGGTATTCTTCAAGTGTCCGCAGACATGGTGCCACCACTGGAAAGGCCCTCGCTGTCCTCCTCACCTCCTTAGGTTAAGACAGTGCTTCCCAAACTCTAGACCTCCAAGTGTTTAGGACTTCAGCTTCCAGAATCCAATATTACTGGCCACAATGATAGAGGCTTCTAGGGGATTTAGTCCAAAACACCTGGAAGGCCACGGGTTCCAAATCACTGGGTTACGACATGTGGATGAAAACCTTAGTTGATCTTGCAGTCCAGCTTTGGTGAATATGGGAGGAAACCTCAAGTTCATCATCCCAGCTGTAGAATAACTTCAGCTAGCATGTATGGTTCCAGGGGGAGCTTATGTGTGTTTATGTTGCATGTTTATATGAAGTAGTATCTCATTTGGGAAGAAAGAGACCAATGGTGATGGCGGGCACTTCTTTTTTATTGCAACGCCACTAAGGAGAATTGCAAGTCCCTGTTTCTTCAAGGTGCCATCTTGGACTGGTAGCATTGTAAAAGGCGGTTGAGAGAAAGAGGAAGAGTGTGCAGGACAGTGGCTAAGTTCCAGGGGGAGCTTATGTGTGTTTATGTTGCATGTTTATATGATCTGCTGAACATTATTGAGGTTCCTCCTTGGTTACAAGAGGGAGGCCTGGCCCTTCATTTCAGCATCATCCCAGTATCTTCTAGTTGTAGGGTTTACAGGAAGAGAGATACTCTTAGCAATATTAGAATGAGGCATTTATTGGAATTAATCTGATATGCATGTGAGGATTTGGTTTAGTTCCCATTAATACATTTTTTTCAAACTGCATAAATGTACCCAAAAGAATTGCTTGCTGCCTATTCCCATCAGTTCCACCCCATTCCTTCTGTAATCCATGGAAGGTAAAAAATTGCCATCTTGCAACATATGCTGGCTGTAACCGTACAGTGAAACAGATATTTCTCAAAGGATCACAAGGCTGTTTCGTAGAATTCGAAGACCTGGCCATGTTAGTCTGGGAAATCAGTACCCAAAGGGATCTTGTAGCACCTTTGAGAATAACTGATAGAGAGATGTTGGTAGCATGGGTTTTTGTAGACTTCAGTCTACTTCCTCAGATGCACCTTTTAGAGAGATTCAGCTTGGAGAATCCAAAGACAGACCTAAAGAAGTCATTAGTGTGAGAGACACATTCATTTGTAAAAAGATCCTTTCCCCCAATTCTGGAGGGTTAAAATACCACTCATAAAGCTTACTCACTGGCTATAGCTTGGGGTTAGGCTTGCCATATCCCGCCTGGGGGCAGGACTTTCCCGGTTTGGGGCAGGTCTGCATGGTCCCGCCCTGGTTCCCCCCCCCCAGATTCCCCCCCCGATCCCCCCCCCCCAGCGAGGCCCTGGAGGTGGCTGTGCGATCGCCTGAGTGGAGGAGGGCCTCCCTGTGTGGTGTAGCCTAGAGAGCAGGTCTTCAGGACACCTGCAACTCAGAGCTATTGCCCGCCCACGTTGGTATATATGCCCTGCAAGAGGCATTACTTTCCAGCTTACAGTGAGAAAAAAAAGGCCATAAATGGTTCCTGTTTCCCTGGGAGTCTAAATGCCTCCTCATCTTTTAAATGTCTACTGCGTCAGTATTCTTGTAATTCTTTATCACAGGATCGTTTTTGAGGCCCTAACTGACCAATGGGAAAGAAGCAATCAGCCCCCCTCCACTTGGGTTGGTTTTCAATGGCTTGGAAGGAAGAGATTTTGCCTTGCTTGTAAATAGGAAGGGCTTTGGGGTAGCAAAAGGCTGCAGAAATACTTTGACCCCCCCCCCCTTAAACATCCATGGCTCAGTGCTATGGGATTCTGGGAATTGTAGTTTCTTGTGGCACCAGAGCTCTCTTGACAAAAGGAGGCTCAATGGTCCACAGAGCTACAGTTCCCAGGATTCCATAGCCTTGAGGAGGAGGAGGAGGAGGGGGGGCAGAAGGAGGAGGAGGTGGTGGTGGGAAGTGGCCAGAGGCCTCAAGTTTTTTTTTAATATTATTTTGCATGCTTTTAATGCTAACAAGTCTCCCTTGCTTTGACAATGATAGTGTGGTGATGGTGATGATGATGAGTGAGCTTGAGAGGCAGGCAACTACTGTTTCTGAAGCTGAGAAAGTGTCACCTTCCAAAGTGTGTTTTGGGTGCTTTTAATGCTTACAAGTCTCCCTTGCTTTGACAGGGATAGTGTGGTGATGATGATGATGATGATGATGATATGAATCAGCTTGAGAGGCATGGACGCACTGTTTCAGAAGCCAAGAGAGTGTGACTTTCCAAAGTGCCTTTTCTGTGTGTTTTTGGTTCTTTAATGGTGATATTGATATCAGAAAGCCTCTGAGGCATGGTCAATGTAAATTGCTGTGATTTTTACAAACTCATGCGCAGTGAAGAAAAACCAAAGTCCCTTGACCAAGTACACACTTCTGAGAAGTACACTTGGGGCAAGAAACCTGAAATGGCAAATCCACTTTTGTGAAACCACCTTAACATATTCAATATGCATAGCCATGTTAAACCATGCTAAGCGTTAAACCCAACAAGGGGTTTGGTTATGGAATAAGACTCTGAAATATGCAAGAGATTGCCATGTTAAGTAAAGCCATGTTCAATGCCCAAATGTGCTGTTTGGAATTGGGGGGGGGGGGGGTTGGCCAGAAAGGGAAGTACATTTCTGCCATCTGTCTAGGAATAATGCCAAAATGCCTTCCATTTTGATCATGCCTAAGAAACATGCATTTAGATTAAGATTTTTTTTAAATCACCAGTTTTTTCGCATGTCCTCCATTTTTAGAAATGTTGTCCTACATTTGAAAATGTTGTTCTACACTTGTCCTACATTTGTCCCGGTTTGGAGGTCCTGACTTATGGCAACCCTACTTGGGGTGAGTGAAGTGTAGCCCTCTAAATGTTGTATGTAGAAAGATCTTGTAGCACATTTGAGTCTAACTGAAATAAGGGAGTTGGCAGCATTAGCATTTGTAGACCCTTTCCCCTTTGGCCCTGAAGTCCCTAGTCCCCAAAAACCTAGCTGATATAAAATTTAGTACAAGGGTTAAATTCTGCTTTGGTCAGACCTGGAATTCTATGTCCACTTCTGGGCACCATGGTTCAAGAAGGATATCAAAAAAGCTGGATTGTGTCCAGGAAGGTTGATCAAAGGTCTAGAAACCAAAACTTGTGAGGACCAACCAAAGGAGCTGGGTATTTTTAGCATGGAGAGAAAAAAACTGAGAGTTGACATGATGGTTGGTCACTAAATATCTGAAGGGGTGCCATGTAGAAGATGGAGCAAGCTTGTTTTCTGCTGATGCAGAGACTAGGTCATGAACCAATGGCTTCAAATTACAGTGGGTCCTTGGTGTCTACTAGGGTTTGGTTCCAGGAATCCCTGTGGATACCAAAATCTGTGGATGTTCAGGTCCCATGAAATACAATGGAGTAGTAAAATGGTGTGCCATACATAAAATGGCAAAACCAAGGTTGTCTTTTTGGAAAATATATATGCAGGAAGTTAAAACAGATAGTCCTTGTAATCCCTTCCAATCCTAAAATTGTGTGATTCAGTGGGTTGTTTATGTCCTTTGGCAACTGGTAATGAGAGCCATACTGCTTCTGATATTGGAGTTAAAATATTGCCAAGTTGAGTTGGACCACTGGACCATCTGGCCCAGCATTGTCTACTCTGACTAGGGATCAGTTTCCAAGATTTCTGGCAAGGGCCTTTTCAAGTGTTTGCAACAAGGGGCCCAACAAAATCTGCCATTTTCAGGTCTTGAGGTTGGACTAGAAGGGCAGAATGGAGCAGAGATGTTGTAGTGAGGAATTCTAACACATCTTTGGCCCCTTCTGACCCTTTACATCATCGTCAATAAATGGTGGTTTTATTTTATTTAACTTCTATCCCACCTTTTTCCCAATATGGGACCCAGGACAGTTTACAATATAGGTAAACACAACTGAACAAGTAATGAATGAAGAAGGGGTCTACCAAAACTATGATAACTGTAAATATCAAGGATGAGCAACTTGTGGCCTTCTAGCCAGCAGCTCTTATTGGAATAGCCAGTAGTGAGCAATGTGGAGAAAGGGAGTCCAACGACATCTAGAGAGCCATAACTTTCTATAGTCAAAGGTATACTTTGGTCCTTGTGAAGCTGAGATTTCCAGGATTTCCATGTAACTGGGGCTGCTATGGTGGAGTTGTGATCCGGAGATATCCAGGTTTTGGAAGGGGTTTTTCTAAAACAAGCTCTTTACTGAAACCAACTCCAATTTCACCTCCTTTGTGCAAATTCTGTAAGACAGCTAAATTTCCTTCAGGGAGCTGAGGCATTTTGCAATGTTCTTAATTTAGAGTTGCTTTTGGATTCAGAAAGAAGGGGAGAAATGGAGGAAAGGAGGCGGTATTGATTTTCAGTGGGGTGATGTTAGAGACTTGAAGGGATTTCCAGACCCTGCAAAGCATTACACATCCATTTCTAGCACCATTCTCATGCTCAGAGGATCCTCATGGTGGCAATGGGTAAAGGTTCCATCATGGTTATTTTCTCAAAGTCAATATCTTGAACATGCAATGAATATTTGAATCAACAGGAAAGCCATAAAACCCTAAAAAAGGAGGCCTTCTCAGCAGCTGCTCCCAGGCTTTGACATCCCTGCTCTGGGAAAGCTGAGATGGCTCCTACGCTAGGGTTGCCATAATTGTCCACTAAAACCAGGGGCAAAATGTGGAACAAATTCTATCTAGACCAAACTGTAGGACAACTGCAGGACAAAACTCAGCCCAAAATGTAGGACATTGACCTTAAATGTCCTACATTTTGGGCTGAGTTTTGTCCTGCAGTTGTCCTACAGTTTGGTCTAGAATTTGTCCTACATTTTGCCCCTGGTTTTAGTGGACAATTATGGCAGCCCTACTCCTACCTTGCTGTTGGTGCATGAAAGCTTTGGCTTTTAGGAATTGACTACAAAGCGGCTGGAAATGCCATCTTCATCCTGATCACCAGCAGACCAGATCTCCATCACGCTCAGCAACTCTCTGGAGTTTAAAGTGGAATTCGGGGGCATTTATGATTGTAGCAATAGTGCCATAATCATGAATACGTAGCATAACTGAATACAGAGCAGTCACCGATGTTTAACTCTAGACTGTGAATCCGTATAAGCCAATTTTGTCACATTGTTAGTAATAGCAACAGCAGCAACAACAACATGCATTACCTTTTCAAAGTACAGTCGTCCCTCCCAACTTGCAGGGGATCCGTTCCGGACCCTGCCACGAAAATGGTAACGCGCACATATGCGAGTCCCATATAACACACATGAACACCCATTTTAAAAATAGCAGCCCATCCCTCCCGTGATTATTTTCTATGGGGCTTGAGCATACACTTTTTTCCCCATATAGGGGTGGGTGGGTCTGGAACGGATCCCTCCCAGTTGGGGAGGGCAGACTGTATTATGAATAGGCGATAATAACATCTCCCTCCCCACACCATTCCTAACACTATACACATCTTAGAGAGATCTTGTAGCACCTTTGAGACTAACTGAAAGATAGAAATTGGCAGCATGAGCTTTCCTAGACTTCAGTCTACTTCCTCAAATGCATTTTAGTATACACATCTGTTATGAATTTCACTGCCTGCCATTTTCCCAAGCTAAACAACGCCAAAGGTTGTAAGCTTTCTTTCTAGGGGAGTTATTCTGGCTCCTCCATCAGCCAGGTTAGAATCATAGAATCGTAGAGTTAGAAGAGACCACAAGGGTCATCGAGTCCAACCCCATTCTGCCATGCAGGAACTCTCAACCAAATCATCCCCAACAGATAGCCATTCAGCCTCTGTTTAAAGACCTCCAGGGAAGGAGTCCCACTAGGTTGCCCTTTTCTGTCCCCTTCCCAGCCTCTACTGTATTCTTTTTCAGGAGGAGTTCAGGTCAAAAGTCACACTCTGGAGAATGTGCCCATGTACTGTTGGTATTTGTGAAGGGATGGAGTGTGTTGTGCTGTTGGGATTTCCCTAGAAACTGAGCTGTATCTCTTGTAGTGCTTGGAAGAACTGGTTATCCATCTGGGAGTGGTTTCTCATGTTCAGAGGAGCGTTGCTCTTTTCCTGCCAGGCTGAGTGGTGTGTGCCCTTGCAGTGTACCCACCTCTGGGGTCTGGCCTCATTTTATGACTGCATAAAAAAAACGAGAGCGAAAACCGCTCCATCAAGCATTCTCCCGGCATGCGTTGCGCCTTCTCCTCTGTGTATCACAATCAGGCCAAAGCAGGTTGCAAATACTGAGCTGGTGTTTGCTTTTGATTTGAAAATCAGAGATGAGAGATGCGAGGTTTCTGAATGCAACCTGGCAACGCAGAAGCAAAAATGCCTTTCTTTTTCATGCTTTGGGCTTGCAAGCACCACTTTGCCATCTAGCTTTGGAAATGGCCATCAAAACTTAGGTAGTTTTGCACTGGCTAGAAGAGGCTTTGGAAATGACCAGTGATGGAGAGTGTCTAAAGGTCTTAAAAATAAATGTTGGAAATGTGGTGTACGTTTGTAATTATTCTTTATTTGTTCTTTATTTTGGATGTTTTGTGTTTCAAAGCAAATCAAAAAAGGTTCATTAAAAAAAGGACATGGCCAGCAAAGAAGAGTGAACTAGGCCAGAAAGAGGGAACTTTTGGGAGCTGAATCTGGCCATCTGGGATTCCCTGGAGAGCTATCTCCCTTCTCCATCGCACCTTTGTTGAGTGGATTTTCAGATCTTGTACAGTGTTGTTGTTGTTTTTCAAGCGCAAAGGCTGAAAAGCTTTCCCTGAGGCTTAATTTAAAGTATTAAGGGCTTTGAGCACACCGATTTATTTCTACCGTTTTAGGCTTAGCAGGCCTTGGGGACTGGCTGCTAAGCCTAAAACGGTAGATCTACAGCAAAGAGACACGTCTCGAAGCAAGCAGCAGTGAGGGAGAATATAGTAGTATTATTTCAATGTGCGAAGAGGCTTTAAAGCTAGATGTCCGTCCTTTTCTCACTTCCTGCAGGCACTAAGGTTATGTGGCCTAAGTGTGAACATGTGTGCATGCATATGTGCATTGCATTTGTGCAGCATAATGCCTGGAGTGAGGAGAAAGAACCAAGAAGAGAGGCAATGCGTGCTCCACTTGGACCCACCATGTCATTTGGAACAATGGAAAAAGTATCTTGTAGGACCTTTGAGACTAAGAGACTAAGTTGCTAGCATAGGCTACATGGAGTAAAGTGTCTAGGAACAGACTTTTATAGTTATGATTGAGCAAGCTGTGTGTATGAAGGAGAACAGAAATGCAGAATGTGCGGGTAGCATAGTCAGCCCTCCGTATCTACAGATTTTTTGTCATGGATTCAAGCATCCATGGCTTGAAAATATTCATATATATATGCTATCCATGGAGCGGTCCTGGAACCAAACCCCAGCAGATACCAAGGGCCCACTGTAGTAATAGCAGTAATAGTAATACTAGTAGTAGTAACCTGCTGGAAGAGATATGACAGCTGAAAATGGTGACAGCATCTAAAACAGCCTTAAAGACATATCTCTTCCAGCAGGCCTACCCAGTCAGTTTTAAATCATGACTTTGTAATTCGACATGTACTGTTACGAGTGTACAGTCGGCCCTTCTTATACACGGATTTTTTATACACGGATTCAAGCATACACGGTTTAAAAATGTTCCAAAAAAGTATAAATTTACCTTGATTTTCCATTTTTTATAAGGGACACCATTTTGCTATGTCATTATATTTAATGGGACTTGAGCATACACGGATTTTGTTATACACGGGGGATCTTGGAACCAAACCCCAGCATATAACAAGGGTCCACTGTATTTTAATGGTTTTATAGTGTTGTATTTTCACTTATGTGTTTTTAATTGTGTTTCCTATTTTAATATGCTGTATCCCTCCCCCCCTTGAGCTTTGAGGAGAGGTAGGAAAGATGATGATGATCATGATGATGAACCAATAAACTTTTGTAAGACCCCAGAATTCTCTGGCTTAAGGACTCAACTGACAATGCTTGACGTTTAAGTTACTCTCCACTGCATTGGTGGGATCTGCTAGAACCAGTCACAGCAGAAGCAGATGTTTCCTCACATCTGAAGCATAGTCATTAAGAATCCCCAAGTGGATTATCTGTCTTGTCCCATTGATCAAACCCTTGGGATACATTTTTCAAGGAAGCTTGAGCAGTCATTATTCCAAAAGCTGAGGATTCCCTTTCTGTAAGCAGAACTAGCAGTGGCTACGTTTGGAGTTAAAGGGTTAGAATTTAAAACAGAGGTGAAGTCTTTATGAAACTAGACTGAAGCCTGCATGAAGCCTACAGACCACAAATTTCCAGCCCCACAATAATCGTTCCCACTGCTGTCGTTTTTACTGATGGTACCATTTTTCCTTTTTTGTTCCAGAGTTGACCCATGATCTTGAGATGAAGGAATTTGAAGCCAACCAACAAGGTAAGAGAAAACAGTAACCAGGGAGAAAGGGGGTTCTTGCCTAGGATGCGTGCATCATGGTCAGAAGGTCCTAGCAGTCTCCAAACCCAGTAATCTCCAGATGGGAAAGATCCCAAAATTGGAAGAACCACTTTGTAAGTAATAATCGTAGCAGTAACATGGTCCTGGGGATGGAAGGAAGCAGGAGCATGATACAGGTACAGCCCATCCCCTTGAGATGACCAGCTGGCATCAAACACCATACATGTGCATATGATGATGATGGAGTTGGAAGGGACTTGCCAATGGAGAAATCGGACCCAAATGCCAACTCTCACAAAACCTGTGGCGAGGAAACAAAACAGACACTACCTGCCAAAGTGCTGAAAGTCACACTCACCAGATTGTAAACTCCTGCAGTTAAACCACTGAGGCTTTCTGCCTAACAATTTGGCACGGACCTCCGACTGACCTCTCCTGCGCTGCCAAGTTTCGGATCAATCTGTTAAGCCATTTTCTAAATATAAACTGTAGACGCTTGTACACACACACAAACTGATTATAACAGTCAGATGCAAGTTCATCCAATTAGCCTTCCATATAGCCAGCATGGCTTAGTGGTTTGAGCGTTGGACTATGACTCTGGAGACCAGGGTTCGATTCCCAGCTTGGCCATGAAACCCACTGGGTGACTTTGGGCAAGACACATGCTCTCAGCAATGGCAAACCTCCTCTGAACAAATCTTGCCCAAAACAAAACCCATGATGAATGCAAGCATCGTGGTCAAAAGGTCCTAGCAGTCTCCATCTTAGGGGGAAATGGCTTGAAGGCACCCAAGATGGAAATGGTTTCCAGCAGAGGGAGAACGTTGCACTTGCAATCCTCCCCAAAAGAATTGCATTTCCCTATTGAGCAAAAATGCTGTGCATCTCTGCCATAGAATTCGCCATCCACCTTCTTCCCATTCAATTTCTGGTGATAATGGCAGAATGCAAGTGGCCAGGTTTTGACATAGCTAGGGCTGCATCTACACTGCAGAATTAATGCAGTTTGACACCAACTGCCATGGCTATGGAATCCTGGGATGTGTAGTTTGTTGTGACAGAGAATGCTATTTCACAAAATAATGAATGTCAGAATTCCATGGCATCGAGCCGTGGCAGTTAAAGTGGTATCAAACTGCATTATTTCTGCAAATCAGACCTATGTCATCCATCAATATCGAGTGTTGGGCTAGCATTCTGGAGACCAGGGTTCAAATCCTGCCTTGTGATCTTGGGCAAGTCACACTCTCTCGCCCTCAGAGGAAACATGCCAACAAAACCCCATGACAGGCTCACCTTGGGATCGCTATAAGTTGGAAACGACTTGAAGACACACAACAATAATTGAGACTATTTGCACTGGTAGTTAACAATTCTTATAAGGACAGCTTTTGTATTCATGGAATGCAATTCACCAGAGTGGCTTCTAGTGCCAAAAAGAATGTCTCTTCTGTAGTTTCTTGTTTTTCCTCTCCCCGCAAATACACAAACCTTTTGATTCATTCCTAAACCTTGCCCTGATATAGCCAGCAGAGGGCATGAAGCGCATGGATGTTGCACATTCTATTCCACCAGCCCTTTTATTTTTTTTCCTCCAGCAGTTTCTTCTTGGCTTGGAAATGTTCCCAACCATTGTGATCTCTTTTGTGACTCTTGTCTCAGGTTCTGACCCAGCCTAGTTTCACTCTTTACCAAGGATGCTGACAGGAGGCAATAATATTGTTTCAAACTGGCACTGTGGGGTTTGCAGCCTCATCTAGGAGTTGCGCCTTCACTGTACCTGGAACCATAGCTGTGTGCACACATGACATGTGCATCAGCAGTGCATGGTGTGTGGATTTGTGGTATATGTTAAACCATATAAGTGAGTTTAAACAGTTTCATTATGTGGGGCCGCAGGTATGGTTTCTAGAGCCATAGAATCATAGAAATGTTCCCAACCATTTTTTGTGATTCTCGTCTCAGGTTCAGGTTCTCATAGAGTTGGAAGAGACCCCAAAGGCCATCCAATCTAAACCCATTTTGCCATGCAGGAACTCACAATCAAAGCACCCCCGACAGATGGCCATGCAGCATCTGTTTAAAAACCTCCAAAGAAGGTGACTCCATCACATTCCCAAGGCAGGATATTCCACTATTGAACAGCTTTTACCATCAGGTCAAGTCAGCTTCGATATATGATGACCCTATGAATGAGAGACCTCTAAAGCTATCCACTGTCCGGGTCAGGCTCTGCAAATCCAGGATGATAGTTTCCTCAATCCATTTGTGATGTAGTCTTCCTTTTTTCCCTACATTGAGAGAAAGGGAAAGACATTTTCCACACTTCCATAACATGAACGGAATAGGGGCAACGATTTTTTTCCCCTTGACAAGTGGCCCAACCCTGCCATTGTCCCAGTAAAAAACATCCCCTAAAAGAATGGTCACTTCTTTTTTTGGAAACCAGATTTTTACAAACACACACACACACCCTCAAAATTGCATGAAAATGGTACATTGTAAAGCCAGTGTGGCATAGCAGTTTGAACACTGGACTATGCCTCTGTAGACCAGGGTTCAGTTCCCCACCCGACCATGAAACTCACCTTGGGCAATAAGTCACACTCTCTCAGCCTCAGGGGAAGGCAATGGCAGACCTCCTCTGAACCAATCTTGCCAAGAAAACCTCACGATAGGTCTGGCTTAGGGTTATCGTAAATCGGAAACGACTTGAAGAGACCCAAGAACAACTGCCAAGAAAATTCTGGAGGTATTTATCTGCCATTGAGAAAAAAGTAGGGTATAAATCCCATATCTACAGAGGCTGCCCAATGCCCACCTTTGTTTTATGCTTCATAGACTGGCATGCTTCATTTGCTGTTGAACTGTGACTCAACATTAGCCTCCATAAACAGGGTCAGTGGCAGAATTCAAAGATATAGCCGTGTTAGTCTGCAGAATCTGTATGTAGCCCCTTTGAGACCAACTAAAGAAAGAAGTTGGCAGCATGAGCTTTCCTGGACTTCAGTCTACTTCATCAGATGCATTTGAGCCAGTGAGACAGGAACGATGGGAGCTGCAGTACCGAAACATCTGAGCATTGTCTCATAATTTTCATTTTATCTCATGCATAATAGAGGCAAACCTCAGAGCTGAGGCCTGATGACATTCTTCCGAACAGTGGGGAAACCTGAGGGAGGAAAAGGTCTCGAGATCTTTCTCGTTCGTGTGGCATCTTTTTTATCATGGCAAACTGCAGCTGGATGGGCAGACTGGCCTCACCCAGGCCTCCGGGCGAAAGGCGAGGCTGCTGGGTCTGTCTTGGTTAAAGAGTTTGAGGTGTCGACAGCAAAGACGTCTCAGATGAATGGAATGCTGGCGGAAAGCAGCCCCAGATTGCAAAGAAAAGCATCCATCCCTTTCTCTCCTGCACTCTGGCAGAAACTGCGTTGCATTCATTCTGCCATGCCTTGCTCTCTTCAGCCACTCTTTGGAGAATATGATGGGACCCTAATTCCCTAAAGGCTTAGTTCCAGAATCCCAGAATCCTAGAGTTGGAAGAGACCCCAAGGGCCTTCCAGACCAACCCCATTCTGCCATGCAGGAACTCTCAATCAAATCATCCCCGACAGATGGCCATCCAGCCTCTGTTTAAAGACCTGAAAGGAAAGAAACTCCACTGCACTCTGAGGAAGGAGTATGTTCCGCTGTCAAACAGCCCTTACTGTCAATAAGTTCCAATAAGTAATGTCAAGCTGGAATCTCTTTTCCTGGAGATTGCATCCATTGCTCCGGGTCCTAGTCTCTGGAGTAGTAGAAAACAAGTTTGCTCCCTCCTCAATATGACATCCCTTCAAGTATTTAAACAGGGCTATCATATCACCTCTTAACCTTATCTTATCCAGGTTAAATATCCCCAGCTCCCTGAGTCTTTCCTCGTAGGGCATGGTTTCCAGACCATTCACCGTTTTGGTCGCCCTCCTTTGGACACGCTCAAGTTTCTCGATGTCCTTTTTAAATTGTGGTGCCCAGAACTGGACACAGTATTCCAGGTGGGGCCTGACTAAGCAGAATAGAGTGGCACTATTACTTCCCTTGATGTAGACACTATACTTCTATTGATACAGCCTAAAATCGCATTGGCCTCGTTAGCTGCTGCATCGCACTGTTGACTCATGTTCAGTACTGTTTTATGTGACATTTATTTTAAAATGCATACCAGTAATGCCTTTGTTGTTGTTGTTGTTGTTGCTGTGTACCTTCAAGTTGTTTCCAACTGATGGCGACCCTAAAGCGAACCTATCATAGGGTTTTCTTGGCACGTTTCGTCAGAAGGGGTTTGCCATGGCCATCCTCTGAGGCTGAGAGATTGTGACTTGCACAAGGTCACACTGTGGGTTCCCAAGGCCAAGACGGGATTCGAACCCTGGTCGCTCAAACCATTACGCCACGCCAACTGAAATCTGAAAAATAGGTTGCAGATGCTTTTGAAGGTTTCTGCATCATTCATGAAGACGAAGGGTCACAGCACTCTACTGTTCTTGAGATGTTAAAGCTGAGTGTAAGACAAGGGTTTTGTGCAAGTGGAGGCCACACTCTTTGCTGGGAATGAGACGTTTGGGAACAAAGGAAGGCAAAGCAATGTTAAAAACAAAGATGTTTCCTTTGAGATCTATCCCCTATAAGTCCTGTGCAAAGTGACAAGCCACTTTGTAGGCAAAATCCAGTGAGACTCTGGACCGAACTGTCTGGAGGAAAAGTTCGGATCTGTAAAACAGTGGTTCTCAAACTATAGTTCTCCAGATGTTTTGGACTCCAGCTCCCAGAAGTCTTAGCCAATGTTCAGGAATTCGAGAAGCTGAAGTTAATTTACTGTAGAAACAGTGGAATTTGACCCCGCTTTAAGCACTGTAGCTCCATCTGAGGGGATCCTGGGATTTATAGTTTGCTATGGTACCAAGGACAAGCCTGCCTAGCACACCAAATTGTAAATCCCAGGATTCCCCTGCACTCAGCTGTTAAAGTGGTATCAATTCTGCAGCACGGAGGCAGACAAACTGACTAGAAATAATCCAGTTTGACACCACTTTAGGTTCCACAGCTCAATGCGATGGAATCCTGGGATTTGTAGTTTTGTTGTGGCACCTGAACTCTCTGGCAAAGAAGGCCGAATCGCTCACAAAACTACAAATCCCAGATTTCCAAAGCATGGAACCACAGCAGTTAAAGCGGAGTCAAGCGGCATTATTTCTGCAGCGCAGATGCAGCCTAAACTAATGCTAAAACCCCAACTCAAATCGATCCCTTTCACTAAAAAAAAGTAAATTTAATTACATTTTCTCTTTATGCTAGGAAATTTCCAATTGAATTGATCTGCTAATTGTTTTTAACTAGTTATTGATTTGGTGTTTATGGGGACTGAAGGGAACAGGGACCTGGAAAGGCGAGGCAGAAAATTGTATGGATGACAGTATGTGACAACACAGATTTTGCTACAAAAACTACCTACACGCATCATAGAAATCCATATAAAGCCTTCTAATTTCTTCCATTTTAATACATGACCAAAAACAACTAAAGAAAAAATAAGCAGACTCTAATTTTTAGCTGTTAGTAGGGGAATAGTATTTCATATCCTGTGTTTAAATGGTATTTCAAGTCCTTAGGGGAAAGCCACTAGGAAGGCTAAGCTGCAGGAAGAAGGGGATACAAATTGCATCAGAAAGTGTTGGGAAATGTAGTTCTTTCTTGAGGATCGTTAGAAACTCAGGAAAGTAAGCAAGATTGTTTAATCTCACTAGCAGAGCTTACTCAGCAGAAAATGGGGCAAGCATAGGGTTGCCATAGTGCCGGACCTCCAAACCGGGAAAAATGTAGGACAAAATTTTCCCTTGCAATCGCAGCGGGGAGCGGAGGCCAATGTTCAGGAATTCGAGAAGGAATTCGAGAAGGGACCAGGAAGGAGGCGGGGAGAGCGCCGGCGATGGCTGGGGCCTCGCCTTGTTACTGGCCCCCGCAGGGACCAGGAAGGAGGCGGGGAGAGCGCCGGCGATGGCTGGGGCCTCGCCTTGTTCCTGGCCCCCGCAGGGACCAGGAAGGAGGCGGGGAGAGCGCCGCCGATGGCTGGGGCCTCGCCTTGTTCCTGGCCCCCGCAGGGACCAGGAAGGAGGCGGGGAGAGCGCCGGCGATGGCTGGGGCCTCGCCTTGTTCCTGGCCCCCGCAGGGACCAGGAAGGAGGCGGGGAGAGCGCCGGCGATGGCTGGGGCCTCGCCTTGTTCCTGGCCCCCGCAGGGACCAGGAAGGAGGCGGGGAGAGCGCCGGCGATGGCTGGGGCCTCGCCTTGTTCCTGGCCCCCGCAGGGACCAGGAAGGAGGCGGGGAGAGCGCCGGCGATGGCTGGGGCCTCGCCTCCTTCTTGGCCCCCGCGGAGACCAGGAAGGAGGCGAGGAGGCTGCAGGGAGGCGGGGAGGTTGGCGCGGCTGCGCCCAAGAGGCGCCGCCTCCCTGCAGCCTCCTCCGCCCCAGGCCTCGCTGCCCTCCTTTTCCTCTGCGCGGCCATGCATGGTGGAGGAGGAGGAGGGCAGCGAGGCCCCAGGGTTGCCTAGCAACCCTGCTGCAACCGGGCTTTTCATGGTTTTTGGCTGCACCTGTGCCGTGACCGGGCAGGTGCCGCCAAAACCGGGAAAAACCCGGTTGCAGCCGGGTTATGGCAACCCTAGGCAAGCAGGAAAAAACTTTATCTAGCTCACTCCTCTCCCAGCCACGTGTCCCCAATAAAAACACACACTCACTTGGTTAAAAGTGAAAAAGAAAATAAGTTTACTTACAAAATCATGTATGAAGAGATACACAGGTCTAGCTTCATGTGGCAAGAAAAATGAGGTAGAAAAGGTAGTCTCCATGCATATCAGGAAAGATGTTCCCTCAGCATGCTTCCGCTCCGGAGATAGACATGCTGATGAGTTTGCAAGCAAGTTTAGTAATGGAGCCGCATCTCTGCTGCTTCTTCACTCAAGACAAAGGAAATTAGGTGTCCTCATGGTAAACAGGAAAGGAGGAGGGGGAGTGAGGAGGGGTTTTGTTAGTAAGCAATAAACTACCATAGACATGCATTACTAGAAAGTCTTAGCATGCGAAGTTGCTATATCCCAACAGAAAGTTTATTTCATTTTGACATTTTATTTATTTAATTAGTTTCTGTATATACTCATGTATATGTCTAGACATTTAGGTCAAAGAATTGACCCCAAAAACCTGAGTCAGTTTATCTACAAGTCAATGTAAATACTGTATCTTATTTAAAAGAAGGGAACATCCCCTGGTGAAAAGCAAATCTGTCCTGGAAGCACTTACCCTCTGTTTTCTTTCATCCATCCAGCCTTCAGACTAAGCTATAAGCCCCTAAGTTTTACCCTCGACTTATCCACTGGTCATAGCAGAGGCTGGATGGCCATCTATCATGGATATTTTGACTGAGAGTTCCTGCATGGCAGAATGAGGTTGGACTGGATGGCCCTTGGGGTCTTCTTCAGCTCTATGATTCTATTATTCTGTTAACTTCCCTGTCATCAGATTCACCCACGCAGCTCTGCTGCATCACCTTTTGCTCCCCTGATATCTCACAGGACCATGAATGGACAACGTCATCCAATAACTGAGGTTGCAGCAAGCTTATTTTCTGCTGCTCCAGAGTCTAGAACATGGAACAATGGATGCAAGCTACAGGAAAAGATATTCCAGTTAAACATTAGGAAGAACTTCCTGACAGTAAGAGCTGTTTGACAGTGGAAGACATACACATGAAGAGTGGAGGAGTCTCCTTCCTTAGAGGGCTTTAAACAGAGGCTGGATGGCCATCTGTTGGGTATGCTTTGATTGAAAATGCATGCATGGCAGAATGCGGTTGGATGGCCTTTGTGGTCTCTTCCAATTCTATGATGTTTATCACACTATACTCTTATAGTGCTACTATTCCACTTTGACTGCTCTAGCTGCCTCCTGTTGCATTCTGGGATTTGCAGTTTTAAGGAGGGGTATTTAGAATTCTCAGGCAGAGAACTTCCATTCATGGTCCTGTGAGATAAAACTGCCAATCCCAGAATGCAACAGGAGGCAGCTAGAGCAGTCAAAGTGGAATAGTAGCACTTTAAGAGTATAGTGTGATAAACATCTATGATTCTAAGATAAGTGCTTTGTCTCCTTTAATGATTACAGCCCTACCTTTCTTCAAGGGCTCACTCTAAAAGACTTCGAAGACAATGCTGTAAGTGGAGTGGATTTTTAAAAGAAAGAAAGAAAGAAAGAAAGAAAGAAAGAAAGAAAGAGAAAGAAGAACAGAGAGAGGAAACTAGATCCAGTTTGGACAAGTCGCTGCATGGCTAAACACTGGTGTGGATGTATTCATGCAACTACAGCAGCATAGATCTGCAGGCACTGGGTTTGTTTTAACAAGGCATTCACACACATATACACACCCCAACCATATACCTGGGGTTCCCTTGTTGCTATATAAAGCTTGGAATATGACTCTGGAGACCAGGATTCGATTCCCAGCTCAGCCATGAAGCCCACTGGGCAACCTTGGGCTAGCCACACACTCTCAGCCTTAGAGGCTGGCAATGGCAACCCCCTTCTGAACAAACGTGTCAAGGCAGCCCTATCCTAGGGTCACCATAAGTCAGAAACGACTTGAAACAGCAGCAAATGTAAAAGTGGGATTCTTTTAAAAATTATTATTGCATTTAAAATACCTGTATTTATGTTCAGTCTCAAATCACAAGGCCTCTGTCTACAATTAAATCAGTTTGAAACATTTCAAATTGAATAAGTAACTATGGAAAACAGATTAAACATGTAAAACAATTGAGATCTATATAAAAAGTGAACGTTAAAATGAGCTAAAAGTATATACATATATAACCATACACACACACACAAACACATATATACCAAGTTATATGTGCCCATAGACCTGGTTACGAGACATGGGCTGCTGCCACACTGTAGAATTACTGTAGTTTGATACTGCTTTAACTGTCATTTGTTGTTGAATTCAAAGATATAGCTGTGTTAGTCTGTAGGATCAGTATCTAGAGAGATCCTGCAGCACCTTTGAGACTAACCAAAGAAAGAAGTTGGCAGCAGGAGCTTTCCTAGACTTATGTCTACTATGTCAGATGCATATATTTATTCTCAAATGCATCTAAGGAAATAGACTTTAGTCTAGGAAAGCTCATGTTGCCAACGTCTTTTTTTCAGTGAGTCTCAAAGGTGCTACAAGATCTTTCTACATACTGTCATTTGCTGTTGTTGTTGTTGCTGTTGCTGCCTTCAAGTCATTTTTTTACTTACGGCAACCTTAACAAACTTTATAAGGAGTTGCGATCTCCCTGTAACATGTGCATTTAACAGTCAAGAGAGCGCGAGACAAAGAATCTTGGCTATTGAGTCTCAAAAGGATGTAGCCACACTTGGTAAGGTAGGCAACCTAAAATGGCTGAGCCAATATAAAAAGACCTTTCAAATAGCTAACTATTTAAGAATGCATTAGGGAAGCATTTACTTGAGCTAGATTTGATCAGCTTGACGCTATGGTAAGATATGGGAAATTTAAGGGCATCCCTTATAATGAGCGAATATGTGTATGTGAAGAGCATGAAATTAAGGATATCGCACATATACTATTTAAGTGCAAATTGTATCAGCAAGCGAGAGATTTGTATCTCAGACCCTATATTAAGCGAACAATGCACTGGATACCCACATTAGAACAACGTATTTTACGAGTGGTCAAGAATAAAAACTATCTCTCATGACAGCTCGGTATTTGAGTAAAACAATTCATCTGAGATTTTCATATGTGGGGCTGATTGGAGTAAATTGTAGAGGTTATAAAGAAATATGATGTATAAACCTATGTCCACTGTACTTATTTAATGTATTATTGTTTATTGTACAGTGCACCTGCATCATATGCTGAAAGCCGTGTGGGGAGGAAGGGGTGGTGCGACCCATAGGGACTAATGGGGTGCGTACTCCGCCGCGCCACTGTGCCGCTGCGTGCACGAGCCCCATTAGTTTAAATGGGGCTCGAACATGCGCAGAGTTTGCTTTACGTAACATGGGGGAGTCTGGAACAGATCCCCGCATAAAGCAAGGGCGCACTGTATTTATATTTTTACTTCTTCATTTTTATATCCTTTTTATTTAACATTTTATATAGAGGGCTTTTACAGAGGTTATACAAATTTTGTTGTATCTGTTGTGTTTTGAGATGGCCCACAGGCTAATCAATAAGCATTGTTGTTGTACTTATGGCAACCCTAAGGTGAACCTATCATGGTGTTTTCTTGGCGGGTTTCTTCAGATGGGTTTGTCACTGCCATCCTCTGAGGATGAGAGAGTGTGACCTGGCCAAGACCACCCATTGGCCAGTGCCTCAATGGATGACAATAAAACCCTTAGCATGGGTTTTTATCTGTGAAATGTTGGAGGTCATACCAATCTGATTTCTACTTTCCATCCAGGACAAATATTATACCCCAAATATGAAACATTTGGGAAAATCATTCTCTGAAGATGCCACCCCCAGATGCTGGCGAAACGTCAGGAATAAACTCTTGTAAAACATGGCCACGTAACCTGAAAAACTCACCAAAAAATTGGGGAAACTATTTTCTGATGTAGGCTACTGCCATGAACTGCTTTACGGTTGGTTTTATGTTTAAAATTGTTCATTTTCCTGCTTGTTTTGTCTTGAATTTAGACATGATTGACCAAGAACTGGAAGAAAAGTGCAAGATCATGGAGGCCCAGCTGGAGGAGAAAGAGAAGGACAACCTGGAGCTGCGCAAGGAGTTGAGACATAAAGAGAGCTTGGTGGCTGCCCTCCGGTCCAACCTGAGGAGTAAAGAGAGGAAGTTCTTGGAGGAGCTGAAGAGGAGAAGCCACCGGGTCACTATCCTCAACACGGAGCTGCAGAAGCAGACAGAGGCCGCCGCTTACCTCTCCTTCCAGCTCCACGCAACCAAACAAAAACTTCACAGCTCCAGGCAGAGTGGGAAACTGCTGTCCGAAAGACCACCAGAGAAAGCCTTCCTTCCTCCACCTTGCGGTGAAACCAGACCCAAAAAGCGGACTCAGAAATCCCACTCTCGCAGGCCGGCCACCAGCAACTTCCACAACAAAGGGGCCTTCAAGGACTCTTCGTCTCGGGACCGGCTGAGCAGCTTTGAAGATGCCGAACCCATGCCCGACCCGGCCCTTTTTTTGTACACAAAACGGCACCACGCTCCCACTCACCATCTGAAGTCGGAGCAGAAGGCTTCAGCCTCTTCCGCCAAGGCGGACGTTGACCAGAGTGCCCCCAAAACGGGTCGCTACAAGTCGTTGCGCCAGGCTTCCCAGGAGGCCTCCGAAACCAGCAGCGGCGTCAGGACTTTGGGCAAACCAAGACTGTCTTCCAAAGGGGAACAGCGCAAGCGAAACAGCCCCCAAATGTCAAAAGAAACGGAGTAAAAAAGGGGTTTGAAAGAAGAAGGAAAAACACACAGCCATTTTGAAGCAGGTTTCCTGAAGATGTCACTTCCAAGGCCGATCTTTCCAAGCGCACCCTACATCCGAAGTTCATTGTGGGGAAAATGCTCAGTCCTAAGGCCTTGCAGATACGACCGTTTTGTCTGTCGAATACGTATGGCATCCGGAATAACCCTGTGTTGCCCAGGGAATGTTGTCGGCCCCATCGCCATGGCCAAAGTGCCAACGCTGAGGTTGCTTTGAACATCGTGAAGTGAATGTAGCAAAAATCACTCGCCCTTGCGACAACGAACACCATTGCACAACATTTCGGCAAAGAGGCTCAGTAAATTGAACCTCGAGTTTCCGTGCCTTGAGATTACAGCTTTTTGGGGTTTGGGTTTTTTTTTCCCCATTGCAAATTCTTACATGAGCTTCAAAATATGTGGCTTGAAATCGAGATTTCAGTGCCAGACCTGAAGCTTTGGCACCGATGTCTGGGTTTTGATTATCTTGAATGTGTACTATTCATCCCATCTCAATTGGGTGTGATTTCTTTTTAACTTATTTCTGGCTTTATCATCACTGCTTGTTCTACCATCATCTCCAGGAGAAGATGGCCCAGGACCAGTGGATGTGAGTGTTTAGGGAAGCAAATGTTACCAGATGTGCTGAGGAGGAGTGAAGTATTTTGAGCAGGGTATCCTATAGAATAGTTTCCTATCCTCTTCTCTATGGGATTACAAGAGAGCAGGAGGTTGGACAGTTGAGCGCATTGCAATAGTCTAAAGCCCCATTCCCACTTACAGATAAATTGGTGTGCTATCCAAATCGATGGATCGATTCAACAACGGAGCGTGGTTCCCACTACCTTTGCCCTGATCGTATTATTTCCCTCCAAAACAATCCACTTGTGGTTCCCATTCACAAATGAATTGATTAAAAATGATTCGGTTCCAGCCAGACAAAGGGGAAAGTTGAATCAATTCTGATCCGCATGTGGTTCACACTTGCACAGATTCGATTTCTCGAAAAAGAAGCAGGAAAAATCAGCATCAAAAAGACGTGGGTTAAATGGGTCTAGCACATGGCCCCCCTCTCGGAATCACTTCAGCAATTCGGTTCAAGTGGGAACCAGGATCGTTTGAACCGGTTCAAAATGATTCACGATCCGTTTAAAAAGTAGTGGGAATGAGGCCTAAATCACTAGTTCACAACCTTGGGTCTCCTGACGATGTTGGACTGCAGCTCCCACAATCCCTGACCATTGGCCCTGCTGCAGAGGGCTGCTAAGATCTAAAGTCCCACAACATCTGGAGACCCAAAGTTGGCAACTGCTGTTCTAGACCATAAAACATGAGTCATGATCATGGCTCTATCTGACTCAGGAAACTGGTTGAAAACCTTGGAAAGTTGCAATGCTTAAATTACAGGATCGGCAGAGAGGTTCGGACCCACTTTGCTGGTGTGACAGTGCCTTTGGTAATTTTTTACAGTGGTACAAAAGGACCATGATTTGTCTAAAATTTTCAAGGAGCTTCAATACTCTAAATGTCCTGTCTTATACCCAAACATTCAAGCATTGGCAGGCATCACTTTGCCCCTTATCACACAAGCAAAATTTGAAGTTATCCCAGGGTCAGTGTGAAGGCAATGCAGGGGCAATCATGGGGTTTCAATCAGGAGCAATCTTAAACACAATCAGGGGTCATTCCAGGATCATTCCAGGGTTAGGTAAATCCTCCTTTTCCCCTAACCCTGGAATGACCTTGGAATGACCCCTGATTGTGTTTAGGATGGCTCCTGATTGCATTTGGTGTCATGTGATAACCAAACTTGAAACTTTACCAAACCCTGGAATGATTCTGGAAGGACCCTCGATTGTGTTTAAGATGGCTCCTGGTTGCGTTTGGCGTCGTGTGATAAACAAACTTGAAACCCCATGATTGCCCCTGCATTGCCTTCACATTGACTCTGGGATATCTTCAAATTTTGCTCGTGTGATAAGGGCCTTTGTGAACATGATGCTAAGTTCCCATCCTTAAAGGTATTTGGGAGAGGTTTTAAAAATTGCGAAGGGGAAAGAGGTCCTTTGCACATGCACAAAAAACAAAACACATCTGGGAATTTCAAATTGCTGTCGTCCCCCTTCCCATTTTCCCACTCTCTCCAAACTCGGCAAATATCTCTGATTCTTTGATGGACAGGGAAATTTTGGAAAATGAAATTTAAATTGAAAACCAACCTTAAATTCTGAATTTTTGTCAAGTTTTGAAGGCAGACTAAGATGCGACCACGACAGAAGCTGAAAAGAAAGTAGGCATTTCCCATTTCCTATGTGGTGGCAAGGGTCACATTTAAGATCCCACTTTGAAATTTTAAATGAAAAGGTCTTTTGAGGAGCTATTTTAAACAGTAGTCCTGGATTTGGATACCAACAAACATGAGGCTTGTTGATTCTCATCTCCTCAACCCTTCCTATAATTCAAGCACTGATGTGAACGTGAATAATTGACTTTAAAAGAAAATCCTGGGGAGACAAATTGTCAGGCAGTGGAAAGAAATCCAATATCAAGCAAGTGGAAACCCCACTTATATTATTACATTATTATATTATTACATTCTTCTCCTCTTGCAGCCGTCCCAAAATCTCCAGGGCCACTGGAGACAAAAATAATCGCTCTGTTCCCCATCCACCGGTGGAACTTGTTTTGTCGATAGCATAAATTGGATTCCACTCTGAGGATATTTCTAATCCTGGTCCCCAGTTCGTGGTGCTACATTCTCACTCGCTTCCCACCAGTGGAGATAATTTTGTACGTGAGATATATATAAAAGTCTATGCATTGAGATGGGTTTCAAGGGAGGAAATTGCATAGTAACTTCTTCAGCCGGTTGCAGTGGACATGAAAGAATCAACCTCCTCAATCTGGGTCAGAACTCTGCTTTTCTTCCATGGAGTTCTAACATGGTTAGGTTTGGTTCCAGATATGTGTAGATAGATTGTTTTATATTTGGAGGGGGAAAACTCCCAGAAGATTGAATGACAATCAAGATGGATAAAAGGGTACTTGGGGGGGGGGGGGTTGCTACAGGGGTAAAAGCATACCAGGCAAGCGAACGAGGTCAAAAATAATTTTGCCCGTCTTCGGATTCATGTGTTTGTTCCGTTCATGTTCTTTTATAATGATGCCAGTTCAAGGCAGTGGTCTGAAGTGCTCCTAGGTTGCATCCATATGTGTTTCTAAGCAACTGCCTCAGATACAGGAGGAAGATAGGATATGGATGGATGGATGGATGGATGGATGGATGGATGGATGGATAAAACCAGATGAACGCAAGTGGGATCTGCAATAAAAGATTGTAGTGATTAAGGTTCCAGTCAAGTAGTCATGTCCTTTTCCAGAATACGGCATTTCTACTCTCACTTCCCAGTTTTTGCCTCCCCAAATGTGCAGCCAGCTCTGCCCTCCACAAATTGTTTTGGGAGCTGTTAAGTTCATTCCAAAATATTGTTTTCTTTTGTACATCTGCAAACCTTGACATCCACCTCAGCTTGCAGCCATCTCCGTTTTTGTATGTGGAGTACAAAGCTTGGAAAGGTTACCGTTTCAGACTACAACTCCCAAGAACGCCTAGCCACAAATGCTTGGTGGCCATGATCGCCAGGTCAAAAAGGTAACTTTCCAAACTTGGGGAGTTGTAGCCTGAAAAAGTAACTTTCTGCTTTGGGAGAAAAGACCAGCTCTCAGATAATTAATATTGATTTATTTGAATCGTAATCTTTGCCTACCTGTTTGACTGGGGGAAACAAACTGAGAAAAGTGTTATCTAATCCCATCGCCAGGATCTATTCACATGTTACATTTTACAGGTGAACCTACCTTTTTGGTCAAGTGCACATCTGAAAGATAAGGTGAAACAAATAGGAATTTAGACGGGAGTATTCTTTAGAAATAGTACAATATTGGGAAAAGATTGGCTGAGGTTTTCTCTCAAGGGTACATTTACAGTGCGATTCTGTTCATGTTTACTCAGATGTAAATCTAATTTCCTCCCCCGGTAAATGTGAGTGAAATTGTGGAGCCAGTAGCAAACCCCAAAATGTGGCAATGTATTGTGTCCAATGTGCCTAAAATAGCCGATCCTTGTTTTAGGGATGTTTTCAGAAGCCAATATCTAATCCAGAAAAACAACACAGTTAAAAAGGAATATATAATTCAGTGCAGGTTGAGTATCCTTTATCCAGAATTCTGAAATCCAAGACTCCAAAATCCAAAAATGTCCACATGGCTGGTTGAGACAGTGGCACTTTTGCTTGCTGATGGTTCAATGTCCACAAACTTTGTTTCATGCACAAAATGGCTAAACAGGTTGTCTTTGGGCTATGTGTATATAAAACATAAAATAATTTCATGGAAAAAATTGGGTCCCATCTTCAAAATATCTCATTCCAAATATTCCAAAATCCAAAAAGAAAATGCGAAATCAAAAACACCTCTGGTGCCAAGCATTCTGGATACGGGAGGTTCAGCCTGTAATACTAGAGATGGGTTCTTGGAACTGGATAATGATTCAGAGCTTGGAAATGTTACTTTTTGGCTACAAATCCCAGAATGCTCCCATCCTGGAAAGCTTGGAAAATGGACTCAGGTCCATATCTGAGGGTTGTGATCCCTTGCCCTCCAATAGTTAACCCTTCCAAGCTCTGAAACATATCCAACATTTCAAAGATGAAACCCGAGAGACATGTGGTTGAGCAGCATCAGAGTGTGGTCAAGATGGCAAAAGGTCTTGATGAGGAACAAAACTCAAGATAGGAGAGACTTTAGCAATTTGCTTTCACCTGAGACTATTGAGAAGAAAGGCCATATTCTTCCCCCCTTCTCTCTCCCCACTTAACTAAGGAGTTTATCACAAGGGAGGGATCCCATGCAAAAATGGGATTTAAAGTTTAAAAAAACCACAAAAGCAGATGTATTATCAGACAGTAAGTAGAAAAGACACACAAAAGTGCAATTGGTTTTCAGACGACATCACTTTTAAGGTGCATCTGGAAAATTCTGAAAGTAAAAAAGGATTGTGTTTTGTTGATTTTTCTAGCTGGTTTAATGTTGCGTTAACCCCGATGTGTCTGAAAAATCAATTGTGCTTTTGCATGTCTTTTTAGGGTGGGGGGGGGTGTTAAATCCCTTTTTATAAATCCCGTTTCTGCATGGGATGCCTCTTGTGTGATAAGCTCTTGAGTACAAACTACTTTTGCACTTTCAACTCAATTTGCACCTGCTGAAGTACGTTGAGGACAAAGTGAGAAGGTGGAAGGAGTAGGGAGAAACTGGGACATTTTAAAAGAAGCTGGAAAGTGGGGTGGTAGAGGAGTAATAGGGACTGCCTTCCAAATACGAAGTGATCTAGTGGTTTGAGTGTTGGACTACGATTCTGGAGACCAGAGTTCGAATCCTCGCTTGGCCATGAAGCCTTGGACAAATTGCACACTCTCAGCCTCAATGGAATGCAATGGCAAATCTCTCTGAACAAATCTTGCCAAGGAAACCCCATGACAAGTTGCAAAGAATACAAAAGGCACTTGCCAAGAGCTAGGAACAGGATAGGAGCAGGTAGAAGTAAGGAGATTATCGCACTGTCTTTTCTCCCAGAGAAACTTTGGGCAGAAACTTTGAAAACGGGTGTTATCGCCTCTGTGCCCAGTCTGGGAAAATCCCATTCTTTCAAAAAGTATGCTGGAGAGGTATGGATCAAGTACAAGATGCCAAGATCCGTATGGGGTGCCTCTGGATTGGGCACGGAGCCATGCAACAGCACAGTTTCAGCCTGTGCAGTGCAATAATCTCCTGAGTTTAAACCAATTTGCTTCTCAAGGGGAAAGTGAAAATACAACAATAGGAAGCTGCATTACAGCACATCATTTCGGGCCTGAACAGACAGGCCAAAATAAAGCTGCTTTGGGTCACTTTGGAGGTATGCTGTTTCAATGACAAACGCATCTTAAGAGGCCAGAAGCTGCACTCCAGTCCTTAGGACTCTTAGGACGCATGCATCATTTAAACAACATACCTCGAAAGTGACCCGAAACAGCTTTATTTTGGCTTGTCTGTTCAGGCCCATCATCATTCCCTCTAGCTCAGTATTATCTTCTCTCAGTGGCAGTGGCAGAGCCATTCTGGTTTTAAACTCAAGGCATTTTGTATGCAAAGGGCACATTCTGTTGCCACGGAGTTGCAACCCTTCTGCTGGACCTTTTGAAATCCCAAAGCTTGGCGTTGCTGCAATGTATTTATGGAAGGCTAGTTTAGTGTCCAGCAATAATAGTCAACCTGCTGTCTTCAAAACCTTTCCTCTGTGTCCTTGTAAAAAGAGAAAAGGAGAGAACCCAAACATTATACTCCAAATACATAATAAATAAATACATTACAAGGCTGAAGAGGCAAGAACCGAGGGCACAAGGTGGGGATGAAAAAATGGTTTCTAGGAATGAGGTAGAGAATTATAAAAAGACATGGAAATACCAAGAATGAAGGGTCTACAATAAACTTGATCCGTATAAATAAAGCTAAATCCAAAATCCACAGGCAGGCAATACTTACACTGCAGGGTAGGCAAAGTTCTTGTACTGCAATTCCTATCAGCCCTGACCATCATGGCTAATAGCGAGGGATACGGAAAGTTATAGTTAATAATATCTGGAGGGACATATTTGACTGAGCCCTACTTTATTGCAACCAGTTATAATTCCATAATAATGTGCAAGATTTGAAGTTCTTTTAACTGAAGTTCTTATAATTCCATAATAATGTGCAAGAGTTGAAGTCCATTATAGTGAATGGGTGTTGTTGTTTTAAATGGGGGAAGGAATATGGAAGCCCTAACATTTGGCAAAATATTAACCTTGAGCCCTATAGTTAAACCTAGCTCCAAAGCAGAATGATCTCTGATTGATGAATTGGAGATAGATGTGCAGGACTCCGATTATATCTAGCAAAGCCTTCAGAGATGAAGGCAAAATGGTGGATCCTCATCTCAGGAAACAGAAGGCAGGTAGCAGTTCAGGCATCTGCCTGACGTATACAGAGTCTAAAGATTTTGGTTAGCAGGGAAGCACTGGCTGAGCAAACTCCTATATTGAATTCAACACCTGTTCTTTGGCTGCAGGTTTGGAAGTTAAAAAATGACCCCAAATCCCTTTTGAAATACAGTGGGCCCTTGGCATCTGCTGGGATTTGGTTCCAGGACCCCCGTGGATACCAAATCCCATGGATGCTCAAGTCCCATTAAACACAATGGCATAGTAAAATGGGGTGCCCTATATAAAATGGCAAAACCAAGGTTTGCTTTTTGGAATGTATATTTTTGGGAACATTTTCAATTTGTGGAAGCTTGGATCTGTGGATAAAAAAATCCGTGGCTATGGAGGGCCATCTGTGCAACTATTTTAGTACGTTCCTTTGAAAACGTTCTGCTTTGATATTCGGTGGGGGAATGGAAATATCCCCGTGATAGCAATAAGTGATTTTTGTTGCACTGACTATGCAATCCTAAACATTATCTATGTGGAAGACCCTTTTAGCTGAATTGGGTTTGCTCCCAGGTAAACAGCTACAGGATTGCAGCCTGAGGAGTGTGTGACTTGAAATGCAAAAGCCATAATATCTGGAGGGACATACTTGACTGAGCCCTACTTTATTGCAATCAGTTATAATTCCTGCCAAGGATGCCTGTTACGGGTGGAGTCTCCTTCTTTGTTGGGGGGGGGGGGCTTTAAGGAGAGGCTTGATGGCCATTTGTTGGGGATGTTTTGATTGTGAGTTCCTGCATGGCAGAATGGGGTTGGACTGGATGGCCCTTGGGGTCTCTTCCAACTCTATGATTCTATGATTCTAGGTTGGCTCAACTAGAGACTGCTGCTCCCTTGGCCACAGTGGGCATTCCTCCAGCAGTTACTACTTGCTTATGTATTACTTTTCTATAACCAAGAGCCCAAGTACAGTGGGCAGTTCACAAAACAGGAGGGATCCCATAAAATGTAAGCATAAAACAGAATGTAGAAACTAAAACAAACAAAAAATAGTCGGACGGTTACAGACAGGGACTGTGGCTAATGCGTGTCAGGTTAAGCCAAGGCTGTACTATCAATGTTGTGTTAGGTGCTAGTTCAAACACACTCTTTAGGTCTCCATTCATTGATATTTACTCTATATTCTCATGTATAAGTCTATAAATTTTAGTCCCAAAATCAATCCAAAAAAACTGGTTCATTTTATCCATGGGTCAGTGGAAGTACTGTACCTTAAAACTCTTATCCAAATAGGAACCAAAGCTATAACCGTGTTAGTCTGTCAATGTAGCGAGATCTTGTAGCACCTTTGAGACTAACTGAAAGAAAGAAGTTGGCAACTTAAGGATGACCTAATTAATGGAGTGCAAGTGGTGGGATCCTTAGGTGGAAGTGACCATGTTCTCCTGGAGTTTGTTATACAGTTGAAAGGAGAAGCCAGGCATAGTCAGACACGCATCCTAGACGTTCGGAGAGCAGATTTTGGTAAACTTAGAGAAATACTGGGGGTGATCCCGTGGTCAGAAATACTAAAAGATAAAGGAGTTCAGGATGGATGGGAGTTTCTCAAAAGAGAGATACTGAAGGCACAATTTCAAACAGTTCCAGTGAGAAAGAAAAACGGGAGGTTTCTCAAGAAACCAGGATGGATGACTAAGGAACTTTCAACTGAGCTAAGTTTGAAACGGAACATGTATAAGAAATGGAAAAATGGGGAAATCACCAAAGAGGAATTCAAACAAATAGCAAGCACATGTAGGGGTAAAGTCAGAAAAGCTAAAGCACAGAATGAACTCAGGCTTGCTAGAGAGGTTAATAACAATAAAAAGGGCTTTTTTGGATATGTCCGCAGCAAAAGGAAGAAGAAGGAAACAGTAGGGCCACTGCGTGGAGAAGATGGCAAAATGCTAACAGAAGACAGAGAAAAGGCAGAGTTACTCAACACTTTCTTTGCCTCAGTCTTCTCAGAAAAGGAAAAGGATGTTCAACCTGAGGATAATGGAGCAGAGGACAGAATAGGGGAATTTCAGCACAGAATAAGTAAAGAGATAGTGTAACAGAAATTTCAGGAAACTTAAAAATCTAGGCCTGGCATAGCAATGATTGACAAGAGGACCTAGTAGATTGAAAATCCATAAGTTTATTTCCAGTTGTTGACAAAGGAAAACATTGAACTCAGTGGAATTCAAGTTCCAAAAAGCTGAGATCCTGGCTCTTTTTATATTATTGAAGACAAAGAAGCTTCTTCAATACACCTGATTGGCTAATTACAATTTAAACATACAGAATTCTTACAATCAGAACAGAAATACATGCATACATTAAAACTGCATCATCACTCCTTATCCCCTCCTTTAGGAATTTAGTAGCTTCCTTCTAACCTTGCTTCTGAATATCAACAATGTATCCCTATCTTAAATTGTGTATATTATGTCTAATTCCGTTGGTGCCAGCTTCTTACGGGTCATGATGCTCTTTTTACTCCTTTGCTCTAATTTTTTCTAAACTCCAAGCCTCTATTTTAAAAACCTATTTTTCTTTAACCAAAGCGACTCCATGTTTCTATGGCTTTTTATTTCAACAAGGAATTTCCACCACAATAGTACAGGAATACCTTGTTAATCTAAACAAATATAAATCTCCAGGACCAGATGAACTCTATCCAAGGGTACTAAAAGAACTGGCAAATGTAATATTGGAGCCATTGGCAATGATCTTTGAGAACTCCTGGGGAACAGGAGACTGGAGGAGGGCAAACGTTGTCCCCATCTTCAAAAAGGGGAAAAAAGAGGATCCCAGCAATTATCGTCCAGTTAGTCTGACATCAATACCAGGAAAGATTCTGGAGCAGATCATTAAACAGAAAGTCTGTGAACATCTAGAAGGCAATGCCATAATCACAAAAAGTCAACATGGGTTTCAGAGAAACAAGTCATGCCAGACAAACCTAATCTCTTTCTTTGATAAAATTACCAGCTTGGTAGATGAAGGGAATGCTGTGGATATAGTATATCTTGATTTCAGTAAGGCCTTTGACAAGGTTTCTCATGACATCCTTGCAAACAAGCTTGTAAAATGTGGGATAGACAAGGCAACTGTTACATGGATTTGTAATTGGTTGACTGACCGAACCCAAAGGACTGACCCAAACCCAAAGCAATGGCTCCTTTTCATCCTGGAGAGAAGTGACCAGTGGGGTCCCACAGGGCTCTGTCCTGGGCCCAGTGTTATTCAACGTCTTTATCAACGACTTGGATGACAGAATTGGAAGCATTCTTATCAAATTTGCAGATGACACCAAATTAGGAGGAGTAGCTAACACTCCAGAGGACAGGATCAACATTCAAGATGACCTGAATAAACTAGAAAGTTGGGGCACAGCTAACAAAATGAACTTCAACAGGGAGAAATGCAAGGTACTGCACTTAGGGCGGAAAAATAAAATGCACATATATAGGATGGGAGACACATGGCTGAACGAGAGTTATATGTGTGAAAGGGATCTGGGAGTCAAAGTAGACCACAAGCTGAACATGAGTGAACAGTGTGATGTGGCAGCTAAAAAGGCCAATGCAATTTTAGGCTGCATCAGTAAGAGTATCGTATCTAGATCAAGGGAAGTAATAGTGCCACTCTATTCTGCTTTGGTCAGGCCCCACCTGGAATATTGTGTCCAGTTCTGGGCGCCACAATTCAAAAAGCATGTTGAAAAACTGAACATGTCCAAAGGAGGGCAAGTAAAATGGTGAAAGGTCTAGAAACCATGTCCTATGAGGAAAGACTTAAGGAGCTGGGGATGTTTAGCCTGGAGAAGAGAAGGTGATATGATAGCCCTGTTTAAATACTTGAAGGGATGCCATACTGAGGAGGGAGCTGACTTGTTTTCACTTGCTCCAGAGACTAGGACCCGGAGCAATGGATGCAAGCTACAAGAAAAGAAATTCCACCTCAACATTAGGAGGAATTTCCTGAGAGTAAGGGCTGTTCGACAGTGGAACACACTCCTTCCTCAGAGTGCAGTGGAGTCTCCCTCCTTGGAGGTCTTCAAACGGAGGCTGGATGGCCATCTGTTGGAGATGATTTGATTTGGATTCCTGCATGGCAGGGGATTGGACTGGATGGCCCTTGTGGTCTCTTCCAACTCTATTATTCTATGATTCTATGATTCTAAGTAGACTTTAGTCTATGAAAGCTCATGCTGCCAACTTCTTTCAGTTAGTCTCAAAGGTGCTACAAGATCTCTCTATATCACAAAATAGGAGCGGTTCCCCTTCTCTGAGTGGCAAAAGGCAAGATCATAGTCCATCCTTGGAGAACCTAAGAAACACCAACCCATTGTACTATTTCCTCTGTGGCACTGCATCCGGCTTTTTTCAATGCCTGGGCAGGAAAATGCCAGCATTTTTGTGGGCATCGTTTTCCTTTGCTTTATCCTTTATATCTTTTGCTACATACACCTAAGATTTACCCTCAACTTATCCATGGTTTATATCAAAAGCCCTCAATTTAGACATGACGTCAACTTACACACGAGTATATAGAGTATTTATTTATCCATCTATTTAGCTGTCTTTCTCCCAAGATGGGACCCAAGGCTGTGGTGGGCTACAAACTGGCATATTCTGTTGTCCTATGTGTAGTAGTAAAATTTATTCTACTGCGTCTGCATTCAGGCCTTTCTAAGGGTCCCAATCCAGCTCTCTTGGCTTTCCCAGAGAGGAAAGCCCCTTGACCTTTGGTGCTTGCTCCAGCATTCGTACAATTGTTCCCCACTCAAATATGTCGAAAAGCAGTTCCTAAGCCTTCGTAAGAGTGTCAAGCTAAAACAGGCTGGTATTTTTAACCTCATACTTTTGCTTTTGCCCCCCTTGAATTGGTTCTATAGCTAGGATCCCTTAATGTTACCCAGCAGGGTTGCCAGAGTGAAAACTGGAGAGGGCTCCTGTACTTTTAACGGTTCTCTAGAAGAGGGAATTTCAACAATTGTTGCTTGTTACCTGGTTGTGTGGCACACAACACCTGCTGAAATTCCCTCTTAAGATTACAGGAGCTCTTTCCAGTTTTCACTCTGGCAACCCTATATCTGAGCAACATATATATATATATATATATATGGACAAGTGACACCTGTGGGAACTTTCTTCCATGATGGAATACAAGGGAGTTTATGTAGGGTCCCTAAGTGGTCATTTATATGACCAAGGACCTTTATTGCATCAACAAAAAACCTGACTGCTCTCCAACGGGATGCAGTTGGGTTGCGGGTTACTACCAGGGATTATTGCACGTAATTCGCCACCGATTCCGCCGGGCGACTGCAACCTGGCTGAATCCCGGTTCCAGGAATGCTTCAGAGGCCATTTTCCAAGCTGGGAGCTTTCTGACTTGGAAAAGTGGCCTCTAAAACACACCTGGGACCCAGGATACAGCTGGGTTGCAATCGCCCAGCAGAATCGGCGATGAATTATATGTGATAATTCCCAGTAGCAACCCACAACCTAACTGTATCCTATTGGGAAGTAGTTGGGGTTTTTGTCTATATGATAAGATCCCAATACCCAGCTATAGGTCCAACACTCAGCGACAGCAAGATAGCTGCATCATCTGCCCTCACCTGAGGACATTTTATAACCCAAAGTGATTATATTGTTCTTGATCTTAACCCCAGTTCCTTTTGCTGAAAGGGTGGTTCCAGTTAGATGGGGAAAGTTTCTGAAATCTGCTATGCGATGTGGCCGGGTAATTTAAACGTTAGTCAAATACTTTGTAAAACTTTGAATTACAAAGTCTAAAATCTGTTTAGGACTAGGTCTGCTTTTCCCAACATGGTGCCCTTTAGGTATGATGAACTACATTTTCCACCATCCCGAACTAGAATAGGTATTGGCCGCCTTAAGGATACTTGGCAAAAGCAGGAATGGTCATGGCTTAATCAGTTTCACAAGTGTTAACCCTGATTCTGTGTTAATCTGTGATTATTATTTGTAATAGCTCCACAAAACTTTACATTTGAATAGGTGTTTAATAATTAAAATGTATATTTTAAAATACACTCGTCCCTCCACATCTGCAGCTTTCACTTTTGTGGATTTGGACTGGATGGCCCTTGTGGTCTCCTCCAACTCTATTATTTGATTATTCACAGATTTGATTAATATGTTCTCTCTAGGAATATTTCGGTCCTCCAGTGCAACTCCATGGTCAACTTTAACTAAAGGTTGCACTGAAAGACCTAGAGATTCCTAGAGAGAACACTCTACTAGGCCTTTGTAGCTCCTCCAGCGCAACTCTATGGTCAACATTAACCAAAAGGACTCAGGAAATGCAAATAAATAAAGAAGGATAACTGAGTTCTGACCCATACATTAGTCCAGCAGCTGAGGTTCAACTCTATTCATAATGGAATCCGCAAAAACAAAGGCCCGTTACAAACGGGCCTTTTAGTACGGAGTCAGTCCGTACTAGGGTTAGGAAGGTGCGGTGCGTCTGCACCCCCCCTAACCCTAGTACAGACTGAGTTCGTACAAAATGGCGGTGCCCCATCTACATGGGGGCCGCCATGACGACGTCATGACCGCGCCGCCTCTATATGGGGCGGCGCGGATGTGACGTCACACTGCGCCAGGGCGCTTAGTGCGCCCTTTGCGCGGAGCAGGAAGGAGCTCCGTTTCGGAGCTCCTTCCTGGTTTGCGCCACTGGGCGCAGCCTTCACACGGCTGCGCCCAGCAACGCAAACGAGAAAGGGGCCAAGGGGCCCCTTTCTCCTCCTCCCCACTGCCGTGGGGTGTCCTTGGGGCTTGAAGCCCCAAGGACACCCCTTTCCAGGCTGTGGGGAAGCGGCCTTTTGCCGCTTCCCCGCAGCCTGGAAAGCGGCAAATCGGGGCCTCAGCGGCTGCCGTTCTAGCTGCTGAGGCCCCAATACCCCGGGGAAAGGGGCGGGTACAGGCCGCCGCTTTTCGGCGGTCTGTAATGCACCTAAGTTAACTAAACATCACAACATAAAAAGGTTGTTACTCCCTTGTCTTTAGTCTCTTAAACCACCCTGGGCATTTGTAGTCCTTAGTTATGGTGGTAGGATTCAAGAACAGTAACAAACTTGCGATGCTACCTAGTGTCCTAGGATATTGAAATTAATTCTAAAGCAGTGCTTAAATCTGTCACTTTAAGGGCCTCCCTGCAGAGATCACCATCAAATGTCAAAACTGGATGGGCAATATATGGTTTTATGCTACATTCCCTCATCCCAGTTTTTGCAGCTGCTGAAATTCAGCAATGTAACAGTTTTTTAAAAATCACATTTTGTGGCAAAACAAGGAGAATCATAGTTTTTTGTGGGTTTTTTGGGTTATGTGGCCATGTTTTAGAAGAGTTTATTCCTGACGTTTCACCAGCATCTGTGGCTTTGGCATCTTCAGAGAATGCTGGCATGGAAGTCACCCAGTATATATACCCCACTCACTTCCATGCCAGCCTTCTCTGAAGATGCCAGCCACAGATGCTGGCGAAACGTCAGGAATAAACTCTTCTAGAACATGGGCACATAACCCGAAAACCCCACAAAAAACTATGGATGCCGGCCATGAAGGCCTTTGACTTTACAAGGAGAATCATGCTCCTGGAAGAACAATTCTCCTTTAAAACAAGGTGCATGGTCCCCATATACCTTCTTTTAGTACCGTTAAAAGGTACATCTTTCTACATTTCCGTTATTGAAATTAGAGAACAGGATTCGGGCCCTGGGGAATGGGGATAAGAGGAGAGTAATGGAGGAACCCACCAAGGTTCTCCACTCTTCCTTAAAAATAATGCATGGAGGAAATGTCAATTAAGTCCTGAATTCAACAGTCAGTCTCAACTAGAGTAGGCCCATTAAATTAATAGGTACAATAGGTACAAAAATCAATAGGATCAATAGGTATAAAACAAAGCTCTATGTGAGTCTGATATGGAAGTAGAACCAGTTCACAAAGGTGTTGACCTTCAGTGGGTCTACTCTTGTTGGAACTAACCAAGATGATACGGACATAGTCTGCATTGACTGGAACCCTTTGTAAATTGTCACGCAAAAAAATCAACATCTCCAAGCTATGTTCCTCCTTGGGATGTATTGTAGATGCTTGCCAAAGGAGAACCCATAAACCACAACGACAACAACAACAACACCAGCTTTCCCAAAATCAATTTTTTAAATATGTAAAACAAGTAAATGTTGGACAGTAGCATCCCTAGGTGATACGTTGTTGGTCATCATGTAGACACAACATTGTGCATATTAAGAATTGAGGCAAATTGACTGCGATCTCCAACAACAACAACAACAACAACAATAATAATAATAATAATAATAATTTGTATCCCGCCTCTCCCTGTATTGGATCAATGAGGGTAACAGCAAACAAGAACAACAAAAGCAAACATGAGTATCAATAGATAAAAGCGTAACAGGACATATTAGGTCCTAGTTCCCCTATCTCCAAGACCTCAGTACATACAAATGCTCACTGAGTGGTAGACTGGTATCTGGGCTGTAGTACAAAGTGTGAACAGCCCCGCCATTGCTTGGGCACTTCCACGAATGTCCAAGAAGATACATGACTAGATAGCTCATCCTTTGTGGAAGGCCGGGAGAGTTTAGCAAGCTTCCCAGATGAAATCAAATTGCTAGCGGTTACGCTGGCAGTGCCAGGCGCCATTGGGTATCACTTGCCAACCGTGACACTTGCATCAGGCTGTTGCTTGGCAATTATGATGCTCCATCTAGTTGTTGCTCTGTAGTCATTCAGTGCTGCTTCTGGTGGGAAACCAGTCCCCTATTTTTACATTATGATTTTCCTTCTGCTCCGCCGTTACACATTTTAGACAGCGACACCAATCACTTTGAGGAAGTTTGGTCTGCAATGATCACCAAACGACAACATTGAGCGATAGAGGATTCTGCCATATACTCACGTCTGCCTCCACCTTTTTTAATTCATCGCCTTCACCGCTGCTTCCGCGGATGTTTTGGTACAGAATATCCAAAGCTCCATGCGGTTCTGATATGGGAATGGACCGCCACACCCGGCTGTCTCATCCAATGCTCCGCATGCACAATGAGATTTTCCCATTGCATGAGCAGAGCAAAGCTCAGAACGGAGCCGCATTCACGCATGAAGCGCCACTTAGCGACGTAGCGTCTCCATGTGAAATGCGATGCAAAGCATTCAAAGCAATTCTGTTGAACTGATATATGTTCAAGGAGACTTGGGTTTCTTCCTTTGGGTTTCTTTTTTTAAATAATCTATTTCTATAAACAATCAGAGAGAAAAAAACCCATATTCTTAGTGTTTTTACATTTGTAAGTGAGGGAGATCTGGAGTGTGAAGGAGTAACATATACATCATATACACATACATACCAGAGGAAATGCAGAAATTTTTGTACCAACTGAGGATGGGTGTTTGTAACTGTATAGACTTCCTTGTGTAATATACACTATGTATAGGAGATTTTTATGGCGTCCACTTCCTATCATAGCCTCCTTCCCACAAGATAAATAGTTTATAGTTTGTGTGTGTGTGTGTGTGTATGTATATATATGCACACACAAAAATGTACCTAAACTGTATTTACATTTACAAGGGAGCGTACCAAATGAAATCCAAATGACTAAGGACCAATGGGCAAAGTTTTGTTAACTTGTAAAGCCTCAAAAACTAGACTTTGGGAAAACGGAGACATCGCTCTTAGCAATAACTTGTACTACAAACTATGTGTCTCATGATATTCACATGTGCTGATCATCTCCCGGCTATGGCTTAACCATCACATGGACTTGGATCTCCAAGATCTCCGTTCCTTTCCTTCATTCTGGAACTGTACGGTTGGCTCCACGGCCAGTTACCATCTTTAGTTGCACACTCACCTTGCTCTTTCAAATGAAAACCGTTTTCCTCACAATGTCTGTGTTCAGCTTTTAAGATTTATTTCGCCAAAATAAGAAACTGGGGAGGGGGCTGATGGGATGGTGGTCAGGAAATTCTTTGCTCACTTACCTGTCATGGTGATTGTTGGTCTGGTCATGCTGCGTAAGGCTCACTACTGGTACATGAGGTGCTGCTTCCGGTTGAAAACCTGTCCCCATTTCACTACCGGTACTCACTACTGGTACATGAGGTGCTGCTTCCGGTTGAACACCTGTCCCCATTTCACTACCGGTACTCACTACTGGTACATGAGGTGCTGCTTCCGGTTGAAAACCAGTCCCCATTTCACTACCGGTACTCACTACTGGTACATGAGGTGCTGTTTCTGGTTGAAAACCAGTCCCCATTTCACCACTGGTACATGAGGTGCTGCTTCCGGTTGAACACAAGTCCCCATTTCACCACCAGTACTCACTACTGGTACATGAGGTGCTGCTTCTGGTTGAAAACCAGTCCCCATTTCACTACCGGTACTCACTACTGGTACATGAGGTGCTGCTTCCGGTTGAACACCAGTCCCCATTTTATCACCGCTACTCACTAATGGTACATGAGGTGCTGCTTCCGGTTGAAAACCAGTCCCCATTTCACTACCGGTACTCACTACCGGTACATGAGGTGCTGCTTCTGGTTGAAAACCAGTCCCCATTTCACTACCGGTACTCACTACTGGTACATGAGGTGCTGCTTCCGGTTGAACACCAGTCCCCATTTTATCACCGGTACTCACTAATGGTACATGAGGTGCTGCTACCGGTTGAACACCAGTCCCCATTTCACTACCGGTACTCACTACTGGTACATGAGGTGCTGTTTCTGGTTGAAAACCAGTCCCCATTTCACCACTGGTACATGAGGTGCTGCTTCCGGTTGAACACAAGTCCCCATTTCACCACCAGTACTCACTACTGGTACATGAGGTGCTGCTTCTGGTTGAACACCAGTCCCCATTTCACTACCGGTACTCACTACTGGTACATGAGGTGCTGCTTCTGGTTGAACACCAGTCCCCATTTCACTACCGGTACTCACTACTGGTACATGAGGTGCTGCTTCTGGTTGAAAACCAGTCCCCATTTCACTACCGTTACTCACTACTGGTACATGAGGTGCTGCTTCTGGTTGAACACCAGTCCCCATTTCACCACTGGTACTCACTACTGGTACATGAGGTGCTGCTTCTGGTTGAAAACCAGTCCCCATTTCACTACCGTTACTCACTACTGGTACATGAGGTGCTGCTTCTGGTTGAAAACCAGTCCCCTTTTCACCACCAGTACTCACTAATGGGACATGAGGTGCTGCTTCCGGTTGAAAACCAGTCTCTATTTCACCACCAGTACTCACTAATGGGACATGAGGTGCTACTTCTGGTTGAAAATCAGTCCCTATTTCACCACTGGTACTCACTAATGGGACATGAGGTGCTGCTTCCGGTTGAAAACCGGTCCCCATTTTGGTACTGGTACTCCTAGTGGTACATGAGGTAGCAAGAATGTGGCCATACTGGGTGGGGGATTTTGGTCATGAAAGGCTATGGAAGGCCTTTAAAGACATGGGAGTGCCAATACCTCTGATACTCCTGATGAGGAATCTGTTTTCAGGACAAGAGGCTACTATCAGAACAGAACATGGAGAAACAGAATGGTTCCCAATTGGCAAAGGGGTCAGACAAGGCTGCATCCTTTCATCCTATCTCTTCAACTTGTATACTGAATAATAATAATAATAATAATAATAATTATTATTATTATTATTATTATTATGTAGCATATTGTATAGCATATTATACAGAAGGCATAGGAGTGAAAATAGGAGGAAGGAATATCAACAACCTCAGATACGCAAACAACACCATACTACTAGCAAGAACCTGTGAGACTTGTGTACTCTAACCAAACACCGACAACAACTATTGTAAAACAAAAATTTATTGTGGATAAAGTAGAAATACACTGGATCACGTCTTTGCTGAATCTGAAGAACTCCCAAGAGAAGCCGCACTTTAAAGAACCCCGACCCCCACCCTTTTTTTCCTGTTCAGCCCAAATAGTTACTCCCAGTCCCCCTCCTTCACCACAGAGGAGGGAATTCTACATCAAAGCTGTCCTAGCGAAAGCGCCATTTGGTTCCTAGTCTCTGCTGCCTTGAGAGATCTATAGATACTGGAATAGAGGGTATCTTGTTACCCATCACTCCGTCATAAAACTGTCTTCCTGGCGGGAATTGTTTGCTGCTCTCATGCTGATCATCCTGAGCATAGCCCATGGTGGCAGCAACTCTTTCCCAGAATGCCTTTCCCTGAGAGATTTAGATACAGGTGTTGTTGACCTAAGATCCATCATGCCTATCTATCTATCTATCTATCTATCTATCTATCTATCTATCTATGGCGGGTTACAGACCGCCATTTAGTACGTAATGAATACATAATAGGGTTAGGAAGGGGCGGTGCTTCCGCACCCCCCTAACCCTGGTATGTATTCTGTACATACAATATGGCGGCGGCCCTTCCACACTGCCGCCGCCATATTTACATATCGGACGCTGTGCGTCTGCACATGTCACGGTGTCTATGACGTTGCGAGTCCGCCCCTGGCGCCTCGCGACATCATAGAGGCGCTGCTTAAAGAAGCTCCATTTTGGAGCTTCTTTTTTGCTCCGTAACGGAGCCGCGCGGTTTGGCTGCAGCGGCTCCCTTACGGAGCAAACAGCGGCGGCGGCAGATTGCCGCAAAGCAGCGGTTTATAACCCGCCTATCTATCTATCTATCTATCTATCTATCTATCTATCTATCTAACTATCTATGTGTGAGAGCTTACCCACTGGCCTTCCCTTCTGCAACCTCCCTCATGTCTAGAAACTATCCCTAATTATCTCACTAACTTATACAATCCCCATGGCAGAATAAACCCTGAATCACTGCATGACTGTGGATTCTGACAGAACCATCATAGGCCTGGAACAGCTACTAAGGAAGATCAAGGACGCAAACACAAAGGCAGGCTTACTGTTGAATACAAAGAGAATATACACAAATCTAACCTCCTAGACAATTTAGAAATAGTAAAAGAGTTCTCATACCTGGGATCAAACATTGACTGGAATGGGGTCTGCAGTTAAGCAATCTGAAGAAGACTAAGGCGTTTATTAGACGGGGTCTTTGCAGCTCAGATTCGGAGCGTCTGTGGATTGGGCAATTCGCATTCACGTGATAAGGAGAATGTATTTTCATACCTGGTTGCTTTAAATGTGAGCCCCTTCCGTGGGACTTCCGTGGGACTTCTGAACTGAATCCTTACTGGCTCCTCATTTTGGCGAGTTCACTAAATAAGTGGATTGATGCAATTCGCATTGGGGCTCGGTTCAAACTCACTGCGAATTGATCTGGTGTGGAATCCCAATTTGCTTGTGCTCCTGAACACCATCACAAGACCCCCGGGTTGCAAATCTCCCATGATGCCCTGGTGGAATGTTGCCCCATTTGCTTCCAGTGGCCCTTTTCCCTTTCAGAGCAACCGGGGCTGGGAGTGAGCTCCTTCCTCGCTGCACCTTCTGCAGAGCAGCCTGGCCAGCAAGCGCTCTCTCTTCCTCCCTGCCTCTCTCTCTCTCTCTCTCACACACACACACACACACACACATATATACACACACAAAAAACACACACACACAGCTTCTTTGTTGTTGGTGGTAGTGATGTGTGCATCTGTGTGTGCCAACTGTAGGGCAAAAATCTGGGGGAAATTGTAAATGGGGGGGGGGGGGGTTGAAAAAGGTAGAAAATCAATTATGGAGTATTTTATTTTATCATGATTCAGGAAAACTAGAGCCAAAAATGGTCTTTATCCTAGTTCTTTTCGTGGGCCTTCACATCTCTAGTCTGCACTCAAGTCATTTCCGGACTTATGGCAACCCTAGTCAGAGAGGGTTTGATTTTGCCATCCTCTGAGGCTGAGAGAGTGTGACTTGCCCGAGGGGTTTCCTTGGGCAGATTGTTCAGAGGGGGTTCACCCTTGCCATCCTCTGAGGCTGAGAGAGTGTGACTTGCCCAGTGAGGTTTATTTTACACCCAAGCAAGGAACCAAACCCTGGTCATCCTCCACTGCTGCCTCTTGCAGCACTTCCTCAGATGCATCTAGGTGCTCCAAAATATGTCTTTGAATTCTATTATTATTATTATTATTTGAAAGAAAGAAGTTGGCAGCATGAGCTTTCCTAAAGTCTGCTTCCTCAGATGCATTTAGTCTCAGAGGTGCAACAAGATCTCTATAAGGATGTATATTAATGTTTTTGAAATAGATTATTTCCTAATGCAGATGCAGAGAAAAGGGATTTCAATCCAGATTATAGATATGAATGAAATGAAACATGAGGCTTGAGGGAGAGATGGAACTCCCAGAATTCCATAGCACTGAGCCAAGACAGTTAAACTGGAGTTAAACTGGATTATCTCCTCAGTGTGGATGCAACCAAGGAGAAGGCAACTGCTACAAAAGGAAGGAGAGATGTAGATGGAATAGATGAGGAGAATGACAAGAGGATGGATGTAGATATATGTAGCTGAAATAGATAAGGAGAATGACAAGAAGATAGATGTAGATGTGGATGAAAAGAATGGGGGCTCTGACACAGAGGACGCTTTGAATTTGGCTGCCAGAAATGGGGAAATAGAAGGGAGTAATAAAGGGGAAGCTGTCATTCCCGTGAAAGTGGAGCCAGGCTCCCTTCTTAACCCCGAAAGTGCAAAAGTTCAGGATGCCTTCAGGGCCCCACTGGGCATGTGCAAGGGTCCCAATTCGAATCGTTGTATCCACATGGTATGCACCAGTGTGGAAATACAATTTGCACTCACTCCGCTTTGCCTGAATCTGCATCACGTGACTTCCTTCGATTCGATTCCTGTCAGTTCGGAAGGGCAACGGAACAGCAACCAGGTATGAAAATACATTCTTGTTATCACGTGAATGTGAATTGCTTGATCCGCAGAAGCCCTGGATCTGAGCTGCAAAGACCCTGTCTGATAAATGCCTAAGAATGGGGAGGGCAGCTATGAAGGAACTAGAGAAGGTCCTAAAGAGCAAAGATAGGCAACTGAGCATGAAAAGCTAGAATCGGACAAGCCACTGTATTCCCCATCACCATGAATGGATGCAAGAAGCGGATAGTGAAGAAAGCGGATAGGAAGAAGATAAATTAATCTGAGATATGGCGCTGGAAGGAAGTGCTGAGGATCCCATGGATGGTCAAGAATACAAGCAAATGGATCCTAGAGCATATCAAGCCAGACATCTCCCTGGGAGCCAAGATGACTAAACTGAGGCCGTTGCTCTTTGGCCATATCATTGGAAAAGACAATAATGCTAAGGAAGGTGGAGGGAAGCAGATAGATAGAAAGGTGTCATGGCCAGCCAAGAGCCGGACTCAGAGGATGAGGAGGAGGAGGATGTAGCTCCTCGAGTGCAAGGGGAAGTTGTGGCTACACCAGGTGCTAATCCTGCTCTGCCAGATCCCAGCTGCGACCTCTCAGCCCCAGAGGAGGAGGCTCAGCCAGGTCCTAGTGCTGGAGGGATTCCTCCTGAGGCTCAGCAGCCCAGTGGTGACTCTGGGAAAGAGTCAAGCTTGGAGGTGCCTTCCTTTAAGCAATGCAGGGCTGAGAGTGCTTGCATGCATTGGTCCAGGAGAATTGCTGAGAGACAATTGGCTGGCACTGAGAAGAGCGTCTCCTACTTAAACACCTGGGAGAGGCTGATGTGGTGCCAGAATTTATTGCCGTGTCCTTCTGTGCAATTAATGTCAGCACTGGCTCCTTGCTCCCTGGAACCCTTGACTTTGGACTGGACTCTGGTTACCTTCTGGCTGCCCTGACCTTGGACTGAGCTGACTTCTGTGGACTCTGGACTCCTGACCTTGGCTTTGTTACTGGGGTGCTTCTTGTGGACTAACCAAAAGGTCTGTAGCCTGCCTTTTAGCTCCTTTTTTGTTAAACAATCCTTATCAGCAATTGTTTGGACTTGTGCTGGCCATAGTCCAGGACAAAAGGCTCATAGAATCATGGAAGAGACCCCAAGAAGGGCCATCCAGTCCAACCCCATTCTGCCATGCAGGAACTCTCAGTCAAAGCATCCCCATTGACAGATGGCCATCCAGCCTCTGCTTAAAGACATCAATTCTTTTGAGGTGTGAAAGGCTGGATGGACTCTATAAAAGAGGTCACAGATATGACTTTACAGGAACTAAGTGGAAGGCAAGGAGTCTTGGAGATGTCTCATCCACAGGGTCACTATGGGTCCAGATCAACATCAGGCCAGTTAACAACAAAAACAACAACAGGTCTGCAACTTTTCCAACCCCTGTTTAGGACTTCAATAATGGAATGTAATTTGAGATGAAAATGAACCCTAGACCAAGGGCAGGCATCTCTTTGGGGGTGGGGGTGGGGGTAAGGATTCACACTGGATACTCAGAGGACCTTTGAGGTACATACCTTTCACCTCCAGACCTCAAAAGGATTGAAGTCTTTAAACAAAGGCTGGATGGCCATCTGTCAATGGGGATGCTTTGATTGAGAGTTCCTGCATGGCAGGTCATTTCCTTTGGGGAAAAGAGTTTGGAGCCTAGAAGTTTAGCAGGAAATAAATAATATTAATTATTATTATTATTATTAGAATTTAATAATAATAGGGTTTGGGAAACAATGCTGTTGTGTTAAAAAACCACAAATGAATTCAAGACTGAGAGGAACTATGCATCTGCACTGTAGAAATAACCCAGTTTGATGCCACTTTAACCGCCATAGCTCAATGCTTTGGAAATCTGGGTTTTGTAGTTTTGTGTCAGTGGCACCACAACAAACCACAAACCAGGATTCTGTAGTTTTGATCCGTGAAAGTTACAGTAGTGTCAGACTGGGTTATTTCTGCAGTGCGGACGCAGCCTATGATCCCCTTCTTCAAACATTTGGAGGGAGGCCACATGGAAGGCGGAGCAAACTTGTTTTCTGCTCTTGCAGAGATCAGACCATGGACCAATGTACTCGGATTATAAGAGATTCCCATTAAACGTTAGGAAGAAGCTCCAGGTGGTAAGATCTGTTCAATGGTGGGTTTTGGATGGCATCTAACCATGGCCCAGAATTCCCTGGAAGGAAGAACACAGAAGCTAAGAGCAGCTGCAGCGGTTTGCTTTTGCCTGAGGCCCTTGGGAAGGGAAAGAGACTTTATATATCCCTTCCTCTTCTGTCTGTTCTTCCCATATTGCTTCATTTGCACAATTGCGTGTGATAACCATTCCTACTTTAAATGCGCTTTAATCTCGACATCAGCCCCAGTGTGATGAACTAAATAGTTGAAGACATCTCTCTAGGCTGAGAAGGGCCGCCTGGGATCGAACTCGCAACCTCAGGGCTGCAGTACCGGCGCTTAACCACTGCGCCACCAGGGCTCCTTCCCTTTCCCTCTCACTCAGACTCAGTTCCTCTCGCTGGCCCTTTAAGGCGCTTCCCTTTGCTTTCTTCGCTCTTTAGTCCCAGCGGCGCCGCCGTAGTCGACGTCGACGTCGTCCTCGGCGGCGGCAACGGAGCAAGGTGAATGGGCGGGGCGAGGGGCGGAGTGGTAGGGACGGCGCAAGGTGATTGTGCGGAGAGGCGGTGATGGCAGAGGGTGAGTGGGCGGGGAGAGGGGCGGGGCAGTAAGGACGGCGCAAAGTGATTGGGCGGGGCAGCCATGACGGCAGCGAGTGAGTGGGCGGGGCGCGGGGCGGGGCGGGGCGGCAGTGACGGCGCAAGGTGGGGGGTCAGATCGGCGGCCGAGGTGAAGCGTGGACCACGTGGGGCGGTGGCGGAGGCAGCAGTCTTCGTCTGTCCTTCGAGCGGCGAAGGGAGAAGCAGAGGGCCATGGTCATCAAGGCGGACGAAGGGGCTCCGGCCGAGGAGAAGGCCGAGGCAGCGGCGGCGGCGGCGCCTCAGAGGGAGGCAGGTGGGTCTGGCTCTGGCGGGGCGAAGGCTGGAACCGCCGCCTCTCGCCTAAGGAGGCCTTGAGGGCGCCTCGGTTGCCTTCAGACGGGGGCCATAACCGCCGAGGAGGGCAAGGAGCCACAAAATGGAGGACCTTCCTTCAGTTTAAGGCTTCCGTCATGCGCCTTCCTTGGTGGGTTTCTTCAGAAGGGTGGCTTGTTTGTGGCTCTTGAGGCTGAGAGAGTGTGACTTTGGGCCCAAGGCCCAGTTGCTGCGTGCCTCTTAGTCATCTCTGACCCACGGCAACCCTATCCTGGGTCTTTCTTGGTAAGTTTCCTCAGAGGGGGGCTCTGCCATTGCCTTCCTCTGAGGCTGAGAGAGTGTGACTTTGGCCCAAGGTCGCCCGGTGATTCGAACCTGGAGCCAAGAAATCAAGAAAACCTTATGAGGGTCGCCAAAGGTTGGGAAGGACAACAACAACAAACAACTCCCTCTGAGGCTGAGAGAGTGTGACTTCCCCAAGTGGGTTTCCATGGCCAAGCTGGGACTCGAACCCTGGGCCGTCGTCCGACGCTCAAAACGGCCACGCCAGGCTGGCTTTAGAGGCCAGTAGCCCAGTGGTTCCCAAGCTTTGGTCCTCCATGTGTTTTGGACTTCAACTCCCAGAAGCCCCTGCAGGCTTAATCAACTGTCAGGAATTCTGGCAGCTGAAGTCCACAGAGTTTGGTAATCTCTGCGCTCTGAGCAGTCATTCCCAGACCTTGGCCCTCCAGGAGCTTTCGACTTCATCTCCCAGAATTCCTGACCTGGCTGGGGCTTCTGGGAGTTGAAGTCCAAAACATCTGAAGGACCAAAGTTTGGGAATCACTGCCCTAGACAGTCGTTTATGATTTAATGAATGCAGTTCACCTGCATTTTGGTAAGCAGCACACGGTCAATAGTGGCTTGACTTTGTGACTCTGGAGACCAGGATTCGAGTCCCAGCTTGGCCATGGAAACCATTGGGGGACCTTTGACAAGAAGTCACACTCTCTCAGCCTCAGGGGAAGGCAATAGCAAGCCTCCTCTGGACAAGTCTTGCCAAGGAAACCCCATGATAGGTTTGCCATAAGTCAGAAACAACTTGAAGACGCACAGCAGTAGCAAAATCTAGATCTGGAGAAGGTCTTCTTAGGCCCGACCTATGCTTTCATGTCCAGCTTTGGCAGAGAGTGGCTTAAGTAGGCCCTATGGAGACCCCTGGCGCCGCAAATAGGGCTATAAGCATGCAGTGCTCAGAAGACCTTGAGCTTTTCTCATGCATATTGTCCCCGGTCTGTCTTCCCTCAACCACATACGTGAAAAAGCATGTTCCTGAGCTGTCTTTTCTGCAGTCGCTGTGTCCAACCTTCAAAGGTATAGCCGCATTAGTCTGTAGAATCAGAGATCTTGGAGCCCTGGGGGTGCAGTGGTTTAATGCCTGTACTGCAGCCACTTACTCAAAACCATAAGGTTGCAAGTTTAAGACCAGGAAAAGGGCTCAAGCTTGACTCAGGCTTGCATCCTTCCGAGGAGGTCGCTAAAATGAATACCCAGATTGTTGGGGGCAAATCAGCTGACAGTTGTAAACCGCTTAGACACTGCTTAGGTGGTATGAAGTGGTATAGAAATGAAATCGAGCTTTGAGATTAACAGAAAGAAAGATGTTGGCAGCCTGAGCGTTCCTAGACTTCAGCCTACTTCCTCAGATGCGTTCAATACTAATCCTTTTAGCTAAGAGAACACTTCTCTAGAATTCTCCAAGTGCTCCAATGCAACCCTATGGGCAACACGCAGCAGGAGTTGACCATAGAATCACGTTGGAGGACCTACAAATGCCCAGAGTAGTGTTTCCTCTAGGTTCTCCAGTACAACATTATGGTCAACATCCAGCAGAGTTGCGCTTGGAGGACTTAAAGGATTCCCAGAGAGACCATATTAATCAAACCCACAAATCATCAAATGTGCAAAAGTCAAAACTGCAAATGTGGATGGCCAACTGTAATTGGAGGGGATTTGTATCCTTACCTGGTCAGTCCTTTTTCCTCCCATTCCCTCCCTCCCCTTCATTTTGGGTGCATAGAAAAGTAAATGAGAACCAGTGTGGTTTGAGCATTGGACTATGACTCTGGAGACCAGGGTTCGATTCCCAACTTGGCCATGCGCATCCATTGGGTAACCTTGGGCGAGTCACACTCTCTCGGTCTCGAAGATGGCGGTGGCAAACCCCTCCAAAGAAACTTGCCAAGAAAACCCCATGAAGTCGGAAACGACTTGAAGGCACTCAACAAGAACAGAAAGGTAAAACTGGACCCGTTGCCGCTGTCTCCTTCCTTTTGCGCACACTGAGGATTAGCAGCTTTATTGTAATCACGCTGAAGGATAAATTATTCCTGTCCCAGGTCTCATTCTGAGGATCCATATTTTGCAAGGTGAGAAGATCAGCAACACCACGAGACATTTTCCTAAGCCTGACGGTAGTGACCTTTGGCCAGGTCCAGCCGGCTTTTGCCCGAAGCTCTTTCCAGGCCTAAATTTCTGACCCCTGTGTAACCTTCCTTGGAACAGACTCTATCTTGGACTCTTTGCTTAGTGAGGCCTTATTTGTTACTATTATTATTTGGCTAGCATACCTCTTTAGGAATCTGCTATTCTCCCCAAAACGATTTGTTTGGCAGTAATGTTTTTAGCCTTATGTTATCCAGGTTTTTCTTAGGAGAACAATCTGGATAACATTCAGAAAAAAATATGGACAGCATTTTACTTACTTAGGTGCCATACAGACAGGCCAAAATAATGCTGCTTCGGGGCACTTTGGAGGTATGCTGTTTAAATGATACATGTGTCCTAAGAGTCCGGAAGCCATGCCAAAGTGATGCTGCAGTCCTAAGGAATGGAGTGTGGCTTTGGTGAAGCTTCCGGACTCTTAGGACGCATGCATCATTTAAACAGCATACCTCCAAAATGACCTGAAGCAACTTTATTTTGGCCTGTCTGTATGGGGCCTTACTTACTTACTTCATTTATGTACTGCTTCCAAAAAGGTGCTGTATGGGTTGATGTTTCCTATCCTAGTTATATGTACAAACACAGCCAGCCCTCCATATCTACGGCGTCAACCATCCATGGCTTGAAAATACTCCCAAAAGATATGGTTTCCAAGAATCAAACCTTGATTTTGCTATTTGATACAAGGGGCTACGTCATTGTATTTCATGGGACTTGAGCATCCATGGATTTTGGTACCCACAGGAGGGTCCAAAATCAAAACCCAGCAAATACCAAAAGCCCGCTGTATAGACAGTGGTTCTCAATCTTTCACCCTCCGCATGTTTGAGACTTGAGCTTCCAGAATCCCTAGCCATTGGCCAAGTGAGCCTGGGCTTCTGGAAGCTGAAGTCCAAAACACCTGGAAGATCATAGTTTGAGAACCCCTGGTGTAAACAACATGGGGTGCCCATATCCTTTGGGGTGCCTGTTTAGAAACTTTGGGGTGTTTGACCATAGCTCCTGTGTAAGACATCTTAGTCTGAGAAAAACCATACTTAAATACATCTTTTCACAGGATGCCACCCCCATACTAAACTCTTCGCCATTTTGCAAACAGACCTTCCTCCTCCATTCAGGCTTGTCTTCTGATTGCCCCCATGTTGGTTGGATCCTTCTCATTTTAGGCTGCATCCACATTGCTGAAAAAATCCGGTTTGACACAACTTTTAACTTCCATGTCTCATTGCTATAGAATTCTTGGAACTTATAGTTTGTTGTGGTGCCAGAGTTCTCTGACAGAGAATGTTAAATGTCTCGCAAAACTACAATCCTCAGAATTTCCTAGCATTGAGTCATGGCAGTTAAAGTGGTGTCAAACCGGATTATTTCAGCCATGTGGATGCAGAATTAAAAGAAGATGGGAGATGATCCAGAGATTGAATGTGATGTCTCCGGGAAGACCATATGTGAGTTGTCCCCAGCATCTACTTCAAGGTCGGCTTCCTATCTAGATGAAGCCTTGATTCACGAATGCAAATAAGGAGTTGGTATAGAGTGACATATACTACTAATGCCTCCTTTGCATAGTGCCATTTTTGGTAGAGTCTTTCTTCAAGTAAAAATTATATGAAAGAGTTCTACATTTGGGGAAATGGCTCCCTTCTCATCATTTCCTCATTCAGCTACATGAATGGAAAAAACATGGTTGTAGAAACAGAGTTCCTTCCTTCCTGACTCCCATTTTCTCCAAGTGGAAAACAAGAGCTGAGGATGGAGATGAACCTATCTACCATTTTTAGAAGATGAAGTAGAGAGAGGGGGCACGTCTCCAAAACCACTTTTGGAATTTGAACACAGGAGAAGGCAATGGAAAAGGTTAGTAGACACTGGCACAGGAGTGGGCATGTGCCCATTGATAGAGGTGTTTTCATGGCTCCTGTGAGTAACTAGAAAGGGCGGCATGTGCTGTCACACTGGTATCTGCCTTTGGTGGCTCTCTTTTTTGCAATGCCCAGAATCTCCCATGACAATTCTGGCAGTTGCAGTCCAAAAAAGCCAGTGTATGTTCTTCTAATACAAATGTATCGAACTGGCTTCAACATTCCTGATCAGTTATAGAGAGGTGTTTTTGTTAGAAGAGAGGGGTTACTCAGTTGAATCCTAATCACTTGTGTGGGTTGTGGGGAAACCTCCAGAAGACTGTTACAGCTTCCAAAGCTGAGCATAGAAAAGTTACTTTTTTAGACTACGATTCCCAACAGGGAATTGTAGTCCATGCTCTCCTCTTGGAGAGCATGAGGAAAATGTGTAGTTGAATCGGTGTGGGTTTGCTTGCTTACAGAATTACTTGTGCTTCCTTTTCAAGCTCTTGAGCAATATAAAATATAGAGCGCGTGTTTTTCTGACGTTAGAGCAAATAACTAATCCATTTAGTAGGGTTTTTGTGGGTCAAAGGCCTAGCAGAACGTTTGAACGGCTAACTAACTGTGAAGCAAGTCTGGTTGAAGGCCGTGTCTGAACTCTGAAGGTTAAGTTGTGGCCAGGGTGTGTGTGTACATGTTGCATGTTACGGTGGAGTTACTCCTGAATAGAGCAGGTATAGCAGGACAGCGCACTAGGGTTTCAAGGTTTGCCTAAAAACAACAAATATTCAAGGCCCTGTTAAACTGTAATTATAGCCACCCCATTTAGGGATTTGGAGACGTAGTAAATATGTATTTAGAGGTGGAGGAATCCCTCTTTACATGTTTGTTAAGGTGTTGCACTGTAACTCCTGACCCTGTTTTCCCTGAAAGCAAGGTGTGTGGCAGGCATTTTGGTTTTGTGTTTCTGAGAGTTGTGAAGGGAAGAGGGTGGTGTTAAGAAGGCGTTGGCTTCTTGTAACTGCCAGAATTTAATTTGGCATTCTTGTCTCTTCCTCTTGCTTACCTAACGGAGTTAGAGACAAGGTGTGCATGAATGTGTGGGACTTGCATATTTAATCTTTCCCTGGGCTGCACAGGGTTCAATCTCTGCCAGGATCTGTTTAATGCCAGAGTGATGTTCTGGCATATGTGTCTTAATAATAAAGTGGTTCCCCTAAACATCTGTAAAGTGCTTTTTGCAGCTGTACACAAGGCACAGGGTATTTTTTTGGTAAAGGGTTGCATTTGCATGAGGGAATATTTGGGGTCGATGACAGAAATGGGTCAGATCAAAGTGAAATGTAGCTGATCCTTTCCGTTTCCCTCTCCTACTGGAAGGATGGATGGATCCTTCTCTCAACAGTTTTGAATATAGCTTGGAAAACTGACTTTTTTGGACTGCAACTCCCAGAATTGTCTTGGGGGATTCTGGCCATTGCAGCATAGAAAATTTACTTCTTGGGTTGCAAGCCCAGAATCCCAAGAGCAATTCTTGGAGTTGCAGCCACCTTTCCAAGCTCTGGTTCTGAATAAATTGCTTGCAACAAACTACTGAATCACAGAATCATAGAGTTGGAAGAGACCGCAAGGGCCATCGAATCCAGTCCCTTGACCCTCTGAAATTGGGCCAGGAGGACCACAGGTTGCCTACTCCCTGCTACAGAGTCTAAAAAGCAGCACATCTGTGCAGATACCATCATTCCTGGAAAATGTAAGTGCCATCACTATTTCAAACTTGTCGTGAGGTTCCTTAGTTACTTTCCTTACATTTTATGGATATGCATGGGTATACATGCAGTGGGGTGTACACAAGAAGGAACTTCTCTATGGGAAGCCTCCAAGTAATTCTGAAGGGGAGAATGGAGTTAGTTTTAAAACCAATACTCTGTTAATGTTGGACCCACTTTCTCTTCTCTCCTGCTCCATCATTCTTTGCCTCATAGGAGGAAGTGGAAAGAAAATAGGAAGGAGAGAGACATGCAGTTTCCCCAACATCTGTCCTGTCCTCTTTTAAAATCACCCTTGAAATGCGTCATCTGGAGGGGAAAAAGTAATTAGAGCAAGCTACAGGTTGAGTCTCCCTTATCTGAAATGCTTAGCATCTTGGATTTTGGAATATTTGCAGTTACGTAATGAGATATCTTGGAGATGGGACCCACGCCTGAACATGAAATTCATTTATGATTTGTACACATATTATAAACATAGCCTGAAGGTAATATCATACATAATGCTTTTAATAATTTTGTGCACGAAACAGTTTGTATGCCGCGAACCATCAGAAAGTAAAGGTGTTGCTATCTCAGCTATCTCATGTGGACAATTTTGGAGGATTTTGGATAAAAGGCGAGGGGACTGGACTGGAGGGCCCTTGCGGTCTCTTCCAACTCTATGATTCTATGACTCAATCTGCATTTTTAAAAATAGCTATTAAACTTTAATGTATTTGAAGAAGTAAATTCTGTTTGTCAGTATATGGGCATAATGGAGATAATTACAGTAGAGGGTGTGTGTATGCGCACACTTGTGCACCAGTCTGTTTTCATGTGGCTACTGGGGGGGAAAAGCCAGTGGTCTAGCTAACTCTGCTTCCCTACCAATTTGAATATATACTTTTATTTTCCAGTGTGGCAAACATTGTGGGAGTAGATAATGGCTTTTCTGCATTGTACAGGTGGGAAAACTGCCAGAGGAGATATTTTTTAACTCCCTGTGTGAATTTGAGGGCTGCAGTACTCTTAGCACTGGCCCACAGGATTTCTCCCCTGCGCCTCAATTCTTAAACAGTGGAAAGTTACATCCAGTTCAGTCTGTGGCCAAATTCAGGCTGAAAGCTTAGCTCAGTCATGACGAGTAAGTCTGTCTCCTACTCCCGCTGCCCTCTGATTTTTGTATTGGATGAAGGTATTAACTTGGTCAAGAGAGTGTTGCTTTGAAATGACAGCTTAATCTGTCGTGACCTGGGAGAAAAGTGGCTAGAGACACCCCAGTGTAGTCTCTATCCTCTTGCCTGCTTACTTGGAAGCAAATCCAACTTCAGTGGGGCCTCTTTCTCCTATCTAGATCACAGCTGTGGAGAAGACAGCCGTTTTTTCAAGCAGATTTGACCTTTAAATCTTGTCTCCCTCTCCCTTCCCCAAAGCTAATCGTCTTCCATGTTATCTCCCTACTTCTATAACATATAATTGCCAGCCTGTTTGACAACAGCCCCCACCTTTCCTACCCCCCCCCCCCCCCCCACAATTGTTAGATCTTTATGGTTGGCTCTTTGGATGGGGAGAGAGAAGCATTTTGCTTGCTCTGGTTTGTTGGACGATGTTGCCCTCTAAGCATTTAAGAAACGAATCTCCTTTTTATCTAACTTGTGCAGGGTTGGGAATATTTTTACACCGAAGGCCTCATGATGTCGGGCATGGCTGTGGCCAGCAGTGGAAGGTGGGGCCAAAACTGGTCATGGTCTCCTCCTCTTTGTCCAGGAGGCTGTCGGGAGCAAGAGTGATTCCTTCACAGACCTTTGCCTGAGTCTCCTAGAGATCTGTATGGATTTAGGAGCATTCATTTTGGAGCTGAGATGCATCTGCCTTCCACGCAGAGGGCCAGCCTCATGGTGGAACATGACATGTGCATACTATGAGCTCTATAGGAATGTACCTTCAGCTAGGTCAGACTGCTTGTCCGTGCAACTCAGGTGTAGGAATGATGTGGCACTGTCACATGTTGAACCACATTGTCCAATATTTCTTATCATTAGCTGTGCTGGCTAAAGCTGTGAGGAGTTTCAGTCCAGCAACACCTTGGTGTAACCCAATATTTTCTGCTCTGACTAGCAATGATTCTTCAGAATCCCAGGCACAGGGCTTTCTTTCCCATCCTCTGTTAATGATCCCTTTATCTAGAGGCATTGAGAACTGAACCTGCAACCTTTCACCTGGAAACTTTATGGTCTTTGTTCATAGGAACCTAACTTATGCAGGGTTGGACCCTTGGACTTTTTAACTCTACATGGTCTGCAACAGAGGTGAGCAGTGTGTGGACAATAGGCCACACCACACTCCCATTCTGATTTTGTGGTTCCCAGAAGTTTCCCTGCCTCAAAAGTCATTGTCTGCTTCTGTGAAGAAGGAGAATTGTGTTCCTGGAAGCCTCTTCCTTTAAAGTAAGGCTTCCTCCACATTCCTAGAAGCTTCTTCTTTAAAATAAGGTTTACTCCATGTTTCTGTAATTCTCTGTCATGCCCATATACTGACAAATAGAATTTAATTTTTCAAATACAGAAAGATTTAATAGCTATTTTTAAAAATACAGATTGACCCCCATCCCTAACACAAAATACTCTAATACCATCTACATGGGTGGCTGAGATAGTGTGCATATGCACGCACACCTCTGTATTACCCCTCAAAGCTTTGGGGCCACAGCTTGAGGCAGTGTGATATAGTGGTTTGAGTGTTGGACTACAAAACTGGAGACTCAGATTTGATTCCCAGCTTGACCATGAAACCCTCTGGGTCTGGGCGTTCTTGGCCAAGTCACACACTCTCATCCTCAGGGGAAGGCAATGGCAAATCTCCTGTGAACAAACCTTGCCCAGGAAACCCGGTGACAGGTTTGCCTTAGTCAGAAACAACTTGAAGGAACACAACAACAAAACACCCACAGCTTTCCCTATCAGGTATGTTTGACAGTAACTCCCATCATCCTCAGACAGCACAACTCCTAGGTGCCAAATTGGTGAAGACTACTGGGAATGCTGGATTTTGAGATCTTAAGGAGAGTGGAGAGAGACAGAAAAAATAATGATTTAATTAGCCCTCATAATGAAAAGTAAATTATCCAGTTATTGGAGCCGGAGGACCCAAGAAGAGTGAAAGGAAGGTGGAATCCAGGAGCAGAGATTGTAAGGGAAGAGTGTCTCTGAGGAATAAGCTGTTGAAAGCCAAACCTTATCTTTCCCCACTACAAGTCCCAGAATCCCCAAATAGCTTGTAGTCCAAAATTGGAGGGGAGAGGTTTGGCTTTCAACAACTTATCCACAACCAGCTTGGGGATTTGGACTCTGTCCAGAATTACAGTGGGCCTTTGGCATCTTCTGGGGTTTGGTCCCAGGACCCTCTGTGCATACCAAAATCCTGTAGATGCCAAGTTATTTTCAATCATGGATGCTTGAAGCCATGGATTAGAAATCTGTGGATATGGAGGTCTGACTGTATAACTTAGCCCTAAGTTCTATGTACAGGGGGACAAGGTGGAGCGGTTGGGTTGGCTTAAAGCAAATTTGCAAGTATGGCTGATTTTGTGGCTTTGAATGTTCATGCCAGATTTTTAATTTTTGGAGCGGTGGTGGTGGTCTGAAGGCATTTGGTCCACCTGGCCACGTGGTGGGCATCACTTGCACTGCAGCTGCTGTTCTCTCCTGGTTTCTCCTCCTTCCGTTTCCCTTTTTCCTCTACACCTCCTTCCTCAAGGTCACCTTCATACTCCTGGGTGCAATTACTGCACAGCCAATCCAAGCTGAGTGGGAGGGCTCTATGATCTCAGGATCCTTTAAGGTGTCCCTTTGTACCTTTTTTATATTAATATTATTCCTTGGCTCTCTTTCCCTTCTTCCTTAAAGATTGTTTTTTAAAACCAACTTTCCCTCTTTGATGGCATGCCTGTTACATAAAGGGCTTGTCTGGAAGTGACTGATCTTATTTTGGGGAAATCCTGCTGCCCTTGGGTGGTCATTGCAAGCCGGATAGGAAGGATTCCCTCCTTCCATCTCCTTTCCTCCCCCCAATTGCACATGGGCATGAGTTGGCCGTGGCCCAAATCTATGGAATGTGGCTCAAAGGGAACATTTAAAGAGGCAGGCATGCTGCTTCTCCCACTCTTCTGCCCCCCTTTTGCAGCCTCTTAATTCTTTCACACTGTGAGTCTGACTCATTTCAAAGACGATGGCAACTGATGGCAGGTATTCATCCCATCTGATCTTGAAAGTCAAGCAGGGTCATCCTTGGTTAGCACTTGGACGAGAGGCCACCAAAGAATACCAAGGGGCTGTAGGCTGTATTTCAGAGGAAGGAACTGGCAAAATTATCTCTGATTATTTCTTGCTTAGGAAAACCTATGATATTCATGGAGTTGCCTTACTGGTCTGCGTCACTATTGTGTCCTATCCTGTCCTATATTAATTTGCAAAATTTTAAAACAATGTTCTTCAAACCCATCTTTATCTACATATTGTCATTTTCTTTCTTTCTTTCTTTCTTTCTTTCTTTCTTTCTTCAACACACACTCTTTCTCATCTAAACTTGTATATTTTAACTGAATGCTTTAATTTTGGGTCTAAGGACTGTAATAAATTATGAATGAATGACTTTCTTCTTATGTGCTGTAAGCTTTATTTCAGACAATACAAAATCACCTTAGGGGATTCCTTGCTTAAGAAAACCCTATGAAACACATAGGGTCGCCATAAGTTGATAGGCAACTTGAAGACACATATATACTCACACACATACCCCTTGTGTGCCTAATGCTTTTACACAGTTGAAGTCTCTTTTGTAGTGTTTAGAGTTACGGATGTTGGTTAAACACTTGGCTAGGTCTGCTGCCTGATGTTGAAACTTGCGCAGTTAGTTGGCTCAAAGTTTTCTTGGAAGGTAAGTGTTCCTGTGAGTAATTCTAGTTCTACTCTGGAGCATTTTGAATGATGCATGAACTTTTCTTCTGCAGCAGATGCTCTCTGAGGACAGGTGCTTGTGCTGCAGGTGGGAGCAGAACTTGGAACATTACTTTCCCCCCCTCTGGATCACACAATCGACATGGTTGTTGTAGTCTTAAAAAGTAACTTCTAGCCCTTGGTTTGGGAGAAGTCAGATGAATGCCACATCTTCAAAACAGCCTTCTGTAAACGGCCATCCTCTGGCTGTTTGTAACTACAACTCCCATTACATGCACACATTGCCATCATGGTCGGGGGTAAAGCCCATCTCCGAAGGTATACAGTATTAGCTTTCCTCCCTCTGCTCTCCAGTTTTGGAAGCACTTATTTTAATTATATTTACTTTAAAGCAGGGATAGGCAACCTTCGGCCCGTGGGCCGGATGCGGCCCGGCAAGGCCTTGGGACCGGCCCCAGCCCGGTCCTGCCGCCGATTGCCGCCAGGGCCTTTGGGGGGCAATTGTCTATAGAAGCCTCAGAAACATGCATTTATATTAACACTTTTTAAAAAATCAGCAAATTTTTTCGCGTGTCCTTCATTTTTTTAAAAAAAGTGTCTTCCATTTGAAAATTTTGTCCTACATTTGTCCTGGTTTATTTATATATTTATTTTTTTTTTAATTATTTAATTATTTATTTTTTGGCTTTGGCCCCCCCAGTTGTCTGAGGGACAGCAACCTGGCCCCCGGCTCAAAAAGGTTGCCTACCCCTGCTTTAAAGAAAGTTTGCCTTTGAGGCAGAGGATTCTTGGGACGATTTACAAGCAACAGCTAATCATTCTGGAAGCCCACAGATTTGTATGCGCAGATAAGTCCCCAGGCTGAGATATGAGACCGGGGGGGTGCTTCCTACGGCTTCTATAGTTACAAGGCTACAAGCCACTGAAAGCTCTGTCTGGTGTGTGTGTCCTCCTGCGCAGGAGTGTTGCAACAAGGAAGGTAGGGAGGTTCATGTATGCTGCCTTAATCTCATTGGAGCAAAGGAATATATGTGTAACTAATAAATCAGGGATGTGGAGCATGTGGTCAGTGGTGATACACACACACATACATATACACATATACACATATGTGTATAGACACATACATACCTAGTGAACTCTTAGTATCTGCTGGGGTTTAATTCCAAGACCCCCTGTGGATACCAAAATCTGTGGATACTCAAGTGCCATTAAATACAGTGGCATAGTAAAATAGTGTCCCTTAAGTACAATGGCAAAATCAGGGCTTGCTTTTTAGAAATTACATATTTTAAAAATGTTTTTCAAGCCATGGATGGTTGAATCCATAGCTAAAGAATTCAGGGATATAGAAGGTTGACTGTATTTGCAAAGCGTAGGCGTGCATGCGCGCACATATTGTAGCACATCATGTCTGAGGAGAGCTATAACCACTTACGTTGAAGTGGGAACAGAGCTTGGAAATCAACCATCTTTGGTAAAACCTATAGCATCATCACCATCAGCATGGCTGTTGTAGTCCAAAGATGTACAGGTTGAGCTAATGCCCTGGTGGCGCAGTGGTTAAATGCCTGTACTGCAGCCATTCACTCAAAACCACAAGGTTGCGAGTTCAAGACCAGCAAAAGGGCCCAAGCTCGACTCAGGCTTGCATCCTTCCGAGGAGGTCGCTAAAATGAGTACCCAGACTGTTGGGGGCAAATTAGCTTACTTGCTGTTCACCGCTATAATCTTTGGAATAGCGGTATATAAATAAAACATATTATTATTACTAATATTATTAATGTCAGTTGGACACATGAGTCTCTGGGAACTGTAAACATGTCAACTGCCGTAGTGTATTCCTGAGGTATGTGCAGTTGTGGGGTTTCTGCATCACATCAGCACTCTTGTAACTTGGTCCCTTGGACTGGTAGCTACTGCCTTCAACAGCAGACCTATGCAGTGTATGAGAAAATGTGCATGTAGTCACTGAAAATGGTATTTAAAACTTCAAATACACAGCCATTGGAAATGATTTTTAAAGCTTCAAACACACAGCCACATTAATAAATCAATATAAGAAAACTAGAAAGCATTTCAGACACCACACCTTTGTGACTCCTTTTAGTATGTCTGTCAAGAGTCTAGTTTTCATGGCTTTGGAGCAATGGATCTGGCACCCACATTTTCAAATTTTATGACAACAGGCAAAGTTGGACTGCAGCTCCTATGATCCCTTACCATCAATTATGGTAGTTGGGAAATGTGGGCAGAAGTATATTAAGAGGGCCACAGTTGCCCACCTTGATGATAAGATGATAATAATTTCATGTAATTACTATATATACTTATGTATAAGTCTAGAAGTTTAGATTTAAAAGTTGACCCAATATACTTGAGTCGACTTATTCATGGGTCAGTGTAAATACTGTACTTTAAATTGTGTGTGTGTCTATATCTATATCTTTCTATCTAAACCCATCCCCTGGTGAAAGGTTTAATTTGCCCTAGAAGCACTGACCACCTCCTACTCTCTCATCCATCCAGCCTTTAGTATGAGTACAAATAGTTATACCTGCTGGAGTTTTGTAAGTTCTTTGGCATTGTTTTCCTTTGCTTCGTCCTTTACATTTTTCATTGCATACCCCTAAGTCAGTGATAGTGAACCTTTTTGAGGCCGAGTTCCCAAATTGCAACCCAAAACCCACTTATTTATTGCAAAGTGCCATGTCCCTCTTGCTTTCTAGTAACAAGCTCTGGCAGACTCTGTGTTGGGACGATGGCACATATGCCCACAGAGAGGGCTCTGAGTGCCACCTCTGGCATGTGTGCCATAGGTTCGCCATCACTGCCCTAATTTTTACTCTCGATTTATCCAAGGGTCATATCAAAATCCATAATCTTGGCCTCCAAACCTGCCCTCAATTTATACATGAGGTCGACTTATAGTTGAGTATATACTGTACTTCTTCTCATTAATTTATTTTCCTCCATTTATAGAGAACTTGAAGAGCGTTTGCCCATTCTGTTATGTGTGGTAGTAACTCCATACCCAGCTTCATGGTTTGAAAGAGCTTGGAGCGTGTGTTCTTGCTCCAACTTGTTCATAACAGGGCTGGCATGGCTGCTGCAAAGGAAGAGTAGCCAAAAAGTGCTGGGGGTGTGCTTCTGTATTAGTGGGGACCATTGTAGGAGCATGTTTTCTCTTGGCAGCGGTTGGGAGACAAAAATCATCTCTGTGTCAGCATTGGCCTGTTTCTCTGTTTGCCTGTTCAGAGAATCTGGTTTTGCGAGCAGAATTGCTGGAGGGATTTAGGGTCTGGTGTGTGATGCTTGGCAGCACTGGCAAGAAGAGACTTGCGTATGGGTCCTTACCAGGAGCTCAGTTTGTGCTACCAATTAGTGTTTGGTGCCTGCCAGCTTAAGTAGATTGTGGGGAAATGCTTTTTTATTTCTTTTCCGTTCAGGGCCTGCATTCCCATGGGGATGATCCATCAAGGAACAGAACAAAAAAAAAAAACCTGGAAAGCACGTATTCGCAGTAGAAGAATGAAAGGAAACAAAGTCCCACGTGCTTTCCAGTTCCAGTGGACCCTCCAAGTATCTGAATACAGTCGGAAGTCCCGTTGTCCCTAATGGTAGTGTGGCATGTGGACAACTGCATGCAGGCACCACCATTGGGGACAACAAGGCTTACCATCTGCGGAGGGTCAAATCCGCAGATGGCTAGGTCCCACTGTACATCTAAAACTCAGAAGTGTATTAGAATACATCTTATGAAGTAGACTGAAGTCTAGGAAAGCTCATGCTGCCAACTTCTTTCTCAGTTAGTCTCAAAGGTGCTACAAGATCTCTGTACATACTGATTCAACAGACTAACACGGCTGTATCTTTGAATACTATCATGTGGGATTTGGTCTGCTTTCATTCTTCTGTGGTGAACCATCAGGGGCCAGATAGCATCAGTGAGCAAGGCAAAGAGCCAATAGTTGGTAGGACCCCTCTCCTAACACTTCCTTCAGTGCCTCCTCCTTCCTTCGACACTTCTTTCTTCCACTCTTTCTCTGGCACTCTCTCTATTTCACCAGTCAAAGTGCTACAGAGCGAGGGAAGACATATTCCAGAGCTTTGAGTGAATAGTTAGTAGCAGCCTTTTGAAATTAAACTGGGGCTGTATGTTGCAGTTTTCCAGAGGCTAGATCAGTGGTGGCGAACCTATGGCACGACTGCCGGAAGTGGCACTCAGAGCCCTCTCTGTTGGCACAAACACCATCACCTCAGCACAGGGTTCGCCAGAGTTTGTTACTAGAAAGTCAGAGGGACATGGCACTTTGCAATAAATAAATGGGTTTGGGTTGCAGTTTGGGCACTCAGTCTCTAAAACCTTTGCCATGACTGGGCTAGATGTTGTCAAGTTGAGTTGCATAATAGGATGGTATGGAATAAAACGGGTGTTTGCAAAAAGTTTTAAGTATTGCTCCCTCTGTGGGATTTAGGGATGCTGTAGGGTCACTGTAAATTAGAAACAACTTGAAGGTACACACAACATATGAACCTGTCATAGGGTTTTCTTAACAAATTTCATCAGAGGGGTTTGCCATTGCCATCCATTGAGGCTGAGGGAGTGTATGGTTTTTCGTTGTATGGTTTTTAATTGGTTTTTAGATTGTGAAATTGATTGTATGAAATGTTTTAGTATACTTTGTATTGTTTTTTAAACTGGTATCGTGCGTTTTTGTATTGTAGTGTTTTGATGGTGATTTTTGTAAACTGCTGTGATCTGCAAGGAATAGCGGTATAGAAATAAAATTTCATTCATTCATTCAGTGTGACTTGCCCAAGGTGGGTTTTTATGCTTGAACAGAGATTTGAACCCTGGTCTCCAGACCAGACCAGACCAGAAAACAGGCGCGCACACACACACTTTTTGAAGCTCTCCTGTAGTGCCTGCCAGTCAAGTGGGTTGACAAGTAACACTGGTTTTTCTGCTTTCGGATGTTGAGCTGAGTGCCCAGCTCAGCAAAAGGTATGAGTTTGCAGAATGTACACTCTCTATGCCCTAGAAGAAGTACATGTTTTTTAAAAAAGATTACAACCTTTCAGGGTGTCAAATGAATGCTTTCCAGCCAAACGCATTAAGAGAGGTGCCTATGAGTTGTTGGCACATCTTTCATAACCCATTCTTTTGATATTTTGTGTTTGTGAGTGTGGATTGAAGAGGGTGCTAACCTCTCCTTGCGGAACCTATTAAGTATTCCATTGCAAAGTTATGTCAGCAGCCGTGGTTCTCCAGATTGTTTTTGGACTGCAGCTTCTATCAGCCCCGGCTAGCATGGCCAGTGATCATGTATGTTGGGAGTTGCAGCCCAGCAACATCTCGAAAGCGACAACTGCTCACCTCAACATGTTGTTCAAATGTATTTGATTAAATACATTCAAATGTGTTTAATAGAATATACAGTAATTTCTTAGAATGTGCAAACAAATCTAAACCTTTCATTGAAGCACAGTAGCATCCAGTTTCAAGGGTTGCTCTCCTTAGGTCCAAAGCAGTGATCCCCAAACTTTGATCGCCCAGATGTTTTGGTCTTCAGCTCTCAGTATTCCTGACAGTTGGCCAAGCTGGTTGAGGCTTCTGGGAGTTAAAATCCAAAACATTTGGAGAGCCAAAGGAGTATGTTAACTTGTAAAAGCTTAGTACTACTAAAACAACTTCTTGTTTGAGTAGGGAGGGTTTGTTGTTATTGTTGTTTTGATGCACACATGCTGCAGAACAAGTGTGTACTGGAAAAGTCCTATATTGTGTCCTAAATCTGTCAGAAATTTAGGGTTTTTACTGCCCCAGGGAAAAGATTCCCAAACATAAGTGCACCTGCTGCAGTTTTATCACACTGACTGCAAGTAAGAATATGGCCTAAGTACCCTAAAGGCACCCAATCCCATCCGGTCTTGGAAGCTAAGCAGGATCAGCCCTGGTTAGTACTGGCATTGGAGACCACCAACAAATACCAGTGCTGTAGGCTATATGGAAACTGACAAAACCACTTCTAAGGATTTGTTATCTCCCCCCCCCCCAAAAAAAAAAAAAAAAACCCTGTGAAATTCACGATGTCAAAGTCCACAGGTGACCTGAAGGGACATAAACACACAACTTTACAGAACTTGGAAGCGTTCCTACAACTCACAGAATTACCTAGCTGGCAGTCAGGGGAATCTAAAAGTGCAGTTGCCAAATCTATACATCCATTTTATTTTATTTTATTTTGGCTACAAAGGCCCAGGAACCGCCAGTTTAAAACTCTGGGAAGTGCAAACCTCTTTATTATCTGGAGCATGAGAACCAAGCACTCTGCCAACCACTGACAGCTTAGAATGGCTGAAGTCTTTTCAAATGAAGCCAGTCTCCAGTTCTCATCTCCTATTCTCCTTCCTCCTTTGAAATAAAGAGTAAAATATTCCCCAACACTGGCTCTATAGTTTAGGGAAAAAGCTACTCACTGCTTCTGCTAATTTCTTCCCTGGTCCCTTGATCCTTGGAATTTAGTTTTGGGCCTTGAGGATTTAGCATCCAAATGCAGTGCACATGATTGCTTGCTTGTTCTTCATGTGGACTGATCCAGAGTAGTAGTTATGGCTTGCGTTCATAACATGTACAGTATGCCCTTGGTACCTATTGGGGTTTCGTTCCAAGACCCTCTGTGGATACCAAAATCTGGATGCTCAAGTCTCATTAAATACAATGGCATAACAAAATGGTGTCTCTTACATAAAATGGCAAAATGAAGAGTTGCTTTAGGAATTTATATATTTTTTGGAATATTTTCAAACCGTGGGTGCTTGAATACATGCATAGAGAATCTGTAGATACAGAGGACCAACTGTAGTAGAGCAGGACAACCCTAGGAGGTAGACAAGACTTAGAGGGCATTCATGTTCATATTTTTGTCCCAAGGAGATGTGGACCGCCACACTGATGTTTGTTGGGTTTGTTGTTCCCATTTTGTTTTGGGCTTGCAAATTCTTCAACTCCTTGTAACCCCTTGTTATTGACACATGCAATTGTTTCGGATTAAAATGGAACTGCCTCCCTTTCAAGGAGAAGCAATGATTCAGAGTGATCTGCATCGATTCAGAAGCTTATTCATACTGCTGACAACGCGGATCTTTCAGGAAACTAAGAGGGAGGAAACAGTTTCAAATCTCCCAGGTTAAGTGGTTTTTTTTGCCAGCCCCCCAAAGACATGCATTGAGTGCATTCAGGACATGTGTGAACAAGAAAAATTCAACCTGGATTCATCCCAGATTATTTTCATGGTGTGAATGGGACCTGAGAAAGAATGTTACTGGCCCAAGATGAGCCAGTGAGGGACTACTAGAATCTGGCTCACCCGGGCCCCTCTCCAACCAGTATACTACTGAAAGCTTTTTATCTGCAGGGTGTGTGTAGATTTTTTCATGTGAGTTCTTATTTATCATTAGAACATAAGATACAGATATAGTTTAATAACTGTGAATAAGCCCAGGCACAGTTTTGGTAACTGTGGGCTTCAGCCCACTTTCTGCATCTGTCCGTTAATGCTTTTTCCTCTTGGTCTGTTTTGTATGGAGAGCTGTGCAGACATCTAAGTATACTTCACTTGCTATTGCAGCTGACCTTGATTCTGTCGTTCAGTGTTTGTTAGTAAGTTTGGCAGAGGGGAATGCTTCAGCTGTGGTCCCGTGTTGGTTGGTACAGAGCCCATCCTCGAGACTCTATTTATAACCAACTTTGAAGCTGCCACAGTGCTCTTAGTCCCAGTCTATTCCAGGGTCAAAGAGGAAAAGAAAAACAACACTATTTTCTGGGACTGTTCTCCAGGGCAACAGAGAAGGAAAACCCCAGCTTCTAGTGGCACTCATTCCTGGCATCATACAGCAGGGCAGTCTGCTGGCGTCTTGCTTTTTCGGAGAGACGAAGACTGCAACTGGGAACTCCGGCAGGACTTGCACTGTGGGAACGCCAGGTCTGTTGGATATTGCTGATGTTTCCCCATTATTTTTCTTTCCTGTTTGCCATAGGAGGAAAAAAAGCACCCATGCCAACTCTTGTTACTAGTTTTATTACAATAGAGTCTATGTCTTCTGTGAACTTATCTCAGTCTGCATGCTTGCTAAGACTCTAGGAAAAGAGGAATTGCCATTTTGGAAACCATTTAAGCCTCCAGGCCGTGAACATTTTGAGAGCGCTGCCTTGTATGTAGGCTACACCATTGCTAACCAGCATGAGAAACCTCTACATACACCTGAAATTATGGGAAACACCCTTCTTGCCAATTGCTGCCAGCACATTGCCAGCTTGATCTTCAGGGTGCATGGTGAAGATTCATTGGATGAGAAGTCACCCCTCTTGCTGACACATCCGGCTGTGGCTCAGGAGAGAAGTCCCCAAATCTAAAACAAAATGGATGCTCCTGAAGCTTGCGTGTGCTCACCAAAGTGCTCACACGTTTCCCTTGGCTGTTCATCTTGTGAATGCTTACAGAGTGGAGGAAAAATAGAGAGACCCTTAACAGAGGAGAATAGAAATGGGCAGCCAGCCAGGGGCTCTGATAGCTGTGAAGCCTTTGCAGCGGCTGGACTCCTCCAGCAGTGTTGTGTTCCTGATGACCTTCAGCGAGAATCGACATGGCCTCCAAACTATTCTTGCTCACCTCAAGCCTCCCAGGATTGTGAGGTGCCCAAGGAGCTACTCTCAAGCTTTCAAACAAAGGAGTACAAAGAGACTACAGGACCAGCCAGTGAAACACAGGCTAGTCATGGGATGCCAGCTTTTAGGTTGCACCATTGCCAAGAAACCACGGTGACAAACAGGGCTGTGTGCTGTGAGCCCATTTCCACAGATCAAGCAGTGGTAGCTTGCAGTGGTAGCCACATCAGTTCTGCTTTTGAGTCCAGTTACTTAGGTAGGAATATGGTCTTGGACAGAAGACCCCTGGGTTGCTCTGGAAAGAAGAGCTGGATTGTTCCAGAGGCCACTTTGTGTCCCACAGAAGACCATGAAGGCATGCCTGCAGGTAAAAGACCTTGTTGCTTATTGATGAATTTTAAGATTGCACAGAGTTCAGCAATGCAAACAGAGGATGAGAAGGAAACAAATCTTTACGTCTTGTTTGCCTTTTTAATCAGGCTCCTTAAAAACAAAAAAAGCTAAAACGAAACATGGCAATGAAGCCATGAAATTGCTTGGCCACTATTGACATTCTTGGGCAAACGCAACATCATCATTATTGGTGGCGGCGGCAGTAGTATCAATATTTAAATGTCATATTGCAGGTTGTCGTTTCATGCCTCCCATGTAGAAATGTACATTTTCTGGACATTTTGAAGCTGGGATAAAACAGTCCCCCAGCCCCACTGGGCTGCTTGGGGTAGGAAATGGAAATTTGGGGAATAATTGAAATATGTGCAATGTCTATTTTCAGATGAAACCCAAGCTTGTTTTACGTCTTCAGCAACAGATGTTCAGTATACCATATATACTCGACTATAAGTCGACGTTGTGTATAAGTCAAGGGCAGGTTTGAGGGCCAAAATTATAAATTTTGATATGATGCGTGGATAAGTCAAGGGTAAAATTAGGGGTCTATAACAAAAGATGTAAAGGATGAAGCAAAGGGAAACAATGTCAAAGAACGTACAAAATTCAAGAAGGCATTACTGTTCGCACTCACCCTAAAAGTTGGATGGATGAGAGAACAGAGGAAGGTCAGAACTTCCAGGAGAGATTAGATATTTGTAACACTGAAACTCTTTAATAGTGTGTTATCTTTGCAAGCATGAAGATGGCAGCACCAAGTGAGTGAGAAATACATCTTGGATTTGAGGGTTGTATATTTCCACAGAAGGTTGACAAGACACATACATGAATGTTGTAGATTTAATTTGTGCATTAACATTGGAAACCCTTTTAAATGAATTTTAAAACTCCTAGTTTTACAAATACCAATAAAGACTGAATTGACATATGACTCGTCTTTCTCTCCCCCCCTCCACCTCCTTGTTTTTGTGGGTAGAGTACACACTTGCTTGCACATGGAAAGGTCCAAAGTTCAGTCCCTCATGTTGCTTGTTAGGCGGGTTGGGGGAAGACAGAAAGCAGATGCTAGCAAGAAGCAACAATGGGCTAGAGGGGTCAGTAGTATCCGTTGTATACAGCAGTTGTTTGGGGGCTACAACTTCCATGTTTCCCCTACTCAGCCTTGCCAACTGGATTTTGAGAGTTGCTGTATACCAAAGGATAGTGTTGATCTCACTAGACCATTGTTGCTTCTGGAGACCAGAGTTCGATTCCCAGCTTGGCCATGAAATCCACTGGTTGACCTTGGTCACATGCTCTCACTTTACAGGGAAGGCAATGCTAAACCTTCTCTGAACAAATCTTGCCATGATAGGTTCACCTTAGGGCCTCCATCAGTGGGAAACAATTTGAAGGCACACAACAAAAACAATCTCAAGCTTTGGGTTAAGTCTTTCTGTGCTTTCTAGTCCTTCGCATTTAAACATGGGAATGTGCAGCATTCGGGGCTAGAGTATTTTTGGACGGACTTTGGCAGTATGCATGTTTGCAAACACTGAAACTTGGGAAATATTAGCATTTTCTCTCTCACACACACATGTGCACAGAACTGCATCTAAACACACCATGGAATTCACTATGCATCCCCCTACTCCTTCACCCATATCTCCCATGCGTACTCTCTGGCAATGTGGGTTAATGTTTAATGTTGTAAATTGCATCACAGGCCTTATAGGCTGGAGTGCCATTCAGATGCTTTTTAATGGCTGCAAACAATAGAAAAGCAGATAAAACTCTGTGACCAAATAGTAGGCATTAGAACCTTCATCTTGTTTTAGTGTGTAGCTGAATTTCTTGCAAAGGAAAGTGCCTATTTTGTTCTTTAGAATGGGAAGGTATAGAGGTCTCTATACCTTGTCCAGCCTTGTCACTGGGTATTTGGGGAAGGTTTGCCACTCAGCAGTCCAGGTCCAACACTTGCATATTTCTTCTCCTCCCGTAATCTCAGAAGGAAAAGAAGAGTTGAATTGAGTTTGCAGCTCACTTTGTGGCCATAGCCCTCCTGGACAGAATGTTTAAGTTTAAAACTTTTTACGAAGCATGTGCTGAGACAAGGAATTGCATGCAGCTGACTATAAGGAAAGTGATAAAGAATGGAGTGCTCTGGTCATCTTCTGTGCCCACCATTAGACGCCAAATGAGCTACAAAACCTGGGAAGCCCAGTCTATACAAAAAAGAAGTGGGCTTTTATAAAAAGGTGGATGCTCTCAGTCTCGGCCCCTCTTTTTTCCTGTCATTCCCTATAACAAGGTAGGATAACTTATTTTTGCAAATTTGTACACTGGACAACAAGACATTACCCCATTGTATACAGTACACAGAGAGATCTTGTAGCACCTTTGAGACTGACTGAAAGCAAGAAATTGGCAGCATGAGCTTTCGTAGACTAAAGTCTGCTTCCACAGATGCATCTGAGGAAGTAGACTGAAGTCTACGAAAGCTTATGCTGCCAATTTCTTGCTTTCAGTCAGTCTCAAAGGTGCTACAAGATCTCTACGTACTGATTCTACAGACTAACACAGCTATATCTTTCAGTTCTACTATTGTATACAATGAGACTTGAGCATCCGCAAATTTTGGAAGCCATGGGGGGGGGGGGGTAGAGTTGTCCTAAAACCAAACCCCAGTGGCTAGCAAGGGGCCCACTGTATTTCCATATACATCATGGAATAGTTTGGAGATGGGACCCAAGTCTAAACATAAAGGTCATTTATGTTTATGGACTAGGGGATACAGCCTGGTAAGGGAGCCAAGATAGATGGATATGGAGCCCAGGAAAAGTGATTTTGTCCCCAGAGAGTGACAATCCCTGTCCCTTCACTAGACAATGGATTTCTAAGATGTTTGAATGAAAATAGCTATAGAAAATAGCAAATAGGCTTAATCACAATTGTTCATTCTGTCTGACCAATGCTGGGATCAGTGCAGCATCCTTGGTGATACAAGATGACAGTTGCTCTGCCCTCTGAACAACTCCACACCTGGCTGGCTGGTGCATCAACATCCAGTCTGCTCAATATGGGATGATCCAATCAGGAAGACTTCTTTTTAGCACACATTCTTAGAAGGAGGTAGCTAATCCGTCGGCATTGCATCCAGATTTGGCACCTGGCAATCCGGGTTGCAGTACAAAGTTGGATGTTGTGCCTTCTCACATTCCAAGGGAAACCAAGAGTTGTGTGGCTTACCTTGAAGCACCCGTGGCAGTTGCCAGCAGACATGCCCGGGCAGCCGTACCTCAAACGAAAGGAGCTTCCTCCAAGAGCTTGGAAGCAGCACAGTACAACCAGTGTAGTTACCTCTAAGAATAACTCTACCTCTCTTTGTGAAAAGGGTGTGATGAAGTTGCCTTTTAAAAGTAATTCAACAAAGCTAAATCCTGGTACAACAAAGTAGGGACAAAGTTAAACAACCAACCTAGTTGGTTTCATGGCTGAGTGGGGATTTTAACCCTGATGCAACAACCAGTATTTTCTAGTAAGAATGTTTTTGTTGTTATTGTTGTGTGCCCTCAAGTCTTTTTTGACTTTATGGTGACCCAAAGGAGACCCTTTAATGGGGTTTTCTTGACAAGATTTGTTCAGAGGTTTGCCATTGCATTCCCCTGAGGCTGAAAGAGTATCACTTGCCCAAGACCACACAGTGGGTTTCATGGTCAAGCAAGGATTTGAACCCTGACCACCAGAGTCATTGTTCAATCTTCAAACCATAGCAGCTTGACATTGCTTTAATTGCCATGGCTCAGTGCTATGGAATTCTAGAAATTGTCAAAAAATTGTGGTACCAGAGATTTCTAACAGAGAAGGCTAAATAGCTCATGAAACTACAAACCCCAGAATTTCATAGCATGAAGTCATGACAGTTAAAGCAGTGTTAAACAGTCAGGGTTTCCATCCATTATGCACTTTCTTGGAGACCTTTGCACAGAATCCTGTAGAGCCTGGAAGTTGCACCCACTGATTTTCAACTCCCCTGAAAGTGTGCCATTTCAACTGTGAGATAGTATTTAGATTGGTATATGCTGTACATATACGTGTATAAGTCTAGAAATTTTAGTCAAAAAATAGACCCCAAAACCTGAGCCAACTTATCCATGGGTCAGTGTAAGTATTGCAACTATCTTCTGGTGAGAAGCAAGAGTGAAATCTGTCCTGGAAGCACTAACCCTCCTCTACTCTCTCATTCATTCAGACTTTAGTGTGAGCACAGTTATGCCTGTGGGAATATTGTAAATTCTTCGGCATTGTTTTCCTTGCTCCATCCTTTAGATCCTTTGTTACATGCCCTTAAGTTTTGTCCTTGACTTATCCATAGGTCATATCAAAATCCATAATTTTGGCCCCAAAACCTGTCCTCAATTTATATGTGAGGTTGACTTATAGTTGAGTTGGCACTCCATTTTCGTGGGGGATCAGTTTCGGACCCCCCTCACAAACAGAGGCTCATGCATATTCAAGCTTCATAGGCTTGAATGGGGTGCGCCCCCCCATGCGCACGGACCATTGGAGACTAAGATTTTTGTCTAGTTTTTTAAAAAGGTTTCTGGGGATGATCCCAGAAGGCCCACGCTAGACCTCCCCAAGAGCTGCATGTGGGCTGTGGGCTGTGTGTTCCCACCCCTCCTTTACAACATAAATGATAGTGAGGAAGTAGACCTTTTATGTTTTACCTTTTACATTTTATTTTATGATTGTGTGGTTCTATGTTGTTGGATATTCTTGCATGGCACAGGCTGACACTAGGTGACACTTGTAGTACCTTAAAACTCTACTGTTCTATTTCTCCCCATCTTCATGTCTTTAGGGTGACATGCTTTGTTACCCTACCTGTTCTATCTTTACAACAACCCTGTTGGGTAGATGAAGCTGAAAGTGAATGACTCAAGGTTTTAATATACTTTGTGCATGAACAGTACAGTGATAATATCATCCAGTGTTTGTGTAATGCCCTCAAGATAACTTGAACTCCATAAACTGGGATGGGCAGATTTGGACTTCTGGGGTCTACTTTGTTAGACTTCTGGGGTCTACTTTGTTGGGGCTTTTTAAAAACTTCTACCCCAAGATGGATCAATCAGAGCTGAGTGCAAAACACGTAACACTTGAGATAAAATCATTCTGTGCCCAGATTGTTTTGGACACAGTCTTTGTACATATATACCTGCCTTGTCCCCAAGCTGGCTTCACTTGAGGCATAGAATTTAGGGTGGAGAGGGGAGTCATTGTGTTGCCGTTAGGGATGAAATGGCCGAGGGTGAGTCAGAAAACCTTTGCTGATCCTCTTTAAATCCCCTAGGGCTCTACCAGTACAACCAGCTCTACCTGCTGGTGTTACCTGTTTGCTTGGGAATTTGGGGGCATTGTAGTCCCAAAAAGTAACTTTCCCAGGCTCTGCCATCCTGCCACAAGGCGTTCTCCTTGAAGAAGTGAAGGCGCAACATGGGCGAGGTCTCTCCCTTCCTTTTTGGTTGCAGGTTAGCAACGTTTGTGCAATCCACGGATCTCAGTGGGCATACCGGTTATTGCTGCCCCTGGGCATCAATGTTCGTTCGCTCGCACCCACTTTGTGGTGGTTTTAATTAAAGAGGGCTCTTCAAAACCTGTAATGAATGAGTATTTTTTTAATCCCACCTTCACTGCCAGTTACACTTCTTCTCTTCCTCTGTTGGCTGCTTCTTTTCCTTCCCAAGATGTATATCCACCCCTGGGCAAAATATGGAAGGGTGTTGGTCTGTTGGGCAGAAGCGAAAGAAGAACACCTACTTCTAGCAAGCATCAACCCAAAGAGAGGGAGGGAGGAGAGGGAAAATGGGAATTTGCAAGGAACTAGTTTAAAAGTTCCTTGCCTCCAGTTTTTGGCAAGCTTGGGAAAGTGGTTTTTGTGGGACCACAACTCCCAGTATCGCCAGTGGCCCTTTGGGAGTTGTGGCTCCACAAAAGCCACTTCTCCAAACTCTGTTCTTATATACATGGGGCCCTCTGGTAAATTTGAATTGCTAACTGGTAACCTACACCTAACCAGGCTGACCCTACTTAGCTTCCAAACCCCAGTGGTATCTGGTGCCTTCAGGGTGTTTAGGGTAGGGGCAGCAAATAGTTATCATATATTTATAAAAACACTTACTATAACTAGCCCTATTATCTTCACTCACAACTACCAATACACTACAGGCACCAGAACCTAAGCCCTGGTTAATACTTGGATGGGAGACCACCAGCAAGTGCTGTAGGCTATATTTCAGAGAAAGAAGCTGGTAAAACTATTTTATTCCTTGCCTAAAAAAACCCAGTGAAATTCAGCGAACCCCAACTCTTTTTATCTTTCATAAAACCCAAACCCTCTGCATGCCCAATGGCTGAAACTCATGCACATGATTTACTGTTCTTCAGGTGACAATGTTAGTAATTTTTTCCTTTGGACATGTAGTTCTGTGTAAATTCTACAACAAAGCATCACACTGTCCTGACGGATGAGGGTTAAGTTGAATGAATGGACTTAAATCAGGAATAGACTGATATAACCTAAAAAAGTAGGTTAGGGTCTAATGGTAATCTCTTGGTGATTCCCAGTAGATTGGTAAAATCTTCATATTCCCCATTGTGTTAACAGTAGTGACAACTAATTTGGATTCAGGAGCTAGTTAATTAGTCTACTTAGACAGAGGAAACTTAGGGGAAAACCAGAAAGGGATGTTTGTGTATAAAAGGTGTGCAAGGTCTGTTCTGGAATAAGCTCAATTCCCAGTCTGAGAGCTTTGGCCTTTTCCATTCTTTCAGTAAGCAGTTTTTAATAGTGGGTACTTCTTCATTTGGTGGCTAGGAATCTTTTGATTGCAGTGTTTAATGCTATAATACAGGAAGAGTCAGGAAACCTTTTGTGTATACCACACAAATTTCTAAACATATGTCTTGTCCGCCTTAATCCCCTCTCAAAATACCAAAAAGCACCAAGAACTGTAGCCATGTCATAGAAATCATGTTTTCCCCCAATATATTTTTCAACCCTATAGCATTCTGTTGTAGACGTTGCTTCCAGACCATTACATAACACAGTGATCCCTTGGTATCCACTGGGTTTGGTTCCAGGACCCCCCCCCCCCCCAAAAAAAAATATCCATGGATGTTTGAGTCATACTGTATACAGTGGGGTAATAATTTTGTGTGTGTGTGTGTGTGTGTGTGTGTGTGTGTGTATTGGCTTCCAGTGAGTCCAGCAGTGGATGTTTTAATCCGTGGATAAAGAATCCATGGATGCAGAGAGTTGACTGTATTCAGTGTGTGATATATTTGCCCAAGCATGGCCTGCAATAACAGTGCTTGGTGATCAAGCCCTTTGGGTGTTGCGGAGCTCATGTAGAGGCCTTGAGCCAGTCACAAAATATCAGCCAAGCTTGCATTAGTTGTTGTTTGTTTGGATAAAGTGGAGGGTTGAGTTTCACTAAGGCAAGTGAAGCAGACCGGCCCTACCATTGGGCAGGGAAGAGGTGGCAGGACATGGCAGGCGGCACATTGAACCAGGAAGGTCCCTTCTTCCCACCCACTCCCCATAAACTCCTGCTGCTCAAAGCAGCCAAATTATCTTAATGCATTGCTCACAAAATCAGGCTGGAATTTCATTTTGCCGGGCAAGGAAGAAGTAGCTGAGCACACTGGGGTGTGCAGATTTACCTACGTTTGCAACCAACCCCATGAATTTCATAGGGTTTTTTTAGGAACTGAATACACACAGTTGTTTTTCCCAATTCCTTCCTCTGAAATGGAGCCCACAGCACCTGGTATTTGCTGGCAGTCTCCCATCCAAGTACTAACCAGTGCTGACCCTACTTACTCTCCCAAGATCAGTTGTGTCTGTGTCATACCAATGTTAACTGTCTTGGCTCAGCACTAAACAGGGACGTAGCCAATGGGGGGGGGGTTGTTCTTGGGGTCCAGACCCCCCTTTCCATTAGAAAAATGAATGGTGTGGGCTGCTGTGCCGCCGCGCCCAAGCCCCATTATAATGGTGGCACTTAGTCTGGATCCCCCCTTCCTAAAATCCTGGCTATGTCCCTGCACTAAAGCATCTTGGGATTTGCAGTTTGTTGAGATACTTAGCATACTCTATATGTCAACACTGGAGCTCTGTGGGATAGAATCCTGTGGTTTTACCCAGTTACAAGTTCAGTGATTCTGTAGGCTGTTGCCACGATAATGTAAATGAATGGAGTTTAGAACAAATCAAGCCTGAACTATCAAAAGAAGTGCAAATGACTAAACCAAGGCTGTCGTACTTTGGACGTATCATGAGAAGACATGACTTACTGGAAGACAATAATGCCTGGTAAAGTGGAAGACAGTAGGAAAAGAGGAAGACTGGATTGGTTGAGTCAGGGATGCCATTGCTACCCATAGTTTGCAAAACCTGAGAAGGGCAGCCGATGACCTGGGCTTTTGAAGGTCTCTCATTCATAGTGTTGCTGTAAGTCAAAGTTGACTTGATGGCAAATAAAAACAACAGGAACAAAACCCAAAAGCTATAATAGTCAGTTGTATAGAGCTGTAATAATTGTGTTAGTATAAATGTATCCCCGGTGATGGCTGCAGGGCTTGGGGGTAGCAGTGTCATCTTTTCCAACCCTCAGGCAGTAGGAAACCTGGGGCCACCACCGATAGTGAGAGTTTGTGTGCTTTGTTCATGCTTTAGTGGGTCTCAGTGGTATGCTTTAGGCCCAACTCTCTTTTCCCTCTCCCAAGTTTAACACGTTTCAGGATTCTGGCATTAAAAGCTCCTTCAAAAGAGGAAAATAGGTGTAACAAATAACACAGTTCCGTTGGTAATTTAGAAATCCTGAGATATTTAATGCTGCAGTACTTAAAATTGCACTTCTCTCTAAAATGGAGTCACACAATGAGTGGATACAATACCAGTCGAATTGAGCAGGTCCAAAGGTGTAATTACCTTTTCCCCCGGGTGACTTGGAAGCATGCATGCATATATAACAAAATAAAATTTGCTCCTCTTCAGCCATGTTAAAATTAGTATGCAGTGGGCCTTCCAGAACCTCAGGCTCCAGATCTGCAATTTTGAGTGACAGCAGGCTGTCATGCCCCATATTATTAAATGCACACGCTCCAGTGTGTCTGCATTCACGTTGCCGTCATTTAATAATATGGGACACAATCATCTGCGTTTTTTCTATCCGCAGAGAGGGAGAGCAAAACCCCCGCAGCTCTGAAAGGCCCACTGTATTACCATTTTTTGCGCCTTCTCTTTTTATTCTTCCATTTCACACAATGGAAGGAAAAGCCCATGCTGCTGAACTACGATGTCACAGATGTTTGTGAAAACTCTTGCAGCAAATATTTTAAGTAAAGCTTTGCATCTGTTTGGAAATGCGGCATTTAAAAGCAAATTAACTGTATTTGGTTTTAATCCAAGTGTTAAAGCACAGCTATGGGCTACTGGGAAAATATTTTTGAGATTACAATCTGTTCAGGGTGTTGGGTAATGTTTCCCACAGGAAACCCACATTTCTGCAACCTTATTGATACCAAAGCTCTTTTGGGTCTTCAAGTCTGCTAAACATCTCTGTTTCTCTTTCTTCTGGCCAGAGGATCATCCGTCCAGCATAGCCTTGATGAACGGTGATGGCTTGCATGAGAACCATAAAGAGGAGGCCAGACAGAATGGCCATGAAGAGACAGATCACACGGACGATGGGAACGACCAAGAGGTCATTGTCATCCAGGACACCGGTTTCACTGTCAAAGTTCATGCGCCCGCCGTAGAACCATTTCCCTTGCAAGTGAGTGCCACTGGTAGATCCTTGGGCTCCCATCTCCGTGGGGTTGCTATCGTACATTCTGGGGTGTCTTTAGAAGGAGTCAGGGACAGTTTTGCTTCTCTCCCTTCAAGGACACACCTTGGTTTCAAAAGTCCAGTCCTTGTCTAAATACCCTTCACTTAAAAAAGGTGTGATGTGAGGCACAATGTGATTTTAAGGTAGAGCATGCCCTGGAGCATCTAGACGTGTTATTAATTCTCTCTCACGCATGCATGCTCTCTTTCTTTCTTTCTTTCTTTCTTTCTTTCTTTCTTTCTTTCTTTCCCTCTTAAGACTGTGAGGGGATTCTGGGGCTACTTGCAGCCCACAAGCTGCAGGTCATCAACCCCTCCCTTAACTCCTTGTTTGTTTGAGTCAGAGGACGACAACTTGTTGCCCTCCAGATGTCATTAGATTGTAACTTCCATGGACCCAGAGTGTTGTCTAGAGCTGCTGGGAGTTGCAGTCTGAGAACATCTGGAGGGCCACATGTCTCCCACCCTGGTTTAAGCTTTTGTGTGGATTACATCCATGGTGAGGATGGTTCAAGTTTAAGGGCTATGAGCCAAGCAGCTCTGGTGAACTTCTTCTGTGTTGGTAGCCATGGACAGCAGCCACACTGTGATAAGTGCACCATTTCTTTTAGTTTCCCAGAATGCCTCACTGTCGGAGTGATTGTGGATATATAATGGCTAATAGCTCCTTGACCTGCTCATGTAGTGTGAGTTGGCCCCGACGGCAGGAGTCAGCACAGAAGTGTGCTCTGTCAAGTTGCTTGGGGGAGGAGGATGTTGTGTGCTAACACTGGCCTTGCATAGGGTGTGCTGTCATAACACACATTTGGGCAAGTTGTGGACCTCCATAAGTTGCTGAACTACAGCTCCCATCCAGCCCAGCTAGCATAGTCAGTAGGAATGAGGTGAGGAATCCTGGGAGTTAGAATCTAATCACATTGGGAGGGTCACAGGTCATTCACTCCCATTTGACTAACAGAAGCACATCACTGGGCAGGGGGCAGGGCTCCCTGTGACCATGTGGGATGGAAGTCAAAGTGTGGTCATTGGGAAATTAGAGAAGCTTCAGCTCTTGTTTGGTGGGACTATGTGGGTGGTGGGTTTAGAGTAGCAGAATTATATCCCCACCATAACCATAAGGAAAAATGAAGCCAGACTCATATGTTTGTCAACTAGGTAGGGGGAAAATATGACTTTGAAAATAATAATAATAATATAATAAAATTATATTTTTATCCCGCTTTTCCACGATGATCAAAGCGGCGTACAAATTAAAATTTCAACAAATATCTTTTTGGCCAATAGTTCTCTGACTTTCCTAGGCAACATGGCCTGATTGTGGGAGATATATGCGACAAAAATCACTTCTTCTCATGTTTGGGGGAAAGAAGCGGAAAAATATCTGGGGACAGAGGAGTTCATGGAATTTTGCTCGTTGAAGAATAGCACACCTTTTTGGGGAGCACTTTGGTGCAGGTCCCACTTGTATTTTGTGTTAGATTAGTTACACTCCTTTATAATCTTACTTTGTGGATAAGGCTTGTCTAAACAAAACAAAGCAAAACTGGTTTCAGAAACTGTGAACCTAGAAAGTGTAGCATGTGTACTATGTGTTGAAATCTGCAAGCTGCATTTCTTGGCTGAAATGGAATTTAGTTACATCCAGACAGCCAATTCGTTTTGTCTAGGGATGAGACATTTTCCCCATAATGCAACTCTGTGGCCTTCCAGATGATGCTGAACATCCAAGTCTCATCAGACCTAACAGGGCTGATGGGAAATAGAGTCCAACAACATCTGGAGGACCACTAGTGTCCCAGCCTGTCCATAGAAAGGAAGTATGGTAGAATGAGAACCATAACATACTATTATTCTCTCTTTATTACTGAAAAACATGGTGTTTCTGTGATTTAATTGTGTGCACAGCACACACACATACTTCCAACTAGAATGAGTTAGAAATTTAATGAAAAGAGGCTCAGTTTTTTCAGATGCCAGATTCTTTGCCAGATATCAGTTCTGATGCTTTCACAATCTGCATGTTGGTTGCTTAATGTTGCACAACAAGGCCAAAGCTTAGAGGAGCAAAAGGGCAAGGAATTCTTTCAGAGGGAAGATCTGAGTGAGAGCAGGAATTCTTAACCTATCGTTTCCCAGGCAGAATCATAGAGCTGGAAGTCCAATCCCTTGCTCAGTGCAGTATCTTCTTCTAGATGAACCCAGCAATTAGCTTTCCAACCTCTTTTTGAGGACATCCAGAGAAGGAGACCTCACCACCTCTCTAGGCAGTTGGTTCTATTGCCAAACCAGTGTTACTGTCAAGACGTTGCTTCTAAAGTTTAATCAAAATCTTTTCTCCTGTTAACTGAAAACCATTTTGGTTTTAAGTTAGAGATGTTTTGATTTTTACCGTTGGATATCTCAGGCTTCTTGGAATTGAAGTCCAAAACATCTAGGGCACCAAAGTCCAAGAAGCATAGCTCTAAGGTGCTTGAATGTTTAGCCTCTATTCTGAGCTCACTGGTGAAAACTACCCAGTGTTAAAAGCTTAACCAGTAGTTGAATATATTTCCATTATATTATAAACATGAGAGACTGTGATTGAAGAGTGTGCAGGGAGAGGAGAAGAAAGAGCTATACAGTACGCCCGCGTCATACGTGGCTTTGAACATATGCTGAAAGCTGTGTGGGGTTCAAGGAGCGGCGTGTCCCATTTGGAGGAATGGGGCGCGCACCGCCACATACATGAGTGAATGGGGCTTGAGCATGCTCAGTATTTGGCTTACACGGGGGGGGAGGGGTCCGGAACAGATCCCCCATGTAAGGCAAGGGCGCACTGTAGTAGCTTCATAACAAAAACTGAGACTCATCCTCACTATATTTGACCCTCTGTACCCATGAATTCAAGCATCCATATCTTGAAAATATTTTAAAAATTATAAATTCCAAAAAACAAACCTTGATTTTGCCATTTTATATAAGGGACACCATTTTACTATACTATAATGGGACTTGAGCATCCACAGATTTTGGTATTCACAAGGGGATTTTAGGACCCCCTTGTGAATACCAAAATTCATGCATGCTCAAGTGAATACCAAGGACTCACTGTATAACAAAATGACTCTTATTCTTTTAAAATGCTGCTGCTGCTATTTCAAAAATAGACTCAGATTAGTCAAGTGTCCTGTTTGTGCATCCGCTTACTCTAAACCATCTCAGATTCAGGGAGCTAATCCTGATCAGTCTGGATGGCGATTTGTCCAGTGAGAGTATGAAGAGCGGTTTAGTGTGGGGAAGCAGTTACTTTCAGCATCGTTGGGGGAATCATAGAATCATAGAGCTGGAAGAGACCGCAAGGGCCATCCAGTCCAACCTCCAGCCATGCAGGAAATCGCATGCTGGGCTGATCCCGAGACTTGTGGCACTGCAAAAGCAAACTGGACAAACTGGGGTAATTTTATTAAACAGCTCCTTGAAATGCAGAAACTGGGAGCCAAGTGAGGTATTGAGAATGCTGGATGGCTCTTTCTGGACTGTACCATTTTGAAATTAAAGTAAATATGAGATGAGGAAGATAGGTAAAGACTTCATGTCTTTGTAGGGATGAGGTTATAGGGATAAGGAAAGTTAGAGAAGAAAGCACAAAGGCAGACTTACTGCTGAATGTTAAGAAAACAGAAATAATAACCACTGAGGTTTTGCTTAAATTCAGTGTAACATGGAAATCTAAATAGTTGAATACTTCCCATATCTTGGCTCAGAATGGGGACTGCAGTCAATAAATCAGAAGAAGGCTAAGAATGAGAAGGGCAGCTATGAAAGAACTAGACAAAATCCTAAAGTGCAAAGATATACAACTGAGCACTAAAGTTACAGTTGTGCAAGGTATTCTATTCCCTATCACCATGTATGGATGTGAGAGCTGGACAACGAAGAAAGCTGACAAAAAGAAAATTAACACATTTGAGATGAAGTGCTGGGGAGGGGTTTTGAGGATACTGTGGACAACCAGAAAGTCAAACAAATGGGTCCTAGATCAGATTCACCCTGAACTCTCCCAGGAAGTCAGTATGACTAAATTGAGGCTGTTGTACTTTGGCCATATAATGTGAAGACACAACTCACTGGGAGAGACAGTAATGCTAGGAAAGGTCGATGTAGCAGAAAGCACATGGATTGATTCATTCAAGGAGGCCATGACCCTATATCTACAGGACCTGATCTGAGCAGATGAAGCCAGGGAGAGCTTTGGAGTCTCTCTCTCATGGGGTCACCAAGACTCAAAGTCAGCTCAAAGGCAGTTATGAACAAGGGGTGAGGTATCACATAGTTCAGTGGACAGGGCATGTGCTTTACACATAGAATGTCCTAGCAATCTCTAGTTAAAGAGGGAATTTCTCTGCTACAGGCCCAAATTCAGCTTCACAGAATTTCTTAGGGGCCGCATTATTGACTTTGGCAAAACCAAAGGCAAACAGGTGGCACCAAAAAGACCAGCAGGTTTTAGTTTAAAATTCACAATTTAAAAACCACCTGGATAAGCTTGCTGGGGGAACCTAAAAGTTTAAGGCTCTTACCAGTAACTAAACCTTAGGAGAGGCATTTCAACCAGCTGATGGGGAAAATCTTTGTTTGTAACCTAAGGCTGGAGGTTGCAGGTAGACAGAAATTGTACTGGGTTAAGTGGGCAAATACGTTCACGTCAGGTATAAGGGAGCTTCCTATATATCTGTGTTCCTAGATGAACGTACAGAGACCTTGCTTAGTATGCTGCAACACCAGAGTATGGTTTCCTGGTAAGTGAGGGGCAGGCATGCTTCCACAGAAGCACAAGAGCTGTTGACCTCTTTCCTGAAAGAAACAGTGAGGTGAACTCTCTTCACCATGGGTCTTTAGAAGCCAGCTTCTTCTGGAGGGTTTTGCATTGTCTTATTACTTTTGCTATGGCTAATTTGGCCACAAACTGCCAAAGCTTTCAAAGGTGAGCTTGAGTGTACTTTTCTCAGATCACACCAAGCTATATGGCCACTGGCTAAGTGATTCTGGGAGAAGTAGGTCCACAAAATAACCTCCCTGTTGTGCATGTGTTTGATCTTAGAAGTTTGTACTTTTGTGTGTGTGTCCTGTAGTCAGCTTGGCATGTTTTTTTTTTAAAAAAGCAGGATGTAAATAAAGAAATTGTATTCTGCTCCTTCTCTTCCTGTGGCAAGGTCTCTCCCCAAGAGATGGTCCAGGAGATCCACCAAGTTTTGATGGACCGTGAGGATACCTGTCACCGAACGTGCTTCTCTCTGCAACTCGATGGAAATGTGCTGGATAACTTTGCTGAGCTGAAGACCATTGAAGGATTACAAGAAGATTCAGTGTTAAAAGTAGTTGAAGGTAATACATGGACCAAAACAAAACACATGTACAAAATCTAATCCTGGTGAGATGATATAAAAACCTGGAGCCCCCAACCCTATATTGGAGGTGGAGAACCTTTTTCCCATTACTTTGCACAAGCACCATGAACTAGTCAACAATTCATAATTGCTGTGGTGGTGGTGATAATCATAAATAATAAATATTTTAAATCACAAATTACGTCTATGTAAAATCACAAATTAGAAATGTTCACTAAATACGGTTAAATCAATAAATGTCCACTAAAATGCAATAACAACAATACAAAAAAACAGCAATGAAGGACAAGGAAACCAGCTGCTTATTCCTTGAAAGCTTGTAGAAATAGTTATGTTTTTTACTGGATTCTGAAAGAGAGGACTGTGGAGGCAGTGGGATCTCTATGGAAAAGGAGTTCCCTTAGTTGGGTGCCACCACCACAAAAGCTCTGTCATGTAATCTGAGATCTATTGGCACAGAAGTAATGTTCTTTCTTGTTGGCAGTTCCCAAGACAATTAGAATACCACTGCACTGTGTTGGTATGAATGTTGGATAGTGATGAAGACGACCCAGCTTCACACACATCCTTTACCATGGGTCACTCCCATTCTCTTGGTCTTACTAACCTCAACAAGTATAATTGGAAGTGTAGGTGGAGAAAAACTTGTGGAGGAAAGGATATGAATGTAAAAATCTCCCTCCTTATAAGTAAAGTGCATGAGATCTAGTCCAAACTTTGGTCAGTTCCAGAAATCCAAAGCAAGAGCATCCTCATTAGGATTGATTCTCAAGACCTCCAGAGAGGGAAAACTCACTTTTGCTAATCACTGAATCCGTCAGATTGCTTTTACCTAAACTCTCATTTCAGATCTATTGTCCTGTAATGTAACTCCGCTAGATCGTTTCCTGCTCTCTAGGGCAACAGAGAACAGGTCTTTGATGTGGTACCATTTAGATATTTAAAGAGTGCTACTGTGTCCTCGTTCTGTATTCTCTTCCCATGGTTAAATGCACACAGTTTTTTCAGCCTTTCTTCATAGGCCTTCTTTCCCATGTTCTTGATGGCTGTTTGCCCTCTTTTTAGTTTGTCTTCTGAGTGAGGCACCAAGAATGGGCTCTTCTTGAGTTCTTAGGTGATCAACTGGACATGGTATGTGCGCAGAATAAAGTTGGAACTACTACTTCTCATGGCTTGTAAATAAGGGGTCTATCAATGCAGCCTGGCAGGGAAGAGGTCTTTTTTTAACAGCAATAACACACTGCTGTTTCATGTTACAATATTCCAAATGAAATCCAACATGCTGTTTAATCTTTATCTCTCTCTCATTTTTTCCCAAACCTTTCCAGAGCCATACACAGTCCGGGAAGCCAGGATCCACGTCCGCCACATCCGAGACCTCCTGAAGAGCCTTGATCCCTCAGACGCCTTCAACGGTGTTGACTGCAACTCACTCTCATTCCTTAGTGTCTTTACCGATGGGGACCTTGGAGGTAATCACACCCTGGTCTTCTAGTTGCTTCTGCTGTGTGAGGATATGCTCTTTCCTCTGTCTTCCTTGACATATTTAAGCAGAGCTTAGACACAGTCCTTCAATGCTTTTCATCTTAAATTGTTACTAACATTAGATTCCTGACATTGATGAATCGGGTAAAAAACAATCACCTTTCATTTTGTTACTTATATTGGCAGAGGAGAGGGAGTACTCAGTTAGAGAACTCCAATTTGTATTTAAAAGCAAGAAAGGAAGTTGGATGAAGAACATGGAAATCTATGTGCACAGTAAACAAGTTTCTGGGCTTATGGCATCTGCTGAACCCATAGTCATGGGCCAATATCTGAAGTACCTCCAGATAACGTTGATCTAAAATGGTATGAGAAAATTGTAAAGTTAACGCATTACAATGCTTGTAGTTAATTTGTGTTGCACCATGTGCATATGGATGGCCACCTGAAAAGCGACATGGAGCTCTGTGCAGACTAGAGAATCTCCTCTCTCCTTCCAGAAGCAGACAAATGAGACACCAGGCAGATAGCTCTCAAACAGGCAGTTTATGTTTTGTTCCTCTATATACAAGCTTGTCCTGACCGACTATGAGCCTGTACAGACATGCCAAAATAAAGCTGCTTCAGGTCACTTTGGAGGTATGCTGTTTAAATTATGCATGCGTCCTGAGAGGCCAGAAGCCATGCCAAAGCCATGCTCCAGTCCTAAAGACTGGAGCGCAGCTTTGGCACAGCTTCTGTCATCTTAAGATGCGTGTGTCATGTAAACAGCATACCTCCAAAGTGACCAGAAGCAGCTTTAATTTGCCCTGTCTGTATGGACCCAAAGCTACTTGCAATACACCATAACACCCACACTGTACATTGAGGCTCCTCTCTTATATGCATGTGCATCTCTCATGCACGTTAGTCCAGCCTCTTGTGTGAACCCTCTATACAATTCTCCCATGCAGGGTGATTTTGCAGATTTCTACCCATGATGATGTTACCTTCTGTGACTCAGCACAACCCAAATGCTTACTCATCATGGCTCCTGAATGACCAGAGGTAACCCAGGGATGTAGCCAGGGGGGGTGTTCTTGGGGTCCGCCCCCCCTTCCGCTAGATAAAATGAATGGTGTGTGCTGCTGCACCGCTGCATCCAAGCCCCATTATAATGGTGGCACTTAGTCTGGATCCCCCCCTTCCCAAAATCCTGGCTACGTCCCTGGGTAACCCCTTCACCTTTGTTTCACATCTGGATATTTCCCCTTAGGGCCTGTTCCTAACAATTTGTCCTTTATATTGATAAAAAACAGTATAAAATCCCCTTCAGATTACCAACCCATCCAGAATAACCCCCCCCCCGGTGAAATAAAGATTAATATAAATTGCTAATCACTGAAAAGTTAATGCAGATTGCATTTAAGGATTAAAATAACACATTTTAAAGTAACAGCTGAAACATTTTACTGAATGGAAGTAACAATCATTGCTAGGTCAGGGACCTACATTGCTCCATCAATGTTCAAATGGAGGGTGCAAGTCCAAAGGACATCCTGGGAAGATGCTGGTTTTCCATGATTAACTGGTGCAGACTCAAGGAGTGACTCGGTTTTATCCCTGTATGTTTTTTGATCTCATGTATTTTATTGTTGATATGGCCAGCTAACTAATCAATAAACTTAGAATCATAGAACTGTAGAGTTGGAAGAGACCGCAATGGCTATCCAGTCCAACCCCCTGCCATGCAGGAAATCACAATCAAAGCATCCCCAACAGATGGCCGCTGTTTAAAGACCTCTCCACTACACTCCGAGGGAGTTTGTTCCACTGTCGAACAGACCTTACTGTCAGGAAATTCCTCCTAATGTTGAGGTGGAATCTCTTTTCCTGTAGTTTGCATCCATTGTTCCACATTCTAGTCTCTGGAGCAGCAGAAAACAGTTGTTGTTTTTGGTGGTGCAGACTGTTGGGTGCAAATTCAAGGAGAGAAAGCTCTCCTATGGTTCCTGACTCCCACTCAAGTGTCCCTGTTTATAGTAGACTGGGGACTGTCAACTCATTTTACATCTTATATTGACCATACAAGTTCTTCTGATTTTAAATGTTCACGCTTTCACCTAGAATTGGTTTTTCTACAGAGGAGAAAGGTGTACTCATTTTTTAAAAAGGCTTATGAGAAGACTTCAAACTAGGAAGATCTTTGAAAGCATATCCAGGGGGTAGCTATGCTGGATATACAGCAAAATGCAGTGACATCCAAAATCTACAAAACAGCAATACCTTTATTGGGCCAACCCAAAAAAGCAGAATTTACATCATGCAACCTTTCAAAATTCCACTTACTTCTTAAAGGACAACAGCAAAAACAACTTTTTGACAAAATGCAGGCCTGTCACTATAACATCAGTTTTTTCCTTCTGTATGACTTTTAACACCTTTGCTTGATGAAGAAGCCAACTGAGCATCAAAAGCTTACATGACATATTTTGTGCATTTTTCTTTTGTGGGTTTTGGATGTTATTGTATTTAGCAAGATCTTTGCTTTAGATCAGGGCCCTTGGATCAGCCAGTGAGAAGCAGGTGCAAAAGAATTTCTGAGTGCCGTTTTCTTTTGAGTACCAGAATGAAACGGAGCTCCCAGTCCTTTTAAGCAAAAATCCAGTCCAAGTTCCAACAAGCTTTCATTGTTTCAGCCATGCAATTTAGGGCAGAGAGTGGGAGTCTTTTTGTTGCTGCAGTTAGTAAACAACTAGGTGTGGTTAAGTGAGCCTTACTGCTGAATTGTGGTATCTATATTGGTCTGTGAGTTGGTGTTCTCTCTTCAGCACCTTTCCAGCACTGCAGTGCTGATGGCCAGTGGGTAGTATGGAATCATAAGTTGGAAGAGGCCACAAGGGCCATCCACTCCAACCCCATTCTGCCATGCAGGAACTCTCAGTCAAAGCATCCCCAACAGTTGGCCATCCAGCCTCTGTTTAAAGACCTCCAAGGAAGGAGACTCCACTACACTCCAAGGAAGGAGTCTGTTGCACTGTCGAACAACCCTTTCTGTCAGGAAATTCCTCCCAATGTTGAGGTGAAATCTCTTTTCCTGTCGCTTGACTCCATTGTTCAGGGTCCTGTTCTCTGGAGCAGTAGAAAACAAGCTTGCTCTCTCCAAGTATTTAAACAGGGCTATCATATCACCTCTTAACCTTCTCTTCTCCAGGCTGAACATCCCCAGCTCCCTAATTCGTTCCTCATTGGGCATGGTTTCCAGACCCTTCACCATTTTAGTCGCCCTCATTTGGACACGCTCCAGTTTCTCAACATCCTTTTTAAATTGTGGTGCCCAGAACTGGACACAGTATTCCAGGTGGGGTCTGACCAAAGAACAGAGTAGCACTATTGCTTCCCTTAGACACTATACTTTTATTGAGCCAGCCTAAAATTGCATTGGTCTTTTTATCTGCTGCATCACACTGTTGACTCATATTCAACTTAGAATCATAGAGTTGGAAGAGACCGCAAGGGCCATCCAGTCCAACCCCATTCTGCCATGCAGGAAATCCAAATCAAAGCATCTCTGACAAATGGCTATCCAGCCTCTGCTTAAAGATCTCCAAGGAAGGAGACTCCACTACACTCCAAGGAAGGAATGTGTTCCACTGTTGAACAGCTCTTACTGTCAGGAAGTTCCTCCTAATGTTGAGCTGGAATCTCTTTTCCTGGAGCTTGCATCCATTGTTCCGGGTCCTACTCTCTGAAGCAGCAGAAAACAAGCTTGCTCCCTCCTCAACGTGACATCCCTTCAAATATTTAAACAGGGCTATAATATCACCTTCTAACCTTCTTTTCTCCAGGCTAAACATCCCCAGCTCCCTAAGTTGTTCCTCATTGGGCATGGTTTCCAGACCCTTCACCATTTTTGTCGCCCTCCTTTGGACACGCTCCAGTTTCTCAATGTCCTTTTTGAATTGTGGTGCCCAGAACTGGACACAATATTCCAGGTGGGGCCTGACCAAAGCAGAATACAGTGGCACTATTACTTCTCTTGATCTAGACACTATACTTTTATTGATGCAGCCTAAAATTGCATTGGCCTTTTTAGCTGCCACATCACAATGTTGACTCATGTTAAACTTGTGGTCTACTTGAACTCCTAGGCCTGTTACAGACAGCCAAATTAAAGCTGCTTTGAGTCACAGTGGAGGTATGGTGCTTCAATGATGCATGCGTCCTAAGAATCCAGAAGCCACACCAAAGCCACACTCCAGCTTTGGTGCGACTTCTGGACTCTTAGGACGCATGCATCATTGAAACACCATACCTCCACTGTGACTCGAAGCAGCTTTATTTTGGCTGTCTGTAACAGGCCCTAGATCCCTTTCACATGTAGTTTCAGTCAGCCAGGTATCTCCCATCCTATATCTGTGCATTTTATTTTTCTGACCTAAGTGCAGTACCTTACATTTCTCCATGTTGAATTTCATTTTGTTAACTTTGGCCCAGCTTTCTAGTCTATTCAGGTCATTTTGAATGTTGATCCTGTCCTCTGGAGTATTAGCTATTCCTCCTAATTTGGTGTCATCTGCAGATTTGATAAGTATGCTCCCAATTCTGTCATCCAGGTCATTGATAAAGATGTTGAATAACACTGGGCCCAGGACAGAGCCCTGTGGGACCCCACTGGTCACTTCTCTCCAGGATGAAAAGGAGCCATTGTTGAGCACCCTTTGGGTTCGGTCAGTCAACCAATTACAAATCCATGTAACAGTTACCTTGTCTATCCCACATTTTACAAGCTTGTTTGCAAGGATGTCATGAGAAACCTTGTCAAAGGCCTTACTGAAATCAAGATACACTACATCCACAGCATTCCCTTCATCTACCAAACTGGTAATTTTATCAAAGAAAGAGATAAGGTTTGTCTGGCATGACTTGTTTTTCTGAAACCCGTGTTGACTTTTTGTGATTATGGAATTGCCTTCTAGATGTTCAGAGACTTTCTGTTTAATGATCTGCTCCAGAATCTTTCCTGGTATTGATGTCAGACTAACTGGACGATAATTGCTGGGATCCTCTTTTTTCCCCTTTTTGAAGATGGGGACAACGTTTGCCCTCCTCCAGTCTCCTGTTCCCCAGGAGTTCTCAAAGATCATTGCCAATGGCTCTGATATTACATTTGCCAGCTCTTTTAATACCCTTGGATGTAGTTCATCTGGTCCTGGAGACTTAAATTCGTTTAGATTAACAAGGTATTCCTGTACTATCTCTTTACTTATTCTGTACTGAAATTCCCCTATTCTGTCTTCTGCTCCATTATCCTCAGGTTGAGCACCCTTTGCCTTTTCTGAGAAGACTGAGGCAAAGAAGGTGTTGAGCAGTTCTGCCTTTTCTCTGTCTTCTGTTAGCATTTTGCCATCTTTTTAACACAGTGGCCCTACCATTTCCTTCTTACTTTTGCTGCAGACGTATCCAAAAAAGCCCTTTTTATTCTTTTTAACCTCTCTATTAAGCCTGGGTTCATTCTGCGCTTTAGCTTGTCTGACTTTACCCCTACACATGCCTGCTATTTCTTTGAGTTCCTTTTTCGTGATTTCCCCCTTTTTCCTTAGTCATCCATCCTGGTTTCTTGAGACACCTCCCGTTTTTCTTTCTCACTGGAACTGTTTGAAATTGTGCCTTCAGAATCTCCCTTTTGAGAAAGTCCCATCCGTCCTGAACTCCATTCTCTTTTAGTATTTCTGACCACGGGATCACCCTCAATACTTCTCTAAGTTTACTGAAATCCGCTCTCCTAAAGTCTAGGATGCGTGTCTGACTCTGCCTGACTTCTCCTTTCCATTGTATAACAAACTCCAGGAGAGCATGGTCACTTCCACCTAATGATCCCACAACTTGCACCCCATTAACCAAGTCATCCTTGTTGGTTAGGATCACATCCAAAATAGCTGATCCCCTTGTTGCCTCTTCCACCTTTTGGACCATGAAATTGTCTTCCAGGCAAGTGAGGAATTTGCTAGGCCTTGAGGATTTTGCTGAGTTTGACTTCCAGCAAATATCAAGATAGTTGAAGTCGCCCATCACTACTACATCTCTCCTTTCTGAGTGTGTGGTCATCTGTTCTAGAAAGGCATCATCCAATTCCTCAGTCTGACTTGGGGGTCTGTAGTAGACTCCCACTGTAACATCCTTGTTGTTTCCCTCCCCTTTGATTCTTATCCAGATGCTCTCCACCTGGCTTCCATGATTGATGTTCAGGATCTCTTCACTGGTGTAAATATCTCTGACATATAGTGCTATTCCTCCTCCTTTCTTGTTTGGCCTATTTCTCTTAAAAAGATTATACCCCTCTATTTCCACATTCCAATCATGAGACTCATCCCACCAGGTTTCAGTGATGCCTATTATATAATATTTGCTTTGTTGTACTAGGAATTTGAATTCATCTTGCTTATTTCCCATGCTCTGTGCATTAGTGTAGAGACATCGCAAACCATGAGTCTCCTTTACTTGCTGCCTGTGCAAGATTTTTTGCCTCCCACTGTTGGGTCCTTGCACTTTTTTCTTGTTTCCTCTATGTCTGTTTGACTATTTTCGCCATCCCTTTTGCTTTCCTTAATATTGTCTCCCTTCCCCACGGAACTCAGTTTAAAGCCCTCCTGATCAAGTTCTTGAGACTGTTGGCAAAAACATTTCTTCCAACTGGCGTGAGATGCAACCCGGCTGTTGCAAGAAGTCCCTCCTCATGGAACCGCAGCCCATGATCGAAGAATCTAAATCGTTCTCGGCGGCACCATCTGCGAAGCCAGTTGTTCACATCCGCTATTTTCCTCTCCCTTCCTGGACCATGCCCTTCCACTGGCAGAAGAGACGAGATGACAACCTGTACATCCATTCCTTTCAGCTTCCTACCAAGCGCCTCGTAATCCCTTTTGATGTCCTGAAGGCTGTGTCTTGCAGTATCATTGGTTCCCACATGGACCAAAAGGAAGGGGTATTGGTCAGTAGGCTTGACCAGTCTTGTCAGTCTCTGTCACATCACGGATATTTGCTCCAGGGAGACAACACACCTCTCGAGACATCTTGTCAGGCCTACAAATCACTGCTTCTGTACCCCTCAGCAAGGAGTCTCCCACTACGACCACCAGCCTCCTCCAAGGCTTAGCAGTGATTGTTCCCTCGGATGGGATTCTCAGGCTCCCCTGCTCTGTCCCTGAAGTCTGTCCGTGCTGCTCTTCCTCATCCTCCTTAATAAGGGAAAGAGCTTCGAATCGATTCTCTAGCTGCAAGCTCCCAGAACAATCCCTTCTTGGCCTACTTCTCTGTGTGACATTCCTCCAGCTGTCTGCCACCTGTGTATGGGAAGTGACCTCCTCCGCCCCAGTAACTTCCTCTGCGTGGTACTTGTCCAAGATCGTTAGTTCTGTTGTGTCCAGGAAATCCTCCTGCTCCCTAATATGCTGAAGCGTAGCTACTCTGGACTCCAGCTGCTGCACTTTCTCCTCCAAGAGTGCTACCAACTTGCACTTGGGGCATGTGAAGTTCTCCACTTCTGTAGGCAAGAAGACAACTTGTGGTCTACTTGGACTCCTAGATCCTTTCCACATGTAGTTTCATTCAGCCAGGTGTCCCCCATCCTATATCTGTGCATTTCATTTTTCCATCCTTAATGCAGTACCTTACATTTCTCCATGTTGAAATTCGTTTTGTTAGCTTTTGCCCAGCTTTCTAATCTATTAAGGTCATTTTGAATTTTGATCCTGTCCTCAGGGGTATTAGCTACTCCTCCTAATTTGGTGTCATCTGCAAACTTAATAAGAATGCCCTCAATTCTGTCATCCAAGTCATTGATAAAGATGTTGAATAACACTAGGCCCAGGACAGAGCCTATTGTTGTTGTGTTTTTTTCCCATGAGGCCTCCCACCACCAGGATGTGACCCACCTCCCAACCCTATTTCCCCTTTGACTTTCCCCAGCCTCAAAACTGGGTTGGACCATTGCAAGAAAAAGATAGGGTTGTATACCATTCGATGTTTCAAGAAAGGCTTAATTTTTTACCCTACACAAAGATGATAGAAATGTAATAGATTTGCTCATGTTGGTTCAGTTTGGTTCAGTTTCTTTTCTGCTACTCATGCAAACTGGCAAAGCACTGCATTGGTATGGAGCTCCGATCTCCTCCTACTATAGAAAAATACTGCTTACACCTCCTTTTCCTGTTCCACCTCTCACGATATGAGCTATGAACTTGTTTTGTCTTAACAAATACTTTTTAATGAGAGAACCGAGATGCTTTATTACTCGTGATGAGGACAGATAGTTTATTTCTGGCCAGTCTGCAAGATTACTTATTAGTAGCACTAAAAGTAATAATGCTGGGAAAGGTAGAAGGCAGTAGCAAGAGAGGAAGACCACATGCCAGATGGCTGGACTCAGGGAAGTCACAGGCCTGAATTTGCAGGATCTAAGGAGAGTAGTGGAGGACAAGGGGATGTTAGAGATGTCTCATCCACATGAGTTGAGTCGACACTTAACATACACACAGCACTGATCTCTCTCTCCCCTCCCCCATGTTTTTGTTCTAGACAGTGGCAAGCGGAAGAAGAAGGGTACAGAAATGGAACAGATCGACTGCACCCCTCCTGAACATATCTTGCCAGGAAGCAAAGAAAGACCCCTCTGTCCCCTTCAGCCTCAGAATAGAGACTGGAAGGTAGGCCTCAGGACTGTACAGCTATACCTCTTGCTCCAGCCAGCAGCTGCATGTGGCATCTTTGCATTCACCTAACTGCTTGCAAATTGTTCTGCATAATTCCATCTCTCAGTGTGCCATTTGCAGGAAAGAGATAATTTGCTTGTTTATTGTTGTTATTATTAACCACTAATTAATAATTACAATAGTAGCAGTAAACATATCTAGGGGTAGCTGTGTTGGCCATGTGGCAAGGTACAATTACATCCAAAATCCACAAAACAGTGATACCTTTATTAGCCAACCAATATATGTATCGCAAGTTTTTGAAGCTCCATGGGCTTCTTTATCAGACAAAAATGTTAAAAATCACAGGAGGGAAAAATAAATTATGATAATATTAGTCACAAGCCACATTTTGTCAAGATGTTGCTCTTCTCGGTTGAGGGTTTTTTGGAGAGACATTCATGTAGGCCTGCCCCATCTCCTCGTTCCATGAGGGTATTCCGGGGAATTAAACAGATTAAATGCTCTCTTTTATTTATTTTATTCCAGAGTTATTGTAATCGGTCTCATCCATTGTGACTAACCCTAAAGCTACAGATGGTTGTGATGTGAGTGATGAGCATGCTTTGTTTTATTTAAAGCTTGTTCCTAATAGAAAGTGTATTTTGTTCCCCTTTCTGCTTTTCCCCTGCCCCACCAGCCTCTCCAGTGCCTAAAAGTACTGACTATGAGTGGCTGGAATCCCCCACCTGGAAACCGGAAGATGCACGGCGACCTCATGTACCTCTACGTCATCACGATGGAAGATCGCCATGTGAGCATCACGGCATCCACTCGAGGCTTTTACCTCAATCAGTAAGTAACTAGAAATGGGTCTGTTTTGCAGCACCCTTTCCAAGTGGAAAGAGTTTCATTTACTGCAACTTGGAACTTGCTTTACAGCAAAGTCCCCACTGGTGTTCACACAAGTATGTTTTTATTGCTTGATGGGCATGCGCTATAAAAGCTTTCATACTAAGCCACAACTACTCTAGAAGACCACCTTTCCTTATCATCATATTTCAGCAAGGGCCTTAATCTTATCTAGACCTGGCTAGTTTTGGTGGACAGTTTTCTTTTGATCTTGTATAGGCAAGGTGCTTGCTCAAAAACAAAAGTGCAGCAGCCATGTGGTTTAAATGAAGATCATTGATGAACAATAATTTGTTACTAAGGCCACTAAAGTTGCAACTATACAGAAAATAGAACCCTTTGTGAGTAAATTCTCAGAATATCCAAATGAAGACTGGGTGTGATTAATGGCTATGGGATGATGGATGGATGAATGGATGGAATGGAGGAGGAGAAGGAACAGGGAGGGGAAACCAGGGGAAAGGGTCGCAGAAATAGAGTGGAGTGAGTGGAGTTTCAAACAGCAAGAATCTACATTGCAGTGTATTGTTGTTGGTCCCACTTTAATCTTTGAGCATCTCTGCTCCCCCACATTTGCTGTACAGGGCCTGGACAAGCCTTTTCTAGCCTTGTCTAGTAGATTCCGTATCAATGGAATAGTGAATCTGCACCAGCTTTTAGTCTGCATTTAAAGGAATTATCCAAGGTGCTAGACTTTATCCCCAAAAGATGTCCAGAACTTGGAATAGCTGGAGCAGATTCACTACCCCAATGATGTAGAAGCCACTAGGCACCACTAGCTTCAACACTATGGAGAGAATGGATTCTGCCTGAGGTCCACAAATTTGGCCAAATTTATGGTTGTTGTTGATCCTTCCTCTTCCCATGTGTGTGTAGACTGTTGCTTCTGGTGTCCTGGAGTGCTTTAAGAATATTCCTGTCATCTCCAGGGCCCAGCAGGATTGTAGTCTATTTTCTCCTTTCGCACTAGTATGTTTTCAATCCCTTCCTTTTCACAGGTCCACAGCCTACAACTTCAACCCCAAGCCAGCCAATCCCAGCTTCCTCAGCCATTCCTTGGTAGAGCTTCTGAACCAGATCAGCCCCACCTTCAAAAGGAACTTTGCCTCACTGCAGAAGAAACGGTAGCCTTCTACTCCCTCCCTCAACTTCCTTTTCTTTACTAGATTCCTAGGTTTCTTTTGGAAGGATAGACCTTTATATTTGTATCCCTTCCTTCAAGAGCTTTTAACTTCCTTTAAAAACAGAAATACCAAAATCTGTGGATGCTCTAAGTCAGCCCAGAAAGTCATACTGATAAAATCTCCGCTTGGCTGAGTGTTCCTTATATAAAATTATGGTTATAATGCTGTCCCTTATATAAAATCAAGGTTTACTTCTTGGAATTTCTGTATTTTTAAAATATTTTCAAGCCATGGATGCTTGAATCTGTGGATAAAAAATCCATGGCTAAGAAGATCTGACTGCAAACCAAAAATGATGGTGTAAGGGTAATTGACTATCTGGGGGACCTCAGAAGGGCCAGAATCACCACCTCCCTGTATATAATGTTCCCCATCCCCACATAAGAGGGTCATGTGCAAAGCAGTTGGAAATACCTTCCTCTGCCTAATATGCTGGATATTTGCTGGAAATCAGAAAAAACTTTTAGAAAATCAGAATATTGTTGTTTTTTTAACTCCAATATTGACTGAACTAAGTGGCAGCATCTCTCCAAAGTTTCAGAGGAGAATCTTTTCTAACCCTACTTGGAGATGATGGATATCGAACCAGGGATTCTTTGCTTCCAAAGTGGGGGTTCTACAGCCATTCCCTAAAAGAATTGTGGGCCTTTGCCTTCTTGTTGCTTGAACCAGTAGCATTGGTATTTGCATTGCCGCATACTACACAGGTGACAAAGTCTATTTTTCCCAAGAAAAAGTAATGTCAGGGCTTTTGTGCCTCATCTATCAAATAGGGCTCTCAGGGGAAAAATTAGAAATACAAATAAAATAGTTAAAAAAATAAAAACTGGGGCAAAGACAAATTATTTTCTGAAAGCAAATCTAAAGAAGCTTAGAAAATCATTGGCCTGTTACAGACTGCCAAAATAAAGCTGCTTCGGGTCTCTTTGGAGGTATGCTGTTTAAATGATGCATGCACCCTAAGAATCCAGAAGCTGCACCAAGGCTGCACTCCAGTGCTTAGGAATGGAGTGTGGCTTTGGCGCGACCTCCGGACTCTTAGGACCCATGAATCATTTAAACAGCATATCTCCAAAGAGACCCGAAGCAGCTTTATTTTGGCAGTCTGTAACAGGCCATAGTGGAGTTTAAGAAGAGATTTAAACCTTGCAAAATTAAAATGCCTCTACTGCGACTTAGTTACTGAAAGTAAGAGCTTTAAATTAAAATATACTGGTATCTTTCATCCCATTGTTTTGCTTTTGGTTCCACATATCACTAAAACATAGCCTGTAAGACCCTTATCAATTCAGATGTCATCTGTCTGTTGATTCTGCATGAATTCTGCTGATGCGTCAAAGAGGGTTGAATTCTAAACTTCATATCATTTGACTCTAAACCAGTGTTCAGAGGCATCCACTGGAGCGGATATCCACTCCTTTCCAAGTGTACACCTGGACAGCACCTCTGGCTGAGCATGCCATGGACTGTGTGAGAGCGGAAGATGCTTATACCTCAAGGCTTGGCTATGAAGAGCACATCCCAGGACAGGTAACAAAAGTTTGGGCTGTGGGGCTCAATTATTTTGAATACTGCAGTAGGCTTGCACATGGAGGGTCTATCCATTGTGGTTATAAGAGTTGTTCCTTCTTACAATCAGTGGGTAAAGAAAGATGTGAACCTACTACTTTAGACAAAACTGTCTTGGGCAATAAACGGTGATTAATCATAGCTTAATGGTGGGAGGACTTGTTCAGATGTTGCCATCTTGAGTTGATGTGTTCCCTGGGTACTCTGCAGCTTTCTCTGCCCAGATGTAGTGCTGAGATGATGCTTGTTTAAGCCATGCTGTGTCTGAATTGGGAGTCTGTGGTTTAATATGTACCTCATAGCTAGATATAAAATAAAATCCCACTTTCATGTCCTGGTTAGTAAGGGATTAAGTAACAATTTTCCAAGTTGATGTAGTAAGGGACCATTGCTTGTAAAGAAGCCATGGCCTATGCGCAGAAGGCAGGGGGGGAAAAGCCAGTAGGTAGCATATGTAAGTTATTGCTTCAATACTGTTATTATTCCTTATTGCTGGCCGGAATCTAACCTTCTGTTTGATCTAGATGATGGAATATATCCTTGCAAATTTTATATCTCTCTTACAAATTAACATTTTGATGCCTGTTTTGTGTGTGTGTGTGTGTGTGTGTGTGTTCCGCTGTCATCTCCTTTTCAACCACTTCAGACCAGAGATTGGAATGAAGAATTGCAAACAACCAGAGAACTGCCACGGAAAAACCTACCAGAGAGGCTGTTGAGGGAACGGGCTATTTTCAAGGTAAATTCAAAATGACGGGGCTGGTGGTGAGGGCAACAGAGTTGTGATCCTTATGGTTAGAAAGAACAATGTAGGCATGGTGTTTGCTTTCTACTAGCAGCTTAGAAATTCAGAAGGGAAGATTAGGTGGGGTATCCAATGGCCTGATGGTGGTGCTTTATTTTTATGCATTTGATAGATAAATAAAATATATGTTTGTGTTCGCTTTGATTTAAATCACCTTTCTTCCATCTGTGAGAGCTTTTTCACTGGGGAATGTGAGCAACACAAACACCCTATTTTGCCTTCTCCCTTGCTTAGCTGCTAGGCATCCAAAAAGTCCTGAGAAGATTTAGTCCTGAGAAGCTGTAGCCCTTAAATGCCTATCTGAACTCACTTCCACTTCCTTATTCCCTGTAGCTGGTGTTAAAAGAGGGACCAGAACTGAGCAGTTCAGTGCATCATGAGCATATAGAATGGTTCAGATTTAATCCCTAGCGTCTCTGGTTAAAACAGTCAGATAACATGTTTCTTTTCTGGACACTCTGGCGAGGAATAGAGATTGGGGGCATAAGTAGTAGCTTGAAGTGTTTCAGTGATCCAAGAACAGAGTCCCACACTTGTTTCCACTGTTGGTGTTGCTTAAGGCTACGGATCCTTTTATGTGAGGGGCAGCAGTTAATTCTTAGAACCTTTGGCCCACAGGTTGTGGTGTATGTGGGCAATGGGACTTACTACTATTATTATTAACTTTTATTTATAAAGCGCTGTAAATTTACACAGCGCTGTACATACAATCTTTTTAATTGGATGGTTCCCCACCCTCAGGCTTACAATCTGAAAAGAAATGACACAAAAAGAGAAGGGAGTGGTGGTGGGGAAGGGGATGAGGGCAGCAGTTCTTCTCTACCTCCGAGGCCTGGATCAGGGGAGATGGACTGGAGGGAGGGCTTGGCTTCTTAATGGATGGTTGTAGTTTTACACACGTGGAAGGCACCTGGTGTCAGTGATGGTCAGTGGAGCCTGCAAGATTGCACACGCATACACCCCTTCACATCACATGAAAGTAGGCTAAGGGTGCTGGTTCTCCATTGCAGGTATATTTGCGTGTATAAAAGCACCGTGTTGATTCTGGCATTATTCCCTCTGAGTTAGGGTTGTCTATGTTGATTGACAGTTGCTCTCCAGGGTCTCAGATGGGGACTTTTAACTCATGGGTGGAGAATCATAGAGTTGGAAGAAGCCCTCAAGGGCCATCAAGTCCAACCCCCTGCCATGCAGGAGGACACATTCAAACCACTCCCAACAAATGACCATCCAGCCTCTATTTAAAAAACCACAAAGAAGGAGATTCCACCACTCCCTAAGGCAGCGTGTTCCACTGGCAAACAGCTCTTACCATCAAGAAGTTGGCCCTCAATCCAATGTGAAACCTGAAATCCTAAAAGCATACTCCTTTCTCCATGACATCATTGTTTGGAGTTTTCCCAGCTTTGACATTTTTTTTCTTATTCTGAACCTTTGAAATGCCTCTCCTACAGCTTAGTTACTGAAAATAAGGGCTTTACATTAAAATGTGATAGTATCTTTTGCCTTTCGTTCCACTCATCACTGGCCTGTGGCCCTTAAGAACCTCTCTGAAGTTGAATCCAGCCCTTGAGCTGAAAATATGTTCTAGCTCTTGTATTTACTGGAGGTACTGGTGACCTCCAGAATACAAAGGAATGCTCTTTACCACTGAGTTACATGCTTCCGAGTTGGTGAGTATAACCACTCCTTGCAATCCATCCTGCGTCTCAACCCAACTTTGTCCTATCCAGCTGGTGTTCAGTTGCAGTTCCTATAAGCTTCTGCCAGCAGGTTGTGATTTAAGTGGGCAATGGGAGTTATAGTCTCACACATCTGGAAGGCATATGGGTGGAAGGCTTGTTTGTTTGACTGTGCCTTTTTGCTTCCCAGGTTCATAGTGACTTCACTGCAGCTGCCACGAGAGGGGCCATGGCGGTCATTGATGGCAACGTGATGGCCATCAACCCCAGCGAGGAGACCAAAATGCAGATGTTCATCTGGAACAACATCTTCTTCAGCCTGGGATTTGATGTCCGTGACCATTACAAGGACTTTGGTGGAGACGTGGCGGCCTATGTGGCACCTACCAATGACCTCAATGGGGTCCGGACATATAATGCAGTGGATGTAGAAGGGCTGTACACCTTGGGCACCGTGGTGGTTGACTACCGAGGGTACCGGGTGACTGCCCAGTCCATCATACCGGGCATCTTGGAGCGGGAGCAGGAGCAGAGTGTCATCTATGGTTCGATAGACTTTGGCAAGACCATCGTCTCCCATCCCAAATATTTGGAGCTGCTGGAGAAGACCAGCAGGCCCCTCAAGATCCAGAAACACACGGTGCTCAATGATAAGAATGAGGAGGTGGAGTTGTGCTCATCTGTGGAGTGTAAGGGGATCATTGGCAATGACGGCCGCCACTACATCCTGGACTTGCTCCGCACCTTTCCCCCCGACTTAAACTTTTTGCCTGTGGAAGGGGAGGAAATGCCAGAAGAATGTCAGAAAATGGGGTTTCCCAAACAGCACCGGCACAAGCTTTGTTGTCTAAGGCAGGAGTTGGTTGATGCCTTTGTGGAGCACAGGTGAGCCCCAGGAGTGCCCCTTCTCTGTTTTCTGTCTCCCCATTCCTCCCAAGCTGATGCCACTTCACCATGTTTACATAGCTGGGGCATTCTGTTTATTTGAGTGCATTTAATCAAATAAATTAGCTTGTGATACCAGCTTTTGTGCAAACCCCTTGCCATCTCAACGCTTCTTCCCTGGACACTTCCCTACAGTGTTTTTTTTCTGTAAAATGTTGTAAGATTCCTCCCATTTTGGTTGTCTTCTTGAAATGGGATGCCCAGAGCTGGACAGAGAGCATCCACTCTGTAGTAAAGCTGGAACATGGACTTCCCATGACTTATAGACTGTACTTGTGTTACTCCAATCAAAACTTACCAGCTGATGTTGTTCCCTCTCACCTGGAATCTGGAGGACTCTTCACCTCCCAAGTTCCCCCCAAGCCTTACTTCCATGGCTGGCTAAAGCATTACCTTCTCTGCCTTCTGGTGCAGGAGGTTTGGGTTCATCTTGGGAGGAGGTTCCCCCTAGTAGACTAATAATACCAGCTCCACCAGTGGACTGCCATGAAGTGATGGTTATTTACACAATTATTCAATGTGGTGCATTTCCAAATGGCTTGGAAAGTGACATTGTAAAAGTAATTAGTGCCTACTGTTCATTGCAGTGTGTGCATAACAACTGTTTGCCACTACTCATTACAGGGTTAGAAAAAGCAGCTTTGTTGAGGTATTAATGCCTGTTGACTAAAAACCCATGAAGATTGGTAAGAGTGGCATGAAACTTACAAATATTCATGACAAAGTACCTCTAAAATGCTCTTTAAAAATAACTTTGAACAATAACCGGAAATGTTACGCATTGCATCAATAAACTTTGTCCCTATTTCTTTTGATTTAAAGGTAACCTCACTATGCTCTTGTTACCAACACATTTAAAGTCTCCAAATCCAATTTTGTTACAGATGCCACTGCATCACTTATACTTTGTTTTGTCCAAGCACTGCTTGGAAATTAAGTCAATGCAGGTGGCATGAACAATAAAGATATTTTTATAGGTGCAACTGAAATATTTGTAATCAACATTTTAGCAACCAGCAAATATTGAAATCTGTTTAAAGCATCCACAATTACTAAATAAAAACCTTTACTACCATGTAATCCAAATCACCATGGTAATCAATACCATAAAACAAATCCATTATTGATGTTACAGTTTAAATTTGAAGACCTCCAACATATCAATACTAGGAAAACAGGAACTTCTTTTTGAATCCTATCTAAATGTATTTATCAGACTCTCGGTTATGTAATTTATATTGAAGATGAAAGACATTTCGTTATCTCTGGTCCATAAAAACTAGAGTTGTCATGCAACCCATAAGTAAAAACAAAAATCAGAGATGAGTAATACCTTTTATTATGTGTATTGAAGGGTTACAGAAATGATTGCTAAGTGATGAGAACCTTTTGAGTTTTCCAGAATCATGGTATAAAAATTAGGAATTAAGGGAAGAATCAAAAGTCAGTGGAGGTCAAATTTAGATGTAAGAACAATGAATGTAATCCCCTTGCTGCTTCACATACATACACAAATGGCCAATCCACCAAGACAGATAATTGTTTTCTTGATTCTTCCCCTATCCACTAATTGTTCTATCATCCCCAATTAAGAATTCTGAGAGAACTCAATAATGGATGCTACTTAGGTATCACCTCTGTAACATTTTAGCAGCACTGATCAAACATATTACTAGCCTTCCATGAATCTTTCTGATGGTTTGTAGTGAAGTATCTTTGGCCACAGGTCTTGGGCTGATGGTCATATGCCGGCTTTGCAAACAGACATTTCATAGCTTCAAGCCTCCCAGTAAAAGAAACTTCAATGGCATGAATTTTAAAACCTAGGGCTTGTCTACATGGATTTTTTACTTTTAATTCCCCCTGGGCTCTCCGCATCCTGTTTGCATGACACAGGGCCAAAAATGCTGAACTGGGCATGGACTATCTTAGAATCATAGAGTTGGAAGAGACCACCAGGGCCATCCAGTCCAACCCCCTGCCATGCAGGAAATCTAATTCAAAGCATCCCCGTCAGATGGCCATCCAGCCTGTTTAAAGACCTCTAAGGAAGGAGACTTCACACCCGACTCATGCTTTCCTGCCTTTAACCTGAATTCTGAAACATCACCTTTTACTGCGGGTTTTTTGGCTCTCTCTACAACAATGATGGACATTTTCCTTCAGACGCTGCCCCTGCAACCCAGCTAGTGCCACCACTGTAGGTGCAAGTCATTATGAGGCCAGAATGAGATGCCCAGCATCTATTATTATTATTATTATTATTATTATTATTATTATTTATATGTTTTATGTATATACCGCTATTCCAAAGATCATAGTGGTGAACAGCAAGTAAGCTAATTAGCAAGTAAGCTAATTAGCCCCCAACAGTCTGGGTACTCATTTTAGCTCCCTCCTCGGAAGGATGCAAGCCTGAGTCGAGCTTGGGCCCTTTTGCTGGTCTTGAACTCGCAACCTTGTGGTCTTGAGTGAATGGCTGCAGTACAGGCATTTAACCACTGCGCCACCAGGGCTCCATGGCTGGGTATCTTGTGACTTCAGCGGTGGCACCAAACAACGGACAAGGGATAGCATGGGAAGACAGCCACCATTGTCACTATGAAGAAGGGTCTGGAAACCATGAAACCCTATGAGGAACACCTTAGGGAGCTGGAGATGTTTAACCTGGCGAAGAGAAGGCTAAGAGGTGATATGACAGCCCTGTTTAAATAATTGAAGTAGTGTCATATTAAGGAAGGTGCAAGCTTATTTTCTGCTGCTCCAGTGACTAGGACCCAGAGCAATGGATGCAAACTGCAGGAAAAGATTCCAGCTCAACATTAGGAGGAACTTCCTGACAGTAAGAGCTGTTCAATAGTGGAACAAACTCCCTTGGAGTGCAGTGGAGTCTCCTTCCTTGGAAGTCTTTTAACAGAGGCAGGATGGCCATCTGTCAGGGATGCTTTGATTGAGAGTTCCTGCATGGCAGAATGGGGCCTTGCATTCTTTTCCAACTCTATGTTCTATGATTCTAAGAAAGCACAGGTAAGGAGCAGAATACTCCATGGGCAAAGTATTTTGGCTAGTGAAGACAAGTCTTATTGCTGAAGTTAGTGAGGACATCAGTGTCTGTTAAAGAAGTTAGCCCTAAGCTAGATGGACCATAATCCTGTATCAAGTGCTAAAGCTGGACAGGCTTGGTTATGGTCATTGTCTGGATGGGTGATGGTCTTGGAAAGACTGGTGCTTGAGCTAACCGGAAGATGGGCAACATGTATTCATGTTAAATAAATACATTGTGCAGCAGACCTGGCAATGCGCCTTGGTTTGTCATGTTCCTTCAGAAGAGGTTGCTTGCAAGTACAGCCCTGGGAAGCTGAGCCATGTTGCAAACCCATAGTGTGGTGGGCTAGCTCCTCAATATTTTATGTTTTTCTCTTGCTTTCCAACAGGTACCTCATGTTCATGAAGTTGGCAGCCCTGCAGCTAATGCAGCAGAAGGCCAGCAAGCAGGAGAATGTCACCACTCTGGAAAATGGCGGCAGCCCCACCGCCTCGTTTCCAGAGAATGGGGTGGAAGATGGTGAAAAGTCCCCACTGGAAGATGAAAGACTGGAGGGCAAAATGGATGGCAAGGGAGAGGATGGTGTGGCGGGACTGGATCAGGTGAAAGAGCTCACTGAGACGATAGCGTCAGATGATGGAGCAGGTATCTGTCACAATCCCCTATGAGCTGGTAATTTACTGCTTATCAACATATTTAAGAAACAATCTATTGCTGTGGCTTGTTATGTGTTAAAACCATCATATACTGGGTTGTTCTTTGTTGTTGTTGTTTATTACTTTTAGGGGGGAAATCCCACTTAGTACAGTCGTCCCTTCCGATTCACAGGGGATCTGTTCTGGACCCCAACCTCCCACGAATTGGGGAAATCACCAGTATTGGAGCCCCATTGATTACAATGGGGGGCACTACCGCGTGTGGCGCTGCATGTATGTCTCAGGCCATCTACTTCCCTGAGATGGCCTTCCTCAAAGTTTCCCACTTCTTGCACGCTTGGCAAAAACATCTTTATTGAAAAGAATGCATGAAAAGTCAGCCAACCAAAAGACCCATCTACCCATTTCCTGCTTTTCATAGCCGAATACCACGGAAGACAGCAGTCCCATGACCAGCAGCATTTGAAACTCGGGGCTGGATAACGCCTGAGGTTCCATTTAGCCATTGTGCATACTATTTGACTTTATTTTATGTTTTGTATGACCTTTTACATAATGTAATTTTGCACATACATAGCTAAGTAGCAGAGGTGCTAAGATGCCAGGTTACTGAATTGCAAAGATGCATATTGGAAGATCAGCAAGTGTGCCTGATGCGCATTGGTGCCTGATCTTCATCAGGAAAGATGTGCTGCACATCAGAACTCATGCAGTGTGCATGGGGACCGATGTGCATGATTCCCATTGTCCATTGTGTACTAACATGCATTGGGCACTTTGCCAGCTCTGCTACATAGTAAACTAACAGCAGTGCTCTTAATGGATGTTGGAGTTGCACAATTTGTATAGTTTTAATTCCCACAGATGTAAGCCACTTACAAAGGTGCGATGCCCCAACAGAAGTGTCGCCCACATTTATATACCAGCCAATAACTATGTTCTCTGCTAGTGAAATCAGTAGAAATCAATAAAATGCAAGCCTCCAGAGACGTTCTCATGGTCCAGATAGGTAAATGTCTGTCATTAATTGTAGTAGGAGGTGACCGTTACAGGTAATAGCACTAATAGACCTCCACTTTCTCTTCCATGGCTTTGTCTCAATCCCTTGTAAAGACATCTACTGTATATACTTGTGTAAATCTAGAAATTTTAGTCAAAAATTGACCCAAAAAATCTAAGTCTACTTATCTCCAGATTAGAGTAAGTACTGTATTTCAACTCTTATAAAAAGGAACCATCCCTTGGTGAAAGGCAAAACTGTAATCTGCCCTAGAAGGACTGACCCCTGTCTGCTCTCCCATACATCCAGCTTTTACTGGGAACACAGACAGTTATACCTGCTGGGATTTTGTTAAGCTCTTTGGCAACATATTCCTTTGCTTCATCCTAAAGATCCTTTGTCACATGTGCCTAAATTTTACCCTTGACTTATACATGGGTCATATCAAAATCCATCATTTTAGCCCCGAAACCTGGCCTCGACTTATACATGAGGTTGACTTATAGTCCAGTATATATGGTAAGTCTGTTCAAAGCTAATCAGTGCGATGGATATCATATGTTTGCAAATCAATAATTTTGTCCTCTATCTCGTATTAGTTCCTTTGGGTGACCCTTTTCCTATTTCTTGGTCCACACCAAACCTTAACATTCTAAATCCCTTGTCTCATCAGCCCACATTATTATTATTATTATTACTACTACTACTACTACTATATCCTGTTCTTATCCCAAAAACTGGACTGAAGTGTATTCCCAAACACTTCAGTCTAGCCATCCCCAACCTGGTGACCTCCAGGTGGGTATGTGCTATGAACCATGTTCTCAGCAACCATGTTGGGGCTAACACATCTGGAAGGCAGGACATTGAGAAGGACTGCTTTACTCTTTCCTTATAGCAATAATTCTTTCCTCTCCTTTTTTTAAGCCACACTTTTCCCAGCTCTTACCACATAGATGAGCCCCTTGTGATCCTCCAAATGTTGTTGAGCCGCAGCTCCCATTGTGCCTCACCAGAGGTTATGGTGAGTTAGACTGATGGGACTGGCAGTCCAGCAACATCTAGAGAGCCACAAGGGTCCCACCCTTATCTGACGGTATCCTTTTTTGAGGTTGTGTAGCCAGAATATCTGGTACTCCCTAAATTTAGCCACACCAAAAACCCTATAGATGCAGTAGCAATACCGGCAGCTTTCTGTGTCTTCAGTCAAACCCCCTCACAATGAAAAGCCTTTGCAATAATCTCTGCCTCTCTTTTCCATGTCCAGTGGATCCCAAAAGCCGAGAAGTGATCCAGAATGCATGCAAAGCTGTTGGCTCCATCAGCAACACATCTTTCGATATCCGGTTTAACCCAGATATCTTCTCACCAGGTAAGTAAGTGTTGCTGGTACAGCTGTGTGGCTGTCCTGGCTGGGGAGTTTCTAGGAGTTGTAGTCCAAAAAATAACATCTCTTGAGCTCCACAAAAAAATGGGTAGCTTAGCAGTAGAACACTTGCTTTGCACATAGAAGATCCCAAGTTCCCTTCCTGGCATCTTCAGTTAAAAATATCCCTGTCTGAGACCCTGTAGAACAGGGGTCGGCAACGCCTGGCCCGTGGGCCGGATGCAGCCCGCGGAGGCAGCAGGACCGGCCCCAGCCCGGTCCCGCCACCGCCACTGCCTCCTCCACCACCTGGGCCGTGCGACCGCGCTGCCCTCCTCCTCCTCCACCGCGTGGAGGAGGAAGAGGAGGGCCGCATGGCCTGGGGCAGAGGAGGCAAAGGGGGAAGCCCCGCATCGCCCTCCCTACCTCCCTGCATGGGCCTGCGCTGCCCTCCCTGCCTCCCAGCGCCGCCCACCTCCTTCTCCTCTGCCTCCTCCGCCCCGCCCCAGGCTGCGCGGTGCATGGAGGAGGAGGGGGAGGAGGAGAAGAAAGAAGAGGAGGAGGGGGGAGCAGGAGGAAGAGGAGCAGAAGGAGGAGGAGGAAGGAGGAGGTGGTGAGTGGCCAGAGGCCTCAAGGTTTTTAAAATTTTTATTTTGGGTGCTTTTAATGCTAACAAGTCTCCCTTGGTTTGACAGTGATAGTGTGTTGATGATGATGATGATGATGATGATGATGATGATGATATGAGTCAACTTGAGAGGCATGCAGGCACTGTTTCTTAAGCCGAGAGAGTGTCACCTTCCAAAGTGTGTTTTGGGTGCTTTTAATGCTAACAAGTCTCCCTTGGTTTGACAGTGATAGTGTGGTGATGATGATGATGATGATGATGATGATGATGATGATGATGATATGAGTCAACTTGAGAGGCATGCAGGCACTGTTTCTTAAGCCGAGAGAGTGTCACCTTCCAAAGTGTGTTTTGGGTGCTTTTAATGCTAACAAGTCTCCCTTGGTTTGACAGTGATAGTGTGGTGATGATGATGATGATGATGATGATGATGATGATGATGATGATGATGATGATATGAGTCAACTTGAGAGGCATGCAGGCACTGTTTCTTAAGCCGAGAGAGTGTCACCTTCCAAAGTGTGTTTTGGGTGCTTTTAATGCTAACAAGTCTCCCTTGCTTTGACAGTGATAGTGTGGTGGTGGTGGTGGTGGTGATGATGATGATGATGATGATGATGATGATGATGATGATATGAGTCAGCTTGAGAGGCATGGACGCACTGTTTCAGAAGCCAAGAGAGTGTGACTTTCCAAAGTGCCTTTTCTGTGTGTTTTTGGTTCTTTAATGGTGATATTGATATCAGAAAGCCTCTGAGGCATGGTCAATGTAAATTGCTGTGATTTTTACAAACTCATGCGCAGTGAAGAAAAACCAAAGTCCCTTGACCAAGTACACACTTCTGAGAAGTACACTTGGTGCAAGAACAGTGAAACCACCTTGACATGTTCAATATGCATAGCCATGTTAAAACATGCTAAGTGTTAAACCCAAGAGGTTTAGTTATGGAATAAGCCTCTGAGATATGCAAGAGGCCATCTTAAGTAAAGCCATGTCAAATGCCCAAATGTGCTATTTGGAATGGGGGGAGGGGGTGGCCAGAAAGGAAAGTACATTTCTGCCATCTGTCTAGGAATAATGCCCAAATGTCCTCCATTTTGATTATGCCTAAGAAACATGCATTTATATTAACATTTTTTAAAAATCATCCAATTTTTTGGCATGTCCTCGATTTTTTAAAAAATGTGTCCTACATTTGAAAATGTTGTCCTATTTGCCTACCCCTGCTATAGAACATCTGCAATATTGGGATAGGGGCCAGTAGTCTCACCTACTAAGAGGCAAGTTCCTAGCGTCCTTCCTTCACTTAAATACACATTGAAACAGGTTTTGAGTACCAAACAAGTTTCAATCCTAAACAAATGACCTGGTGCTATTATGTTTTCAGCCTCTTGCAGCAGATGGTGTGATTTAGAGAATGGGGAAAGTGGCATCTGTCACGGTTACTGGCATAGTCTTGGATCCTGTCTGCATCTGCCTGGTGTAGTAAAATATGTTCCTTCTATTGTGAACTGAAACCCAAAACAAGATCCTAGTAACAATGAAAGGGAGGTGGCAGTTTTTGCCAGTTCCCTTGTTTCCCTACTGCAACACATCCGCACTGTTTCAGAGTCATCCTAACCTTTTGAACAGATTTTTAGTGTTCTGAAAGGGGAATTGGCAGAGACTGTTTCCCTCCTATTCTCCTCCTCCAGTGGCAAATAAAAACTCAGGACCTCAGCCATCAACAGGTGCTTTCCTTCTCTTCTCCCAGTTGCCTGATCGTTGTTTTTCGCCACATAGGTGTCCGTTTTCCAGATTCCAGCAAAGAGCAGATTCAAGATCAGAAGCGGTTACTGAAGGATGCAGCTGCATTCCTAGTTTCCTATCAAATTCCAGGCTTGGTAAGCAGAGATAGTAGAGTGGAGATTGGGAGGGAGAAATCCTAGGCCAGCAGGAGACGAGATTGGGGGCTTTGGCCTGGTTTACTTTATGCTTTAAACCTCATTGAGAAAGATTCAACAAGCAAAACCTCAACTGAGAGATTTAATCTGGATATTTTCTCACCCCAATGAGAATTCAAGTCTTTTGCAGAGGGTAAAGGTGCCCTATGTCCACAAGAAGTAAGAACTGTTAGAAAAGCAATGGCAGTTTGATAGCCTTAAAAACGCACCCCTTGAAACTGCAGCAAAAACCATCAGTGGAATAATAACATAGGACCAAACACAGAGGATGTAGTTTTTAAAAACGAAATCCTTAAAATATGCTGTACGTCCCATCATTGTTTGCCAAGGTTCAACAATGGGTCAAACTTGAGTTTGCAAGATCCTGGAAAGGGTGTTTCAGGCTCAATATGATATTGGCCTTTTTTGTACTTTCTACTTTTGGAAGGTTTTTTAATGTATGGTTGAGCAAAGACAGGGCCAAATATTAGCCCCAACAGTCAATGCAAACAGTATTAGCCCCAGAGACATGTAGAAATTCCTTCTTCCCCTCTCCACCCAAAATAATCTACAAAATGGCAAGAATTCCACTTTGGGTATTCAGATCTGCGAGGCTACTTAATTTCTTTTAAGTGCTGATCCTTGAGTGCCTAAAATGGCAACATCCAAACACAGGAGGAAAGGTATCATCTGGCTTGGGGAAACCTCAAGTTTGCCAAAGTATACACACACAGGTGGCTGGCAGGGACTGTCTTCATAAAGGACAAGGCTGACCAGAATAAATTGTAAGTGGAGCACAGGGTTTTGTTTTTTGGTGGCATGTCTCACTTGTAACTGAAATAAAATATAGTCGGTCCTCTGTTTTTGCAGGGATCCGTTCCGGGACACACACACACACACCCCGAAAACAGAGATTTGCGATATTCAAGCCCCATAAGCTTGAATGGGGCACGTTCCTGTGGGTGTGCGCCACGGGGGCGCGCCCCATTGAACGCAAGAATGGTGAGGCAAGTGTAGATACAATGCAACATGTAGATAAATAGCTGATACTACTTCACCAGCTCAGACCTAATTGAATGCCATCCACCCACAGAAAAAAAATTGAAAAGATTCCAACAAAGGCAAAGAAATGTGGTCCTTCTCTCCCTCAGTGCTTGTTTTTCCTTTGCAGGTCAAAGATTGCCTGGACCACACCATGCTGCCAATGGATGGCGCCACCTTGGCAGAAGCCATGCACCAGCGGGGTATTAACATGCGCTACCTGGGCAAAGTGATTGACTTTATCACCAAAACCCCAGCCCAGACTCAGCTGGATCACATCTACGTAAGCCTCACCACCTTCTGCTTCTGCTTCCTTGAGGATCATTTCCCATGGCTGCATCTAACATAACAAATCGCCTTTCACCTAAAAGCAAACACACTCTTTCCATGTCTGCTTGAGATCAAAGGCTTGTCTTAAATGGTCCAAATATTTCAAATATCCCAGGAAGTTAAGGGTGTTCCCTCATGCCCTTGTCTTTGATTGCTATTTTAATTTTAAATCTTTTAGTAAATGCTGTATTTAAGATTTGGAAGCAGTCAGTACTATGTGGAGTCAAAGGCTTTCACTTCCAGCATCCATAGTTTTTTGTGGTTTTTTCGGTCTATGTGGCTGTGTTCTAGAAGAGTTTTTCCCTGATGTGATCATCTGTGGCTGGCATCTTCAGAGTAAAACCCACAAAAAGCGATGGATGCCGGCCATGAAAGCCTTCGACTTCACAGTATGACTTGGCTTTATATAAAATCTTGGGCTACATCTGCAGTACAGAATTATTGCAGTTTGACAACATTTTAAAATCCAATGCTCATGAGATTTGTAGTTTTCTGAGCTATTTGGCCTTCTCTGTCAGAGAATGCTGGTCCACAGCAAAGGACAAACCCATGATTTAGTGGCGGTGTGGTCTCTCTTAGGTGATACCAGTGTTTTCTCCATAAAACTAGGTGAGAATGTGATGAAGATTTTCCAGAACCTAGAGATGCTCTTTTTCCATGATTTTGGCAGTACCAAGGGATCACAGAAACTGGGTCCAAGATGTGTGGCACATCCATCATCACATCTCTTTGTCAACATTGTCATTGTGTGTCAGTCTTAACTGGTTCTCTACTTCTTTGTGTTTCTTTGTACAGAAAATCGGAATCATGGACCTGATCACCCGATCGGCCAAACACATCTTCAAGATATATCTTCAGGTACAAATCGGATTATCTAACCCCGACTGCCTTCCCTTGTCTGCCCTTTCCTTAGCATCTCTCTCCCCTGCAACCGGCATCAAGGGAAGCCATTTCCTCATTAGTGCTTTTACGACAGTTGCCTAGCAACTAGAAGTACAATCTCATTAAGGACCAAAATAGGTGCAGGTCTATGTGCGGAGGCAAAATGAGTCCCCACTTGACAGTGGCGACTTGCGTGTGTGTGCATTTATTTTTCCAAAGGCTGTTTGCTCATGCTCTGGTGTTTCAGCTCGAAATAGAGTGAAAAGCTAATGCAAGAGGACTTTATGTGGTTGTGCAGTCTGCTGCAATGTTGAACAAAGGTCGGTTATTCCTGCATCCCTGAGAAGGAGGTCTGTTTTGGACAGGCTCCACTTTCCTCTTGCATTAGCCCTGCCTCCATCCCAGACATTGCACTTAGCAGTTGGTTTGTTTCTGAAACGACGCTTCCAAGTGTTTTGCATGCCAGACAGTTGCTTCTTGGCCACTCACTGCAGTTGTGTGTGTGCAGAATTTTACAAGGGTTTCAGCCTCTGACACACAACCTGGAGCGGCTGAAGGGTGTGTTCGTAATGAAACACCCCCTTGTTTTTGCATTAGCATTTCTTCACAACTGTGAAGAACAGAAATAAAGTGGGAAAACAAAGATGGACAAGTCTTTGGAAATTCTGGCAGTTTTTATAGAATTTTGCTGTCACGGTTTGTTTCAAAGATGAAAGAGCTGCTGGTTTGGATGGTGTTTCAAGAGGGCAAATCCATGAACTGTTGAAGAATAAAGATAGCCTCCATGCTCAACAGCAGCCTACCATCCAATGCAGTTGCTTGGAAACTGCAGGAGGAGAGAGCAATTGAACTTCAACTCCCATCAGCCCCAAACAACAATCCATTTGGGTGAGGATGTGGGGTTGTAGTCCAACACAACTAGAGGACATTAGTTTATGGAATCCTATTACTAGATTAGATGTCAGAAGCCCAGTGACTATGCTGGTTGGGTTATTCTGGAAATACTAGTTCAAAAAGTAATGTTTCCAACATTTGCACGTTCCCTTTTGCTCTTAATAGAGCAAATTGTAAACTGCTTAAGAGTAGTGGTCCTCAAACTATGCCCTTCAGGAGATTTTGGACTTCAGCTCCCAGAAGCCTCAGCCATATTGGCCAGTAGTCTGGGATTCTGGGATCTGAAGTCCAAAATCCCTTAAAGAGCACAGTTTGGGGACCACTGGGTTAGAGAGTGCTGAATTCACTGATAAGTAGTATAGAAACGTAAATGCTATTGCTATTGCTATTTGGTTCCTGTGTGCATTTAACATTTGGGAAATATCACTGGTCATCATGTTGTTATAATTGTAAGGAGTAGAGGTCAAGTCTCCTTTATCTGGAATTCTGAAATATTGCAAAAACCAAAAGCTTTTTAATGTGTGGATGAGACAGTGACTCCCATGTTTTCTGATGGTTCAGTCTACACAAACTTTGTTTCATGCACAAAATTATTTAAAACATTTCATACAGTTACCTTCAGGCTATGTGCATAAGGTGTATAGGAAACATAAATTAAGTTTGTGTTTAGACTTGGGTCCTGTCTTCGAACTGAATATAGGAATTCAAAATCCAAAAGATTCTGAAATCCGAAACACCCCTGGTCCCAAGTATTTCCGATAAGGGAGATTCAACTTGTGTTTTGTGCTCATTTGCACACATTTTCCACATTTGGAAAGACTGAGTTTGGTGCCCGTTCGGTTTATAAAGGTCCATTAGCCTTATAAAAGTATGTAAAAGTAATACAGGTATTAAAGTATTACAAGAACAGGCCTTATAAAAGTATGGATTTTGGAATATATGCTTATGTACAGTGGTCCCTCCACATTCACTGGGGCACAGGACCACTATCTTTCTACCTGAGAGGACACCTCTCTAGGCATCCCTTGGTCCTCCAGTGTAATTATGTGGTCAACATCTGCCAAATATTGACTGTAGAATTGGGTTGGAGGAGCTACAAATGCCTAGTGGAGTGTTCTCTCTAGGAATCTCTAGGTCCATCAGTGCAACTTTGGGTTAAAATTGACCATAGAGTTGCACTGGAGGACCTAGAGATTCCTAGAGAGAACATACTAATACAATCCATGAATAATCAAGTCCGCAAAAGTCAAAACTGCAAATGTGGAGGGATGACTGTATATGTATATTTATATGTATGTGTGTGTACCCTTCCCCAGTCATGGATTCCTATCTTTTTCTTGCAGGGCGTGGAGCTTTCAGGCTTGTCAGCAGCCATCAGCCACTTCCTCAACTGTTTCCTTAGCTCTTTCCCCAATCCTGTTGCCCACCTTCCTGCTGATGAGTTGGTCTCCAAGAAAAAAAATAAGCGGAGGAAGAACCGGAACCTGAGCTCCTCTGACAACACTGCCTGGGCCACCATGAGCCCTCAGGAGCTGTGGAAGAACATTTGTTCGGAAGCCAAGAGTTATTTCGACTTCAGCCTTCAGTGGTGAGTCTAAACATTCATGATTGTCAGGTTAGGTCAAACTTGCATTGGTATTATTAGCTCAGTGAGGATTCGGACAGCCATATATGGCTTTGGTTTACTGAAACAGGTGGGTCCTGCTTTTCAGATTGTTGTTGTTGTTGCTATCACCATCCATCATCCTTGCTTTTTTCATGATGGAGCTCAGGGTAACATTGGCCTGATACAGACAGGCCAAAAAAAAGCTACTTCAGGTCACTTTGGAGGTATGCTGTGATTTATTATTATTATTATTATTATTATTATTATTATTATTATTAACCTTTATTTATAAAGCTCTGTAAATTTACACAGCGCTGTACATACAATATTTTTAATTGGACGGTTCCCTGCCCTCAGGCTTACAATCTAAAAAGACACGACACAAAAGGAGAAGGGAAAGGTGGTGGGGAAGGGGCCTCTCTAGTAGGATAATACATATAAAATACATAGCAATACAGGAAATGATTCAGTAAAACAGACAACAAAAGAACAATAAAAAGCAAGTGACAATTATGCAATGCCTGGGAACGCTTCTCTGAACAGGATGGTCTTCAGCTCCATTTTGAAGCTGGTTAAAGAAGAGATGGCTCTTGCTTGTGGGGGAAGAAGGTTCCAGGAGTGAGGGGCAGCGAGTGAAAGGGGGCGAATCCGGGATGGGGCAGAGGAAATCCTAGGCTGGGACAGCAGACCTTGACTACCAGAATGGAGGGCCCTAGTGGGAAGGTGAGGAGAAATAAGGTCTGATAAGTAAGGAGGGGCCAGCCCATGGAGGGCTTTAAACGTCGACAGCAGGAGCTTGTACTGAATACGGAAAGGGAGTGGGAGCCAGTGAAGGGATGCCAACGCAGGGGAGATGTGGTCAGAGCGGTGGGCGGATGTGATAATGCATGCAGCTGAATACTGGACAGAGATTAAAGGACGGAGGTGAGAAAGAGGAAGCCCAGCCAGGAGGACGTTACAGTAATCCAGTCGGGAGATCACTAGGGCATGGACCAGGATCTTGGCAGTAGAGGTGGAGAGATATAGTCAGATTTTGGTAATATTGTATAAAAAGAATCTACAAACCTTGGCTGTGGTCTGGATCTGAGGGATACACGACAGAGAGGAATCAAAGATGAAACCAAGACTGTGGGCTTGCTGAACTGGTTGAATAGAAATGTTGTCCTCAGAGACAGAAAAGGAGTATTGAAGGGTGGGCTTAGGAGGAAAGACAAGAAGCTCTGTCTTGGACATGTTGAGCTTCAAACGCCGATGGCGCATCCACTGCGAAACAGCTGTGAGACAAGACGAGACTTGCTGTTCAAGCCTTGGAGAAAGGTCAGGGGCGGAAAGATACAACTGGGTGTCATCGGCATACAGATGGTAGGGAAAACCAAAAGAGCTGATGAGTTTACCTAAGGACAGTGTGTAGAGAGAAAACAGAAGGGGACCCAGAACAGAGCCCTGGGGAACTCCAACAGATAAGGGAACAGGAGATGAAGTCTGACTACCTGCAACCACTGCAAAAGATCTGTCTGACAAATAAGATCTAAACCAGTCAAGAACAGAGTCTGAGAACCCAAGGTCAGAGAGTATGTCAACTAGGAGACAGTGATCAACGGTGTCAAAGGCTGCAGACAGATCCAGAAGGATGAGAACAGAGTAAAGGCCATTAGCCTTGGCCAGTAAAAGGTCATTCGAGATCTTAGTGAGAGCTGTCTCTGTGGAATGCCTTGGGCGGAAACCAGACTGAAAGGGATCGAGGATGGAGTTGGTTTCAAGAAACTCAAGACAGCGAGAATAAACAACCCGTTCCAAAACTATAGAAAGAAAGGGAAGAAGAGAAATCAGACGATAGCTAGACAGAGAGAGGAGGGGTCAAGAGAAGGTTTTTTCAGAATTGGGGAAATGAGAGCATGTTTGAAGTCTGACGGGAAGGAGCCTGTAGAGAGAGAGAGATTGAAGATATGGAGAAGCGAGGGCAGAAAAGAGGGAGCTATGGAAATAAGAAGACGAGTAGGAATTGGATCAAGAGGACAGGTAGCAGGTTTGCAAGAGTTCAGAAGTGTAGATAGTTCATCCAAAGAAGCAGGAGGAAACACAGAAATTTTTTTAGGGGAGGGCAAAAGAAGATTATGAGCAGAAGAAGAATCAGGAGGGACTATCTCAGAGCGAATAGTGGTAATCTTTGAGACGAAATAATTAGCAAAGTCATTAGGAGAGAATGATGAAGAGACAGGAGGAGAGGGAGGTTTAAGCAAAGAGTTGAAGATAGAGAACAAACGCTGCGGGCGCCTCTCATTGGCGGAGATCAATGATTTGTAATAAGTTTGTTTAGCCATAGACAGGGCACGTGAGAAGGAAGGAAGAACAAATTTGTAATGAATAAAATCAGCCCACTGTTTGGACTTTCTCCAAAGACGTTCGACTGCTCTAGAGCAGGACCGGAGAAACTTGATGATGGGGATAAGCCAGGGCTGAGGCCTAGTCTTAGAGGAAGAAGTGCATACAGAGACAGGGGCAAAATGGTCAAGAGTTGAGGAAAGAGTGGAGTTAAATAAAGACATTGCTGAGTCAGCAGAATCCCCAAGATTTAGGGAAGAGAGAGAAGAATCCAGGATCTGACCAAGATGGTTAGAGTTAACAGATTGAAGATCACGAAAATAGTGTTGAACAGTGTGACGAGGAAGTGGAGTATGAGTAAGAGCAAAGGAGATTAAATGATGGTCAGATAGTGAAAAGTCAAGCGCCAGGTAGTCAGAAATGGCACAGTTTGCAGCGAGAACCAGGTCAAGACAGTGACCAAGAGAATGGGTTGAGGAGTTGGAATGTGGTTGGAGGCCAAAAGAAGCTAGGAGAGAGTTGAAGCGAGACATTGTAGGGTTGTTGGAATCGTCAACGTGGATATTAAAGTCACCTAGGATCAAAGAGCATCTTAAGAGGCCAGAAGCTGCGCCAAAGCCATGCTCTAGTCCTAAGAACTGGTGTGTGGCTTTGGCACAGGTTCTGGCCTCTTAGGACGCATGCATCATTTAAACAGCATACCTCCAAAGTGACTCGAAACAGCTTTATTTTGGCCTGTCTGTATGGGCCCATAGATTGGTTATATGAAGAATGGGGAAGTGGTTTCCTGTCCAAACACCAGGAGAGCTATGCCAGCTTAATCACTGCAGTTTGGAAAGCAGGGTTAGAGTGCCAGCTAGGACACACTCTTGCCATTTCTTAAGGTACCTCCATTGTTTCCTGGTCGACTTCCAAGCTTAATTTAAGGTGCCATTTATGCCAGTTCTTAAATCCCTACATCACTTAGGGTAGGGAATTGTGCAGTCCTACAGATGTTGTTGCACTGCAACCCCTAGTAGGCTTAGCTAACATAGCCAATGGTGAGGAATTCTGGGAGTTGCAGTTGAGCAACATTTGGAGGACCACACAGTTCCTGTCCTTGTCTTTAAGACTGCCCCATCCCCACAAACCAGCACAGATTGAAAGTCCTTAGAGTATTTTGAGGGTTCCCACCTTCCAAAGATAAAGCATAAAGGCTTTTTCAGTGATGGCTCCCAACCCTGGAAACCTCCTTCAACCCCAGGGAGGGTCATCTTCCAGACCAGTTTCATACATGCTTCTCTCTCAGTGTTGTACTTACAGTGAATAACAAGCAATGGACAAAAGTCTGCCCCAAATGTCCTTTACCTAGATGACAGATTAAATATCCAGCTTTTTCTGACTTTGACTCTAGAACAACATACTGTCAACTGTGTGTTTGCACTTGCATTATGTGATTCCTCAAACAGTTGTTTTTGTGGTGCCTTTGGGAAATCATTCATGTGGATACTGATGTTTTCACTGTTTGTTCGTAATGAGTTTCAAAAAGTTACCTTTTGGGACTATTATTCCCAGAATCCATGAGCCAGGATGGCCACATGCTGGTTAAGAGCTACAAAAAATACTTTTCCAAACTCTGGCATTTGTTCTTGAATTCCTAATCCTGCTTGTGAGCACTGCTAAAATTTCATAAAGTCATCCGGAGAATTTATCCTTGCTTCATCTCCTTCTTTTTTATTTTCAAGCGAGAGTGTTGACCAAGCAGTGGAGGTATACAACTTACAGAAGATCACGCTCCTCCGCGAGATCTCCCTCAAAACAGGAATCCAGGTGCGGACGACATATCTAAACTTTCCAGGCACTTTCATTTCCAAGTCCAAACTAGGCAATCATTGAAAATGATCTTATGCCACTTCTGGTATTTTCTACTTTGTCTCATCTCTTCAGTTTCTGGTACAAACTTATTTGTCATTTGCTTATTGGATCATCTTCATCTGGAGATGCTAGGAACTTTCTACATCTTTTTCCTTGAAGTAGACCAGATACAAGAACCCCAGGACTCCCATGGGCTGTTTCATCTCCTCAAAATGTAACTAAAAGTGGCTGGAATTCATATTTAAAATGAATGTTGGGCTCAGATAATTTGTAGGATTCACACCTTTTAGAGAAGAATTGGACCTCCTACAGGTGTGGTTTTCCCATTTTGGAGAAACGAAGTCCCAGAACTTGGGGAACTGCTTTTGGGAGTTGCATGTGGTTTGCACATCCCATCATGCACACCCTGTACATGTACGGCTTTACCCACAATGCAGGTGTGTTGCACATGCCTACAAAGACGTGGAATCACGGAAAGAAGAATCAACATTAGAGGTTGAAAAGTTGAATAGAGTTTGGGGCATCAAAAGCTTATTGCCATCTGTATGATATTCATGTGACCTCTGAGTGCTTTAGGAAGCTCCAGACCTTTGGACTCAGTGGGCATTGGCACTGTATTGGGAAAGTTTGCAAGCAAACATGGAAAAATAGATAAAATAGTCCCATGTTATACTCTCTGGAGTGTTGGTTTGGATCCAATATAGTAAACTGTTGTTCCTCACCTTTCCACCAGCTTCTCTTGGGATGTGTAAAACATATTGAAAGAATAGAAGTGTAAGAATAGAACTGTGGCATTACAACAGAGCAAACCAAAATACAATGAAAACTAACAGGGCGCGAGACAACACAATTAAATAGGAACCGTATCCCATCAAATGGAGTCTAGTCTGGAACCTAATGAAAAGTGGAATGGATGACTCAGAAACATTTGAGGGAAGAAATTCTATAATAGCTATTTACAGGTTTTATTTTGTTTGGTTTATTTAAGGGGAGCCAGGTGCACAGGGTCTGTGCATCTTGCTTTATAGAAGCGTCATGCTTCCTGGAGTGTGGTTGTTCTTGTTTTGTTAGTTGTTTAATTAATTGGGGGTTGGGTTTTTGGGGGTGCATATGACTTGTAGGTCCATTGGCTTAAATTCTTGAAATCTCTCCAAATATTTATGTGTAGTGGAACTTAAAAAACAGTCTAATGGGAGTTGTGCTGGTAGCTCCAATGTCATTGAAGAAGAGAATTTGCAGGTATTTAGTCCAGGCACTAAACCCCATCCCCAAAATAAGATCAACAGTATGGATAGCTCTTTCAAAGTTTGGACTAAAGTCCGGAGCAGATGTATTGCCCCACTGACATGAGGGTCAAGCGTTGCTACTGCTTGATGGGAGTGGAGACTTGAGACCAGAAGGGAGACAACCTGAAAGACATTGCTGGCTGAGGCTGAGGCTGGATTAAGATTTAAAAAGGGAGCTTTCTTGCTCATTGCTCATCTTTTTCATCCAGGATACAACATTTTCAAACTGGTGCCATAGTGTCAATAGTCCCTTGCTTCTTATTTTTAAGAAGTGCATGTCTCATTCCCTACTGGACATTGGGTCATGTTGGGTAGCACTGTTGTTGTTGTTTTCCAATTTGCTTTGAATTCACCCAACAGAAGAGGTCCTTGTGAAAAAACAAAGTGCAGGACACCATTTGAATGTTCTCATGATACCTTGGGATGCCAACAGCATTCTGGAAAAATTAAAAAATGGGATTAATTCAGAACGCTGCTGTTGCCTGCTGCTGCTTCCTCCATCAGGATTTACTGTAACTGAAGTTTAACTGGAGTGGTTCTTTCCAGCCTTTCATTTACAGTACTAGACAATTTAGTGTTCAGCTTCCAGAATCCCTGTTGTCCATACAAGCTGGGGCTTCTGAGAAAGACCTGCTTCGAGATACAAATTAATATAACACATAAAAATAAATAAATCCAAAACATATGTAGAGTACATAAGTTGAGAACCACCAGTATCCCACAAGACTGCAATCCCTTCAGAGCTTTCCCATAGCTTTCCTACCCTTTTAGGAAAAGTACAGAAAGTCTCTTATGCGTGTGTGTGTGTGTGTGTGTTTCAGATCCTGCTGAAAGAGTATAACTTCGATAGCCGACACAAGCCAACCTTCACAGAGGAAGACATCCTCAACATCTTCCCGGTCGTGAAACACGTCAACCCCAAAGCCTCGGATGCATTCCACTTTTTCCAGAGTGGGCAGGCAAAAGTTCAGCAAGGTAAGACACTGGCTGTCAAGAAAATAAAAACCTTGCGGTGGGGTGTGTGTGTGCAAGCAATGCTGCATATACAGTGGGCCCTTGGTATCTGCTGCGGTTTGGTTGTAGGTATTCATGGATCCCAAAATCCGTGAATGCTCAAGTCCCGTTAAATACAATGGTGTAGTAAAATGCCATTCCTTATATGAAATAGCAAAATCAAGGTTTGGTTTTTGGAACTGATACACACACACACACAGTATATATATTTAATATTTTCAAGCTGTGGATGGTTGAAACCATGGATAAAGAATCCGTGGATACGGCGGACCAACTGTATAATTCTGATATCATGCACAAACGGTGAGGGTTTGTTTTCCTTTTGTACATCTCAGGTTTCCTGAAGGAGGGCTGCGAGCTGATCAGTGAGGCCTTAAACCTCTTCAACAACGTCTACGGTGCGATGCACGTGGAAATTTGTGCCTGCCTCCGGCTGTTGGCTCGCCTGAATTACATCATGGGAGACTATTCAGAGGTATGGGGCACTGAGTATCCCTCTCTTCCTACTCTGCATGATATCAGAACCTTGGTGGATTGGACCAAAGCGCTGGCTGATCCAGCATCGTCACTAACTGTGGTTTTCAGATCTACTTGAGAACTCAAATAGTATTGAAGAGACATGTGGTAGGGAATACTGGGAATTGTAGCTCTCTGATAGAGAAGGTTAAATATCTCACAGAACTACAGTTTCCAGGATTCCCTAGCACTGAGCAAGGGCAGTTAAAGCGGTCTCAAACTGGATTATTTCTGCAGTGTGTTTTGGATCATGGATAAAGGATCTTTGGAACAGGCTTTCTCTGGGAAAGAAACTCAGTGGATTGCTTTTGCATGAATAAATTCAGTAACCTGTCAAAAGCTACAGCTTCTTCCACTTTTAAGCCTTTTCCCTACCAATCTTAAGAACGCTTACTCCGAAAGGAAAGGAAAAGAAAAAACAATGGGCCATTTGCTAAAAGTTCTAATTAGTCATAACAGGAAATTACTTTATATTTTTACATGTATTCCTAATAACAAAAGCAAACCAGTGGATGATGCTTTGACAAGGGTGAGAACAGCAGCAGCCATTACAAAAAGAAATCATCTGTTAATGGCCAGTTCTGTCTAATACCTGCCTGGAAAGTCTTCCATCTTGGGTTTGGTCACCTGACATGCAGCCACTTGAACTTTTCTTTCTTCTTTTCTAGGCCTTAAGTAATCAACAGAAAGCGGTGCTAATGAGTGAGAGAGTCCTTGGCATAGAGCATCCCAACACAATCCAAGAATATGTAAGTAATATTGGGATGTGGGCGCAAGACATGCAGTTTGAAGGTAGAGATATGGTGGCTTCTAACAGAATCATAGAATCATAGGGCTGGAAAGAGCTACAAGTTCCCTCTAGTCCCATGGTTCCCAGCTTTTGGTGCTCTAGATGTTTTGGACTTCAACTCCCATATGTCCTGACTGTTAGTCAAGTTGGCTGGGATCTGAAGTCCAAAATAAATGGAGGACCAAAGGTTGGGAACCACTGCAGTCTAGTCAAACCCCTGCCATGCAAGAAGACACAACACTCCTGAAAGATACCCACCCAACCTTCTTGTAGAAAGACCTCCAAAGAAGGAGCTTGCACAATAATAATAATAATAATAATAATGAGTTTTATTTATAAACCGCTATTCCGTGTTGATCATAGTGGTGTACAGGTAAAAATTGCAATATCAAATACAAAATACAGGATAAAAATTGCAATACATAAATAAAACTTCAATAAAAACATTTCAAAATACAGATTAAAACCCTACATCAAATCCAGGCCAGCTAAATGTGCTCGATAATGCTGTACATATAGGGGGGAGTCATATATCATCAAGGAGCATCAGGGAAGGCTTGCCGAAACAGAAAGGTCTTAAGTCTCTTTCAACCCTCGGAGGCAGTCCCATTCCACTGTCAAACAGCTCTTACAGCCAAGAGGCTCTTCCTAATGTTTAGATGGAATCTCTTTTCTTATAATCCACTGGTTCGTGTTCTAGTTTCTGGAACAGCAGAAAACATGTTTGCTCCCTCTTCCACATGATTAATATTTAAAGATGGCTATCCTATCACCTATCAGTTGTCTCTTCTCCAACTGAAATATACCCATCTCTCTAAGCCCTTCCTCATAAGGCTTAGTTTCCAGTCCTTTCACCATTTTGGTTGCCCTCCTTTGTTCTTGCTCCAGTTTTTCAGTATCCCTCTTGAACTATGGTGCCCAAAACTGGACACAGCATTTCAAGTAAGGTCTGGCCAAAGCAGTGGTCTCCCATCCCAAGTACTAACCAGGGTTGACCCTGCTTAGCCTCCAAGAGCAGGTAGGATCTGGTTGCCATTAGATGTTGTCTCTCTTTCCATTCTAGATGCACCTTGCTTTGTACTGCTTCGCAAATAGCCAGCTGTCCACAGCGCTCAACCTACTGTACCGCGCACGCTACCTCATGCTGTTGGTGTTTGGTGAAGATCACCCAGAAATGGCTCTCCTAGATGTAAGTAGATCCCTCAGGAGACAGCAATCCACAGCACATCCACTTGGCTCTGTGCAGCTTCAGTGGGTTTGACCCACTGGACCATAGTTGTTTTTTTGTTGTGGAATGCAACAAGGTGAGAGCTTCTGCCTTTGTTTTGTGGGTAGAAGGTTTTCTAGCTCTCATGGTTTATTGTGAAAAAGAATGAAGACAACATGCTGTAGAGTAGACTGGGAATATCATGGCCCTCCAGATGCTTTTTTGGGTCTGCATTCCTCTCCAGGGGCTCTGCTAGTTGGGGCTGCTAGAACCTGCATTGCAAGGAGAGCTATAGGTTTTTGTGATTTCCATCCCTGTTGTAAATTTGGTTTTAAAAATTGGAGGAGGGAAGCTTGGTTGGGGGAACTCCTGGAAAAGCTTAGAGGACACAAAAATGGCCTGGGTGGAATTCACTCTTACCATTTGATATTTGTTTTTAAATTGTTGCATTGTATACCCTACCTGTCTTTGAAGGAAATCAAAGATATAGCCGTGTTAATCTGTAGAATCAATACGTAGATTGCCTTCCCTTGTGGCTGAGAGGGTGTGACTTGCCCAGGTTCACCCAGTGGAATTCACGGCCAAGGCAGGAATCTAACCCTGATCTCCAGAGTCATAGTCCAACGCTCAAACCACTACGCCACACTGGCTCTCACCATATCCCAATCTACCTCCTGGCTGCCCTGGCATAGACCATTGCTTACTCAGTGTAGTAGTCCACAGACCAGTGCTCATCCACCTGTCTGTTATTCAAATACAGTAATGGTGTGGCAAAAAACACATGACACATGGAGAGAGGAATAGCTGCTCTCCCATATCACATAGCTGGAGAAGACAATACTGGTACAGACTATACTGTGCTAGATGGACCCATTGCTTCCTGCATCCCTTGACTTTAGATTTGACTCGCATTTCATCCATTCCTTTCACCTAATTTTATTTAGATTGTGGTGGTTTGTTTTATTACTAGTTCTTGTGGAACGAGTAATAGAATAAACTGACATGTTGAACTTCATTTCCTTTTCCTTCCCTCTCAAATTACTAACAAATGATGGACTCAGATCAATGGGCTCTATTATTATTATTAACCTTTATTTAGAAAGTGCTGTAAATTTACACAGCGCTGTACATACAATCTTTTTAAGTAGACGGTTCCCTGCCCTCAGGCTTACAATCTAAAAAGACACGACACAAAAGGAGAAGGGAGTGGTGGTGGGGAAGGGGATGAGGGCCAGCAGTCTTCTCTACCTCCGAGGCCTGGACCAAGGCAGATGGACTGGAGGGAGGGCTTGGCTTCTTAATGGATGGTGGGCTTCCCAACCTTCAGTAGCCTGTATGTGGCCAGAACCACACTTAAGTTTGTCTGCTGCCCTGTCTAACTGGCATGTACCTTTCTCTCTAGAACAACATTGGCCTGGTCCTCCATGGAGTTATGGAGTATGACCTCTCCCTGCGGTTTCTGGAGAATGCACTAGTGATCAACTCTAAGTACCACGGCGCCAAGTCCCTGAAAGTTGCACTGAGGTGAGTCAGTTCTCTCCTTCAGTTGACGGTTCACAGCTAAAAGTGCACCTTTTCATACATAGAGAACACGTCATCTCTTCTCTTACAGCCGAGGTGGTACCATCCTGGAGAGACTGCACCATGTGCATTTTTGAGCATGGGAACTAGAGCAATGGCATACCTCTCTGTCCTTAAGACTAATGGCTGACATGCAGGTTCTGGAGGTCTCATCCAAACCACTTCCATGCTTACTCTCCCCACCACTCTGGGGTCTCCATCCATATTTTTTGCCAAATCCAGAAGCAACCAGATGGTCATTGCTGAGTTTTTTAAGGGGACAAAAAGTCTATTTCTGGCCCCAGAACAGTTCAGCTTGTAAGACCATAGTTCAACTAACTTCGTCCCCTGCTCCTCATGCGCATCTGTATACATCTTTCCACCACATATAGAAATGTTTCACCATCTTCCATTTCTATCTTTCCTGCAGCCACCACTTGGTAGCCCGAGTGTATGAGAGCAAAGCTGAATTCCGGTCCGCTCTGCAGCACGAGAAGGAAGGCTACACGATCTATAAAAATCAGGTTTGTTTTGCCTTACCTTGGGTTGCGTCTCGAGCATCTGCCTCTCTCTTCATTCATTTCAGTTATTTTTATGTAATAAAGTTTGAAATGTGCAGTGTTAGAAACCTCCTCATCCACCAAGCATTGTCTTCCTTTTGAGAGACCACATTTCATAGAAAGTTCACAAGCAGTGCAGTATATAGAAAAAGTTGGATTTTCAAGGAAGGTAGGAAATGCTCAGTGTGGGATGGAGCCCAGAGATGTGGGCAATGAAGGTGGGATGGAAAAGGGCCTGTACAGACAGGCCAAAATAAAGCTGCTTCAGGTCACTTTGGAGGTATGCTGTTTAAATGACACATGCATCTTAAGAGGCCAGATGCTGTGCCAAAGCCATGCTCCAATCCTTAGGAGTAGAGCATGGCTTTGGCACAGCTTCCGGCCTCTTAGGACGCATGCAGCATTTAAACAGCATACCTCCAAAGTGCCCCGAAGCAGCTTTATTTTGGCCTGCCTGTATGGGCTCTTAAATCTGCTTAAATGTAGTATTTTTATAGCTGCAAACAGTTTGCAGATGTCTTCATAGTTTACGAACCCTGCCCCACTCCTTCATAAACTGGATGATGTGAACTGTTTTTGTCTTGTGTTTTAAATTACGCCAATTCCCTTTCAAAGGGAGGCATATGTTGACATTTCAAAAGCCATAGTGGGGGAAAGTTTGCTATTGGACTAACTCACAGATAAGAGAAGATGGCTATTAAAGTCATGAAGGCTATATAAAACCTCTGTGTTTAGAGGCACTATGAGTTGTGGGTACCGTTTCCCTTCTCAAAAGCATGCACTTGGTGGATCTGTTTGGTCTGATCTAACAGAGTCCCCATCCGTTCTCTGTGACTCACAACCTGCATTTTGTGGCTAGCTTGGTGAACATCATGAGAAGACCAAAGAAAGCTCCGAGTACTTGAAATACCTGACTCAGCAGGCTGTGGCCCTCCAACGCACAATGAACGAGATCTACAAGAACGGATCCAACGCCAACATTATGCCCCTGAAAGTGAGTTACTGCATGCTCACCCCCTCTAGGACCTGGCACTAACATCTGATGGCATTATTATTATTATTATTATTATTATTATTATTAATATCTTACCTGCCTCTCCTGATGGATCGGGGCAGGGAACAACAACAAATCAACAATTAACCACATCACTTGAAACGCTTAAAACATGTATCAGCTTAAAGGGAAAAGTGAGACAGACACATTTTAAAACAAAGACATAGCCGTGTTAGTCTGTAGAATCAGTACGTAGAGAGATCTTTAGGCACCTTTGAGAGTAACTGAAAGAAATTGGTAGCATGAGCTTTCGTAGACTTCAGTCTGAAGTCTATGAAAGCTCATGCTGCCAATTTCTTTCTTTCAGTTAGTCTCAAAGGCGCTACAAGATCTCTCTATGTACACATTTTAAAACAGTCTACATTTAAGATTCAGCATCTTATCTGGATATGCCTGCTGGTAAAGACCAGTCTTCCATACTTGCTGTTTTAACCACCTCTTGCCACATTGGTGGTGCTTGTACTTCAGGGGTTGGCACCATTTGGGCATCTCCAGACCTCTCCCCGAAGCCTTTGCCCTCATTAGCAACTGGATGTGATCTTTTGGGCAGGTGGGTGTCATTGCTGGTCATTTCAAAAAAATGATTTTAGGGTGTTTTGGAATGGGATGGGATCTGAAACAGCATTTAGGATAAAATGATGCCCCCTAGAAGCATCTTGCATCTGAAAAGAGGGGATTATGACTATAGATTTTTATGGGGTTTTCAGGATATGTGGCCATTTTCTAGAAGAGCTTCTTCCTGACGTCAGGCTATGGCCACATAGCCTGAAAACCCCACAAAAAACTATGGATGCCGGCCATGAAAGCCTTTGACTACACATTGGGATTATGACTGTTTGGTTCTTTTTGATGGGGTTGTTGTGGAGCTTTTTTAGGATGCACAACCCCAGGACTTCATGTGATCCATGGGCCACCCAGTTCTCAGTCTTGGTATTCTTACCACTCCATCTTGCCTATCCATATTCTTCCTCTGGAGAGCATCAGGAGGAACACTGGTTGTTAGCACCAGCTCTCATGTTTAGGCACCTGAAGCTCAGGGACCACTTTGCAACTTTTCCCATTTCATTCTTGGCTAGCATTGTTGTATTTTAGAAAGGAGAAAGGGTGGGCAATCTCCAGTGGTCTGAGGATCAGTCTTCTTGTTTCCCAGCCATGGAAACCTTCCCCCTCTCCGAAAACCTGAACAAAACAAATTTAGAAGTAGCCAGAAGCCCACTTCTGCTTTTGTAAACCTACTTGAGAGTGGTGTGGTGGGCAAAACCCAGAGAGGACATGTACCTTGTCTTAATGTGAAATTGCTGCTCCTACAGGCCTCTAGGAGCGAGGATACCAATTGATTTCAGTGGGGGAAGAGGCAACATGGTGTAGTGATTTGAGCATGGGACTAGTGTAATAGCCGTCAGACTCTGGAGACCAGGGTCTGAATCCCAGCTCAACCATGTGAACCCATTGGGTGACCTTGGGCAAATTACACACTCTCAGCCTCAGATGGCAATGGCAAACCCCCTGGGATGAAACTTGTCAAAAAAGCCCCATTATAGGTTCACTTGAGGGTTGCCATAAATCCATAACAACTTGAAGGCGCACAACAAGAAGCCTGAGGGCTCTGGATTGCAGAGAGTGGGATTCCCACTCCATTTTAAGAGTCTGAAAGCAGTTTTGGAAACCACCTGGTCCCCCCCTCCTGCTCCGTATGGGGAACTCATTGGCTTCTTAATTCTTCAATAGCAAAATGTTTGTGTTTAGTTTGTTTCTTAGTCAGTGAGTAAACCTTGGCTCTTTTATTCCCTCCCTGTTTGTTTTTCCAAACCCTAGTTCACAGCTCCAAATATGGCCAGCGTCCTGGAGCAGCTGAATATAATCAATGGGATTCTCTTCATTCCAATCAGGTAAAGTAAGAACCAGCTTGACGTAGTGGTTTGAGTGTTGGATTGTGACTCTGGAGACCAGGGTTCGTTCCCAGCTTGGCCATGTAACCCACTGGGAGACCTTGGGCAAAATCACACTCTCAGCCTCAGGGGAAGAAAATGGCAAATTTTCTCTGAACAATCCTTGCCAAGAAAACCACAGGATAGGTTCGCCTTAGGGTTAATGTTTTAAACCCTTTTACGAGTTTTGATGGGTCTGTGATCGCATAATCTTGAACGGGCAGATGGATAATAAAATGTTATTATTACCATATATACTCGACTAGAAGTAGACCTCATGTATAAGTTGAAGGGAGGTTTTGGGGCCAAAATTATGGATTTTGATATGGCCCATGGATATGTCGAGGGTAAAACCTAGGGGCATGTAACAAAAAATGGAAAGTATGATAGAAAGGGAAATGATGCCAAAGAATTTAGAAAATCCTGGCAGACATATGTTTGTGCTCATACTAAAGGCTGGTTGGATGGGAAAGTAGAGGGGCTCCATGCTTCTTTTTGGTGCTCCCAGAATGGACTAAGCTCTTGCCTTACACATGAGTATATACAGTATTATATTTTAAAACGCAGACAGCTGGGGGAAAACATTGTTATGCAGAAACACTGCCTCAGTTAGGATAATCCTGAAAGTTGGAGCAGCTGTACTGGCAGAAAGGACACAGAGTGGTAACCAGAAAAGGACCTTTTCAGAGTCCTGATCTCCAGGTCAAAGCAAAAGAGAGCCATATTCCTTGTGTCCTCCCCTGTCCTGCTTGGCTGCCATCCTGGGAGTTTGTTCCCAGATTTCCCCTCTTGCTGTCGGGCCCGCGTGACCCTTTTTTGTCTTCTCTCCCCGCAGCCAAAAAGACTTGGAGAACCTGAAAGCGGAGGTGCAGAGGCAGCAGCAACTCCAGGAGGCTTTCAAGAGTGGAGAGCAGCCGGAATCGGAAGACAAGTCTCCCGAAGAGAGAGAACCTGAAGGCAACCCACCGGTCATCTCGGCTCCTTAGTCGAGAGAGAACCTGCTTCCTTAAAGTTAGCCGGCCCTTTTGCAATTGGGATCTGACCCCTGGCCTTGTTCGGGCAGCTTCTCTTTGGCAATGTGGTTTTTGTTTCGGGGTTTTTTGGTTTTTTGTTTATTTTTTTTGGTTTTGATTTGCACTGGTACAATGAATACACAATGCAAAAGAACTAAATCTTGAGAAATTGGCCCTACCTGTTGTGGCTGCTGTGTCGCACCCCCTGAATGTGGGGCTGTGGAGCTGCTGCCAGTGGCCAAAGCCTCTCTGTGGTCCTCGCCGGAGGCCGCGACGCTGACATGGGGAGGGAGCAAGGGGGCAGGAGGTACGCGCAGGGCCTGGGCATCTGTGGATGTAATAATCATCAAGCCATTTCTACTGTGTACATAAGAGATTTAATTCCAAGTGGAGGTATAATAACATTTCTCAGGTCATTTTTATGTTGATTTTACAGGACGCTTAAACTTTGTGGAGAAAGGAGACTCTTGCCCCCTGCCTCCCTGCGGCTCCCACTTTAATATTTTCTCTTGGCTCCTTAGTCCCCCTTTGCCTCCCAGTTCCAATGCTCTTCGGGTGATTGCAACACTTTAAATGCTCTATATTAATTGTAGATTCAGCCATATTTTTATCTAAATGTTGACCGACCATTTTGAGGTTGTTATTTTTTTTTATAAGGCCAGGAAAGAGTTGCTGCGGCCAGGCTTTCGAGGAAATGCTGGAGAATTATTTTTTAATTCTGATTTTTGTCCACTTCTAGGAGAGAGAGCCATTGGATTCCTTCTGGGTCTCACTGTCTTGCGTTTCCCTGGGCACTTTTTATTTTCTTATTTTGGCAATTCACGCTTGTTCGGGAAGAGATTATTGTTATAAAACTAGCCATGGCCCAAGGCAGGGTATTCTTTAGCTGAAAACTGTACAAGGGTAACAACCACCACAGACATTACATCCGAGATGCCTTTCAGCGCTGGCAGAGAGTAAACGTCACTTCCCAGCTCTTCCAGAGCCGTTCTGGTGGCTTGACCAGCTGTGGGTAGTAAAATGCTGTGCCTACACACTATTGCACTGTAGGGAAATGGTTTGCACAGGGGGGGTATTGGATATCTCCTTAGGGAAGTGATTTCCAAAGTTGATGGTACTGCCACTAGGGAGTGGCAAGGGAAAAGGGGGGGGGGGCGGGATGGGGGGCTTCAGTCAAAATAGTGGCAGGCAACAAAGGGGGGAAACCAGTGGCTTTTGGGACCAGGATGGTGGGGACGAGGGTTGCATGAAACGTCTCTTTTCAGGGTCCCTTAAAAACTACCCCACAGCCTCCTTGGTCTCAAAGTCCAGCACGGGCGAGAGGCTTCCCAGTCGCTGCTCAGTTGCTACTCCCAGGGTGACTGGGTGCAAAAGGAGCGGCGACTGGGTTTTGATTTGAATTTGCAGTTAAAACAGTAGACCTGATATCAAGAAATAGTTGTTGTGGGGAGCTGGGTTTGATGCCCAAGAGGAAAGAAGGCCATAGACTGAAAAAGCATGGGGACAACTGGTCTAAATAGTACCACGGCTGGCGCGACATGCCAGTAAGAATCCAATCCACTGTAGCTTCCATTGTCCACAGATGGGCCTGAATCCTGATAAAAGAGAAGGACTCAGGCATAGAAGTTGCCAGAGGGGCTGTGTAGGTGGGTTCCCCTCTTCTCCAAGCACCCTGAAAATCTATAGACCCTGCTCTCCGTCCCACCTCACCTCTTCAGCGTTTGCAATGGAAGATCCCAGTGCCTGCACACTCCTCCTCTTCCAGAGAGGTCCTATGAATCGCACAAAGCAAAGCCCTCATCCCCAACAAACCTCTCTGGAACAGAAATCGGTGTAAGGACTGTGAAGGGGTGTGTGGAGTGTTGCACAGGATAGGATTTGGGACAGGGTTGGAGGGAGAAGCAAAGATTGCCACCACAGAAACAGCCAAGCGCTCAAGCTGTTCAGGTCGAATAAATGTCGTTTTATTTTCAAGATTGATCTGTGAATGTATTAAAAACCAAGAATCATGAACAGAAAGCAAAGCTTCATTCTTTCTCTCCCTCCCTTTCTTCTCCTGCTGAAAGAGGAAATCTTTGTTAAATACTGTGGTGCTGGAAGAGTTCAAAGATATGGCTTTGTTAGTCTGCAGTCAGGACGAGATCTTGTAGCACCGAAGCTGCCACAGAATGCATCTGAGAAAGTAGAACTGAAAGCTCATGCTACCAGTTTCTTTCATCAGTTAATCTCAAAGGTGCTACAAGATCTCCCTAGATACTATGAAACTGGAAAATGATGGGTGACGCTCGAAATTTCTTTCTCATTTTCTCCCCGTGGCCGCTCATCCTCTTAATGGATTTGAACATAGGTTTTGTAGGAAGGCATAGCAACAGATTACACCCCATAAAATCTAGTGTTGCTGCTGGGATCAGCACCAGCATCTGCCCTGGTTGTAGATCTCCACTACTACCGACAAGTGAATGTGTCTTATGTGGTCACTTTGGCTTCTCCATCCCAGCCCTATCTTGCCAAGGAGTCCAAGTCTGGCTACTGAGCCCACTTTTTAGTAGAGCCACCTTTTGTATTGCATGGCATTTTGTTGACCTTTGCAATAATGTGTTGCCCACTGTGCTGCAAATACATACCTGTCTGTGCATGTGCAGGCATTTTCTCCATGTGATTCATTCTCACAGTATTTGGAAGGGGCTGGCAAGTGTGGGTGGGTGGCCTGTGTGTCCCTGATTCCCAAAACCAAGACACCTCTCATCCCCATTTCTTGAAGCATCGCTAGCACTGTAACCAGTTGTGGAAGGTTTTTTAAATCATCCAGAGCAAACTGTTGTGTCTGCATCAGAGATGAATGTACTGCCTTGTAGTGGAGACAACAGATGAAACCCAATTGATGGCCAAATGCAAAACTTGCAAACAGTTGCTTTGGTATGGAAACAACTGGGTTGTGACAGTTGAGTTGCCCCTGCTTGGCTCAAGGTGATACAGCACAGAGCCTTTCGAACTTCATTTGGTCTAAAGAAAAGTGTGAGAACTCAGAAACCGTCTCTTAAGGACAAATATCAATCCAATAACTTTAGGGGATTGTTAGGTTTTTTATTAGTACAGTGAGCCCTTGGTATCCTTGGCTGGAGTTTGCTTTCTGGACATCCAGGGGATATAAAAACCTGTGGATGTTCAAGCCCCATTCAATACAATGGATAATAAAATTATCCTTTCCCTTATATAAAATAGTGAAATAGAGGTTTGCTTTTTAGAATTTATATATGTATTTTTAAGCCATGGATGCTTGATGAAGAACCAGTGGATAATATTTGTCAGTCCCACCCTTAAGTTGCAAAGTGGGTAGATTACTGCTTTTGTTCATCTTTCCTTGCAAGGCTTTGGGACTTAGTTCACCAGTGACATTAGGTTGGGACAAATGACACATCAGAAGTCATAGGATTCCCCCTTGAAGGATTTCCAATGGCAGAAATGGGATCTGTTGGCTTATTTAACTGTGGTTCAGCCACCATAGTTGTGTTGATCTTTTCATTAGAAACTACATGGACAAAGTAACCCATGGAACAAGAACATCCATGCCTTTGCCACCACCGGCCATTGCAGGGAGAAGGACTGCCTCTCAACCTAAGTCCGCTTTTATAATGGCTGGAAAACCTTGGACCCCAGGGCCAAATGTGGACCTCCTGAGCTTTCAGGGGAGACGTGTGCCTTCCTCTCAATTCCAGCATTTGGTGGTTTTGCTCATTCTGCATTGCCAACCACAGCTTAGACAAAAGGAAGGACCATGTTACACTAGATCAACACGTGAGGCACTGCCTCTTTTGCTCCAATTTCGGGGCAGAAGGGTCACGAATATGCAAAAACCAACAGTTTGCATAATATAGACTAATCCTCAGATGGCTGGGGCTTCGAAGGGGATGGAAAATGCAAGGTCTGAACAGGGGTATGTAGCACGGAAGACTCAACTCAAACTAGTCTTCAGACCATTAAAGACCATTATCTGGCACTAGCAATCCTCTGTGACTAATTCACCTTAGTCCTTCCTCCGAACGACTCTTCCATCCCCTACCACTCCTCAAGTAAGTATGAATGAGGAAGAGCTCACTTTGCAACAACTGATAGCAAGACTCATAATGAACCTGTAGTTTCTTTTTTAACTGATTTACCAAAGTGGTAACAGTGGACAACCATCTCTTCTGGAAAAAAAAAATTAAGGACAAAGATAGTATGTCTAGGTAAAATCATTTCAGTGGAACGAACATAATGAGGTCACTCTATAGAAGAATCAATATTAATTAGGTTAGCAAAACTCTGATCGCCTACGGTTGTTAATACAGTTGCTCATTTGGGTGTTCAATGAAATTTAGGTCAAATTACAGCTCTGTAATTTGGGGCTGTGGGGCTCAATAGTAATTGCAGTGGCTTTTCAGTCATATCTGGCACATTTGAGGTGGCTTCTTCATTAGGTTTTTAACATAGGGAGAAGTGGTCATCCCCAAAATACTTCCACAGCTGGAAGTAGTGCTCCAGGTATAGCTTCCTCCAAGTATTCAGAACAATTGACCCAATAAAACGATTCTAGTTTGTCCTGAGTAACTCCAGTTGAGTCTTCCTTATCTGGAATTTCAAAATCCAAAAAGGTCCACGTGGATGGCTGAGATCATGACAGCTTTGCTTTCTGACAGTCCAAGGTACAGAACATTTGTTTCACATTAAAATTGTATAAAATTACTTTGAGGTTCTGTATACAAGGTACTTTGAGGTTCTGTATACAAGGTATATATCTAACATAAATTTTGTGTTTAGACTTGGGTCCCATCTCCAAGATAGCTCATTGCATGCAGATATGCAAATACAGGTGTTCCAAAACCCAAAAGGTTCTGAAACCCCAAGCACAGTTTCAAAATAAGGGAGACTCAACCTGTATTGCTTGTTCCCTACCCAAATATAGGACCAACAGTTCTGCTAGTGCAGTGCCATTTTTGTGCTAACCCCTGAAACCCCTCAGTAGGTGGTATGAAGTAGCAAGTATCCTTTGGCCATGTTAAGCCATATCGATTAGTAGACTATTCCCTCTCCTCCTTCAGGCATTGCCCAGAACATCTAAATGGATGCCCATCATCATGTGGTAGGAAATTCCTCAGTGGAGGACTTGTCTGCAACTCAGTCTTATAGCCCAAATCTGAGCCATAAGGAGGTGGGTGAGGTGGAATCACGCATGTACTGTATACACTCATGTGTAAGTCTAGAAATTTTAGTCACAAACTGACCCCCAAAAAACCTGAGTCGACTTGTTCATGGCTCAATGTAAATACAGTATTTTAATTTTAAAAGGAACCATCCCCTAGTGAAAGGCAAGAGCATAATCTATATCCTGCAAGCACTGACCCTTCTCTGCTCCCTCATCCATGCAGCCTTTAGCCTGGGCACAAATAGATATGCCTGTGCAAGTTCTTTGGCACTGGCTTTCCTTTGCTTCATCCTTTTAGGTCCTTTGTTACATGCTCCTAGGTTTTACCCTATTAAATTCCATAATTTTGGCCCCAAAGCCTTCCCTCAAATGATATATGAGGTCAACTTAAAGCTGTGTATATACGGTAATGAGGAACCCACCAGGTTGATGCACGTTGACTGGCCTCAACTGTAAGTATCTGTGTTAGACAGCAGGGAGGTCTTTATACACAAAAAGATGTGTAGGCTTGCTCACAATTTGGATGCCAACGCAAGCAGCACACAAAAAGTGCACGCAAGCCACTGCTTATGTGTACATTTCCCAACCACAGCCTACAGGACATGAGTGCAATGGCAGAGGCTGAGCCAGGAGTATGTTCCTGCTCCTCTTTATTCATTTGGCACAAGATACAAGTAAAGCTCAAAGGGGGTTCTAGGTTCATGGAAGAGGAGAACAGAGCAGAGAGATTGGATGTAGGCCTTGCACCCGGGACCCAGCACCACCAACCTGCACAGAAATGAAAGAGTCTCACATTTGACGCCTCTAATCCTAACACCCAGGTTACTATTCTTCCGACCGCTTAAAAATGAACAACTCAAAGCATCTGATCTTTTCTGCACCTAAGCAAAGAAAGAAACACATTTAGCTTTATATGCATTTAATAGTTTACCAATTGGTACAATAAGATTTTTTTGTTTTAATATGCAGAAAACATGAATAAATTTTTGTTTTACACAGTCTGAGAGCAACAAATCTTACTGTAAAACACAGAGCAGTATTATATACATTCCTTTACTGATTTTTTTTCTTTTTGTTTTAAATTTTTAATGGTGTCAATATCTTTCAGTTAACTCCTACAGTCTGGAGGGGGGTGAGGAAAGAAACTTTCTCCAACGGCAATCTCTATCTTGTTTTCTCATGAGAAAAGAAATGATCATAATAATAAAGACGTTCGTCTTCATGTCAGTGTCGGGATCAAACTTCTAAAAAACGTGGAAGGGTTTGGTTTTTTTTTGCTAATTCTCTTAAGAATGAAATTTGGAAAGCTTGGAAGGATCTGCGCAGGACGAGAAAGCGGTTACTTACAGGGACACAGTGGAAAGAGAATCAAAAAAGGCCAGTTAACATCCAGTCGTGACTTGCCAACCCAGTTTCCCCCATCCCAAGTTTTCTCTCCCATACTGGTTTTGCCTATTTTATACATACAATTTCTGCCACTAATGGAGAGGTTTTGCATTAGCTAAGTACCCTGGGTATTTAAAAAACAAACAAACTGGACTCCATGTGGAACTGAGAACCGTTTCCCCCCCTTCGTTCAGATACTCAAAACATCCATCTTGGGATTATAAAGCCACTACTGCGTCTGAAACCCGACCCGAAATTTACCTTTTTAAATAGCTTTCAAGGGCTGGGATCCTGAAGTAAGGGAGTGAGGCAAGGTGGGGAAAGGAGAGAAAGCTACTTAAGAATGGTTTAAGAGACGGTTTGCATTAAAAAGAGGTAAAGAGGAGAAGCAGCATCCAGGTACCAAGGGAACCGACCTGGAGTTGGAGCGGGGCAGGGCTTGGTGAGGCGACGGCCAAAGCTTTCAAAATACTACAGTGCTCCACTGCTCTTGACAACTTTGCTAGCAACTAGTATTCTGTGTTTATTTTATTTTTTTGTAAATTTTGCTTTTTTAATTATTATTATTATTATTAGTGCTCTGGGCACACCATTGGTCACACCACACACACAAAAGCAGGACGGCTTTTCAACAAAAAATGGTAAAGTGCAAGACGTTCTGAGACATGTCGGCTTTCGGGTTGTGTCAAAACCACACACAAAAGTAAAAGAGAGAGAAAGGAGGGAGAAAGAAGGATGCACCTAGAACGTTTCGCGGGAACATCTCGATCCATGCAATGCTGGAATGTGTGTGTGTGTGTTGCGCGCGAAGAGAAGGGGAAAGAGAAGGTGTGTATGTGTGTGTGCTTCAGAGAGAGAATCTGTTTGCAACATTATTTAGAGAGAACGGACATGGGGCCGGTCTGTTTGGCAATGACCCTGCCTATTCCTGCATGCGGTGAACCCCTAAACTCCAAAAGCCTCTTACAATCCAGACCAGTTAAACCTCAGCACTCAAAAGACTCTTCACAGAAAAGGAAAAAAGGCACAGGAAGAGACAGCCAGAGAGACAAACGCAAAAAGGCACGCTCCAACTCCAAATCACGCCACCTCCCTTGTCTGCTTTTTCTTTCATTTTAAAAACCAGGGTTAGAAATGCTGATCCAGTCCACAACCTTCCCTGAGAATTTTCTGGTTTTGATCATACTAAATGAATTTGTATTATACAAATTTGGAGTCATTCAAAGCAAGGGGGCTTTCCTTCTTGCAAACTAATTGGAGACTAGAAAAAGGGCTTTTTCTTCCTTTTTTTTTGTCCCGAATCACTTGGCTGAGGATTGAAAAAGGAAAAAAGAAAAAACCAGTGGTCAAACTCCCATGTTAAGAAGGTACCTTTGTTTCACTGATTGTGGAAATACATAAACGTTAATCCTTAACCTGAATTGCTCTATCTTCTCAACTTTAATAATGGTTAGCAAGCCTTGTTACAGCTGCATCACTACAGATTAAGAAATTCTCAAAAGGCAAGAAGAGCAATGAGGTTTTACATTTTTGAAAGAACAGCTTAAACACTAGGATAAGACTTTAAATGTGGATTTTTTAAACTGACCATCAAAACGGGAAAATACTAGACTCTCCAGAACTCAGCCTATTCCTTGCCTCTGTCATTAGCCGCCTTTTGGTTTGCACAAGACGCCAAAGACATAAAATGCTCTTCCATGTGGGTGAACCAAAGTCTGCTATTATGCTTTCTCTTGAAGTGCACTGAAAGGAGGGTTTAGGGGTTGTTTCTAGCTATATTTCTTTTTGTTTCAAAAAAGAGAGGGAGAGTCATTAAAAATTCACAGAGTAAATAAAACAAATTGCATTTGTTTGTTAAAATATATCCAGCCGGCTGCTTCGTACACTTTTACGTGGATTTTTAGATTAATGAAGAACCGGAATACGTGACCCATTGGGAATTTTGTCCAAAAATGCTTAAATGTATCCTCTTTCAGAAAACCCACATGTGTTTTAGGGCTTTTCCAATAGTGGGGTAAAGTTTCCACGCTGAGCATGGACACAACAGCAAGCTGATGAGTTTCAGCACACAAAATGGGATGGTGAAGTTCCCTAAAGGCTTGCCAACTTACACCAAGAAGGTTGCCAACTTTCTGGTAGCATTAAGAGCCTTCCAGTTTCCTCCCTACACCCCTCCCTACTTTCTTGAATATCACAAGCTGTGAACACGACACATTCGGAGACGCCTGCCCCACGCTCTCGGACCTTCTCTCTGGTTTCCTGCCCTGCTTTCAATAACTGGAAAAGCCTCATCCAAATCCTACTCCATTTTCTAATACTCAGACTAAGGGGAGGTGGGGAGAGACACCTTTCGATGCTGACACTGAAAAACCTTAACAAGCCACAACCAAAGCCAACAGGGAGAAGGCCAAACCGTCAGGAGTCAACTGGGAGAGATTTAAGTCTAACTGCCCAGGTAAGAGCCGACTTCAAACAAGACTGACAGCCTCCCGATGACACATTTTGCATGGAAAGCGTTAAGCGCCGAGTGTTAGAACACAACAGAATGGCAAAGACCAATTTTAATAAGAATTTACACATCACATCATATCAAGGTTTCTCTTCCTATACTGCAGCTTGTTAGTACAGGAATACTAACTTCTTTCTTCTTCTTCTATTTTTTAATAGACGTGATAGGAAGCCAAAATAAAAATATATCCTATTGATTTGGCAAATATGTCATGAGAGGAGAGAGAGGGAGAAAAAACCCAGAAAAGTTTAATTAGTATCCATTAATTACATAAGATTCTAAGTTGCAGCCTTGTTCATCTAGTATCCTTAGATTTCATAAGCACACTTAAGTGATGTTACAGAGATACGTGTTTCGGAAAGAGCCCTCGCCCACCCACCCCCAAAATATCCCACATGAGAGCCGCTAAGTTTACAGGCACCACCCGAGAGAAGAGGAGGACGGGCATTTAAATCGATCCGGTACAGAACAGTTTTGCTGTCGCCAGTTTAAGTGCCCCGAATTCAACCAATCAGCTTCTGCCTTCTCAGGTCTGATGTGACCAATGCCAGCCCATGTTCTTAAAACCTATGGTACTTCTAGACAACGTATGTAAATTTACAGTATACAATTTGGATTCACCATGCATGAATACTTTGTGTGTAACATTTAATAAGCTCAATCTACATCCAGAATAATTTACATGAAAGGACAATATTTATTTTAAACAGAGCTCAATGGGGAATCATGGTATCCGAGTGCATCCAGAGGGGGAGGGAGGGGGTGGGTCAGACGTGAATTCGATCAACGGCACTCCCACACTTTTACTGTTTGATCTACACTGCCAGTGACCACGTAGGGCGCTGTCTTGTGGAAATCTGCAAGAGAGGGGGAAACAGACGTTAACACACATCATCGGTGCGAAGAAAATTAGGGCTTGATAGTAGCCAAGTACCAGAGCTGTGTGATGTCAGATGAGTTGCAAGAATGCCTCCGCAACAAATAGGATGCCCCACATGCCCTGACACAGGGAGAATGACTACAAATGATGCCTGATACAACCCACAGAAAAACAGAGGGAGAACAGCTGTCCTTACTGTTTTTCAGAAGCAAAGCCAAAGCTTCACACAATCTAGTTAACTAAGGGCCTGCTTCGGGTCACTTTGGAGATATGCTGTTTAAATGATACACATATCTTAAGAGGCCAGAAGCTGCAGTCCATAGGACTAGAGCATGGCTTTGGCATGGCTTTTGGCTTCTTAAGACACATGCATCATTTAAACAGCATACCTCCAAAGTGACCTGAAGCATCTTTATTTTGGCCTGTCTGTTCAGGCCCTAAGATGTTGCTTTTAAGGGGTAGACAGATAACCTGTCATTGTAAGCCGCCCAACAGGCAAGGAGGCAAAATGGATGAGGAAATCAAGAGTTCCGCCACCTGAGCCAATTTGCAGCATCAAAAAAAAAATACATCTCAAGATACAAAGAGCAGCTGAAACACAGACTAAAGCTGAACCATGCTCTGTTAAGATTCAAAGATATAGCTGTGTTAGTCTGTAGAATCAGTATGTAGAGAGATCTTGTAGTAACTTTTATGATTAACTGAAAGAAAGAAATTGGCAGCATGAGCTTTCGCAGACTTCTAGACTGAAGTCTAGGAAAGCTCATGCTGCCAATTTCTTTCTTTCAGTTAGTCTCAAAGGTGCTACAAGATCTCTCTACGTATATATTCTACATATATACTCTGTATATACTCTCTCTATCAGCATCAGATCCCCGCTACCACCATCCATGTCATACCAAACTGCTTTTGTAAATCTCCCCCATTTTCTCCAGGTGGTTTCGCTAGATGGCATGGGAGCTGCTTAAGAAACAAAAGCCTAAAGCAGTGATGTCCAAACTCTGGCCCTCCAGGTGTTTTGGACTTCATCTCCCAGAAGCCCCAGCCACCTTGGCCAATAGTCTGGGATTCTGGGAGATGAAGTCCAAAACACCTGGAGGGGCAGAGTTTGGACATCGCTGGCCTAAGCCTTTTAGCATGTGCCATTCCTTGTGTGGCTTGGGGAGGGGGGAGGGCTATACCTAGATCAGTGGTTTTAGATGTTTTGGACTCCAGCTCCCAGAATTCCTGAGTGTTGGCCAAGCTGGCTGGGGCTTCTGGGAGATAAAGCCCAAAACCCTTGGAAGACCAAAGTTTGACCTAGATCACCAACTGTTTTATAGATGAAGGGGTATTACATGAGAATCTATTAAGTAAGGAGCTCACACATGCTATATAACCTTGTCTTACAACTCGGCTGTGTTCCTCCTCCACCTTCACTCTTGAGTTTGTGTTGCCTTACATGTCACTGGGGACCAAGCACTGGCATGTTTTCCTCAGATGACGTCTCCCTCCACAAGCTCAAGTTTAAAGCAAAGAACAAACTCATTTTGTTAGCAGTGGAGAGGAAGCCATGTGGAAACGCAGCTTCACAGATAAAACAGCCAGCAAGCCTATTGCTCATGCTGGATAAACCACCAGTATAGTCTCCTTCCAACTTTCAATACTCCTCCCCATTCTTCTTTTATGAAGAAAGAAACAAATAGTCAGGGCTCTTTCTTTGAAAGGATGGGGAATTTTACACCAGTCTGAAACAGTGGTGTGCTCCTATGGTTGTGCTCATTCAATAAAGCATTATTTATCTAGCACTCAGCTATATGTTAGACAGTTAAGTGGTGAAAAATACAAGTTTGACTTGTGAGTTCAACTTTGGCTGCAAGCACAGTCTCTGTAAAACTCAGCTGCGTTTTGCTAGAAGCACAATGAACACACATACATACCCAACGAGGTAACAAAGTGTTCGTGCGCATTAAGAGTCTTCATGCATCTTTTGTTCTTGTAGTCCCAGACACGCAAGGTCTTGTCATCGGCACAGCTCAAAATAAATTTCCCCCCAGAATGGAAGAGGACACCACGTACCCAGTTATCATGGCCCACCTTTAGAAAGAGAAAGAGAAACAAATGCAAGGCCATGCAAGCAAGACTTGAGGGCACACCTGAACATTCATAATGCAAGTCAAAGCCCTATGCCAAGTTGTGCTTGTCTTTATCTTAAAGGAGGAACTATCAGAATTCATGAACAGATACAGTACTCAGCTTTTCCTCAAACTTTCTTGTAGCTCCATCAATTCTATTTATTGTGACTAGTCTAACTGGACTCCTTAGCAACTATTTAAGGTCATCCAGTCCAGATAGTCTTGTCTAAATGCTTATGAAACAGCTGAACAGTCTGACAGCGTGTCAGGGAAGAAATGCAGGGCACTTACAAGAGTCATAAGGCACATGCCAGTACTAATGTCCCACATCTTAATGGTCTTGTCTCTAGATCCAGAAAGCAGGAAAGGCCCGGGCTTGCCACTCTTCTTAGTCTACAGAGAAAAGAAGATACTGATTTTAGAAGATGGATACTTCACATGGTAGAACTACATACCCGCCTTTAGAGCAAGCAAGACAGAACACTAAATTAAATAAAAAAGAAAGTTACTTTCAAAATGAATAATACTGTGAATCAGCATTATGCTATGCTAAACAAATGCAGGAGAGCCAGCATGGTGCAATGGTTTGAGCACTGGATGCCAGAGACCAGGGTCTGAATCCCCCACTTAGCTTTGGAAACCCATTGGGTGACTTTGGGCAGAGGAAGGCCATGGTAGCAAATACCTTCTGAACAAATCTTGCCAAGAAGACCCCATGAAAGGGTCACCATAAGTCAGAAACAATTAGAAGAAACACATTAACAAAATAAAAGAAAGGCAACCCCCCAAAAAAACAGATCAACAGATTTTGGAAATAAACGTAAAACATAAATCCAACCAAAAATACCAGTTAGACCTACCTGACACAGCAAAAAAGTGTCCTATAATTAATGATAGTTCAATTTTAATTTGTTTGGATCACCCTCCCTGCCCCACACTCATTCACAATGGATTCATTGTGTGTAACAATGCCAACAAACTTGCTCTGGATATTACAAGCAACCTTCCTGGCACCTTCTGGAAACAGACTGCAACCTTTACTTTCCCCATCCATTGCTTGAAATAATGGCAGCTGTAATCGAAACAAGAACAACATGGGGCTTGGCAAAGTTTGCTACAGAACCTACAGTAACGAGAGTAAGAAGGAAGGTAAAATCTATATCAGAATGGGTCAGTCTCTCATTGTCTCTCTACTGGGCTTACTTTTACCATCCTCACCCCAGTGCTTTTTGTTCACACCAATGCAAGCTGGCAGTCTGGAAAACCAGAGACATGAAGAGGCCTATGTACTGGATAAGATCACGTAAGTAACAAGCTGGGGAAGAGAGCCTGGGGCACGCTATCATATGATCTGCTCCTCTTAGAATCCCAGAGAAGAGCAGCACAGAACTTGAACCAAGGTGTGCCACTCAGCCAAAAGGCAAACACTATATTTAAGAAAAAATATTCAGGGGTAGCTGTGTTGGCCATACAGCAAAATACAATAACATCCCAAATCCACAAAACAGCCCTTTATTCAGACAACCAAAATGCACAAAATACACGATGCAGGTTTTCAAAGCTCCACAGGCTTCTTCATTGGGCAAAAGTGTTAAAGAATTATATTGGAGAATATTCTCCTGTATAATTCTTTGATACCTTTGCCTGATGAAGACGCCTGCATCGTATATTTTGTGCATTTTGGTTGTCTGAATAAAGGCCTGCATTTCCTCAAGGTCTTGCTGTTGTATTGCTCTGTGGGGGGGATATCTATGCAAGCGGGTCCCTCTACCTCCTGGCCATGAGGCACTGGGAACAAAGCATCCACTCATCCCTCCACATTTGTAGCTTTGACTTTTGCAGATCTGATTATTCACAGATTTTATTAATATGTTCTCTCTAGGAATATCTAGGTCCCCCAGTGCATATCTATGGTCAACTTTAACCACAAGTCAGACTGAAAAACCTAGAGATTCCCAGAGAGAACACACTCCACTAGGAATCTGTAGCTCTTCCAGTGCAATTCTATGGTCAATGTCTGGCAAATGTTAACCACAGAGTTGCACTGGAGGACTTAGGGTGTTCTCTCAGGTAAATCATGTTTTTGTTATCTGCAGCTTTTCCACATTCACGGAGGTCCTGTGCCCCTAATCCCAGAGAATGTGGGGGGACAAGAGTACAGAAATACCAAATGGTACTTCCTCTGAGATCCAAGATGTCTCCATTTCTTGCGAGATCACAATCCTCTCTGTTAGCAACACTGAATCTCTCTCAAGACAAGCCTCCATGCTTTTGCATTAGGAAAATTTTAGGTACTGTTTTAGTAAAACATGACCAATTTAGTCCGATTATTTTTTTTTAATGTTATTCCTTTGTTGGGGGTACAAATCTCTAATAGTAAGATTCTCGGTCCATTGACTCCCTCTTTAGGATTCCCCTGTAGTGGCTAAAATGTGGTATCTCCACATCCAGGAAACATATTTAGAGGTAGCCATGTTGGCCATGTAGCAAAGTATTTTGTGTTTAAATGGGACTTGGGTCAGCACAACAACACTTGGACAAAATGCAGGCCTGTGACTAACACTGTTCTATTATTTTAACCACTATTCTTTTTACCTAAGAGAACACCTCTCTAGGAATCTCCAGCTCCTCCAGTGCAACTCTCCGGTCAAGATCTGCCAAAGGTTGACCGCAGAATCATGATGGAGGACCTACAAATGCCTAGAGAAGTGTCTTCTCTAGAAACATCTAGGTCTCCAGCACAACTCTACGGTCAAGAGTTGCACTGGAAGACCGAGAGATTCCTAGAGAGAACATATTCATCATAATGAATCAAACCGGAAATAATCAAATCCGCACAAGTCCAAGCCGCAGATGTGGAGGGTCAACTGTACATTCTCTCCCCTTAGCACAGCTCCCTCCATTAGCACACAAGCCAAGATGGAATGGGTGGGATTGAAAGGCTGCTTGAACATCAACATTTGATTTATTTTATTTCAAAGATTTACCTCCCGCCTTTCTCCCGCAATGGGCTTCAAGGCCTTTGGCCACTTGGCTGCTGTGCCTTTGGGACCATCGTTCCTGTATCAAGCCAGCAGAGGGCAGAGAAGAGGAAACTGCTGCAGATAAACAGTCAGCTGAGAGAAGTGACCTCAAATACACCCTTGGAAGTCTTTTTATGAAAGTTAAAAGGAATGAGTTCATACCTACTGGTGGCACTAACTGCAAAACGATCACACACTCTTTCACAATGCTAGAAACCTGACAACGAATGAACTTTCACGGAGGGTGACCATCTGTCAAAAGTAGCAGTGACCCACTATCTGCCAGCAACCAACACATTTTTGCATTTCCCCCCTCTACATACACTCCAGTTCGCCTTTCCCAACACATTTAGCTATACCCCATACACACACACACACACACACAACTGTCGCTATTGCCTGTCCCTCAGTTACTTCCAAAACTTTAACCAAAAGTCGCACTGAAGGACCCAGAGATTTCTAGAGAGAATACTCCATTAGGCCTTTATAGATCCTCCAGCGCAATTCTATGGTCAATGTCTGGCAGATGTTGACCATAGAGATGCACCAGAGGACCTAGAGATTCCTAGAGAAGTGGTAAAAACATAGTGTTTTTGTTACCTGTGTTTTTTTCACATTCACAGGGCGTCCTATGCCCCTAACCCCAGCGAATGTGGAGGGACAAGTGTACAGCAATACCAAAAAATGCTTCCTCTGAGATCCAAGATGTCTCCATTGCTTGTGAGATCACCCCCCCCCCTTTTGTTAGCAAGAGAACATTGAATCCCTCTCAAGAGAAGCCTCCTTGCTTTTGCATTAGGAAAATTTCAGGTACTGTTTTAGTTTCATGTTATTCAAAGGGGCTTCCTTGAAAAGCCATCTGGAAAATCTAACAAAAGGCAACCACCCAGCTATCTGGGGCATGTTATTTTGACTGCTGCACACCAGGGATGGTGTTAGTCTACAAAACTATAAATGGTCTGCACAATGGCACCATATTCCTCCTGCATTGGTTGGTCTATTCACCATGATAGTCAAAAAGCTTTGATCCAAAGTGTCACACCAGGCATAGGACTGGCAAGGATGGGCCTTCTTAGCAGTGGCTCCTGGGTTGTGAAAGCTGCTGCTTAGAGGAACCACATGACCTATTTTTGGTTCAATGCAATGTTAAAACTTGTTTGAATGACTTCCTCCAAGCCGGTGGCTTGATGTTTATTTCAACTTGAATGATGATGCATTTCAGGCACCTGATGAAATAACTAGTTCATGAAGTACTATGCCTTAACAAAACTGTCAAGGTGTCACATGAGTTCTTTGTAAGTTTCATTTATATCAACTTCTATATAAGTTAAAAGTATAAGCAAGGCTATAGACGTTTTTGAAGCTTTTTATAAACTTCACTTATTTGCTGTTATGACCCCTCTCTACTCTCTCATTCATCGAGCCTTTATTGTGAGCCTTTATTGTGTTATGCCTGCTAAAAATCTGTAAATTCGTTGGCATTGTTTTCCTTTGCTTTATCCTTTACACCCTTTGCTAAAAGTCTTCAAGTTTTACTCTCGTCTTCTTCATGGGTCATATCCAAATCAGTAAATTTGGTCTCAAAACCTGTCATCGAATTTTACGTGAGGTTGACTCGTAGTAGAGTATATACGGTAAGATTATTATACATCTTTTAAAAAAATAAGCTCTGGTGCCACAACAAACTACCATTGCCAGAAATCCATAGCATTAAGACATGGCAGTTAAATCTGGTCAAATCATCTGTCAAACCAGATTATTTCTGCAGTGCAAATGCAGCAGCAGAGAGACCACTAAAGCAGTTTATGGTCTAAATTGCCTTCCTGAAAAGGCCTTAGAAGGGAGTGCTAAAGAAAAACCTTTCCAGATAACTCCACAGCCACCACTTCTATCTATCAGAGTCTATCTGAACCAAAAGAGAAGAACTGCTGCGGACAGTACCAGCACCTAATAGAATTTCAAACACCACAGCCACTGCATGTTTTCCTCTCTACAACCCCTGCTCCCTACAATAAGGTGCCCTTTATGCCATGGACAGTGATGACAAGTGGAAGATGAAATACTCTCTGATGGATGAGTATCCACATCTGAGTGCCCACCACCACAAATCCTCTTCAAGTGTGTAAAAGGTTGCAATGCAGACAAGGGTGCCATTATCAGCATGGGTTTTGGAGAAGGAGAACATAGGTCACTTGCCTCAGATCCCGTAGCTTCCGATATGGTGGAATAGGAGCTTTCAGGAGCCCAGGAGATGCACTCTACCACATGCTCATGTTCTCTAAGTTCAGCTTTGCATTCCTTTGTTGCTACCACCCAGACACGCACCGTCTGGTCATTGGAACAGCTGGCAATCAGCGTGCCATCCTGGTTAGGCCGTACCATGCGGACCCATTCTCTATGCCCCGAGAAAGTCTTCACACAGTAGCTGTTTGAAAGAGACAAAAACGGACAGGTTTTGACAGAATACAACTCCACCTAACACAGGGGTTCCCAACCTGGGGGTCGCCAGGTTGGGAATCCCCCCGCCTCCCCCTCCCCCTCCCCTTTTCTCCGCAGGTGCCGGCGCTAGCGCAGGCACTGCACGGGGAAAAGGGGAGGGGGTGGGGCTCCCTCCTCCTTCCCTTCTTGCGAGTGCTGGCCCTGGCACAGGCACTCACAAGGAGAAGGTGATGGGGGCGGGGCCTCCTCCTCCTCCTTCCCTCCCTTCCCGCGGCTGCCAGACAGCTGTGGGGAGGAAGGAAAGGGGGGCTCCTCCTCCTTCCCTGCAGCTGCCAGACAGCCGCGGGAAGGAAGGAAAGGGGGGGGTCCTCCTCCTCCTCCTTCCCTCCCTTCCCTGCAGCTGCTAGACAGCTACGGGGAGGAAGGAAAGGGGGGGGGGTCCTCCTGCTCCTCCTTCCCTCCCTTCCCGCGGCTGCCAGACAGCCGTGGGGAGGAAGGGACGGTCGGGGCTGCCTCTTCCTCTTCTCCCCGCGGCTGCCAGGCAACCACGGGGAGAAGGGGATGGGACTGCAAGCCCCAGAGGCCTTTGCGGCTGGAAGTCCCACCCCTTCTCCCCTGGTGGCCTCCCTATTTGGTTGAGAGGTTGGGAAGGAGTGGGACGTCCGGCCACAAAGCCTGCTGGGGCTTGTATGCAGCCGAAAATCCTGCCCCTTCCTGGCCTCCCAACCTATCAGGGGGGCCACGGGCGGGACTTTCCTCCCCAATGGGGGTCGCGGCCCAACCAAGGTTGGGAACCACTGACCTAACAAGAATCTGACTGAGCTGATGTTTAAGGGCAAGGCAGCCCCCTTGAGCCTAGCAGGACAAGCTATCTGCTGAAGAAGAACTAGACATTAAGAATATCTGGCTTTGCAGGTCTTAATACACAGTCTTCAATCTTGTTAATATCAGAGGCACATCTTTAACTAGCAACAGGGGATCTAGTTTTGTTTTAACATTTTGTCTCTTGCCTTCTTCCATCGTACTTTCAGCTTCTTTCTGTATCATTACTCCACTAGTGGTCTACTCATTTGTCTTTCCTTCAGCACAAGGAAGTTTGGGAACTGAAGTAGGGTAAGGAGATTGATTTATTTTGTCCTTATGTTTTTGGTTTTCTTTGCTTTTGGTATATGTATTACTGTTATTTGGTGGAATAAGATACAAATTTAAATAAATAAAACAAGAGGATTCTTAATAGCTACCAAACCACAATTCTGGGGACTGGAGAGGGAGCACTACAGTTCAATTTATCAAAAAAATATACCCACTCCTTGCATTCTCATCTTTTCAATTTAAAAACACTGATCATGCATTTATGCACCATGCATCAAGCTGTCAAACTGATGGTTTTTACTGTACAAACAGATAACCAATGGCCTATAAACTATCAAGTAGTAACAGGGAGCTGTGTTATACCAGATGACACAATTTGTCCAGCTACTACCGATCCAACTAGCAACAGGATCTCAGGGCAATAGTTTTGCCCATAACCTGCTATGGTGCTCTTTTTAACTGGAGATATCAGGGACTAAAACTAGTACGCTGTGTATGTGAATCCTGTATACTTACACTGCACCATTGTCAAAAACCTAAGTTACAAAGAATTCCATACCACGTGTGTTTCTAGGAGAGATTCATTATTGCAAACAGACACAGTTTCTCTTCACATCAGCGAGCTCTTACCCTGTTTGAACTTCCCACATTTTGATGGTTTTATCCCTTGAGGCGGAGGCTATATGATCCCCATTGGGCATGATGGCTACAGAAGAAACATTATGATCATGACCTGGAAGGAAGAAAAAACAATCCCAATGAAGCTCTGTTTTGACACTGTCACACTACAATCTGTGTGGGTGCCACAACTCAAGTAATGCAAGCAGTAGTTTCTGCAATCCTATAGTAATTCTCAAGTCAGAGGCATGAATGAAAGAAGAAAAATCTTAGTAAACTAGTAGTGTGTATATCAACAATGGCACACTGCAGTTTCCTAGGAAGAACTGAGAATGCTTACTAAGCCCCCGGAAATAAAAAGCTTTCTTTAAAGATACCTGAACAAGAAACCACAGCACTTAAAACAGCACCTTTACAAATATCAGCTCCCTGACACAGGCTGGAAAAGAGCAGTATTCCTGTTGCAGATCCAAGCTGGGAGAGGCAGGCTCAGGACCTGTGCAGCATTTTCACCAGTGAAGTAAAGAACGATTCAACAGCCAAGGAGGGATAGACCTCTCGTGCTCTAGATACGCAGGCAAAAGATCACTAAACAACTTCTCACCTTTGTTGCTGTTGTGTGCCTTTCCAACCTATGGTGACCCTAAGGCAAACCTATCATGGGGTTTCTTGGCAAGATTTGTTCAGAACGGATTTGCCTTTGAAGCTGAGAATGTGACTTGCCCAAGATCACACAGTGATCACCACAGCCAAGAAAGGATTCAAACCCTGGTCGAGTCACAATCCAACGCTGGCACTCACCTGTAAAGAGTCCATAAATCTACAATGCCAAACTTCTTTCTTCAGCCTCCTATGATCAACACTACTGCCTTTTAATAAGTAAAAGGGGCAGCCATGTTTGGAATGCAAACAATACATATGCTAGACTTTAAAAGGCTTCTGAAAAGGAAAGGCTTCTAGTCAAGAGACTAGATTACCTTTCCAATGAGAACAGCACACTGGAATCTTAAAACCATTTTAGGATTGGGGGGAAATGTGGCAGATAGGGGGAAAGGATTTTCTCCCATGGAACTACAGGCAAAGATTGCAGGGTAAACAGGACATGGTTAGATTTGACTTCCCCAAGTTCATTGAGTGGGCTTCCCTGGCTGAGTGGAGATTTGAACCTTGGTCTCCCAGAGTCCTAGTCTGACCATCAAACCATTCCACACTGACTCTTGCCTTAAGATACGTTCATAGTAACAATAATTATCTTAAATAGCTTTAAAGCATGGTTGTATGATTTTACAGAGGAGAGGTAGTGGCTATTAGCTGTGACAGATTAAAGGAACTGCCACATCCAAAGGAAGATTTCTCAGAAGCTTCTGGTTCATCATCACAGAAAAGAGAAAGCTAGACTAGACAGGCACTTGCTCTAACCAGAGGTGGTTCTTTGAGCATTGTACCCAGAACTGGTACCAACACTGGTACCCAGAAGACATCACAGAGAATTGTTCAGTGGTGGTGAAGAGATCCACCTGAGCACACCATCACCTTTGGAGATCTACTTGACAGTCAAGTGGAAGAAGGCTGTCTCAAGCTTAAGGAATGCACTCCCTTCTTGCTGCTTTTAGGAAGGATGTGACAACACCTCTCTTCAAGCTGACATTTTAAATTGTTTTAATGTTATTACTATCTCAATTTTAATGGTTCTGTTGCTTAATTTGTTTTTAATGACAATTGCAATGGTTATTTTGTCAGTGGTGCTTGCCAGCTGCCTTGAGTACTTTTTAGCAGCAATGCAAATTTTTTTAAAAATACCTACTGTCAGATCTTCCTAAGCGAACAAAATCTTACAATGGGCAGTTGCCACACTAGACACAGGCACTGTAAAAAATAAATGAGGTGCCCTTTGTTGCCCTTCCATCTCAGGACACATATAAAAGAACTGGTAGGGAGCAACCTCCCTTGTCTCTCTCACAAACGTGGGCTTCTTTTTGCTTCGAGGCATTATTTCTGCTCATGACTTTCTCAAGCATGGGGAGGAGAGAAAATCTTGCAGGTTTCAGAGAGGGGAAAAAATAATGCAAGCCTTCTCTGTAGCATCTTGGGAGCCCAGCATCTTAAAAACCCTTCGGTCATTTGCATGCACAGATCTAAGCAAGGAATAGGGAAACTCAAATCATGCTGGGCTCTGGAACAAGCAAATAGCACAAACATTTCATGTTGGTTATGTTTGTACTGAAGCTGACTGAATAGCTAACTATCTTCTCCAAATGTGTGGGAGGGGCAATTCTCTCTCATTCTGATCTAGCTCTTCCTAAGCTCACAGTCTCTGTAAGAATCCTACCTTAAATTTTACGAAGCACACAAAGAATGGGAAAGCGGATTGTGTGCTGACAGTGTCAGGTTCACAAGGGGCATTTCATCTGCTGTGAGCAGGTCCACAGAGATGTGCCCCTGAGAAAAGGCAGGCATCCCTCCTTTATCCAGGGCCATCACACACTCCTTCCAGACTGACAAATAAACACAAGCTGCTTATTCAGGCCCTTTAAGGACATTCCTAGGCAGCAACAATAACTAGCACTCCCATTCTTCAAACTGCCAGGGGGATGATAGCAGCTGCAGCTGCTTCCAGACAGTTAAAAAGCAGAGGAAGAATTGCACATGAAGAAGAGAGTTGGGAAGCAAAGCCTCTGTGGTCTAGTTCACCCAACCAATGTTTTCTTTTCATGCTTAAATGCTGAGTTCTTCCAAATGATATGAAGAGCTGAGCTTCAGTGACAACTGTAGGTATGAAAAAGGGAAGGAAGGCAATATTTTAAAACTCAAATGATCCATGGAGCAAGGAATTATGCCCTTCTTGGGAAATAACCAAGATTTATAGACAGCTGGCAACAAAATGAAACGAAATGTGATGTTTCTCTGTATGACTGTCTGTGTCGTTTCATTTCCCTGCAAGTGCAAGGAATGGCAAGTACAAAGGCATATAGCACCCATTCATCAAGTCAGAATAAAACCTAACATTTCATACTGAGTAGAGCAGAGCTGAATTACAATAGGACAGTATTACCAAGGCATGAAAAATACTAATATGGTTAACAGTAAACATGTGTACTGGGCTTCTAGATTGCAGGTCCTGATTTCCATGGTTTTTATGTTCCTCCAGACAACACAGTTTTCTGCTACAATATCAGAGAAAAGGCTAGGCTAGCACTCTTTGCCCTGAGGCACTAGCAGTTTATATGCAGAAATATTACTGTATGGACAAGCATTTAACCATGTACTCCAACCTGTTACTTAAATTGGCCCAGTCCAGACCATGTGTTTTGTTCTTGTGGTTGTTTCCTTGTGCCTTCAAGTCATTTCCAACTTATGGCAACCCTAAGGCAAACCTATCACTGGAATTTTTTGGCAAGATTTGCTCAAGGGGGGTTGTTTTTGCCTTCCTCTAAATAGACCTACGAAGCAGTATCTTTGGTTTATCAACTCCTTCACAAAGAAATACAGCTAGTTTTATTTTGTCGCATGACCACTATCTAGGGTTCCTCACCATGCATGGTTCTGATACACTCGAAGCCTTGGAAATCCCATAGTTTAATGGTCATATCCGCAGAGCAGGAGGCCAACAGCTTGCCACTGTGATCGAAGGAAATATCCTGCACAGAGTCTGTGTGGCCCTTCAGGGTTCGTTCAAAATCACCTGTCTCATAATCCCATACCTAAGAAAAAAGATAAATAAATTAGTAATATCCACTCTTGTAAAAAAAATTATTTCATACTGACATTTGCAGCATAAGCTGGTATCCAGTGCTGTGTTGTAAAACTTCCAGGACAATAGCCAATAAGATACCCATAAGAGATTGTGTCCCCTTTCCATGGTAAGAATACTTAATACTCATACAAACACATACACACACACAGAGCACATTTCCTCTGAAAGCATAGCAAGATCAGGTTTCTTCTTTCCAATGGTTACATACACTAAGTATACTAAATATGCTTCCACCAGCAAAACACATTCCTAATTCTCACCCATGTGCCTATGGGCTCTACTAAACCAGGGTGAAACACACATGAACAAACCAACCAATAATAAGTATCATTCCTACTTATTGAAAATTACTGTCAGGAAGATGGGCTAACCTTCCTGACAGGCTTTTTTTCAATTGAGATCTGTGCAGGGACAAATGTGAGCCCTCGCCTGGGTCTCAGAGCCCCATACATAGGCTGGCCACAATAACTAGCTCATAAGGTTCGGGTTTATACAAGTTACCACATAAATGAAATTCATCACCAACAGCTACAACCAAAATATTAATCCTGTCTCCTTGATGTTCTAGCTTGATCCCAAGGGCCACGATGGGACAAGAAAAGAGGAAGTGTATCTTAGGACCCTTCATACTGAGCCAGTTACACAAAAGAAGATCATTTCCTTTATATGGTGACAAGAAGCACACCAGCAAACAAGCCAACAAGAACACAGGCTTCAAAGAGCTGTGAATACGTTTATCATCCCGCACTGACTTCAGGCGGTGAATCATCACGCTGCACACTAAACTAAAATTTCCAAATTTTGGGGAGGGGGGGGAACCACTTGGAAAAGCACAATTCAAAAAGATACTGGAAAACAAACTCAAACTCTGATTGTTTTTTTCACAGCAATCAGTGTGTAATTTGCTTGATTTGGGACAGCTCAGTTACACAAGGAAGTTTATTTCTCTCTGCCTGAAGCTACAATGCTTCTATTCCTTCTGCAGTCCACCAGGGATGATTTGCCACTATGACTCTTAACACACAGGACAAACGTCTCAAACACATCAAAGGCAAAACTGGAGTTGAGAAGTTCCTATCTCCCGTTCAATAGTTTTTTGTGGCTTTTTCAGGCTTATGTGGACATGTTCTAGAAGAGGGTCTTCATGACGTTTCACCAGCATCTCTGTCTGGCATCATCTTCTAGAACATGGCCACACAGACTGAAAAACCCACAAAAAACTATGGATGCCAGCCATGAAACCCTTCAACTTCCCATTCAATCGTTTGAAGCCCTTCCATAAGCCACTATGTATCCTTACAAGCTGCAAGGGAGACAAGGAGACCATATGGGTCCACAACATCCAGAAGGCTGGATATAAAACAAACAAACCAGGGTCCTACCTTTATTGTGGCATCCTCTGAAGCAGAGACCATAACACTGAAAACTGGATGGAAAATTACTCTTGTGACAGGACTCCGGTGCCCACTCAATGCATACTTTTCTGGAGGACGAGGGATCCACTCTTTAGGGTCTCGCTTCTGGCCAAGAGGCCCACCTGATGTAAATTCTTCCTTAGCTTCATTTAGTTTGGATTCTAATTCCATAACCTGAGTTTGAAGAGAGGGTGAAGAGAGAAGTTGGGAAACAAAGGGGGTAAGAAGTTTATGAGATAATATTTTTGTGTGCCTGAATCACAGCATGAGAAAGCTAAAAAACCTGCGAATTTTCCTGTAAGAAAACCTATGAATGGTAAAGAATCCATATCCATTTTTTTCCTGCAGTAGCCTGAATTTCTATATACTGCCACTAGTACTTCACAAATCACTTTTTTAAAACACAAAATTCTCCAAAGAGAGTATATCAGAGGATACTTTAAAAACTACTGCAGTTGTTTTATGACCATGATCCCATCCCATCCCATCTTTTGCTTCTGCTTACCTTCTTCTGTAATCTTATAACTGATGTCCATTTTTTTTCCAAGAGTCCAGCATACTTTTTATCTAACTCTTCATTCTGAAATAAAATAAGATCAAGACAAGTGTCACACACCAATACTGCTTAACATAGTTTTCTCCCCAAATTAGAATAATCTTAATGCATAGGAAAAACTTGCATAAGCTATTTTCTCTAGATAACAGCTCTGAGCCAAGCAGGTGTTTTAAACCAGATTTCTCATCCACCTTAGCCAGTATGCCAATGACCCAGGATTATGTGATCTGTAGTCCAAAACATTTGGAACGCACCATGTTGCCAACCTAGTGCTTTAAAAAGGTGTGGTGTTTCATAAAGGCTCTCTAGAAGCAATTGGTTGTGAACAGTTTATTATGAACCTTGATTGTGAACCTGTATGGAACAGAAATGTTAAAGCCATTCCTACTCAATCTCAAAGAAACAAATTAGAAAATATTATTTTAAGTCTGTTTTCCTACATTATGCTCTAATGGTGGTCTTTTGGGAATCCATGAATTGATTCATGTGGCTGAGAACTACCTGCCAACATCAGCCTCTCAAGTATGGTTTAATATGGACACAAACTGTCATAAAATATAAGGCTCATCTATTCCAGCTTCCCATATTTTTGGAAAGCCCATGAACAGGAAAAGGCAACAGCCCTCTCTCTTGTTCCACCCAAGCAACTGGTTTTTCATGACTTATTACCTCTAACCAAGCAAGTTCTATTTAGTCAAGTGGTTAACAGCTCCAGACCAATCTGTTACAGATTGTGAATTTGACTGTTCTCATTCTGAAATCATCTAATAGGGATCACCACGTCTTGTGGCAGCAAGTCCTGGGAAACCTCTCTCAGCCTGAGGGCCAAATTCAATTTCAAATAGTGCATTCCAGCGATGGGCAGGGCTGAAGACAAAAGGCTGGGAACAAAAACACAAGACTATTTCTCTTAAAATACTGGCTCATGAAGCCAGTAACTAACCCTTGGGAGAAACATTTCAACCTTTTAGTATGGAGAAAAACCTGTACAAAAGCTGGAAAATCACCAAACAATGGCATCAAAGGTGTCGTCTCTGGGAAATGGGCTTGGATGCATCCCTAGGGTCAGAAACTCCCTACCCTGTCCTATATTCATAGAAAAAAGCAGGATTATTTGTCTCTTCAGAATCTAAGCTACTCACTAAAACCAGTTTCAATGAGTTACATCCATAACCACTTAATTGTGTCAAACAACCACAGTCTAATCTTGTGGTCCCCAAACTGTGCCCTTTAAGAGATTTGGACTTCAGCTCCCAGAATCCCAGACTATTGACCAACATGGTTGAGGCTTCTGGGAGCTGAAGTCCAAAATCTCTTAAAGGGCACCATTTGGGGACCACTGGTCTAATCCATGTATGTTCAATGATACCCACACAACATCTGCAAACACCTATTTCAGCTGAGGCAGTCAGAACAAGTTCTCTTCACATTCTTCACTCAGAGGAAGCCAATATTCAGAAAGTTCCCAAAATTTAGTACAGCCGTTGCCCACCTCAAGTCCCTCTCCAGTCTGCTTTACAAGATGTGTGAAGTCCCACATAAACATGGCCAGGTACCAGTGTCCATTTGAGAAATGAACAACAAAGGAATTTTTTGGCATGACGGACATCAGCTTCCCTACCCCCCCAGCATGAATAGTTTGTCCTACAAAGCATGGGAGCGGTTGATCTCAAAAACCATGGCAGGCAAAAGACAGACACACAAAAGCTGATGTTACTGACATTTTAGGTTCTGGAGCATCATACAGAAACCAGCAATAGCAGAGATTTAAAGAGGCAAGGGAGGAGTGGAACATCACAGTTGGTAATTGGATTATCTTCTTGGGTAAGAGGCCACTGTGCAGGCATTACCACCCTTTGTGCTTGGGGCAATTTGGGGTTATTTGCAGAACTAATTTGTGCTGAAACCAAATGTAGCCCCTGTAGCTGTTGCATGGATGGCATCTAATCCACTGATGTTGGGATCTTTAAAGGTCTTTAATTCATTAAGAGTTCTCTGCTAATTCACTCCTCTGATTCAATACCCAGTTCTCTCATAAGGAACAGAAGCACCCTCCCTTATGGCTGCCGAGTAACAAGGCTGCTTAGCATCTTCAGGCCCTCCTTTTACCTTTTGGGGGAAAGATTTTTAATGAGGTTGATGGATAGGCCAGCATTCCTTTCATCAAGCCCCATTTTCAATTACACATACAACGAGATTACAACCGCGACTTTATTTGAATGAGATTTGGGGAAATGAAATTAAAGCCTCAAGTGGGTATTTTGGTGCCGCAGACAAAATTCCATGCTTTTACAGTCTGATTGGTAGGCCTGAAGAGTACTCTGAGAGATTAGTATCTATTTAAATTGATCATAGTCAACAGCCATTTGTATGATCTGAAGAAATGATACAGTATTTCCAGATTTTACCAGGATAAATTACTCCAATTTCACTTCCCAAAGAATAAAAGTTAAATGAATTTTTTGTGAGTGATACGGTTGAACGAAATGCCTTATATCTGCAAATAATGGCAGCTGTATTGTTTAGTTACAATGGTTTTCTATTTAACATTTAGGTAGCATGACTTCTACCAGTTACTCTGTTTTGCTGCTGAACAGAAAGCAAATGCTGTACCCTTTGGATTTATAAAGCTTCAGATGAGAGCAGGATAAAAGATGAAATAGGAAGACCGGGCAGTATAGGTGAGGCAAGAATGAATTCATAATAGACAACACACAATCTGCAAAGCCACAATAGTCTGAGCACAGCATTTCAAGAAACAGAGAATTATTTTGACTCATTTACAAGACACATGCTAAAAAAAGGTACTTAAATATTGTCCTAATGGGTTTGTTTAAAATTTCTGAAACCTTAAGACAGAAAGAAACTGTGAATGGCATGAAGCCCTTGCTGAGCATCAATATACTGGAGCATTCTTGGATTTTACAAATCTCTGGCAGAGTGCGGAGATATCTTCCAACAAGCCGAAAGGCATCTATTTTCACACAGAACATTTCTACGCTGATGTTATTCCAGTTAATGTCTAGACTACTGTTAATGCCATATCAGGTCTACTTACCACATCAAGCTCTGCTTCCTTTTTAAAAACAGAGTATGCCTCTTCGTAGCCATTAGAACGAAGATAATCTGCTATCGCTCGATTTCTACAAAACAAGATTTGGGGTTCAAATTAACATTCATCTTGTTCCTTCCTCCAATGCCCACAAAGCCAGGCATCCGCCTTCCCTTTTTATTTGAAAGAGAAATCATAATTATAACTCATAATGATCTGGATGTTTATAGGCAGCTTTGTAACCAGAAAAAGAGCTATTCACTTAATATAGTATAGAGGTGTTGCTCACTGAGAAACAGAGGAATGTGTTCTTGTTCACTTGCCAAGATTTCTTAATGCCTTTAACGCTGGTGCAATCTCAACTCCCTATCAAATTTGGGAATTGGGGCACATTGCTTTGTGAACAGGGGAAGACCTCCTCTTCTCCCTCATTATTCTGTAGCGTTTCTTTCAAAATCTACAGAATGTCAACTGGTGGAGGTTGACATCATGATGCTGACGACATTTAATCACGCCTTCCCTTTTCTCAAATTCCTTTGCAGCAGTGGAAACCCTGAATCATTGCCTGGAATTAGTAATGGACCAAAATGAGCATCAACAAAATGAAACTCAGCCCTGGTGTGACACAACTGATGACAGCTGGCAGGGGTCCCAGTTCAAGTAACTGGTAGAAGAGGTTACACTTTCTCCGTGAAATCTAACAGCTTGGGATTTTTGCTGGTTTCCCAGATGGTGACTACAGCTATGAGTTCCTTTATTTCTAAACTGATTCGGTCTACCAACTGCAAAACTGTACCTTGGTAACAGAGATCTGCCCAAAGTAATCCATGTGTAACATCTAGCTCAGTTCAATTCAATGCACCCCTATACAAGGCTCTTTCTGAAAAGAGGTCAGAAGCTTCAATTGATCCAGAAGATCATAGCTAGACTTTTAATTGGTACAAGCCCTAATAGCCATCCAACACCAGTCTGGAGAGATCTAAAAAAATTACTAGTCTCAATTCAGTCCTTAAAGCCCTCCATGACTTCAGTCCTGTATATATGAAATTATGCTTCTTCTCATTTCTTTTCACTCCTCCTGTCACTTAAAGAATCTTTTCACGTGTGTTTCAAGATACAAGCATCAGAGATGCCTTGAGAGCTCTGCCAAGTATTAGAACAGAGATCACATAGAGCAGCGATTCCCAAACTTTGGTCCTCCAGGTGTTTGGGACTTCAACTCTCAGAAGCCTCAGACCACTTGGCCAACAGTCAGGAATTCTGTGAGCTGAAGTCCAAAACATCTAAAGGACCAAAGTTTAGCAATCACTTACCTAGAGCTAGATGTGTGTTCTAGTGATTCCTTTCCCTATTTACCGTCTTTACAATCTTGCAAAACACTCAAGAGAGCTCTGGCTATAATAAAGTAAGTTTAAGAATTTGGGACCTCCAATTTAGGAGGTCCAGATTAAAATTCCAGTCAGGCATGAAACTCAGACCCTAGACTAATTATTTCTCTCAGGCAAACTTGCTTCATAGGGTTGCTATCAAGATAAACTGGGGAAGAGATGCATCACTCTGAGCTCACTGGGAAATAAATGAGAAATAAACGTGATTATGAAAATATAAGTGTGAAAAAGAAGACAATTTAAACATTAAAATAAGTAAAACTCATTTACAGGGATTGTTATCTTGGCTTTTTTCTACAAGTTACTCACGATAGCTTTGGATCTTTTCATGGTGGTTTTTTTGGGCCATGTGGCCATGTTCTAGAAGAGTTTATTCCTGATGTTTTGCCAGCACCAAGATACCAGAACATGGCCGCATAGTCTGAAAAACCCACAAAAAACTATGAAAGCCTTCGACTTTTTATGGTGGCTTTTGATCTTTGCATTCCTAAAGCTGCCAGCCTGTATCACTGATAGGACTCATAGCATAGCTACTAAAATTCCACTGACTTGCTAGAGAAGTACTGGTGAACTATTCTGGTCCAGTCTTTAAAACACTGTCCTCTGTCAGGTAACACCCTCAGCTTAAGGACAAGAAGACAGGTCAGCAAGACCTTCACTGCACTGATTTGGAAGCTTCACATTTTCCCTGGATGAACAATAACTACATATACAAGTTCTTCATGCAGCTTGTTCCTCTGCAGCGTCACACTTGCTAGTCCGATTCATATCCACCCATGCAAGGCAAATTACCAGGAAATAAATACACAAACAAATATGCCCAAACAATAGTTCATTCTGCAGGATGGAACAGTTTGACGGTTGCTTTTGACTACCACAACCTTACCAGCCACACCAATGCTTAGGCACGATATGAGATGTAGTCTAACATTATAGGGGGGACAGCAGGTTTGGAAAAGCTGGCTAGAACAACACTACTGCCCACTTGCAGAGTATATATAACTGTCATCGTCCGGCCTCTGAGGGGGAGAGAAGGCTGGCCCAGTTCCATCAGGGGCTAGCCTGAAGAAGAAGAGCCCTCCCTCCGGTCCATCTGCCTTGGTCCAGGCCTCAGAGGGAGAGAAGAATGCTGGACCTGATTCCCTCCCCCCTCACCATTCCCTTCTCCTTTTGTGTCGTGTCTTTTAGATTGTAAGCCTGTGGGCAGGGAACTGTCTGTTATCCCCTCTATTGTAAACCGCTCGGATTCCCAGTGATTGGGCGGTATATAAATAAAACCTATTATTATTATTATTATTATTATTATTATTATTTCACATAGAAGAGCTTCACATATAAAGACCATACAAAACAAGCCATGATGTTGCTGTTGTTGCTGTGTGCCTGGTAAGTCATTTCTGACGTATGGTGACCCTAAGGTGAATACTATCATAGGGTTGTTTTGGCAAGATTTGTTCAGAGAAAGTTTACCATTGTCTTCTCCTGAGGTTGAGAAAGTTTATGACCTGCCCAGGTCAACCAGTAGATATCATGGTCAAGTGGGGAACTGAACCCCGGTCTCCAGAGTCACAGTTCAACACTCAAACCCCAAAGCCATGACTGACTCTCATAAGCCAGGACACCCTTCTCTAAAATGAAGGGAGAACAGAGAGGAAGAGCTGTCTAAGGCCACTTAGTAAGTTACCAGTGGACATAAGACTCGAACTGGGCAACCCCATAAATATTATAGGGCAGGGGTCGGCAACCCCCGGCCCGCGGGCCGGATGTGGCCCGTGGAGGCCTTTCCGCCAGCCCCTGCCTTCCCCGGCCGCCTCCACTTGCAGCTTTTCCTGGCTCCCAGGGGCCGCCATTTTGTTTTCCAAAATGGCGACGAACTCTCTCGCTACCTTCCCTGAGGTCGCGCAAGACTTTGTCGCCATTTTGGAAAACAAAATGGCGGCGGCCTAGAGGTGAAGTCTCACGCGACCACAAGAAAGGTCACGCGAGACTTCGCTGGGGCCCTCCAAGAGGGCTCTGGCTCTGGCGGCGACCCTCTGGGAGGCCCGCTGCCTTCGCTGGGGCCCTTCAGGGGGGCTCCAGCGGCGGCAATGACCCTCTGGGAGGCCCGATGCCTTCGCTGGGGCCCTCCAGGGGGGCTCTGGCTGTGGCAGCGGGCCTCTGGGAAGCCCGTTGCCTTCGCTGGGGCCCTCCCAGAGTCCCGCTGCCGCCGCCGGAGCCCTCTTGGAGGGCCCCAGTGACGGCAAAAGGGCCGGCAAAGAGGAGGAGGCCTCCAGCGCTGGCGCCCCCCACTGACTTTTTTGCCGGCCTCTGACGGGGCCGGCAAAGAGAGGGAGGCCTCCTGTGCTGGTGGCCCTCGCCGGCTCTTTCCCGGCCTCTGACAGGGCCTGGGGCCCCGTCAGGGGCCGGCGAAGAGGAGGAGGCCTGGCCCCCAGGGGGTGGAAGCTCCACCCCCCGGCTTCGGCCCCTCAGTTGTCTGAGGGACAGCAAACCGGCCCCTTCTCAAAAAGGTTGCCTACCCCTGTTATAGGGTTTTCTTAAGCTAGGAGGAAACCTCGGAGAGGATTTTGTCATTTCCTTCCACTGAAAGTATTCATTGGCGGTCTGCCATCCAAATACTAACCAGAGCCTCACCCTGCTTAGTTTCCAAGATCAGATGTGTCCACTATTTCCTAAATGGGAGTCCACAAAATAAAAACTAACTGTTCTGCATAATATGACTCTTCCCAGTCCCACTAGATAGAAAACCAACGTCAAGATTTCACACTTTTGTGGAACACACGATGGACTTATTCATGGCTGTAACTTTAAAAGCCTAAACAGATGCTACAAAGGATTAGGCCTTGTCTTCACATGCAACAAAATGAGGAGGCCTGAGGCAGTAGAAAGGACTGCATCATTTTGGGCTGTGGGGTGAAATAACTATCTCTGAATGCTCTTCCACATTTTTTTTAAAGTCCAGCAATTAAAATAGCAACATTTCAAGGAGTGGGCAGGCATGACTTTAAAAAACAAGTAGGTTCAGAAGAGCAGAACTGCTCTGTCCTATGCAGATCCTATAAACTACATTTCATTGCTTAAAAGAGTACCAATATTCTCTATAGCAGCAATCTTGTCAGCACATTGACCAGGAAAAAAATGCCTGGATCTGACTCTTTAGAGGAAACGTTCATAATTTCAGTGTATCAAAAAGATGTGAAGTGCCTTGTGAATTATGTCACCAAAATCTTAAATAAGGCAAGTTTAGAAGTTATATTTCATTTTATGATGGGGGGGAGAGCCAGCATGGCATAATGGTTTGAGTGTGGACTACAACTTTGGAGACCAGGGTTCAATTCTACACTTGGCCATGAAATACAACAACACTATTCTTATCTTGGACTCCAGCTCCCAGAAGCCTCAACCATCTTGGCCAATGGTCTGGGATTCTGGGAACCGAAGTCCAAAACATCTGAGCAAACTGAAGATAGGCTGGAATCAAGATGTATAGGAATTCAGGGGAAAGCTTTCTAAATCTTTAAGAGTTCAAATTTCATTCCATGACCAGCCAAAAGGCCACTTGAAATAATGTTTGATTGGTACTCATCTATAGGGTTTGGAGGAAGATGAACAAGCAGCATACAGCCAATATACTACCAATGCCTCCATTACTTTATAATTATTGCTTTAAGGTGTTCTGACCAGGTGTTGACCACATGTGCCCTTCTCCTGGTTTTATCAGCCTGTTTGCCTCCTGCAGCTCTGCTGTTACTGAATTTACTGCAGGAGCAGCAAGAGAGCAAAAATGAAGGAGACATGTTTTGACACAATGAACCTGGCGCGTGCACGGCTTGCAACACAGCTCTTGCAAATCCTGAGAAGATGGACAGGCTCACAGGTATCTTTCATTTGCTACAGAGGGTGACACGGAGCCTGATTATTGACAACAACTAACTGTAAGCAGCAAACTTGTGCAATGCGATACTGAGTTACTCACAGCTCATCTCGTTGCCTCTGTGACAGCACCATGGCGGCTGTGATGTTAGGTTAACGTCGCTCTGCTGTCTCTTTGTCAAGCAGCCCTGAGACTCTGAGATCCACAATTTGGTTTGCCACCAAGTGGCTCCAACCAAAGGACAACTCTTCTCCACAAGTAAACTCTCAAGAAGAAGACTAGATGCATTCAACAAGGATTCATTCCATCTAAAAAATATAAGAATGAAAAAGACAGATGTTATTTTGTAAAAGTTGTTCATAGCCACAACTGCAGAGGACAGTGACTTTTCATTAGACAAACCTGTGACAAAAGAGTTTGCAAAACTGTAATCATAAATAATTATATAAATCATAGCACACTGACAAAAGTATTGAAAATACAAAGAATCCAGAACTGACAAGGACTGGGGGGAGTTGGTTTTTCAGCCAGATGGGATAGGATTTCCAGTGTGTACTCCAACTTCAGATACAGAACCCTCTGATCATTTTATCAGTTATTGCACACACAAAGATGTACACACACACACGTGTGTGTTTGTGTGTTTATCTCCCAGCTCTCTAGATACTAGTTACTATAGAAGTCGATTTCTGCATCCCTTCTGAGCAAAACATGGCCCTCCAGATGTTGGACTACATCTCCCAGGAAGCTTCACTACTGGCTAGGCTGGCTACAGCTGCTGCAATTTACAGTCAAGCAACATCTGGAGAACAACATTATTCCCACAGCTGGTATGAAAACAGATACCCATTTTCATAACAGCTTTATAGCAGAGATGTATCCAGTATCACTTTACACTAGAGGTCTCATCCACAACACAACAGCTGCTGGATAACAAGCGAAAGATAAAAAGTAAGAGCTTTGCCACTGGATAATGCCTGATTACACTTCTGCTTCCCAATGCCACTGATGGGTCACAGGGTCTCCTGGGAAAGCTCCTTCCCACAACTGCTGGGATGGTCTCTTCTGTCCTTCTTGTGAGGACCTCGCATAAGTTATCTGTGGAACGTTATGCTTTGCCAGCTTTCTACACAAAATTTGCCATTGTTAAGAGATCACTGCCCGCATTGCATAGAATTTAGGGGGTGGGGGGTGGCTGTTAGGCAAAGGAAGGAAGGAAATAAACATAGCTCAATTCTGCAGCACACATTCTAGCTTCTCATTTATCTCCCTCACTCTCAAGATATTTACATAAAATGAATCTGGCACCACTACTGCCCATGTACCTCACTTAGGTTACATCCGCACTGCAGAAATAATCCAGTCTGACACCACTTTAATTGCATGGCTCCATGCCATGAAATTCTGGGAATGGTACAGATGCAGGGTTGGATTAGTATCACAATTCATCAGCAAATGATCACTGAGCTACAGACAGCGAAGCCCCCCCTCTCTCATGTTCTTTGACATGTAAGAGATCACCAAGAGTGTTGGATGCAGACTGTAAGATAATGAAAGATGATAAAGAGTAAAAGCTTTACCACAGATAGCAAGGGATTGAAAACACTGACCAGTTCCAATTGTTTATCTTTACATTCAACAGAATTATTACAGACTTTTAAAATCCACCAAAAAACATTTCACAAAAAAAAATACATGGCTGAATGCTTCTCCATTTACAAAGAGAAACATAAGATGCTACTCCGAATTTTCAACGTATCTTTCTGCCAAAGAACTTACTTTTTATCTTGCTGTAGTATCTATCTATTACTACCATTCTTATGAAACCAGGCCTAACAACACTTGAACAGGAGGCATGCTTTGCTAAGCTGTCATGTACTCAATCCACTCAAGAGTTTCTGGGAAAACGTTACTAAAATGTCTGTTTCAGAAGAACACAATTGCCGATTTTGCAAGCAAGCCATTCTTTTGTAGCTGGCAAGGAATGCCACAAAAATGCCATTCTGAACAGATATAATCCCAGATGCAAGTTCGCCAACTCAGTGGAAGCTAGTACTGAGTTTTTCTTTCTATGTTTTGGGATAATAACTTAATGCAGAATGATGTACAATCAGCAACAAAAGAAAAGGGTGCTTCCATACATACATACACACACACACACACACACACACACACACACAAAATATACATAACATAGCAAAACAGGTTTTATCTTTCTTTCTTTTTTTACAATGAGAACATCATTTATAAGCCAATGCACCTTTACATGCACAATACAGTACTTTAAATGAGAGCAAAATATATAAATGTATGTTTTTCAACTCATGTCAAAAGCAGAGATGCACACAGCCTGATGCTGGACCAGAATTCAGCAGCCACAGGATCTGAAGTTTGGGGGTAAACTAAAAAAAAGATTTCAAGCATTTAACATCTGTAAGGCTAGGCTCTAAAGCATGAGTGGGCACCTGGGGGTGGCATTTTTGCCCCCTGTGCCCCCCTAGCAAGTTTTACTGGTTGAGTGAAAGGCCCCAAGCTTCATCAAAACACAGACAAAATCTACTTTTCTAGGTGATATTTCATCCAATCAACCCAATGGCTCAAAACCACTGTAAAATACAGTGGTCTTGCTCCCTCAGGTCCACAAAATGGTTCTAAAGCCTATCTGAACCCTGCATCTTATCAACCAAAGGTCAGATGAAATTAAAACACGAAGTGAGCAATATCTGGCAAGTTTTAAAGGTATGTGGGTGGAGACAAAATGCCCATTTTTAAAGGGGAACTGGAGGCTCCAAAGGCTGGAATTTGAGGGATGGGGCAAGAGAAGCAAGAGCCTTAAACAGTGAAAACTAGAATATCCTCAAGACAGGCTTTCAGATTACTCTCAGCTCTGATATGCTAGTTTTATTTGCACATGGACTCTGGGCAGGGAACAGATATCACTCATGAAACGCTTCCTCCTATGCTTCATGGTTCAACCAAGGCTTACAACGTCATTGAAAATTAGGCCATACCAAATGCCTTTGGCGGCACAGCAGCAGCAGTTCTGTGTACTGGACCAGATGAAGAAAGAACTGTAGTACCTCAAACTACATGTGCACACACCACTTATATATATATTAAGAGCAGAGGTGACAACATTCACAGGCTAAAAAATATTTTAAGTGGCTCACACTGTCATGTGTTAAGAACCAACACATTAAAGAGCTCAAAGATTCTATGTCCAGTCTAAGATGCTTTAACAGCGAACCAGTCTACTGGGTGGCTGGAAAAGGAAAAAAGAGTCCCTGGTTCAAATTTCTCATCTGCCACCAACTACCATCAGTGGCTTGGGGAAAGCTATAATCTCTAAATGTTTATTTTACTTACATGCAATATTAAGAAGGTAACCCATTCCCGTATGGAACGCAGACTAAACACATTTAGGTGAAAGCAAAAATTTAAAGATTCCATGGCTGCTGAATACTATTCCAGTATCTATTAGTGTGTGCATGTGGCATATGAGATACAGCTGGTGCAAGAGTGAACTATCAGCATATGTGTGTCTATCATTCTTTCCCAAAACATGCAGGTGCCAAGCACTTACACTTGATTCGTGTTTATGTCTTTCACTGTCCTAAAATTCTACCCACAAAAAAATTCAGTAGAAATTCCCTCATCTGAATCTTGTATCATGGACTGCTTGATAAATGGTTCCTAGAGGAAATCAAGCTTGAAATCTGTCTAGAAGCCAAGATGACTAAACTGAGGCTATTGTACATTGGTCATTTCATGGGAAAGGCATGGCTTGCTAGACAAGACAATGATGTTTGCTAATGTAGAAGGCAGCAGGAAAGGGGGAAGACCACATTCTCGATGGATACTCAACCAAGGATACTATGGCCCTGAGCATGCAAGACCTGAGCAGGGCAGTTGAGGATAGGGTGACTTGGAGGTCTCTAATACATAGGGCCACAAAAGTCAAAGTCAACTTAGTGGATCATTCATTCCAACAAAACATTGTCACATATGTGTTTAGCTTCATTTCTTTACTGGAACAATTCTGCTGCTGCAGTTCTGAGAGCGAAGTCCTTCTGACAAGGTGCCGCTGCTGCTGCTGTTGTGTAAACAGGAATCAACATCATGTATTAAGCAACAGCAGCCAAACACTGCATCACCGCCTGCTTCGCCATATGCACCCTGACAAGCAGTTCTGCATATCACTACAGTGATCCCCCCATATTTGCTGGGGTTAGGGGTGAAGGACCCCAATGAATGTGGTAAAACCACAAATAAAAAAAAACACTATTCTTTTTATCTAAGAGAACACATCTCTAGAAATCTCCAGGTCCTCCAGTGCAACTCTATGGTCAACATTTGCCTGAAGTTGATCACAGAATCAAGCTGAAAGACCTACAAATGCCTAGAGAAGTGCTTTCTCTAGGAACTTCTAGGTTCTCTATGGTCAACTTCTGGCAGAGTTGCACTGGAAGAACTAGAGATTCCTAGAGAGAACAGATAAATCAAAACCGCAAATACTCAACTCTGCAAAAGACGCAAATGTGGAAGGTCAACTGTACTCATTCAATTCACAAAGAGGAACTACAGTTCCCAAACAAAATCTAGATAAATTAAATCTAGGAGAAAGTATAAGGTGCATCCAAAGATAAAATTCTAGCAGGTATTATGTATAGCCCCCCAGTCTTACCAGAACTAGAGTAAAAGTTACTTTTCATCAAATAAACAGAGGCAACCAAGTCCAGAATTCTGCACTAACAGTCCAAGAAAAAACAAAACATATGTCTGGAGTAATTTATGCACACTAGATTAGCCCACATTAGTAGCTCTCTTTATCCTAGGGATTTGGCAGTTATTTTTATCTTTAGGGGGCAGAGATAGTCACTTATTGATGAGGAGAACTAACCGATGGCTCTTGCCAAAGTACCTCTAAAGTCAATGGCCTAAATCCAACTATCAGTGTCAACAGACTAACTGAACAGACCCACTGACTGTCAACACATATGGAAGGTCCATCGATTCAATGGGTCTACTTTAGCTGGGAATAACCAATGGATTTAGACCAAAATGTTTAGCATAAAATGAACCCTGCAAGTTAAGACATTACATGAGATTTCTAGCAGTTGAGATGAAACATGTAACTTTCTGCAGTGAAACAAGCTGGAGTGGTTTTAAATCACCATTTTCAGAGTAATGGAATGGGGTTCCTGCCCTTCATTCATTATTGGGTATGTTCTAATTCAGTCTGAGCAAAGGGAGAAATGTAGAAAGGGTCACTTGGAGACTACTGAGGTGGCTCTTCTGTGTTGGTGTTCTGCAGCTAGCACAAAGCCAGAAACAATGGAATGAAAGAAGAGGAGGAAACACACTAAAAGATAAGCTGCACTAGATATTCAGAGTTCGTGGAAATGTTTAAAAACCTCTAAAAGGTTAGGCTGCCATTGTGGCCTTCTGCCTTCTGCCCAAAGGGAAAGATTGCTGCCACTACCAGAGAGACAAAAATCAGTGTGAATGCTGGGGAAAAAGAACTGTACCACCAGATTGGCCGCTCCAAACAGTGGCACTTGGAGTGGTTGTGTTGATGTGAGTTGTCAAACAAGATTTAGAAGGAGGGAATGTTTCCCTGTACAGGCGGCCCTCCATATCCAAAGTTTCTTTATCCACCGTTTCAAACATCCACAGCTGCCATTTTGGCCTCCTCCCTTCTGCCCAAAGGAAAGACTGCTTAAAAATATATATAAATTCCAAAAAGCAAACTTTAATTCAGCATTTTATATAAGCTTTTATATGCCGTTTTACTATGCCACTGTATTTAATGGGACTTTTAGCATCCACGGATTCTGGTATCCATTGGAAAGGTTCTGGAACCTCTCCAATGGATACTCAACCAAGATGAAAATCTGTAAAGCGAACTGGTGCTGTCCACTCAAGATAAGGCAACTCCTAAATACTTTGGATTCAGCAAAAATCATCCAAACCATACAATGTTGCTGGGAGAATCCATTTCTCCTTTTGCTATGAGCAAAATTTTATTTAATAAAATGTTTATAGCACAGCCTATGTTTGAAGATCAAAACATACAAGATTGAAATAATTCCAGACAATTTGAAGGTTACAATAATAGAACATAATTTAATAAAAACATACACAATATATTAAATTTAAAAAAAGTTTAAACTGTGTAAATGGGGATAAAATCATGACCAGATATGCTTTAATTAAAAAAAACATGTTTTTACTCGGTACCAGAATGAAGCCAGAAGTGGCACCAACTGGGCCACCAATGGAAAAGCATTCCACAACTAGGGCACCATAGCAGAGAAAGCTCTTTCCCAAGACCTCACACAGTATTTTACTCCTCAATCCTATGGTAGATGGTAGGAAGAGACATCCCTTCAAGAGCTGAGGTCACAAGGGCTTTAAATATTGTCACCAGCTCCATGAATTCAGACCAGAAGTGCACTGAAAGCCAGGGAAACTCCCTTAAAAGCAGACTTATATGATTTTATACAATATTTCAATCAGCAATGGAGGCACTGGGTTTTGTACTGGCTGCAGCTTCCAGGAGAGTTCTGTATCCCAGTTCTTGATAACCTAAGAACGTGGTAGTTGTAGTATACTACATCTCAATGCTTTCTGAATATATATCTCTGAGGATTAAGCCTGAACTTAGACCACATAGTGCTTCCTAAGTCATAACCAACACTTTGTATTGTGCCGAAAAACAAACCAGCAGCCAGTGGAGATGTTGTAACAAAGGAATTGTGTTCTCCCTGTAAAAATCACCTCCAGTCAGCAGCCTGGCTGTTACTTTGGGAGCCAAATGAAGTTTCCAGATGAAGTTTCCAAGGGCAACCCCACAGAAAGCATGTTATGGGAATCCAAAGGAGCAAGGAAAGACTATTCTTGCCCCCCAAAAGTGCAATCCAAAAAAGTAACTTTTCCCAAATTCTATTCTCAGTTGTGTCTCATCCCATATTTTTCCCACTGGGAAAGGAACCAGTGACAGTCAACATAGGTCCCTCTCCCTTTCAGAATCCATTTATTTGTTCAACACACCCAGACCTATAGTTCTGCATCCCAGACCTATGGGATGAAACATCTAAAAATACTTTCAGAAAATACTTAAATGAAGAAAATCCCAGGAAAATTCAATACTATGCTTTGTTGTTGTTGTGCCTTCAAGTCATTTCTGACTTATAGCAATCCTAAGGCAAGATTTGTTCAGAAGTGGTTTGCCATTGCCTTCCCCTGAAGCTGAGAGCGTGTGACTTGCCCAACATCCGCTAATGGGTTTCATGGCCGAGCTGGGACTCGAACCCTGATCTCCAGAGGCATAGTCCAACACTCAAACCACTGTGCACATTTGCATATAATGCACAGAAACTAGAAGATGCTTACTCTTCCACCTTCCTAAACCTATTTTTATGAAGACGCTCATTGTTTACTAACATTTCTTCACCTGATGTTTATTCTTAAATCCATTTCAAACAGATCACTACAAAAGTGGTATTAAATGGCATTAAAGAAAAGATGTGCTGCAAAAGATAGCCTTTTAATGCAAACTTTCTTCCTAATAAATATAGAAACCAGTACAGTGGGGGGGGGGGGGGTCTTAACAGAATTACTGTGGTGCATTAGCTGCTATTTACATGCTAATACCGACTGAGCAAGAGAGAGCAAGGACCCTGACCTTTTGATCTGGTTAAAGCACATTTACTCCACAGGGATGGCTGTCTACACAGGTTTAGTAGGTCAGCCAAGCAGATGGACTGCCTTTCAATTCTGCTATTAATGAAGGGATGGGGAGCACCTCTACAGACAACAGACCTTTAGGGCTGAAGAGCGGGGTATAAATACTGTAAATAATCTTTTTACCCAACAGAACACTTCTCTAGGAAGCTCCAGGTCCTCCAGTGAAACTCTTTGTGCAACATGTCAGAATTTGACCACAGAATCATGCTGGAGGACCTACAAATGCTTAGATGTGTGTCTTCTCTAGAAACGTCTAGGTTCTCCAACACAATTTAGGGCAGAGTTGTGATGAAGGACTTAAGACTCCTAGAGAGAACATATTAATCAAAACTGCAAATAATCAAATTTGCAAAAGTCAAAGCTGTAAATGTGGAGGGTCAACTGTAATTGCTTCTGACTCGATTGAGAATTATGGCTAATCTATGGGGGGAGCTGCTGCCTTGTGAACTGTTTCAGCAGCATGGAACAATTTAATGTTGGAGTTGAGCAAGAGCTACTCAACTGGCTGTCTATGGTGAGCAAAACACCTACTCTCAGATGACCAGAAAAGAAAAAGCTTACATGTATATTCTCCACCTTAAATACACAACTCACACCCTTTGGCCTGCTTGGGTCACAAAGTACTGCTGGGACTGGCAGGATCTGTGAGCTCATAAAAACCCTAAAGGCACCAGATCCCATCTGATCTTGGAAGCTAAGCAAAGTCAGCCCTAGTGAGTACTTGGATGGCAGACTGTCAACTCATACCAGGTGCTGCAGGCTATATTACAGAAGAAGGAACTGGCAAAACCACCTCTGACTATTCCTTGCCTTAAAAGAAAAATCTATGAAATTCATAGGGTCGCCATAAGTCAACAGGTGACTTAAATACACACAAGATTTCAAAAACTATAGGATGGGTTTGCATTGTCAATTTCTTTCCCAAGTCACTGCGTGGAAAAGTCTGAAATAACTTTTCAACTTCTCAGCATCACAATAAACTCCAGCCACACTTCATGTGTCTCTCAGTCTGCAAACTCTCCTTTCATTATGCATAGCATGCTTCTGAGAAGGAATGCCCTCAATGGGTTTCAAAGAGAATCCACCCAGCTTTCCACAAATCTCCACTTTGCACATTTGATAGCAAAGATGTATGGGGTTTACAAATGATTTGTTTAATTTATTCCAATTTCAACTGAGCTGTTATACAGGGTCAGAACTTTCTGGAAACTGTTCATTTAGCAACCAGAGAATTCAGAGATTAGTTTTACTTCACAATTTCACCTCCCACTTGAAAGAGGTTTTTTTCCCCTTAACATAGAACATAATAATATACGAAATAAGCTCTTATTAAAGGTTAATCCTTGAATGTAACTGCAAATATCAAAGCCATATTGACAGTACTTTATTAAATTTTTTAGCATGACAGCTATGCTTGTGAGAGACTGGCTTGATGTAACTCAATAAATCTTAGCTTTGCTCTTGTATATTTATCTAGCCTGTTTTAGCCTAGTGCATACTTCCATGAACTCACTTAAGTAAAACACCTCCATCCTTCCAAATCTCCGCTGTAGCCACCACTAAAAGGCATTAATGAAAATCATGTCTGCCATCATGATAGTAAATATTACTAGTGCCTTTACACTGTCCGCTTAGATCTTAGAAACATAATTATTTATCACTAATATCATGATACGGGTTGAATATCCCTTATCCAGAATTACTACAAAATCCAAAATTGGCCACTGGATGATAGAAATGGTGATGCCTTTGCTGGTTCAGTCTACACAAATTTTGTTTCGTGCACCAAATGATTAAAAACTGTGTGTATAAAATTACCTTTGGGCTAGGTGGATAAGGTGGAAGGTCCCATCTTCCAGGCAATTTTGCAATGTTCCCTTCCCCTCGGCTGAAATAACCTTCTCTGAAAACAGCCCAAAAACATCATAAAAGTGGCACCTACATGCCTCGGGAAACACGAATTGGGGGAGATTCTGGAGTCACTAAAAACAGCATGGACACTGAAGACCTCATCTTCTGAACCTCTGATGCAGCCAATTCTTGTGGCAGTATTACACATCACTAGTATAATCCCCATTATAAACCAAGAAGAGGTAACTCCCTTTGTTAAGTCATACAGACCAAAGGTGCTACAAGATTTTTTAGTATTTGTTTTGAAAGGACACTCCTATGGGAAGATCACTTGCTTAAAATCTTAAATTCAGTTAACAAACATCTAAGTGATATCTCCTTTACGTTGGCAGTGCTGTTCAGCAGCAAAACAAATTAAAAGTTGTAAGCACAATGCAAACATTGAAGATAGCATCAAGCAATAATGCAGCAGTTTGTTGGACTTTTTTGCTCAAGTGCAATATCTTATGATTAAGTTCATGCCATTCACTCTAAAGGAGTAAAAAAAAGTGTCAAGATTTTTTGAGTAAAAAAAAAAAAACTGCAAAGGAAGACTGGAAAGAAATTGCAGAACTGGAATGTATCCACAAGCCTCAGTCCAGCAACAGTGGGTTGAACAGAGACGATGGCTTCCTGGCATACTATATATATGTTATAACATTACCTAACCTGCCAGCCATGAGGGCTCTCCTGGCCAGTTCATCACATCTCCTTTCCGGTTCCCACACTCCAATACTCATTCATCTGGTTATCTACTCCTCTTGGCTTTAGGCAACATCTTTCCTCCTATCTTTGTTCCCCCAACTACAATAGTTACAAATTGAACTTGTCATCTCATCTTCATAACCACAAAGTTTTGCATTTCTATTGCAATTCTCATACACACAGCCTGCTTGTATAGTCTGTCCCTGGACCCTCCACTACACTCCATGCACCTGAGGAAAAAGATTCAGTGAGGTTCTACGAGGTTCTCTCTTTCAGTTAAAGGTGCTGCAAGATTCCTTAGCGTAAAGATTACTAAATGGTCTTGATCTAAGGCTTCTCTCCTTCCTCTGTGAGCTTTCTTCTCAAATTCAAGACGCTCCAAAGGAGAACTAGCTCTCCATCAGCAGTACAGTCAATCTCACATTTTTTTAATCTAAGGAACAGAACAGATAAGCAGGAAAAAGTGGCTCGAACTTGCATTTTCCAGAAATGGTTCGATACCCCAAAGTCCACATTGGCTGCTCCCAAGGCAGCCCAAATGTGCATGCTTGACCACATGGCCTGGCATCAAGCCACACTGCTAGGTGATATTTTTTGGCCACCTCCCCACCATGCATGAGCACCGATGCACAAACACACCACTGGTGACTGCCTATTGCCTAGGTGCTGTCCCACTGAATGGATGCCCCTTTGATCGGTCATGCAGAAGCACCTGCGATCCTCCAGCGGTAAAGTGTATTGGAGCATCAAACACTGGCAAAGCACAATCATGCCCCCGCAACATACCCCCTTCACCTCATGCCCCCTCTTGGACTATCTGCTTTGTGTATGTTGTGCTCATATCCACTGAAGGTGTCACACTTTTACCTCTTTGCATTGCTGTTTGGCTCTGTCCTTTTAAAATGTGCACCTGCACCAGTGCGTTTATAAGCAACTTTAGAGTTAGGGTTAGGATGGATATCTCCTTCAGAACCACTCTAGCATCAGGGCGTTTATATGCAGGGTTGAAGGTGCACATTTTCTGGGCTACATTTTCTTTTTGCTCTGGTTTTTAGACCTGGAGTGTGGGGTCAATCTGGTTTCCACCTCAATGTCCCACCTTCAAAGCAGGTTGAAGCCACTTTATTTGGCCTGTGTATTTCACCCCTTAGTTTCTTTTCAGCTTGGAAAAGGCAAAATAGAATAATAAAATCAGAGTTGGAAGGGACCACAAGGACCATCTACCACAACCTCCTGCCAGTCAGGAATATAGCTAAAGCACTCTTGAGACACAGCTGTCTTAATGTCTGCTTAGAGCCCTCCAATGAAGGAGAGTTCACCAGCCACCAAGGCAGGCCATTCCACTAATAAACTGTTCTTACTTCTTGCAGTTTGAATCCACTGGTTCATGTTCTAGTTTGTTCCATTTTCTACACAGAGATGGAATATTTGTGAAAATTTTAAAGCCAGGGGCAAGGAGGGGAAAAGGCTATTTTACCTTTTGGAGTAAATTTTTAAAAAATTAAATAGAAGAATACAGAATAGTACTCTTTATAGACTGAAAGTCATTTTATACTAGCCAGGGGCTCCAGGTCAACTCAGCCTGGCATCCTTCTGTAGGTCGCTAAAATGAATACCCAGTTCGTTGGGGGCATTTAGCTTACTCTTTGTAAACTGCTTACTACATCTGTGAGTTGTATAGAAAATGTACTTGCTAGTTAGAGTTATATTTAGCAACTTTGTACTCTCCTTTTATTACTTTAGGAACATAAAATGTATCATGTATACTTTTGTTTGACATCAAATTTACATGGTTGGTATATTAAAAGTACAATTTGTTCAGAAAATAATTCCATGGTCTTCAACCATACAGAACACCTGAACTGTAAAGTAACTTCTCTGGTTTTGCCAGTTTATGAAAATCAAGCAAGAAACCAGAACGAACAGATGAAAGCATCAACATCAGGAAAACAAAGAACATAATTTTGGTTCCTCTAAAAGTTATCTAAGGCCCCATACAGACAGGCCAAAATAAAGCTGCTTCAGGTCACTTTGGAGGTATACTGTTTAAATAATGCATGCATACTAAGAGTCAGAAGCCGCGCCAAAGCCACGATCCTGTCCTAGGGACTAAAGAGCAGCTTTGGCGCAGCTTCCGGACTCTTAGTACACATGCATCATTTAAACAGCATATCTCTAAAGCAGCTTTATTTTGGCCTGTCTGTATGAGGTCTAAGACTTTAAATTAATTAGAATGATCTGCTACTGTAGAGCGGTGTTTCTCAAGTTATCTGATGTGCGGAAGAGGAGAGATTTTTCCCCCTAATGTGCCATGGACCAGTACCATATTCATGCCTGTTGTCTAAAACAGACATTTCTTTCTTGGAAACTCACCGCAGACTGGCAGCCAATGGCTTTTGCACTGGCACTGTAGTCCATCACTTTTAGTTGCACTGCTGTCTTACACAAGTCTACCTGATACATAATTTATTTACTTTTTAAATAACATGGGGTGAATAAACATATGAACATCTTATCTTTAAAAAAATCTTCATAATTCTAAAAGAAAATGTTTAGAGGGAATACTTGGATGACGCCTTCATAAATGAAGGCACAAAACAAAAGGAGAAATCTAGGTAACAAAAGTAAGAAAATGAACTTCAGCAGGGATCAGTGGAAGTTATCAAAAGTGAAATGTATGAATATGGGATGTGTGACATTTGGCTTGAAAGCAGCGCATATGAAAAGGATCTAAGTGTCTTAGACCACAAGTTAAAAATGAGTCAACAGTGTGATTGCAGTGGCCAAAAAGCCAATGAATTTCTAGGCTAGGAGCCAGAGTGGTATAGTAGTTTGGGTGCTGGACTAAGCCACTCCAGGAAACCAGACCTGAAATCTTCTCTCAGCCATGGAAACCTATAGTAACTGTGTACAAGTCACCCTCTCTCAGCCCAAGAGGCTATTTTCTAATTATTTTTTAAAATTAATTCCTGCAAAGCAATGTCAAGGCCATGTAAAACTCCAACATCTAAATACAACCATACCGTTTGGATAAGTTTTTTTTTAACTTAGCTTAGGTGGTTTAGATACTTAGATACCTTAGGATGCAGCCCCTTGTAATCTGATATTCTCAATGGTTTAATTTAAGAGTTAGGCATGATCCCTAGCATGTTCTCCAAGCACACAATGTAGTAACCTTGCTGATTCCAGGTCTTGATTCTCGGTCTGTAATAGGATAAGAAAATGAGTACTAGCTGCTATTATTATTATTATTATTATTATTATTATTATTATTATTATATCCCACCTTTCTCCCAACGCAGGGACTCAAACCAGCTATGACACTTTGGATTTTCATAGTAGAAGTACAGCATTTAAAATGCAACCAATTTAATAAACCCACAAATACTGCAAAACAGTATTAAAATGTGCCATAAAATTATGTCCCCATCTTCCTTATACCGCCCCAAGGGACTACTGATGTAAGAAACATCCAGAAAATACACAGTCCAACTTTAGGATCACAACTGTACAAGTATGTATATTTAGCCAGAAATAATACCTGTGAGAGATTCAACTGGAAGTAAATATGCACAGGGTCAGACTCCATGTCGCCTTTACCTTCATCTATTCTAAAAGCCTTGGCAGCAGACTAAGGTGCTATGCTGCTTTTAAGGGAAGGGAGTTGGTTTTCATGCAGCCACTTATGCCAGAAATTTACACAAGCATTCCTCAACTCAGTGCCTTCAAGATATGTTGGGATTACATCCTCCATTATCCTCAACCAGCCTACCTAAGTGTGATATAGTGGTCAGAACATCAGCCCAGGACCTGAGTTCAAGTCCTCACTGTGTGACCTAAGGCTGATCCATTTCACTCAACTTGACACATGATGAAGAGAGAAGAAGAAAGCCACATATGCCATCTTGAAATGATTGGAGGAAATATATAAACGTATCAGAATACATATATTTCCTGGATAGCGATTGTGTAACTTGAAATTCTAGCACATGTGAAATGAACCAGGATGGTCCCTGGTGGAACATTTCCTTTTTGAACGTTTCTTCAGAGCCATGCACTGCAATTCTGATATTTAAAATACATTATTTTTAACACATTAACGTTTTTGGAGTCCGCACAACATAAATGCTGCCACTGAAAAAGCAATTTAAATTAGCAAGTCCATTTCGCTGCACACAGATGGCCATTATAAGTAACTTAGGCCTGTTAAAGACTGCCCAAATAAAGCTGCTTGGGGTCTCTTTGGAGGTATGCTATTTAAATGACGCATGGGTCCTAAGAGTCCGGAGGTTGCGCCAAAGCCACACTCCATTCCTAAGCACTGGAGTGAGCTTTGGTGCAGCTTTTGGATTCTTAGGATGCATGCATCATTTAAACAGCATACCTCCAAAGAGACCCCAAGCAGCTTTATTTTGGCAGTCTGGAACAGGCCATACATAAGTTATAAAGACCTCGCTTTCAAGGAATGGCTTGTATTTTTTAATATATTGTACACCACTAGGAATCCCAAAGTGGGAGAAAGACGGGATATAAATCTTGGAAATGAATAAAATAATAATAAGGAATACAGGTTAAATGTCACAATTTACAAGCTGCCACTTTATATCACCTTTCACAAGTTACAAATGGGAAGCCATCACAATTTAGGGAGGGAAGAGGATTTGAAGCTCAATTGGCCAAAATGAACATGGAATAGAAAAACACTTTAAATATGAAAGGTCAAGACAATAAGCCAAAAAAAGCTCAAACGGTTAACATTCAATAAATACAAGAACGGTCATTAATTGGAGATGGTATGCTTCTGAATACCAGTTACATGATAAGTGTGAGAGGCTATTGTATTCATGTCCTGCTTGTGGGTTTCCCAAAGGCATCTGGTTGGCCACTGGATAAAACATGCTATGCAACTACATGGACCCTCAGTCTGCTGTAATACTGTATCTCTAAAGAATGCACATTTAATGAAATGAAGCAGCAAACTTTACAAAACTGGATTTTTTCCCTTAAAGTCATACATTTTCTGTAATGTTAACCACTCGCCCACTACGACTAAGCCACTACTGTAGTGTTTCTGATGCACTCAGGTCCCCATTAAAACACTGAACAAGAACAGCAAGCAACTACTCTGGATGTTTAATGCAATTTTCCCTTTGGCGATCATGAATACAAAGGAATACTTCTTGTTTGTACACATCTTGAAGTATAAAGAGTTCTCTATCCTTAACTGCATGTGTCCTAGTGACGGCACAATCCCTCCCTATCTTTTAAGGCTATCTATCTAAAGAAGACTGATCTGGGGACCATGGAAATATGGGACTTGCTTCAATGTAAACACGAGCAGGACAAAACCTAACAGCTTTTTGAAGTTATATCTACAGTCTCTAAATAATGGGGCATGCTATTTAAATTTCAATAGAATATATATATATAAAACTATTCTAGGGTTATTAATATTACAGAGTTACTACTCTGTAACTAGTTAATTGTTACGAAAATAGATTCAGATCTGAAGATTGTAAGATCTTAAAAGACAAAATGTTAAGAGCAAAAAAATCCAGTTATGTTTATTTATGGGCCCTAACAGACAGGCCAAAATAAAGCTGCTTCGAGTCACTCTGGAGGTATGCTCTTTAAATGATGCATGCGTCCTAAAAGGTCTGAAGCCGCGCCAAAGCCATGCTCCAGTCCTAAGGACTGAGGTGCAGCTTTGGCACAGCTTCTGGCCTCTTAAGATGTGTGTGTCATTTAAACAGCATGCCTCCAAAGTGACCTGAAACAGCTTTATTTTGGCCTGTCTGTATGGGGCCTATATCACCAAATGATGTCCATGAAGATCACCCACTCCCCATACCTTCCTAAGAACCTGTAGGTTAGACAGGTGTGAATTTCTAGAACCATAAATTTTAAGCATTTCATTGTAATCTCTTATCAAAGATTGCTGGTGCCTGTTAAGATTTAAAAGCTACTTGAAATGCCTCACTGCTGACTGCAAAACAAATCACCAGAAGAGGTAAGCCATAAAGGTTAAGATTCAAGATTTTAAAAGTTTAAGTTCTTTCACAGATAACTGTTTCTGCAATAAACCAAAGAACTTGGCTTATATAGTGGTCCTGCCACATTTGCTGAGGTTAGGGGTGAAGGAGCCCATGAATGTGGTGAAACTGCAAATAAAAAAACATACTATTCTTTTTACACAAGAGAACACCTTCCTAGGAATCTCCAACCTCCAATTCAACTCTATGGTTGACCATAGACCAAGTTGACCATAGAATCATGCTGGAGGACCTACAGATGCCTAGAGAAGTGTTCTCTCTTGCGCTGGAGGACCTAGAGATTCCTAGAGAGAACATATAAATCCAAACCGCAAATAATCAAATCCACAGAAGTCAAAGCCGCAAATGTGGAGGTCCAGCTGTAATTATTAATTAACATAAACAATTTATTTTCTATATTCCATTCTGTTGGCTTTATCTCCTAATATATGCATGTAACCTCTTGGACAAACATTCATAGTCATGATCAGACAATTTTTTAAAGATTGATTCTTCATTGGACAAGCAGTAGTTGAAATGCAGGTGGGTCACAGTACGTAAGATGCTAACAGACATAAAATGAGGTGTTTTTATTCTTCTTTTCTCCCTCTCTGACATGGGAGAACTCTAATATGGTGTACGTTTGCCATGTGTACTCATTGTATGTTTTTGGATGAGAAAGGCTAACGTCTTAGGAATTCATGTACTGAAGGAACCCTGGTTTCTTCAAGCCATCTATTTCTTTTAATGAACTATTTATTTCACTGGAATTTAAAGGTTGTTGCACTTTGTTGCTGTAACCAAGGGATGGCCACTACATTCCATGCTAGATGCTTCTTCAGTCATTGGGGAGGAAAGTACATTTTTTCCATATGGCTCATAGGAACTGGGGAGTGGCAGTGAAGATGCAATTATTGATGGCATTGATAACAAATAAGTTTGAATCTATCCCTGCTGCTGAAAAATATGTGCTAAATTATAAGGAGGCATGGTGTGTGGGAGTGTATCTTACTTCAGCATACCTGTTCTGTATTTTCTGCTAGAGAAGAGAGTCCTATTCCTAGAATTGCTGTCTAAAACTACACATAAGTTAAGGCGAGCTTTCGTTAAGGTTTGTTTTTAAAGCAGGTGGCATATTCTCTGAAGATGCCAAAGCCACAGATGCTGGTGAAATGTCAGGAATAAACTCTGCTAGAACAGGGCCACAGAGCCTGAAAAACCCACAAAAAACTATGGATGCCAGCCGTGAAAACCTTTGACTTCACAGATGCCTTATTCTTCACTTCACAGAAATATTGTTCTTCCCAAAGAGGGCTGCCTCTCCATCCCTCAGTTTTGCTGTTGTGTGCCTTCGTGTCGTTTCTGACTTATGGCCCTATCAGGGGTTTTCTTGGCAGGATTTGTCCAAAGGGGGGTTGTTTTTCCTTCCTCTGAGGCTGAGACAGTATGACCTGATTCACAATGCATCTCCTTTTAATCTCATTTACCTTCCTTGAAGGCTACGAATAGTCCATCCCTATGTTGAATTGACTTTCTGAACGAGTTTTTCTTTGTATATTTTTAAATTCCAGGACTTCCCGTTGAGTATGGGAGAGTTCAAAGAGAATTTCTGCCTAATGTTGTATTTCGTTCTGTATTAAAATTCTAGCTGCGGCATTTCTAAAGTATTCTATGTGGTAGAATTGCTGATATGTAACTTTGTATGCTCAGTCAGGGGCATGCTCACTAGCAACAATACTGCCAACATTGCCATTGCTATGGAAAAACAACTCGACAGTTACCTTTTCTCCAAGTATGTTTGCTGAGGAGAGAACAGTGGTTTATAGCTTATTTCTATCTGGGTGGTATTTGGAGTGGCTTTGTGCTAGACACAGGTAACCTTTAGCACTGAAATCTTCCATAGACCTGAAGACTTAGCATCCAGCACTGACCTTTCTCCCCATTAGGGTTACAAATACATAACAACACACATTGTTAATACAGGTGGTTTCCCTTTTGCACTTGAAAGCATTGCACACCTAATAATTTATCATTTCTTAAATCATAAAAAAGCAACTGGAAAAGAGCTCAGTTTGAAAGAAATGCACCTTTTAAATGGTCTTATTAGCCATCGCTGACACCATCCAATTTGATTCTGCTTATCAAATATGCTGAAATGCTTAACTGTGCCACTTACCTCCCCCCCCTCAAAAAAGCTGCAAGAATTTTAGTAGAAAATCTAATACATGTATTATTACTATTGATTATATAAAATATCTTGTTTAAAATGGAATATCATCTTAATCCAAAACCTATTAGAAATTTGCAATCTTTGGTATCTCAAAAGTCATTTAACAGTGAATTGTTAAATTGTTATTTTTATGTGTATGTGAAGAAAGCCTGAGTGACTGAGCTTCAGCATTAAACACAATATTCTGTGTATCCTGTTTTATAATCAGGGCTTTTCTATTGGACATAAACATTAGGGACACACTGAAGAAATCATCCAGTTTGAAACCGCTTTAACTGCCTGGGCTCAAGGCTAGGGAATTCTGGGCACTGTAGTTTTGTGAGGGATTTAGCCTTCTCTGTCATAGAGCTCTGGTGCCATAATAAACTACAATTCCCAGGATTCCCTTCTACTGTGTTTTGGACCCTAGCCTCCAATCTGTTACTACAGATTCTGATATGAATCTGATCTTGTGCTCCTATTATGCCCTCCAAATATTCTGAGTTTGTGATGTGTGTGTCCAGTTCTTAACTATTGGTATTTATGACTACCACAAAGCAGTCACTTCGATCTCACAGAATAGCTTTCGTCCAACAACTACAGACTCTAGGACTGAAAAAGAGTTCTTACTTCTTATACTTACTCAGGAGATACATAACATACCACTGTTAAGCCCAGTTGGTTCAATGGGATTTTATTTCAACTATGTGTGCACAATACTGCATACTAGCTTTTGAATTTGAGTATATAATACTGCATCCTAAAGCTTATTATTTGAGTCTGTGTGTAGTTGTTTGACAGAGGCCTGTTCCAGACTGCCAAAATAAAGCTGCTTTGGGTCTCTTTGGAGGTATGCTGTTTAAATGATGCATGCATCCAAAGAATCCGGAAGCTGCACCAAAGCTGCACTCCAGTGCTTAGGAATGGAGTGTGGCTTTGGTGCAACCTCCGGACTCTTAGGACCCATGCATCATTTAAATAGCATACCTCCAAAGAGACCCCAAGCAGCTTTATTTTGGCAGTCTGGAACAGGCCTATGACTCTGAAGTCCAGGGTTCGAATCCCTGCTTGGCCATGGAAACTCACTGGGTGACCTTAGGCAAGTCACACTCTCTCATCCTCCGAGGATGGAAATGGCAAATGCCCTCTGAAGAAACTTGCCAAGAAAACCTCATGACAGGTTTGCCTTAGGGTTGCCATAAGCCAGAAGCAACTTGAAAGCACACAACAACAACAGACAAATAGAAATCTACCTTGGCTTGGGGAAGTACAACAGACACATGAGCAACGTGGCCAAAGCTTTTGGATGCTTAGCCTATAAAGGTTCAGTCATTCAGCAACTATTACTTAATGACTATTTATATTTACATTTAGATTTAATGTTATACATTAAAGGTTAGCGCAAACAGTTGGTACCTATGCTTATTCGAAAATGAATTCCCAAGAGGAAACATGATTTAAATTGGTTATTTACATTGGTTTATACAAAAACAACCCACACTAACCAACAATACAGCTCACATAGTTGTATTGTAGGAATGCTCAGAGCCATAGACCAGCGACACTTAAGACACTAGTTCCCAAACTTTGGTCCTCCAGATGTTTTGGATTCAGCTCCCAGAATTCCTGACAGACAGCCAAGCTGGCTGAGGCTTCTGGGAGTTGAAGTCCCAAACACCTAGAGGACCAAAGTTTGGAACCATTGTCTTAAGAGAGCCATGTGATCCCAATCTCTGATGCAGATAGATGCCATCCATACCTTGGATAAAGATTTCTAGTTGTGCGATTATTTTGTATTTGAGCAATCCTAACAGTACACACCAAGTCTGTCAAACTAAAAAGAAGCTTTTAATTTGATTCTTACAGAAAGAAGACAGTTGACTATGCCAAGCGCAACGTGAGTCCGGTAATGGCTCCTCTGGAACCTCACTTTAATAAGAAACATTAGTGCTTAGCCATCAGTAATGAATACTAAAGACTTGCCCAGCCAGGATTGCTGCAAAACAACACCCAGAAAAGTAGTTCGTATCTATAGTCTTCATCAAAAGTTACATTAATCTGTTTAAACCACAATATTCCATGATTACAAAAATAGTAATGAAACTTTATCACATGGATCTCTCAAGGCTAGCTAAATACTGTCTCGCTGACAGAAGCAGGAGTCTGGTTATGACCGCTGGCCTCCAAGGTAACAAGACAAGCATGTTCTTTTGCATTGTGTATTTTCTGACTTTCCGTTATGGTTCACTCAAATCATGACAGAAATTATTCCTAGCCACCTTTCCTTTATCCTTGCATAAAGATTGTCAGTTTAGCCTATGTGCAATTCTGCCTATAGATTTTAAATATATATTGTTAAAATGATCCTACTCAGTTTCGAAAGGTTCAGGAAGACACAGATGATATGCAGCTGGCCTTCCTCCAGTTGCGGCTTTGACTTTTGCAGCTCTGATTGCTTGTGGATTTGATTAATATGTTCGCTCTAGGAATAATCTCGAGGTCCTCCAGAGAATTTCTGCTGGAAGGTGACCAGAGTTGCACTGGGGGACCTAGAGAAGACTCTTCTCTAGGCATCTATAGGTCCTCCAGCATGAGTCTATGGTCAAATTCTGGCAGATGTTGACCACAGAGTTTGGCTGGAGGACCTAGAGATGACTAGAGAGGTGTTCTCTGAGGTTTAAAAACCCAGGGTTTTGTTATTTATGGCCCCTAACGCCAGCAAATGTGGAGGGCCCACTGTATATCCCTCTCTCATTCTACCTTCACAACCATCTTAGAGACACTCTAACAAAAGGTCAACCTCCAATGGCCTCATAGTTGAGCAGGGATCCGAATCTGGCCTCCCACACTCTCACTGGAGTAATAGTTATTATTTGGTAAAGAGAGAACTCAATCCACATTTCAAAATCATTCCAGAAGATCAAAGCTTTTAACAGAACAATAAAAATGTTATTATCCTCTTTTAGAACAACCAGCAGAAATCTTTAACAAGTAGAAAACTAAAAAGGTTCTGAAAAGGCAACCTTTATTAGAAATATTCATACCACAGTCCCAATCTGATATGCATACCAATGAAAACCCCAGTAAACCACCATGGGAATCCATGTCAAATGGCATATTTGCCAAATCATGCTACGCACGACACAGATATTAGAGAATAAGTCAACTAATCCAGAAGGAGAATAGACTGAAGAATGCATGATGAAAAAAGGCTAAGGACAATACTGGTTTTGATCCTCCACAAAAGAGACTCAAGACCAGTATGATCCTTTTTTTCACTATTTTTACTATTCTACATAGATCATGAACTATGTATGAGAGATAGAATTCAAAGATATAGCTTGTTAGAGAGAGATCTTGTAGCACCTCTGAGACTAACTGAAAGAAAAACTGGCAGCATGAGCTTTCATAGACTTTAGTCTACTTCCTCAGATGCATTTGGTTGAGTGGAAGCCAGGTACAGACATATACAGTATATGCCATATTGGTATGTGCCAGTGGCATATATATGTCTGCACCTGGCTTCCACTCCATCAAATACAGCTGAGGAAGTAGACCTAAGTCTATGAAAGCTCATGCTGCCATTTTCTTTCTTTCAGTTAGTCTCAAAGGTGCTACAAGGGCTCTCTATGTATGAAAGGCTAGAGCCCCAGTGAATACAACAAGGCTTATTCCCAGATAGCATTATTCAAAGCATCAAGTTTAACTACATACCTCTTCTGCTACATTATGAAGCTATTTAAGGTACATTTCACAATTAAATGAGTGGGAACAACACAAGGTAACAGTGCCATAGAGCAAACAGATGTTTATAAAAGGTTAAAGGCATGAAACAGGTATTCTTTCACTAAAGATGTTGTTCTACAGTGGGGCATAAGTATATATGACCCAGGACTGCAATTGTCTACCCCTTACATACACACAAGTGCATCAGTTAATGCTAGTCCGCTTAGGACAACTACAACCTTTGTTCTGCGCTTGCCATGTGTCACTATGACAGATTATCTACCTAAGTACTTTACAAAGTAGAAAGGTTCCAACTCTGACCACACTAAATGTGAGCAGGATATTAAAGATGTCCAAAAGGTTATTAATGCAATCAATCTACATTATATGGCAATCAAAGAATATAATATAATTATTTTGAGATAAAAAAATCAAAGCAACAAACATGAAGCAGCAATTCCTAATAGAAAAGGGGTGCATATTTAACTTACTCACCTCTACTTTGAGTACAACTATCTATAAAGGCATTCAAATCTTTCTGAGTCCTGGACTACAGCAAAAAGCAACATGTGTGGCACTGTAGTTCAAGCACAAGTATATTGAATACCTTGCCACGGACTTCACTACACGTTTAAACATGAAATACAACTGGATGTCCTTCAACCAAGCCAGAGGATGGTGTAACCAAGCCTCATGTAGGACACTAAAGAAAAATAGATCAGTAATTTGGCAATGGATCTTGGAGTTGGAGGGAACAAGAGGCTGATGTGATAGACCATGTTCTGATGTTCCAACAGCACTACATGATATTGAACACAAACACATGATGGGAAATTATACAAAGAATGCCACACAAAATACAAGATACAACTTATAAGCAACTGCTATAAGGTAAGGCGAGGGAAGACTTTTCTGAATGGATCCATTATACTACCAATCTTTTCTTTCCAAACATACATTGCCTTCCTATATCCAACACAGTGTCAACTCAAACCTCAAGGTCAATCTGTCCGGATGAATTAAAGTTGTAGAGTCCTCTGATATTGGCACCTTAACAACTAAGCCCTCCTTGGTCTGAAGAAATGGAGGAAACAAAGATCAGAAGGCACACTGCACAAGAGATTCTGCAAATCACGAACGAACAGTTTAAATTTGCACCCTACTATGATAAGAATCAAATTATTGTGCTTTGTCTGATACAATCTATGTATTTCTACCCTACTTAAGGATTGGATTTGCCATGACAAAGATGGAATTTCAATGAGAATGCTGCCATCCTTCATTAGATAAGTGTGGGGAAGAAGGAAACATCGTGTTTACCATTTTGCCAAAGGATTTCCCACATCCTTTGTCCGGCATTTCTACCATGCTCCTAAAATACATGAAAGGGAACAATTAGCAAACAGAACTAAAACATTTATCGTCTGACAACTGAAGCGCCACACTAAATTTGATCATACTGGGGAGGGAGAGGTCGATAGTGAAGGCAAGGTAGCTGCAGAAACCTACATTCATCCACAATACGTAAATCTGGCATGTACTATTTGTACAAATACCCCACATAGTTGTATCGAGATTTTTCACTTAAACCAATTCACTCAAAATAAAAACCGACAAATAAAAATCAATCCACGCTGGAGAAAGATAATAAGACAAAACAAAATGCCTTTGCTTTCAAGCAATGACTAGTCACTTTACTGCTAGACGAATCGAGATCCCACCCTGCAGCAGGGAAAAAAATACACACAAGAACATTGCATTTGCTTGATTTCTGCACCACTAGACTCCTCCCTACAGAAGAGACTTCATTGTTACTGCAATTACTATTCCCTTCACCCTGGTAAAAAAAAGCACAAGCAGAAGGGGGGGATTTACTATGTAAAGGGCAATCTAGCAGTTTCACAGCTTCTGCCTTACTCCACCCTGATTCTCCTCTCCTCAATGGCTGTACTTGCCCACCGTAAACAGTATCCAGCCAAACAAGAGCATGCAGCAACATCCGCGACAAACTAGGCATCTCTGGCAAAGGCTTTTGTTAAAAGTGCCTTCTTTGTTCAGCATCACGATTCGTTCCTGAGATGCTCAGAACCAATCTGGAATATTTTTATGTATTTAAAAAGACTCCCTCCCCGCCCCCACCAGACAAAAGGCAGTTCAGTAGTGCATAAATACTTAATAAATAATAAATCAATACCATTTCCCCCCTTCCCCCTATAAACAGATCCTCATGCATTCTACGAATGACATTTGCAAGTGGCAAGATGTTTCAAAATTGGCAAAATAAAACCCCAAATAGATAAATAGGTTACTGTCGCTAAAGACATCTCACCATTATTTTCCCCCCGGAGTGATGCTCAAGCTGCCTTAATACATCATTTAGTAACCAAACGTTCACTGGCTAGAAAATACATTTGACTCTGCAACAAACAAGCCCTACTGCAGCACCATTGGGACAGTTGTTTAAATCGCTTCTACCAAGACAAACGGGGTGGGATGTTACAAAGGATGGGTACAGCATCTTCCGCCGACAATACTCCTCTGTGAAAACAAGCAAGCCGCCCCCAACTTTTTCATTAAGGTGACAGAAGAGACTCCGCAAAACCAAAGGCTTCCGATAAAAGATGCACTTTTTCAACAAACACCGTAATGAGGGTATCTTTAGTATTTTACTTTATCCGCCTTACACATAAAAGGGGAAAAAAAGAAAGGTCTATGCTTCCAGCAACAAGGAGGTAACCCCCACGTCGAATGTTATCTTCAGTCCCTTCATCTTCCATCGCGTTTGCCTCCTCCCATTTTTGCTGCAGCTTGCTTTGAAGGTCTGAGCCATCTCCTATCAATGCTTTTTCTCTTACTCACACTGCAGGGAGGCGAGTGAGAAAAGGGCCTCTTCGACAGAAGACCAGATTAGAGTTGCCAGACACCTCTCTGTTTTCATGTCCACAGGTCCCTTATTTTAGTGATCCAAATCCCTTCAGCTTTGTCATTTGTTTGTTTTACCAAACAGCTAGGCCACCTTGCCACACATTTATGGTAAAGAAGAAGGAAATACAACAAAACCCTAACAGCAGCATAAGGGAAATAGGATCTACAATACAGGAGCTGAAATACAAGGTTCAAGATACGGTCTCAATCTTGACTTCTTTAATTCTAGGCCTTCATGAAGGCCATTATTACCATCACCTCCTCCACTCTTATTTCTTGCTAGGTCACCAGAAGAAAACCACATTAGGGAATGCAGATGGTCAAGTAAGAGCGACAGGGATAAAATATGAAGGAGAGGAGCTAAAATTCTAGGCCTGGGAGACAAAGCTTACAGGGAAACTATGCTGGAAATTTAACAAACTTATACGGAGGTGGGGAGTAGGCAGGCATGAACAGATTATGGGTGGCAAAATATGGGGTTGTACTACTAGGAGCGGAAGAGGCAGAGAAACCTAATTGTATGATATGGGGATCCTGAATCGGGTTGTGTGGGATTTACAGAAGGCTGTAGCCACATAACAGAGGCTACAACAAAAGTAATATAGATATTCCAGTTTCAGCAAGCTGGAAGAATGGGCTCACAGTTATGATGGGGGTCCCTTTTGACAAGCAAACAGAGGCTTGTGTGTTGCTGCAGGAAACAGCCTTCTGGATGCTAGCAGCTAAAACAGCAAGGGCTAGTGGAAGGGAAAAGAAACTGGACCGGAGAGCAAAAAGGCCTTTAGAAAAGCAGTACCAGAGTGACAAAGCAAATAAATGGAGGGGGAATGAAAGAACGAGCAACAGAGGCAGCTGAGAGAGGCTTTGGAGGTGGAAGGGAGAGGTACTGACAAATTAGGCTGAAAACAGATGGCTGGAGGATGAGGGGAATACGAAAAGCAAAGGAAAGATGGAAGGACAGAAGGTGACTGACCTAGTAAACCACGCAGAGGAAAAAAAATGCTGAGGTGAGAGGAATGGAAAAATGCAGCAGGTAAGGGAATCAAGAAGCTATGGCAGAATCCAGAGGCTGAAGAAATGTGGGAGGCATGAGTTAGGATCCATTAGGGCTGAAGCAGAGAAGGATGCTAAGAATCCAGAGAGCAGGTGTAAAATCACCTCCCTTCTTTCTTTCCTACAGAAAATTATTTAATGGGCATGTGACAGGTTCTCCATTAAAAACAATGACAGGAGGAGTGTTGCACGTGAAGTGAGGGCATCTACATGAGCAGACAGACTAGATGCGGAAACAACAGGCCCTATCCTCCTCATTACAAAGAGTCATTTGTGCCCCATATCACACACCCTTCAAGGGAAGAGAAGCAGGAAGGGAAAGGCTATTTCGCATGCCATTAGACTAAGGTTAGAAGTGTCACCTATCAGAGGGGTGTGGATGGGAAGAAACAAGGGGCAGTTACACTCCCATTAGGAAGGGTGGCTCTTAAATGGGGGAGGCAGGATGAAAGAGAGAATCATCTTTATCCCATTAGAGACTGAGAAAGGGTCATCTGCCAGAGAAAAGTGTTATGTGAATGTTAAAGGGGGTAATCATACCCCTCCACATACCACAGAAAGACCCAAAAGGGGAAGGAGGCAGATACTGTATAACCTATTTTGAAAAGAGGTGGAGATGGATGAGGAGGGGGATCCTCACTGTGTGAAGGATGGGGATGGAGGTACAGGGAAGAAGAGGGCAGGGAGGAGAATAAATGTGTGCGAAGAGGAAATGCTGGACCATGTGCTTGAACAACAGAAGCTGCATGAAGGAGACAAAATGTTTTGAAGTGTGTGTGTGTGTGTATGAGGGAAGGTAGGCACAATGCATGTGGGTGGAAAACAGGTGGGGAAGGAAGGAAGAAAGGAAGGAAGGGATGTTGAGTGAGAAAGGAGGAAAAGCAGCTTCATCTTTCCCAAAGGTATCCACCTCCTCCACTTTTCTCACCTTGTCATGGATGGAGAAAAATAAATAAAAGGCATGGAGTGGGGGGAAGGAAAGAGATAAATGAGGCATTATTTATTATTATTACTTATTGTTACTGTTGTTATGGGGGAATCTATTCTCTGTCTCACCTCTTTCTTTAAAAAAAAGAACAAAATCTTGTCTCTGCCATAGTGTCTGTTCTGGGGAAAAATAAAATGGTTGTGGCAGATTATAATATATATATATATACACACACAGGAGAGAGAGAGTGTGTGTGTGTGTGTCTTTAGTATTCTCTGGGGTTTGGATCCAGGACCCCCATAGATACCAAAACCTGTGGATGCTGAAGTCTCATGAAAAACAATGGCATAGTAAAATGGTATCCTTGTTTTTAATGGGACTTCAGCATCCACAGATTTTGGTGCCCATGGGGTCTTGGATCCCTTATATAAAATGGCAAAATCAAGGTATGCTATTTGGAATTTGTACCTTTCTGGAATATTTTCAAGCTGTGGATTCTTGAATCCATGGATTTAAAAAATCCATAGATGTGGAGGCCTGACTAAATAGGTGATTCAAAAAGAATGGTGTAAAAACCAAATAAGAACAGCTTGAGTTTTGCACCGTTCTTTTTGAATCACCCATATCTATAGATATAGATATCTAGAGAGAGATATATCCATGGAGAAACAAAACCTCTGAACGTGGAGGATTGGCTGTAGGTGCATATATGTATATATAAATACAGATATAGACATACAGTTGGCCCTCCACATCCACAGATTTTTCCTCCTCTGGATCTAAGCATCCACAGCTTAAAGATAATTTTAAAAAAGCTGTAAATTCCCACTAGCGAATCTGGATTCTGCCATTTTAGACAAGGGACACCGCTTCACTATGTTGTGGCATTCAATAGGACTCCTTGAATCAGCCTGTATATATAAAAAGAAAAGAAGAATGAATGAGAATAAACTATCTACAAATATATAAATATATATATTTGCAGTCTATATATATATGTGTGTGTATGCAGTGTGCAAATATGTAGATAAAATATATATTTGAAGTCTGCAAATACATAAACATATATATATATATATATATATATATATATATATATATTTGCAGTCTGCAAATGTATACATTTTATATATAAATAAATATAAATGGTCTACAAATATATGTATATATGTGTGTGTAAGGAAAACAGGGGAGACATGGCAGGGAGGAACCCCTTCCCACCATAATGATGATGATAATGATGATGGGGGGTCATAAAGTGTCATCTCCTCATTCCCCCCCCCTTTTCCTCCTTCTTCCCCCCTCCCCATCTCTCACAATATGAATATCCTTCTTTCATTCTTCCGCCTTCTTCTTCTTGTCCCTTCCTCTCTCTCAATATCACTATCTCTCTCTAAATACCCCTCCCTCCCTCCTTTTTCTTCTCCTTCTTCCTCCCTTCCCTCCCAATATCCTTCTCAATCAATATCTCTCAGTCTCAATAGTCCTCCTTCATCCCTCCTTTTTCATCTCCTTCCTCTCCCTCCCTCTCAATACCAACATCAGTATCTCAATCTCCCTTCTTCCTCCCTTTTCTTCTCCTTCTTCCTCTCCCTCTCTCAATATCCCTCTCTCTCAATATCAATATCTCTCTCAATATCAATATTCCTCCCCCATCCCTCCTCCCCCCTCTCAATATCATCAATATCTCCTTCAATATCAACATCCTTCCTTCCTCCTCCTTTTTCTTCTCCTTCTTCCTCTCTCTCTCAATATCCTTCTCAATCAATTATCTCAGTCTCTCTCAATATCCATATCCCTCCTTCCTCCGATTTCTTATCTTTCTTCCTTGCCCTTCCTCTCTCAATTATCCCTCTCTCTCAATATCACTATCAATATATTTCTCAGTATCAATATCCCTCCCTCTTTTTTCTCCTCCTCCTCCTCCCTCCCTCCCTCTCAATATCAATCTCTCTCTCTCTCTCTCTGAATATTAACATCCCTCCCTCCTTTTCCTTCTTCTTCCTCTCTCAATCCCTCAATCTGAATATCCCTCTCTCCTCCTCTTCCTTTCTCCCCTCCCCTCTCTCAATATCTCCCTCAATATCAATCTCCTTTCTTCCTCCTCCTCCTTTTTCTTCTCCTTCTTCCTCCCTCTCTCAATATCCTTCTCAGTCAATATCAATATTTCTCAACATCCATATCCCTCCTTCCTCCCTCTCAATATCAATCTCCCTCCCTCTCTCCTTCTCCTTCCCATCCCTCCCCTCTTTCTCAATCTCAACATCCCTCCTTCCACCCTCTTTTTTCTTCTCCTTCTTCCTCTCCCAATATCCCTCTCTATCAATCTGTGTCTCAATATCAACATCCTTTCCCTCTCTCCTTTCTCTCCTCCTTCCTTCCTTCCCTCCCTCTCTCTCTCTCTCCCAATATCCCTCCCTATCAATCCCTTCCCTCTCTCCTTTCTCTTCTCCTCCTTCCTTCCTTCCTTCCCTCCCTCTCTCTCTCTCTCCCAATATCCCTCTCTATCAATCCCTTCCCTCTCTACTTTCTCTCCTCCTTCCTTCCTTCCTTCCTTCCTTCATTCCCTCTCTCTCTCTCTCCCAATATCCCTCTCTATCAATCCCTTCCCTCTCTCCTTTCTCTCCTCCTTCCTTCCTTCCTTCCTTCCCTCCCTCTCTCTCTCTCTCCCAATATCCCTCTCTATCAATCCCTTCCCTCTCTCCTTTCTCTCCTCCTTCCTTCCTTCCTTCCTTCCCTCCCTCTCTCTCTCTCTCCCAATATCCCTCTCTATCAATCCCTTCCCTCTCTCCTTTCTCTCCTCCTTCCTTCCTTCCTTCCTTCCCTCCCTCTCTCTCTCTCTCCCAATATCCCTCTCTATCAATCCCTTCCCTCTCTCCTTTCTCTCCTCCTTCCTTCCTTCCTTCCTTCCCTCCCTCTCTCTCTCTCTCCCAATATCCCTCTCTATCAATCCCTTCCCTCTCTCCTTTCTCTCCTCCTTCCTTCCTTCCTTCCTTCCCTCCCTCTCTCTCTCAATATCCCTCTCTATCAATCCCTTCCCTCTCTCCTTTCTCTCCTCCTTCCTTCCTTCCTTCCTTCCCTCCCTCTCTCTCTCAATATCCCTCTCTATCAATCCCTTCCCTCTCTCCTTTCTCTCCTCCTTCCTTCCTTCCTTCCTTCCCTCCCTCTCTCTCTCAATATCCCTCTCTATCAATCCCTTCCCTCTCTCCTTTCTCTCCTCCTTCCTTCCTTCCTTCCTTCCCTCCCTCTCTCTCTCAATATCCCTCTCTATCAATCCCTTCCCTCTCTCCTTTCTCTCCTCCTTCCTTCCTCCCTCTCTCAATATCAACGGGCGCGGCGGCCATTTTGAGAGCGAGCTGGGAAGGAAGCGAGGAGGAGGGAGCCGTGGCCGTCGGTGACTCCTCATCCTCCGGGGCCTCCTTCCTTCCTTCCTTCCTTCCTTGGACCCCCCCAAACCCCCCAACCATGGAGTCCCCCAGAGCCCTGCTGGGACCGAAAGAGCCGGTCTTACCGGCGGCGCTGCTGCTGCTGCTTAGAGGCCGCTCCCATTCACCGTTTCCTGAGCCTCGGAGCGGAGAAAGGAGGAGGCGAAGGCGGCGGCGGCGGAGGAGGAGGAGAAGGGGGCCCCGAAAGAAGATGGAGGCGGAGGAAGGGTGGGGCGGAGGCAGAGGCAGCGAAGGAGGCGGCGCTCCTCCTCCTCTCCTCTCCTCTCTTTCTGGGGCTTCTCCTTCAACGGAGGCCCGCTCTGCTCAGGAAGGAAGGGAAGGAGAAAGACGAGGAAATGGAGGAAGAGGAGAAGGGAGCCAGGAATAGCAGCAGCCGCCGCCGCCTCAGGGCCCGGTCCGAGCACTGCGCATGCGCCGACAGGAAAGGAGGGAGGAGGAGGAGGAGGAGGCTGGAGACCATCTTGGGGGAAGGACAAAGATGGCCGATTCCCGGCATGCACCGCGCGCGCTCAGCGACGACGACGACGACGAGGCCTGGACTCGACTCCCGGCATGCACCGCGCGCTCTGAGGGGAAGGCCGTTCAGGCTCACCCTTCCCTCGCAAAAAACAAATACATATTATTATTATTATTATTTACTCTAGAGTACTCTACTCCCTTTCTCCACTCATAATGAGCTACCCATATTAACGCGCTACATTCTTAATTCTAGTCTTAACTGCTCTGGCCGCCCCCCGTTGCATTTTGGGACTTGTAGTCCAGCGAGGCCTCCTGACGCAATTCTCTTTCTGGCTGAAAATTCTAATAGAGGGATGTTCCTTGAACTTCAAGTCCCACAATGCAACGGGAGGCAGTCAGAGAGTGTAATAGCAGCACTGTTAAGAATGTAGTGTGGTATTCTAGTGAGAGAAATATAACAATAATAATGTTTATTTCTACCCCGCCTCTCCAAATATGAGGACAATATTATAATAATAATAATACAAAAATGATAATAATAATAATAATAATAAATAATGCAACAGGAGGCAGCCAAAGGAGTTATAGTGCAATAGCAGCACTGTTAAGAATGTAGTGTGGTATTCTAGTGAAAGAAGTATAACAATAATAATGTTTATTTCTACTCCGCCTCTCCAAATATGAGGACAATATAATAATAATAATAATAATAATACAAAAATGATAATAATAATAATAAATAATGCAACAGGAGGCAGCCAAAGGAGTTATAGTGCAATAGCAGCACTGTTAAGAATGTAGTGTGGTATTCTAGTGAGAGAAATATAATAATAGTATAAATAATAATAAATAATATATTTATTTCTACTCCACCTTTCCAAATATGAGGAGAATACAAAAATGATAATAATAATAAAATAATGCAACAGGAGGCAGCCAGAGCAGCTAAGAATGGAATAGCAGCACTGTGAAGAGGGCAGTGTGGTATTCTAGTGAGAGAAGAATGAGGAGATTATTGCATTAATAATAATAATAATAATAATAATAATAATAGAATGCAACAGGAGGGAGCCAGAACATTCAAAGTGGAATAGTGCGATAATGTGGTTTATTTCATTTTTAGGACTCAATGTAGATTATCGACTGCACTCCTAAAACATTGCTAATTCACTTTTAACTACTCCGGCTGCCTCCTGTTGCATTCTGGAGTTTGTAGTTCAATGAGGCCTAAAATAATTCTCTCTGGCTAACAATTCTAAATGCCTCCTCATTGAACTACAAATCCCAGAATGCAACAGGGGACAGCCAAAGCAGTTAGAGTGGAATGGCAGTGCTGTAAAACTACTACGGTTATCTAGCACACGCATCCCTCAGCATTTGAGGATTTGATTATTTTATCAATATGTTATCTCTAGGAATATCTAGGTCCTACAATGCAACTCTATGGTCAACTTTAACCAAAGTTGCACTGAAAGACCTAGAGATTCCTAGAGAGAACACTACTAGGCCTTTATAGCTCCTCCAGTGAAATTCTGTGGTCAATGTCTGGGCTGGCAGATGTTGACCACAAAGTTGCACTGGAGGACCTAAGAGATTCCTAGAGAAGTGTGCTCTCAGATAAAAACATAGTGTTTTTGTTATGTGCGGTTTTTCCACATTCACGGGGGTCCTGTGCCCTAAACCCAGCGAATGTGGAGGGATGAGCATAGTGTTTTGGAAATACATCCTTGTATTTCTTGTTTTAGGACTCAGTAACGAAGAAAGAACGGGAAGAATCATTCAGTGAGCAGCTACTACGCTCTTAAAGCGTTGCTATTCCACTCTCTTGCTACCCCTGTTGCATTCTGGGATTTGTAGTTCAAGGAGGGGGGCATTTAGAATTGTCAGCCAGAGAGAATTCTCTTAGGCCTCACTGAACTACAAACCCCAGAATGCAACAGGAGGCAGCCAGAGCAGTCAAAGTGGAATAGCAACGCTTTAATAGGGATGCCATAACCCGGCGGCCCCCAGGAGAAACCCGCTTTTGGGGGGTCCCTCCCGGTCCCAGTCCGGTTTGGCCCCAAGCCCGGGGCCCGCGTGGCGTCTCCCCACCTTCTCCCGCCTCCCCGCGCGGCCGTGCCACCCACCACCTCCTCCTCCTCCGAGAAGGAGGGAAGGCCCTGGCGATCGCCAGCGGCCCAGAGCCCTCCTTCCCTAGGGTTGCCATAATTCTGGACCTCCAAACTGGGACAAAAGTAGGACAAAATTTTCAAATGTAGGACACGTTTTTAAAAAATGGAGGACACGCAAAAAAAATGATGATTTTTTAAAAAATGTTAATATAAATGCATGTTTCTTAGGCATGATCAAAATGGAGGACATTTTGGCATTGTTCCTAGACAGATGGCAGAAATGTACTTCCCTTTCTGGCTAACCTCCCCCCCCATTCCAAACAGCATATTTGGGCATTGAAGAGGAGGAAGAGTGGAAAAGGCAGAGGAGGAGGAAGAGGAGAAGAGGAAGAGGAGGAGGAAGAAGGGGAGGAAGAGGAGGAGGAGAAGAAGAGGAGGAGGAGAAAGAGGAAAGGCTCTTTCCCCTGCCTGGCTGCCTCCGTTGCCAACGGAGGAAGCCAGGCAAGGGAATGGGGCCTCGCTGAAGCCAAGCCCCAAACCCCTGCCTGGCTGCCTCCGTCGCCGTTTTGCCCCCACCCCCGGGATTCCCCCCCCCAGGGATGGAGGCAGCCAGGCAGAGGTTTGGGGCTTGGCTTCAGCCGTCCTCCAAGCCCCAGCCAAGCCTGGAGGACTCCGCGATCGCGGAGGAGCCCCCAGGGCATGGCTGGGGCTTGGAAGACAGACGTCCTCCAAGCCCCAGCCAAGCCTGCAGGACTCGCTGGTGGGGGGGGAGTCCCGGGGGCGGGGCCAAACCGGGGCGGGACCGTGCAGACCCGCCCCAAATCGGGAAAGTCCCGCCCCCAGGCGGGATATGGGAAGCCTATCCTTCCCGGCCTCCGAGGAGACCGAGGCCTCCGCAGAGGCTGGGAAGGAGCGTGTGGGGCCGCCAGCGATTTAATTTTGAAATGTAGGACACGTTTTTTTAAATGGAGCCTCCATTTTAAAAAAAAAGTGTCCTACATTTCATAATTTTGTCCTACATTTCCCCCAGTATTGAGGTCCTGATTTATGGCAACCCTACGCTTTAAGAGTGTAGTGCACTAATCTTCTCATTCTTCTCTCACTAGATTACCGCACTACACTGTTCATAGTTCTGCTATCAACCGGGAATGCTTAGGGATCTGGATATGTTTGTTGGAGCAGAGAAGGTTAAGAGGTGATATGATAAATTTTTGTAAGTAATTTTTTTAAGTATTTGAAGGGGTGTCATATTGAGGAGGGAGCATGCTGGTTTTCTGATGCTCCAGAGACAGGTTTCTTCAGAGGGGGTTTGCCATTGCCATCTTCTGAGGCTGAGAGTGTGTGGGTTTCCATGACTGTGCCAGGATTCGAACCTGGGTCTCCAGAGTCGTAATCCAATGCCGAAACCACTACACACCACACTTGGCTCTCTTACTTTGTACTAATGGAAGTTACATTTCCTGGAGGGCCCACAAATAGCCAGAAGGAGAAGGGACCGGCCTAAATTAATGGCCTCTAATACCTCCTGAACTGAGAACAGCGACATCTTGACAAAATGCAGGTTTGTGAGTAACGTCCTCATAATCTATTTTTCCTCCGACGAAGAAGCCAGCGGAGCTTCCAAAGTTTGCAACATGTGTGCATTTCGGTTGGCCCACTATTGCAGTTGTACTTGGCGAAGTGAGGTATGCCTGCAGTAAAATAATGCAGATTAAACACTTTTATTATGAATGAATGAATGAATGAATGACATATTTGGTGGGACATAAAGGTCTTTGCCACCCATGATGAGGATTTACAAAGTATAAGAGCCCAGAATGCTAGCAATGTTAGAACTTAAAATATGACACATAGGAAACAAGAAGCGGACGCAGGCTAAATTACTATTCTTCTTATTCCTCCATATTTCTACATATGATACAAAGGATTTTAAAAGCAACATGGTACAATATGAATTATCTAGAATAGAAAGAGTTTTGGGCAGAAAAGTCAATACAAGCTGGAGTCTCCCTTGTCCAAAATGCTTGGAATCAGAACTGTTTTGGATGCCAGAGTTGTTTGGATTTTGAAATAATACACAAGGATAGTTTTTTTGTGGGTTTTTCGACTATGTGGCCATATTCTAAAAGAGTTTATTCCTGACGTTTCGCCAGCATCTGTTCCAATTTTGCTGTTCACATTGTGTTTTTTAATTGGAACTGCATCTGATGCGCATCTCTGCGCATTCTATTGCTCAGACATGTCAGCACTGCGAATATAGATGGATTTGATGATTCAGATATATTCGAAACACTTTCAAGGCAGGCAGAGTTTTATCCCACTTTATCTTGGGTCCATTCACAGCGGTTATTCTCACAGCAGACAATTCACACTCGGTTTTTTGTCCCAAGGAGGTGTGGATCACCATGCTGATGCATATTGGGTTTATTGTTCCCATTACGTTTTGGGTTCGTGAATCTCTTCGAGTCATTTTAACCTTTGTGTTGTTCATTGTTTCCAGTTAAAATGGAGCTGCATCCCTTCCTTTAACGATACAGAGCAATCCCAATCAATTCAGATGCGTATTTACACTGCCGATGATATGGATCAATGCGGATCTTTCGGGAAAACTTGTGGGGGAAAACAGTATTGAATATCCTGGATTGAGTGGGGTTTTTTGCCAGCCCTTCCCCAAATAAGAGCATCGGAACACATGTGAGCAACAAGGATTCAATCCAGATTCATCTCACAGTATTTTCACAGTGTGAGTGGGGCCAATGTGAATCTTTTAGAAAAGTTGGGGCGGGGGGAATTTGTCCTGGGTTCATAGAATCATAGAATCATAGAGTTGGAAGAGACCACAAGGGCCATCCAGTCCAACCCCATTCTGCCATGCAGGAACCCTCAATCAAAGCATCCCTGACAGATGGCCATCCAGCCTCTGCTTAAAGACCTCCAAGGAAGGAGGCTCCACTGCACTCTGAGGGAGTTTGTTCCACTGTCAAACAGCCCTTCTGTCAAGAAGTTCATCCTAATGTTGAGCTGGAATCTCTTTTCCTGGAGCTTGCATCCATTGTTCGAGTCCTAGTCTCTGGAGCAGCAGAAAACAAGCTTGCTCCCTCCTCAATATGACCTCCCTTCAAATATTTAAACAGGGCTATCATATCACCTCTTAACCTTCTCCAGGCTAAACATCCCCAGCTCCCTAAGGCATTCCTTGTAGGACATGGTTTCCAGACCCTTCACCATTTTAGTCGCCCTCCTATGGGCACACTACACTTTCTCAGTGTCCTATGTCCTGTTGGGGAAAAGCTAGTCTTGTGCCTAAACTGGACTGAAGAGTGGGGGAAATGCCAAAATTTTCTCCTTCACCTCCTGGGGGAACATTTGAGGATTAAAAAATAGGAGGGATGTTTTTCAACAATAGCTTTTAAGGTGCCCTGGGGGCCACATTTCCCAATCCTGCTGTTAAGTCCCTCTCCTTTCATCTACCATTGGAACAGAGGAGAGCAGCGTGCTATTAATATACCTAGGTATATTAATTTATTACTTTTATTTATGAATTTTAATTATACCCAGCTTACTTGATTGCAATTAGCCAGATGCCTGTCCTCTCTGGTGACAAACACTTGCTGCTTCTCTATATGATATTGCAATCTATTAATGGTTCTTAAGTAACTGATCGGGTCTCCCTGCCATCTTGACTGTGAGACAGAAAAAGCGCGCTCATAATGAAAAGAATCAACACACACAGCCATCCCTGGAAGGGTTGTTTGTCTTTGTGAGTTTGTTCAATGGGGGAGATGAGTGGAACAGAAGGAATGACTGGAAACCGTATTTTAAAGCTCACCTGGCACGATAACAGGGAAGATCAAATGATGTATGAAGGCTGAACAACAATTTTTTAAATAGAGAGAGAGAGAAAGAAGAATTTAAGCCACGACTCCATAACACTCTGAAGTTGTGGCAGGCAGAGATGTATGTTTAGCATCAGAGACTCTTTGTGATCATCCGTAAGGTTTGGTTTCAAAGAAAAGAATGCTTCATGTGGGAAAACACAACTTAGGCTTCTAGGAAGCATGGGGCGCTTATATTACATTGTTGGTTTCTTTCCAAAGCATATAGACATTTTATATGACAGCAGCCTAGTAAATCTAGTGAGTGCTGTTTTGCTAAAACTCCAGTCTTATGGCTTGATGTGGATTTTGTGTCCCTCCAAGGTGGAACAGTTGCTCCCCCTGATTAGCAAGATCCAATTTGCCTCGATTATTACTTGATCCCATTGTTAAATCAGACGTACCCATTAGATAAATTGCAGCCTGTGCCAAAACAAGTTGGAAAGAGGGATGTTTGAAACTGCATGCAAGCGTCTGTTCCCCACAGCAAAAGCTTGCACTATGGGGTGTGTTCCACAAATCCTTTTCTAGGCTAAAAATAAAACATGAAAAGGAGTTACAAACTAGTTGGCTTTCAGTGGAGATGTGAGTAGCATAATTTGGACTCCCCCCCCCCCCATCTAAAAAGGTCTTACTCTCACCCCACTCTGCACATTTGCGAGTAGTCAGTGACATGTGGCTGCAGGTGGCAAGTCTCCACATGTTTAGAAGCATTATGTTTTATGGCCAGCCTTGAAGAAACGCACAGAACAAATACGCTCTGAATCAGAGAGAATGGGATGGCTACTTGATGCATTACTAGAAGAAACTGAGCTAATTCTACTATCTGGATTCTGCTAGCAAAAGGTTGCAGTGGGAGATGCTACAGAGCAGTGGTTCTCAAACTTCTTAATGCCACAACCCTTTAATATAGTTCCTCATGTTGTGGTGACCCCCAGCCACAAAATTATTTCCTAACACCATCGGAAATATGTGATTTTCCGATGGTCTTAGGCAACCCCTGTGAAAAGAAAATCAACCTATTTGAGATGTAGTACTGGAGAAGAGCGCTAAGGATACCCACAGGTTCAGAACCGCTGCTATAGAGGAAGAAGTGGAAACAATCCCATTGTTGTTGTTAACTACCTTTGAGTTGGCATCTCATGGTGACCATGGTCCAAAACACACTGCAGAAATAATCCAGTTCAAGACCACTTTAACTGCCCTGGCTGAGTCCTAAGGAATACTAGGAACTGCACTTTGTTGTGGCCCCAGAGCTCTCTGAGAGAGAAGGCTAAACGTCTCACGAAACTACAGTTCTCGTAATTCCCTAGCACTGAGCCAGCGCAAGTGGTCTCAACCTGAATTATTTCTGCAGTGTGTTCTGGACCCATGTGGATAAGACATCTCCAAGTCCCCCTTCCTCAACCACTATGCTCAGGTCCTGCAGGTTCAGACCTGTGACCTCCCTAAGTTCATCTAACCATTAAGCATGTACTTTTCTTCTCTTTACTCTTCCCTCCACCTTTCCTAGCATTATCACCTTTGCCAATGAGTCGTGCCATCTTATGATGTGACCAAAGTACGACAGCCGTCATCCTGGCTTCCAGGAAGAGTTCAGGCTTGATCTATTGAAGGACCCATTTGTTTGTCTTTTTAGTTATCCACGGTATCCTTCGCACTCTTCTCCAGTACCACATCTCAAATTGGTTGATTTTCTTTTTACATGCTTTCTTCACTGTCCAGCTCTCACCTCCATACATGGTGATGGCAAATACCATGATTTAGATTATCCTAACTTTTGTGTTCACAGTTATATCTTTGCACTTTTAGGATCTTGCTTAGTTTTTTCAAGCTGTCTTCCCATTTCTAGTCTTCTTCTGATTTCTTGATTGAAGTCTCCATTTTGATCAATGGTTGAGCCAAAGTGTGGGGAAACCTTTGACTACAGTGGTCCCTCACCATTCGCTGGGGTTAAGGGTGAAACGCCCCCATGAATGTGGAAAAACCACAAATAAAAGAGCACTATTCTTTTTGCCTTTAGAGAACATCACTTTAGGAATATCTAGGTCCTCCAGTGCAACTTTGTGGTCAGTATCTGCCAGAGGTTGATCATAGAATTATGCTGGAGGACCTACAAATGCTTACAGAAGTGTTTTCTCTAGGTCATCTTCTGGCAGAGTTGCACTGGAGGACCTAGAGTTTCCTAGAGAGAACATATTAATCAAAACAGGAAATAATCAAATACGCAAAAGTCAAAGTCACAAATGGGGAGGACCACCTGTTTTTTTGATTTCTGTGTCATCTAGCATGAACTCATGTAGCTCTTCTGTGGCCATTATTTTTGCTTTCTTAATGTTTAATGTTAAGCTTACCGTAGCACATTCTTTTTTGACCTTCTTTAGTAATTATTCCAAGTCTTTTTTAATTTTCTGCTAATACTGTGGCCTGTTACAGACTGCCAAAATAAAGCTGCTTCGGGTCTCTTTGGAGGTATGCTATTTAAATGATGCATGGGTCCTAAGAGTCCGGAGGTCATGCCAAAGCCACACTCCATTCCTAAGGACCAGAGTGCAGCTTTTGGTGCAGCTTCCAGATTGTTAGGATGCATGCATCATTTAAATAGCATACCTCCAAAGAGACCCGAAGCAGCTTTATTTTGGCAGTCTGTAACAGGCCTGTGTTTCCCCAAAAATAAGACACTGTCTTATAGTTAACATTCATTGGAAGTCTCCCATCCAAGTTCTAACTAGAGCTGACCATGCTTGGCTTCCAAGATCAGATGGGATCTGGTGCTTTTAGGATATTTAGGCAGCCTGTGAATTTCATAGTTTTGTTAGAAAATCTGGCTAGCATCCTCTTCGATATTTATAAGGGTTGTTTGTAAGTGTAACTTTCAATGTTTGCAGTCATGAATTTGACCCAGGGGTGTCATTGGGGGTGTGTGGATGGCACTGGGTGACACCTCAGAGTTAGGTCAAGACCCATTGTATGTCCTGACCTTCAGGAACTGGGTAAGTTTAGCCTGGAGAAGAGAAGGTTAAGAGGTGACATGATAGTCCTGTTTAAGTATTTGAAGGGATGTCATAATGAGGAGGGAGCAAACTGGTTTTCTGCAGCTCCAGAGAATAGGACATGGAACAGTGATACAGGCTACAAGAAAAGAGATTCCACCTCAACATTAGGAGGAACCTTCTGACAATAAGAGTGGTTTGACAGTGGAACACACTCCTTCCTCAGAGAGTGGTGGAGTCTTTTTCTTTGGAGGTCTTTAAACAGAGGCTGGATGGCCATCTGTTGGGGGTGCTTTGATTGTGAGTTTCTGCATGGCAGGGGGTTGGACTGGATGGCCCTTGGGGTCTCTTCCAATTGTGATTCTATGATCCCCCAGCACACGTCCCACCAGATTGCCTCTACCATGGTGGGACTGGGCTGCTGCTGGTGAGCAGGAGATGGAGGTGACCAACAGAGGGGAACGAGAGGCAGCAGTGATGGAGGCTCCATGATCACTGAGGTCCCTGCCCTGGCCACAACCAGCCCTTCCTTCCTCTTCTTCCTCCAAGGCAATGGCAAGGTGGTGATAGTGAAGGAGAAGGAGGCAGCAGTGCATCTTTGGAGAGGACCACTGGACCACCTCGTGCCCAAACACCACTGCTAACCAGGCCGTTGAGGCTGCCTCCCTGCAAAGCATGCCTGAGTCCAGTTGCCACTGCCGCCACTACTACTCCCTGGATGAAGCTGTGTCTCTCTGTCCTCCACCTCTTCTTCTGCCTCCTGGGTGCAAGCAATGACTGTGGGTGGATGCATTTCCATGTAGGCAGTGGCCAAAGCCCAGGGCTACATCATCACCACCTTCTCATTGCCATCTTGCACTTGCTTCACCAAGCCTGCCACTGTTCCTCCTCTGGTCAGGAGGGGCACTGAGCATGGTCCAAGGTGGTCTTTCTTCGCCCTTCCTTGGGAGCCATTTCCCTCCAAGCCCAGGAGAAGCAGAGACATGTGAAGGAGGAGAGAGTGTGTGCCACCTTAGCTGCCCCATTGGCCTGGCACACATCACCCACTCCTAACTTGCCCTGCCTGCCTGAGTGTCACTGCAAGCAATCTTTTCTCCCCCAGCTTTGTCCTCAGCGGTCACCTTTGTTTTATCTTAGAGGGTCTTTCTTTGACCTTCCTTGGTGATCAGATGGGATCTGGTGCCTTTAGACTACTCTCAACAGATTATGCCAAGAGGATGGGGCATTTGACAGCGAAAACAATATTGACTCCTTGATTTAGGGGCCAACTGTGCATGTTTATTATTATCCCACCCTGGAACATAGTCAACTGGTTTTGTTCAGTGACATGCACTGTTGCACACATGGACCTGGAGTGAGAGATTAATGCTCGGTGTCTCCATCAGTCAGGTATAAATCTGGCAGCACAAACATTGTCCTAACTATCTGCCCATGTATTTACAGAAGGGAATTAACTGTGTGCACTGTCTTACCATTCAGTTTAATGTGTCAGTGGACATGCCCACCGATGTTATTATCTCTGTCACAGACATAGATCATGCAGATTTCATGGTGGCAAAAGCCCAAACCCTGAAGCTCTTTGTGTGTCATTTGTAGGTCATCCCTGCACAACTGAATTGTTATTTTTTTCCTCAGGTTTCCATTTCTCAGGAAATGCCAGGGTGAGCAACTGCTGGGACTTCATGGATGGTCAGTTTTCCACCTTAGGACCCAGTTCTGAAATTGTGGTTCAAAGGGGAAAACCAGCAAAACCAGAAGTAGCCAGGTGTCCACTTCCAGGACAAAACAAGGTGAGAGGGGGTCCTGCACACTGTTTGAATGCAAAGAGGCTTCCAGACAATGGAGTTATTCAGAATAATTAAGTACCAGTTCTGTCTGTATAGTTGTTCTGTGTCTCCCTTCCTCTGAAATATAGCCTACAGCACTTGGTATTCAGTATTATCCAAGTATTATCCAGGGATATCTCTGCTTAGCAGCCAAAATCAGATAGGATTTGGCGCTTTTAAGGTCTATGCTAGTCTGAGTTTGTTTATGTCCCTTTTGTACTCTGCAGTTATTGGCTTTGGGAGGCAAAATATACACTAAAAATTAAGGAGAAGGGTACCTCTGAGCATATGCGAAAACCAGAAAGTGCCTACATTACCAGAGCTGAGCTAACAAGTTCTTTAACTCACTCCTAGGAGTAACTGTGCTTTGCAGTTTTGCAGCACCCAAGCTTTAGTAGCCCACTTCATCAGATGCAATTGCAAACCCAAAGGGACTGGACAGCCCTAGTAATTTGAGGGATGGGATAAGAGAAAAAATTTCATTTGCTCCTCTTCGGAGTTGAAAACCGTAATTGCCCAGAAATATACCAGCAGATAACCTCCTTGAGTCCCTGTACCAGGAGGAAGGCAGGATAATAATAATAATAATAATAATAATAATAATAATAATAATAATAAGGTACCATAGAGTTGAAAGGGATTCCAAGTGCCATCTTATCCAACTAGATGGACATGACTAGAATTCACAGCTAACACATCTTTGAGAAGTGGACACCTACCCTTTACCTTCAAGTAAGCAGGGTCAGCCTTGGTTAATCCTTGGATGGGAAACCGCCAACAAATACCAGGTGTAGGCTGTATTTCAGAGGCTATATTTCCTTGCCTAAGAAAACCCTGTGAAATTCATGGGGTCACCATAAATCAATGGGCAACTTGAAGGAACTTAAAAGGAGACTCTACCTCTATTTAAAAGTTGCCAATGAAGGAAAGTCTAGGGGTGTAAATAATCATAGATGCAGTTTGACACCACTTTAAATGCTCTCCCTGTTCTATGATTTTATCTTATGGAATCCTGGGATTTGTAGTTTTACGAAGTCTTGAGCCTTCTTTGCCAAAGATGTTTGATGTGATGTGATGTGATTTGCTTTTATATTTGATGTTTTTAATTTGTCTTTTCTTTTCTACATGGTAATTTTATCTACTCCTTTATTTAATTGTTATTATCTTAGAGTGTACGCCTTGGGCAGGCTTTTATATACTCCTTAATTTTACCGACTTTGTACAGTGCTGTGTATAATTACAGCACTCTAGAAATAAAGTTTAATAATAATAATAATAATAATAACAACAAAGAGTGCTGATGCCTCACCAAACTACGGATTCTAGTGAGTTTATCACACAAAGAAGATTGGGAGCATCCCGTAAATATCCCGGGATCATTGTGTAATTACACAAAACAATTTCACACAACATCACACAAAACCCACCATTAAAGTGGCTGCGAAGAAGCATTAACACATATCTTTTTTACTTTCAGGATTTCAGCGGCAATGCATTTCCGACATCACTTTTTTATTTGCGCAGTTGCGTGTAATAACCATTTGCGCAATTACTCGTCATTTTCGCTTTATTTGTGGGATGCTTTAAATGGGCTTTAATCTCTCTTTAATGCCGAAATTAGCCCCAGTGTGATAAACTCCTAAGATTCCTTGGGAGGGAGCCATGGCAGTTAAAATGGTACCCACTTGCATTATTTCTATAGATGCCCCCCAGGTCTACCTTCTGCCTCTCCCTGTTTTATGGCACATATCTATCCTCCCTTGCCATCCAAAAAGTCACACAGTAAGCATCTAGCCCTGAATGGTTCCTTATCTTAAGCCTCTCGCTTGATTCAGTAACAACCAGTGATTTTTCCCATTTTGAAAGGTGTGACGAAGGAAGGGACTCAATTGACAGTTTGTTAACTCAATCAAAACGAGAAGAGTCAGGTTCATTTGGAGGATCATCCCCGAGGAATCCTCTCTTGGCTATTCCCCCCAACCCATTTTTGACATTACACAGTGGCTCTTTCTCTGAGAGCGGTATGAAATTTAAGCGTTTTTGACATTTTCTAAAGCCGGCGAATGCTACCATCATTTCAGTGTCCCTCTGACAGGTTACAAAGTGCAAGGCCTGTTGTTGCATGAAAGCCATTGATCTCCGGGCGCATGCGATCGATAGAATGTTTCTCAAATGTTAGTGTTATTGAGCCGGCCCCCGTTTTTCTCTTTGTTTTAAGGAAAATAACATGCCCTTTTAAGAAGGTGCCTGGGAAGGAGGCAGTGGGGAATCAAATAAGGAGAGTATGCCAAGTCAACAAAATGAGAATTATGTAAATCTGAAGGTGTCTCTCTCCTCTCTGCTGGAGGCAAAGTTATCCCCCTGTAGCCAAGGGTCCGTTTAGGGGAATTTTATTATTATTGTTATTAGCTCAAATATTGCAAGAGGGGGCCTGCTACGACGGCCCTTGCAGAATCGTCTCCCGATATGTATACGGAGTAGACCAGGGGATCCCACTAAATGGAGCTGAGACAGACTTCTAGAATTAATAACCAATTTATTTATAAGGGGAAAAACACATACGATTCACTAGCATACACACACACATACAAGGCTCAGGAAAAGCATAGGTTAGCATGGAATAAGATTTTAGGCATCACTGGGGTGATACGTACCAGAATGTAGACTCCCTCCAGGAATCCAAATGGAATATGATGAGGATGGCATGAGGCTCAGCCATGGAATGACTGGCCAGGAGCCAGGAGCCAGGTCAGGGTTCAAGGGGACAGAGCTTCCCCCTGAAATCCAGACTGGCCCAGTGAACAAGCAAATCTGGGAGTATTTATAGGCAAAATCTTGCTTCTGGCAAAGGTGCTTGATGGTGAGAACAAAGGTGTTTAATTACTTGCTTTTCACCTGGATGTCCCTGTCTGATTGTCTTAGTGGTCTTAAGCTGCTCGGACAACAGACCTGGGGAGGGGGTGATAGCTTCAGGCAAGGCAAACATTTACTCTTCCTGACTCAAGATAATCCCTTCATGCGACTTCCCAGACCTTCTAAGATGTTAATGTGGCTGCTCCCCTCAGGGGAGGTGCACATGTCCTCTCGCTTTGCCAGTAATGGAGGACAGGCTAGGAGTCTGGCCAGGGGTCATCCAAGGGTTATCATTGATTCCAAAATTTATATGAAGCAGCATGGGTAACATTCCCCCCCCTCGGAAATTACGAGGACTCACAGGTGGGTGAGGATTAGTATTTTCCGAATTAATCTTTGCCATAGAAATTTTGGTGTGAGAATATTGGAGAGGGCATCCTATTAAGGGAAGTATCACACTTATGATGCCCAGGTAGGTTTTGGTTGTCTGGAACCCAATCATACACCATACATACCAAAGATTATACAAAGTCAAAAGTGGGGGTGAAAAAAGGAATTATGGGAAACATAAGCAACAGAAAAAGCCTTCAATAGGCCAAGAGAAAAGCAATGAGCAGTCAATATGCAGTATGAAAAAGCAACAACCAATAGAAATGAGTCCAATGACTGAAAAGAGCAAATGAATGTGACATGAGTCCAAACAGTTGGTGGTTTGTATATGGAATGACAGAGTCCATGTTAGGTTTTGTCCAGCGGGAGCCAGATGGCTCAGTATGGATATGAGAATGCGGGCATAAGGTATAGCTGTCTTGTAAACAGTTTCTTTGCAGCCAATGTCCATCTGGCGAGAGGATGAGCCATAGTTCTTGTATGTGGGCATTTGTCATAGTGAAGTGGGCTAATGTCCATGAGATGGCAGTTTAAGTCCAGTGGCGAGTAGTTCCACATGTGGAACACTTGAATGCAGGCAATGAGCTTTTGGAAAACAGTGATGAAAGCTAACAGCGATAGGTCTGTGGAGCTTGTCATCTGGACAGACAGCAATAAGAAAGGCATCTGAATGTAGGTAGGGCCATGGAGGACCATCTGGAACAGGAGCAGAGGTGTGAGGACACCGGTTGTGTCTTGAATGAGCCTTTGGAGGATGTCCATGGCAGCAGGGGATGGAGGACATCACAGGAAGGATGCAGGCAAAATAGTCTCAACCCTGGAGCAGGGAACATCACGAAGGCTGGGAAACAGCTTGGAGAGTCCTGTATCATGGCATCAATGGGATGACATCTGTGGGGTCTGGTCCGGCTTTTGGGAATGAATGTAGGAGGCTTACCTTCCCCATGAGGATATAGGAGAACAGAGCAAGGACAGGATAGAATTTTACATGCACTGGGGATGGAGGAAGACAGACTCCCCCCCCTGCTCCCAACAGAGCAGGTCAGCTTAAAAAGAAGGAGTGTAAAAGAGAGATTTTTTTTTATCTGCCTTGGAGGATGAAGAGGACAGTTTCTTCTCTCCCCCCCGGCCTCCCGCAGAGACCAGGCTGGCTTTGCTATAGGAGTTTTGTAAGAAAAGGATAGGACCTCCAAATTATATCTATGTGCCATGGGAATTACTGAAAAAGATAGGAAATTTACCCTGGCTCCCCGCTGGAGCCAATCCTGATAGGTAAAGGATGCGGAAGAGGTCAACATTTAAAGCAGTGGCAGAGAAGTTCAGTGAGGCCACTGTCCGGCACTTAAATAGGCAGACAGATAGTAAATAGAGGCCAGGGATAGGACTGGCATACACATGCAGAGTATAGAAACACACAACATTAATAACAGAAAACCAAGGGGTTTGTAAGGCAATGCACTGAGGCCACTGCACTGTTTGGTTGTGGTCAATTTCCAGACTTGACCAAGGCTGCTGTGAAGATGTGTAAATTTAGTCCAACTTTTAGCAAAAACTACATCCAAAATAGCCAAATCATTTATTTCTGGATCCCAATGCCTGGGTATACTTGCACCATTTGAACAGAGTAGTCCAGCCATGGGTGCATTTTAGAAACATTTCTTTTAAACAGTGAAAATAAGCTGGAGCAGCCCTGGAGGAAGTTTTAGCTTTGGCAAAAATTCTAACCATTGGGCATGCTGACCGGCAAAAATGGAAAAGGCAAAAGAAAAGCAAAAACAACAACAGCAATTAACATTGTGAAGTAATGTGACTCGAAAATAACTCAAAATGAAAACAAAGGCACACAGTCAGGCGATTTGACCACTAGGCCTGCTGTTACCAAAACATTGTATGGGAAGCGGCATTAAAAGACTGATCAAAAGACTAAAACTCTGCTAGCCAAAAATGTGGAATCCAAAACAAATGTGTTGCCGTAAATGCATAGTGCTAACAGCAAAAATAGAACAAAAACAAGAACAAAAATGAGAAGGCACAGCTAATGTTTGGGCTGAGAGAGTGTGACTTTCACTCAGTCTCAAAGTTGCAGAACAAAACGGACATAAAACGACACACATAAAAATAAGCCAACACCTTGTGGAAGAAATCACTCAGTTCTCTAAGCATAGGCAGAACAAAACTGGGTATATTTGCAGCATGATCCTAGCCTCTGATCATGTGCAGAGAGCAAAGCAAAACCTTTAGGAGGCGCTGTGAGTCATTATTGGCAACACTCACAGCAAAGAACAAAGTAACTATGAGGAAATCTATCCTTCCCAATTCCTAGGTGAAAAGAAGAGGATTCCTGAGCATGCTTAGAGTGCATAGTCTCTGAGCATGTAAAGAGAAAAGCAGAAGCAACAGCTTGTGACTGACAGGGCACTTGTGAGACAAACTGGTATGAACACACTTCAAATTAAACAGTGGATGTGCTGTCCTACATAAATTGTGGAGGACAAAAAAGGTAGACTGCTCAGCCAGTGAGGCTCATCTATGAATTCCAAGGCTCTGAAAATGGAGTGGAGGGAGTTCCTTTACACTCCCAAATCTCAAACAATTAAACAAACACAAATACCAATTCATGTATGGAGACACCAAGGTTGAGAGTCAGCAGCTAAGACATTTTTCACAGATAGACTATGCTGACCTGAGGCTCTTTATAACTACTTAACAGAAAAACAAAGACATTTAGAATAATGAATTAATGCCTACAGACTTTAGACCAAGAGGAAGTTGCCTTCAAACTCCTGAATCCCAGGCAGTCAAGCAAACAAACAAACAAGAACAACTTTACAATGCCCGACCCTGCTGGCCAGCCAAATCTATGCAAATTAAGGCAAGGGAGACAAATGGGGCTCCATTTTCCTGATCAAGCAGGCTGAGTATGGAAAGTCTAGTTTCCCAAGTACCTAAGTACCAGATTTATTTCACAAAATGCTATGTTTTCTTATCACAACCAAAACAACAAAAGTAGCCCAAATTTGGGTCAAGAGAAAAAAACTAGAAAGTCCTGTCCCTTCTCCATAATTACAGAAGAGATCTATAGTCTAACCAAGTAACATCCAAATTAAAGTCTAAGAGCATGTTGTACTCACTAGAAGAGGGGGAGCGGAAGAAAGGCACACAAAATCAGCTAAAAACACCTGGGGGGAAAGACCAAAACTTTGGTTTGGGGCTGAGACAGTGTAACTCTGTCGAGTCCTACTCTCGGGAATGAGGATGTAGGACAAGACTCATGGAAGATGGCCAGATCAGACTTACAAGAGCAAAAGAAAAACGTTTGGCTGAGCAGAAGGTCTACAAAAACTTTACACACAGTACTGATTACTGAAGACAAGACAAAGGAATAGCTCTCTTGAACAATGCAAGAATAACAAAAGAGAAGATGGAGGTGTTGGGCGGCAGGAGGCCTCTGAGCATGTAAAGAGAGCAGAAAAAACTGAAACAGGAAACTACAGCTTAAGACCTATGCAGCCCCGAGCACATGGCAGCAGAGATACACTCTGGGTCCAAACCATGTGTTCCTAAGAACTGGAGGGGCACAGTATGATAGACTACTTGCCTTTATCCAAAGACAAAATCCTAACAGCACAAACCTACACTAAAGAAAAGACAGATTGTGTGTTCTTGCCAAAAGAACACCAACCCAATAACAATATCTCAAAACCTTAAAACACACAGAATGACAATCCTAACTATACCAAGCTATACCAAGAAACTCAAAAAGAGACTTATAAAGAACAAACACAATGGGGAATGGGCTTGAAACCATATTTGCAATGGATTTCAAAATCCAAACTAGTTCCGTGGAACAGGAGGTGCTGCAAACAACCTGAGCCTGCAGCTCTGAGCTTTTGTTCTGCATTGCATCTGAACACATGCAGAGTGTAAGCAAACAGAAAACAATGAGGCATTTCTCAATCTCTAATTTGCAAAGCAGAAAAGAAGAGGGGGAGGGAAGTCTTTTCCCTCCAAGCCTTCACAAACATGGTGTTGCAAACTTTACAAAGATAAACCATCTTTCCCTTGTTGACAAGCTCTCCACTCACACCAGAGTGGTAGAAGTCACAAAAGGGGAAACAAAGGCAATTTGCCATTAACTGAATCTGAGTTCTAAGCTAACCAGGATGATGGGCTTTGCAACTTCCTTTGCCCATGATTCGGTTTTCTTGGCTTCTAGCAGCCAAATTTTCCATGTGGCTGTGGCATTAGGCAAACTATAGAAGAGGAGAAGAAAACTGCCTGTTTTCTAAAATCTCAACATTGACCAAAGTTCTCTGCACATGCCTGGAGGGCCTGCAGAGTGCTATGTTCCTCAAAGGGCAGTCTCTAAGATACCTTTTCGAAAGCTATTTTCTGGGGCCTTTCTTCCTTGCCATGTGATGGAGGATGGGGGAACTGAGGCTGAGACAGTGTGGCTCACCTCTCGGTCAAGGAACTGGGCTGAGTCTCCTTGGGGGGACACATCTCCCAGTGCCATTCCAATTTGGACCGCGGGGATGGGATGAATGACCTCTAGGGTTTCCTTTTCCTGGCATGCCTGGCTGGAAAGGTTTCCAAGTTTTGGGGCATTTTTCCCAGGAGAAAGGGGGACCATTCTGTTCTTGGATCCTGGCTGCCAAAGTGGAACTTTCCTCTTTGAGGAGGTTGACTTGGGCTGTCAATTCTGTAATTTTTCTCTCCATAACACTGGGGGAGTCTTTGGGATTTTGGAAACTTGGAAAGGCTTTTCCTTTGTACTGCCTACTTATGGATTTGTCTAAGAGATCCATCAATTCTGCATTGGGCCTATGATCTAACTCTTGTTTGCTAAACCCCAACTCTCTGAGCTGTCTCCAGATGTTGTTTCGCATTTCCCAAAGTGATTGTCTGAGGGGTTCTGTTCTTTTGGGCTGGTTCCTGGGGTTGTTTATCCCAAACCTCCTGGTTTCTTTCTGCACTGGCTGGAAGTGGGGACCCGTGTTGTGATAGGTGACTGTATGAACTGGTTCTCCATCTCTTCCTCCCCTTTTCCTTCCTGCCCTGGGGGGCCTGCCAGATCCTGCATTCAAGTCCCTTTCTGCCTTTGTGCTCCAGAACATCTCTGAGACTGCACAGATATTTTCCATGAATTGGGCCCACGTGGAAGTGTGTAATTTTAGTGCTGCCGGTCCCAGATAGGTTTTGGCGGACACATGTAAACCCTCATACACTTCAGCAATAAAGTTGCAGTTATCGAGGATGGGCTGGCCCTCTGCATTGAGGCCAATTTCCCCTGAAAGAATTCCTAACATCTTCTTCCTTGCTACATAGGTGTCAGGGGCTTCATCTGAGGCTTGTCTTTCGAGTTGGTATTTGGTGCGCAGAATTGTTCCTGGCCATAGGATGCCTGCAACCTTGGACATCCATTCACTTATCTCTATGTTGCTTAGATCAAAATTTATGGAGGCGGCTTCGAAAGCTCCCATGTATGCTGGATCTAAACACATGCTGGCAACCTGGGTCAGGTCCTGTCCTTTGGCTTTGGGATAGGATATGTACACACTAGTCATCCATTGAACCCCAGTGTGGGCATCAAGTCTCCCTAGGTGGTCCGCTATAGTTTTTACTTCTGTTAGGGACCATGAGACAGTTTCGACCACTGTTTTAGTTACCACCCTGTCGTCCTCTGTCTCTCTGGTTTCTACCATCCTTCTGGTTTTTACAGGGTTTATTGGTGCTGGTGTGTCTGCGGTGACTTTTTTGGGAGGATTTGGAGTTATTATGTCCTCCTGCTCACTTCCTTCCCACTGGGAATTATAACATGGCTGTGTTTTGGCTTTGGTGGGGAGTGGGGTCTCCTCATCCCAGTCTATGGTCCTTAAATACTGGGGGCTCACAGTGGCCACCACTGAGTGCCTGAGATCTAGGGCAGCCTCAAGCTCCTGAATGCGCTTCTCACACTTTGTGTGGTCAGCTTTTGGGTCTCCCTTTGAGTAGCGGGCCAATACGTAATCGGCTGCCTGCTTTGCTTGCTTGAGCCTTCCTTCTAAATCCCGGGTGTATTCTTTCAGCAGTTCAATCTCTGCCTGGGCCATCTCGGCCTGGCGGACTGCTTCTTCCCTCGCTATGATAGCCAGCGAGGCTTCGGCTTCCTTTTTCTTTACCAAGGCGGCCGATGCTTTTTCTCCCTCCGCAAGCCTTTTGTAGGCTTCGGTGGCTTCGTGGGCTAACATCCAAATCCCCCACGATGCCCATCTGTCCTTTTCTGATTTGGACACCCTTTTTAAACCTTTCCTCGCTGTCTGGGCATTGTACACCATGAGCAGCGTCTCAAATGGATCGTCGGTGAGGAGGCTTCTAGCCTTCCAGGGATTAGGTCCCTTTCCTAAGATCCATTTCTTCAGGCGGTCTTGAGGCTCTGCCGCCTTCACAAATTCCTCAACGCCTACCTGCATTTTGCTAAGGTGGATTGTGGACTGAACCTTACTCAAGGCCTCCAGGGAATCCCTTAGCTCCCGGAATTGCCACTCGGCTTTTCCGATAACCTACTCAGGGTCAGGGTTGGACACTCGCCTCCCCAGTTCGTGCAAGGGCCCGGCGCTCCTGCAGGTAGCGGCTTAGGGGTACTCCTTCGCTTAGACCCGGCCAGAAGTCAGTTTGGCCCTGCCTCCCTTTCACTGGGGGGTTTGGGTGCTGCAGTCCCACTCAGTGTGGCCCGGCTAACAGTACTCAAACCTTGGCCCCCAGCTAGACTTCTGCCTGAGCTTTATTTCCCGGTGGAATCGCCCACTTGGCGTCCACCGATGGCACTCCTACTCTAGAACTGCCTTCTCCCACCCTTGTGCCCGGGTTTTGGCCTCCGGTCAGGGACGTCCTCCTGCCTTTGCCTACCTCACCCGTCTAAGGGCGTTTAAAATTGCTGGGGTGAACCTAAAGTATATGGGGGTTTGAAGATCGGGGAATGGGGAGGACCTCTTCCTCTGCTTTCCCACCCACGATAGTGAAAATAAAAATAGGGCGTCGGGCTGCCTACTCCGACAATCACGCCCAAGGGTGATTAGGGCCCACCACTGGACGGCGTACCGGAGCCAATGAGCAGGACACCTAACCAAAGAAATGAAACGGGATCAGCCAACCCAAGATAGCCCTTTGCCCTTATGGCCAAGCGCACAAGAACACACTCACACCTCCCTATTTATTCCTGTCTGCAGCGGCCTTTTTGGAATCCCTGTTCTCTCTACGTTCCGAGATCTAGACAGCCCAAGTGATCAGTTTGGAAAGTCTAGATTTCGGGGGAGAGTTCTATGCCCAAGCTTTCTCCACCATTTTGTAGCCAAGGGTCCGTTTAGGGGAATTTTATTATTATTGTTATTAGCTCAAATATTGCAAGAGGGGGCCTGCTACGACGGCCCTTGCAGAATCGTCTCCCGATATGTATACGGAGTAGACCAGGGGATCCCACTAAATGGAGCTGAGACAGACTTCTAGAATTAATAACCAATTTATTTATAAGGGGAAAAACACATACGATTCACTAGCATACACACACACATACAAGGCTCAGGAAAAGCATAGGTTAGCATGGAATAAGATTTTAGGCATCACTGGGGTGATACGTACCAGAATGTAGACTCCCTCCAGGAATCCAAATGGAATATGATGAGGATGGCATGAGGCTCAGCCATGGAATGACTGGCCAGGAGCCAGGAGCCAGGTCAGGGTTCAAGGGGACAGAGCTTCCCCCTGAAATCCAGACTGGCCCAGTGAACAAGCAAATCTGGGAGTATTTATAGGCAAAATCTTGCTTCTGGCAAAGGTGCTTGATGGTGAGAACAAAGGTGTTTAATTACTTGCTTTTCACCTGGATGTCCCTGTCTGATTGTCTTAGTGGTCTTAAGCTGCTCGGACAACAGACCTGGGGAGGGGGTGATAGCTTCAGGCAAGGCAAACATTTACTCTTCCTGACTCAAGATAATCCCTTCATGCGACTTCCCAGACCTTCTAAGATGTTAATGTGGCTGCTCCCCTCAGGGGAGGTGCACATGTCCTCTCGCTTTGCCAGTAATGGAGGACAGGCTAGGAGTCTGGCCAGGGGTCATCCAAGGGTTATCATTGATTCCAAAATTTATATGAAGCAGCATGGGTAACACCCCCATCTCCCCCATCTGCCCAGTATAGATCTTGGAGGGAACCCAGCAATATGAGCTCAATTATTTTAAAGATTTTTGTCACATTCCATGACTGAGAACCTGAACAACGATACAATTCAGGATGCAATGAATACGCTAATGCACAAAGCCCGCTCCATAGGTAACATTCCAGAATGACATTTAGAATTTATTCCTGCATGATGGGGGGGGGGGGGGGAGAGAAAAAAAACCAACCCACAACATTTGGGTGGGATCTGTTCCTTTCCATTTGTTGCGAGACAATTTGCCTTGCTGAGCCGGTGACCTGCTTCTTGAGAAACCTGGCTTCAGGGAGATAGAAATGTTTGATTACTTGCATCATAACATCAACTTCTAATAACTTCATCGGTAAGATGAATCAACGAACAACCTTTGCAATTAAGAGAACAGTCCTATGTCCCCTGAAAGGCAGCTCAGATTCCTTTGGATATCATGGGTTTTCCCAGAGGGCCCAAACAGACAGACCAAAATAAAGCTGCTTCAGGTCACTTTGGAGGTATGCTGTTTAAATGATGCATGTGTCCCAAGAGTCTGGAAGCCACGCCAAAGCCACACTCCAGTCCTTAGAACTGGAGCATGGCTGTGGCGCAACTTCCGGGCTCTTAGGATGCAAGCGTCATTTAAACAGCATACCTCCAAAGTGACCCAAAGCAGCTTTATTTTGGCCTGTCTGTATGGAGCCAGAGAGAACATCAACTGCTAGAGGTCTACCCAGGATGCATCCGCACTGCTAAATCATCCAGGTTGACACCACTTTTCAATGCTATGAAATTCTGGGAATTGTAGCTTTGTGAGGCATTTCACCTTCTTTGTCAGAGGGCATGGTGCCACAACGAATGACAGTTCCCATAACTCCATAGCACTGAGCCATGGCAGTTAAAGTGGTGCCAACCTGGATTATTTCTGCAGCACCAGAGATATTTGGGGGGCATTAGAGCCAAGTCTGAAATGTTGCAGTGGCCCATTAGAGATTATCTGTCCTTCCAGGGCAGATTAAACTCTTGTCTTTCACCAGGGGATGGTGATGTGAGATAGATAGATAGATAGATAGATAGATAGATAGATAGATAGACAGACAGACAGACAGATAGATTTAAAGTACAGTACTTACCGTACATTGACGCGTAGATAAGTCGACTCAGTTTTTTGGGGGGTCAATTTTTTAACCTAACTTTCTAGACTTATACATGAGTATATACAGTAGTTGTGCTCTGTTCTGCTCTGGTCAGAACCTCACCTGGAATATTGTGCCAATCCTAGGAACCACAGTTGAAGAACCATAGGATCATGAAACCAAAAGGTACTGCAAGGATCATCAAGTCTAACCTTGTCGTACAGTAATATACAATTAACACACTAACTTTAAAGGACAGTGACAACCTGGAACATATATAGAGGAGGGCAACCCAAATGGCCAATGGTCCAGAAATCAGCTCTAGGAGAAATGGTTGAGGGAGTTGGATACATTTAGCTGGGAAAAGAGAAGATGGATAGGTGATATGACTTCTTGTATGTAGAGAGATCTTGTAGCCTCTTTGAAACTAACTGAAAGAAAGAAATTGGCAGCATGAGATTTCGGAGACTTCAGTCTAGTTCCTCAGATGCATCTACGAAAGTCTACGAAAGCTCATAGTATCATAGAGTTGGAAGAGACCACAAGGGCCATCCAGTCCAACCCCATTCTGCCATGCAGGAACTCTCAGTGAAAGCATCCCCAACAGATGGCCATCCAGCCTCTGCTTAAAGACCTCCAAGGAAGGAGACTCCACCACTCTCTAAGGGAATGTCTTCCACTGTCGAACAGCCCTTACTGTCAGCAAGTTCCTCCTAATGTTGAACTGGAATCTCTTTTCCTCTAGCTTGCATCCTTTGTTCCAGGTCCTAGTCTCTGGAGCAGCAGAAAACAAGCTTGCTCCCTCCTCAATATGACATCCCTTCAGATATTTAAACAGGGCTATCATATCAACTTTCTTTTCTCCAGGCTAAACACACCCAGCTCCCTAAGGCGTTCCTCATAGGGCATAGTTTCCAGACCCTTCACCATTTTAGTCGCCCTCCTTTGGACACGCTCCAGTTTCTCAATGTCATTTTTGAATTGTGGTGCCCAAAACTGGACACAATATTCCAGGCGGGGCCTGACCAAAGCAGAATAGATTGGTACTATTACTTCCCTTGATCTGGACACTATACTTCTATTGACTTTCTTTCAGTTAGTCTCAAAAGTGCTACAAGATCTCTCTACGTACTGATTGTACAGACTAACACAGCTGTATCTTTGATGACTTCTTGTTCTTTGTCATCAAGTTGACTTCAATGAAAGAATTTCAAGAATGCTTTTCATCAACTGTTGTGCTCAGGTCTTGAAAACCCAAGAGCCATGACTTCCTTGATTGAATCAATTGACCTCTAATGTGGTCTTCCTCTTTTCTTCTTTCCTTGCTACCTTCTACCTTGCCAAGCATCATCATTTTTTCCTAGAGAGTCATGTCTTTTCATGATACATCTTTCCTAGTGAGTCATTATTTTTTCTTGCGAGTCATGTCTTCTCGTGATATGTCCAAAGTAAGACAGCCTTGGTTTTGTCATCTTGTTCAGGCCTTGATTTGCTCTTGGACCCATTCATTTGTCCTTTTTTTAGCAGTCGATGGTGACATGATGGCCTTGCAGGATCTCACCTTGCAGGAGCTGAGCAAAGCATTTGAGGACAGGGGGTTGGAGGTGTCTCATTCACAAAGCTGCCATGAGTTGAGGCCAACTCAAAAGGCAGTTAACAACAATATTCTTCAAGGAAAGGTTGATGTGAGGACTAGCCTAGAACTTCAACATACTGTATATACTTATGTATAAGTCTGGAAATTTTAGTCAAAAGATTGACCTAAAAAAACTTGAGTCAACTTATCCACAGGTCAATGTTAGTACTGAATGTTAACTCTTATAAAAAGAGGAACCATCCCCTGGTGAAAAGCAAGAGTATAATCTGTTCTAGAAAACTGACCCCAACCTCCTATTTTAATAGTAATAATAATAATAACGATTTACTTATAGCCCACCCAATCACAAAGAATCAGGGTTGGTTACAACAGTAAAGAAAATACATAACAATCAACAATAACAGTAATAATAACATAACAGATCACAATAGTAATAAATAGCAAAAAAAGAAGAAAAATACATAGCAAATAACGACAACAGTAGAAAGAACAATGAAAAATGTTCTCATCCATCCAGCCTTTGGTATAAATACAAACAGATAGGCCTGCTGCAATTTTGCAACTTCTTTGGCATCGTTTTCCTTTCCTTTAGTTCCTTTGTAAAATGCCCCTAAGCTTTACCCTCGACTTATCCATGGGTCATATCAAAATCCATGATTTTGGCCTCCAAACTTGTCCTCGGCTTATACATGAGGTCGACTTATAGTTGAGTATATACAGTACCTATCAACTTTAATTTAACGTACCGACTTACTTACTGCCATTTTTTGATATCAAGCATTTCTGCAGAATTTGGGATGTATTTGGCTCCTTTCTGGGGCAAGCAGTTTACTCTGTTCTCTTTCCTTGAGGATGGAGACCTTTTGCAATTAAAAAATTATTCTTCCTTGGAGCAGTATCCCATCTTTGCTGTCTCTACTGAGCATAGACGATGGCTGCAGGATGCTGGGTTCCCCAGGCTGAGACCTTCCTCCCCATCCAACACACCCATCTCAGGAGGTCCATGGTGTGATACCATGAGTTACTGCATTGGGTGACACCAACCCTAGTAATGCCACTGGTCAAAGGTTTATGGCTGTATCTGCAGTGCTGAAACAATCTGGTTTGACACCACTTTAACTACTATGGCTCAGTGCTACAAAATTCTAGAATACCCATAATTCCAATCCTGAATTCCTATTCCAATTCTGCAGTGCGGATGCAGCCGAAATCTGAAGTGACAATGGGTCGATGGTTTGAAGCCGAGAGCTGCAGGGAGTCCAAGCTTGCTGTATTTGCTTATTTCATTACTTATACTCTTCTCTTCTTTTGGAGTGAGTGGGTGGGTGAGAATAAACAAGGTGGTTAAGCTGTTGATCGAGAGTTCCTGCATGGCATGGGGTTGGACTGGATAGCCCTTGTGGTCTCTTCCAACTCTATGATTCTATGTTTCTATGAAAGGAAACACCCCCCCCCCCGTAACTCCATGCAGAGAGGCACAGCAAAGGCAGACAACACTGAATATATGCGCATGCAACATAAAGCCAATTAAGTAGAAATGTGCATAGGAGGAGGACTCCATCTCCTTTTTAACCATTATGATTGGTTTTCACCTATATTTTGTTTTAGTCTTGGTTGTGTACCACCATGGGTCCCATATTGGGCGAAAGGTGGTATATTAATTATTTAATTATTTAATTTTTATAAATTTTGTAAGCCGCCCTGATCATTTCCATGGAAGGGCGGGGTAGAAATAAAATTTATTATTATTATTTATTATTAATCACACAAATGCATAATCTTATATTTACTTCACCATTGGGAAAAAAATGCTCTATGGGAAATATTCTCCGTAGTTGCAAGCATAGGAATGGAGAGAATGAAGAATTTATTGTGTGGTGACCAAACATTTGAAGCCTTTTCTGCTCCCCATGCCAGGGTCCTCAGTAGCACTTGTAGACAAGATTAAAAGTAATGACATTTATTGTAGTGGCATAGTGTTAGGGCCAGCTTGGTGTAGTGGTATGAGCATAGGATTTATAGTTTTGTGAGATATTTAGCCTCCTCTGTCAGAGCTCTCTGCAAATCCCAAAATTCCATAGCGTTGAGCCATGGCAGTTAAAGTGGTGTCAAACTGCATTGTTTCTGCAGTACAGATGCAGCCTATGACTCTGGAGGTCAGGGTTTGATTCCCTGCTCAGCCATTTCGGACATATCAGGTGCCCTTGCGTGAGTCACACACTCTCAGCCCCAGAAAACTCCATTACAGGTTCGCCTTAGGGGGGTCGTTCCCACTCACTTATACACCGGTTTACAAATCGAATCCAAGGTGTATCTTTCCCACTCAATCCCGAATTAACTCTAGAACAGTTCTAGATTAACCCGCAATCGTTCCCATTGCGATTCGAATCTGATTCGAATCGTAACATTTAACCCAGATTAGAAGCCTATAAACCGGCGTAAAAAAATACTAGGGTCTACCCTAGTATTTTCCCTTGATCCGAGATAGGAATCGGTGTATTTAAATGGGAACGTTTCGGCGTCTGATTCAGGTTCCACAGGATGGGAGGAGCAGCGCTCAAGGGGCTGACCTGGGGGTGTCACCCTCTTTGGTTTCTTTCTGCATTACCGGCGCCATTTTCTTCCATTCACATAATAGCCTTTCCTCCGGTGGACTGCAACCTCCCCTCTGCTCCTCTTTCATAGATCGATGTGTGAGGAGAGCCATTGAACCATTTTTAACTATTCTTTTTTTCTTTTTCACCTCTGCCTGAGCACCAGATGGGCTTTGGAGGATAGCCCAGAGATCAATGGGGCAGGCAAAGTGAATTTGGGGTACCGAGGCTCTTTCCAGAGGAACTATGGGATGGGTTTTGCAGGACATCCCTGCTTCATGGCTCCCAAGACAGCCCAGGGAGCAATCTTCCCCAAAGCTTCTCTCCCCATGGGGCGGCCAAAGCGAATTTGGGGAACCGAGGCTCTTTCCAGAGGAACTATGGGATGGCTCCCAAGACAGCCCAGGGAGCAATCTTCCCCAAAGATTCTCTCCCCATGGGGCGGCCAAAGCGAATTTGGGGAACCAAGGCTCTTGCCAGAGGAACTATGGGATGGTTGTGTTTGTGAGACATTTATCCTCCTCTGCCAGAGAGTGCTGGTGCCATAATAAACTACCATTCCCAGGATTCCCTAGCACTGAGTTATGGCAGTTAATATGGGGAGACACAGAAGAGGACGAATAAGCGCCTCCTGATTGGCTCTTTTAAAAAAACATCGCAAAATGTATAACGAATTAAAAACGGCCAGGTAGTGGGAACGCAGGTACAGGCTACATCGGTGTATGTTACTCCGAATTAATGTGACGTCATGATGACGTCACTTTGACGTCGCCGAAACAAGTGAATGTGAATGAAAAAGTAACAAAACCGGTTTAAATATACACCAATTCATCCTTGAATGGGGACGAAACAGGGTCAATTACAGCGAATTAAAATAAAACGTTACGTAAATGGGAACGATACAAATAAAGCGATTTGAAAAGCGGGATAACACTCGCTTTATTTTGAATCGCTTTAAAATGAACCGCTGTATTTACATTAGTATTAAATCGCAAGTGGGAATGCCCCCAGGGTCACCATATGTCAGAAACGATTTGAAGGTGCACAACACCAAGAACCACAACAACTTTTTTGCTTTTTGACATTTTAAGGACCAATGTGGGATTTGCAATTTTTGCATAAAACGTCGCAATCGCTGATTGTTTTAAAATGTCACTTTGGTGGGGATTGAGGAGGGATAGCCATTCAAACAAAAAACTTACCAACAGATTTTACATATGTGTGTTGTTGTTTTCTTATATCCCACCTTTCTCCTAATACAGGGACTCAAGGCGGCAAACAACAGAAGAGTAACCTGCAACATCAGTCATCGTAAGTAACATATAAAATCTGCAATGGATTGTGCATGAAGTAGCTTTCCCAGCTGTGGTCATGAATTAGATCACATACTTGGAAATCCACGCACACACATACATACCCACATCTGTAATGTCTTTGCTCTGTCAAAAGCCACTCACGCCTTTGTTATTTGTGTGCCTGCCACTGTGTTGTTATCAAGCCCTGCAAATTCTCCCCCTCCAGCATCTCACACACACTACACACACCCCTCTCTCAGATCATCCGAGAGAGAGAAGCTGCTTTCAGACAAACGCTCCCCTTCATGCCTTTACGATGACAATCCGTTCACGAGGACTGGGCCGCTGCTTGGTGATGTACGCTGGCACCAGCCTTCTGTTTCCCTAGCTACCCAGGCCTTCTCTGAGAAATCAAATGGAGCGTGTCTGTTTTATGTCTTTGTGTTCATCTGCACTATTCTCCTTTCTAAGTACCAATTCTATTTTGGGAGGAGGGAACAAAAAATATATATATTGAAAATCCAGATACGTCAAAGACATGCTGGGGGGCATTCTCTTTTGGGTAGAGCGTAATACCGCCTGACTGGCTTAAATAATGCTTCTGGCCAGGCAGAATCCAGTATCATTTAATGAGATGCGTTAAGCCCTGCATTCCAGGAAAAGAAAAACCTTGATAGCATTATCTGTCATTACTTACACATACTGTGCCGATTACTGGGTAGGAAAATCTATTCCCGGGCATCCTGGGCGAGAGAAATGAAAAGAGTCTCAAAACAATCAGGTCCTGTTCAGCATTCATGTTTTATGAGGCCAGAAAAATATTGCAAGAAGAGAAGGAGCAATATGTACTAACTGAGGCTTTAAAGCAGCACAAAAGAAAGAATTAACAGTACTGTGGGTCCTTGGTATCCACTGGGGTTAAGCTCTAGGGAGTATATCAGACGTGAGTTTTTGGTGATTTTTCCTGCCTATCGCGCAGTGTTAGCGTCACCAACGTTGCGCAATAACGTGAAAGCACGACGTCCTTCCAGACGCCATTCATTTCTATGGGAGCCCATTGTGCAACGCTCCCATAGTTTAAGCATCATTCCTCCCGTTTTGGGGCGTTGCGGGCAAAAAGGGAAGCCAGGCCATGGTCTCCCGTTATCCTTGCAAAATCTGTTGCGAAATGGTTATGTGTGGTAGGCAGCAGCGCAATGCAACGCTCAAGTTACTGATTGCAAAGTTCCCATGATGCTGGGCTGCTTTTTGACCCCATTCCCTTCCGGTGGCCTTCCTTTTTCAGGACAACCCCTTGGAGGGGGGGGTGGCCTTGTCTTGCATGTAAGGAACCCCTTGGGGTCATCCATCCCTGCCCCATTCCTCTGTCCTGCATGGACACCTGGGGGGCTGCACATGCAAGGGGCCCCTAGGGGTCGTCCATTCCAGCCCCATTCCTCTTTTCTGCATGGACTCCTGGGAGGCTGTAAATGAAAGGTGCCCCTAGGGGTCATCCATCCCAGCCCCATTCCTCGGTCCTGCATGGACACCTAGTAGGCTGTAAATGAAAGGGGCCCCTAGGGGTCATCCATCCCAGCCCCATTCCTCGGTCCTGCATGGACACCTAGTAGGCTGTAAATGAAAGGGGCCCCTAGGGGTCATCCATTACAGCCTCTTTCCCCTCTCCCCCCCAGAAGCACAAAGGTCAGGATGCCACCAAAACCTCCAAGGCGCATGCGCAAATATGTTGTTGCAAAATGCAAAAGACAAAAGGAAAGCGCTGGTGTAGTAAATAGTTCCGCAATGCATGGTTTTGCATCACGGAAATCGCAACTTTCGCGCAATTGTAGCGCTAACATAATGTTACGGGGGAATGACGGAAAAGCAAGCAATGTGGTAAGACATCGCGCGAAACAGTCATTTCGCAACGTTCTTTACACTTCCTTAGCGCAATTGCAGGGTGCAAAACTTAAGTCTGATAAACTCCCAGGTCATAAGCACACCAAAATCCATAGATGCTCAAGTCCCATTAAATACAACACCATTGTAAAATGATGTCCCTTAAGCAAAATCAAGGTTTGCTTTTTGGAATTCATATTCTAAAATAAACATTCCAAAATTCCACCTTGAGTCCCTATATTGGGAGAAAGGCGGGATAAAAGAAAGTGATGATGATAATAATAATAATAATAATAATAATAATAATAATAATAATATTTTTCAAGCCGTGGATGCCTGAATCCATGGATAAAAAAATCCTTGGATATGGAGGGATGACTATATGTCTTTTGCAAAATTAAATCAATCTTACCTGCGTAATTCTGAATGCTAGTAAAATCTTACACCATCTCCACTGTTCTTTGCACTTTTCATTATAAACCAGGATATTGTCCTGGTTGCATAGCTGTAATCAATGTACCCAAGTGTCAGCCAGGCAGCCCTCCCTGATCTGGGATATGTTTGCCTTAGGATCACTTATGTGCTTATGCACATGACAACCAAGGAATCTGAACAAAACCTGGGGTGCTATCAAATAAGGTGTCGTGGTGCATGGCCATCTAGGAAAACACACAAGGCTGGATGGGGAGACTAGGGTAAAACAGATGGTCAAAATAAAGCAGCTTCCAGCCACGTTGAAGGTGGGACATTTACACGACGCATACCTCTGAAGTGGCAGAAACCAAAATGAAGCCACACTCCATGGCTAAAAACCAGAGCAAAAAGAAGCTGGGATACTCCATCTTAATTGAAAAAATGTGCATCTTTGTGCCTGTATATAAACACACTAGCATGAGTGCAAGGCTGCAGCAAAGCAAAGTAATGAAAGTGCAACAACTCCAATTGAAAGTACAGTTAGCCCTCCTTATCCACATACTTTTTTTATCCACAGATTCAAGCATCCACGGCTTGAAAATATTTTAAATATACAGAAATTCCCAAAAGCAAACCTTGATTTTGCCGTTTTATATAAGGGATGCCATTTCACTCTGCCATTATATTGAATGGGACTTGAGCATCCATGGATTTTGTTATCCACAAGGGGACCTGGAACCAAACCCCAGCAGATACAAAGGGCCCACTGTAATGACAACAGACACAAAGCAGAGAGTGCAACAGGTGGGCATGGGGTGAAGGGGCATGTAGGGGGGCTCTCCATGATTGTGCTTGGCCAATGTATCACTTGCACACCGATGCCCTGTACCAGCAGTGCATCACACATTTGACTGTGGTTGATCAGTGGGGCATCCATGCAGTGGTATGGCATCTGGGCAGATATGAGAGGTACTTGGACAAATGGATCAGACCAAATTGGACCCATTCCAGCTGTCCGGTAGAATTCAAAGATGTAGCCGTGTTAGTCTGTAGAATCAGTTGAGTCACCGTTGAGATTCGCTGAAAGAAAGAAATTGGTGGCATCTGAGAAAGTAGACTGAAGTCTACAAAACCTCATGCTGGCAGTATATTTCTTTCAGTTAGTCTCAGAGATGCTACACGATCTCTCTACGTACTGATTGAAATTGGATTCATCTTCCATTTCTGTGCAGCCTTTTTGCTACACTGAAAACTCCCTTCCTCCTCCCCAATATTCAATATTTCCTACCATTTCCTTTGATACCTTCATAAGAAAGAGAACTTCTGTGCAAGGTCACACATCCGAAGCATTAATCTCTTGGCTCAATTAACCAGGTTGTGGGGGGGGGGAACCCTTATTCCCACCGTTAACAAATGGCTTCATTTCTGGATAACCTAACAACAGATCCTTATCTGTGACTATTACATTTCCTATCGTGCTCTCCCTATAAAGAAATAAATTTCTGTTTGGCATTCTGAATCGGTGGAATCTCCTGCAACAGACACTTAGCAGGGCATGCTACAGAACTAGACTCTATCCATATGTCCCAACAAATGGAAAATATCACCTTTTCCTAAAATTGCCACCACCACCCTTGGCCTTGTTCATGTTTCTTGAAGTCAGAATCCTTGTGACAATGCAAGAGCAAAAGGAAACATGTTTTTAAAGTGTGTATTTGTTAGGTTTCACTTGGATTGGAAAATGGGAGGTCTGGGTTTTACACTCCAGAGTCATACACTGTCTCAACCTCACCTAACTTGCAGGTAGGGTTGCCAGGTCAGGAGCATCCTAGGCCCTGTGATTTCACGGCATTTTCTTCTTCATTACAAAAGAAAATATTTCACAATCTATCCCCCCCCCCCCATTTCTCATGGAAAAAAGTACTTAAAATGGGGCCAAATCCTTCTGATATCAATGAGTAATGATGATACATAAAGTATCAACTCTCATGGCTCATTCAAATAAAATGTAATTCAATTTAAAATAAGCACAAATATATCTCTGGTTGGAAATTAAGTGATCCAGGCTATGCATTCAAAAGCTAACAGCCACTACAACCACCGCTATTTTAAAAAAATAAATCGACACCATTGCATGGGCTTCTGTTAAAAATAAATGGATGTTATACTCCAGCTAAAGGGAGAATTCCAAGTTTAAACCCGCATCTGAACTGTGCACCTTGATATTGATGATGATGATGATGATGATGATGATGATGATGATGATGATTCAGGAACCTTCAGCTACACATATTACATTTTTTTCTCAAATAATAGTTTTTGTTAAGGTTGCAAGATTCAAAGGCAATATAAAAATCTATAGTGAAAACAAACAACACAAACATACCATCGCAATTGCCAGACAGGTATATACCACAATATATTTAACATACAGATAGTGCGATTACATAGTTTGTCCTCCCTAATCTAGGCATTCAGCCTTCACCCTAATCTCATCCCTGTATGACTCAAAGGGGAGGCTATTGTTCTTCTTATTGAATCCTGATTAATCATCTTGTAGTACAAGAATCTTAGAACTGGAAAGGACCCCAAGGCATCCAGTCAACCCCCAGCCTTGCAGAAATGCATGACTAAAGCCTCCCTGAAAGTTGCCCATAACCTCTCTTTATAGACCTCCAAGGCAATCCATTCCACTGCTGAACAGCTCCTATCCTAAAGTAAAGACATTCTTCCCAATGTTTAGATGGATTCTCTTTTCTTGTCATTTTAATTCATTCATTCATGTCCTTGGGTCCATCTGCGCTGTAGAAATCATGCAATTTGACACCACTTTAACTGCCATGGCTACAGAATCCTGAGATTGGTAGTTTGGTGAGGCATCAGCCCTCTTTGGCAGAGAAGGCTCAAGACCTTGTAAAACTACAAATCCTAGGATTCCATAGGATGGAGCTACAGCACTTAAAGTGGTTTCAATCTGCATTATAGTTTGCCAACCATATCGGCAGGCTAGCTATCTGTGGTTTGGAGTGTCTGCAGTTAGTCTTCCCCATCTAGGTCCATAGTTGCGCATGCATACAGTCTCACCAATGCTGACACGCACCAAAGGGTGCTCAGCAATGGCTCCTTTTCATCCTGGAGAGAAGTGACCAGTGGGGTCCCACAGGGCTCTGTCCTGGGGCCAGTGTTATTCAACATCTTTATCAATGACCTGGATGACAGAATTGGGAGCATACTTATCAAATTTGCAGATGACACCAAATTAGGAGGAATAGCTAATACTCCAGAGGACAGGATCAACATTCAAAATGATCTGAATAGACTAGAAAGCTGGGCCAAAGCTAACAAAATGAAATTCAACACAGAGAAATGTAAGGCACTGCACTTAGGGCAGAAAAATGAAATGCACAGATATAGGATGGGGGACACCTGGCTGAATGAAACTACATGTGAAATGGATCTGGGAGTCCAAGTAGACCACAAGTTGAACATGAGTCAACAGTGTGATGCGGCAGCTAAAAAGGCCAATGCAATTTTAGGCTGCATCAATGAAAGTATAGTGTCTAGATCAAGAGAAGTAATAGTGCCACTGTATTCTGCTTTGGTCAGGCCCCACCTGGAATATTGTGTCCAGTTCTGGGCACCACAATTCAAAAAGGACATTGAGAAACTGGAGCGTGTCCAGAGGAGGGTGACTAAAATAGTGAAAGGACTGGAAACCTTGCCCTATGAGGAACGACTCAGGGAGCTGGGGATGTTTAGCCTGGAGAAGAGAAGGTTAAGAGGTGATATGATAGCCCTGTTTAAATATTTGAAAGGATGTCATATTGAGGAGGGAGCAAGCTTGTTTTCTGCTGTTCCAGAGAACAGGACCCAGAACAATGGATGCAAGCTCCAGGAAAAGAGATTCCACCTCAACATTAGGAGGAACTTCCTGACAGTAAGGGCTGTTCGACAGTGGAACAAACTCACTCGGAATGTAGTGGAGTCTCCTTCCTTGGAGGTCTTTAAGCAGAGGCTAGATGGCCATCTGTTGGGGATGCTTTGACTGGATTTCCTGCATGGCAGGGGGTTGGACTGGATGGCCCATGCAGTCACTTCCAACTCTATGATTCTATGGACTTGAGATCCTATTATTTTTTTTTGTATGCAGGGGTGTAGCCAAGGGTCCGTAGGGGAATTTTATTATGTTGTTATTAGCTCAAATATTGCAAGAGGGGCTGGCTACAAGAGCCCACCGAAATCGCCCTCCCGATATTTATACGGAGTAGACCAGGGGATCCCAATAAATAAAGCTGAGACGGATATTAATAACTAGATGTCTAATTTATTGAAATAGGGGAAAACACATACGATTCACTGGCATACACGCACACATACAAGGCTCAGGAAAATTAGGGTTGGAAAATAGGAACAGATTTCAGGCGTTACTAATGGAGATGCTTACCAGAATGTAGATTCCCTCCAGGAAGCGAATGGGGTGATGGACAGTGAGACAAGCCTGCTCCGCAACCTGGGTTTGAGCAGAAATGCCGGCTACCAAAACAGAGGTCCGACTGACGTGGAGTAAGTAGACCTTGTAAATGGCGCGCTGAGCAGCCAAAGTGGGGACTTTTTATAGGCCAAATCTGGCCTGGGGCAAAGAGGCTGGCTTGGCTGAAACAAAGGTGTTCTAAAGATTTTCTTTTCACCTGGATGTCTGCTTTAGATAGTATAAAGGGCTTATGCCACTTGGACAATAGGTTCGAGGAGGAGGTTGATAGCTTCAGGGAAGGCAATCCTTTTACTCTTCCCAGCCTTGAGATAATCCCTTCATGCGACTTCCCTGGACCCTCTGAGATGTTAATATGGGAACTCCCTTAGGGGAGGTGTACATGTCCTCTCGCTTTGCCAGTAATGGCAGACAGGCTAGGAGTCTGGCCAGGGGTCATCCAAGGGTTATCATTGATTCCAAAATTTATATTGCAGCATGGGTAACAGGGGGCAGAAGCCAAACCCGCACTGACACAAGAGGGTCAACTATATTTCTGTAGGTGAACTTATCATGGGGTTTTCTTGGCATGTTTTGTTCAGAGCAGGTTGTCATTGCATTCCTCTGATGCTGAGAGTGTGTGACTTGCCCAAGGTCACAAAACAAAGGGTTGACTGTATTTCTACAGTGTAGATGCACCCTATTCTCTGGAGCAGCAGAAACTCAGCTAGATCCATCTTCTCCATGACATCCCTTCTGACAGCTCTGCTCACAGGCACTCCTTCCTATTTTTATCCTCACAACAACCCTGTGAGGTAGGTTTTCCAGTATGACAATCTGTGACTGGCTCCAGGTCAACACTAGAGAGTTTCAAGCACAGGCTTGAACCTGGATCTCCTAAGCCTTGGTAAAGTACTATAGTATTGATGTCTTCCCAGCAATGAGGGGAGTATTCCAAGGATAGGTGTGCAACACAGGAGCTGTGGGTCTCTTGAGGCTAGTGTTTATTTAGACAAACGTGGGGTTCTCAGAAACCCACATTGTCATAACCACTGCCCACACCGGCTGGGGGATGCTGGGAGCTGTTTTCCAGAAAAGGAACTTTTCCAAGCTCTGTGAAACTGAACTTACCTATTTTGAAAAGCAGGCCAAAACCTTGGTTGTTGTGTTCCTCCCAGCCATTTTTTACTTATGGTGACCCCAAGGCAAACCTGTCATAGGGTTTTCCTAGCAGGTTTCTTCAGAGGGGGTTTGCCATTGCCATCCTCTGAGGCTGAGAGAGTGTGACTTGCCCAAGATCACCCCGGTGGGTTTTTTTATGCAGGGAATTAAACCCTGATCTTCAGAGTCATAGTCCAACACTCAAACTACTACACCATGCTGGCTCTCAAGCCAAAGCCTACCCAGATATTATTTCTGTGGGATAATCTTTTACATATGTTAAGATATGAGAAAGGCCAGATTTCATTGGTGTGCCACATCTGTAAAATCAATACAAAATTATTATTTCTTAACCTTATCCAAAACATTCAGGAGTGTTTGGGATTTGGGGATTTTTCGGATTTTGGAATATCGGCATATATATAATCTTGGAGATGAGGCTCAAATTCATTTATGTTTTGTATACACCTTATACACATACGGTAATTTTATACACAATCTTTTTAAATGTTGTGCATGAAAACTAACATTTGTGTACACTGAACCATTAGGGAAAAAAAGTGTCACTATCTCAGCCACCCTTGTGGACAATTTAGGATTTTGGAGTATTTTGGATTTCAGAATTCCAGATAAGGGAGACTGGGTCTGTTCCAAATTTTACATCAGTGGCTATTCCATTCCATGTTCCGGTGGCACGACTGTGTACAATTCTTTCCTTTTGGACAATAACAATAGAAGACTGTTTGGGTTCTTCGCTCCCGCTCAGTTCCACTGTGGGGAAAAATAGATGGAGAAGGAGGAAGAGAAGGAAAAGAAAGAAAAGATGCCACTTAGATTTGATTTTTAAGAGACTAGGCAGATGATGATGTGGTGAGCTGTGCCCATCAGAAGGGAAGGGAATTGGAAGGGAAGGGAGAGCTAATCTGATGCTCATTTAGAAGTTATGAAAGGGCCTCTCTTGATCCTCAGTGGCAGGCAGGACAGGGTGATCCGGAGGAATCTCCTTCCTTGGCTTGGAGAACATGCAAACCAGGAGAGCCAGCTGAGCCAGAGCAGAAAAGAGAGAAGCCGTTGTCAACACCAGCCATAAAGCATTGCCTCATCAGCCTGACAGTCCGGCCAGTGAAATGTACCACAGTCCTTTGATTCGGCAGGTGGCCTGTTCCGCACATGGCTTGCCAGGTGAGCCCATCCAGCCGCGAGGAGCCAGACAGAGTGTCAGGTGGCCAGATCCATTGCGTAGGCTCCAATTAAAACCCAGCCTGGTCCAAAGCCAAGGAGAAACCCACCCTCCAGCCTGCGGGGCAGCCCGTTGTCCGTTCATGCCTTGCCACACGCCAGTCTTGATTTGCTCCATGGGCAGTACTCTTGACCTAACTGCCACTGAAGGCTCTGCAAACATCTGGAGAGGCTGGTGTCAAGTAGGGAATTCATACACAGAGCCAATTTTTTTTTCTGGAGGAGGGCACATTTCTCCCTCCCATTCATATGGCTGCACAGCAAGAAATGACAATGAAAAGCCAACAAGAATAAAACTGGTATCTTTGTTTCCTCCCCTCCTGTGCTCGCCATCTCTATTTGTTGGTCATCGTCACACTGCATTCTTCCTTTGCAAAGCTGGATGGAGGTTGGTTAGGGCCTTGGAAGTCCCAGGCTCACATTGTGCACTTGTGACTGTGACATAGACATGAAAGAGTACAACAGACAACACAAAATTCTTTATGCACAAAACTGTTTTCAGTCTCGCAATGCCAAGGAGTCTAACCACTTGATGCCATGCATTTTTATTCAGTGACTCAAGTAAAACACAAATCACTGATGGTAGCAGAAGCATCAGCAGATTTGGAAAGTGATGGCAGAGAAGGGGAAGCAGGCGACACCTTTTCCCATCAGGACTGGGCTCTCAGTTATCAAGGGGATCGGAGCCATTGCACTGGTTGAAACAGATAATCCAGCCCTGTTCATGAGGTGCATTGGCCACAGTTACACACACACACCCTCCACCAGAAAGCACTACAAATCCCTGGGATGTGGTTATCACAACTTTTGAAAGAGAGTATCTTGAATGCTCAAATCCAGGTAGGCAGAATTCAGAGATATAGCCATGTTAATCTGGAATACCAGTCTGCAAAGGGCTCTTGTAGCACCTTCGAGACTAACTGTGCAAAAGAAGTTGTGGCATAAGCTTTTGTAAACCTACTACTGGTCCACTTCCTCAGATGCATGGAATGATCTAGTGCCCAAGAAGGACCTTTAAAATCAGACTATATGAATGGCCAACACCTATGGCTCCTTGAATGCTTTCATCAGCGCTGTTTACGCACAATTCTAAATATACACTGGGCTGACTATGTGACAAATGTTGCTGTCTTTGAGCAAGCAGGGATCACCAGCATTGAGGCCATGCTATTGAGAATGCAGCTGCGCTGAGCAGGACACGTTTCTAGGATGAAGGACCATTGCCTCCCAAAAATAGTATTCTATGGTGAACTCGCCACGGGTCAGCATAAGAGGGGCACCCCAAAGAAGAGATACAAGGACTCCCTGAAACAACATTTCAGGCTCGGCCAAATTGATCACCAACAATGGTCTGCCCTGGCCTTGCATTGGGAGACATGGAGACACACTATCCATGATGCTGCAGCCTTTTTCGAATGCTCACGCCGAATGAGTCTCGAAGAGAAACGACAATGCAGAAAGAACCGCAACCCGGAAACATCACCCAAGGAGACTTTCCACTGTGCTTTCTGCAACCGGATCTGTTTATCCCGGATTGGCCTTTTTAGTCATCAACGCACTTGTAGAAAGCACGGGATGAGTCCTTCCTGAATCTTCGTTCGCGAAGCAAAGCCAGAGACAGATATGAATGGCCAAAGAGGAGGTCATCATACCCGCAAGTTTTGAATTTCGATGGTTATTCGTACAGTCTGTTTATAAAGGTCATGCCTTGCAAAAAAAATAATAATCCTGTGATAGGCTTGCTTTAGGGTCACCTCAAATAAGAAATGACCTGAAGGAACACAACAGCTGTAGCCCTGCAGATGCGACTAGACTGCAAATCCCAGCAGTGTTTACCACTGGCTCCCACAGACGGAAGCAGTGCCCAGATTTATGGAGAAAGGCCCAACCACCTGAGACACCTTAAATTTTAGCCAGTTTTTTTAGCTCCTTCAGTCCTGGCAATGCAATACAAACAATATAAGACAGCAGTCCCATCCATCATCCCCACAATCTGCCGATTGGGCACAATCTGCCAGAAATGGTCTGCAACAAAAATGGAGTTGCATTATGATGGTAAATGACACATTTTGCAGGGTTCATTCCATGTAGAGGGGTTGAGAGTGGTTGATACACTTATTCCTATCTCATCACTTTCCCAGACTGGGATTACATAAGCCCCCTTCTTCTTCTTTTCCTTCTTCTTTTTGCATTATGTCATGAATCAGAATTAGATTTTAATCACCCAGCACTCCTGCTTTTTTCCGAGAAGCGAGAATCATTTTGGAATTACTTTATTAGACAACAGCACTCAAAATGCAGAGGGGTACATCCCACTATTGTAGTAGTATGTGGATATTTTTTGTTAAAGCTATGAAAACGTTTTTGAAACTGAAGCAAATATCAGCCCTCCTTTGCTTGGAGGCAGTTAACAGGAGAATGGGGCCGGCTGCCAATGACAAATCATCCTCTCTCTTGTTGTTTTCTGGTGCTGCAGTTGAGCCTTGCTGTCCATCCTGGATACGGCGTTCCCAGTCTGCTGCTTGCAAACAGGCCCAACCTCGCAGCAATTGCCAGAAGTTATGCCAAGTGGCTTGCATCATCCTCTCTCCCCATGCCTCCCTCCCACAGCACAGCTGCCACAGTAGCAGCCCAGCGGAGAGCGGAGGACCTGCAGGTGTCACTGCATGTTTGCCGCCTTCCTAGTGCTTACTTGCACATGACCAAGGTGTGGCTTGCCTTCCCTTTTTGCTGACGTGGGGATCTTTTCAGCTGTCAGCACCATGCTGGCGGGCAAGGCCCTCTTTGCTGCAGCCATCCTCTCCCTTCTCTTATTCCTGAGACAGCATCCACATTTTCCAGATGCACATAGCTGAGTTTGCTAGTGAAAACATGCAGTGGTGCATGAGTGGTAGATTATTCTGAACCTAAGGCCCTTGACTGGCAATACTATGTTGTTGTTGTTGTTGTTGTTGTTGTTGTTGTTGTTGTTGTTAGCAGCCCTCAGGCCAACCCCGACTCATGGCAACCCTGCAGGTGAGACATCTTCAAGAGCCCATGCTCTCCTGGTTGTTGGGGTTGTGTGCCTTCTAGTCATTTCTAATTCATGGTGACCCTTGTGTGGGACCTCTCCAAGACCCTCTGTCCTTCACAACCATTGTTCTTTCTTGTTGTTGTGGTTGTGTGCTTTCAAGTCATTTCCAACTCATATCAACCCTGTGGGTGAGACATCTCCAAAAAACCCTTTCCTCCACTACTCTGATAGTTGTGGCTGTGTGCCTTCAAGTTATTTCCAACCCATGTGTCAGTTGCTTCATTTTAATCACTTTATTTTCAAGTGCAACTAATGCCATTCAGAAACAGATACTTCCATTAACATGAGTTCCACCAAAACAACTTGCTTTAAACATCATTAAAAAAAAAGAACCATGACTATTCCTTGTGATTGGGTGGGCTGTAAATAAATCATCGTCATCATCATCATCATCATCATCATCATCATCATCATCATCATCATCATCTAAGCTATTGGGTATAACATCGACATTGCATTTTGCTACTTAATTTTCCGATTAGTCCTATTTAGTCCTATATTGGGTTAGTCCTACACATCAATGCAAAGAAGAAAATAAAAGGTTGAATTGGGATTGGCTCATCAAATTGGGCCAGCGGTGGCGGGGGCATGTATTGCAGCAATATTTTCAGCAAGGTAACCCAAAATCCACCAAATCAAGGGCAAGCTTTGAGATTCTCCAGAAGTCTTCATCAGGGGAGATGGTCGACAAGAGAGATTTAAGGGCTGGGGGAGCTCATTCATACTGACTCCCTGGTATCTCTGTTTGGCCCCAGTATTAGGATGGGGTTTGCAGTGTCACAGATGCTGTGACAGATGGTCCAGCAGTTGATCAATCTTCCATTATTGAAAATGTACAATTGATCTGTCACCCAGGTTTGTCTTCCTCTTTAAGGCATAAAAACGCATGGTTCCTTGTGCATATTTTTATGGTGACCCTATCACAGGGTTTTCTTGGCAAGCTTCTTTAGAGGGGGGTTGCCATTGCCATCCTCTGAGACTGAGAGAATGTGACTTGCCCAAGGTGGATTTATATGGCGGAGCTGGGAGTCGAACCCTGGTCTTGGACCAGGGGGTGGAGGAGAGACAAACTGGGACAAAGGAGAGTTAATTGGGACTGTCCCTGCCAAACTGGGACAGGTGGCGGGTAGATATTTTGAGTTCTAATAAGGAGAGGAAAGTTGAGATTAATAATAATAATAATAATAATAATAATAATAATAATAGTGGGGCATAGTAAAGAAGAGAGCCAGCTTGGTGTAGTAGTGTGAGTATTTGATTACGACTCTGGAGAAAAAGGTTCAAATCCTGCTTTGCCACAGAGGCCCACTGACTGGCCTTGGGCAAGTCATGCTCTCTCAGCCTCAGAGGAAGGCAATGTTAAACCTCCTCTGAACCAATCTTGCCAAAAAAGTCTTGTGATAGGTTTGCCTTAGGGTCGCTGTATGCTGGAAACAACTTGAAGGCACACAACAACAAGAGTGAAGAAGCACGCACATGTTCAAAACTGGTTCACACCTCTGGCCTCCTCTTTCTGGTGGCAGCTGTGCTCCTGTTCCTCCTCACTTTTGTCCAAGGTATGGGTTATTGCTCCTGGTAAACAGGCTGCTGGCACATGTAATCGCTTGCAAACCCAGCGGAGGTGGCTGTAGTTCTCTTGCAACGTGTTAATAAGAGCGTTTGATGGGACACAAAGACGCCCTGCCACCAACATCGCCGCTGTTGTTCCAAGGGTAAGCTGACTGTATTTCGTGGAGACAAAAACAGGACATCGGGATGGCAAAAACGGGACAGGGTTATGTGATATTCCGTATTCGTGAAAAAGTCAGACGATAATAAAAAGTTTTATTACACGAGTATATTGAGCTAACAACGTTTAGTCTTCAGGGTCAGAGCTCATACAAAAATTTAGGGGAAAGAAAACTGTATTTCATTGCAATCGTACCAGGAGTGGAGTCTCCTTACTTGGAGGTCTTTAAACAGAGGCTGGATGGACATCTGTCAGGGATGCTTTGATTGAGAGTTCCTGCATGGCAGAATGGGGTAGGACTAGATGGCCCTTGTGGTCTCTTCCAACTTTAGGATTCTATGATCATATGAATATTTCTCCAATTTAGGACTGTCGCAGCCATTATGTTTGCTTCCATCATGTCCACCTGTGTAACCCTGCCTTTGCACTTTCTACCTTGACTTCCTTCAGGAGTCATTCTAAGGAGATTATCAGATGGGGAAAAGGACATCCTTGTCCCGTCCTTATGGCGTGATCACAAAAAGATTTTCATACAACGTCATGCTTATTCTGTCAGTGTCCCATCATTGAACTGCAATTGGCCATGATCGTGCGAAAGACTTTCATACAGTGTCACGCTCATCCTGTTATTATCCCACCATTGAAGTGGAATTGTCCTTTTGTACAGTATTAACGGGAGTTTGCATTAATACAATTCCACTTCAATGATAGGATGAAATGCTTTTGCACCATCGCAATAAGGATGGGAGAATGATCTTGTCCCCATTTGATAATCTCCTAAATCTTTTCTATTTTCTCTTAGTAGCATGGTATCATCTCCATAGCATAATAATAACAATTATTATTATTATTATTATTATTATTATTATTATTATTATTGCCAACCTTGCCCCATGGATATTAACAGTATCTTAAACTGTTGATGCGCTTCCAGTTTCCATGCCTCTTTCCTCAGAGTCTAATCCTGCTTTCTAGTTTATATGCTCAGCACATAAATTAAACAGACAAGGCGATAAAATTCAGCTTTGCCTGAAGCCCTTACCAATTGCAAACCGTTCTGTTTCTCCATATTCTGCCCTTCAGCCGCCTCTTGTCCTGAGTACAGTTTATGCATCGGGATAATTAAATGTCGTGGCCCATCCATTTCTTTTAGAGTGATCCAATACCAGAATGTTTATGCTAAACCAGCCTTATGAAGGTATATATGACTTTGCCACTGTTGAGTAATATACACACATATATATATACCTAAGGCCACTTCTTTCTCTGCTTACTCCTGCAGAGAGTAGTAGAGTCTCCTTTTTTGGATTCAACTGACAAGATGTTTTATTGATCACATAGGGATTGCGTATCCAATAACATCCGAACGACATATGTGTTGGCTATATGGCCAACATGGCTACCCCTAGATGTTTATTGGGGTTGCATGTAAAGGTGATGAATTTATTTAAACATATTTTGGTTTTTGTATTTTATTATCCTTTAGTTTATTATAAGACAACAATTTATTACTATTAATTGAAATTAATATATATTGAATATAAATAAATAATAATAAATAAAAGCTTTATTTTTATACCGCCCTTCTATCAATCAGGGCGGTGTACAGCATAACACGACATACAATGCAATAAAAATACATTAAAATACCTTCTAGCCAGTTCACCATTGCCATCGGGGGGGGGGGGGGGGCTAACTAGGACTTATTTCGGGGAATGCTTGCTTGAACAGGAAGGTTTTTAAATCCTTCCTGATCTGTGCCAGGGAGGTGGCCGAGCGGAGCTCTATGGGCAGCGTATTCCAGAGGGTCGGTGCCGAGATGGTGAATGTCCTCCTTGCAGTGGAGGATAATCTTGCCCCTGGGACCCTCAATAGTTGCTGCCCAGATGTTCTGAGTGTGCAGGGCGGATTGTATGGGGAGAGGCGGTCCTTGAGGTATCCTGGGCCCAAGCCATGTAGGGCTTTATACTCATGTATAAGTCTAGAAATCTAGGTTAAAATATTGACCTAAAAACCTGAATCGACTTATCCATGGCTCAATGTAAGTACTGTATTTTAACACACACACATACATATATATATGGTGAAAGGCAAGGTTTAGTCTGCTCTGGAAGCATTGACCCCCTTCTACTCTCTTATCCATTCAACCTTTAATATGAGCACAACAAATAGTTATGGAATTTTGTAAGTTCTCTGGCATTGTTTTCCTTTGCTTCATCCTTTACATCCTTCATTACATGCCCCTAAGTTTTATCCTCAACTTATCCACGGTTCTCATCAAAATACATAATTTTGGCTCCAAAGCCTGCCCTCGACAAAATAAGGTAACATACCGTATATACTCGACTATAAATCGTTCTCATATATTACGGTATGTTACCTTATTTTGTCTAATTTATCTTATCCCATTCTATTTTATACATTATCTGCTTAACATGCATACGAGGCATGTTATGCGAACATGGTAAAATGTGAGAAAATACAATGCGTATTTTATGTATTTTATTTTGTCACATTTTACCATGTTTGCTGTTAGCTGTTTGATATGGTCAATTGACTAATCAATAAACTTTTAACTAACTAAATCCTTCTTTGGAGGTTTGTAAGCTGAGGCTGGATGGCCATCTGTCGGGGGTACTTTGATTGTGAGTTCCTGCAGGGCAGAATGAGGTTGGATTGGTTGGACCCCTGTTATATGCTGGAGTTTGGTTCCAAGAACCCCCATGGATAACAAAATCCATGGATGCTCAAGTTCCATTAAATATAACGACATAGCAAAATGGTGTTCCTTATAGAATCATAGAGTTGGAAGAGACCGCAAGGGCCATCCAGTCCAACCCCCTGCCATGCAGGAAATTTAAATCAAAGTATCCCCGACAGATGGCCATCCAGCCTTTGTTTGAAGACCTCCAAGGAGATTCCACCACTCTCCAAGGAAACATATTCCATTGTCCAACAGTTCTTACTGTCGGGAAGTTCCTCCTAATGTTGAGGTGAAATCTCTTTTCCTGTAGCTTACATCCATTGCTCTGGATCCTGTTCTCTGGAGCAGCAGAAAACAAGCTTGCTCCCTCCTCAATATGACAGCCCTTCAAATATTTAAACAGGGCTTTCATATCACCTCTTAACCTTCTCTTCTCCAGGCTAAACATCCCCAGCTCCCTGAGTCGTTCCTCATAGGTCATGGTTTCCAGACCCTTCACTATTTTAGTCACCCTCCTTTGGACACGCTCCAGTTTCTCCACATCCTTTTTAAATTGTGGTGCCCAGAACTGGTCACAAGGTTTGATATTTGAAATTTATACATTTTTTGAACATTTTCAAACTGGATGCTTGAATCCGTGTATAAAAAAATCAGTGTATAAAAAGGTCCGACCGTATATGATTCTATGAGACTTGCTGTACCTCATTCATGCCTTCTCTTTTGCTGAGCTCCAGCATTTTAAAGGGGTGTGCGCAAAGCCAATTTCTGCCCAATCTTTTTAGCCAAAAGGTAGGCATTTGGGAAGCAATGGTATCACCCCCTCCTTAGGGATGCAGGCCATATGCGGGCCATATTCCCTGCACCCTCCTAGTGACTCCCCAATTCCATGCCCATCATTGTGTAACCATGCACAGAGCAGTGTGGCTTGGCTATTATATTCCATCAGTGCAGTTGGACAAGTAGAAAGCTCATCCTAAAATAATTCAGCTAGTCTTAAAGATGCCGCGACACTTCATTTCTTTTCCTCCTTTTCACTTTACACCAGTCTGCCACAAGTATTCCCTTTCAGTTGAGTGCTTTCCCCCACCATTTTCCACTCTCATCACCACCTCCAACCAGTTTCTCTTGTCTTCTTTCTCCGGCTAGTTAACGTTTAACCCTTTTTGAGACATTAAAGCCAGTTGGCTAATTAAGTTTCATCAAACCCCACAAACCTTTGCTTTGCTCTTGCGCTTGCATTTTCCTTTTTATGTACAGGGAGAGGGGGGGAAAGAATTGCAGTGCTCTCGCTCCATAAATATTTCAACGTATTTGCTTGCACTGAGTGAGGCCACATCTGCTGTCTGGGTGTTAATAAGTAACAGCTTTAAAGCGACAATTTTCCTTTGCTCTGCTAATAGCCAGCCTGATCGCACCTGCCCAAACCCTCTTATCTTTCAAAAGGTGGGCAACTGAGGTTCCAAGTATCTATGTTGCTCTTTTCTCCCCTAACCGTCTTCATTTACAGTCTTTGTACATCTTGCTGGACCATTTCATTATTATGTATCCCTTCCTTTACCAATATTTGGCCAGGTTTATTGTAGCTACCTGAGCAAGAACAGGGATAGAGAAAGAAGCCTCCTATACAGAGCTTGGAAAGATACCATTAAAATGTAATTTGTCCTTGGAGCAACATGTGGTCCACAACTTGCATGATTTCCAGCCCTGGTTTGAATGAATTGCTCATTCCAGACCAATACTGGGGCGACATACATCATGGAACGAAGCCAAAGGAGGACAGCGATTTGCATAAAAATTGCACATGCTAATTTGTATGCCAATAAGCAAATTTGGAAATAATTGATGCTATTCAAATAGAAGTGCAATACATCTTACGCAGTTGTGGAGAAGATAATGACTGGGTGCGTTGCTCTATTTGCTATCCCCATGTTATCACTGAGAAACCTGAAAGGCCCTGCTGTCTCTTCTTAGGGTTTTGCCCTCTTTAAACAAGATCTAGGCTGCTGCCACACTGCAGAATTAATGCAGTTTGACACCACTGTAGCTGCCATGGCTCCAACCTATGGAATTCTGAGATTTGCCATTTGTTGTGGCACCCGAGCTCTCTCACAGAGAAGGCTCACAAAACTACAAATCCCCAAATTCCATGGCATTGAGCCACGGCAGTTAAATCAGTGTCAAACTGCATTAATTCTGCAGTGTAGATGCAATCACAGACTAGAGCAGTGCCCTTCAGGTGTCTTGAGTTCATCCCCCATAGACACTCATACAGTGCAGTTAATGATGAAGAGTTCCGGAAGTTGAAGTCTTTTCTGAAACATCTGAAGGCCCAATGACTGTGAAGCATTGGTCCAGAAGAGCATCTTCTGATACATGTTCAGTTAGAATACTGCCCAGGGTGCCATCAAGATTAGATTCCTAATGCTTAGGTGGAATCTCTTTTCCTATAGCTTGCACCCATTGTTCCTAGTCCTATTCTCTTTTGACTATAAGTCACAGAGCATGTCTTGTTGTTGTTTGCTGCCTTGGAGTCAGCCTCAACTCATGGCGAATCTGTGAATGAGATGCCTCCAAGCACCTCTATCCTCTACCTCTCTGCTCAGGTCCTCCAGGCCCATGCTCTCCCTGATTGAATCTATCCATCTGGCATGTGTTCTGTCTACATGGGCCAAATAAACCAGTTTCCCCCGTCTTCACCGTGACCCGTCTACACAACACAGGGTCAAATCCTTGACTTGAGTGCAGACAATTTTCACAATGCAAAGCCAGTTATGCACTGATTCTTCCCTATCCCTGTCTATAATAGTTTTCTAAAACTCACCTTTCACTCTGGATTTTGCAGGTAAATCCAGAGCATCCCGTAGTGACGCAGGAGCTGTTTACACATGCGTCCCACTATCCTGGTCTATGACCGTAATAAACTATGGATGGATTGGACATGCATCCAAATGTGCTTCCACCACCGTTGGTACAAGTCTCTCCCTCTGAGGTTACAACAAGGTGCCCAGCCATGTGAGTGATGCTGGGTGACTTGTTTCTGACCTCAGAGGGAACAACTTGGCACCAGGTGGCACAGCAGGATCCATATGTAGAAAGCTGCCTGGCATCGCTCCAGAGTGCAGAGATCTGGGGCAGACCCATGGCCAGCATACTTCAGGAGTATTCTGGCTAGTGTAGATGAGACTTGAAAATCTCCTAGGAAGAGAGCATGTTGGGGTTGTAATTAAAAAAGTAAGGAGCCAGTGTGGCGTAATGGTTTGAGCGTTGTACTAGGACTCTGGAGGCCAGGGTTCGAATCCCGTCTCGGTCATGAAAGCCACAGGGAGAGATTGGGCAAGTCACATTCTCTGAGGCTTAGAATGGCAGCCTCAGAAAAGATGGCAATGGTAGACCCCCTCTGAACAGAAACATGTCAAGAAGACCCCATGATACGTTCACCTTCGGGTCGGCATAAGTCAGAAACGACTTGAAGGAACACAAAAGTGACTTTTCCAGCTTCAGCTGAATCCAGGTCTTCCTTAGAGAAACATGCCCCTTGCCAACTTGTTCTCTCCAGAGACTCAAGTCAGCCCTTTCAGTCTCTCCTTCCCATTAATTAAACAAAGGCAGACTTACAACTGACAGCCTGCTGTAACTATCTGACTGGTTACTCAAGGTGTAAAATCTGCTGTTACGGTTTGACAGTTTAATGATCATATTTCTGCTGTCTGCAGCTTTATGCTCAGCCAGTTCCAGGCAAAAGAAGTTCATTCCGTTAAGGAGATAATAGACATTATAATGGAGCAAGAGCCAGCATGGTGTAGTGGTTCAAACAACTTTGTAAGACAGTGTTTGAATCCCCGCTCAGCCATGGGAACAGACTGGTTGACGTTGGGCAAGTCACACTCTCTCAGCCTCAGAGGAAGGCAAAGGTAAACCCACTCTGAATGAATCTTGCCAGGAAAACCATAGGGTTACCCTAAGTCAGAAGTGACTTGAAGGCACACAACAGCAATGGAGGCACTGTTGACTGCTCCCCCAACACATATATATGTACACAGTATACATATATCCAGCTGTCTTCTATGCCAACATTATCTGAAGATGCCAGCCACAGATTCTGGCGAAACATCAGGAATAAACTCTTCTAGAACATGTCCACATAGCCCGACCCTCCCCCCCCAAAAAAAGACTGTGTTTGTCGACTTTGCCTTTGTATTAATGTCGTGTTATTTCTCATTGGCACAAACACATGGGTGTTTTGCGGATTTTAAAATCCCGTTTCTGTACATGATTTAACCAATCTGCCTCCATGTTATAAAGTCCTATGTTTCTAGAGCTGTGTAATTCATGGGCTGACCTTAGGCCAATTGCTTAGACAGCCCCAAGAGCTAGGCTCTCCAGATATATTTGGCCAGCAACTCCCATCAACCCCAGTGAGCACGGCCAGTTATGGGAATAGTGCTCCAAAATTCTCTGGAGGACCACAGTTGCCCACCCCTGCAATATACCCCAACTGTCCTGATTTGGTAGAGATGGCCTCAATGAACCCTGTGTCATCTTTTCCAGCTGCTTTTAATACCTCTCAGTTTCTCTCTCCTCCTTCAACCTTGGCTTGCTTTTTGTACACAGCTTGGCAGTGCATAAGGAAAGGAGGGGGTATAGTCTTGCCCTTCCCAGTAGGTTCAGGCAAAAGCCAACTGCTGCAGCCCTCTCCTACCTTGTCTGTTCTTCCACATTAATAATTTTTGCCATCTTGACTGCATTCTGGAGTCACTGGGCCACATCTGTCCAAGCTTCCATCTGTGAAATGTTGGAGGGCATGAGCCCTTGATGATCCTGACCTCTCCTCCAGTGTCCTCTTTGCGTACAATGCTGTGTTTTTTTCGTTATTCTAGCTGGAAGTGGGGCCAGATGATCCGTGCTGAGGACCTTTCTGAGCTCTTTGGTGATGTAGTCCATCCCTATTCAGCAACTGTGGAAGATCGATGGGACACACACTCTCCCTCGGAGAATGAAGGCACTGAGCCGTAATCTGCAACCATCAACCAAGGAGCGAAGGGAAGGAAGAGTGAGCTGTCCATCATGGGACAATTCAGAGACACAGTAGATCACAGCAATGAAGGCTTAAAGGTGACCTTGCTGGTGGAGAGATGGAGGGGGAGGACTACTGGTGCATTCCTTTCTTTCTGATACTGTCCTTGGTAGTTAAAGGGCACATTCTTCAGACCATATCTGGATCATTTCTCTCTTAGCAACAGGCGGTGGACATTGTGCCATCCATGGGTTGCATGTGACCCACCAAGGGTATCAGGGTGCCCTCTGAGCGACCACAAAAAAGCCACCAGAAGTTGCTGTGTGTGTGTGGGGCGGGGGAATCCCTCCACAAGAAGGGTTGCCATATTCTGCATCCTCACATCCGAGCACCTATTCACATACTGTGCAAACTGTTGCAATTGTGCCAAACACAAGGAGAGTCAAAAAGATGGTGCAAAACTGCATACGAACAGCTTTCCTTTTGCATTATCCTTTTGGAATCACCTTGTACACCTTTGCCTTCTACATATGCAAACATGGCTTTCAACCTTCATACCCTTTTGTTTTGAGGCGACAAGTCTGATTTGTTTTGAGGTTACAGGCAATGTGAGAGAACCAGTACACTTTACCTGCATCCGCACTGCAGAAATAATCCAGTTTGACACCACTTTAACTGCCATGGCTCAATGGTATGGAATTCTGAGGACTGTAGCTTTGGGAGACATTTAGCCTTGCCCTAGCAGAGTGCTCTGGTGCCACAACAAACTACAAATCCCAGTATTCCATAGCATTGAGCTATGGCCATTAAAGTGCTATCAAAGAACCCATTTTCTAAATTGGCTTAATCTATAACACTGGATTATTGCTGCAGCTTTAAAGTACTATATTTAGGATAGAGACAGACACATCATCTCCTGACCCTTTTTTTGGGCCATTTGGGGGAGTGTTTGTTTTGGGATGGGGAGCACCTTGAGAGAGATGTAATAGCCCTGCAAAGAGGTTTTTGTTAATTTAAATATGAACCCAAAATTACTTTTTTTCGACTGAATGGAGAGGGGCAGTAGTTGTGGCAGGGCTTGGAGGGTCACTGAAGATCCCAAGGGCTGGATGGCCATCTGTCGGGGATGCTTTGATTTTGATTTCCTGCATGGCAGGGGGCTGGATTGGATGGCCCTTGCGGTCTCTTCCAACTCTATGATTCTCTATGATCCCCAGCCCTGCCTTAAAAACTAATATCTATTATGGCACACGTTTCAGGAGCCCACTTTATTAAATGCATGAATTAGCCCATTATATGGGAGATGGGTGATGGGGTCAGAGAGAAATGATGTTTAAGAAATATGGACAATGATAACCAAAATAAAGCTTAGATGTATTACAGTGGGCCCTTAGTATCTGCTGGGGCTTGGTTCCAGGACCCCCTATGAATACCAAAATCCATAGATGCTCAAGTTCCTTTATGCACAATGGGATAGTAGAATGGTGCCTCTTATATAAAGTTTGTGGGGTTTTTTTGTTTTTTGTTTTTTGGAAATTGTGCATTTTTTGAATCTTTTCAAGCTGTGGATGCTTGAATCCATGGATAAAAACTCCATGGTCTGACTGTACAATATTTATAGCAACCACTCACTAAGTGGAGCTGTTAAAGACACTGGCATTGACAATAAACAGTTCTAGTGCGATGAAAACTCCTGAACCGGATTCCAGCCACAGCTGATAGAATCCAATTTCTTAACAAGTCATAATTCAGCCCTGGATTTCCCCTGTGAATGCGGCTCTTGAAGGGCAAATATCCCAAAGAGTGCGTTCTGTGTTGCTAAGGCACTTTTAAGAAAAGTGACACTTCCGTATAAAGGTGAATTATTTGGTTACTGAAATGATTGTTTAAATTGTCCAAAGGAAGAGGGGGTACAGTGCAGGAACTCAAGAATACAATGCAGGAATGCAGGAACCCAAAGCTAAAATGAGAGCAAAGGACAGAATTTAAAACAGTTGCCTAGGCTGCTTAAGAAACAGATCAACTGGTTGGTTTTTATTTATATTCTTCTTCACAGAGAGCCCTGGGCACTAACAACTTACATAAAAACAATATAAGACACAAATACTACTCAGTTCATAGTTCTATGGGTGCATCTACACTGCGGAATTAATGCCGTTTGACACCATTTTAACTGCCATGGCTCCATCCTACAGAATGCTAGGGTTTGTAGTTTTGCAAAGCACTGGCACTCTGGCAGTGAAGGCAAAAGACCTTGTAAAACTAGAAATCCAAGGATTCCATAGGATGGAGCTACAGCCGATGTGATGGCAGTCCCATTTGAAAGGTACCAAAGAGACCCTGAGTCTTGCTCAGCCGCTCTAACATGAAACAGCACATAATGGCAATATTGTCTTTTGGCTACTAAACAAGGGTTCCCTCCTCCCAGACCTAACTGATACAAAAGCAAGACTGTCTGCTGAAAAAAGCAGCCCTCTGAGATGAGATCTAAAAAGCCTTACATATATAACAAGGCAGCCTTTCCCAACTATTGTGCTCTCCAGCTGTGTGAGAGTATAATGCCCATCATGTCTTGGCCAACATGGGTCTTGGTTGAGGATGATGGAATGTGCAGCTCAGTACATTGGGGTGGGTGGTACTCAGTCAGGAAAGAATGTGATAAATTATAGCCACATAAAGAAAACTATGGCCTGTTCCAGACTGCCAAAATAAAGCTGCTTGGGGTCTCTTTGGAGGTATGCTATTTAAATGATGCATGGGTCCTAAGAGTCCGGAGGTCGCGCCAAAGCCACACTCCATTCCTAAGCACTTGAGTGCAGCTTTGGTGCAGCTTCCGGATTCTTAGGGTGCATGCATCATTTAAACAGCATACCTCCAAAGAGACCCGAAGCAGCTTTATTTGGGCAGTCTGTAACAGGCCTATGTTTAGGTGACCAGCTCATATGCTGCCAATAGAGTGGGGTTTGGTTCCAGGATCCATGGATGCTCAAGTCCCATTAAATACACTGGCACAGTCAAATAGTGTTCCATATATAAAATGGCAAAATCAAATGTTACTTCTTGCATTTTTGCATAGTATTTTTTAATTTTTTCAAGTTGTGGATGGTTGATTCTGTGGATAAAGAATATCTCCCTTTCCTAGCGTTATGGCCTTTTCCAGTGGATCATGCCTTTACATAATGTGGCCAATGTACGACAGCCTGAATTTGATCATCACGGTTTCAAAGGAAAGGTCGAGCTTGATCTATTCAAGGACCCATTTATTCCTCTTTTTGGCTGTCCACAGTGTCCTAAGTACTCTTCACCAGCACCACATCTCAAGGAATGGCTTTTCTTCCTATCCACTTTCTTCACTTTCCAGCTCTCACATCCATACATGGTGACAAGGAATACCATGGCTTGGACGCTTCTTTTAGTGCTCAGATATATAGCTTTACTCTTTAGGATCTTGTTTAGTTCTTTCATAACTAACTTTCCCATTCCCAATCTTCTTATTTTCTGACCGCAGTCACCATTCTGATCAATGTCTGATCTCAAACCACTTGTTGTCAATTGCCCTTGAGTCACTCTTGATCCATAGCAACCCTATGGATGAGACATCTCCAAGACCTTCTGTCCTCCACTGCTCTGCTTAATTCCTGCAAATCCATACCTGTGACCTCTTTTATAGAGTCCATCTATCATGTGGCCTTCCTTTCTTTCTATTTCCCTCCAACTTCCCTAGCATTATTGTCTTTTCTAGTGATTCATGTCTTCGCATGATGTGGCCAAACTATGATAATCTTAATTTAGTCATCTTGGCTTCCAGGGAGATTTCTGGCTTGATCCTTTTGGCCATCCATGGGATCCTCATCACTCTTCTCCAGTGCCACATCTCCACTGAATTGATTTTCTTCCTATCTTTTTTCTTAACTGTCCAGCTCTGACATCCATGCATTGTAATCGGGAATACGATGGCTTGTATGATTCTAACTTTTGTGCTAAGTTGTATATCTTCGCATTTGAGAATCTTTTCTAGTAGTTTCATAGCTGCTCTCCCCATTCTTAATCCTCTTTTGGTTTCCTGGCTGCAGTCCCTGTTCCTATCAATGTTTGATCCCATGCTTATTATTATGTTTATTATGTTTATTTATATCCCGCCATTCTCCCAGTACAGGGACTCAAATACATCCACCTAAATCCAAAGGGCTACAACAGTTAGGGTAGCCCACGGAGTCAACTGGTTGCATGGTCAATTGACACATATATAAATCCCCTGGATTTAGTGGGTCGGCCTTATTATCGGCTAGCAATTTGGATATCGGCTATGACCTCCCCCTCTTCGAAAGTCTGAAAATGGAGCCGTAACTAACTCTGCAGGGCACCGAAGAGGTTAAAAGAGCTCATCTGCAGAATGTTTTAATTGCCACCCAGAGAATCGGGTGGGGAAGGTTGATTTCATTATTTTGCCGGGGAATGCAGCATGTCCTGCTTTTGATGTACGGCGCACTGTGCCGATTGGGAAGTCGGTCTGCTTTCAAGGTTTGTGGCTTCCAATTAATCATATCTGACCTTGGGAGATGGCAGCTTTGTTCCCAGAGGCTGGGAAGGGCTACCACTGGCTCTCCGGCCCTTGCCCTATTTGTCTATGGCTTGCGCCTGTGCACCGCACAGTCCTAATCATTTGCTGTAAAACAGATCACAGACATGTCATTGAGAAGCAAAGACAACATTCATCTGAGAAGAATTACAAGCTTTTAAGGAAAGAGATCTTCTTTTTTGGTTTGGTGTGATTATTATTTTTTAGTGCTGCAGACATTATAAATCAGAGGGCATGCAAGGGAGTTGCATTTGCCCCATAAAAAACTTTGGAGGGGCACACTCCCTGGCATCATAATAATAATAATAATGATAATAATAATTGCCCCCAATGCTTCCGAAAGACCATCTAGTGGATGTGGGGGGCATTTTTTGTCATGTTTTAGCCCCATCACCACCATCACCACTTTAGGCCTTGTTGTTGTTGCTGTGTATCTTAAAGTTGTTTCCAACCTGTGGCAATCCTATCATAGGATTTTCTTGCAGAACAGTGGGCCTTTGTTATCCACTGGGGTTAGGTTCAAGGACCCCCCATGGATACTCAAATCTGTGGATGCTCAAGTCCCATTAAATACAATGGGATAGTTAACTGATGTCTCTGATATAAAATGGCAAAATCAAGGTTTGCTTTGATTGAGAGTTCCTGCATGGCAGAATGGGGTTGGGATGGATGGCTCTTGGGGTCTCTTTCAACTCTATGATTCTATGACTTCACTGGGAGAAAGCACCACTGTATTTAAAAATATTCAATCGCATTGTTAGGTGCGTAATCAGTTCATGTCTTGATTAATCTGCATAGATTTGCATTGGAAATCAAATCAAAATACAACGAGTCCCTTGGTATCTGTTGGAGTTTGGTTCCAGCACCACCCATGGATACCCAAATCCATGGATGCTCAAGTCCCCTTAAATACTATGGCATAGTCAACTGGCGTCTCTGATATAAAATGACCAATTCAAGGTTTTCTTACTAGAATGTATATTTTGGGGGGAATATTTTCAAGCCGCAGATGATTGAATCCATGGATAAAAAAATCCATGGATATGGAATGCCAATTGTATTTCAGGATGCCCTTAAAAATAAGACATGGAAGCTATTAGAAGTAATCTCTGCTTTATTTCCTATTCTTAAAATGGCCTCTCCTGGCCCTAAAATGGCCAGAGGGGGAGCCATGACAAAAATACTTCACACAGGTCTGATGGGGGATACTGTAAAAATGGGGGACTTCCCTTGCCAACCTAAATGCCCATTTTTAAGCTCAAAAGTGCAATGGATGCTTGGGGAGCATACAAGGAGGAGGACTTTATGGACATATGTGGCCCACAGGCTGCACACTGGCAGGGAATTGCTTTGCCATTCATGATGGCCTACAGATTGCCATTCATAATGGTCAAGGGAGCATGCCACCTGGCATCCTCCAGATGTGTTGGACTCATCTGGCATGGTTCATTATGGAGGTTGCAGTCCAGAACATCTGGTTGCTGACCCTGACAGTAGACACATTAAACAGGTGCGCAACCTTGCAATTGTGATTTAGGTTGGCACAGCCTGGGTGGTTGAACCTGCAATGCCTGTGTGGCTTGTAACCAAAAAATAATTTAAGGTGGAAAAATATTTAAGACTTAATAAATGCCAGGGGATACCTTCAGTAAAGAGCCATGCGGTTTGTTAAAGGATATAACGCGTCCCTGCGAAAGATCATTCGAAAACCAGAAGATGCCAAAAGTGACTGCGTGGAATGGTATGTTTTTAGCATAATAATCAGGTTTAAGCTGCGATGCAACTGGGAAAGAGGGAAATTGCAACCAGGATGCAGTTTTAATTCCCCCTCACGTTTGCCCATTATCTAAGGGGAAAAGTAGGTTAAGGCATTTCAAACTGGAGGGCAATTTTTGAAAGGACTACAAAGGCAACTAACTCCTGCCCTTTCGTCAGAAAGAACTGCAGCCAGAAGCAAGGAACAAAAATTGCACTATTCTCATGCTACTTGCCAGAGCCAGAGGCACGGGGATTATTTATGATTTCTCTCCTCTTTCTCCATCATTCAAGGAAATCTTCCAGGTTACCACACAGCCTGCTTTGCCAGGCCATTAAGCAACACAATGGAGGGCTGAGAAAGTCAGAGAGGAAAAGGGTGGCTGGCTGGGAGGAATGAAGGACAGTCATCATGTCCTTCGAAAGCAAAGGGCACGAAGGTGGCACAAATGCGCATGGCAAGTAGACAGATTTGCACCCCAAACATCAATCCTGTCTGGCCTGGGGAGGACTGGTGCTTTGTGGAAACCATGGAGGATAAGGTCTTTACCTTAGATTTCAGGGCCTGGACCCTCTTCTCTAGGTTTCAATGCAAAGAGGAGGAATCTCAGGGCAAGAATACTGCCTTGAGTTGGCCCTCCATAACCACGGATTTTTTTATCCACAGATCCAAGCATCCATGGATTGAAAATATCCCCCCAAAATATAAATTCCAAAAAGCAAACCTTGATTTTACCATTTTATATAAGGAACACCATTTTACTATGCCATTGTATTTAATGGGACTTGAGCATCCACAGATTTTGGTATCCTTGGGGGTCTTGGAACCAAACCCCAGCAGATACCAAGGGCTCATTTTATTACTTTTAAAACTTAATTCTGTGAATGTAATATAAGTTTGATGGGTTTTCCCTGTCGATGAAAAAGGACACCTTGGCATACGCAGCATCTATGGCTCAGAGGCAATGTTGTGCAATAAATATCACCAAAGGTGCTGCAACAAAGGTGCTGTATATGTGCACCTCATTTATTAGATCTGATCTTTTTTATGTGAATGACTCTCTGTGCAGTTGTGATTAATGCTTCATGTATCATGTTCAATGACATCAGGGGCTGCCATTGGTAACATTACTAGATCCTGATACCTGGCATCAGAAGGCATAGTCCCAAAGTTTCAGCTCTGGAATAATTCTGACCTATCAGTTCAATGAGAGGAGTAAAGAGGGACAGCTATGGCTCAATAGTAGAACACTTGGTTCAAGTAGTCCCAGGTTTTGTTCCTGAAATTCTCAAAACATGAATGATAAAGATTTATTTTGGATCTCTAGATTGCTTTTGAAATCAGCATATACATTGTTGAACTACAGGGACCTTCGGTCAAATTCAACATAATGCAGCTTCTAATGTTCACCTTTATATCAACATTTCATTTGAAACCATCAGGTCTGAAATCTTATCTTAAAGTTCAGTGGTGCTTTGCATGTGGAAAGTCCATGATTTTATCCCTGCTGTCTTGCAATTGGACTGGGGAAAACCCCATCGGAAACTCTGGAGAAAGAGTTATAGCACCTTTGGTGATATTTAACGCATGACATTTCCCCCAACCCATAGCTGCTGCGTATGCGAGGGGAAATCCATCAATAGCTCCCGATCGCTCACCTTTTTTTTAATCTTTAAAAAACTTATATTGCATTCACAAAATTAAGTTTTAAAAGTAATAAAATAAAATAAACCAAAAGTCACACTGGATAGGAAACATCAGCAGTGAAACTAGTTCCCTTTCCCAAAACAACTTGTTTCATTACTGATTGCCTACTTCACCAGGTGCTTTAACACATGAACCCCATGCTTTAAGCATGCTATTTAACAAAAATGCGCATATATATATATATATATATATATATATATATATATATATAATTTGGGAGCCCTTGGAATGGGAGCTATTGGCAGATTTTCCCTGTCAATGAAAAGGGATACTTTAACCAAACTTGGCATACACAACAGCTATAGGTCGGAGGCGATATTGTGTGATAAATGTCACCAAACATGCTACAACTGTAAGCGTGGTTTAAAAGACACATGTAATAATGCCCTAAGTTCCTATTGCTGTCACCATTAACAGGATCTCAATAAATACTCATAAATGTTACTCATTATTTTAAGAGTAACGTGTTATGGCTTACTTTCTTATTCTTTTTGGAAAGTTTCTTGAAAATACAAAAATGACCCACCGAAAATCCTCCCAAGCAGTGTAAGGCTGCAGAAATAATGCAATTGACACCATTTTAACTGCCATGGCTCAGTGCTATGGAATTCTGGGAATTGTAGCTTTGTGACACCTTTAGCCTTCTCTGTCAGAGACCTCTCGTACCACAGCAAAGTACAAATACACCCAAAGTACAACTATTATATTGAATTAACAGGATTCTATAGCACGTTTAAAGCCCTCCATGGGCTGCCCCTCCTTACTTATCAGACCTTCTTTCTCCTCACCTTCCCACTAGGGCCCTCCGTTCTGGTAGTCAAGGTCTGCTGTCTCAGCCCAGGATTTCCTCTGCCCCATCCCGGATTCGCCCCTTTTCACTCGCTGCCCCTCACTCCTGGAACCTTCTTCCCCCACAAGCAAGAGCCATCTCTTCTTTAACCAGCTTCAAAACGGAGCTGAAGACCATCCTGTTCAGAGAAGCGTTCCCAGGCATTGCATAATTGTCACTTGCTATTTGATGTTCTTTTGTTGTCTGTTTTATTGAATCATTTCCTGTATTGCCATGTATTTTATATGTATTATCCTACTAGAGAGGCCCCTGCCCCACCATCTTTCCCTTCTCCTTTTGTGTCCTGTCTTTTTTAGATTGTAAGCCTGAGGGCAGGGAACCGTCCAATTAAAAATATTGTATGTACAGCGCTGTGTAAATTTATAAAGCTTTATAAATAAAGGTTAATAATAATAATAACATAGAGCCTTGCCAGTTAAAGCAGTATCAAATTGGATTGTTTCGGCAGGGCAGATGCAACCTTATAGGAATAATAAATAGGCATTACTCAACATACTCCGAAAGTAATGACATCCCCAACTGTTTGGTGTATTTGAAAAACATCAGCATGATCTACCACTCTTTATGCCCACCAAATAATGTGTTACATGTCAATAATTTTGTTATTTCTAATGCCTTCCTTCTGTGCACTGGGAAAGACTATGCTACGGCTCATTGTTAACATTCAATGCCGCTGTGATAAACTCTTATTAGATCTTGCAAGACGGTGCCCAGGTATGGGATGGCACACCCAGATGTGAGACTTCCCTAAGCCTGGAGGACCAATCTTGGTTTTCTAATCTTCCTTACACATATAGAGTATTACCTGTGGGGGGCTTTACACGACGGTTAACCTCTGACCACTACATTAAGGCTTTAATATGACTGGAACTCATTTGTTTAGTGATGATAGACTAATAAATTGTTCCACTTCATTAACTCAGTAATAACTCTGGAATTGCTTCCAACCATCAAGTGGAAATTGCTCAAAATCCAGCTGTTTTTTCCCTCTCTCTCTCTTTGTCTCTTTTCTTTGAAGCCAGCGATTAAAAAGATGGCAAAGGAAGCAGCAAAAAAGAGTTTGCCACAGGTCTCTAAAATGAAGGATGTGACAATGGGCACAAGTAGTGGCATGTTGTTACATGTGCCTTCAAGTCATAGCAAATGTTTTCGTAAGGCAAACCTATCCTGGGGTTTTCTTGGCAAGGATTGTTCAGCGGAGGACTGCCTTTGCCTTCCCCTGAGGCTGAGAGAGTGTGACTTGCCCAAACTCAATGCACGCATCAAACCCTGGTCTCCAGAGTCATAATCCAACACTCAAACTAAGGGCTTTAAAACATCATAACAAAGCGAAAATTGACACCCAATCCAGTCAAAGGCAACCCACAACAGCTAATAACATTCAAGTGAAAATACTACAAGGAGATCAATAATTCATTTAAAGCACAATGCAAAGGAGTTAAGTGGAAAACATCAGGGTATTTCAGAGAGGCACTAGATGGGGAACCTCTGAACTTCCATGTGTCATTGGATTTCAACTCCCATCATCCTTGACCACGAGAATGTTGCAAGTTCCTCACTCCTGAACTAGGATTTAAAATGGAGTTACTACTAAAACCCCAACAGTCGAAAATCCCAGCAGAGGATCAAAAAGGAAAGAAAAAAAAAAGGCCAGGATCAAAAACGGAGCCAATAAAATCTGCAATGAAATCCACAAGAATCAGTTTGTTGAAAAGATTTTAGAGGCATAAGGAGGAGGGTGACTGATTTTAGGTTGCATCACTAGAAGTATAGTGTCTAAATCAAGGCAGTGGCATTAGTGCCACTGTATTCTGCTTTGGTCAGGCCCCACCTGGAATGCTGTGTCCAGTTCTGGGCACCACAATTCAAAAAGGATGTTGAGAAACTGGAGCATGTCCAAAGGAGTCTGACTGAAATGGTGAAGGGTCTGGAAACCATGCCCTATGAGGAAGGACTTAGGGAGCTGGGGATGTTTAGCCTGGAGAAGAGAAGGTTAAGAGGTGACATGATAGCCCTGTTTAAATACTTGAAGGGATGTCATACTGAGGGGGGGAGCAAGCTTGTTTTCTGCTGCTCCAGAGAGTAGGACCCGGAACAATGGATGCAAGCTACAGGAAAAGGGATTCTACCTAAATATTAGGAGGAACTTCCTGACACTAAGGGTTGTTCGACAGTGGAACAGACTCCTTCCTCAGAGTGCAGTGGAGTCTCCTTCCGTAAAGGTCTTTAAACAAAGGCTGGATGGCCAACTGTTGGGGATGCTTTGACTGAGAGTTGATTGAGAGATTGAGGGTTGGACTAGATGGCTCTTGTGGTCATAGAAGAGACCACAAAGGCCATCCCTTCCAGACCCCTGCCATGCAGGAAATCACAATCAAACTGATTCTATGATGCACAAAGTTCTTCAAAGGGGGAATCCCTGTTTTATGATGTGGCTTGTTTCAACTGGTCATCTAAAGACAAAGGTATGCTCCCTCCTACATAGAAGTACAGTCAGCCCTCCATGCCCACTGATTTTTTTTATCCACAGATTCAAGCACCCACACCTAGAAAATATTTTTAAAATATATAAATTCCTATAAACAAATCTTGATTTTGCCATTTTATATAAGCGATGCCTTTCTACTTTGACGTTGAATTCAATATGACTTGAGCATCCACAGATTTGGGGTTTCCATGGCAGATTCCTGGAACCAAACTCCAGCAGATACCAAGGAATGCACTGTATTTTGATTTCCAACGCAAATTTATGCAGACTAATCAAGACATGAACTGATTGTACAACTAACAATGCAATTGCATGCGTATAAAGAAATACAATGGTGCTTTCTTCCTAGTGAAGTCATAGAATCCTAGAGTTGGAAGAGACCCCAAAAAGGGCCCTGATCCAGTCCAACCCCATTCTGCTATGCAGGGACTCTCAATCAAAGCATCCCTGACAGATGACCATCCAGCCTCTGTTTAAAGATCTCCAAAGAAGGCGGCTCCACCAATCTCCAAGATAATGTATTTCACTGTCGAACACATCTTACTGTCAGGATGTTCCTTCTAATGTTGAGGTGGAATCTCTTTTTCTGTAGTTTGAATCCATTGCTCCAGGTCCTATTCTCTGGAGCAGCAGAAAACAGGCTTGCTCCCTCCTCAATATGACATCCCTTCAAGTATTTAAACAGGGCTATCATATCACCTCTTAACCTTCTCTTCTCCAGGCTAAACGTACCCAGTGTGCAAGTGTGTAAAGGATTGAACGTGAAATTGAAAGAGAAGAAAAATCAGAAGGCTAGAAGGATGCAAAGGCTAGCCATAGTGGCCAGGGTCAGTCCCAATCCAGAAGGTTCGATGCTGGGAATCTTCTCCTTGCAATTCATTGATTCCCCACACAAGGCAGCAATTTCCAGTTGCTGAACTTTTCACTGCAGCAGTTATGTGCTTCGCTGCACAAGACGGTTCCTCATTTCCTGGCATGTTATTGGTACTCTGCATAATACACAAAGCAAATACCCACAAACAAGGAAGCATGGAAAGAAACACAAACACAAATATGTTAGCAATGTATGCTTGTTAACATCTCTTCCTGTAAACAGATAAAAATAATATTGTAAATAATATATAATAAATTTGGAATTTTTTATTGGTATGGTTGCTAGATTGAAAACTGGAGATGACTTCTGTACCTTCATTGGCTGTGCAGAAAAGAGAATTTTAGTATGTGTTGCTTGTCATGCAACCAATAATAAGTAATACCTGTTGTATCAATAGCAGTGTAGGGGATCGAGGGAAATAATAGTACTGCTCCATTCTGCTTTGGTCAAACCTCTTTTGTGTCCAGTTCTGGGCACCACAATTTGAAAAGGATGTTGAGAAAAGCTGGACTGGGTGGCAACCAAAATGTTGAAGGGTCTGGAAACCATGAGGAGAGACTTAGGGAGCAGAGTATGTTTATCCTGGAGAAGAGAAGGTTAAGAGGTGATATGATAGCCATGCTTAAATATTGGAAGGGATGTCATATTGAGGATGGGGACAGCTTGTTTTCTGCTGCTCCAGAGAATAGGACATGGAGCAAAGGATTGTGAGTTCCTGCATGGAAGGATGGGGTTGGACTGGATGGTCCTTGGGATCTATTCCAATTCTATGCTTCTATGGGGTCATTCACACTATGAAATAAACCGGTGTGGATCGTTCACACTGTGCTCCGAATGCACCCAACATATGTGTGTGAAAAAGCGACTTTACCTGGTGTATTTTGCACCGAGTGCAAACGCAGTGCCGAATCGCTCCAAATTGCTTTGATCCATTCCCGGATCCAGTGTGGCCAGTATGATAGCCGGACCAAGTTGAAGAGATTCAGTTGCACTAAACATAATCTGAATGCCAATTCAGGATCACATCACTGTAGAGATCCGCATCTCATTGGTACAAAAAAGTGAGTGTGAATGAGCCGTATGACTGATATTTTCTCTGCTATACAACTATTAAAGATACAGGAGTCCTCTCCATTTTTTGACTCTAATTACTAACAATCCTACAAGATAGCTTTGTCTGAGAGCAAATGTCCCCCATGAAGTTCCATGACTACCTGCATATTTGAACTCGGCTCTTTTCCGTTTTAGTCTAGCATCGCAACCCCTGTTACAGCAGAACCTAATACCGGCTTTAGTTCTTATTCAAACCTCTGTGATCTTTTCCCCCCCTTCCAAATGGAAAGGAAGGAATCAAACGCCTTGAACGCGTGCATAAATGGCATTGACACATCTTCAATTAAGCAATTCCCCCCTTCAGGCCTGAACAAAGAATGGAAACGCCACGCAGCAACGACGGCGGTACTGCTGACAATAGCATCGCGTTGCACCTAAAATATGGCTTTTGATTAGCAACCAGATGGACACCGATCAGCGCTGCAAGGCTGAATAAATTTGTCGCCGCTCCTCGGAATGATTGGAGGGGTGTGTGCCCATGCGCACGTGTTGTGTCCTTCAGTGCACGCCGCCAAACAATAACAGATGCACACATGCTGAGCTGTCAGAGGCTTAATGAAGTAAGACAGAGGTCACCAACCGTTTTTCCGGGAAGGGTTAAGGGGATCCCTTCACAATGGCTAATTACAGAGGACAGTGCACCTGTCATTAGGCCAAAGAGAGGACCAAAGGAACCGCCATTTCCGTCTCAGGAATGCTCCTTCTGCTACATGTGGTTGACATGACAGCCATGGCAGCTGGGGAAATGCTGTGACACTCCAAAGCCAAGTTTTTAAAACCCGCATTTAAAACCCGCATCAATATATTACAATGCTTACATAAACATAACACTACATAAAACATAGGTAACCTAGACATGACTAACCTAAACTAGACATGGGAGTTTATCCCATGTGGAGACGAGACTTAATCAGGAAAATCCCACAAAAGCAGGGCCTTTTTCAGATGATGTTGAGGGATAGAAAGTGGACAAATCCCGCAACAGTGGGACCATTTTCGGACAATACTGGGGGCACTGAGCATTAATCCAACATTAACCCCTCAGAAAGTGGATAAAATGGGCCACTTTTTACTTTCGGGATTTTCCTGAAAGTAAAAAGCGGCTGGTTTTGTCCACTTTCTGTGCGGGTTAATGTTGGATTAATGCTCAATGTTTCCGATGTGTCTGAAAACGATCCCGCTTTCATTTTTTCCGGGATTTAAATCCAGTTTCTGCACAGGATTTGGGCACTTAGCCTCCAGTGTGATAAACTCCATAGATATAGATTTAGACACAACAACCTATTAAAATACATAAAACAAATACTCGCGTATGTACTTCCCCAAACCTGCCCTCGACTTGTACATGCGGTCGACTTGCAGTCGAGTATATAGGGTAGTTCATGATATTGTATTTTTATTGATGTATTTTTATATGTATTTCATTACTGATGTATGTGTTTTAGTATGTAATCCCCCCTCAATCCATCTGGAAGAGGTGGGAAAATAATAATAATAATAATAATAATAATAATAATAATAATAATAATAATCATTATCATTATCATTATCATTATCATTATCATTATCATTATCATTATCATTATATTGTCAGTTTCTCCCTGCTATTTTTTTTAGGGTTTAAATCTCTGCTTAGCCATGAAAACCTATTGCAGTGATGGTGAACCTTTTACAGACCGAGTGCCCAAACTGCAACCCAGACACCACTTATTTATTGCAAAGTGCCACGTCCCTCTGGCTTTCTAGTAAGAAACTCTGGCAAACCCTGTGCTAGGGCGACAGCATGTGTGCCCACAGAGAGGGCTCTGAGTGCCACCTCTGGCACGTGTGCCATAGGTTCGCCATCACTGACCTATTGGATGAGCAAGTCGCATTCTCTCAGCCTTAGAAGCAGATAATGGCCACCCTCCCCTGAATACATTTTTCCAAATTAAACACTAGACAGGGTTATCATAAATCCACTTGGGAAGATAAGGATAAACAGCGATACAATAAACTAATAGTGATGCCTCTGCAACAAATAGGGATCCTGGTTTTTAGTGCTACATGGCACCTGTCAGCAAGGAACTTAGCTCCAGCCCAAAACCATCTCTTCCCCTGCAATTCCAACCTGGCTCCCCATCAGTCAGAGAGTGCAATGCAATTCGTTCTTTAAACCCAAGGGGCTTGAAACCTGTGGGAAGCGATCACATCCTGATCATAGCTGAAGTGACATAGATTGCTTGCAGATTGAGACGTTCTGTCACAGTCACGGCCTCTTAAAGGGGAAGTGGTGGCCACGAGCCATCTGCCTCCCCAGCTGTCAGGATTGTGAACGAGGCCATTTTAACATGTGCCATGCTATAGTATTAGATGGTATTTGAGCGGCTGGCAGCCATGCCTGTTGGTTACATTTTAAAAAGAATTACTACTAAATGCATAGAGGTCAGGAGTGTAGTGGGACAACTTTCACAGGGTGCGGGATAGAGATATACATTGATGAAGCAGAAAGGTTGGGTCATTGGTCACTACAAAAGTGCAAAAATGCAACAAAAGCGGTTCCTGTGGAATAAATGTTTTCACAGTTAATGATAATTAATGCAACGAATGCATTTTAATTGGAAACTATGGTATGAAGCTTACTCAGAAAGGCAAGCCACTTTAAAATACAAAATAGCTGCAAATACAAAACAACATTGACTAGAGTTTTTCACACTGGAGCTGATTTCGGCATTAAAGAGAGATTAAAGCACATTTAAAGCCTCCCGCAAATGAAGCGGAAACGGCGAGTAATTGCACGAATGGTTATCACACACAATTGCACAAATAAAGTGATATCGGGAATGCATTGTCGCTGAAATCCCAAAAGTAAAAAGATACGCAGAAGTGCTTCTTTGTGACCACTTTAATGGCGGGTTTTGTGCGACGTCATGTGAAACTTACACATAATTATGTAATTTTTACAGGATATTCAGGATTAAACTTCCAATGAGATAAACTCCCAGGAAGTCAACGAATGTTTTACAAGTCATCCTAATATAATGATCTGAACTGTCCATAAATTCTCACGTGCCATGATTTCTCTGCAACCACGTGGAGAAACCGTATGCTTGAAATTCCTTCAAAGGTATGACTTTGAAAAGCCAGGATTACTTTTTTCTCATGAAGCACTGAACACCTGCATGGTGTCAGCACATCTGCAAAAGTTGAAAGGTCTGGTTTTGTCTAGCACAGTTCATTGCTGTTGTTGGGTGCTTTCAAGTCGTTTCCAACTTATGGCAATCCTAAGCTGAACCTATAATGGGGTTTTCTTGGCAACATTTCTTTGGAGGGGGTTTGCCATTGCCCTCCTGAGGCTGAGAGAGTGTGACCCAGTGCGTTTCCATGGACAGGTGGAGCATCAAACCTTGGTCTCCAGAGTCGTAGTCCAACGCTGACCACTACTACACCACACTGACTTAAACTTGGCACAATACCTAAAATTATCTCCATACTTTGCTGCACAGAAAGAGACTTATTAAACTGTGGTATGAGAAACTGTGGAGAGAAGTGACCAGTGGGGTCCCACAGGGCTCTGTCCTGGGCCCAGGGCTATTCAACATCTTTATCAATGACCTGGATGACAGAATTGGGAGCATACTTATCAAATTTGCAGATGACACCAAATTAGGAGGAATAGCTAATACCCCAGAGGACAGGATCAACATGAGGAACGACTTAGGGAGCTGGGGATGTTTAGCCTGGAGAAAAGAAGGTTAAGAGGTGATATGATAGCCCTGTTTAAATATTTGAAAGGATGTCATGTTGAAGAGGGAGCAAGCTTGTTTTCTGCTGCTCCAGAGAACAGGACCCGGAACAATGGATGCAAGCTACAGGAAAAGAGATTCCACCTGAACATTAGGAGGAACTTCCTGACAGTAAGGGCTGTTCGACAGTGGAATGCACTTCCTCGGAAGGTGATAGAGTCTCCTTCCTTGGAGGTCTTTAAACAGAGGCTGGATGGCCATCTGTCAGGGATGCTTTGATTTGGATTTCCTGCATGGCAGGGGGTTGGACTGGATGGCCCTAGTGGTCTTTTCCAACTCTACGATTCTATGATTCTATGATTCTATGATCAGATTTGATTTGCTCAAGGATCCATTTATTGGTCTTTCTAGCCATCCGCAGTATCCATAGAACTCTTCTCCAGAACCACAATTCGGATGAGTTGATTCTCTTCCTATCAGCTTTCTTCACTGTCCAGTTTTCACAACCAGATGTGGAAAGTGAAAAGAAAATGGCATGGACAATCCTAACTTTAGCATTCAATGATATATTTTTACACTTGAGGATCTGGTCTAGTTCCTTCATAGCTGTCCTTTTCTAGTCTTCTGATTTCTTGACTACTGTCTCCATTGTGATTAATGACAGAGACAAGGTATGAAACATCTTTCACTATTTCTATGTCTTCCTGGTCTACTTTATGCACACCATCTGTTACCATTACAGTATTTACGTTTTCTTAATATTCAGTCTTTGCACTTCCTTCCTTGACTTTTGCCAATAATCATTCAAAGTCTTTTCTGTATTCTGTCATCTTGATACCTTAAATTGTTGATGTTCCTTCCTCCAATTTTCACTCCTCAAAGTCTAATCCTGCTTTACATATATGTTCAGCATACAATTTAAACGGATAGGACAGTTTTTTGTGGGTTTTTCGGGCTCTGTGGCCATGTTCTAGAAGAGTTTCTTCCTGACGTTTCGCCAGCATCTGTGGCTGGCATCTTCAGAGAGATACTGGCGAAACGTCAGGAAGAAACCCTTCTAGAACATGGCCACATAGCCTGAAAAATGCACAAAAAACTATGGATAGGGCAGTGTTTCCCAAACTTTGGTCCTCCAGATGTTTTGGACTTCAGCTCCCAGAATCCCTGACTGCTGGGGAAGCAGGCTAAGATTTCTGGGAGTTGAAGTCTAAAACACCTGGAGGACCAAAGTTTGGGAACCACTGAGATACAGTAATAACGTGCAGCCTTGGCTGACCTCCTTGCCAATTGGAAACCATTCAATTTCTCCATATTCTGCCCAGTTGTTAGCCTCTTGTTCTGTAGAAGGATTTTCTCTCAGTTTGTACCCAAAGATATTACCTGCAAGTCACCCATCCGTTTAAGTTCTGAATACAAGTGGAATCTGGCATGTTTTGCATTATATAATGTCCTCCAGTGCCACATCTAGCTTGGCACCAAAAGAAATCAGATTGGAACCAGGCCACAGGTTCATCTAATCCAGTAACCTTTGGTCAACCCAAAACATCTCTCTAAACTTACAAGCATGAAAGCAACTGAAATAATCACATCTTTCTTTGCCAGAACTTTACCCCCAACTCCACCACCTTTCCATGTTCACATCTTAGCTGTGGCGCAGTGAACATCTGGAAGGTGCCCTCAACATTTCTGACTACAGCTTGCCACTTTCCACCTCAACCAGAATCCAGACTTACGAACATGCATGAAAAGGCCACACCTGGTTTATCACATAGGTAACTCTAAATTTGGGCACCATTGTTGAGAAACCAATGCTCTTTCCTTCGCGGACCTCATTTTGCTTTTGGCCAGGGACCTTCAGCCATCGGTGTCTCCAGTGCAGTATGACGGCCGTCGTCTGAATCATAATAGTAATACATTTCCTTGCGTTCTATTCAATGCAAAAAGAGAGAGAAAGAGAGGCTTTCTGATTCGTAGTAACCCAGCAACAGTTCCTTAGCATAAACCCAGTTGACGTTTGCACAAAGCAATGGTGTTCCCAAGGATGGATAAGCAGGGAATGGGTAAGGGGGGCACAAGGGTATTTTCGCTTCTCGGGGAGGGCTGAGATATCTAACATGCCCCATGCCACGCTTAGGAGCCAGCTAAGCAGAAATATTGGCCTATATTTCTCCTCCCCAAACCTCTGTGGTTGGAAAGGTTGCACGTTTCTATGGTAACTTTCATTTTTCGGGTCTGTTCAGGCCTACTTGCTCCTGTTGGTGACTGCCACGTGCTCTTTAGGAACAAGGCTTTTCTTGCCTGCTAACAAGTTGTCAGTCGCCTTGGTGCCCTGAGGGGTGCTGCGGTTGTTTTGTCCAGTGCTAAAGCTAAAGGCGATGGCCGTGTGCCATGCGCCTGACTGGCTCCTGGTCTCAGGGGACCTCATAGGGGACTCTTTCCTTTGCCACTGAGGGTCTGGGGGCTTTGCAGGGCTCAACACAATGTTATTTGAAATCTTGATCAATGACCAATGTGATTTTAGGCTGCATCAATAGAAGTATAGTGTCTAGATCAAGGGAAGTAATAGTCCCACTCTATTCTGCTTTGGTCAGGCCTCACCTGGAATATCGTGTTCAGTTCTGGGCACCACAATTCAAAAAGGATGTGGAGAAACTGGAGCGTGTCCAAAGGAGGGCGACTAAAATGGGAAACCATTCCCTATGAGGAACAACTCAGGGAGCTGGGGATGTTTAGCCTGGAGAAGAGAAGGTTAAGAGATGGCCCTTGTGGTCTCTTCCAACTCTATGATTCTATGATTCTACACCTTGAATGAAGGAAACAGAGGGTGTGCTTATCAAATTTGCACATGACACCAAATTAGAAGGGGCAGCTATACCCCAGAGCAGAGGATCAAATTTCAAAATGACTTTGATTGATTAGAAAGCTGGGCTAAGACTAACAAAATGGTTTCAACAGGGAGAAATGTAAGGTCACATGGGCCTGTTACAGACTGCCAAAATAAAGCTGCTTGGGGTCTCTTTGGAGGTATGCTGTTTAAATGATGCATGCATCCTAAGAATCCGGAAGCTGCACCAAAGCTGCACTCCAGTGCTTAGGAATGGAGTGTGGCTTTGGCGCGACCTCCGGACTCTTAGGATCATTTAAATAGCATACCTCCAAAGAGACCCGAAGCAGCTTTATTTTGGCGGTCTGTAACAGGCCTTAGGCAGATAAAATGAAATGCACAGATATAGGATGGGGGACACTTGGCTGACTACATATGAAAGGGATCTAGGAGTCCAAGTAGACCACAAGTTGAACATGACTCAACAGTGCGATGCGGCAGCTAAGAACGCCAATGCAATTTTAGGAGCATCAATAAAGTATAGTGTCTAGATCAAGGGAAGCAATAGTGCCACTCTATTCTGTTTTGGTCAGACCCCACCTGGAATATTGTGTCCAGTTCTGGGTACCACAATTCAAAAAGGATGTGGAGAAACCATGTGTCCAAAAGAGGGTGACCAGAATGATTTTCCTTAGTAATTGTTTCAAGTCCTTGGTATTTTCCACTAGTATTGTGGTGTCATCTGCATAGCTTAAATGGTTGATATTCCTTCCTCTGATCTCTACTCCTCCTTCCTCCAAGTCTAAACCTGCACTGTATATGATGTTTTCTGCTTTTCTGCAGTGCCTGTACTTACCACGAGTTTCTCCCCCAAAATATCCATATGATGTACCTCCTGTCCTCACCTTTTCATCATAAATTTCGGAGACTAGCTGCAACTTTTTAAACTCAGGGCACCCCGTGTTAACTAGTAGGCAAGAATATGTCTAAATGGATTTCTTTATTGCAGCCAAAGACAAGAATATGTCATTTGGATCTGCCACCAAGCTTTCTGAATATACTCATGGATAAGTCAAGAAATTCAGGTTAAAAAATTGACCCCCAAAACCTGAGTCGACTTATCCACGGGTCAATGTAAGTATATATCCATCCATCCCCTGGTGAAAGGCAAGAGTTGAACCTGCTCTGAAAGCACTGACCCCTTCTAATCTCTCATCCATCCAGCCTTTACTATGAATACAAATAGTTATACCTGCTGTAATTTTGTAAGTTCTTTGGCATTGTTTTCCTTTGCTTCGTGCTTTATATCTTTCATTGCATGCTCCTAAGTTTTACCCTCGACTTATCCATAGATCATACCAAAATCCATCATTTTAGCCCCAAAACCTGCCCTCGACTTATATATGAGGCCGACTTATAGTCGAGCATATATGGTAGTTTACTTGCCATAACAAGCGTGCATTTATTGCGGGGAGCCGGAAATAAGAACTCACTCATTTTAGAGCAAGACCAATGACTTTACGTTGCTCTCCAGCAATGTAACATTGCAGCAGCCCCATAATATGAGCCAGGCCACAATCGGTTTTAGCTTTGCAAGAGAAAACATCTGATAGCTAGGGAGGCCGGTCGATATTTTGCCATCCCAGACTTTTTACGACAGTGCATTAGCCCAGCTGAGAAACAGCGGGAAGCAAAAGGTGAGTGCTTCATGTGAGAAAACAACAACATTGCTGGGAATGCCTCCCTAGATGCAGCTTTCAGGTCCCTCTGGGTTATTTCCCCCACTTTTTTGTATGGGGAAAATACACATTGCAATGCAACTCACTGTAACAGAAAGTAAAGCTAGATATGCACAGAGGGGTGCATTTGATAACAGCGCCTGGAGTATAGTATTGCACAAAAGGTGCACTTGTTGGTTGGTCCTGGAGTTTGGGACATGAATTCCTATAGATGGAAGACTTTACTTCGGGTCACTTTGGAGGTATGCTATTTAAATGTATTTAAACTCACTCATCTTAAGAGATCAGAAGTTTCATCAAAGCTGTGCTCCAGTCCTGGAGCATGGAGCATGGCTTTGACGTAGCTTCCGGTCTCTTAGGATGCATGCATCATTTAAACAGCGTACCTACAAATTAACCCGAAGCAACTTTATTTTGTCCTGTCTGTTTGGGCCCACACGAGGCATTAAAATCTTGATGTGTCTGACATGTCTCCTGACTTTTCCTTCTTAAAACTCAAATGTAACTGTGGAGAAGTGGCTCCAAATCTAACTGGTGCAGAAGTAGGGAAGGGGTACTTCATTCTTTTACCCCCAGATTATTTTTTTCTGATCCAAATCGTCTACCCTGGCTGCTTTTCAACCCACACTAGACAAGATATTAAGATCATGCAAGTTCTTATTTGCGGATGGGAAAGCAGCACAGGGGAAAGGACTGGAAAAAGACATTTCGGCACAGCAGAGGATTGAATTAGAATCCAGTGGTTCCCAAACTTTGGTCCTCCAGATGTCTTGGACTTCACCTCCCAGGTTTCTTCACTGTTGGCCAAGCTGGCTGGGGCTTCTAGGAACTGAAGTTCAAAACATCTGGAGAACCAAAGTTTGGGAACCACTGGATTAGATGGTCCTTGCAGCCCCTTCCAACATTACAGTTCTATGAAAAATATCCAGCATGGAACATGGCCCTTCTCTCCCCATTTCTACTGCTCTGATCAAGTGCCTCGGATACATTAAAATGAAACAACTACCTTCAGACAGGAAAAACTCTTTCAACTGCTCACAGATTAGAGCACTGACTTCCACACAATGCAATGGCTATCAGTATGGACAGGTTTCAGAGGCGATAAAACGCATACACTGTGGATAAGGCTATCGCCATCTTCGAGTTAGGATGGTTTTTGCCCAATAAAGAATCTTGCATTGTGTATTTTGTGCATTTTGGTTGGCCAATGAAGTTCTGCTGTTTCATGGATTTGGGATGTTTCTGTATTATCTTCGGTACTGGAGGCAGTATCCTTCTGAACACTAAGGTTGGAGAAGCCTTTACACTGATGTCTTGCTTGTGGGTTTTTCAATGGCATCTGATTGAGTCCCAGTCTGGGGATAAGGGAAGGATATAAATGAACATCATCATCATCATCATCATCATCATCATCATCATCATCATCATCATCATCATCATCATCTTGTTGACCAGTGGGGGGACCAAATGCTAGACAATATGGCCTCTGGTCTGATCCAGGATGGCCCTTCTTCTTGGAAGAGGCCGCTCATCTCTCCTGCATCCTAGCTAGCTGTATCCAACCTCGGTTTAAAGACTTCCAAAGAAGGAGAATCCATCACCCTCCACGGCAATCTAGTCCACTGTCAAAGAACTCTTACAGTTGGGGGGAAAAGGGGTTTCCCCCCTAATTTTTGGGTGGAATCTCTTCATGTTTTAGTCTCTGGACCCTGAAATGAAGTTTGGAGGCAGAGACAAGGAATACGTTAAAACACAGCAGGGCCAGAAATACTGCTCTTAATTGGGCAAAGTTTAGGACCACTCCTGGTAATGGAAGCTTTTTTGTTCATGAATGAATTCTGTCTACCTACCCACCTATCTACCCATCCATCATCTATCCACCCACCCACTCATCCATCCATCCATCCGTCTGTCTACCCATCTATCTATCACCCATCGGTCTATCTATCTAATCTATCTTTGATTATTCACAATTTGATTAATATGTTCTCTCTAGGAATATCTAGGTTCTCCAGTTCAACTCTGTGGTCAACTTTAACTAAACGTTGCATTGAAAGACCTAGAGATTCCTAGAGAGAATATTCTACTAGGCCTTTGTAGCTCCTCCAGTGCAACTCTGTGGTCAACTTTAACTAAAAGTTGCACTAAACATCCTAGAGAAAATACTCTACTAGGCTTTTGTAGCTGCTCCAGCGCAGTCCTATGGTCAGTGTCTGTCGGATGTTGACCACAGAGTTGCCCTGGAGGACCTAGAGATTCTTAGAGAAGCGTCCTCTCATGTTAAAAACATGGCGTTTTTGTTATTTGCTGTTTTTCCATATTCACGGGGGTCTTGTGCCCCTAACCCTAGCGAATATGGAGGGACAAGTGTATATCTATACCTGCATCTCTATCTATATTAGGGTTTGAAAACCAATACTTGGAAAGAGGCTTAATGAATTAGAGGTGTTTCCAGGGTGTTAAGGACAAATGAGTCACCCATCTGTTGTCAAAAGGCACACAAAGAGCCACAACCGGGTTTTTCAGGCAAGGAGCACATGCATTATTCAGCGTTTTGTGATGTCTCCACATTGGTAATCCAACTTAATGCAATGGCCTGGAAAAAGCCAATCTCTTGGCAATTTTGGATTGCATGGTGGAAGGCCATGGCTGAAACCATTCTGTGGAGCAGGACCCATCGTTCCTGTGTCACTTTGGTAGTTATAGCAATAGCAAATACATGGTTCAGACTGAATATTGCCTGGATCCCTTTGTCATGGGTGAACACAGAACCATAGGAGTTATCACACTGTTTCGGCATTAAAGAGAGATTAAAGCGCATTTAAAGCATCCCGCAAATAAAGCTGAAACGGCGATTAATTGCGTGAATTATTAACACACGCCATTGCGCACATAAAGCGATAGCGGAAATGCATTGTCACTGAAATCCTGAAAGTGACAATGCGTTTCCGTTATCACTTTATTTGCGCAAATGTGTGTGATAATCATTTGCGCAGTTACTCACCATTTCCAGTTTGTTCGTGGGATGCTTTAAATGTGCTTTAATGCTTCTTTGTGACCACTTTAAGACAATACAATACAATTACCACTTATTTAACTCACACAATTAATAAACTTAATAAAATATAACTTAAAAACAAACTTCCAGATATCTAAATTGTGAATTGTCAATTGTGAATTTTTAGATTATATGCCGCTTGGCAGATTATATGCCCCCTTATTTATTTTATTTGACCCTTGCTATGTAAACTTTACAGCACTGTATAAATAAATGTTAATCATAATGTTAATAATAATTATTATATTAGTCTGTATTATTGATTATTTTAAGTATTTACAGTGATCCAGATCATCATGTTCATGGGATTACCTACTACTACATTTGCACCCTTCCTAATAAAATATAGGTCTGATACAGACAGGCCAAAATAAAGCTGGTTTGGGTCACTTTGGAGGTATGCCGTTTCAATGATGTATGCGTCCTAAGAGGCCAGAAGCTGCACCAAAGGTGCACTCCAGTCCTAAGGACAGGAGCATGGCTTTGCATGGCTTCCAGACTCTTAGGACGCATACATCATTGAAACAGCATACCTCCAAAGTGACTCAAACCAGCTTTATTTTGGCCTGTCTGTACCGGCCCATAGCTGTCCAAAGTTTCTTATATCAGATATGTGTCCTTTATTTCTTATAACTGATATGTGTCCATTTTTTAAAAAATTAGGTCAATTTCAACTCCGTTGTAATCTTATCACACTGGTATATTTTAAAGAAAGTACTGTACTCATATGAGTGTACGTGAATTGGTTTTATTGTATTGGATTTTAACTATTGGCTGTATGTGTTTTCTTTTTAATTGTGTTTTGTGTTTTGACATGTTCTACCCTGCTTCAAGCCTTGAGGAGAAGCAAGAAAGATTATTATTATTATTATTATTATTATTATTATTATTAATTTGCTGCAGTTTTATTCTAGGATCCACCATAGATAACCAAAATCCATGTTTTAACATGTTGCGTTTTGTGTTTTTACATGCTATACCTTGCTTCGAACCTTGAGAAGAAGCAAGGAAGAATATAATTTATCATCATCATCATCAATATTATTTGCTGCAGTTTTGTTCCAGGATACACCATAGATAACCAAAATCTATATTTTAACATGTTGCATTTTGTGTTTTAATATGCTGTACCCCACTTCAAGCCTTGAAGAGAAGCATGAAAAAATAAAATGTATCATCATCATCATCATCATCATCATCATCATCATCATCATCATCATCATCATTTGCTGCAGGAGAGAGGAATCAGTGGATATGGAGGACTGGCTGTATGTATTTATTTCAAAGCAATATTCAGGTTGTGGGAGCAAGGCACCATCTTGTGGCAAGAGGATGGAGGAACCGTCTTCCCTTTCATTTGGGAAGGGAGCTATAGTTTGCAAGCGCTGTGTTTTGCAGAGAGTCCAATAGAGCTTCGTTGAAAACAAGCCGCTCCGAGAGCCTATATAGGGCTGAAAGGCGCGGGGTATAAATACCCTAAATAAAAAAAATGAAATTAAAATTAAAATGTTGGTGCAAAATAAACAGTGCTTGATTTCATTTCCGCACGACACAAATGGGATCCACGACTTTTGCACGCTTTGGAAAGCTTGTTTTTGCGGGTTGCAATGCCCCCAAATTCCTCCCCTACAGAAAGATTTAAATGTTAATATGTATTGATATGTATTATGTTTTAATTATTTTTGCAGAATGTAGAACTCAGGCAGGTTTGTTTTATTTTACTCTGTTTTAAACTGATTGTACGTACAGCGCTGTGTAAATTTACAGCGCTTTATAAATAAAGATTAATAATAATTAATAATAAATAGTAATATACAGACTGAGAGTCAACATGTTGTAGTGGTTTGAGTGTTGGACTAGGATTCCGGAGACCAGGGTTCGGATCCTGACTTGGCCATTGAAACCCATTGGGTGAACTTGCGCAAGTCACACACTCTCAGCCTCAAAGGTTGGCAATGGCAAATCCCCTTCAGAAGAAACTTGCCAAGGAAAACCCATCATAGGTTTGCCTTTGGGTCGCCATAAGTCAGAAACAAACTTGAGGGCACACAACGGCAACAAATATAAAGATCACTGTCTGTCCCAAGAAAATGGTCAGACTCACTGGACAGGGGAAGCGTTCGTGAAAGTAAAGTTCACCCAATGGGCAGAACCCCACTGGACACCCCACTGGTCACTTCTCTCCAGGATGAAAAGGAGCCGTTGTTGAGCACCCTTTGGCTTCAGACGGTCAGCCAATTACAAATCCATGTAACAGTTGCCTTGTCTAGCCCACATTTTACAAGCTTCTTTGCAAGAATGTCATGGGGAACCCTGTCTGAAATCAAGATGTATTATATCCACAGCATTCCCATCATCTACCAAGCTGGAAATTTTATCCTGGTTTGAGCCTGAACTTCAAATAGGTGATCCAAAATGATAAACATGTCATGATAAACTCCACCAGCGACATAGGAACTGCTGGCTGCGGCAGTCTTCAAGTAAGCACATTGCCGCTTTTCATGCGGCAAACATAGTCATAGCTGTGTCGGCCATGCAACTAAATACAACAAAACCCACCAAACGGTGATACCTCTTTTTAAAAGGAAAGAAAAGAGATCCTACCTCAACATTAGGAAGAACGTCCCGACGGTCAAGGTTGTCCAGGATAAGCCCTCTTCATCCCTGCACCACTTCTCATCCATGCAAAGCGCATGGATGCATGTTGCGGCACATAGGGGAATCCCTCAAAGATATCCTGCATGTGTGCGTATGTCACTTTCAAGTCACCTGTCGACTTCTTAGAGACAACAACAACAACAACGACAACAACAAGCCTTTATTAGGGTTAACAAACCGTAAGGCGAAACGGCAACAACACAGCAACAAAACCAGCCAACTATGATATACATCTTACACACCTATGTGCAAAATTGTGACCATTCCAAACTGGAAAGTAAGCGCAAACCGTATCAAAATAAAAACAGTGGGGTATAATTAAGTGTAAATAAACCCATTTTAAATACAGCTTAGTCCAATGAGTTTGAAATTGACAACAAAGCAGATGCGGTTAAAACGGATAAAATAATTGGTGTATATATACACACACACTATAAAATATAAAAGATGCATATAGATAAGTGGAATTCAAAGATATAGCCGTGTTAGTTTGTAGGATCAGTGCATAGAGGGATCTTGTAGCACCTTTGAGACTCACTGAAAGAAGTTGGCAGCATGAGCTTTCCTAGACTTCGGCTTATTTCCTCAGATGCATTTGGCCTATTAAAATATATATTAAAACCATGCGGCCAAAAGCCAAACCGTGCCAAAACTTGTCAATTTATGGTGATCCTATTTCATAGGGTTTTGTTCAGCAAGGAATCCTCAGAGGTGTGTTTTTTTACCAGTTCCTTACTCTGAAATATAACTTGGCATTTGTGGGCAGTCTCCCATCAAAGTACTAACCAGAGCTGACCCTGCTTAGGTGTTTATCACACAAGCTTTTTGCAGCTCAGATCCGAAGCCACTGTGGGTCCAACGATGCGAATTTACGCGATGACGTTATGTGTTATCACATGCAATTCCTTTCTATGGGGGTTCCTTCTGTGGGGCAGGGACGTAGCCAAGGGGGGGGGATCTTGGGGTCCGGATGCTCCCCCTTCTATTAGAAAAATCAATGGTGTGTGCTGCTGCGCTGCCGCACCCAAGCCCCATTATAATGGTGGTACTTAGTCTGGACCTCCCCTTCCTAAAATCCTGGCTACGTCCCTGCGTGGGGCTTCCGCAGTGATTCCAAAGTGACCCCTCATTTTGGTGAAATCGGTAACAAGTAGATTCACAGAAATGGCTTCCACTCCGAATTGGTCTGGCGTGGAATCCAGCTTTGCTTCTGCTCTGTTTCACCACCGCAAACCCCCCGGTTGCGCATTTCCCATGATGTGGCACTAGTTCCTCCCCATTTCCTTCCAGTGGTCCTTTCGCTTTCAGGGCAACTTTCAGGGCAACTCATTTTTGGGAATATATATATGTGTGTGTATGTGCGTGAATGTGAATATACATATATGAATGAATGTCTGTCTGTCTGTCTATCTATCTATGTGTTGAAATTGCTGAAATGGAAGGGAAAATAAAAAAGGGGATGAAGAAGACACAGAAACATTCACGAGACAAATATTCATGCAATCACGTAATTACGCGAAACAGGGAACAAGAACTTGCGCCCCTTTTCACCCCGGAAATGTACAAGGTCACCATGCATTCAGACCCCCACTGAGCATGCGCAAGGGTGCCGGTTCGAATCGTTGAATCCCACCGGTGTGGTAATACAATGTGCACTCACTCCACTTTGCTTGAATCCGCATCAAGTGACTTGCCTTGGATTCGATTCCCCCTCAATTCAGAAGGGCAATGGAAGGGCAACCAGGTGTGATAAAACATTCAGGTTATTACGTCAATTCGCATAGCGGAACCAGGAGTCACCCCGGATTTGAGCTGCAAAAACCTCTGTGTGATAAACACCAGTTTCTACTCTGAGGCTGCACTTCCCTCAGTGACCACTAAATGGCAGTGTTGGCATTCAAATCCATGGCAAGGATTAATGCATCAATTCATATTACTGTAATAGTATGAAACTTTTAGGAACTTCCTTCTTTCCTTATTTGTTGCTTTCCTTTCCTTTCCTTCCCCCTCTCTAAGCTCCGGGGTAAAAATTTCGGCCGTAAAAGAACAGCAAAACAGTGAAAACCCTGAAATCACATATCGGTAAAAGCATTGTTGCTGCGGTTGTCGTTGTTGCGTACTCCCGACCCTATCATGGGGTTTTCTTAGCAAGAGCCCGGACAGACAGGCCAGAATAAAGCTGCTTCGGGTCACTTTGGGGGTATGCTGTTTAAAAGATGCATGCGTCCTATGAGGTCAGAAGCCGTTGCAAAGCCACATTCCAGTCCTAAAGACTGGAGTATGGCTTTGGCGCAGGTTCTGGCCTCTTAAGAGGCATGTGTCATTTAAACAGCATACCTCCAAAGTGACCCGAAGCAGCTTTATTTTGGCCTGTCTGTTCAGGACCCAAGTTTCTTAAGAGGGGGTTTCCCATTGGCATCCCCTGAAGCCAAGAGAGCGTGGCTTTCCCCAAGGCCCAAGCTGGGATTCGAACCCTGGTCTCCAGTCGCAGTGCAACACTCAAACTGCTATGCAACTCTGGCTTCAATCTCATTATTTATATGTATATATCCCAAAATTTAGAAACTCCAGCATCCCAAAATGCTTCTGGTCCCAAGCCTTTCAGGTAAGGGACTCTGTTTGGAATTGCAGAGCATAGTCCTCCAGCGTCCGCTGAGTAACTTCGTAAAAGTAATTTTCCAGGTTCTGAGTCCCTTTGCCTAGGAGTGATAAGGTAAATATGTATTACGGCCGCAGCCCAGCATATGAACGACAAAACACAACATACAAAATACTATATAGACTAACAGAACTCATAAAGGAAGGAAAAATACATATGAATATCCATTCAAAAAATACAGATGCAGATAATAATCTGTCAAAGGCTAAACCCGATCCTATCTTGTCCATGCTGTTTGCAAGACCTGACCTGAGTTTGCAAGACTTGACCTGACTTTGCAAGACCTGACCTGAGTTTGCAAGACCTGACCTGAGTTTGCAAGACCTGACCTGAGTTTGCAAGACCTGGTCTGAGTTTTGTAAGACCTGGTCTGAGTTTGTAAGACCTGACCTGAGTTTGCAAGACCTGGTCTGAGTTTTGTAAGACCTGGTCTGAGTTTTCAAGACCTGACCTGACTTTTCAAGACCTGGTCTGAGTTTGCAAGACCAGGTCTGAGTTTTGTAAGACCTAGCCTGAGTTTTGTAAGACCTGGTCTGAGTTTGCAAGACCTGGTCTGAGTTTTGTAAGACCTGGTCTGAGTTTTGTAAGACCTGGTCTGAGTTTGCAAGACCTGACCTGACTTTTCAAGACCTGGTCTGAGTTTGCAAGAACTGATCTGAGTTTGCAAGACCTGACCTGACTTTGCAAGATCTAGATCTGACTTTGTAAGACCTGATCTGATCATGGAGCTTATCACACTGGGGCTGATTTCGGCATTAGAGACTAAAGCGCATTTAAAGCCTCCTGTGAAGGAAGTGGAAACGGCATGTAGTTGCACGAACGGTTATCACGCGCAACTGCGCAAATAAAGTGGCGTCGCAAACGCATTGCTGTTGAAATCCTAAAAGTAAAAAGATGTGCACGAGTGACCGCTAGATTTTGTGTGACGCCGTGGAAAACCGTTTTGCGTAACGGACTTTTGCAATATGGGGAGAGTAGCCACTGCAAAACCCGTGGGTCTCCCGGATCCGTCTCTTTTGTGCCTTGTGGGCCTTTCCGCTGCAACTGGCCCATGCTTTTTCTTATCCTAACATAAACTTCCCTTTCCTTTCCGGCTGAGGTTAGCGCAACAACATGACTTGTGCGCATGACACAAGGTGGAAGAAGATAAGTGTTTTGAATGCAAAAACAAGGAAATTGCAGAGCTGACAAACAACTGGCGCACTCTTTTGTCCACTTTCAGAATCCCAGTTGCTTCTGTATTTGTTAAAGAAGACATAATGACTATGGGTTGAGAGCCATGTGGCCCAATAGCAGTTTGAACATTGGACTGTGACTCTGGAGACCAGGGTTCGAATCCCAGCCATAGAAACCCACCTCGGGCAAGTCACACTCTCTCAGCTTCATGGGAAGGCAAGGGCAAACCTCCACTGGCCCAGAAAACTCCATGGTAGGTTCACCTGAAATCGGAAATGACTTGAAGGCACACAACAAATACAACGGTCATATTCTGGATGCATCATGAGAAGACTGGACTCATTCAGGGGAAAAAACCCAATAACGTTCAATAAGGTGCAAGGAAAAGGTATTACGGATGGATAGACTGAATCAAGGGAGATACAGACCTGCGTTTGCAAGACCTGATCTGACTTTGCAAGACCTGATCTGACTTTGCAAGACCTGATCTGACTTTGCAAGATCTGACCTGAGTTTTATAAGACCTGATCTGAGTTTTATAAAACCTGGCCTGAGTTTTATAAGACCTGGCCTGAGTTTTATAAGACCTGGCCTGAGTTTTATAAGACCTGGCCTGAGTTTTGTAAGACCTGGCCTGAGTTTTATAAGACCTGGCCTGAGTTTTATAAAACCTGGCCTGAGTTCTATAAGACCTGGCCTGAGTTTTGTAAGACCTGGCCTGAGTTCTATAAGACCTGGCCTGAGTTCTATAAGACCTGGCCTGAGTTCTATAAGACCTGGCCTGAGTTTTATAAGACCTGGCCTGAGTTTTATAAGACCTGGCCTGAGTTTTATAAGACCTGGCCTGAGTTTTGTAAGACCTGGCCTGAGTTTTATAAGACCTGGCCTGAGTTTTGTAAGACCTGGCCTGAGTTCTATAAGACCTGGCCTGAGTTCTATAAGACCTGGCCTGAGTTTTATAAGACCTGGCCTGAGTTTTATAAGACCTGGCCTGAGTTTTATAAGACCTGGCCTGAGTTTTATAAGACCTGGCCTGAGTTTTGTAAGACCTGGCCTGAGTTTTATAAGACCTGGCCTGAGTTTTATAAGACCTGGCCTGAGTTTTATAAGACCTGGCCTGAGTTTTATAAGACCTGGCCTGAGTTTTGTAAGACCTGGCCTGAGTTTTGTAAGACCTGGCCTGAGTTTTGTAAGACCTGGCCTGAGTTTTGTAAGACCTGGCCTGAGTTTTATAAAACCTGGCCTGAGTTTTATAAGACCTGGCCTGAGTTTTATAAGACCTGGCCTGAGTTTTATAAGACCTGGCCTGAGTTCTATAAGACCTGGCCTGAGTTTTATAAGACCTGGCCTGAGTTTTATAAGACCTGGCCTGAGTTTTATAAGACCTGGCCTGAGTTTTATAAGACCTGGCCTGAGTTTTATAAGACCTGGCCTGAGTTTTATAAGACCTGGCCTGAGTTTTGTAAGACCTGGCCTGAGTTTTGTAAGACCTGGCCTGAGTTTTGTAAGACCTGGCCTGAGTTTTGTAAGACCTGGCCTGAGTTTTGTAAGACCTGGCCTGAGTTTTATAAAACCTGGCCTGAGTTTTATAAGACCTGGCCTGAGTTTTATAAGACCTGGCCTGAGTTTTATAAGACCTGGCCTGAGTTCTATAAGACCTGGCCTGAGTTTTGTAAGACCTGGCCTGAGTTTTATAAGACTTTGCAAGATCTGTTGATAAGTGACTTGGCGGTCTCTCATTTGTAAGGTAGCCACAAGAGATATATACCCCATAAATAAATAAATAAATAAATAAAATATAACATTTTAATATTATATATAATATTTATATATGATGTATAATATTATATATATGAATATTTATATAATATTTATATTATATATTATAATATATATAATTATATATTATATATTTATAATATATATTATTACATATTATAACACACATATATATATAAAAACATAATATATAATATAAATATTATATAATAATTATTCATATATATATATATATATATATATATATAGTGGTTGTGAGTCAAAACAAACTACCATTCCCAGAATTCCCCAGGACTGAGCCATGAGCAGTTAAAGCGGGGTCAAACTGGATTAAAATTCCTCCAGTGTGGATGCAGCCTCCTCCTCTTGCACGGTTGCCTGCCATCTCATCTGGGGAACACTCTCAGAGCCATCCAAGCTCAGCCCTTGCTGTTTGGCTGCAGCAGAAAGGCCCCCCCATCTTTGCATGATGCAGCTCCACGTGCTTCCTCTTCCCTTTGGATAAATTGGGCGCGGCCCCTTTAAGGAGGAGGCTCCTTTCCCTCCCAGCCATGACTAGACAGATTGGCCCAGAGAGAGCACAGCAAGGGAGGGAGGGGCCCCAGGCTAAGCCACGCCCACGCGCTCTTCCACGCGCCTCGCTGACGTCACTACAGGAGGGGGCGGACCAGAGGGAAAACTGAAAAGGAAAAGAGGAAATAAAAGCAGGAAATTAGTGGAGGCTCAGCCTTTTTATTATTATTATTTTACTATTATTATTACTTTGGAATTTGCATCTAAATATTAATAATTATATAGATTATTATCCTCTACATTATTATTATGATTCTTATATTTTGGAATATTTACATCTAAATAGTAATCTACATTATTATTATGATTATTATGATTATATTTTGGGAATATTTGCATCTAAATATTAATAATGATGATGCACATCATCATCATCATCATTATCCTGCATTATTATTATTATTATTATTATTCAATATTTGCATCTAATTATTATTAATAATAATATTTTGGAATATTTTGAATATTTGCATATTTTTATACACAGCATTTAAAATCATTTTGGGCATCCAGCAAAGTTTGTAATAGTAATAGTAATAATAATAATAATAATAATAATAATGACTGTGGGTGTGTTTCTTTCAATTAGTTAAGGTGCTATAAGATCTAACAAGATAATATAATAATATAGTAATATGATATTATTATTATTAATAATACATGGTTTAATATTATAAATGATGTTTAATAAATTATGATAATTTATAATAAATGATGTTTCATAAATTATGACAATAATTTGTAATAAAATGATAATAATAATAATGACATAATAATAATATACCATTTAATAATATAATAATAATATCATATAATAATATAATATTACTATTATATTATTACTATCTGGGGCGATAGTGCGTGACTTGCCCAAAGTTGTTGTTGATAATGACCATAATTAATAACGATAATTATTAAAAATAATAGTAGTTATTGTGTCTATTTTTGTTATTATTATTATTAGCCACAGCTTAGATAAATTCCCCTTTTTGGGAGCTACAACTCCCAAAATTTCTTAGCTCAGTATTAATTAATCTTTATACATATACATATATATATAGAGGCTCTGCCATGCGACTGGAGGTATATATATATATATATACACACACACACACGTGTGTGTATGTGTGGTTGTGTGTATAGGTGTTTGTGTATATATCTCTGTATATGTATATTCGTACATGAATAAGTGTGTATATGTACATATGTATATATATATATGTGTGTGTATTAATATATATATCCTTTCTTTCCTCTTTATATATACTATATGTAATACACACACACACATATATACAGAAATATATAAAGGATTTCTCATCCTAAAAGGGGTGTATGTATATGTACACACACACACACACACATATATATATATATACACACATATACGTACAGACATACACACGTGTAAAGGCTTTCTCCTCCTAAAAGGGAGAGAAATAAGTACACGTATACCATAGAAATGTATATAATCTCAATGTCTCTGTCTTATCTCAGCCCCACGTGACTCGGACCCTGGGGGCGTGGTCTCCGTGGGGCTGGGGGCCAGAGGCGCCGTGTCTCTTTAAAAGGGGCGCCGGCGGAGGCCCGGGGGGCGCCCAGTGCCCATGTGGAGCCGCTCCATGCCTTGTTGTCCTGACGCCCCATTGGCCCACGCCCCGGTGACGTCACCCAGCAGCATGCGGACGCACTGCGGGGGGCGGGGCCGCAAGGAAAACGCGGAGAGATGGATCCGGACGGAACGGATAGGAAAGAAAGCAGGTCCAGGACACACTGCAGCAATAATGCAGTTTCAGACCGCTTTAAGTGCCCTGGAGGAGGAGGAGGAGGAGGCCAAGGCACCAGAACCACGACAGAGAAGGATAATGGTCTTACAAAAGTAGAACCCTAGGATTCCCTAGCATTGAGCCAGAGAGAATATCAGGCATTAAACTGGGTTGTTTCTGTAGTGTTTTCAAGCACATAATATAGGATCTCATAAAAACAAACACTCACATATATGTATGTGTGTGTGTGTGTATGTATATATATATATATATATATATATATACACACACACACAGACATATACATAGATACTCACACATATACATGTGTACATATGCACACGCATATAGACACATATGTATGCATATGCACACACACATATATACACACACAGACGCACACATATATACACCTAAATATATGCATATATACACACATAATGTATACACACATATATATGAACATATCTGCATATACATATATATACACACATATATATACACACATGTATATTCACATATATGTGTATATTTATGTGTGTATATATATATACACACAGACATAATTATAATATATACACATCTCTCTATATATGTGCATATACATGTGTGTATGTATATATATGTATATAGAGATGTGTATATAATTATGTCTCTGTGTGTATATATATATATATACATAGACACATAAATATATATATATAGTGTGTGTCTGTGCATATATATGTGTTGTATGTGTGTGTGTGTATATATATATATATACACACACATGTGTATATATTATGTGCCTCTGTGTGTGTGTGTGTGTGTGTATAGATAGATAGATAGACACACACATATACATCTATCTATCCATACATAAATATACACACACATATATATACATATGTGCACATATATACAAACACATATGTACACCTCTCTATTTCTATATATATATATATACACACACATATATGAACATATACGCATATATATATATATATATACACACACACACATATATACAGTTCTCTATTTCTATACACACACACATCTATATGTATATATACCCACCCTATACTGTCTGCTATGTTATGCACTGCAGCCTTTGAGTGTCTCCGTTGCGCCTCTCTCTCTCTCTGCCTCGGAGTCCATTCCGGTCCGGCGCTCCGTGCTCCGCCTCTTGGCTCCCTCCCTGGCTGGGCATGCTCTGGCTGGAGGCAGAGAGCGAGAGGGAGAGGGCTGGTTTCTTGTTGTGTTGCTCGCTATTGGTGCTGCTGCTGCTGCTGCTCCTCCGCATCGCCATCTTGTTGCAAAGCCCTTGTCTGCAGCGGAGGAGGCAAGGCTGCTCTTGCCAAGGGACCGGGACAGAGAAGGGCAAGAAGGAGGAGGAGGAGGACAAGGCTGCAGCAGCAGGAACAAGGAAGATGGCTTTGCACCCTTAATATATATATATATCTATATCTATATTAATATCTATCTATCTACATATCTAGAGAGGGTGATTTTTGGCGTCGGTCTTGTCCGCGGAGCCCCCTCCCTGCGAGCCATGAGCATAGAGACCCTGCTGGAAGCGGCCCGGTTCCTGGAATGGCAAGCGCAGCAGCAACAGAGAGCACGTGGTAAGAGGGAGGCCAAGGCCAAGGGAACCCCCGCAGGCTTCACTCAGGTCCGACCCTCCTCTCCTCTCCTCTCCTCTCCTGAGCGGGGTTCCCCCCTTGGCGTTGCAGCGCCCTCTTTTGGATGCTTTGCGGGGGCTTCTCCTCCCTCTTGGCAAAGCCAGGAAGGGAGGAATCACCTGATTCCTGGGTCGGTCCCTTTTGTCCTCTCCCCTCTCAGGCCTTGCAAAGGGAGGGGCAAGGGAGACTGATACATATAGATATAGATTGTAGGTACATATGGATGTGTCTAGAAAAACTACATGGCATAATATATGGGTGTATGCTACATGACATGATGTGTGTGTATACACCCACACACACTATATATATATATAAAACTACATGGCATAATGTGTGTGTGTGTGTCTATACACACACTATATATAGATATCTATAAAACTGCATGGCATGATATATATATGTGTGTATATATGCTACATGACATGATGTGTGTGTATACACACGCACACTATATATTGATAGGGAACCATCTATTATCTCCTCTGTTGTTAGCCGCCTGGATTCCCAGTGATTGGGCGGCATATACATAAATCCTATTATTATTATTATATAGATATAAAACTACATGGCATAATATGTGAGTGTGTGTGTGTGTGTGTCTATACACACACTATATATATAGATATAGATATATAAAACTACATGGCATAATGTGTGGTGATATATGCTGTATGACATGATCTATATATAAAACTACATGGCATAATATGTGTGTGTGTGTCTATACACACACTACATATAGGTATAGATATATATAAAACTGCATGGCATGATATATGTGTGTGTGTGTACACACGTATATAATGCCATGCAGTTATGATAGATAGATAGATAGATAGTTTATATATATACATACAAACATACATTGTATATATATGTGTGTGTGTGTGTAGACATTAAAATGTAATGTGTGTGTATATACACAACTACATGGCATAATATGTGTGTACGTGTGTATATATATATATATATATATATATGCACATACATCATGCCATATAGTTGTGTGTGTGTGTAGAGAGTTAGTTTTATGTATGTATTTATATGTATAGTATAAATACCAAGCTAAAGAAGTTGCTTGATGTCTATATCGATAGAAATTCCCCAAATGTGTGTGTGTATATATACACACACATATATAATCTAGAATTACATGACTATATATATATATATATATAGAGAGAGAGAGAGAGCTATACATATTTATACGGTATAGCTGCACACATACATCTAGTGTTTATGTATTAGTCATATAGATATAGATTATATACATCTATATTTGAAGGATTTCTATCTATTTGGCAATCTTCATTTTGCAACAGGAAAGGGCTGCTAAAAAGTGTCTATATGTGTGAAGGTATGTGCATATGTCTCTCTTTCCGTGTGTGTGTGTGTGTGTGTGTGCGCAATCCTTCCTAAAACCCAAGACCTATCCATATATCTATATATCTTTCTATTGGTGTTGGGTTTAGGAAGGATTGCACAAGGTGGGAAGGGAGGGGAAAAACAACAACTGGGGAGGGAGTTGTGGTGGTTGTGGTGGCAGCAGCCCAGCAACATAATCTTACTGGGATTGTGTGTGTCTTACTGGGAAGGAAGCCCAGTTTAGGGTGTGTGTGTGTGCAGACCCTTTGCATTGCAGCCTGCCAGGTGGTGCCTCTCTTTCTATGTTTTGGCTTTGCATTTGCTGTCAAAGGTGGGGAAACTCCTATACTACTACTGCTACTACTACTACTATGATCCTCATTGTTGTCTAAGACAGACTGGCCCATTCTCTGGAGTCTCTTTCTTTCCAATAAACATCTTTTCCTATTGACAGGTTTAAAAACTCTGAATTGAAGGATCCCCTTTTGGGTGTGGGTCAGCTCTGAGTTCGAGTCTCAGTTCCAGTGTTGTGTAGTGATGCGCCAATAAAAGGGGGGATGAATAGGCTTCATGCACCCCAAACCTCCCTCTCACACAACCACCTGGTATACACACACACATCTATACAGACACACACATCTGTAGATACACATCTATACACACACACATCTATATAGATACACACATCTATATAGATACATATACTTACAGGTATATATACATACAGACACACACATTCACAGACATATATAGACCTACATACATTTTTGTATATACACTGACACACATACTGTATATAGATACACATATATACATATATATGTGTGTGTGTGTGTGTGCACATATGTAGATCAATATGTATGCATACATACACACACTCATACAGATACATAACTACGTATCTATATATACATCTACACATATACTTATTCATATATATATATATATATATACACACAATATATATATAGATACTTATATATCCATATACACACATTCACACACATACATGGATACACACACATCTCTATATACACCTACTCACACATAGATACACACACATATACTTAAACATACATATACACGCAGACATATCCACACATGCTTCTATATACATATATAGATACACACACACTTATATAAAGATACATTGGCCTGTTCCAGACTGCCAAAATAAAGCTGCTTGGGGTCTCTTTGGAGGTATGCTGTTTAAATGATGCATGCACCCTAAGAATCCGGAAGCTGCACCAAAGCTGCACTCCAGCGCTTAGGAATGGAGTGTGGCTTTGGCGCGGCCTCCGGACTCTTAGGACCCATGCATCATTTAAATAGCATACCTCCAAAGAGACCCCAAGCAGCTTTATTTGGGCAGTCTGTAACAGGCCATATACTTCTATATATACATACTCACACACATATATGGGTACATAACACACATATCTCTATATACAGCTACTCACACATAAATACACATATATAGCTATACACACACACATATATATGTAGATAATATGCCTTTATATACACATACATATACAGTGTACACAAATATTGGCCAAGATGGCAGAGGCTTCTGGGAGATGTAGTCCAACAAAAAGGAACTCTCTTAAAGGGGCAGAGCTTAGGGACCCCTGTTCTGGGAGAATGCAGGGAGATCAAAGCCTTGGGCGCGTTCCAATGGAACGTTGGCGTCGCCAGGGTTCTATTCCTCCTCTTCCTCCCAGCCCCTCCCTTCCCCGCGCAGCCCTTTGGAACATTGCTTTGCGTGTTTGCTCCGCGTTCCAAGCTCGTCCCATTGGCTGGCGGGGGAGAGGTGACGTGTCTCGGCTCCGCCCCCGACCACGTGCGCTGGGGGCACTCCTTTCTGGCTGCTGCTGCTGCTGCTGCTGCTATGCGCGGGAGCGCGCCTCCATAAGCCTGCTTTTTAGTTTTTATTATTCATGTTATTTATATTGTTTTTATTTTGCATTTAGAAACAGGTGGAGCCTGGATTCCAAAACACTCCACCAATAATAATAATAATAATAATAATTTATATTTAATTACAATTCCAAATAATTTGTGCCAATTAATATTTCTCCAATTAAAATACACTATATATATATATATATATATATATATATATATAATTGTTTTATATTTTATATTTAATTATTCCCAATAATTTGTGCAAATTAGTATTTCCCCAATTAACTATTTTTGCATCTTCAACGTGAAGCTTATTTATACACAAGATTTTATATATCTATATCTATCTATCTATCTATATATATATATATAATTGTTTTATATTTTATATTTAATTATTCCTAATAATTTGAAGCTAATTTTATACCCAATATTTTAAAATACTTTTAAATGTGTATATATATATATATATATATATGTAATTAATTTTTATATTTAATTGTTTTATATTTAATTATTGCCAATAATTTGTGCAAATTAGTATTTCTCCAATTAACCATTTTTGTGTCTTCAACCTGAAGCTAATTTATACCCAATATTTTAAAATACTTTATATATATATATATATATATATATATAACTGTTTTATATTTTTATTTAATTATTCCCAACAATTTGAAGCTAATTTTATGCCCAATATTTTAAAATACTTTTTAAGATATATATATATAATTATTTATTTTTATATTTAATTGTTTTATATTTTATATTTAATTCCCAACAATTTGAAGCTAATTTTATGCCCAATATTTTAAAATACTTTTATATATATATATATATATATATATATATATATATAATTATTTATTTTTATATTTAATTGTTTTATATTTTATATTTAATTATTCCCAACAATTTGTGGAAATTAGTATTCCTCCAGTTAACCATTTTTGCGTCTTCAGGCGTGGAGCCTGAAGCTAATTTTATACACAATATTTTTAAAAATACATATATATATATATATATATATATATATATATATAAATCAGTGAAGCAAAACCAAACATAATTCCCAATAATTTGTGCAAATGACATATCATTTCCTTTTAGTATTTCCCTAGTAAACCATTTTTGCGTCTTCAGTTGCGGAGCCTGAAGCTAATTTTATACACAATATATTTTTAAAAATTACTTAAATATACAAATATATATATTTAATTATTTTATATTTTATATTAAATTATTCCCAACAATTCGTGCAAATTCCATATCACTTCCTTTTAACATTTTCTCTCTTTTTCTGAGGCTATTTATATGTTTGCAGCTTTCTCTTATTATATTTATCCTTTGCAGAAAACGTAATTCCGTTCCCAGTGAGCGGTTGTATGGTTGAAATGTTACATCTATGAACACAAAACGCTGTGTTGTTGTTGTTGTTGTTGTTGTTGTTGTGTGCCTTGAAGGTGTTGTTTCCAACTTATGGCAACCCTAGGTGACCCTATTACAGGGTTTTCACCTTGGTTGGATGGCACTCTATTGACTTATCTATCCACAGTGGCAGCAATGAGACTAGTTCTTGCTGCTCTGTTCTGAGTTTCCCACAATGCATCAGGATGATGCTGTCTCAGGGGCATTATGGGAAATTAAAAGCATGGCTTAATGTGTCCAGAATTCTAAACTGGTGAAGAAAACCAAGGGCTAGCATCAAATACTGTTTGCTACGAGACCCTAATACTGTTGTTGTTTGCCTCCGAGTTGTTTGTGATCCTAATGGGGTTTTCTGGGGCTGAGAGTATGTGACTTGCTCCAAGTCACACCCAACAGATATTCATGGCTGAGCAAGGAATCAAACCTTGGACTCCAGAACGTAGAGAGATCTTGTAGCACCTTTGACACTCAATGAAAGAAAGAAGTTGGCAGCATGAGCTTTCCTAGACTTCAGTCTACTTCCTTAGATGCATTTGGACCAAATGCATCTGTGGAAGTGGACCGAAGTCTAGGAAAGCTCATGCTGCCAACTTCTTTCTTTCATTTAGTCTCAAAGGTGCTACTAGATCTCTCTAGGTCCAAGGATCTCTCTAGGACCAAATGCATCTGTGGAAGTGGACCGAAGTCTAGGAAAGCTCATGCTGCCAACTTCTTTCTTTCATTTAGTCTCAAAGGTGCTACTAGATCTCTCTAGGTCCAAGGATCTCTCTAGGACCAAATGCATCTGTGGAAGTGGACCGAAGTCTAGGAAAGCTCATGCTGCCAACTTCTTTCTTTCATTTAGTCTCAAAGGTGCTACTAGATCTCTCTAGGTCCAAGGATCTCTCTAGGACCAAATGCATCTGTGGAAGTGGACCGAAGTCTAGGAAAGCTCATGCTGCCAACTTCTTTCTTTCATTTAGTCTCAAAGGTGCTACTAGATCTCTCTAGGTCCAAGGATCTCTCTAGGACCAAATGCATCTGTGGAAGTGGACCGAAGTCTAGGAAAGTTCATGCTGCCAACTTCTTTCTTTCATTTAGTCTCAAAGGTGCTACTAGATCTCTCTAGGTCCAAGGATCTCTCTAGTACATCTGAGGAAATAGACCGAAGTCTAGGAGGTGCTACTAGATCTCTTTATGTACTGATTCTACAGACTAACACAGCTATATCTTTGAATTCTGGGACTCCAGAGCCATAGTCCAATGCTGAAAACACTACTATCCTGAAAACCTGTGTTTTGTGTCTCTCTCTCTCTGTGTAAGATGTGGGTTTGTTATCTGTTGCAACCTATTAGGCCTCCTTTTAAACCGCTTGTATGTTTTGCTTTCATGTAATACAGGTTTACATCAGTTAGTGCAAGTTAACTGGGCATTATTTCTTTAACAGCAAATTTGGGACCAGAGGCAGATATAGCATGGAAAGAATAGGGAGAGGCTTCTAAAGAAGAAGAAGACGAAAGAGCAAAAGTACAATCGTTGCAGGTTTTGGTTCTGGTTCTAAGTTAAATCCGCAACACAATAAACGCCCGACATCCCCAAAACGGTAATACCTTTATTGGCCAACCGAAATGCACAAAATGTGTGATGCAAATTTTCGAAGCTCTCAGGCAGATGAAGGTGTTAAAAATAAAACAAGAGAAAGACAAAAGAGCAGTTTGATGTGTTTTAGCAAACTTTTTATTCCAAACTAAGCCTAGCTGCAATGAAAGTAACGTAAGCTTTACATAAGTAAGCAAAAACCTCTTGAGTCTTGTAGAGACTGCTTCTTCCAAAATGCATCCAGGGATGACTATTTCTTTCACCATAGAATCGTAGAGTTGGAAGAGACTGCAAGGGCCATCCAGTCCAACCCCATTCTGCCATGCAGGAACTCTCAATCAAAGCATCCAAGGAAGAAGAATCCACTACACTCTGAGGAAGGAATCTCTTTCACTGTTGAACAGCCCTTACTCTCAGGAAGTTCCTCCTAATGTTGAGGTGGAATCTCTTTTCCTGAAGCTTGCATCCATTGTTCCGTTGTGTCCTAGTCTCTGGAGCAGCAGAAAACAAGCTTGCTCCCTCCTCAATATGGCATCCCTTCAAATACTTAAACAGGGCTATCATATCACCTCTTAACCTTCTCTTCTCCAGGCTAAACATCTCCAGCTCCCTAAGGCATTCTTCATAGGGCATGGTTTCCAGACCCTTCACCATTTTAGTTGCCCTCCTTTGGACATGCTCCAGTTTCTCAATGTCCTTTTTGAATTGTGGTGCCCAGAACTGGACACAATATTCCAGGTGAGGCCTGACCAAAGCAGAATACAGTGGCACTATTACTTCACTTGATCTAGATACTATACTTCTATTGATGCAGCCTAAAATCACATTGGCCTTTATAGCTGCCGCATCGCACTGTTGACTCATGTTCAACTTGTGTCTACTTGGACTCCTAGATCCCTTTCACAGGTAGTTTCATTCAGCCAGGTGTCTTCCATCCTATATCTGTGCATTTCATTTTTCCATCCTTAATGCAGTACTCTGTGTTGAAATTCATTTTGTTAGCATTTGTCCAGCTTTCTAGTCTATTCAGGTCATTTTGAATCTTGATCCTGTCCTCTGGGGTACTAACTACTCCTCCTAGTTTGGTGTCATCTGCAAATTTGATAAGTATGCCTCCAATTCTGTCATCCAAGTCATTGATAAAGATGTTGAATAGCACTGGGCCCAGGACAGAACCCCACTGGACACCCCACTGGTCACTTCTCTTCATTTTTCCCTTTGGGTAGCCAGACTTCTTGATCTTTGCTTTTGCTGGGGCAAGCCACTTTTTGGCTTTCTTTGGGTCTGACCATTCACACATGCATTCTAGGGTTAGCTACTTTTTACCTTGCCTGCTGTAGCCAAAAATACACAACTACAGTGGGATCAGATATAGAGCAAAACATCGCTATGGCCTGTTACAGACTGCCAAAATAAAGCTGCTTCGAGTCTCTTTGGAGGTATGCTATATAAATGATGCATGGGTTCTAAGAGTCTGGAAGCTGCACCAAAGCTGCCCTCCAGTGCTTAGGAATGGAGTGTGGCTTTGGCGCGACCTCCGGACTCTTAGGACCCATGTATCATTTAAATCGCATACCTCCAAAGAGACCCGAAGCAGCTTTATTTTGGCAGTCTGTAACAGTGAAGTCAAAGGGAAAAGACTTTGTATAAAGCAGATTTCTTTTCTCGGAGGGTTGAACTGAGGTTTGCCCCTGACGCTAGTTGCGGTGTGTGTGCAATGAAGATCAGATACCTTTCAGGCTGAAATTTGGTTTCTTCTTTTTCTTGATTCATAATCAAGATATCGGTCTTGTTTGCAGCTAGGAATACAGTGAGAATATTGATGCAAGTAGATCTGAGTGCGGGTCCTGCAGAAGGAGGCATTTGCACCTCTTCCATTCGTACTCGGCTTGCTGCTTAAAGAGATTTCCCATGTTTAAGTTTGATTTCGCTGTACCTCGTTGAACAGGCGATGGAAGACTATGCTCCAAAACACACTGCAGAAATAATCCAGTTTGAGACCGCTTCAACTGCCCTGGCTCAATGCTAGGGAATTTGGAGAAATATAGTTTTGTGTGACATTGAGCCTTCTCTGTCGGAGAGCTTTGGAACAACAATAAACTACAATTCATAGGATTCTGTAGCACTGAAACAGTTAAAGCGGTCTCAAACTGGATTATTCGTGTGTTTTGGACCTATGTGGCTTTCCACCCTATCTTTAAAAAGTCTTGCATGGATTAACCTTAATTTCAAGTTGACCCCTTTGAAAGGATGGCTGTTATGCACAATATTTAATGAAATAATCTGGATACGTCTGTCAGCCTGTTTGCTCCTCCAAAAGGTGTTGACCATTGAATATTGACCAGTACATTGGAAGTTGACCAGTAAGGAGTATGGCACTGAAAGACTGGAAATGTGAAAGGTATGTTCTGCTTTACGATACATTATGGCAGACCCAGGTTGTTGTTGTTTTTTTGCAAACGCACCGACATTCTCACCCAGCTAGAAATTTGGCCCCTAATGTGCCACGTAGCCTTACAAAATTTGGATAAAATTAATAAAACTGTTTTGTTGCAGTACAGAATACACAATGACTTCACATAGCGATGTTTTGCTCTATATCTGATCCCACTGTAGTTGTGTATTTTTGGCTACAGCAGGCAAGGTAAAAAGTAGCTAACCCTAGAACGCATGTGTGAATGGTCAGACCCAAAGAAAGCCAAAAAGTGGCCTGCCCCAGCAGAGGCAACACTTAAAACAAAACGGAGAGCAGGAAGACATAATAGCTTGGAATGGGTTCTGTTAAGCCTTGTAAGCAGCCTTCTCCATGGACTAAACTAGCTAGGTATGGACATCAGAACAAGCAAGAAATGCTTGCTTTATGGGATTGTTCCTTGTTTGCTTGTACATATTGCTGGTAAACCACGAGACCCTTTAGATACATGTCTTAATGGTCCTTGGTGGTTTACTGTCAAGCTTTGGTGACACTTTATGGGGCAGGCATAATACCAGCCTGCGGAGCCACCTGCGGCTTGCAGGGACCACCTGTTTGTCCGTACTTGGTTTAAAGAGATGAATTTAAAATGGCCAGGATGCTAAATTTGGTGGATCTAGGCACATGGCTCATTGTGTGACTCTAGTGTTGGGAAGGGTCTGGTGACCTTACCATTGATGGAGCTAGAAAAGGTTCTCTAAGCACTGCCTAGTCCAGAGGATGTTGTTCACCTTTTGGGAGTCATGCAGACCTCCATGTGGTGGATTCTCACCCGAGACTACTGTTTGCTCAGAAATCAGGTATCATCTCAGGATGTTGTTGGACTGTATTTTCTATCATCCTGGCCACTGGTCATGCTGGCTGGGGTGGATGGAGTTGCAAGTGCCAACAGCATGAGGGTGTGCACTTGCAGGCCCAATGCTGGGAATGTCATCTCTTGTTGGCCATAATGCTGTCTCCTGGGGTTTAGCAGTTCTGCCTCCCTTTGTGACTGGTCCAGTCCCCTTTCCCCAGCAGTTTGGTGGAGAAATTTCTTTGAATTGCATGCTTAAAATGTGACATTCACATATGAGCACATACCCACATTTTGCCCCTTGCCTGGCACAAAGAGGAATGCTGTCTCTGCCACTGGTGAAACATTTAATTTTGTGCAATCCTGGGGAGGCTTGGGTACTATTTTGCTTTTGGTGGGCAAGCTGGCTTTGCAAGGCACTTCCAGACTCTTCCAGCTTTATGCTATTTGATGAAACCGTCCAAAGAAACTGAAATGCAAAGCTGTCCTCCTTGTTCCCACAAAAGCCATCCTGGCAGGCTGACTGGCAACCCTTGCTGAGATCCCAGGGATTTCCTCCTTTGCTTAGTGTTCACAAATACAGCAGCAAGCGCTCTCCGCAAGGCTGGGTTCACCTGCAACCTGCGCAGGAGGATCAGATGTGCATATTATGTGTAACAGGCCATGGGTGGCAGCCTGACTGTTTCATTCCCTGGTGAGTCAAGGAAAGGTGTATTGGGAGGATGTTCTCCCAGCAACAAAACAATGCAAAAGGCTTGAGATCTGATGGATAAGCCATCGCCCATATACTCTGTTGACACCCACCGGAGTGGTTCAGGCGTAAGGATGAGTTGCGTGGCTTCCTCTTCCTACCCATTCTTTCTCCTCCTTACCTTTTTTTGTAATAAAATAGAACCAGATTATATGCATTTAGGAAGCCTCCATATCTAAAGTTGGATCCCTTCCACGTTTCCTTCTGGACCAATGCTGTTTACCAAGGAAAGCAATGGGGCTTTTGAATCTGACTGTCTTTTACCTGATGATAAGACCTTCTGTCTGTAAGTCAGAGCTATCTTTGGCTGGCATAGCAAGGTCTTGTTGCACCTTTGAGACTAGCTGAAAGAAAGAAATTGGCAGCATGAGCTTTCCTAGGCTTCAGTCTACTTCCTCAGATGCAGACCAAATGCACCCGAGGAAGTAGACTGAAGTCTAGGAAAGCTCACGCTGCCATTTTCTTTCAGTGAGTCCCAAAGGTGCTACAAGATCTCTCTACATATTGATTCTACAGACTAACACAGCTATATCTGTGTATAGCAAGGTCCACCATATCCACGACTGTCTTTTCTGTTTGCACTGCAGACTTATGGAGAAACTCTCATCCCTTGTTACCTATAGGACAGGGGCGGGTGAAATGTGTCCGTGCAAGGATGATTTTGTGGCGTTAAGCTGGATTGCATAGGTAAAAAACATCATTTACAGATGACCAATGCTGTCGAGTCCCATCACATTCTGATGCAGTCTATTTCACTTTCAAATGGTCCTTACTTGTCTGCAAGTCTTGTGAGAATCTCCCTTTTTATATCATTTAGATGCATGGGCTTGGATCCTTCCTTGCGGAGCTGCGATTCCATCCTCCATATGGCAATGCTCAAATAATGCTCTCTGGCTTAAATGTGTCCAGTGTCCTCAAATGCTCCTCATCACTCTTGGTTTCTGGCCCATGTACCATCTTGGTCCCTGGTATGTTCCAGCTTGTCAGTATCCTTCTTGACATGTGATGGCCCGAACTGGACATAGTATTCTGGTGAATAGAATGGTACTATAACTTCAATTGATCACGACAGATACTTCTGTTGACTCAGCCTAGAGCAAAATTCCTTTTCTCCACCACGTAATAACATTTATGCATAGCTTGTGATCTGCCGAGACTCCAGAACGTTTCTGTGTGTGCTGCTATCATGTCAGGTCACCCATCTTATATTTGTGTGTCTGGTTTTTCCTGTCTAATTGTGGCACCTTACACTCTGTTGAAATGTACTCAGTGTTGGTTTAGTCTCATCAGTTTGTTGAGGTGGAGGAATCCACACTGGTCCAAGGACCACTGTTTTGAGTAGCCTTGGTCTGTTGCGCTGTGAAATGGCTCTTAGATCAAGATATGGTTCCTGGGAGTTTCCTTCCTTGTAATTTGGAATCCATCGATCCGTTCCTTTGGAGCAGCAGAAAACAAGCTTGCTCCATCGTCCACGTGAGACTTCAAAAATTTCAAGATAGCTAACCCATCATCATGGTGTAGTGGGGCAAACACTGGGCTATGACTCTGGAGACCAGGATTTGAATCTGACCTTGGGAAAATTATACTCTCTCAGCCTCAATGGCAAACAGCCATGGAACAAATCTTGCCAAGAAAACCCTGCGATAGGAAGGCATACAACACCACTATTCCATCAGTTCTTGTTCTTTTCTTTTCCAGGCTAAAACGTATCTACTGCTCTTAAGTGTTCCTCCCAGGGTTTGATTTCCAGGCCTTTTATCATCTCAGTTACTCTCCTCAAACACATTTCATTTTGTCAGTAGTAGTATCCTTCAACTGTGTTGCCCACAGCTGGACTTAGGATGCTGTGATGCGGTCTGACCAAAGCAGAATGGATCGGTATTGAATATGGTGCAGACAGTGTATAATGTCTTCAGGTGCAACTGGGGAAACTTTTTGCATTTGATTCGTTTTGCTGAGTGCAGGCCTGGACATCTCCCCCTGTTCAAAGGTCCCATGCCCTCTTATCCTGAGATAAGACTATCACATGCTCTCAGCTTCAGGGGCAAACCACCTCTGAGCAAACCCTGCCAAGAAAACCCCATGATCAGGTCACCTTAGGGTTACATTAGTCAGGAATGACTCGAAGACACACAACAACAGCAACCGTTCTCTGTATTAAGAGTTGGACTTTTGCAGTTTTCCTCCTCTCCCATTTTGTCTCACTGGTTTTTGGTTTGTTTTATTTTATTAAAACTAGTTACGTTTTGCAAGTGGTTTAAATGTGTTCCTCATTGGTCATGATGAAGCTCTCCGTGTGGAACCACATGGTTTCATTGAGTAACAACTTCCTCTGTTACATCACAGCTGCATTGGCTTGACCTACCTTCAAGGGCAGTTGTGAAGCTGTACTTTCCTATTCACCTTTGCCAAGGAAGGGTTGTGACCCACTCTTCTGGTGTGTATGACTACGACTTCCATCACAGCCATTGGCAGTGATGGGAATCGTAGTCCCACATCTGTAAAGGGTGCTGGGTTTACGGCAATTGTTCCCCAACCACCCTTTTGACCGAAGCCCTGTTAAAGGGCTTGGTTTTATGGAGAAACGCACACATACAGATTTACCATTATCACCTTTGCCTGTGGATTTATCCTAGAGGTCAGCATTCCTAAAATGCCGCAAATGTTTTGCCCCTCTGAATGTTCTTGTTGGAAGTCTTTTAAAAGCAGGGTTGATGTCCAGCGACAGCAGCTCAAAAGGAAAATCTCATGGACTTGCAGATCTCAGCTCAGCATAGTGGCCATCAGTTTAGTGGGAAAGAGAACAAGCTGAGATACGATGAAGTTAGCTTCGAGGTGTGTTGCCGGTAAGGCTTGGTTCAGCCATGGATAACCTGTAGTGTCGGTCTTCCATCTCCCTGGTGTGTAAAATGGGAACAGTCGCAACCAATGCTGCTCATCCAAGATTGCAAACTGAGCTCTTGGATGTTGTTGTGTGCCTTCAAGTTGTTTCCAACTTATGGCAACCCTACGGCGTACCTATCATAGGACTTTCTTGGCAAGTATTCTTCAGAGAGGGTTTGCCATTGCCATCCTCTAAGGTTGAGAGAGTGTGATTTGCCCAAGGTTTATAATGAGCCATATATCTCCTACAGTAATAGTTGCACACTTTAAAGAATCATGCTGGGGTCTTTCCCAGCCTTACACAGGGATACTAGAGGTTGGATCTGGATCCTTCTGGATATAAATTACATGTTTTATACTACCACTACTACTACTACTAATATTTATTTGTATCCCGCCTCTCCTTATATTGGATCGAGGCGGGATATTGGATCGAGGCCCATTTCCGTAAATTAAGATCCCCATCACTGTTGGTCTAAACCAGTGTTTCCCAGACTTTGGTCCTCCAGATGTTTTGGACTTCAGCTCCCAGAATTCCTGATGGTTGGGCAAACAAGCTAGGACTTCCGGGAGCTGAAATCCAAAACATCTGGAGGACCATAGTTTGGGAAACACTGGTTTAGACCAACGGAGATGGGAATCTTAATTTATGGAAATGGGCCTAGTTCCTTTAAAGAGGAATATAGGAAATTCTTGCTGTTTCTTTTCTATATCCACAAAGAAGAAGTTCTCAATTGTAATGAGCTCTACCATTCTTGAATTGAAAAATCCTAGAGAGGGACAGTGTTGAGGGTTTGCCCCAATGTCTTTGAGCGTTGTCTGTTATTGCTGGTCTAGTTGCTGGACTAGGACTCTATAAGACCAAGGTTCAAATCCCCACTTGGTAATGGAAACCCACTATAAGCAAGTTGCACTCTCTCAGCCTCAAAGGAAGCTGAGTAAACCCTGTGATCGATTTGCTGTAGGGTCTCCATAAGTCAGGGATGACTTGAAAGCACACAACAATAGCAAAATGAATATGCTATACGTGTTATAAAGTATGGAGAAACTAATTAATAGATGTGATACCTATAGAGTGGAGCAGCTAGGTAAATCCCATTGATTCAGTGGGTCTAAACTAGTCAAGACTAGCAACATGATGTGCAAAGATGTACTCTTGGCGAGGTACTTGCTCTAAAATTTGTATGTCTCCCAATGCAGGATTGGTTATTCCTATTTTATGGATAAGAGAGCGGGAAGACTGATACTCAAGGATGCCCATTGGTTCTGTGGCTGAACCATTGCTCTAAACCCAGCTCTACATCTGTCACAACAACCTCTAGATCTCAATGGCTTTCTTTCTAGTTAACCGCCTTATTTACTTGATCATGAACAAGGGGTATTATTTGAATCTTTTCCTTTTTAGCCTGAAGCTAGCCATTCATAGGCTGTTTTGGAGTTAGCTGGTGATGATAAAAGCGTGACAAAGCAGCTGATTGTACTGAGTACTGGGAGTTCCCCCCAAAAATCCTTGGTTTGGAAAATAATGATTCATTTGGTCCTTTTTGGAGCTTGCCCTGCGAGTTCAGTGGCGCTGTTTGCAAAAGAAAGTGCTTTATGCCAATGAATTTCTTATCTGGTTCTGTATTATATATGCCAGGGATAAGGGCATTTAATTTGTAACTGTTCTTAGGTTTCAGATCCTATGATCCTCCACCATTAGTCCTGCAGGAGAGGGGTAATGGGAGTTGCGGTCCCAACAGTCGGAAGAGCCATATGTCTCCTACTGCAATCTTTGCTCACTTGTAGGAGTTTTCTAAAGGATCATGCTGGGGCCTTGCCCAGCCTTATGTAGGGATATAAATTATATGTTTTTATGGGTCCTTTTGCATAAATTAAGATTCCCATCTCAGTTGGTCTCTACCCACGATTCCCAAACTTTGGTCCTCTAGGTATTTTGGACTTCAATTCCTAGAAGCCTTAGCCACTTTGGCCAGCAGTCAGGAATTCTGGGAGCAGGGACGTAGCGAAGGGGGGGGGTTCTTGGGGTACGGACCCCCCCTTCCATTAGATAAAATGAATGGTGTGTGCTGCCGCGCCGCCATACCCAAGCCCTATTATAATGGTGGCACTTAGTCTGGACCCCCCCCCCCCCCCCCCCTTTCCCAAAATCCTGGCTACGTTCCTTCTGGGAGCTGAAGTCCAAAACATCAGGGGACCAAAGTTTGGAAACCACTGATCTAAACAAAGGCCATCTTTTAAGAGGAACGTAGGAAATTCTTGCTGTTTCTTCTCTGTATGCACAAAAGTGGAGAATAAAGGAAGAAGTTCTCAATTCGGACAGTGATAAAGAATAACCGAACGTTGGTTTGATTTGATGTGTCAGTGGACAAACCATGGTTTGTGTTTGCCTGTTCATCTCCTCTTGAAAACATGGTTTTGCAATATGGGTTTGCAAACTCGGGTTTGGCCTAACCATAATTTGGTGGCAATGTGAGGATAGTATAACCAGTTATAGGTCCACCTTTGGAAACTACAGTGGTACCCCGGGATACGAATTGATCGCGTTACGAAATTTCCGGGGTACGAAAAAGTTAGATTGGAAAAAACTGTTCCGGGTAACGAAAGATTTTTCGGGTTACGAAAATCATTTCGGCGCGTTTCGGCGCGAAATTCAAATCCGAAGCGCGGCTAGCGGCTTTCCAGCGCTAACGGAAAGCCTTTTCGGGTTGCGAAATGTATCGGGTTACGAACGGCGCCGCGGAACGAATTAATTTCGTAACCCGAGGTAGCACTGTACTGCATCCTGCAGATGTTACAGGTTTTGTTGGGTACTTAGAGGGCATCGAACCAAAGGGGTTCTTAAATAGCGGGTCAGTTTTGACAGTGTGGAACAATGGTTTGGTATAATTTCTGAGTTCTCTCAAAATTTTCTTCGATGTGGGTGTTGATATTTGATTTGGGAAGGTTTTCTGTTTATCCACCCAAATGGAGAAGGGTTGCCCAGTGTTGGCGTGTTGAACAAACCTCTGAATGCCAATCTTGGATGTCTTTGAGCACCAAAAGATTGGAACGCCTTACCCGAGCCAGTCTAGGAACCCAAGTTGGCTCATCTCTTTGGGTTTGTTTGTCTAACAGGAAGTGGGAAAGATTATTTTTGGGGATGGCAGATGACTCCCTGGTTCAAGTTTCCATCTAGGTCAAGTGCCGCCTACCTGAATTGGACCAATGGATCTCCACCCAGGTAGGGCTGGCATGACGTTCTTTCTCCTCCATGCCGTGAGTCAGGATCTTCAAGGAGATCCTTGAAGTTGGGGCAGGAAGGAGGAAGTCATTGTGGTCAACCTTTGGAAGTTGGATCCATTTTTACTTTTCTGCAGAAACATATTTTCAGTTTTTCTGTGTCCAGGTTGAGTCTCTCTTATCTCGAAATCCGAAATACTTCAAAATCCAGAAATGTCCACTTGATTTTCTGAGTGTGACTTTGAACACAAGTTGGGTCTCCCTGACCCAGAAAATTCAAACTATTCCAAAATGCAAAATATTTTCTATAAAACTGCCGCCAGGCTATGTGTATAAGGTGTATTATACAACCCATAAATGAATTTGATGGGTCCCCTCCCCAACAGATCTCATTACACATATGCAAGTATTCCAAAATCTTCCCCAAAATTGCAAAATCCAAAATGCTTCTGGCCCTAGGCATTTCGGATAAGGGAGACTCAACCTGTACATGGTTTCCCTGCAAGTGACAAAAGTTTAAGTTTTGGATACAGTCGGCCCTCCTTATACGCGGATTTGCCATCCACGGATTTGAGCATCCGCGGATGGCAAATCGGGAAATTGTCCCCAATGGCGGCATGTGTGCACGCGCACCGCCATTGGGGACAGTTTCCTTCTCCTCCCTCCCCTGCCTCGCTTCCCTTCTCCCTTCCTTCCTTCCCTCCCTGCCTCCCTCCCTTCCTTTCCCCTTACTTACCTTTACTCTTACGGTGCAGCGGCTTGGCCTCCACTGCCGCCGCTGCGAGGGAAGCCGGGTGGCGGCGGAGACCAAGCCTCAGCTTCCTCGCCGCTGCCATGAAAAGGCGCGATGGCGGTGCTGGAGGCCTCTTGGCCTACAACAGCACCGCCACCGGGCCTTTCCCACGGCGGACGGCGAGGAAGCAGGGGTGCCGTGCCGGAGGCCTTCAAGGCCTCCCATGCCGGCATCCAGCCTCCTCCAGGCCTTCACGCTGCCGAAGGGCCGGATACCGGTGCTGGAGGCCCCAGCACCGACACCCGCCCCTTCCGCGGCGCTGAGGAGGCTGGGTGACGGTGCCGGAGGCCTTGAAGGCCTCCCGTGCTGCTGCCCTCTGCGCGTCCTCTTCCCCACCTCCTCGCCTTTTTTTGGAGAGGAGGTGCACGCGCGCCGCCATTGGAACAAATGGGACTTGAGCATACGCGGATTTTGGTATACGCGGGGGGGGGGGGGGGTCTGGAACGGATCCCCCGAGTATACCAAGGACCCACTGTATCTTTATGAAACTTGCTAGGTGATCCAGATTCAATCTCTGTCTGTCTTCTCCAGTCTACCTTAGAGGGATCTTGTGAGTCTAATATGAGGGATCTTGGAGGAGTAAATGAAGACTTTTGATGATTGTGACTGTTTTTAAACTCATGGCAGTGTTTCGTCTTCTATTGATTATTGCTTGTATTATAGTGTTGAAAGCTGCTTCCGACGGGCCCTTTCTCGGATCGAAAAGCAATCTATAATGACTCTATATAAGAATGTGCATTGCCCGCAACAGTGTGATTCTTTTGGCACAGCAAAAGCAGGATTTTGTTGTGCGCCCAAATACCTTGAACAAAACTGCCCCTTTCTGACAGTTTTTCTTTCTTTGACGGAGTAATCCCACATCCCCATCCCATTACTTTGACTTCTTTCCTTCCTCCTAGTTTGACTTTTGGCTTAATTTGGGCTTCGGATCCAGGACAGAAACCTGTGAATTATATAACCTCAGCTTACAAATGCATGCCTTCAAGTTGTTTCTGAGTTATGGTCCCCCTAAGGACCCTATCATGGGGTTTTCTTGGCCAGATTTGTTCAGCGGAGGTTTGCCATTGCCTTCCCTTGAGGCTGAGAGAGTGTGATGTGCCTAAGGTCATCCAGTAGGTTTCATGGCTGAGCTGCGAATCGAACCCTGGTCTCTAGAGTCCAACGCTGAAACCAGTATTGCTATCCTTATAGGTTTCTAGTTTGGAAAATTCCTGATAATCATACAAACCTGGGAAGATGTTTGAATAACATTTGTATGGTGGGGTCAAGCTGCATTCCCCAGTGAAATTCATAGCCTCCTCTCTTTTCTTGGCTGCAGAATAAACAATGCATAAATCCACAAATGTACGATGTACAATGTGGTATAGTGGTTTGAGCACTGGACTATGACTCTGGAGACCAGGGTTGGAGTCCTTGCTCAGTCATGGAAACACACTGGGTGATCTTGGGCAAGTCACACTCTCTCAGTCTTAGAGGAGGGAAAAGGCAAACCCCTTCCGAACAATTCTTGCCAAGAAAACCCTGTGAAAAGGTTTGCCTTAAGTCAGGAACAGCTTGGAGGCAGACTGCAGCGTGATGTAGATTAATAAAAGCTTGCAGAGTGCCGGAATTGGATTAATGTTGTCTCATGCCATTTTTTGCAGCTCCCCAATTGTGCCAAGGAATGGTTTCTTCTGTCTCCATTGCTTCGGTTTCCCCTGCTCTGCGTCTGTCAGCGTTTGTGCATGCTTTGGTTGGACAGATGGTTCTGGTGACGCGTCGGGTGTCGCATGCGAGGGAGCGGCTGGGCAGCTTTGCTCGCTGGCTGCCATCCAGCTGACCTGTCGGGTTGTGTTCCAAAGTGTACAGCGGGGAGACACGTGCTTGAGGACTAGCCTCCCTGCCCTCCTGTGTTTTCCTGCAAAGAGGAGTTTTCCCTCTCGCCAGCCTCTCCTGGGCCAGGGACTGCCTTGGCTCACCTGTTTTGCACCTTGTTGGCCCTGTTTCTCTGCAGAAGTGCCTCCGTCTTTTTAATGCATTGATGCGCATAAACATATCTGGGGCCAGCAAAAGGAGATGGAGGCTCTATGTTGGGTGGCTGTCTAACCTTGAATTTAGGATGTTGGAGGAGGAGAGGGAGCCTGGGGAGGATTTATAATTTGTAAACCGCCTTGATCCTTGGAAAGGCGGTATATCAATAATAATAATAATAATAATAATAATAATAATAGTACCTTTCTGCTTTGCATACAAGCCACCTCTAGGAGTCTGGACAGCTGGAAATGCAAACAGTCCATCTGGTTTAGATGGATGTTGTTTTGGTCCAGCAAGACAAGCCCTTCGAAAAGCAGGAAATTAGGGGTGATGTTTTTTAGATTCAGATCCTATCATCCTCTTCTGGCAGACTGTGTTGTAACTAGGGTTGCCATAAGTCATGACCTCCAAACCGGGACAAATGTAGGACAAATGTATGGCAACATTATCAAATGTAGGACACAGTTTTAATAAATGGAGGACATGCGAAAAAAATTGATGATTTTTTAAAAAATGTTCATATAAATGCATGTTTCTTAGGCATGATCAAAATAGAGGACATTTTGACATTTGACATTTGTCCTCTTTCTCATCATCATCCTCTCCTTGGTGCCAAAGGAAATGGCCCTCTCCGCTCTGCTGCCTTGCTGGGACCAAACAGAGGAGGAGCTCTTCTTCCTGGCTTGATACAGACAGGTCAAAATTAAGCTGCTTCGAGTCTCTTTGGAGGTATGCTGTTTAAATGACACATGTGTCCTAAGAGTCCAGAAGCCGCACCAAAGTCACACTCCAGTCCTAAGGACTGGAGTGCAGCTTTCGTGCAGCTTCCGGACTCTTAGGACGCATGCATCATTGAGACACCATACCTCCAAAGAGACTCGAAGCAGCTTTATTTTGGCCTGTCTGTATAGGGCCCCTGAGTCTGGCAACCTCCTGTTGCCAATAAGCCTTGAAGATAATTCCCCAAACGTTTGGCCAAAACTCACCAAATCCCCCCATATCTCACCAAATATTCAGTCAAAATCCCTGAAAAGTCCCTGTAATGTTAATATGGCAATAAAACGTAGCCCTAATTGAATAAAAATAATTGGAACTTATTTCAACTCTCAAAATTACCATTAAAACCAACCACCAAAATCACACCAAAGGCTCTGAAAAGGACCCATTTTGGCGTGAAAGTCACCAGATTGGCAAACTTGAGTCAAGGAGGAAACCGTGCAGGGACGCCCCCTAGTGGTGAAAAACCAGGAATGTCCTGCCGCCAGGAGGGTTATGGCAACCCTAGGTGTAACCATAGTTGTAGTCTAGCAAAGCTTTTTCAAAACCAAATCCCCCCCAGGGTCATGAAGATAACTCTGTCTCCATCCAGTGCATTTCTAGCAACACACTGCCCTTGAGCATGGTGATTCTCCGTTGTTCATGTTACGATAGCTATGGTTAGACACACTTGGCATGAATTGGTTTAATCTTGTGGCGTGGAATCTTTGGCGTCGTGGGACTGCAGTTCCCATCATGGCTGAGGCTGATTGGATTTGGTTTCCAGGGACATGCGGCTGGTTGCATGTTCATCCCCAGCCCTAGGGAAAATGCATGGCTGACCAGGAATCAAACCCAGGTCCTTTAAGTCTTCAGTGTGTATGTGCATGTTCATGATCATGTGCTTTCCAGTTGTCTGTTGAATACTCTCCAACCATCCAAGTACTAACCAGGCCAGACTCTGCTTAGCTTCCAAGATCAAACTGGATCTGGTGCCTTCAGGGAATTCAGCTCCCATCCAACACTAACCCAGGGTATGGAGAAAACAGACTCCTGTAAAGAACAGTGTCCCCAATCAAAACCTGTTGGAGTTTTGTTCTTCAAGGGGGAAAAAAGGTAGGAAAAAAGTTCAGCACTAAGCAAAAATGGTTCAATAAATATTTGTGGATAACTGTCATGTTTTGAACTAGATCACAGTGGCATCACTAGGGTGGGTGTCAGCCCAGTGGAGTAATTCCTGCTATCACCTCCAGGTTGCCTGGCACACTCTGCACATGCCCCTTTCACCAGCTAGACCACGTCTGCCATACTGAGAGTGGGTTTCTGCTACCACCTGGCAGACTTTTCCAGGTCTGGGGGGTCCACTAGTCAAGACTTGCCAGACCCAGAAGGCAGCCCCTTCCCACCAGCAGTCGCTGGTGAGGATAGACTGCTGGATGGTAACCGCAGTTGATGGATGGCATAGGCACCCTGGCTGGCAGAAGTGGGCTGCCAGGGGACTCTTGGGACAGACTCTGTGGTGTCACCCAGTACGATCCGCACCCTCCTAGTGATGTCCCTGCTCCTTCATGACGTACAAATACTGTATAAAGAAAAGAAGGGACAAAGCATTCTAGTCAATGCAACAAACCTCAGAAAAGGAACAGTTTGGAAATGGGTGCAAAGCCCAGGGTCCTGGACTATGGTATCTGCAGCTCTCCATGGGAGACCAGTGATCCACGCACTTATTTTCAAGCCAGTCCTTTTTTGTGGTTGTATCCAGCTATAATGATGGGGCTGGAGATGCTTTTATCTCTGTCCTGTTCCAACTACTACACCACACTGTCTCTTCATGGCATCTTCCAAAGTGATGCTTTTGTTTTTGTTTCCTTTCAAGGGAGGCTTGTTTGTCTTTTCTCGTATGCAAGTGGGGCAGGGGATAATCCTGATAAAGAAAAGGCATGGCACTTTTGTCAAAATACTGTGTTTTGTGGCAGGTTGGCGTTTGTCGGGGCTGTTCTCTGAGACTCTGCCTGTAGGTGATAACCTCTTCCATGGTGATGGATGAGCAAGTGGTAGGTCGAGTGAGGGTTTTGCATAAGGAGCGGATAGCATCGGCTCTATGGTTTTGTTTTCTTTTTCAAAGGATGCTTTCTGAACAGATTTGTGTACTTGGATTCATACTGAAATAATAATAATAATAATAGCAATAGTAGTAATAACAACAGCAATAAGATGTGATAACACATCTGAACGAAATCGCCATAGACGGGGTCACAAGAGCAGAATTCCATCTGAACTATCAGTGATCCCAAACTCCAAAATAATGATAATAATATGACATTGATGTTGTTTTACCATTCTTGGATCTTATTTTTTCCTTAAAAGGTATCATCGCATAATATTAAAATAGTCAGAAGTCAAAACCCACAGCCAGCATTTAATAAAGAGCAAGATAGATGGATGAATGGACGGATGGACAGACAGACAGACAGACAGACAGATCTTGCTGTTTATTATATGCTGGTTCTGGATTTTGACATTTGACTATTTTATTATTGACATGATACCTTGATATTATATAATATATATGTATTTTATATATAGTATATAATAAAGAACAAGGTAATCCATTTGCCTAAGGATGTAAGGGAAGCATTCCTAGTTTTGTGTATTGGTTGCAGGAGTGGGGTAAGGACGGTTCCTCTGTGCTTGGTATAGAGAAGCCCTTAAAGAATTTGGTATTTATCACAACAGTCTTGTAAGGAAGACCTTGAAAGTTCCTTCCCTGCTGAGTTCTGGCAGAGACAGGATGGAGAGAGCTGCTCTCTGGATGGAGGAGGTGACATTCGCACCTTCTGCATGGTTTCTCTATGGAGGACACAGGAGAAACGTGGACCGTTCTCTTGGTCCTCATCCAGCTGTTGACCTCTGTATGTAGTTCCTGGTTACCTATGGCCAGTGGTATAGTGGAGCCAGGGCTGCAAAGTCAAAGCCCCAAGATGTGTCGATTATCAGGGACTATGATATCTCTATGGACTCCCTTGTACCCTCTGAGGACAGATGCATCCCTCACCATAGGTAGAAGGGAAATGGGATTTCCCAGCAACGGTAAATTGTTACCAGCTATGCCTGGAATACAAGGATTTATGGGCCTTTCATTTTGCAAGAGGGCTGCTCTCCATAGAGGCGAACAACGCCTTAAAATTTGTTTTAAAAAATGCAGATCAACACATTTTTGGGACTCTCCTTGGCAGTGTTGCCAAAGTTGCCATGAAGCTTCATAAGTTACCTCTAAGTTGCTGCCTGCGACAGTTGGGTGGGAGCTCAAATGCAGGGCTGTGCCGTGAGAGATGTCCTCCAAAGAGGGAGGTTCTCCTGGTTGGAGACCTGCCATTAAGAAACCATGGTTTGCTGTTGCAGCTAGGAAGAAATATGGTCACCATGACCCCTGATCCTGGTTGCAACAGCAAACCGTGGTTCCCAGATGGAAAAGACAGGGTCCTCCGATGCTGCCTTGCGTCGAAGACCCACCAAACAGTATGTGCGGAGGGTGAGATCCTTGCAACCTTTTAGAAGAGGAGAAAAGGGAACACTTTGGCTAGACCTCAGATGTTTTGAGGAAGGGCTTTTCGTGGGTTTCTGAGCATCTCCAAGGCTAACCGCAATGTTATGGGAAAACTGTGGCTGTTCTTTCCATCCAGCTAGTACTGTTGAAGATCTTCAAGTTACTTGACATGGAATAATTTTGGGTGGGTTGCGTGTGTATGTTTGATTTCATACTCCAGTTAGAAGAAAATATATCCTCACAAATGACAAGGTGGGCAAGTGCAGTAGTGTGCTTTTCTTGGAGATGCATGGTTGCTCTTGATATGTCTGCTGCTTTCATACTGAACAATGTTCTCTTTCTTGCAGTAATACCACTGATAGCTTGCTGAAAAAGTCAGGACGGCCCTGGAAGGGGATGGGCTCGATGTTGTTAGAGATTTCCAAAGACAGGTTAGGTGGCTGTTTGCAAGAGACGCTGTTGCGGTGGATTTTCTTTGCTGCTAGGGTTGGACACTGCGGACTTTCCAAAGTCCATTTCAACACACTGCATCTGTTTGCACAGTGACTCCCCAAACCATGGAATGTGCTATGATGCGACACTGAAGCTGGGAACCTTCAAAGTAGATGTGGAAATCCTTAGATCCTCCATTTGCCATGATGGCTGGGATTTCTAGTTATTGGAAGACCAAACCCTCTGCAAGGCAAAATAATAATAATAATAATAATAATAATAATAATAATAATACAACAGAATTAATGCAGTTTGACACCTCCTTAATTGCCTTTGCTCAATGCTATGGAATTTTATGATTTGTAGTTTTGTGTCCCATTCAACCTTTTCCGTCAGAAGGTTCTGCTACCACAAGAAACTATAAATCCCATGGTCCCATAGCATTCATCTATGACCATTAAAGCAGTGTCACACTAGATTAATTCAGCAGCCTATCTCAAAGTCCTGCTGCAAAGTCTGCCTTTTCTTGTATGTACCTACCTACTCATTCTGATAACATTTTTGGAGGCTCTGCTCTGTATCTCCTTGCTATTTGAGAGGCTGCGTGAGATGATGGCTTTTGGGTGGTGGCACCTGAATTCATTTAACATCAGTAGGAACTCTTCCTTCCTTTGTATGATTCAGAAGGCAGGCTAATGCCTTGTTTTTCCAGATAATACCTGCAGACATAAGATAGCAGATTCTCATTGTCTTTGCTTTTTACCAAAATGTTTGACTGAACTGCTTGATAATATTATTGTTGTAAAGCTGCCTCGTCGATCCAAATGCACAGAGAGACAGGAGTATAAATCTTCGTAAGATTTCATTTGGCAAGTCAGGACATCCAGATCTCATTTATCTACTTCGGTCATGGTGTGTTGTCAAACATAAACACATGGTAGGCCAGTGGGTGCCACGAAAAGGGCCACAGACAGGATTTCATTGCAAGAAAGAGAACCGGTTCTGCAGGTCCATGTCACACGCAAAGCAAAACGTGGCTGAATTACTCTGGGATGGAGTCATGGGGTTCAGATGAATGCCGTGGTTCTCCGTTGTTTCAGTTAGGGATCATTCCTAGTCCTGCTTGGAGCTGCCCTGGATTGAACCCAGAGCCTTTCACATGCGCATGGAGTGTAAGGCCAAAGAGACACAAAACCTCTGCCCAGAGACCTTGGGTGTGTCTGCACTGCAGAGATGAACCAGTTTGACCTCACTGCAGCCATGACTCAATGATATGCAATTCTGGAATTTGTAGTTTCGTGAGCTGTTTATCTTTCCCTGTCAGAGAGCTCAACAACATGTTGAGGTGTCTTTGTAAAAGTTTGAGAAAGAGGGAATTAATGAGTTCATAGTAATGAGAGCCAGCATGGGGTGGTTTGAGCACTGAACAAGGTTCGAATCCCCACTCAGCCATGGAAACCCACTGTTTGGCTTTGAGCAAATCACATACCCTCGGCCTCAGAGGTGTGCAAAGGCAAATCCCCTCTGAGCAGATCTTACCTCATGATAGCTTTGCCTTAGGATTGCCAGCTGTCGGAAACGACTTGAACAGTAATGAGCAAGAAAGATGTCTTTAAGAGAGAAATGCAGCGACTTTGGATTTCAGAATTCCAGATAAGGGATACTCAGGCTGTAGAATATTTGCCTTTTTAAAATGCGTTTTTATGATAGCTTGTACATCCCTGACATTAGCTGTTCAAATTAAAGTCAAAAGGACTGTTGACCCAGGAATTTTATCACAGCAAGATACACTGGGATCATTCCTGTGTATACTTTCTGCAGAGTTTAATTCACTTTGGCGAAGGCTCCAGGTCTGTAGAATCACTTGCAGGAGTTTGCTCAGATTCAGACAGAGGCAAATCTGATTCAGAACTATTTGGAACACCTTACCTGTCACTAAAGGGTTTTTTCCTGCTAGCAGGGAAAGCTTAACATTCATGAAATAGGTTTTTTTTAAATAAATAGATATTTTCCAACACAAAACCTAACAACAAAAAAACAGTGACATCCAAAATCCACAAAACAGTGATACCTTTATTCGGGCAACTGAAATGCACAAGATACATGATGCAAGCTTTCGAAGCTCTGCTGGCTTCTTCTTCAGGCCAAGGTGCTAAAAAATCATACATAAATGAATTATAAAAAGACAATATTAGTCCCAGGCTTGCATTTTCTCAAGGTGTTGTTGTTATGTTGTTCTGTATAGGATTATCTATGCAAGCCGGTCCCTCCTCCTGGATATGTGGCACTGGGAGCAAAGCATTCCAAAGTCCAGGAGATAAAATTGGAATTCCATTAGCAGTATTCCCTTCTGTAGAATGTTTGTGTGTATATTCAGAAATCCATGCGCATGTAAACCTATGGTCATCTTTCAAGAGTGCTTTCGTTTTGTCTTGCAGCATGATGGGGGTTGGAGTAGGTGGCCTTTGAGGTCCCTTCCAGCTCTATGGCTGCATTTTTACTGCAGAAATAATGCAGTTTGACACCACTTTAACTGCTGGGGCTCTGTGGTATGGAATCCTGGGAACTGTATTTTGTTGTGGCACCAGAGCTCTCTGACCAAGAAGGCTAAATATCTCACAAAACTACAAATTCCAGATTTCCAGAGCATTGAGCCATGGTAATTACAGTGGTGTTAAACTGCATTATTTCTGCCGTCCGGAAGCAGCCTTAGACCAGTGCTCCTCATAGTGAGGGTTCACAGGCTGGCACTTGTCCCAGGAAACTGTGCAAAACAATATTGCTCAAATATGGCACCAGTCCATGGCACACTGTGAGAAAACTGCTGGTCCACCATATCAGTTAGCTTGAGAAGTACTGATTTAGGCTATATCTGCACCGCATCTCACAAAATGACAAATCCAACAATCCCGTAGCATTGAGCCATGGCACTTAAAGCGGTGTCAAAACTGGATTCTTGCTGCAGTGTGGATGCAGCTGAAGTAAAAGGTACTTCTTCCAAGAGTCAAGGCGCCTCATTATCCCGCTTCACTGGGTATTGCATAGATTATCAGTTTCCTGGTGAACGTTTCCATTGCACTCATGCAGAGATTCTTACATTTCTTTTAGCACTCATCATTTCCTCTTTCTTTTTCTCTCCTCCCTCCCTCTCTGGTTTTTTTTTTTTAAATCTCTCCAGAGGAAAATGAGAAGCATGAGAAACTCCGCCTGGAACGCGAACAGGAGCACCAGAAGGCCAGCGTGCAAAGGGTCAACCATGCTGCACCCCACGAGGAACCCCACGTCGAAGTCCCCCCGGTGGGGTCCTTGTCTCAGGCCACCCCGGCCCCTCCACCGGCCCCACCATTGGCGGCCCCCATCTCGGTCATCCCCATCCCCGTGGTCACCAGCCCCCCGCATCCGATGGCCCAGAACACCTTGTCTCCCCCGCTCATCCAGCGACACCACCAGCCCCTCAGCACTCCAGGCCTTGGCAAGGAAGCCCCCTTGGTGGCACCCGTGATCCAGAAGGCCTCTGGGCCCATTCTTCCGGACATCAAGGTCCTTACGCCTCCGTCGGGGAGCCCGAGCCAGCTCCCGCACTACGCTGCCCCGGTACTGGCCATTTCCCAGCATCACTTGGTCCAGCAACCTATCCAGCCCCAGCCTCCGGTCCCGCACCCGCCTCTACAGCCGCACCAGGTTCCCCCACAACCCCTCGGGGTCAAGATGGCCCCCTCAGAAGACACCAAACCAAGCGAGCAGAAGAAGAGACCAGGCGGGTGAGTGGCGTCACCAAGAGCCCCTTGTCACAAAGGTTCATGTTTCTCCCCATGTGCTTCCCTGTTGTCTTTCTCCCCCCAAAGCAAGGATGGTATAAGTCAGTTGTACCTAACCTTAGATCCTCCAGATGTTTGGGACTTCAGTTCGTGTGGTCCCTCCACATTTGCTGGGGTTAGGGGTGAAGAACCACCATGAATGTGGAAACACGGCAAATATAAAAACACTGTTCTTTTTACCTAAGAGAACACCTCTCAAGGCATTCCCAGATCCTCCAGTGTAACTCTGTGGTCAATGTTTGCCAGAGGTTGATCATAGAATCATGATGGAGGACCTACAAATGCCCAGAGAAGTGTTTTCTCTAGGAACATCTAGGTTCTCCAGCACAATGCTATGGTCAACTTCTGGCAGAGTTGCTCTGAAGGACCTAGAGATTCTTAGAGAGAACGTATTAATCAAATCCACAAATAATCAAATCTACAATGGTGAAAACTGCAAATATGGAGGGCCAACTGCAATCCCTGTTGTGGACTAAGACTGCACCCCCACTGCAGATATAATCCGGCTTGACACCACTTTAACTGCCATGGCTCAATGGTGGTAGAGCCCACGCTTTGCATGCAGTAGGTCCCAAGTTCAAAACGCATGCCTCCACTAAAAGAGACCTCCATGGAAGATTTTGGAGCACTGCTGCCAGTCAGAGCAAACTGTGGTTTGGTAGATGGATAAATAATCTGATTTGATAAAGGCAGGTCTCTGTGGTCTCATCTGCACTGCAGAAATAATGCCGTTTGACACTGCTTTACCTGCTGTGGTGCCATGCTATGGAATCCTGCGATTTGTAGTTTATTGTGGCACCAAAGCTTTCTGAGAGAGAAGGCTAAGTATCTCACAAAACTACAGATGCCAGAACTCAATAGTATGGAGCCATGGCAATTAAGGTGTTGTCAAACCGGATTATTTCTGCAATGCGGATGCAGCCTGAGTTGGCTGGGACTTTTGAGAGCTGAAGTCTGAAACAAATGGAGGCCCAAAGGTTGTGAGCCACTGGTATTAAGCGAATGTAGGCACCATCAACTGCAGAAAAATTCATTTTCTGGACTAAAGCCTGGAATAACATCCCTGTTGCTTTAAAAACAACTCCTCTTGCTCTGTGGAGACTTAAAATCTGGAAATTAAATATATAGGACATTGCACTGGTGCAGTGACTTTCTGCTTTTGTTCCGTCACAAAGCCCTACGTGTCATTTTTCACATTGTGGATTGATTGACACTTGAGTCAAAGAGCGGCTCATAAACGTGAAATTATTACTGTTATTTTAAAATAAATCCTGTCTTTAGATGCTTCAGGTTAACCAGGGGTTAAACCTCCTGCTTTGTATATGGAAACTTAGATATACAGTCGGCCCTTCTTATACAAGGATTTTTTATACACGGATTCAAGCATACACGGTTTGAAAATGTCCAAAAAAAGTATAAATTTCAAATATCAAACCTTGATTTTCCATTTTTTATAACGGATACCATTTTGCTTTGTCATTATATTTAATGGGACTTGAGCATACACGGATTTTGTTATACATGGGGGATCTTGGAACCAAACCCCAGCATATAACAAGGGTCAACTGTACTCTTCCCACATCCCCAAAGAGTGGCCCTTTTGGGGATGTGGGAAGCCCAACAAGATATTGTTGGGCTATAACTCCAAGCATTCCCCATCATTATCCATGATGGCTGGGGCCTCTGGGAGTTGTAGTCCAACACTGTTTAAAGGACGGCACTTTGTCCTACTCTTCTTCTAGTTTGATTTGCTTGTGGGGGGATAGCACTGATCTGATATCAATATCCTCTCTTTTTATTTTGGAGGGTGCATCTACACTGTAGAAACAATGCAGTTTGACACCACTTTAACTCACATGGCTCCATTCCACATAAACTTGGGATTTGTAGTTTAGTGAGACCCCTGCACCCTTTGGCAGGGAAGGCTAAAGACCTTGTAAAGCTATAAATCCCAGGATTCTATAGGATGGCACTTGGGTTGGGACAGTGGTTGGGATGTTTAAATGGTCCCATAAATTGGAAGATCTTGGTTCAAAGTCCCCATTGAGACTTGAAAATTGATCAGTTGCTTTGGACCAGTGATTCCCAGCCTGATCTACCTCAAAGGGTTGTTGTAAGGAGAAAGTAGTGAGCAGGAGAACCATGTAAACCTCAAGCCCATTGTAGGAGAGGTGGAATATAAATGGAACTTAATCATGGAAACCTCTGGGGGACGACTGAGTTTGTGTATTCAGTGTCCCCAAATCTAGGCAGGCGTATTTTTGTTATGAGTGGCACAGTGGTTTGAGTGCTGGACTGTCACTCTGGAGACCAGGGTTCGAATCTCGGCCATGGAAACTCACTGGGTCACACACTCTCAGCCTCAGGAAGGAAATGGCAAACCTCCTCTGAACAAATCTTGCCTAGAAAACCGCCATAAGTTGGAAGCGACTTGAAGGCACACAGCAACACATAGCAAAACCACCTCTGAATATTCCTTGCCTAAGAAAACCCTATGGAAGACTCATACATGCCAACAATGATGTTTCCGTGAACTAAGAAAGCAAACCCAGTTATAGAAAGGAGCATAATTCTGGATAACAATGTACCCCAGCCAAATGTGTTGATAGACTGCAATGTCCACCATCCCTAGCCAGTATGGGGGATGATGGGTGTTCTAGTCCTCCAACCAACTAGAGGGACCCACTTTAGGCAACATGAAAAGTCCATTCATGTGGATGGGATTAAAAGGCCTCTAAGGCTTTGCTCTTACATTCTGTGGCCAGATCACTGCCTGTCCATGGTGCATGGGAATCCATGGTTGTTGTGGGTCTGCATGCATGTGGCTGGCGGTGCATATTTCTCTCCCCAGACCGGCTGCAAACAACAAATGCATTTGTTTCCAAGGCAACAGGGCTGTGGCCATTAGTGCACCACACACATCATGCGAGCCTATGGAAACGGGCTATGATGCTTGCTACTCCAGGGAAACCCAGATGCTGAGATCACTATGAATCAGCCGAGGGAAGCACGGCAGCCAGCATATATTCCTTCCACACATCCTTACTGTGTGCAGAATTTCTTCCTTGTAGTAAGGTCTCCAACAGCGGCTTCCCAATAGTTGCAGATTCTTTTGCAGCCCTCTCAATCGCCCAGCATCTCAGTTTAAGCAGAGAGGCTACATGACATTTCATGCCGACAGTGATTTTTTACTCGTTTGCTTTTCTTTTTGTTTTGGATTTTAGGGTTGGCACCAGGGAAGTCCATAATAAGTTGGAGAAGAACAGGTATGTAGCTTTAAAAAAAACATTAAATTAAAAACCCCGCACTCAAGTTGCAAAATGAAGGCATGCAGCCAATAGAGCTTTGGGCTTTCTAGGTGGAATAAATGGTTATTGTAGTACTGTATATACTCAACTATAAGTTGACCTCATGTATAAGTTGAGGGTAGGTTTGGGGGCCAAAATTACAAATTTTGTTATGACCCGTGAATAAGCCGAGGGTAAAACTTAAAGGCATGTAACAAAGAACATACAAAATTCCAGCAGGCTTAACTAAACTAAAGGCTGGATGGATGAGAAAGTAAAGCAGGTTCAGTGCTTCCAGGATAGATGACACTTGCCTTTCACCAGGGGATGGTTCCCTTTTCATTGACATTAAAGTACAATTCTTATATAAGACGACTCAGGGTTTTTGGATCAATTTTTTGACTAAATTTTCTAGACTTATACATGAGTATATACAGTAGTTGCTCCCAGAGAAGACTGGGTTGCCTGGGAAGGTGACAAAAGCTCAGTTCAGTCTCTGCACCAAAAGCACAGCAAGGGAGTGAAGGGGATCAAGATCCATTCTTCCGTCTGCATTCTCGGTTGTATGCACACTGACCGCTGGAACAGAAATGTGGATACCTCTGGAGAAAATGGAGAGAGTAGTGGGTTTGGAGGCAAAGAAAGGGGGAGATTTTTCTGACCACCCCAGGCTGCTGTTTCTTTGCTCCAGATGCAGAACGACAGCAACCACCGACTTTTCAACTCCCATCTTACACCAAACTCATCTGAATCACAAACCATGGTTTGTCGTAGCTTTTGCATACTCATTTGGTTGTTGGCTCTCCAAGCGCAGATTTGCCAGTTCACGCATGGTGCCCAAGCCGTGCCTTCCAAACCTGCTTCAAACCATCATTTCTGTTTCTCTGTTGTTGCCAGCCCAGTTGCAAGCCATGGTTTGTGAATTCAGACGTTGTGCCCAACCATAGTTGATCTTCTTTTGTGGGGTGGGTCGTCTGAACCAGCTTTGTCTGCGATGATTTATTTTCTCCTGTAGTATGAAACTTTGGTAGATTTACAAATTTACAGTTTTCACCACCTGTTATATCAGTTTGGTAACTCTTCACTGCATATCCTAATTTGATTCCTTGCAGCAGTGATTCCCAACCTCTAGTTTTCCAAGTGTTTTGGTCTTTGGCTCCCAGAATCCCAGACCCTTGGCCAAGATGGCAGAAGCTTCTGGGAGCTGTAGTCCTAAAACACCTGAAGGACCAGAATTTGGAAATCACTGCCTTCCAGCATTACCATCTGTATTTGCCATGTACTGTATGCACAGCTGTCTTGCTTCCAGTTCTCCACTCCCTTTTTCTGTCCCTACCACCATGTGCTCTTGACCACTTTGCCATTGCAGTCCACTTTTTCAGGTTGGAAGGACCATTGTGGTATGATTAAAATTCCTCTGCCCCTCATCAAGCAAGGTTTAAAATGGGATAAAGAACCCAAGGCTCCTCTATGGTGCTAGACTACAGCATCTATCATCCTTGATCATGCTAGTTGAGGCTGTTGGGAGCTGGAATCAAATGCATCCGGAAGGCCTTGGTTTGCCCCACAGTAGATAATTTTTTGGCTTGTGTTCTGCTGCTAAACATCTTCCCTCTTCACAGAAGACTGTGAAATAGTATCTAAAACTGTACCTAGACTGTACCCAAAACTGTTAGCCAGCTTCTGGATGATGCAAAAAGCCCAAAATGTGATACAGGCTGAGTCTCCCTTACCTGGAATTCCGAAATCTGAACTATTCCAAAACCTTTTGCATGGGTAGCTGAGATAGTGACACCTTTGCTTTCTGATGCTTTGGTGTACGCAAACTTTGTTTCAGGCACATAATTATTAAAAAATATTGTACGCCGGTGTATTTGTTCTGCCACTGGAGCTCTGATCCTCTCCATCCCATTTCAGTAGACATCACTGAACATAGCTTCTAAGCCAAACAGCCATGACAGTCTTGACTATTCTACCCATAATTTCTTGATCACACAACCCCTTGGTTCTGTTTCGTCCCTTGTTGCATTGCATGCTGTGAATCCCTTACTCCTGCATCTTTACCAAAGAACTCGAGGCTGAAGGGCTGACGTTGGGATTTGTCTCCATAGGCGTGCCCACTTGAAAGAATGCTTTGAGACCCTTAAGCGGAACATCCCCAACGTCGATGACAAGAAAACCTCAAACCTCAGCGTCCTAAGGAGTGCCTTGAGATATATCCAGGTAGGGCCTCAAACTTTGTTCTTTCATGTATTTGACCTCTTATATTGTTCATGCTCTTTGAGCATCTTATGTTAGCAGAGCTGATGCATTGTTCTTTTTGGCCATTTGGTTTCTGAGGGTAGCGGTGGCACATGAATGTGATTTGTGATTTGGGTTATGAAAAAAATATGCATGATATGGAAGAAATGGACAGAATTCTCTTCCTTGCCCATCTCCTCCTGAACTTTGGAAGATTGTGTCAGCCATTCTGTGATGGATAGGAGATAGATAGTACACAAAAGGAAAGACACTATGTATAACTTAATTTATGGAATTTGATTAAGGTGTGGTATTGGTTTTAAAAGAACAAATTCATGAAGGAGAACCTCAGAGGAAATTATTAGTGGACCCTCCATTCTCAGTGGCAATGTACCTGAGCTGAGCCATGGTTTATATCTACTTTCTTGTTGTGTTGCTTTTTATTATCTCAGCATTTATATGATTGGTGATCCAGCCTCTGGAGGCAGAGAAACAGTTTATCAATTCAGACCTTGATAAATAGGTAGACCAGAGTTGGGCAAAAGTGCAGCCCTTGGATGTTGTCTGAATGCAAGTCCCATCAGCCTTGCCAGCATAGCCGATTGAGACAAGTTCTGGGAGCACCTGTCCATCAGCATCTGGATGGCCGCCGTTCGCTTCTTTCTATTGAAGTTAGTGCTACTCATGGCTTACAAACCCATCTGCAGATCTTGATTCCTGATTCTTGGTTTGTGGGTTGAAGCAAAACTTGGTATGTTCAATTCAGACATAATTGATCTTCCTTATACTTTGTTTGATATGATGTCCGAATGCAGCACTACGCTTTGTATTTATCCTGACAATGTTTCCTTCAGCATTTTCAATCTCCAGTTCCATGTGCTGTGGGTTGCCTTTTTTGTTTTTATTGTAATTGTGGTGCTATTACAGTCTTCTCATTGGAAAAATCTTTGTTGTTGTTGTTGTTGTTGTTGTTGTTGTTGTTGTTGTGTGCCTTGAGGTCATTTCCAACTTATGGTGACCCTATTGTGGGGTTTTCTTGGCAAGATTTATTTACAGGGGGTTTGTTTTTGCCTTCCACTGAGTCAGAGAGTGTGTGACTCATGCAAGACCACACAATTGGTTTCCATGGTGGAGCAGGTATTTGAACCCTGGTCTCCAGAGTTGTAGTCCAACATTCAAACCACTACACCACACTGGCTCTACCATGGCTAAACCTGTTGGAAGATTTCCTAAAGTTTGTGCTGTGGGAACACCTGGATGTTGACTTTTTAAAATGCTGACAGTGGCAGCTTAAAAGTTTAGGTTGTAGTCTTGACATTGGTCTTAAAAGTCCATGTTGTGGTCTTGATGTTGGTCTCAGAAGTCCATGTTGTGCTTGATGTTGGTCTCAGAAACCCATGTTGTGGTCTTGATATCGGTCTCAGAAGCCCATGTTGTGGTCTTGATATCGGTCTCAGAAGCCCATGTTGTGGTCTTGAGGTTGGTCTCAGAAGCCCATGTTGTGGTCTTGAGATTGGTCTCAGAAGCCCATGTTGTGGTCTTGATGTTGGTCTCAGAAGCACATGTTGTGGTCTTGATGTTGGTCTCAGAAGTCCATGTTGTGGTCTTGATGTTGGTCTCAGAAGTCCATGTTGTGGTTTTGAAGTTGGTCTCAGAAGCACATGTTGTGGTCTTGATGTTGGTCTCAGAAGTCCATGTTGTGCTTTAGGTTGGCCTCAGAAGTCCATGTTGTGCTTGATGTTGGTCTCAGAAGCCCATGTTGTGGTCTTGATGTTGGTCTCAGAAGTCCATGTTGTGGTCTTGATGTTGGTCTCAGAAGTCCATGTTGTGGTTTTGAAGTTGGTCTCAGAAGCACATGTTGTGGTCTTGATGTTGGCCTCAGAAGTCCATGTTGTGCTTGATGTTGGTCTCAGAAGCACATGTTGTGGTCTTGATGTTGGTCTCAGAAGTCCATGTTGTGGTCTTGATGTTGGTCTCAGAAGTCCATGTTGTGGTTTTGAAGTTGGTCTCAGAAGCACATGTTGTGGTCTTGATGTTGGTCTCAGAACTCCATGTTGTGGTCTTGATGTTGGTCTCAGAAGTCCATGTTGTGGTCTTGAGGTTGGTCTCAGAAGCCCATGTTGTGGTCTTGATGTTGGTCTCAGAAGTCCATGTTGTGGTTTTGATGTTGGTCTCAAAAATCCATGTTGTGGTGTTGCTATCAGAGCTGAATCAAAGCACTATCACTGACAACCCAGGTCATGCTTGATGGAAGGGCGGGGGGGGGGGGGGACTCCTTGTTAGAGATATCAAGGAGTATATGAAAAATGTGACACATCTGCAGTCTGTGGCTCAGTAGTATTCCTATCTGTCTGATATTTATTGTGAGGATCTGAAGTGTTCATGCATGCTGTGAGCTACAATCTCTGGTGGTTCACATTGCCTGTCCATGAAGATCTACTGGAGGTAGCTTTTGGGATGAACCAGTTGTGTGATCCTCTGGCCAGTTTCGAAGGGCTGACATGCAGGGAGGTTGTGGTCAGTGGATAACAATTTATCATGTCCGTCCTAAGGCGAAGCTATCACAGGGGTTTCTCGGCAAGATTTGTTCAGAGGGGGTTTGCCGTTGCCTTCCTTGGAGGCCAAGAGATTGTGACTTTCCCAAGGCCACCCATATATGTTCCATAGCATTAATTCTGCAGTGTGGATGCAGCCCTTGTCTCCCTGGATTGGTGGGAGGGTGGGCATGGATGTGAGAGGGTCTGTTGCTTCCAAGTCCTGCCTGAAGGATTCCTGGAGGCATCTCATGACTATTGAGATGCTTGGGGAATTCAGAGCTTGCAAGTACTGTAGGATTTGGGGAGTTTTCGTCCTAAAAAGTCAGCTTTTCCAAGCTCTGGTTTAGATGGACCTTTTCGGCCTGATCCAAATGAGTTCTGAAGGATTCCTGGGGGCATCTCATGACCTTTGGGATGCTTGGGGAATCCAGAGCTTAAAAGTACTGCAGGATTTGTGACATTTTAGTCCTAAGAAGTCATCTTTCCAAACTGGTTTAGATGAACCTTTTGGGTCTGATCAAGTCTAGAGCTCTTCTTAGGATGCAAATGTCCGGCAGAAGAAGCGTGAGCTCAGTTGATCTGTTTGATCTGGATTGGGTTGAAGGTTTAGGTGGATCCTTTATTGGCAAGAAAGGGACAGAAATCCCTTCCCCTCGCTGTTGTGTAGGTCTCACAAATGGGAATATCTACAGTGCCGTGAGCCAGCACGTTCTGTGAATATTGATTCCCCCCCCCCCCCCTTCCCCATCTATGGGCAACTGCTGATCCCTTGGAGGATTCTTGCATCCTTTGCAATCCAGCAAATCTTATTTGGAAGGCACTGGCAGAGTACTTTTGCTATCCTCCTTCTCACCGCCCGTTCCCTATTGAAGTAATGTGCTCGCCAATCATCCTAAAATCTCAGCACCTTTCTTTGCCGCCAGTGACCACTGCCTCCCCTGGTTAAGAGAAGGAGTAACATCTCTTTTCTTATTCTCGCCCTCCGTGAGAGATGAGCGCAAGCCAGCGCCTTGTCCTCAGATGGCTGCCAGACATAATCCCCATGTACAGCAAGCCAAAATATAATCCTGGCTGCGGTAAAAGCCATTTACCAGCCTTCTCTCCCTTCCCCCATATTGGTTTCCGCCTCGCAGTCTTCTCTAAGTTCAGCGGCTGGGGAAGAGGTTGCAAAATTGCATGTGCTTTTTTTGGCTGCGTCGCATTTTAAAGTTGTGAACCCAGCTGCTTCTCGGAGGGGTGAGAGCATCCTTTCTGAGTTCATTGAACAGGGAAATAGTATCATCTGATGCGCCACCAATGCCCCCGGGTGAGATGTTTGTGGCTTACCAGATGATGGACTCCAGTTCCCATAAACCCCAACAGTCATGCTTGCTCGAGCTGATGGGATTTGGAGAGCCATGTGTTCACCATTGCTTTAGCCAAAGCTTATAGAAAGGTAAAAGGGGAAATGCTCCTTCACCCCTGCCAAGCCAAGCACCCAAATTTTGGAAAGGGTAAAGACATATTAGAATCATAGAATCATAGAGTTGGAAGAGACCCCAAGGGCCATCCATTCTAACCCCCTGCCATGCAGGAACTCACAATCAAAGCATCCACGACAGACGGACGTCCAGCTATCTGTTGGTACTTCTCCAACTTGCAAAACGCCAGTCCGATGATCGCACAGGAGAAGAGGAGGTGATACTTAATGTGGAATGCCTCTGATGCTGAGAGAGTGTAACTTGCCCAAGGTTCACCCAGTAACATTAAAAACAGAGCAAAATGCAATAAATGCCTGCATCAAATTTTAAAATGCAAGGATAAATGAGTAGATCTTGATCTGTGCCAAAATGATAGCAGTGTCCATACTAGTCAAGCTTTGGGTCTGCATGCTTGGACTGTTTTAAATATGTTAGCCTCCTTGGGCTCCTTCTGATCCAGGTCTCTATTATAGTCTTTGCCATCTGAACCTCGGAAGCTTGAGAGCTAAGGTCTAGTTTTGGAAAATTTAAGTAAAATCTCTGGACTTCATGGGGGTAGATTGATGAAACCTTGGGGTACATCTACACTGTAGAAATAAAAGATCTAGTCGTGTTAGTCTGTAGCATCAGTATGTAGAGAGATCTTGTAGCACCTTTGAGACTAACTGAAAGAAAAGTTGGCAGCATGAGCTTTCCTAGACTTCAGTCTACTTCCTCAGATGCATTTGGTGGAGCGGTAAACCAGGGACAGAGTTATATATGCCATATATGTCCATGCACAAAGGATTTTGAATTCAAGTTGACATTAGCACACACCTAAGGTATATATAAGCCTCTCCCCGGCTTACCACTCCACCAAATGCATCTGAGGAAGTAGACTGAAGTCTACGAAAGCTCATGCTGCCAACTTCTTTAGTTAGCCTCAAAGGTGTTACAAAAGCATCTCTTGGTGCAAGAAGCAGTAATAAATGAACAGCAGGAGAAATTAGAAAATGTCAGCCTGCCAAGGAGGAAGGAATCAGAAGTGCAGGAAGAATGCAAGAAGAATTTTGGGAATGTTATGTATTTGGCATGGTAGGTGATACTTTGAGAAGGAACGATAGGCTTCTTTGCGTGTATATGTAAGATAATATAAATACAGTCATCCCTCCGTTTGTGCGGACTTCGGATCTGTGTCCCTCGCTTACTCACAAGGAGCAAGGGCCGCCCCGGCCCTTTGGAACACGCTGCCCATAGAGCTCCGCTCAGCTACCTCCCTGGCCCAATTCAGACGGGACCTAAAGACCTTTCTGTTCCGGACCGCATTCCCTGAATAAGGTCCTATAGGCCTCCTCCGCCGCACTGGCAACGGGACTGGCTAACCTGGGGCCTTTTGTTTTTATGTCTTTTGTAATTGTGGTATGTTTTTAATTGTTTATTATTGTATTTTAATTGCTGTAAACCGCCCTGATCTGATGGAAGGGCAGTATATAAATAAAAACTTTATTATTATTATTTATTTAAAACGGGGTGCGCACCCACAGTTGTCCGTGGGGCCGTGCCGCCATTCAAACCAATAGGGCTTGAATATCGGGGATTTCTGTTTTCACGGGGAGGTCCAGAACGGATCCACCGCAAAAATGGAGGGACGACTGTATATACATATATAAATATATACATACATCATATTAAAATGCAGGCAGTTAAAAAGACAACAACCAGAATGCATGAGATGATTTGCGTCGTTGTACTAAAAGAACCCAACATTGGAATAACCCCTCTCTGTGCGTTTATTGTACCAGGTATCTTGCTGGAAATCTGCATCTTATCCTAGTTGCACAGATCTTGGCCCAGGCTCTGCTTCCTAGCTTTGCTCGTTGCATGTGTTTGTCTTCTTCTCCCATTGCTTTTTCTAAAATTGACTGTTGGGCAATCCTATAGGGCGATGTTGGCACTCCTCTTTGTGCGCCTCCCCTCACCGCACATGCTTTGCAATTGTGCGGTGCAGTCGGCTGTGTGGTTATTTGGCTATCAAAGGCGGTGGGCCTAGAATCTGCTCTTAGGAAGGAATATTTTTTGGTGCGCATGGGTATTTACTATTGCTCAGGATGCACGGTTCCCTTTCAGACCTGTGGCCGGGGGGTCACCGAGGCGGCCTTCCTGGCCACATCCCGTCTGGCCACTCCTGCCTCCCTCCTCCCATCTCCAAGCTTTCGACAGCATGGCCACGTGTACATGGAACACATGGCTAGCCCCAGCCGGGTGACGTCACCCAGGGCTTGCCCGCCCAGAGGGGGATTGCAAGCTGGAACAAGCCACATGAGGTTACTCGTCCGTCCAGCTGCGGCCTGTGGGGGAGGGAAGGTGCATGCTTGCCTGGCTGGCTCTTTTGCAAAGATGCCCAGGCGGGATTTGGCAAAAGGCTCCTGTTTGCACAACCATCTCTATGCTATTGCACCATTTCACTCTGTTGGGGTTTTTTTTAAACTGTGTTTATTTAGTGCCCGCCTGCCTCTCTTTTCCTTGGCAGCAAAGGAGTTGCAATACGCAGTCAGTCTCTGGCTGGGGATAGAGAGAAGCAGATTCAGAGTTCCTTAAAAAGCCTTTATCTTTGTGTACAGAGATCTTGCAGCACTTTTGAGACTCGCTGAAATAAAGGAATTGGCAGCATGAGCTTTTGTAGACTTCAGTCTATTAGATGTATTTCGGGGATCTATATGCACTATATGCATCTGAGGAAGTAAACTGAAGTTGGGTGTATTCATCGTATTGTCTTCTTAGGCCTTCATAAACTCATGCTGCCAACTTCTTTCTTTCAATGAGTCTCAAAGGTGCTACAAGAGCTCTACATACTGATCTAACATACTAACACGGCCAAATCTTTGAATTTATTTTTGTGTGTTTGCACATGGATTTTTCTTTTGGAGGGGGGAATAATGATGGTTTACTTGTTAGGAGACCAAAAAGGGAAATGTAGGTATGTGCCCTTGTACACAAAAGGTCTCTGAACCAAGAAACGTAAAAAGACTAACCAGGAAAGTCAGGTACTTGGGAATACTCCTTAAACAATACAGTCAGCTCTCCTTATCCATGGATTTTTTATCCACGGATCCAAGCATCCACGGCTTGAAAATATTCCAAAAAAGTATAAATTCCAAATAGCAAACCTTGATTTTCCATTTTATATAAGGGACACCATTTTACAATGCCACTGTATTTAATGGGACTTGAACATCCACGGATTTTGGTATCCACGTGGGTCCGGGAACCAAACCCCAGTGGTACCAAGGGTCCATCAGGCCTGCCTGGAAGACGAAAGCCTTCCCTTCATCCACCATCTTGAGGGAGAGAGAGGCAGGCTAGGTCCCAGGGCTAGCCTGAAGATAGAGCGCCCTCCCTCCGGTCCATCTGCCTTGGTCCAGGCCTCAGAGGTAGGGTTGCCATACCTGAGGACCTCCAATCCGGGACAAATGTAGGACAAGGTTTGAAAATGTAGGACTTTTTTTTTTTTTAAATTTCCTGGCCAGGAAAATTTAAAAAAGGTCCTACATTTTTAAACCTTGTCCTCCTCCTCCCGGCTTGGGAGGAAGTCTAGGCCTGCTCCCAGGCCGGGAAGGGGCGCGGGGGCCGCTTGGCATCACGGCGATCGCCGCGGTGCGAAGCAGCCTCCTCCTCCTCCCGGCTTGGGAGGAAGCCTAGGCCTGCTCCCAGGCCGGGAAAGGGCGCGAGGGCCGCTTGGCACCACGGCGATTGCTGCGGTGCCAAGCGGCCTCTGCCCGGCCTGGGAGGAAGCCTAGGCCTGCTCCCAGACCGGGAAAGGGTGCGGGGGCCGCTTGGCATTGCGGCGATTGCCGCGGTGCCAAGCGGCCTCCTCCTCCTCCCGGCTTGGGAGGAAGCCTAGGCCTGCTCCCAGACCAGGAAAGGGCGCGGGGGCCGCTTGTCATCGCGGCGATTGCCGCGGTGCCAAGCGGCCTCCTCCTCCTCCCGGCTTGGGAGGAAGCCTAGGCCTGCTCCCAGACTGGGAAGGGGCGCGGGGGCCGCTTGGCATTGCAGGCCTTGGAGGACCCCGTGATTGCGGAGCTGCCTCCAAGGCCTCGCTGTGGCCTGGTAGGGAGCGTTTCCGCGACCGGAGCTCCGACCACGGAGAGTGCTCCCAGGCCTCAGCGAGGCCTTGGAGGACCCCGCGGCGCACGCGGGGGCGGAGGTGGCCGCGGGTGGTGCCGTCCCGGTCTTGGCACCAAACTGGACCGGGACCGGGATGGCACCGCCCCAAGCGGGATTGCCCCGCCTACAGGCGGGATATGGCATCCCTACTCAGAGGGAGAGACGAACTGCTGGACCTGATCCCCTTCCCCCCTCACCATTCCCTTCTCCTTTTGTGTCGTGTCTTTTTAGGTTGTAAGCCTGAGGGCAGGGAACCGTCTATTATCCCCTCTGTTGTAAACCGCTCGGATTCCCAGTGATTGGGCGGTATATGAATAAATCCTATTATTATTATTATTATTAAGGGCCCACTGTACATAGAGTTTCAAGTAGTCTGCCTCTTTCCAGATCTTGGACACAATCTGTGCAAGAGACTTAAGGTAAATGGACTTTGCTTTCCATCTTTTGGAATGTCTGCTATGAAGAGGACCAGCTTAGCTTGTTCGATTTGTGAGAGGAGGAGGCCAGAGGATGGTTGTGCAAGGCCCCAAACATTTACTTTGTTATTGTTGTTGTGTGCCTCCAAGAAGTTTCCGACAAGTCAATTCCAGAGCATGGAGCCCTGGCAATTCAAGTGGTGTCAAACCGCATTCATTCTTCAATATAGATGCAGCCAGAAATGGTTTGCAAACATTAGAAGCTGATTGCAACTGGCAAAACCTTACACAGCAGAGATGGAGACTATCTGAAAGTCCTTATCTCCATATATGAACCTGCCTGAGGCTGCATCTATACTTTGACACCACTTTAACTTCCAGGGATCAATGTTGGTAATTTGGAATGCCTATATTCAGTTTAGTCTTAATTTTAATAACTCAAATAGGAAGAAGAAGGGGGGGGGACCCGATGAAGAAACCTTTCAGAATCCCTACAACGTCAAATTTGAATTGTTTGAGTGAAGTAGAAGGGATGTGGCACTGAAAGCGCATGGTACATCCCTGATCTGCAGAGAAGTCTGTCTCTAACCTCATTGCTTTTTGCATCACGTAGTAACCTCCAGGCAAGAAAACAGCCTCCCATAAAACCTGGGCCTGATCATAGCCGGGATAGCTGCCTCTTCTTCTTCGTCTTCCTCCTCCTCCTCCATCCATGATCCCCATGTGCTTGACCCTCACGTGCCAAGCGGTGCCATCCCTTCTTGTTCACCAGGCCTGATCTATTCAGTGCCTTGAGGCTCATTAGCCTGAATTTTACAGTGCGGAATAAAAGATATTCCAGTTGTAGGCAGTCTGGATTGATGCCCTCGGTTCATGTGCAGCCGTCAAAGGATTGTTTGCGCCGGTGTCTGGGGTTTGGGGGGGGCATAGGGGAGGGAAAACACAGCATGGAGGGCATGCAATTGAAAACCTTTTGGTATAAACACTATAAGGGTTTGGAGGGGAGAACCGGCATTTTATTTGTGGCTGTCTTTTCCGACTTACGGGGACCCTATATTTTCAGAATTACAACGCTAGAGAAGTCCGATCGCCACGTTTTTAATTTTTTCATTTACCAAGCCACTGAAATAAATAAGCGGGCTGCTTTGTTGAAAAATAAAATGAAATAACATTGCATTGCCTTTCTAGATGGAGAGCCGGTGTGGCGTAGCGGTTTGACTATGGCCCTAGAGCTGTGGTGTGCTTTCAAGTTTGTTTCCGACTTACGGCAATCCTAAGGTGTTTTCTTGGTAAGATTTGTGCAAAGAAGGTTTGGTGTTGCCTTTCCCTGAGGCTGAGAGAGTGTGATCTGCGCAAGATCACCCAGCGGCTTTACATGGCTGAGCCAGAGATTGAACCCTGGTCTCCAGGAGTCACCATGGTTTGAGCATTGGACTCTGGAGACCAGGGTTCAACTTCCAGCTCAGCCATGTAAAACCATTAAGTAACCTTGGCCAAGTCACACTCTCTCAGCCTCAGGGGAAGGCAACGGCAAACCTCCTCTGAACAAACCTTGCCAAGAAAACCCCAGGATAGGTTTGCCTTCGGGTTGCTATAAGCCAGAAACAACTTGGAAGGCACGCAGCAACTCCAGGGCCATAGTCCAACACTCAAACCACTGTGCCACACAATAAAGGTAATACAATTTATTTAATTTTTCAAAAGCAGCAGAGTTATTTATGAATTGATAATTGAAAAAAATTAAATTCATAAATGAATTCATAAATGAAAAGATAAAAAAACTGGAGATCAGACTCTTCTGTTGCAATTTGGAAAATGCTACCTCCTCCCCGATTGCATTTAATGAATTGAAAACAATATATGCGCAAAATGCTTTCCGATGTGTGACACACAAAATAAAGGAACTTGGAGGAACAAAGTGAGGAAGGTAAATGGATTTGGGGGGATAGGGGAAGGTACAACCAAATGTGTAGTTGGTGCAAGACCCATCACTTTATTCCCACTTTGGAAACTTTGGTCTATCCCTAACTATGAGGACTAGAAGCATGGCTCTTTTTGGAAGTGCTGGATAACTATGATTTTTGGTCCTTGCGATTGCACCTTTTAACGCATATAGTTGGCAGTCTGGCGGCGAACGTCTTGACCCCGGGCAAAGCGTTGTTGTTTTTAAAATGGCTCTTTTGGCGAGGAGAGGAAAGAACTGATTAAGGTCAGAGCCTGCTTTCTTTAAATAGCCAGCTAGAGATCAGAGGTTTTTCCTTTCTGGCTGCTGTTGGAAAATGATCGTAACACATAGATGATGGCGACGCATCACCAAGCGGGGATCAGAACTGAAAGTGGGCCGCACAATGAGGGTTGGACTAGATGATCTTTGGGATCCCTTCCAACTCTGAGATGCTACAATGCAATGTTTATGAAAGATGTCTTTGTTTAGTTCCGCCTTCGTTCTGAAAGTTGTGCAACTTTTTCTTCCTTTCATCCACCAGCAGGGCCACAATTTTCTGTGCCACAAGGGCGAGAATCTCAAGGCGCACACCTTTCTTGCTATGCCTGAAGAAGTCTCTTTAATTTTCAGGTTTGGGAACAGAGATAGCATGATATGGATCAATATTATTATTATTATTATTTTATTCACCTTCGTCCCGCCTTCCTCCCACTACCAGTGAACTAGTGAGTGACTTCAGTTCCAAGAGTCCTGGGTTCAAGGGTTGCCTTTACCATAGAAACACAACCTACCTCTTATCTTCACCGACAGCATAGCGATGCTAACAGAAGTAAGCATGTCCTACTCCAATTGGTAAACCCAGCTAAAGCGGATCCAGTAAACATATAGGAATTTTGTAATTTCACAGCCATGTTTGGTGGGAATATGGGAGAGGGCCTCCTTGGTGGCTGCTCTCATGCTTTACAACAGCTTCATTTGGACTGCTAGGATGCTTATTCTGATGGGGATGGGTCCTACACCATCGGGACCGTCCTGAAGGGACAGAGCCCTCCCTCCATGGCCAACTATCATCGTCCAGCCTGGAGGGAGTGAGGGGGCGGGTCCAACACCATCGAGACCGCCCTGAAGGGACAGAGCCCTCCCTCCACGGCCAACTGTCATCGTCCAGCCTGGAGGGAGTGAGGGGGTGGGTAGGGGCTAATTTTGTATTGTAATTTTTATTGTACACCGCTATGATCATTGCGGAATAGCGGTCTATAAATAAAACGTATTATTATTATTATTATTATTATGGATTTTTAGGAAGTGATTGCAAGGGATTTAATAGTTTCTTTTGTTGACTTCTCAGCCAATTGCATCTTACAAATAACCTTTTGTATGTTTTAATGTACACACTTGTATGTGCTTTTATTATTTTTCCAAGCTGCCTTGAGTCCTGGTCTTGGTCAAAAGGTGGGTTAATATTGATAGCAATAATAATAATAATAATAATAACAACAACAACAACAACAACAGAAAGGAGACAATTAGCCGGAGAAAGTTGTCTAAAATGGTGATGTAAAAATCGGACTGACAAACACATAAAACGTAGTATGTCAACTATAAGTGTGGTTGAGAAAAGAGAAGACAAAACTTGGATTATAGATGTAACAAGTGTGTGTGTATTCATACATATGTACAGTCTGTGTACAGTGGACCCTTGCCTTACGCGGGGGATTCGTACTGGACCCCCCGTGTAAGGCTAATTTCGCATATGCTTGAGCCCCATTCATTTGAATGGGGCTTGTGCGCGGGAGTGCATGGGGCGCCATGGGTGTGTGCCCCATTCGTTTGAATGGGACATGCAGCCCCTTGCATCCCGCACACTTCCTGCGGCTTGAATGTATATGCTCAAGTCCGCGTAAAGCGAGCCCGTGTATAACGTGGGCATGCTGTACATGTGTGGGTGTATACATATGCATACACACACACATATATTCCTTCTCTTTGTCCTTGATTCTGCTGTCCTCCAGGATTGCCACATCTATAATCCGTGTGTGTGTGTGTATCTCAAGACCTACAGTCAGATTCAGCACTCTGGAAAAGAAAACAACTGTGGTTCCAGTAGTGATAGGTGCACTGGGACCAATTCCAAGCAGACGGACACAATATATGAATGAAATGTGCTATAGATTGGCTCCTGGTAGCACAGTTGCAAAAAGTGACACTGCTTGGAATGAGCCACATTACCCAGCCATGCTTCACATCTGAATCATTGATCGTCCGACAACAATAACAACGATGATGGATAGATATGTGCTTACTGCAGCAATTGTCAGTTTGTCTTCTGTCGTCAGAAAAATTTGGATTTAGACCAGTGACTGCTATTAAAGATGAAACCATTCCCATCAGTCAGAAATTGCAATATGAATAGTGCCAAGAGTAATGCAGTGCATTGCTTTAAAAAGCCCGTCGTAGTCTTAACATTGCTTGAGCTACCTTTGGGATTTTCAATTACGTTTGAAAAGTAATGGTCCTAGTTCTCCATGGGACGGCCCTCTGTTTTTCCACTTCACGGGGGATTTGTAGCATGTTGTGGCACCTGAGCGCTCTGACAAAAAAGGCTAAATACCTCACAAAGCTACAGACTCCAGAACTGCACTGAGCAATGGTAGTTAAAGTGGTGTCAAACTGCATTATTTCTGCAGTGCAGATGCAGCTGTAGACTAGTGCTCCTCCAAGTGAGGGTTCACAGGCTGCCTCTGGTCCCAGGAAAATACAGGTGCAAAATAATATGGCACAAATACGGTACCAGTCCATGGGAGAAAAAAAGTGCTGGTCCACGATAGCAGATAGCTTGAGAAGTATTGATTTAAGCTGCATCTGCACTGCAGAAATAATTCAGTTTGTCACCACCTTAATTGCCATGGCTCCATCCTATGAAACCCTGGGATATGTAGTTTGTTGCGGCACCAGAGCTCTCTAAATGTCTTATGGTGGGCTCTTGGTATCTGCTGCGGTTTGATTCCAGGACGCCTCATAGATACCAAAATCCACGGATGTTCAAGTCCCATGAAACACAATGGTATAATAAAATGGTGTCCTTTATATAGAAGGGCAAAAATCAAGGTTTGCTTTTTGGAATGTATGTTTTTAAAAAATGTTTTCAAGCCTTGAATCTGGGAATAAAAAAAGTCCGTGAATGTGGAGGGATTGTGCAAAAGTACATATATCCAGACTTCCATAGGATGGAGCCGGCAGTTGAAGCGGGGTCCGGCGCCATTATTTCTGCAGTGCAGATGCAGCCTAAAAGGCAATGTTGAGCTAAAAGGACCAGTGGCTCAACATGGAAGCAGTGTGCCTTGGGTTATTGGGGAACAGGAATAGGAGAAGGCAGCTGTGTTCATGCTCTGCTTGTGGGTTTCATAGTAGGCATAGATCTACTTGGACACTGTTGGAAGCTGAAGTCTGCACTAGTGATGTAATTTCTGCCTGATTTAGCATGGCTCTTCTTTCATTTTGATAGGACCATTTCCAAATGGCTTTAAAGCTCCACTCTGCAGCGATGTAGATTTGATGTAGATACCTATCCATCATCGTTGTTACTGTCATTGGACTGTCAGTGAGTCAGATGCGAGGTATCACTTGATAATGTAGCTCATTCCAAGCAGTGTCTCTTTTTGCAATTCTGCTACTGGGATCCAGTTTCTAGCCATTTCATTCATATTTTACCTCTCCGTCACCAAAATGTTCCTGATGCAAAAACAGGGAGACTCTGCCTACAAAGAGGCCTCTGACCTCTCTGGAAAGGAGACATATTAGATTGCAAAAGAGGAGTCCCTGTTGAGATGCAAATGGACCTCAAATTTCCTGGACTCTGAAAATCTCCCTATTGCAGCATGGCTAGAAGAAAGAGGAATCTGCTGCTAAAGATATCCTCCTCATCATAACATCTTTACTAAGGACCGAAACATGCAGGCATCTATCTGACTAACATCTCCAATTGTTTTTCCTCCCCTCCTGTTTGGCTTGTGACATCTTGCCTGACGAAGAAGCCCATGAAGCTTTGAAACCTTGCACATTGTGCATTTCGGTTGGCCAATAAACGTATCCTTGATGGATTTTTGTTTTCATTCAAATATTGTTGATTTGAATTCAGGTCGCTTCCGTGACTTGACTTGGACTCTACTTGGCAATAAGTGATGCTCTCATTCAGTTCGACTTGCAATGTCTGTATTTTTAGCAGCTAATGTCTTGGCCTGACAAAATCCAGAAACAGTAAGTGCATTAGGCAATGGACTTGAGGTCTGCTTTGATTTGAATTCAGGCTGCTTCCGTGACTTGACTTGGACTCAACTTGGCAATAGGTGATGCTCTGACTCAACTCGATTCACAGCTTCTATATTTTTAGCAACTGATGTCTTGGCCTAACTAAATCCGAAACAGTAAACACATTAGGCGATGGGCTTGAGGTCTGCTTTGACTGGAATTCAGTGACTTGACTCGGACTCGACTTGGTAATAAGTAATGCTCTGACTTGTCTCGACTCGCAATGTCTATATTTTTAGCAACTAACTAAATGCAGAAACAGCAAACGCATTAAGCGATGGGCTTGACATCTGCTCAGCAGTCCGTCTTCACTGCACATTGGAGGAGCCTTCTAAAGGATCCTTCCACTTCAAGCCCATTGCCAGTGCATTTGCCAGTGCATTTGTTGTTCCCCTTCGTGCTCCACCACCCCACATTATTGGGGTGAGTCTTGCCTGCTGCTGCTCTTAGGAAAAGCTTTAGAAAGCTCCTCCGATGTGCAGTGGAGACAGGCTGCTGAGCAAGTACAGTGGGCCCTTGGTATCCGCTGGGGTTTGTTTCCAGGACCCCCCGTGGATCCCAAAATCTGTGGATGCTCAAGTCCCATTAAACATAATAGCGTATTAAAATGGTGCCCCTTCTATAAAAGGGCAAAATCAAAGTTTGCTTATGGGAATGTGTATATTTTTAACGTATTTTCAAGCCGCAGATGCTTGAATCCATGGATAAAAAATCCATGGGTAAGGAGGATTGGCTGTAGTTCTCATGCAGTCTTGATAAATTGCCTATGAGAATTTAATTTTTTTGAAAACCTAACTTTTTGCACATCTTGATTTTATAGTTATTAATAAAACTCCATACACTCCACCACCTCCTCCTTTTTTAATTTAATTTAATTTTCTGTTAAAGTTGGTTCCCAGGCTTGAAAAGATCTTGCAAGGACTTGAGGCTCAACTTGAAGCTTGAAGGTAGAGACTCGAGACTTGGAGTAAAAGCCATTCGCACATCACTGTCACTTTGTGTATGTGTGTTTGGGGTGTGTGTGTGTGTGTGTCGCACTCTTTTTTCCTACCCTTAGCTGGCTGCTTCTGCATTTAATAGCACACAAAAGTAGGTCAAGAGGACACCAGCCATTGGCAAGATTAGATTTTTTTTTATAAGCCTTGCAAGCGCAGCCCTGTGCAAATGCCACACGAAAGCGGAGAGGGCATGCCCAAAAGATCTGTTAGTGCTTTGCTGGGTTTTGTAGACTGAACCCCATACCCACTTCTCTGGCATTCAGGACTCTCCTGTACCCCCTCTGCCCATGTTTTGCCCCTTTGCCATCCAGCCTGGGCATCCTTGATGGTCCAGCATTTTGAGATATCTGTGCCCTCAGGTGGATGTACATTGAAACCAGAGGAGCGGGAACTGACGCTGGTCATTGGAAATATGGTTTTGGAAACAAGTTGCAATCCCAAACCTACAAAAAGTAACTAGCTGCTGTTGCAGTTCATTAAAAAGTAACTTCACTTTCCCTAAGAAACTTAGTAGAGGAGAACTTGGTCCTTTGTATCCATAGATTCTTTATCCATGGATTCAACCATCCATGGCCTGAAAATGTTCAAAAACACAGAAATCCCCAAAAGCAAAAGTATCACAAAATAGCAATATTGTCTACTGTTAAGACTTGGAAATGTGTGAGCAATGCTAACGAAGTCTTTGCGAGAAATACTTTTAGCGAGTACAATTCTCTTGAACTGAAATGTGCGTGTGTGAGTCAGATGTGTAGTATTCTGCTTTAGATCCTTTTTACGGTATTATTCAGAATGCGCATCTTCAGTGTGTGCTCACTTCACATGTGCTCAGAGGTACCTTAGTTCTCATTTCTTAGCACATGCCTACCTAAGCACCCAGACCTCATAAATGGGACCTAGCAAAAAGCAAAGAGCACATAGTTTGGTAAAGAGACACAAAAATGTGGAATTCATCTGCCTCCGCCTAATTTTAGAGCCATTTGAAAGGGATAGATACTTGGCCTAGGGCTTGGGAAGCTTATTTTGGACCACATCTCCCAGACTCCCCCAGCCAGCATGGGCCATTTGTCACAAAACACCACCAGCACCAAAACTGCATTATTTCTGCAGTGCAGATGCAGCCCTTGTCTTCATTGTATGGAGCTGAGAAAGTTTGAATCTCTGCAGGATGTAGCTCCTTATCTCCAGTCATTGGAGATAAGGGCAGAAGCAGCTCTGTGAGACGGATGGGGAAACGTCTGTGATCTGGGTTAGGCTTGCAAGAGCTTTATGGTGGAGATGTGACTGGTGGATATATTAGCATAAATTATAGTATCGGGGTCAGTTTCCTGTGGGAATCTCAGGCCCTGGGGCTTCCCCATACAGTCATAGAGCTGGCAGAGACCCCAAGGGCCATCCAGTCCAACCCCATTCTGCCATGCAGAAACTCACAATCAAAGCACCCTTGATAGATGGCCATAAAGACTTCCAAAGAAGGAGACTCGCACCACTCTCTAGTCTAAGGCAATGTATTTCACTGTTGAACAGCCCTTACTGTTAGGAAGTCCTAATGTTGAGCTGGAATAGCTTGCATCCATTGTTCCATATTCTATTCTCTGCAGCAGCAGAAAACAAGCTTGCTCCCTCCTCAATATGACAAAACAGCGAGTATGTTTGTGTATATATCTATGAGAATCTATATATATGATCATCTTTTCCAGGAGTACTTTAGTTTTGTCTTCCTGCAGAATGGTGGGTTGGACTAGATGGCCCTTGTGGTACCTTCCAGCTCTGTGGGTCTATGTAGATTAACCTTAGTTGTGTATTCCTGCATGGCAGAGGATTGGATGAAATGCTCCATGGGGTCCATTCCAGGTTGAAGTGTGCTGTGATTCTCTCTCATTGTGCATTATGCATGGACCTGGTCTGTTTCTTTCTTTTTTTGTGGCAGTGCAGCTAGCATTCTCGCACTGAAGTTTTAGTTGCTTAAAGAAGAAAATTTTGGATTGGTCAGGCCCCACCTGGAATATTGTGTCCAGTTCTGGGCGCCACAATTCAAAAAGGACGTTGAGAAACGAGCGTGTCCAAAGGAGGGCGACTAAAATGGTGAAGGGTCTGGAAACCATGAAGCCCTTTGAGGAACGACTTAGGGAGCTGGGTATGTTTAGCCTGGAGAAGAGAAGGTTAAGAGGTGATATGATAGCCCTGTTTAAGTATTTGAATGGGTGTCACGTTTAGGATGGAGCAAGCTTGTTTTCTGCTGCTCCAGAGACTGGGACCTGGAGCAGTGGATGCAAGCTCCAGGAAAAGAGATTCCAGCTCAACATTAGGAGGAACTTCCTGACAGTAAGGGCTGTTTGACAGTGGAATACCCTCCCTCCTTCCTCAGAGTGGAGTGGATTCTCCTCCTTTGGAGGTCTTTAAGCAGAGGCTGGATGGCCATCTGTCTGGAATGCTTTGACTGAGAGTTCCTTCATGGCAGGGGGTTGGACTAGATGGCCCTTGCGGTCTCTTCCAACTCTACGATTCTATGATTCTATAATGTCCCTCTGTGCTGCCATGCCTCTCACCTCCTCTCCTTTTTCTTGCATGCGTATGCGACGATAGTGTGGAGATTTCCCCGCCGCCACCCGGTGCCCAGTTGTTGCGTCTGTGGCAGGAGCATTGCGGAAAGAACCTCTTTCCACCGTCGGCGCCACTGTCTGAAAGCCGGTCGCAGGAAACTGTCACTATGGCAACCCTAGCTTTGGTTCCCAAGGAAACCGACAAAGTTTTCACACATGTAGAATATGAAATCAGCATCGGGATCTCTCACTGGTGCTGAGAGCCCGATCCCGCAATGTTGCCACAACGTGGCATCACCCTGCTGCGCTCTGGGATGCCATGCTGCAACAGGCATAGGCTTGGGCTGGCTTTGCATGATTGGGTAGATCCATTTCCGTAAGATGGGTACCCAGATCTTTGCAGGATCTCTATTTCTGTTCCTTGGGCACCTTATGGACGAGGGCTTTATTGTAAGCTTTGCCATCTGAACCTCCGAAGTTTGAGAACCAAGGTTTAGTATTGGAATATATACCCATATATACTCAACTCTATAAGTCGACCTCATGTATAAGTCGAGGGTCAAAAGGATGGATTTTGATATGACCCATGGATAAGTCAGGGGCATGTAACAAAGAATCTAAAAGATGAAGCAGAGGAAAACAATGCCAAAGAACATGCAAAATTCCAGCAGGCATAACTATTTGTGCTCATTCGGTGCACATTTGCACACATTCACTTTGACAGTTAATATCTTCACTTTCCTAACTAAAATTTCTAGACGGATACCGTGAGTATATTCAGTAAGTAAAGTCTGTGGACTTCATGGGAGTGGATTGGCGAAACCTTAGGCTACATCTACACTACAGAAATAAAAAGATATAGCCGTGTTAGTCTGCAGAATCAGTTTGCAGGGAGATCTTGGGACTCACTGAAAGAAAGACGTTGGCAGCATGAGCTTTCATAGACTTCAGTCTACTTTCCAGATGCATTTATTCTCAAATGCATCTGAGGAGGTAGACTGAAGTCTAGGAAAGCTCCTGCTGCCAACTTCTTTCTTTCAGTGAATCCCAAAGGTGCTGCAAGATCTCTCTACATACTGTAGAAATAGTGCAGTTTAACTGCCATGGTTTCACCTGCAAAATCCTGGGATGTGTAGTTTTGTGAGGCACCAGGCTCTTTAGCAGAGAAGGCTACATCATCATCATCATCATCATCATCATCATCATCATCATCATATTTATTTCTACCCCGCTTTCCTCCCAAGACTGGGACCCCAAAGCGGCTTACAGTCTAAAGAACACAATGCCGTTAAAACCTACAGATTGACAATTAGAATAGTATGAAACCATTACAGTATTTAAAAGATCATTCGTTTAAAACAGTGGTTCCCAACCTTTCTAATGCTGCGACCCTTTAATACAGTTCCTCATGTTGCGGTGACCCCCAACTATATTGGAGTGGGGTCTTGGTTCCTAAGAGCATCGGAAATATGTGTTTTCTGATGGTTTTAGTCTTCTCACAGCATTGCAGAACCTTCTGGATCCAGTCCTGTTCCACTTTGTGGTTCTGTGCCTTCAAGTCATTTCTGATACATGGCAGACCCTAAGGGTGACGTATCGCAGGATTTTCTTGCCATGATTTGCTCAGAGGGGGTTTGGCATTGTCCTCTTCCGCGGCTGAGAGAGTGTGATTTGCCCAAGTTCAAGTGGGTTTCCATGGTTAAGTGGGGATTCCAGCTCTGATCTCCCAGAGTCCTAGTCCAACACTCAGACCACTGCAATACAATATATGATAGACCTCTTTTAAATTAAAGTTGGTTTAGTTGTTTTTTAACTTTTGTATTAACAGGATTTTTAAGAATTGTATTGTGTTTTTGAAGTTGTATGTTGCCTTGGTTTCTGTACTGGGAGAAAGGTGGGATATTAATCAATCAATTAATTAAATTTTGCCTTGTTTTGCCTGTATTGGAGACATGAAATGGAGTTAGTGGGTACAAGTTATTAAAAAAGTCTTGCAAGACTCGGTATGCAAGAGGTGGACCATGTTAAGAACTGCATTAGGCCCACTTAGGCTGCTGCCACACTGCAGAATTAAAGCAGTTTGACATTGCTTTCACTCTCATCACTCCATCCTATGGAATCCTGGGATTTGTAGTTTGTTGTGGTGCCAGGGCTGGGCTTTGAAATCTCAGGCATAAGAGCGGCAAAAGGTTTGGGCTGCATCTACACTGGAGAAATAATCTGGTATGAGACCACCTTAACTGCCTCGGCTGAATGCTATGGAATTCTGGGAATGGTGGTTTGTTCCAGCACCACAGCAGAATGGCAGTTAAACCCCTGTAAAGTTCACTGACCAAGGTGACCAATGCCCTCACCCCAAAATGTAGGGCACTCAAGCAAAAAATGTAGGACATGGCCAAAAATAAAAGCTAAAAACACCCATCTAATTATAAATCCATGCTTCTTAGCCATGATCCAAATGAGGACATTTTGAAATTTGACCGAAGAGGACATGTCCTGGAAAAGGAGGAGGATGTCTGGTCACCTTGTCTCTGGTCCAAAATAGCTGGACTGAAATGCCCAGAGTTCCAAACCAAAGCTGCATCCACACTGAGGAAAGAATCCAGTTCGAGAGTGACTTAACTGTCATGGGATAGTGCTGGGGAATGCTGGGAATTGTAGTACACTGTGGCCCCAGAGCTATCTCTGACAGGGAGTCACATAACCCTCCAAATGTAGTTGAACTGCAGTGCCCAGAATGCCTCACCAGGTGCATCCACACTGAGGAAATGGTCCAGTTTGAGGCTGCTCAGTGCTGGGGAATCCTGGGAATTGTAGTCTATTGTGGCCTCTGAGCCATCTCTGACAGAGAAGTCTCAATGTCTCCCAAACACTCGCATTCCCAGGATTCCCTAGCATTCAGTTAAAGCAGTCTCAAAGTGGGTTATTATTCCTGAAGTGTGTGTGAGAAGAGAGATAAAGGCTAAGGACTAGATTCATTCGTGAACTCACAAAAGGAGGATCTCTGTGTCTGAAACACACTGCTTTGACTGCCAGGGCTCAGTGCTATGGAATCCTGGGAATTGTAGTTTATTGTGGCACCAGAGCTCCCTGACAGAGAAGGCCAAATGCCTCACAGACACCAGAGTTCCAGAGCATTGAGCCGGGTCAGTGAAAGGGGTCTCAAAGTGCAGAGAGGGAGGGAGAAAGAAAAGCGAGGGAGTGTGGACAAGTCGCTCACCTGGGCAGAGGAGGAGGAGGAGGAGGAGGAGGAGGAGGAGGAGGAGGAGGAGGAGGAGGGAGGGAGCCAAGGGTAAGCAGCCAGGACCATCCAGAGGAGCCCCTGCTTTTCCTCATGATCGCAGCCGCCTCCTTTCCACCGCAGGCCCCAAAGGGCCAAACGGCCGGCAAGAGGCTCTGCTCCCAAGCAACGCCGCCTCCGCCTCCTCCTGGCCCCGAAGGCTCCCCCCCCCACACACACACACATTACCTCACTGCTGGTCCTAGGTGACCCCTGGGAAAGGGCCTTGTGACCCCCAATGGGGTCCCGACCCACAGGTTGGGAACCCCTGGTTTAAAAATAGAATACCATTTTAAAATGATAAAATCATATCATAAAGTATAAAAACATATACTTTAAAACAACACACCACGACCGCTCCGTAGTAAAAAGCTCACTGCATGTGCAAGCTAGCACAGCAGTGCAAATCAATATTTCTCCCTGATCTGTTAGCTTTCTGTAGACTACGGATTTTTTTCCCTTGTAGGTGAAGCATTCAAAATCATGCCCTTTCCACCCATAGTGTGAGACGTATAGGTACATAATCTACCATCTCGGTCTGCCTAACCTGTCGCAATACTCTTTTTACATGTGCTACTCCAGTGTTTGCGAGCAGTTTGCTATTCCCCTTCTTTCCCCCCCTTTTTTGTAGTAAGACCCTTAAGACAGAAACCTCCTTGAATACAAATGGCACGGCACAACGCAGTTCTGGAGGCGAGGCAGAGCGAGAAATGCCCCTGGAGTTTTTGTTTTCTTCACCCAGACGCAAGAATGAGTGACTTAATTACAGTCGGCTGTAAAAATGTGAAAATATGTGTACAGTGACAAATGCAAGCCACTGTGCAAGAGACGCTGGCACTCTTATTTGCCAAAGTTGCGGCAGGCGGGTTGCACCCGGATGCAAGATTTTGCCACTTTTTAAGGATGTTGTAGCAAACAAACCATCCCTTGAAGACAGTCATTTAGTCCCAGGTTTTGTGTTGCACTTCTTTCTGGTCTTCATCTAGGGATCCATTGGATGGAAGCGACACCCAGAGCTTGTCTATTCCACCAGGGACTAATTTCTAATATCTAGAAAGCTGGATATTATTTGGCTATCCTGTTGTGATCATGCTCAAACTATGGATTGGAGAGTGGGAAGGAATAGCACAGAGATTGAGGTTACATCCGAATTGCAAAATTATCCAGTTTGGCACCACTTCCACTGCCATGGCTCAATGCTGTGGAATTCAGGGAATTGTAGTTTGTTGTGGCACCAGACCTTTGTGTGTGTTGTGTGGCTTCGAGTCATTTTGAACATGTGGCACATATTCCTACCTAAAAAAACCAGGGAATCCATCTTCTGTATTATCAGTGTGCAAATTCAATTGATGACTCAGTCTATTGATCTTTCGGGAACTTGCAGTACGACGATGGGTTGCTTTCTTCCAGGACACGTCATCCTCAACAGGTGAACGGAGGCGTGTAAGAAACTCTGGTAGGGTATAGACAATTTAGAGGCCTGATTCTTTGCTCTTTGTCCAACCCACATGGGCAGGAGAAACAGTGATCCTTCGGAAGGGTATGGGGAAGAACCACACTTAAACATGTATTTAAATATGTATGTATGTATGTAGAGAGATGAGCCATCAGCGTGGTTTGAGTGTTGGACTAGGACTTTGGAGACCACGGTTCAGTTCTTGGCTCAGCCATGGAAACCCACTGGGTCACCTTGGACAAGTCACACTCGGAAAGGCAAGGGCAAACTTCTTCTGAGCAAATCTTGCCAAGAAAACCCCATGGTAGGTTTGCTTTTGGGTCGCCGTGCGTCAGAAATGACTTGAAGACACACAACACAGGGACAGATAAACACCTCATTGCAGTTCCTCTGCCCCTCCTGAATTCCCTTCTTGCCCTGTCTGCAGTTGGCACATATGTTGGCACCTCCAAAGTCAGCTCTAGCGGTTTGGATCTGGCCCCATCCAGCATGCCTCTGGTTTTTAATAAAATATATATGTTGGGGCATCCCCCTCTCTGCTTTCTGGTCAGAGTATGGACATTTCCCCTCCCCATTGAGACATTCAAGTATGATTTGGTAGCCATGCCGGTTGGAAATAACTGTAAAGGTAACAGCAGCAAAATAAGAACAATCCAAACCATCCAGGTGCCAAATGCAGTTTAGAGATGCAGCTCTGCAGCAACAGCATCCCAGTGTTGTAGGTGCATGGTTGCTACAGCAACCACTCCCTCGAGAGAGAATGCCTTGTGTGTGCGTGTGTCATATAATTTGTTTTATTATATATTTACATAATTATATATTTACAATATACATTATATGCAAGCAAACATATATACATTGTATAGTAATCAAAAATTAACCATGGAATATGATGCAGAGCTTAAGGTAGAGTGATGACTTCCCGATCTCCAAAGCAAAGGTTGAGTTTTCCCATATATGAAATGCTTGGGACCAGACGGGTTTTGGATTTTGGAACATTTGCATATACATAACACGCGATCTTGGGAGATGGGACCCCAATTCCCAATCTAGAGACTTTTCTTTGATGCATATGACTAGTTTATCTATTTCAGCCATTCCCGTGACTTTCACAATCCATTCTTTTGTCACTATTTTTCCATTTTTGGACATATGGAAGTCCTGCCACCAATGTTTTGGATTCCAGTTCCTGTAATTCCTGACCGTTGGCCAAGTTGGTTGGGTCTTCTGGGATCTGAGGTCCAAAATAAATGGAGGACCAAAGGTTGGGAACCACTGCTCTGGAGTGTACCCCTACCTAAGTCTATATCCAGATAAAAAAATATACCTAGATTTGTTTTTTGTCTTTGTTTAAAAAAGGAATAATTGCATCCCCGTCCCCCGGTCATGCTCATAAAATGGTATTTGCTTGCAGTTTTCAGCTGTGTTAGCCTTGAGGTCACCGTGATTGCTTTCCAGGAATTAGGATGGAAGTTAAATGAAACTGGTCATGTTGCCTGGTTTATGCCCACTGATGGAAAATGACTGAGCAAACATTTGGACCAGGGCAAATCTCTGTAAAAGTACAGTGAACTCTGTCCCTGACTTCATTCTTTTTGGCTCAGCTCAGAGAATATGTCCAATTACAAATGCTTAACTCATGCGTACCATTGCAACAAATGACGGTTTGCAACTGCGCAGCAAAAGCAGAAGCAGAGAATTGTGGTTTGGAATGGGTTTTGGGAACCTGAATTGTTTGCAGGTTCCAATGTAAAACTCTTGAATCAGATTTCAGCCAGGGTTTATCAAAGTTTGGAGCAAGTTGTGTGCCAATACAGTCTCACCCTCTCCCATCCGTGTGCCCATGTTGGAAGTTGTCTCCGACTCAGGATCTGAGTCTGGTTTTAATATCCAGGTTTGGAGAAAGGTCTTAAAGCCCAAACTTTGGTGCTCCAGGGGTTTTGAACTTCCAACTTGCAGAAGTCCTAACCAGCTTGGTCAACAGGCAAGACTCCTGGGAGCTGAAATCCAAAATATCCAGAGGAGTAGAGGACCAAGGTTTGGGAAGCACTGCCTTAAGGCATGCCAGTTGGGTATCCATTGAAACTGTTTAAGAAAGCAGGGTGTTCTCACCAGAGCTGTGCATGCAAGAGGGAGTGGGAAGATCCATGATTTGTTCCTGTGCCAATAAAATGTGGCTACTCGAAATGAGATTGTTAATTGGAGATTGTTAATAGTGCATTATGTGTTGTGCATCCTATACTTTGCATTGCACTTATGAACTGCCGTTGTGCATTTTTATCTTTGTTCCTGGGCCAATAAAATGTGGCTACTCAAAATGAGATTGTTCATGGTGCATTGTGTGTTGTGCATCCTATACTTTGCATACACTTTGTGGCTATGAACTGCAGTTGTGCAATTTTCTCTTTGTTCCTGAGCCAATAAGACATGGCTACTCAAAATGAGATTGTTCATGGTGCAATATGTGCAATACGTCTTGTGCATCCTGTACTTTGCATTGTGATTATGAACTGCCGTTGAGCCTTTTTCTCTGTAATGGACCTGTTGTTTGGTATAGTTTGGGGAAGGGCAATGGTAAAACCATAGGGGCTGTACAAACACTCTATGCCACCCCTCAAAGCACTGGATTGGGGATGCGGCAACTGCACAACCCAGTACGAAAAGGAGCTGCGGCTCCTATCTGCACTGCTATGGGCACCATAAGCACCATGTTTGGGCGCTGTGCATGAGTGATGTCATCATGGTTGCATATCAGGCGTGCGCCAAGATGGTGCCTGGGTGCCGGTACAAGAGTTTCAAGCATGTAAACGCTCGGCCCACGCTGAATCCTAGTTTGGGTCCAGGGCGGCACAAAGTACTAGTCTGTACACCCTCATAATTTGGATCCTAATCCATGGAGGGTCTGTGGATTGGTGGTTCTCAGGTCTGGAAACTGGGTAAGATGTCTGCTCTGAATGGTTGCATTTAGCTGAAGGAGCAGGTTTGTAACTTAGGAGTAATCTTGGATCGATCTCTGTTTCTGGAGGTCCAGGTGGGCTCTGTGGCTAGGAGTACTTGGGCCCAGCTTTGTCTGATGTGCCAGCTATGCCTTTTCCCAGTCAAACAAAACCTACTGTATACTATATATTCTTGTATAAATTCAGAAAATTTAGTCAAAAATACCAGCTTTTTAAATTAGCATTATTCTTTAAGTCAAGAGCATCTAGATTTCTGTACGTAACTTGTACAATGTATGACATTTAAATGTAATTTTTTAAAAAGTCAAAAATTGACCCCCCAAAACCCTAAGTCGACTTATCGACAGGTACTGTACTTTAACTCTTATTAAAAAGGGTGAAAAGGCAAGAGTGTCATCTGGCCTGGAAGCACTGACCCTGCTCTACTCTCCCATCCATCCAGCCTTCAGGGTGAGCAACCCTAAATGCCCGCTGGAAGTTTTTTTCACATGCTTTTTCTTTGCTTCATCCTTTAGATCCTTGGTTACCTACATTTGACCCTTGACTTATCCACGGGTCATATCAAAATGTGTAATTTTGGCCCCAAAACCTGCCCTCGGCTTATACATTTGGTCGACTTATAGTCGAGTATATATGGTAGTTCAAGCACTGGGGAAAGGACTGTTTGGTCTCGGCAAAAGTCTGAATAGTTGATTTGCAAAGAGCTTTTGGAATTAGCCCAAGAGCATTGTGCATCCCTATGGCTCCGGCTTAGCTGCATTACAGAGCTGGACACAGCATTTTGGATACCCTGGAAAGTTGCTATATCAAGTTGTCTTACACCAAACCAGAGCATTGCTCCATGGAGTCTGTCGTCTCCTCCGGTGGGCAGCATCCTACCCACCCTCAACATGACTGAAGTCTTTTTTTAAGTCAGCGTTCTGCAGTTGACTGAACAGATCCGTATATCCGGAGTGACCTGGTTAGAGAAAAGTGTTCTTCCCTTTTCCATGTGTTGTTATAGTTATCAAAGACAGCTAACCTTTGAGCCTTGATGGCTACCTTGCTACTTGATGGGCACCTTGCATTTGTCCCTCTCATTCTCTCCTCCCCAACATCTGAATTAGCCACCTTTCCTGCAGTGCCCTTCCACCTTGCCTGACTGAGGCTGCATCCGCACTGCAGAAATAATCCAGTTTGGCACCACTTTCCCTGCCATGGCTCCATGCTGTGAAATTGTAGTTTGTTGTTGTCCCTTGGGAGCTGGTGTAACTGGAGGGAGCACATCATTTGGGGCGACGGGGTGGATTTGAATCTTGATTCAAGGATTCAACCTTGATTCCAGGAGTTACTTTTCTTTTGCAGCTGGCTGTATGTAAGTGGGCTAGACAGAGGAATATTTGCTGGTCCATGCTGAATTTGTGTGTTCAGGGCGCATGGTTGTTGTGACTTTGAAAGCAGAAAGCTCTGTTTTTAATTATATTCCCTCTGCATGGATTTAGGAGGGAGTCAGGGAGATATTGACATATTTTGAGGCTGGTTTCTGATTCCTAGTGCCTTCCTGCATGATTTCAGGGTGCAGAAGTGTGGAAGTGAGAGTTTGGGAAAGTTACTTTGGGGGATACGGCTCTCAGAACCCACAGCCAATATGCTAGATTTCTCTACTCAGACGCCTGACTGAAAGACAGACACTTTTCACATAAGAATATAACTCAACCATAAGCAGAAATCCCAAATAAATAATAATAATAGCTTTATTTCTAGCCCGCCTTTCCAAAGATAAAGGCGGGTTACAACGGTGGATTTAGCAATCCAACAACACAACAAATAAGTCTTCGATCTTACACCTTGCTGCCTTGCGAGCCGACTCCATCAAAATCAATAGGACTTACTTAAGGGAAATACATTGCGGCTGGGAGGCTTAATGTGAAATATCTCATTTGATATGTCTGTCTTTCAGAAGTGGAACACATGGGATGCATACCTTGGTGCTGTGATTGCGTGGGTGGCATGGAGGGAAGCCGGCAACACTGCAGACGTGGGTTTGCCAAACCAGAGCAGCTGCTGCTCTACCCTCTGATTTACGTTGCTTCTCAACAGGAGGAGAAGTTCAAGTTGTTCACTTTTTGTAGCTGTGCTAGTGCTGGACATGGAAGAGTGGGTGCGAGGGTGCAAACAGAGCTTTGCTTAGATCAGGGGTCGGCAACCTTCGGCCCGCGGGCCAGATGCGGCCCACGGAGGACTGGCGACCAGCCCCTGGCAGCTGTTTCCGCCACCACCGCCGCGGCCACCCATCACGGCTTTTTGCCGCTCTGGGCGCCGCCATTTTGGGCGAAAAAATGGCGGTGCCCATAGCGGCCTCTGGGGCTATGGGTGCTGCCATTTTGCCGCCCAAAATGGTGGCACCCAGAGCGGCAAAAAGCTGCGATGGGCGGCAGTGGTGGCGGGCCTCTAGTAGGCCCGCTGCCGTCTCTGGGGCCCTCCAGGAGGGCTCCGAGGGCGGCAGGGGGCCTCTGGGGGGCCCGCTGCCGTCTCTGGGGCCCTCCAGGAGGGCTCGGAGGGGGGCAGGGGGCCTCTGGGAGGCCCGGTGCCATCGCTGGGGCCGTCCAGGAGGGCTCCGAGGGGGGCAGGGGGCCTCTGGGAGGCCCGGTGCCATCGCTGGGGCCGTCCAGGAGGGCTCCGAGGGGGGCACGGTGCCGTCTCTGGGGCCCTCCAGGAGGGCTCCGAGGGGGGCAGGGGGCCTCTGGGGGGCCCGCTGCCGTCTCTGGGGCCCTCCAGGAGGGCTCCGAGGGGGGCAGGGGGCCTCTGGGAGGCCCGGTGCCGTCGCTGGGGCCCTCCAGGGGGCCCTCCAGCGCTGGCGGCCCCCCCAGCTTTTTTGCCGGTCTCTGACGGGGCCTGGGGCCCCGTCAGGGGCCAGCAAAGATGGGGAGGCCTTGCCCCCGGAGGGTGGAAGCTCCGCCCCCAGCATGCGGCCCCGCCCCTGGAGGGTGGAAGCTCCACCCTGGCACACGGCCCCGCCCCGGAGGGTGGAAGCTCCACCCCTGGCATGTGGCCCCGCCCCGGAGGGTTGAAGCTCCACCCCCGGCATGTGGCCCCGCCCCAGAGGGTTGAAGCTCCACCCCCGGCTTTGGCCCCCCAGTCGCCTGAGGGACAGCAACCCGGCCCCCGGCTCAAAAAGGTTGCCTACCCCTGGCTTAGATTGTGTGTAAGAAAGGGGCATGCTTTTGGTAGAGAATCATAGAATCAGAGTTGGAAGGCAACCCAAGGGTCATCCAGTCCAACCTCATTCTGCCATGCAGGAACTCACCATCAAAGCACCCCTGACAGATGGCCATCCAGCCTCTGTTTAAAAACCTCCCAACACACGCTGAAGGAGGGTATCCCACTGTTGCAACATCTCTGTGATTCAAAGTTCTTCCTAATGTTGAGGTGGAATCTTTTTACCAGTAGTTGGAATCCATTGCACCAGGTCCTATTCCCTGGAGCAGCAGAAAACAAGCTTGCTCCATCCTAAACATGACAACCCTTCAGATACTGAGACATGGCTCTCATGTCCCAGTCTTGGGAGAAGGGCGGGATATAAATACTACTACTACTACTACTACTACTACGACTACTACTACTCAGGTGACCCTTCAACCTTCTCTTTTCCAAATTACTCAGCTCCCTAAGCATTGCCTGATAGGGCATGGTTTCCAGGCCCTTCACCATTTTAGTTATCTTCCCCTGGACATGCTCCAGCTTCTCAGCATCCTTTTTGAATTGTGGTGCCCAGAACTGGACACAGTAGTCCAGTCATTCCTTACATACAGTGATCCTATGGCGGTTTTCTTGACAACGTTCTTCAAGGGGGTTTGCCATTGGCTTCCTCTGAGGCTGAGAGAGTGTGACTTGCTCACAGTCACCCACTGGGTCTTCAGGGCTGAGTTGGGATTTGACCCCTGCTCTCCAGAGTCCTAGACCAACGTTCAAACCACTCCATCATGCCAGCTCACCTTTTTTGTAGTATGGCTCCCCAAATCCCATGGTGTCATGCTGACTGCAGGATACTGGGAGTTGTAGTCCAAAAATGCAGCTATGTTCTGACTGTGCATGAGCCAGCTTCTTATAGCATACAATAGGTGGCATTCACTGGGACTTGGAGCACGGTGCCAATAAACTAAACCAAGGCTCTGCCAGTGACCAGCACTGAGCTAGTTAGCCTAACGGTTTGTCTCATTATGCACCAAGCTTCCTGCACTCCATGCCACAGACAGCAGTGCCTAGTGGTGACACACAAGAGCCCTGAGTCAGCCTTGGAGCCCTGGGATCAAACTCACAACCTTGTGGCAGTGGTGCAATGCCAGTACTGCAGCCACAAGGTTTTGAGTTCGATCCCAGGGTTCCAAGGTTGACTCATCCTTCCATCCTTTTGCAGGTCAGGAAAATGAGGACCCAGCTTGTTGGGGGGGGGGGGAGTCAATTGGCTTACATGGTGTAGAGAGTGCTGAGTTCACTGATAAGTGGTATGGAAATGTACATGCTACTGCTAAATGCTACCAGACATGGGTAACACTGTTGAGCAATACCTGCTGTCAGATGCCACAGGGAAATGTCCCCTTTAGTGCTTTAAGACCAAGCTACACCAGGGAGCCTGCTGCACTCAAGACTGGCTGCATTGCACTACAAATGTGTCTCATGCTTGGTTTGCGTGGGCCTCTGGAGTCTCCACTCAGACCACAGTGGTGGAGGAGCAGAGTCAAATCACGTGCGGCTGGAGGACTGATCTCATCCTTTGGAGCCGCTCTCGCTGCCTCCCTCCCTCTCGCCCATGAATGCCGTAGCAACGTCATGACTGAACTTGATTCATGCATTCATGCTTCCCAGCCAGCCTGGCTTCTGCGTTGCAGGACTTGAGTCCTTCATCGGCTGCTCTGCTGCAGGTTTGATAGTTTGTGGGAAGGCTGGACTGGAACATTAGTTATAGCAAAGACAAGGGCTGGGTTGGAAGGGCACAAAGAAGAGGAAGTGTGCAGTCGTAGGTCTGAAAATAATCTCTGTAAAATTGCCACTGACCCACGATTGGCCCTTTGAGTCTCTTCCAACTCTTCATAGAATACTAGAGTCCAAAGGGACCTCCAAGGGCCATCCAGTCCAACCCCATTCTGCCATGCAGGAATACACACTCAAAGCACCCCTGACAGATGGCCATCCAGCTTCTATTTAAAATGGAGAGAGCACCACTTTCCGAGGCAATGTTGAACATTTCTTATTGTCAGGAAGTTCTTCCTAATGTTTAGGTGGAATCTCTTTTTCTTGTACCTTGAATCTGTTGCGGCTCTGGAGCAGCAGAAAAGAAGTTTACTCTATCCTCAACAGGACATCCCTTCTAGTATTTTAACATGGCTCTCATATCACCTCTTAACCTTCTGTTTCCCAGGCTGAACATACCCAGCTCCCTAAGTCACTCCTCATAGGGGTTGATAGTTTCCATACCGTTTTTCTTCTCGCCTTTTTTCCACACGAATTCAAGGTGCAATGCGCACTAGAGCATGCTTTCATTGAGGTTGCCCTTCCCCGGTGCACTATTGGTGCACTAAAAACACACTTAAGTACATGAATACTAGAACCCTTCAGGTTCCCCATTCACTTGCCAGGTCACTTAGTATAACATTTAAGCCTGATGATAGAAACCTTTACTGATTTAATGTATTTAATGTTTAGCTGGTTGGCCAACACCACTGGTTTAAATCTGCACCTGGCCCTCCGAATATGGTTAGTTGTTCGCTGTGTTGGTAATCTGCATATCCTTGTTTGTATATGTACTCTCACATTTTCAGATTAGTGTTTCTAAATGGATATTGTGTTGTTGTTATGATTATGATGATGATGATTGGCGTGTTCGCTTTGTAGACCTTAAAGCGCAAGGAAAAAGAGTATGAACATGAGATGGAGCGGCTGGCAAGAGAGAAGATTGCCACACAGCAGCGGCTGGCAGAGCTGAAGAATGAATTGAGCCAGTGGATGGATATCTTGGAGATCGACCGGATTATCCGACAGACAGTTCAGCCAGAGGACGATCAAGCATCTACCTCGACTGCATCAGGTACGGCAGAAATGCCTCATGGCACTGTTGTTTGGTTCTAACTGCACCATGCTCTGTGTGTCTGCACATTTGTGCACCTAAGAGCAAAACCTGTTCATGCAAACCTGTTTGCTTGCTCCATTCCTTTGCTTTTATTTTTTTGACATGAGTTATTGCTTATACTCATGTGTAAGTCAAGCAATTTTAGTCCAGAAATTAACCCCAAAAACTCTGTCAGCTTATCCATGGGTCAGTGTAAGTACTGTACATTCAGCCCTCTGTAGCCATGGATTTTATATCCACAGATTCAAGCATCCATGGTTTGAAACATACAAATTTCAAGAAGCAAACCTTGATTGTTGCCATTGTATATGCCTAGGCAGGAAAATGGTGGTGACGACTCTTTTGCTCTTGTCCTCAAAGGAGCCCCAAGTGGAATTGGGCTTTGAAAGATTTGAATAAGACATCTCTGTATATGACAGTTATATATGCAATTGTGTTTGGTCATCTTTTCTGGGTTAAAATTCAACGTTACAAGATATAGTCACTGCTAATATAGTCACCATTTTCTTTGCTTTGCCTTTTCATCCGTTTTGATATGCATGTGTTTATTTTTCACCCCCACCTGTGCCTAATAAGTATTGCCTCCGATTTATCCACAGGTCATATCAAAATCCATAAATTTTGGCCCCAAAATCTGCCTTTGACTTATACATAAGGGTGACTTAGGTACGTTACAGACCGCCCTAAAGCGGGTGGTCTGCCGCCGCCGCTATTAGCTGCAGCGGGAAGCCTCAGCGGCCAGGCCGCGAGGTTTCTGGCCGCAGCGAAAAAGGAGTGCCGAAATGGCGCTCCTTTTTGGCCCCTGGAAGTGGCGCCACAAAGCGCGAGGCACGCACTCGCGGCATCACTTCCGGTGCGCCACGTCTGGACGCTGTGCGTCCAAGACCTAAAAATGGCAGCCCCCATGTGGATGGGCGCTGCCATTTAGGACGCGCTCTGCGCGTGTTGGGAACGGGGCCGGTTAGGAAGGGGCACCCCTTCCTAACCCTAGCATGCCCCTTCCTAACCCTAGGATGCACGGAGTGCGTCCTAAATGGCAGTCTGTAACCTGCCTTAGAGTTGAGTATATATAGTACTTACCATAGTATTTCAACTAATGCAAGTAGAAATGAGCCCTAGGAAAAAACTTTCTCTTGTCCAAAGCATGCTGCAGAAACAATCCAGTTTGAGACCACTTTAACTGCCCTGGCTAAATGCTAGGTAATTCTGTGAACTGTAGCTTTGTGAGACATTTAGCCTTCTCTCTCAGAGCACTCTGGTGCCACAATAAACTACAGATCCTAAGATTCTTTTGCATTCAACCAGGGAAATTAAAGCAGTCTCAAATGGGATTCTTTCTGCAGTGTTTTGGACCACTGTCACTGAGAACAGCTGCTGAGGATTCTTTCTGTTTGTCCTCCATGCTGAAATCTGCTGCAAAGGCCTTATTCTTACAGAATTGGTCAACCTGGATCTGGACCACATCACATATTCTACCAGTCAAATATTCTACCAATCACATATTCTATCAGTCCCATATTCTATCAATCACATAGCAGAAGAATTATCTGGGCAGTTTACAATTCAAGTTAAAATTATGAAGGATACTCCCAGTTTTTCTAACAATATATATATAATTTTTGATTGATTTATTTTGCAACTACTTTCCTTGCAAGTAATCAATCACATATTCTATCTATCAGTTGCATATTCAATCAATCACATACTCTATCAGTCTCATATTCTGTCAATCACATATTCTATCAATCAATCACATATTCTATCAATCACATATTCTATCAATCAATCAATCAATCACATATTAGTCACATATTCTATCAATCACATATGCTATCAATCAATCATATATTCTATCAATCACATATTCAATCACACATCATCCACATGTGAATGACGTGTGCATATGTGAATGAAGTGTTTTATATTTATGAAATTTTCGTGAAATGTGGATATGTGAATGTTAACTAACTCACTATTTATTTATTTTTGCTCCCCCTTTGCAGAAGGCGAAGACAACATAGATGAGGATATGGAGGACGACCGGCCTGTGAACTCGATGCCAAAACTCACCCATCGCCAGCACCCCGAGCTCTTGAAAGTGGTCCCCCCCCTTGCTGCGGCCACCGCGCCCACCACCGCCACCCACCACCCGTCAGTCTTGCCTCTGGCGCAGAAGCATGCCCTGCCCCACACCCACCCACCACTCCAGCCCCAGCAGGCCATGGTCCCCGCACAGACTCACCTGGTGGCAGCCTCCACGGTGCAATCGACTGTTATTGCCCACACGGCCACCACTCACGCCTCGGTCATCCAGACTGTCAACCACGTCCTTCAAGGGCCCCAAGCCAAGCACATCGCCCACATCGCGCCCTCCTCCACTGCCAGCCCGGTCCAGCTGACCACCACGGCCCAGCCCATCGGCCACATCACCGTGCACCCGGCCGCCCTCAACCACGTCGCCCACCTGAGCCAGCAGCTCCCCCTCTACCCGCAGCCCGTGGCCGTCAGCCAACCGGTGGTCAGCCACATCAGCCACACCATTTCTCAGCAGCAGGTCAACGGCACTGCCGGCCTCGGGCAGCCGGCGGTGATGGCCAAGCCTGCCGTCGGGACTCAGGTGGTGCATCACCAACAGTTGGTGGGGCAGACGGTCTTGAACCCCGTGACGATGGTCACGATGCCTCCGTTCCCAGTGAGCACCTTGAAGCTGGCTTAGGAACCCGTGCCAGCAGCAACTCCGTACATTCCAACCGTGTCCCTGTTCTGAGATGTGTTAGAAAGATTGTGTATGTGTGTGTATGCAAGAGTGAGTGTGAGAGAGTGCCAAGATGATTGTGCAAGAGGTCGGGGGGGGGGGGATACAGGCAGAAGATACTCCCTCCCCATTTTTGATCCCCCTTTTCTGATTTACCTTAAGCAACTTGGTAATGTGGGGGGACGGGAGAGCCCCCAGGGCTGCTTCAGCACTTGAATTTCCCCGAATCAGCAAAAACATTTAATGGACAGTCCTTCACGGTGATTATTAACTTTCTCCCCCCTTTTACATGTAATCAGTGAAATATGACTATAATAATGTTCTTAAGACTTTTAATTTTGTTTTCCACCACCACCTTTTTTTATTTTGATGTGTTGCTTCTTTGTAGGTTTTTCTTTTTTAAACGGCTGATCTCTTTACCGAGACTTCGCATAGATTAAGAAGAAAAAAAATGAAATCCTAGAAATATATATATATATATATATCTACCTGCCTGTAGCTACATATATATATGTATATATAACTAGTTATATATATATAACTACGTTTATGAATGAAGGCCTTTGCTAATAAGGCTGATTCTTTTGCAGGAATATTAGACACAACATTAACACAGATCCCTTTTCCTTTCGGTGACAAAAGACAGAGCATCCTTTTAAAACTAAAATAAGCATCTTTCGAAAAACAGATGGTTTGGTGGACCAGGGTAAATCATATTTAAAAAAACAAAACCTGTTACGATTTTTTTTCCTTTCAGTATATTTGCATTTCAGTAAAACCATCTATAATCACTGTGACTTGTTATGGCATTTTAAGGAAATCCTCTGTCTAATAAAAAGGTTTAAAACAAAAACCCAAACTACTACTTACAACTGGACCTTGTCGCTTGTGAGTCTGAAAAATGGTTTTAGCAATGATTCTGGTACTATCTTTTTTTCCTTGCTGTTTCCTTTGGTTAAAAGTATGCTGAAATAGTGAGAGCCAGGGTGGCTCAATGGGTTTGCATGTAGATCCAGGCGGAATAATAGTACTGCAACCATCTTTAAATATTTACAGGGCGGTCAAATAGAAGACGAACTTGTTTTCTGCTGCTGCTGAGGATAGGACCCAAAACAATGAGATTCTAACTAAACATTAAGACAAACATCTTGACAGAGGAGATTGGCAGTGTAACAGTCAACCTTGGGCAGTGGCGGGTGGTTCTTTGTTGTAAACAGAGTTGGATGGTCAACTGTCATGTATGTAGAAAGCTGGGCCAAAGCTAACAAAATGGACTTCAACAGGGAGGAATGTAAGGTTCTGCACTTAGGGCGGAAAAATGAAATGCACAGATGGGGGACACCTGGATGAAGGAGACAACATATGAAAGGGATCTAGGAGTCCAAGTAGACCACAAGTTGAACATGAGTCAACAGTGCAATGCGGCAGCTAACAAGGCCAATGCCATTTTAGGCTGCATCAATAGAAGTATAGTGTCTAGATCAAGGGAAGTAATAGTGCCACTCTATTCTGCTCTGGTCAGGCCCCACCTGGAATAATACTGTGTCCAGTTCTGGGCACCACAATTCAAAAAAGGACATTGAGAAACTAGAGCCATGTGTCCAAAGGAGGGCAACTAAAATGGTGAAGGGTCTGGAAACCATGCCCTATGAGGAACGCCTTAGAGAGCTGAGTATATAAATAAATAAAAATAAAAAAAACAAATTATGTTTAGCCTGGAGAAGAGACGGTTAAGAGGTGATATGATAGCCCTGTTTAAATACTTGAAGGGATGTCATATTGAGGATGGAGCAAGCTTGTTTTCTGCTGCTCCAGAGAATAGGACCTGGAACAATGGATGCAAGCTCCAGGAAAAGAGATTCCAGCTTGACATTAGGAGGAACTTCCTGAGAGTAAGGTCTGTTCGACAGTGGAACACACTCCTTCCTCTGAGTGCAGTGGAGTCTCCTTCCTTTGAGATCTTTAAACAGAGGCTGGATGGCCGTCTGTTGGGGATGCTTTGACTGAGAGTTCCTGCATGGCAGAATGTGGTTGGACTGGATGGCCCTTGTGGTCTCATCCAACTCTATGATTATATGACCTCTTGGGTTCTCTTCCAACTCTACAACTTTGTGATTAGTAGATGGAAGAGGAAGAACTGGAGCAAAGAGATAAGGCCCTATCAAACCATACACTTGGAAGGACCCACACAGGCCATCTTGGCAACTGTTCAGTGCAGGACACATACCCAAATCTTTGGTCAAAAGATCCAACGTACGTTCAAGGCTCCTGGAAGTTGGCACGCCTGGCTGCGGGATTCTAGACGTGGGCATGCCTGGCTGGCAGACCAAGTCGCAATCTTGTGTACTGCAATATTTCATCATAGCCCTCCACTTGTTGCGTCTGGCTTGCCTTGAAAGTGAGATTCGTTTGCCACCTAGTGCTAAAGCAGAGAACTACTGGATTGCAGTAGCACTAGATGGCAACACAGGTGGAGCCTCCCTTATCCAAAATGCTTTGGATTGCAGAGTTTTTCCGATTTTGCATGTACATCATGAGACATCTTGAAGACGGGACCCAGATCTAAATGTGAAACGCATAGGAAAAGTCAACCTATACTAATGACGTTTAAATTGGGAGTCCAACTCAGTTCTGTCCTAATACAAGCAAGACTGTTCAGGGTTTCAGTTGACTGTCATGTCCTCCTCCAGAAAATCATTTCACACTAGCACCTTGCACACACGTTTCTTGATTACTGACCATTTTTGTTGTGCTAACTGCCCTCGTGTTGATCTCGACCCATGGCAACCCTGTGGATGAGAGGTCTCCAAGACTCCTTTTCCTGCACGGTTCAAATTAGTTTCTGCTTCACCTTTTCTAGTATGCTTGACCTCAACTGGAATCAGAATGGGTCCATAGGTCCTTGCCATTGCAGAAAACTTTCAGGTGGCTCCCAGCCATGCTCCAAAAGCTCCAGAGAAGGATGCTTTGATTGAGAGTTCCTGCATGGCAGGGGGTTGGACTGGATGACCCTTGTGGTCTCTTCCAACTCTAGGATTCTGTGATTCTAACCCGCCACCGACCAAGGCAATCTGTCCCAATATCAAACAGCTCTCACCATCAGGAATGCTGTCTTGAAATCTCCTCCTTTGCAATTTGAACCTTTCGATTCAGGGCATCTCCGCTGGAGCACCTAAAAAACAAGCTGCGACAGGTAGCCTTTCGGATTTATGTTTGGGAGGATTCGTTCTCTCCTCTCCCTACTTTTGCAAATTTGGGGACACCCTGAACTTTTCGGAGACCTCATTGGTTCTTGGCCATTGCTGCGTGCCTTCAAGTTGTTCCCGACTTACAGAAACATGAAGGCAAACCTGTCTCATCTTTATCGTGGCAAGATTTGCCTGCGGTGGGTTTGCCATTGCTTTCCTCTCAGGGAGAGGGTGACTTCACCAAGGGTTTCCATATTTCTTAGGAGCTGGGTTTTTGTGGGCACATATTCATAGAATTGTAGAGTCAGAGGATACCCCAAGGGCCATCCAGTCCAACCCCATTCTGCCATGCAGGAACTCACAAAGCATCCCCGCATCGCTGGTGCTGAAGTTCCTGATGACACTTTTGGATTCATGGCTGTGCCTCGCATCCATTAAGTGTTACCTCTCTGCTATCTGTTCCCACTTTCAGTTTGATGGCAAACCTCCTTTTTTCAGGCACCCTCTTGTGAAGAGCTTCCTGAAAGCTTGTTGTAACTTTCACCCTCCGGTCTCAGTACTGGCACCAGCTTGGAGCTTGGACTAGGATTGTGACTCCGGAGACCAGTGTTCGAATCCCCGTTTGGCCATGGAAATCCACTGGCTGGCCTTGGGCAAGTCACACTCTCTCAGCCTCAGGGGAAGGCAATGGCAAACCTCTGAATAAATCCGACCAACAAAAACACAGGACAGATACGCCATAATTAATAATAATAATAATAATAATAATAATAGTAATAATAGAAGGTCTGATGGCTAGTAATAAGAACCAGCATGGCTCTTGTCAGCTTGAAGAGTGGACTGTGACTCGAGACCAGGATTCGAATCCTCGCTTGGCCATGGAAACCCACTCACTCTCATTATTATTATTATTATTATTATTATTATTATTATTATTATTTGTATGCTGCTCTTTTCCCAGGAATGGGACTCTGCATTCACAGCATTAAAAAAAAGCACGATTAAAAACATAGAAAAAGTACGTTAAAAAGGAATTAAATTATTACAGTATTAAAACAGATAGTTAATAAAAGAATAAATCACCTTTTAAAAGATAAGCATCAGCTCTTCCCTGGCAGCAAGAATTGGCATTCAAAATCTGATACTGTGTATATAGATAGATAGATAGATAGATAGATAGATAGACATATGTAAATCGTATCAGATTTTTTTGAGATGGTACAACATCCCAGTCTGTTCTTATAACAATAAGATCGCAATAAGTTGGAAACGAAGACACACAACAATGCCTGTATCTCCCTGCCCACAATTTTTGTCCTCCACCATTGACTCCAGGTGAGTTTCCTCTTTGCATGGGCAAAGTCTGAGTTTGGATTCTTACCTGTTCCAAATACAGCAGGGCACCTTGGAGCATTGCAATATACCATGTTGCCTTTACGGAAGTAGGTGCACGGTTGGGTCAGCATGTTACAAAGCAGCTTCCTATCTTGGACAATTTATCATTTTTACAAAAAGAAAGAAAAAGAAGCATCTCTCCACCATTTTGGGCCAGCTGGCGCTCTCCGAGACGAGGAGAGCGGCAGACAAACACGCACTGTGCCAATGCAACGGTCGGATTTCCCTCCAGATGGAAGAGGTGGCTTCTGCCACTCTCCATGTGGCACCTCACTTTCTCTCTTACTTGCATATCAAATCCTATCCTGCATCCCTTGCAAACAAATGGATTGGACGAGGACGAGGTGGCTTGCAAGTTGGTGCTCAGGGTGCCATTGAATGCCAACTCTTGGTGCCAGGGAAGAGCTCGTGCCACAATGGGAAGCGTCCTGCCAGCGCAGATGGTCCTCTGGCCAGAGCCAGCGGGCCTTTTCTTAACATTCATGCAAGGGGATGATGGGCGGCACATTTCGAAAAAGAATACATGGCATCCATTAGAAAAATCTTTTGACGATATGTGTATATATATATATATATATATATATATATATATATTTTCATAGGTTGCACTTATAAATAAACTCTCAAACAATAAAGAAAATATTCTGCTCCTGACAAAAATAAATAAGGCAGTACACAATATTCATAAAATACCCATGATGCCAGGACGGTATAATAAACAAGTACAACAAAGTTTCCACAGTTAAATCATTAATTTTTTGTTGTTGTTTTTTACGTAGTAAAGTGTCGTATAATACATTCTCCAAAAACACAGTGCAATGCTTCGATTTTGTAAAACATCTATCCCCTCGGTGCGAAGGGTATTGTTGTTTTTTTGTCACGTAGACTTTTCCGCTAAGTGAAAACGTAGAGAAAGAAGAACGCCGTTTTGTCCTCTGCCATGAGACTGTCCAGCAGAACCATGCATGGGTCAAACACTGGGCACAAAAAAGGGGGTGAAACCTGACAGACAGAAGGGACAGCGAGCATGCCAGCATTACAAAAGAAGTCACGTTTCCTGATAGAAGTTTTGTCTTGGATTCCAAGGAAAACAAGAAAAGAAAGAGCACCCAGACACAGCTCAATGATGCTTTCAGGGCATGTGCCCCACTCCCCCTTCTGTGGCACTTGCGCCACCATGCAGGCTTTTGGGAGGGTGGCTGCAGTTAGAAAATTCAACTCCAAATTGGACACATGCGGAGACACACACATGCGCGCGCATACGCACACCGCAAGCTGGAAATGAAAGGCTGTGCAAACCAAGGATGCCGTTTCCCCATGTGATCATGCAGATCTACAGAACAAACTGAGACTGGCATGAGACTGGCACTAGAGAAGGATGCCTCTCTCACATAACTTGCGCCCCATGCATCCATTGAATTCAATGCCCCTTTGAACACCCAATCTATAAAAAAATTTCTAGCCCTCAGAATTAAGGAGAAAAACCTAGGCATATCACCCAGAATGCTTGCTATGTTCTCTACTCTGATTCTTTTTTCACCTTTAATGGACCACAGGCTCTGTTTTCTTGATGCTCTCCAAATGGTTAACCAAACCATTCCAGAGTGAAGTACGAAATCCCTTTCATAGGAAGAGGGAAACCTGTATTTGCCGGAGTCTGTTTTCTTGATGCTCTCCAAATGGTTAACCAAACCATTCCAGAGTGAAATATGTAATCTCTTTCGTAGGAAGAGAGAAACCTGTATTTGGCAGGCTTTGTTCTCTTGATGCTCTCCAAACAGTTAACCAAACCATTCCAGAGTGAAATATGAACTCCCTTTCCTAAGGTCTGTTTTCTCGATGCCCTCTGAATGGTTAACCAAACCATTCCAGAGTGAAGTACGAAATCCCTTTCATAGGAAGAGGGAAACCTGTATTTGGCAGGGTCTGTTCTCTTGATGCTCTCCAAATGGTTAACCAAACCATTCCAGAGCGAAGTACGAAATCCCTTTCATAGCAAGAGGGAAGCCTGTATTTGCCGGGGTCTGTTTTCTTGATGCTCTCCAAATGGTTAACCAAACCATTCCAGAGCGAAGTACGAAATCCCTTTCATAGCAAGAGGGAAGCCTGTATTTGCCGGGGTCTGTTTTCTTGATGCCCCCCAAATGGTTAACCAAACCATTCCAGAGCGAAGTACGAAATCCCTTTCGTAACAAGAGGGAAACCTGCATTTGGCACTTATTCCCACTGGTCTTTTCCCAGTAAGCCTTGAAAGTGGGAGGTGGGGAAGAAGTGGAGGGAGATGACTGCCTCTCATTTGCACAAGCTGCAGAGGCACTGGGGGTTTATAAGCAAAAGGAGGCCCTGACTCGGCCTACTCAGATTCCCATCCAAGGAGGAGAAAGAGTTGTAGGAACCTCCACCGCTTCGAACAGGAGATGTTCTTGCATGGCCAAGGCTGCCTTTGGTTACCTCTCCACTGGGGTACTATGAAGTCGACAAGCCTTGCAAAATTTAGGTGCAAGATTCAACTTGCAACTGGCATGGTGGTAAAGGAGGAAAGATTCTTCCTATAAACCTTACCGGCTGGGCATCCCAGTGTGGGGAGGCACTTAAGCGACTGAGAAATGCAACAGACGGGGAAAACAAAATAGGCAAGAAGCACTTGGAGGGTGCCAACATTCACTGATCAGAATGAGGACTCACACACACACACACACACACACACACACACACACACACACACCACCTTTGGGCTGCTCTCCAAACCTTCCCTTGTTTTCTGATGAAACATCTGACGTATTTACTACATTACATGGAAGATGCAATTTAAACATCGGTTGAAGTGACCAGTGCAGGTATGCGCTCTCCCCATCTCCCCCCCCAACAAAGTTCCAGAAAGGCTTCGCCAGCAACGCCAGTTGCTCCTCCGTCCGCTCGCCTCTGGGCTCACTTGTTCTCGATCAGCGTTTGCACTTTGCAGACCAAGTCCCTTGCAATCTTCAGGATCTCCTGGGCGTTGTGATGTTCGGCCATCTCTGCACAAAAGCACATGCGCACACAGACGCAGGGGGTTAGTAAAATGTTAGTGGGACTCTGTGCATGCTGTGCTGAATGTCTTTTTGAAAAGATCCACCCAGAAAAGCTTGATCAATGGAGATTATACCCATTAAGTAATGGTGAATAATGGTTCCACTTCTGGGGGAGCAGTGAGCTTTGCAAGATCCCTTGTTTCACTTCACAACCACAGTTATTAATTGTTATTATTATTATTATTATTATTATTAGTAGTAGTAGTAGTAGTAGTATTTATATCCCACCCGTCTCCCAAGACTGGGACTCAGGGCGACTTACAACCTTAAAAAACACCAGACAGAAACATTACATTAAAATAGGATTAAATTACTATAATAACTAAAACAAATTCAATGCAAAAATTTCAAATGCTTTAAAAAGATAAAAATGCTTAAAATACATTAAAACAATATAGTACCCCAGGCCGTTCTTTAAAAGCATTCTGTTCAGCCTTGCCCACCTTTGGCTTCTGACATTCAATAGACACAGGCCACCACATTTTGTAGCCTCAACACTTCTTGGAACAGTTCCTTTTCGTTCAACTACAGTTCCCAGCATCCAGTGTGGCTGGATTCAAAGCAAAAAAATGTAACATCTCCAAAGTGCAGGTCTTTGCAACCAAGTTGAAAGCCACATTCAGAGTTCTTTCAGTTAAATCATATAGGAAAGCTGTGTCCCTTCCGATGCCATTGGACTGCAACTCTCAGCGCCACCTTACCACTGGTTGGCAAGGGTTGCTGGGGCCTGCAGTCCAACAACATCTGGAGGGTTGCATGGTTCCCGTTCCTTTACTAAATTCTACTGGCCAGTCCCAGCAAACATAGATCCACCAAATGAATAAGGTCATCCAAAGTAAATCCCATTAATTCCATTGAGTCCACTTCAATTGGGACTAGCAATAGTATTCAGGCCTTTGTGATCTCCTATGGAATTATAGTATTTGCACAGCCCTGGATACACAAGGAGTTGTCAGTGGCTTATCTGGCCATTTTCTTTCTTGCCCATCAGCTCTTGCTATGCTGCCAACTTCTTTATTTCAGTCAGTCTCAAAGGTGCTACAAGATCTCTCTACATACTGATGCTACAGTTTATCACAAATCCCGAAGAAAAACGGGATTTCAACTAGATTTAAAGCAAAAAGACCTGCAAATGCCCAAAGTTTACCAGGCGGCATCTGTCGGAACCCCCCCAAAGTAAAAAGCTGCCGTTTTTCTCTGCTTTACGTTCGGTTTAACTTCGCGTTATTTCACTTTGGGGGTCATTTAGTGTGATAAACTCCCCGCATTTGCAAGTTTTCTTTAAATTCGAATCTAGTTTAAATCCCGTTTTTCAGCGGGATCTCCCTAGTGTGATAAACTTCTATACTTGGAATTCCACCATTACGTTGCCATTCTGCAACGTTTGGAGTACCCCAGGTTGCATGATCTTGCTTACGAGCCAAATTCCTTATCCACTCCTTACCTGAGATAAGTGACCCCCAAAGTGAAATAACGCAAAGTTACACCAAACGCAAAGCAGAGGAAAAACGGTGGTGTTTTACTTTCGGGAAGTTCCGAAAGACTTCGTCTGATAAACTTCGCCACTTGCAGGTTTTTGTGCTTTAAATCTAGTTGAAATCCCGTTTTTCTTCGGGATCTCCCTAGTGTGATAAACTAAGAATCAGTATGTAGCAAGATCTTATCTTGAAATAAAGAAGTTGGCAGCATAGCAAGTGTGATAAACTATAGAATCAGTATGTGGAGAGATATGGGACCAGTTTGCTGGAGAGGTTAAAGGCTTGGCCTGAGCTTTGTCCCATGGAGCAACATGCAAATCCCACAGCACTCTGGAGCTATACTCCCAGACCTGAGAGCGAAACAAAGAGGCTCAGCGCATGGGAATGCAAAGAAATAAGGTGCAAACTACAGCACCCATAGGACATGGAACATTATATGGGGCATGCCCCTCTTTAATATTCCCTCTAAACATAACCCTGTGATGGGATTAGGAGCGGCTGCTAGCAAATAAACCTTGGAGATCTGAGCAAAAACCCACATGTATAACCATGCCTTTCCTCCAAGGTGGACATGGGATTGCATCCACTCTGACCATTTAATCTTGCAACAACAATATAAAATACAAAATAATTAATATAAAATGTAAAATAATTCAGAACGACCCGGCTTGCCTCTCAATAAGCCGGTTATAGCACTGGTTATAAAAGACACAACAAAGTATGTGATCAAGTTTTAACCCAGGAGCGGGTTCTTTTTAGGGCTCCCGGACACCTCCATATCTTATCTGACTCCTAAAAGCCAGGCAGCCATAACAACAACCGAACAACAATAGCAACAACATAGTAAAATCAATGCTAGATCTGACTAAAGGCCACTTTACCTGAGATGTATATGGGACCAGTTTGCTGGAGAGATTAAGGGGCTCTTGGAGCAATATACTTGATATGCATTAATCCAATTATCTGTTTGTGGTCCATCCTAGTGTTTTAGACACAACTTCCATAGGCTCAAAGTCACAAAGTAAGTAGCACCCTAGTTGCTATATATGTCATTACTATAGTCAGCCCTCCATATCCACGTATTTCTTATCTCCATGGATTCCACTATCCAGGGTTTGGAAATATTTAAAAATACAGTCAGCCCTCCTTATCCACGGATTTTTTTATCCACAGATTCAAGCATCCACGGCTTGAAAATATTCCCAAAAAGGTGTACATTCCAAATAGCAAACCTTGATTTTCCATTTTATATATGAGACGCCGTTTTGCTATGCCACTGTCTTTAATGGGACTTGAGCATCCACGGATTTTTGTTATCCGCAGAGGGTCCTGGAACCAAACCCCAGCGGATAACAAGGACCCACTGTATATATATATAAATTCCAAAAAGCAAACCTATATGAGAGACCATTTTACTGAACCATTGTATATATCAGCACTTGAGCATCCACAGATTTTGCTATCCGCAGAGGGTCCTGGAACCAAACCCCAGCGGATAACAAGGGCCAACTGTATTTCATTTATTATTTCATCCTCGCATTGTAATTATGAGCCTATGGGAGTTGTCCAAAACATAAGGCACCCTAAGAAGTAAAACTGGAGCCAGTTTAAAACAGCAGTGAGCGGAAGCAAACTCGTCGTTCCTTTTTTTCCGATCTTCTGCCATGAGCACAAAAGGCTCTTTCAAACCCCCAAAGATGAAGCAAAGATTAGTTTTAATCTTTGCTTAGAACAAAGGCCTGTAACAGACAGCCAAAATAAAGCTGCTTCGAGTCACTTTGGAGGTATGGTATTTCAATGATACATGTGTCCTAAGAGTCCAAAGGCCGCACCAAAGCCACGCTCCAGTCCTAAGGACTGGAGTGCAGCTTTGGTGAAGCTTCCAGACTCTTAGGACTCATGCATCATTGAAATACCATACCTCCAAAGTGACTCGAAGCAGCTTTATTTTGGCTGTCTGTAACAGGCCAAAGATACCAAGCTTGTGGTCTTGCGCTGCAAACCAAAAGGGGATGTTTAGACCTTGAAAGCAATACACACACACACACACTGTATGGAAAAACAACCAGCACCAACGCCACTCCGAACTTTGCTCCCTTACCGTTAAAAAACTTGATGATATCGGTGAAGTCCATGTTGTTATCGCGGATAATCTCTCGGTAGGCCTCCACCAGTGCTAAGGCAATGAAAAGTACAAAATGTTCTGAAGAGATGTGCTTTGCTGCCCAAATAACTTCCCACACTGTAAATACATCCTCGTACAACAATTCTGAAGGGGAGGAATAGACATTACAAAGAGCATCCAATTACTCAAGCGCATAGAAATGTCAACAGTTTTCCCCATAATGGGGGATCATCAAGTTTATAAAAAGTCCCCGAGGACGAGTTGATAGCGATGGAGGACATGGTTAGAAGCATAGAATCGCAGAATCCTAGTTGGAAGAGACCCCAAGGGTCATCCAGTCCAACCCCCTGCCATGCAGGAACTCTCAATCAAAGCATCCCCATTGACAGATGACCATCCAGATGGCCATGGTTGGCAAGGACAAGGTCCCTGGTACCATCCCTGGTATGTGTGTATGTGTGTGAATGTGTTGTGTTTAATGATAGAGGTCAAGTGACAGAAAAACAATGGGGAGGGACCTTGAAATTCACTGCCAGTCAGGATCACAATGCCCATCAGCCAACATTGGAAACTGGCACTTGTCATCAGCAACATGGAAGCTGGCATTCAGGGACTTGTAGTCCAAAAGCCATTTGACTTTTTTGTGAAACGTGACACAGAATCAGGAAGGCTAAGATTCTCAACCTTCATAATGTTGTGACCCACAGGTTGAGAACCACTGCATTAGAGTATTATAGGCCCAATACAGACAGGCCAAAATAAGTTGCTTCGGGTCACTTTGGAGGTATGCTGTTTAAATGATGCATGCGTCCTAAGAGTCCGGAAGCTGCTCCAAAGCTGTGCCCCAGTCCTTAGGACTGAATCATGGCTTTGGCATGGCTTCCAGACTCTTAGGACACATGCATCATTTAAACAGCATACCTCCAACGTGACCCGAAGCAGCTTTATTTTGGCCTTTATTTTGGCCATAGATTATGGCGCCAACCCTGGGTCTTAGGCAACCCCTGTGAAAGGGTTCGTGACTCACTGGTTAAGAACCACTGGCTAGATGATCTCTAATATTCTTTCCAAAGTTTAAAACGTGATGAGACTATCAGAGTTTGGACAAGTTACTTTTAAACAACAGCTTCCAGACCCCCTCCAACCAGCATGGGGTTTCTGAGAGCTGTGGTCCAAAATAAGAGGGGTATTTTTCTTCCTCTCCAAGGTCTGTAGAATCATTATTAGGTGCAAAAAATGTACCTCTTTTAAAATCCAGAAGAAACCAGCGGTAACAGAAATAGAAGTGAGTGTAATCTCCATTCTGGTGCATCAGTTCAAAGAGTTCAGAATCCAGAATCTGTAAAATAATAAAAACAACCCACACCATAAACACCAAAAGGAAATGAAATCATGCTTCAGGTCTTATTGTGATGAACGGAGAGTATTAGACAAAACACAACTTCACGATCAGTGACTTGCAACGCTTTCTGATTTTAATCTTGATGATCGAAGACCACAGAAAAAGGAATTGCAAGGTCAGCCCCCAAAAGTTTTTGCCTATGAATTCAAGGAAGGAGCCTTGCAGTGATTAAGGTGACACCAGACCATTTTTCAAAGGAGGGATAAAGACTTAGAGTGCATCTACACTGTACATATAATGCAGTTCAACACCACTTATAAATGCTGGAACATCATAAACGCTCCAAACATCATTTGGAGTCTTACAAGGTCTTTAGTCTTCTCTGCCAAAATGTGCTGGTGCCACACCTAACTACAAACCTCGGATTCTGTAGGATGGAGCCATGGAAGTTAAAGTGGTGTCAAACTGCCCTAATTCTACAGTGTGGATGCACCCTGATTAGCAGAGCCTCGGCTTTGCAGTTTCTAAGGTGCCTCTGGTTTTCTTTGGGGTTTGAGAAACAGTCAGAGGTTGCAAGGTTACTTTGGCACACAAGGGTTTTTTTTTATGGAGGGGGCACCCTTCTGATGCCTTACCAAAACCCTTTTTGTACCAAGATGACCACAATGCCCATCCAGTTGACCTGGGGACAGTTTCAGAACGTATGGGGCCCATGAGAGGCATTTTTGTTCAACAGGCAATGACAAGAAGTTCAGTTCCAGGTGGGTGAATCCTCTGTGGCCAGAACTTTTGTTGCAAAACAAAGAAGCTACAGATCTTTTAATTCAAGCAAAGTATGGCCTTCCAGTTGTTATTTGATTCCAGCTCCCAGCATTCCTTCCCATTGCCTATGCTGTCTCATATTGCAACCTACCAATCCCTCATTTCGTCCACCTTCATTTTAAATAGTAAACTGGACAACTGTGTTGGACTGAGCCTCTGGCTACAAAGACTTACCTGGATAAGGGACCGCATGTTTGCAAAATGTGTGTCCATGGCACCTCCATTGGGGAAATTTTGGCTCATCCGTTTCATCAGATGGGTGAAGCAGCTGTAGGCCAACTCATCTGAAATAAGACCCAAAGAGCTCTTAATTTATGTGAACTATGACCATAAAAAGATATTTATTAATCGGCCTTCTAATGAATCCTCACATGCTTTGATACATTGACATTGGAAGCAGACTTTAGTCTAGGACTTCTTTATTTCAGTTAGTCTCAAAGGTGCATCAAGATCTTTCTACATACTCTACATACTATACTGCTAGATCCTTCTAGAGAGGTGAGATATAAAGAAAACATTATTGTTGTTGTTGTTGCTGTTGTTGTTGTTGACTTGATTTGGCCTTGACAGGATTTAGATCTGCATCCTAATCCAACCAATCAAGCACTTCTATTAAAATAAATCTCAGGACTAATAAACCCTTTTGCAATAACTCTGCAATAGCACAGCCTATATTAATTGTATTTGGGGGGAAGCCAATTTACTCTTCGTTTTAAGACATAAACCTTTTGTCAAAAATCAATGTGACAAATCCATTTTAAACCCTCTAACGGTCTAACCGAACATGCATGCAAAGTATGAAATGAGAAACTAAACGCCCCATTAACGTAACATGTCAGTTCCCATTATCACACTCCTGAATCACTCAAGTTGCAAACATCTGGGTTCCTCCAAGCCACCTGCTATCTCCCCTGTGAGACTTGGGATTGCTCTGACCAAAAATCCACAACAAACTAATGTAAAACAAGAAGTTTATTGTAAAAGATAATGTAGAAGCACCCGGGACCACGTCTTTGCAGAATCTGGAGAACTCCAGATAGAGACAGCACTTTAAAATCCTCCAGACCCCTCCCCTTTGGTTGTTTTTTCAAATGGCACTTTCTTCTGGTCAGCTTTGATGTAAAATTCTTCCCTTTGTGCTGAAGGGGGGAAGAAGGGGAGAAGTAGCCATTTGGTTCCTAGTTCCTTTAACTAGGAAAGATCTAAGGAGGTATGCATCTAAGGTATCTGTTACCCATCCAGCCCTCATAAAACTGCCTGTCGGTGATACGTGACCCATGGTGGCAGTCCTCCTTCCCAAAAATGCCTATCTATCTATGGCCTGTTACAGACTGCCCAAATAAAGCTGCTTGGGGTCTCTTTGGAGGTATGCTATTTAAATGATGCATGGGTCCTAAGAGTCCGGAGGTTGTGCCAAAGCCACACTCCATTCCTAAGCACTGGAGAGCAGCTTTGGTGCAGCTTCCGGATTCTTAGGGTGCATGCATCATTTAAACAGCATACCTCCAAAGAGACCCCAAGCAGCTTTATTTTGGCAGTCTGTAACAGGCCAAGATCTCTACTCCCTCTCTATAGACGCTCATCTATATCTATCCCTATTTGTGTGTGAGAGCCTATTCACTGGCACCCATTCTGCAGTCTATCATCTATCTATCTATCTATCTATCTATCTATCTATCTATCTATCTCTACAACCCTCATGGCAGAATGCACCCTGAATGACTGCCTGAAGGTGGATTCTGACTTAGATGACTTAATCTAAACTCTTTACCTCATCATGACAGAACCCCGAATGAATAAATGAATGAAGGGGTTCTGACATCCCCTTTGTGTGTACAATGGGGCATTTTTGGCTAAATAACGTTTGAAATGCAGGTAAGAGAGAGCTCTGTTGGTAGATATGACATAAAATGGGCATGTTGTTGATGTTGTTGTTGTGTGCCTTCAAGTCGTTTCCAACCTATGGTGACCCTAAGGCAACCCTATCATGGGGTTTTCTTGGCAAGAGTTGTTCATTGCCTTCCCCTGAGCTGAGAGAATGTGACTTTTGCCCAAAGTCTCCCAGTGGGTTTCCATGACCAAGCTGGAAATCGAACCCTGGCCTCCAAAATTATAGTCTAACACTCAAACTACTATGTCACATGGCTCTGACATATGACCAGAGGAAGACCATGAGGACAACATGTTCTTACCTTTGTCAAGTATAACCATAAGAGGAGCCAGAAGATCACACATTCCTTGGACGTAGCCAACATCTAAATGTTCCCAAACATAGCTGCAAACGTGGGATGAGTTGGAGAAAAAGATAGAAGGACACACTAGAATATGTTTTCCGAACATTAAACTTTATCTGAGTTTGGTTCAGGGGATGCTTTCAGAAGGAGTCCCCAAATAAAATAGGATCCTATTTGAACCAAGTCCCTATTTGAAGAGGTGCTTCATCCATCACAACTCTATGGTCAACCTCCAACAGAATTTGACCACAGAATCGCGCTGGAGGACCGAGTAATGCCCAGAGAAGTCTTTAAGAGACTGAGGATTTGCAAACCTACACATGTGAACGCTCATTTCCATGCCAGCATTCTCTGAAGATGCCAACCACAGATGCTGGGGAAACATAAGAAATAAACTCTTCTAGGACATGGCCATATATAGCCAGAAAACCCCACAAAAAACTTAAGCACATTTACAAAAGTTTAAATCACACTGGGGTGAATGGGTCCTCTGAGTATGATGGTGTTGTGATCCTATGTACAGCAAAGAGACACTGTCAAAGGAGCAGCATTGGTAGGTATGCTGTGTGTGTGACTTTGGTTCAAAGGTGTCTTCAATTGGAATGTTTGCTGCATGTCCATCTCAGATGGACCATTCTCATCATTCCTTCATTTAAAACAAAACACAAGACTACTGCACATTCAGAGTGCATCTACACTGCAGAAATGATGCAGTCTAGCACCACTTTAAGTGCAGTAGTGCCATCCTGAGATATGACATTTTACAAGGTCTTTAGCCTTCTCTGCCAAAGAGGGCTGGTGCCTCACCAACTACAAACCCTTGGTTTCTCTAAGATGTGGAGCTATGGCAGATAAAGTAGTATCACACTGCATTATATCTACAGTGTACAGTCATCCCTCCACATCTGCAGCTTTGACTTTTGGTGCTCCAATGTGACTTTGCCAGAGGTTAACCATGATGGAGGACCTAGAGATTCTCAGAGCAAACAATACTCTTTGTAGATCTTCCAGCATAATTCTATGGTCAACTTCTGTTGGAGGTTGACCAAAGAGTTGCAATGGAAGACCTAGAGATACCTAGAGAAAACACTTCTGTAGGCATTTGTAGGTCCTCCAGTGTGAATCTACAGTCAACTTCTGTTGGAGGTTGAGCACAGAGTTGCAATGGAAGACCTAGAGCAGTGATGGTGAACCTTTTCGAGGCCGAGTGTCCAAATTGCAACCCAAAACCCACATGTGCCCACAGAGAGGGCTCTGAGTGCCACCTCTGGCACGCGTGCCATAGGTTCGCCATCACTGACCTAGAGATACCTAGAGAAAACACTTCTGTAGGCATTCGTAGGTCCTCCAGCATGAGTCTATGGTCAACTTCGGTTGGAGATTGACTATAGAGTTGCAATGGAGGACCAAGAGATTCCTAAATAGGTGTTTTCTCAGATAAAAAAAAAAAAATAGTGGGTGGTCCTGCGCCCCTAAACCCAACGAATGTGGAGGGCTCACTGTAGATGAGAAAGAATAACTGAGACAGATGGACACCAATACAAGAATAATGCATTCAGGCCTGTCCTGAACAGAAAACTTGGTCACCAATCCTGAACTTGCCACCCCTCTGAATCCACGATTTGCTCCATTTGTTTATTTTAATGTACAATTTTAAATTGTTAATTGTTTAATTGATGTTTTAGGGGAGGGTGGAATATTGGGATATGGGATTCTGTATGTAATTTTTAACTTGTAAACCGCCTCAATTGTCATTGACAGAGAGGTGATATATAAAGTATTATTATTATTATTATTATTATTATTATTATTATATATTTGAAAGCCCATGGGAGTTGTGACAATAATGCTGGACTAAGCAAGTCCAAGGGAGTTGGGGGGAAACAAGGCACAACCAGGCTCTGTCCTTTAAAGCAGCGTATATACTCTTCATGTCCCAAGCTCCACTCCACTCTGACAGCCTTCATTTCATAAGCTAAACTTCATCATATACTACAAATTAACCCACCTGCACATGATGTTTCGAAGCTTCTCGAGGTTCTCAGCAGTGAAATACCAGTAATTGCGATCACACCTCTGAACGTCTTTATCAATCCTGTGCAAGTTTAAGGCAACAGTGTCCAACATTTCTATCTGGAAGATACAAACAAAAGTCACAAACGTGTTGGTGAACAAAACCGGGCACAAGCCGTTCCCATCTCAGATGATCCATTTCTATGGGAGTAGGATGTCTGCCTTTTTACAAAATGAATATCTGCAGGGAAAGGAGACAAGAGATGCCACTAAAGGTTGCTGTTACTACAAAGACAAAAACCAAAACCAGAGAGTGCAGGCCTTCAGCCAAAGCTAATGTTGTTCAAGCTCAGGGAGTAACTGCATTTTTATTTTCAGATCGTATTTATCTTGCACAAAGAAAACTTTAGGTCTCTGTGGCTATTGCAATGTAGGATCGATTCGGTTCTGCAGTTAATTATATATTCATACTCTTGGAAGAGAACTCAACATAATCAGGATCATCCCTGGTGCAGAAAGGCGTGCCTGTATGTAACATGGCATAGGTACACCAGTGGTTCTCAATCTTTACTATTCCATATGTTTTCAACTTCAATTTTCCAAGAGTTATGCTTTTATGTGCTTGGCTGGTGAAGCAGACTTTTGCTCTCCCTTTTCTGTCTGTTTTGCTGTTCATGCGTGCGCAGGTAGAATGCATACCTTGCCTGTTGTAGGCATGCACACACAGCTGCAGTAGGACTGCTTAGAAGAGAATCCTGTTGTATCCCAGATGAAGGGAACTGCATTGCTTATTGCAGGCATGCTGCTTTGGAAAAAAGGCACTTCTTTATCAGAGGCTTTGTTAACAGACGCATGCCCGTATATTGCTTTATCTCACATCAGTTTTGCAGTTGTGTGCTTTTGGAGCAGTCTGATTTGCTTTGGTGCTGACTGCTGCTCCTTCCTGTGATTCTGATTTGAGTTTTAGCATAGCCACCCCTACTTCTGTGAACTCAAAGGCTTTCATGGCCAGCATCCATAGTTTTTGGTGGGTTTTCCAGGCTATGAGGCCTTTTCTAGAAGAGTTTATTCCTGACGTTTCCCCAGCAGCTGTGGCTGGCATCTTCAGAGCATTCTCTGATGATGTCAGCCACAGATGCTGGTGAAACCTCAGGAATAAACTCTTCTAGCACATGGCCACATAGTCCAAAAAACCCACAATAAACCACCCCTGCTTCTGTTTTTGCACTGCAACCCTGGTCATCATAGAATTGCAGGGTTGGAGGAGACCACAAGGGCCACCCAGTCCAACCTCTTGCCATGCAGGAACTCTCAATCAAAGCATCCCCGACAGATGGCCATCCAGTCTCTCTTTACCACCACTCTCCATTGAAGGAGCATGTTCCACTGTCGAGCAGCCCTTACTGTCAGAAAGTTTCTCCTAATGTGGTGGAATCTCCATTCCTGGAGCTTACATCCATTGTTCCGTGTTTTAGTCTCTGGAGCAGCAGAAAACAAGCTTGCTCCCTCCTCAATATGACATCCCTTCAAGTATTTAAACAGGGCTAATCATATCACCTCTTAACCTTCTCTTCTCCAGGCTAAACATCCCCAGCTCCCTAAGGCGTTCCTCATAGGGCAAGGTTTCCAGACCCTTCACCATTTTAGTCGCCCTCCTTTGAACATGCTCCAGTTTCTCAACATCCTTTCTGAATTGTGGTGCCCAGAACTGGACACAGTATTCCAGGTGGGGCCTGACCAAAGCAGAATAGAGTGACACAATTATCATCCATCCAGCTATTTAACAGATGGTAACAGAAGCCAGAAAAGAGTCAGGGGACAAATGCAGTATTTGGACAGGCATGCACAATACAATAACACACCTAGCAGTCACCTACCGTATAAGCTGCCAAACACATAGAGATGCTCTCCTCTGCCATTGGCTTACAGTCCGTCTGAGGACCCATCGGCGCCTCCATTTCCGATCCCTTGAGTTCCAAACCCTTGATTTGCAGACTGTTTTCTGGATCCGGCCTCTGTGGATCAGGGACCGTCTCCTCCTCCGGCCCATCCTCAAAGCAGACACTCTGCCCATCATCAATGCTGGAGAGGATGCCTGAAGTGACTGAGTAATTCCGGGAAGACGGGAGACCCGAATCTGGAGAGTCAAACTCTACTGACTGCTGTTGTTCCACTGCCACAATCACCGTTGGCGCATCGATGCAACCTCCCACCATGGATGCGTCTTCCTGTGCCTTTGGGTCTTTCTCTGCCGAATCCATTTCTTCAACAGATATAAACACCTGAAAATGGTGACCACAGAGAAAGATTAAAATAGCATGAAGGGATCCGGTAGGTATGTGTAGATTTGCCGAAATGGAGCAGGGATAGGAAGAATCAGGCATCCTGCAGAGGAAGACTTGAAAACATTCTAATATTCACTTAAGAATACGAATACAGCTACCAAAGAAATAAATGTGTTTCAGTAAAACAAGGAAACTGGGGTAGGGGATAAGTTTAGTGGGGTTTCTTTTTAAAGACTGATTTCATATAGACCCCAGACCTATGCAACTGTGTTTAAATACGGCATATACTCATGCATATGTCTAGAGATTTCAGTCAAGAAATTGGCCCCAAAACCCAGAGTTGACTTATCTACAGGTCAATTTAAGTCCTGTCCTTTAATTCTAATTATAAAAAGGGAACCATCCTCTGTGAAAGGCAAGGATATAATCCATCCCCTCTACTCTCTCATCCTGCATTTAGTGTGAATACAGTTATGTCTCCTGGAATTTTGTAATTTCTTTGGCATTGTTTTCTTTTGCTTCGTCCTTTAGATCTTTGTTACATGCCCTTAGGTTTTACCTTCGACCTATCCACGGGTCATATCAAAATCCATAATTTTGGCCCCAAAACCTGCCCTCGACTTATACAGTACATGAGGTCGACTTATAGTTGAGTATATACAGTACTTACGGCATACACTGTATTTTATCAATGTATCTGAAGAAAACACCAAAGAGCCAGTGGTCATGCCAGGGATTCTGGAAGCTGCAGCATTTTTCTGCCAAAGCCTACTTTCTGTCCTATGTCTGAGCTTCCCAGAAGCTTCTGTTTGGCCAGTGTTGGCAAACAGGGAAGTTCAACTAGATCATGGTTCCTAAAGCTTAGTCTTCCAAGTACAAAAAAACAAACAAACCCCAGATTGGTCACTACAGTGTGCCTGCGGCATACGCGGGCGTGGCATACGCGGACTTGACCGTATGTGCTCAAGCCGCGGCGCGCGTCCGGAACGGATCCCTGCGTAAGGCGGGGTCGGACTGTACTTCCCAAAAAGCATTTACAGCCGCGGTCCCAAAATTATGGAACAACTTGCCAGAAGAGATCCGTCTCATTACATCATTAGAAGCCTTTAAGAAGGCATTAAAGACGGATCTCTTCCAGCGACCTGCTATAGTGAAGATTCCCACCCCGATTTGATTATATGGAAAAACAGATGAATCAGATGTGTTGTTTCCCCTACTGTAATATTGCTGGCTGACTAGCGTTGACTAGTATTGTATTGTATTATATTTTACTGTATATTGTGGTTATATGATGATGTTTTTAATCTGTTGTGTATTTTGTAAATTGTATAGCTGATATTGATGGGATCCTGCCTCGATCCGCAGGGAGAGGCGGGAAATAGAATTATTATTATTATTATTATTATTATTATTATTATTACTACTTCAACCCCCAGAAGCCTTAGCCAGCTTGGCCAATTGTCGGGAATTCTGGGAGCTAGAGTCCAAAACATCTGGAGACCAAAGTTTGGTGACCACTGAACTAGATGATGGTAGTCAACATAAGGTCCTCCAGATGCTTTGGGCTATAACCTCTACCAAATGGATGCTGGAGCTAATGGAAGGTGTAGTACCAAGCAGCTGGAGGATACTAGGATGCTTATTCCTGGAGTAGAAGATGGACCTTTACTCAGATCCTGCCAGGGTCTTGTGATGTTCTTATGATCCCAGCTGAGTTGGTGAGACTCATTGACTTACATCGTTGCTGATGGTGGAGTCCCGATGGAGCAGCCGCTGGACATGACTGTCTATGCTACTGCCAGAAGAAAACTTGGGGGCTGTTTGCGACTCTTTCTCCCGGAGTTTTACAATCACTTCGCAGGCCTTCCACTCAGCCATCACTTTCTGATATTGGAGTGCAATTTCCTCATCCGCCTGTGCAAAGAGTGAGAGAGAAAAGAAAGATAGTATGTGTACCGTGCTAGGAAGCCATTGCCTGTTCAACTCACTGTTGATGGATTTGAGATTACAGATTCAGTGCGCCCTCGCCATATGCGCCTTCAAGTCATGTGTCAACATACCCCGCTTCCAAATATTCTCCTTTAAATCCTGGTGCAAATACCCACCCTGTCCATCTCCTTCTTGCTCATGCCAAACTTGTAGTGTCCCAACAAGAAAGGCCAAACTTCCTTTCGGATCTCGTGCTGCACACCACCATAGTAAACCCGTCTCAGCAGCTCCAATTCTCTGTAATTCTAACACGACAAAAAGAAATACATGGTATGAGAAAATTGGCAAGGGTCTTCTCCTTTCCAAAATCAAAGCACACACAAACACGCACAAAAGCCACAATTTTTGGACAAAACAAGCGAGACCTGTAAGAAAAGGTTGCAAAATGAATTGCTCTTATTCAATGTTCCCGCCAGCTAACCATGGCTTCTTCTTGAAAATTCCATTGCATCTCACTCTCAACTATGCTGAGAGTATGGAAAAGTTACCTTTTGGACTACAACTCCCAGAATACCTCAGCAGGGGAATTACTTCCCTCGATCTAGATACTACACTGCTATTAATGGAGCCTAGAATGATCAATATCATCGATCTTCAATCATCCATGCTATCCCCTTGCCATATGCAAGTAACTGTTCTGCTTGTCTTTGATTTGTTTTAGCGGACACATGTCTATGTGTTATTACTGTATTCATAGAATCATAGAATCATAGAATCGTAGAGTTGGAAGAGACCACTAGGGCCATCCAGTCCAACCTCCTGCCATGCAGGAAATCCAAATCAAAGCATCCCTGACAGATGGCCATCCAGCCTCTGTTTAAAGACCTCCAAGGAAGGAGACTCTATCACCCTCCGAGGAAGGAGTGCATTCCACTGCCGAACAGCCCTTACTGTCAGGAAGTTCCTCCTAATGTTCAGGTGGCATCTCTTTTCCTGTAGCTTGCATCCATTGTTCCGGGTCCTGTTCTCTGGAGCAGCAGAAAACAAGCTTGCTCCCTCCTCAATATGACATCCTTTCAAATATTTAAACAGGGCTATCTTATCACCTCTTAACCTTCTTTTCTCCAGGCTAAACATCCCCAGCTCCCTAAGTCGTTCCTCATAGGGCATGGTCTCCAGACCTTTCACCATTTTAGTCACCCTCCTTTGGACACGCTCCAGTTTCTCAATGTCCTTTCTGAATTGTGGTGCCCAGAACTGGACACAATATTCTAGGTGGGGCCTGACCAGAGCAGAATACAGTGGCACTATTACTTCTCTTGACCTAGACATAATGTATTAACATAACGTTAACACTGTGGATGAACATAGCATTCTGCAATGAACACTGTCCCATAGACAAAAACTAACCTGAATCTCTTTTTCTAAGCTGTTTTTCTTTTTTTAACTTTATTTTTAATTTCTCTCTCTCTGGCTTTGCTTTGCGAACGAAGATTCAGGAAGGACTAAATACATAACTGCATAAATACTGTACATACACCTATCCATTTGTACACACACCAACAAAAACAGACCAAGAAACAAAAAAAACATTTAACAACTTCCTAGGTTATTTCAGTATTTCGTATTATATCCCTCGCTTCTGCATTTAAACCTAATCTCTTACGTCCAAATTATAGTTCTTCCAATCCTTTCCTTATCTTATTAAAGTGAAATTGTAATGCCATCTTGTATTAACAATCCTACACATCTCATTCATCTATACTACGTCCTTCCATTTTAAATTTCAAAACAAAAAGCTTTTATCGTAACTATAATTCTACAATCATTTGTTCATATTCATTTTCTTTCAGAAAAGATATCAAAGGTATCAAAGCTCCCAATCTCAAAAGGGAGAGGCAGGATACAAATGAATAGTTATTATTATTATTATTATTATTATTAATTACGATCCTCCTCTCATTAATACTGTCAAGTTTATCTGCCACCATACAGTCTGACAGTTTCAATAACCATTCCTGGATTTTCTCTCCTTTTCCATTTAGCTGCATATATGACTCCGGCTGCAGTAGCCATACAGAATAAAAGTTTCCCATGTTTTCTTTCCAGTGATTCATTTGTACACATCCCCAACGAAGAATATTTGGGGTCCATATTTTCTTGAGAAGACAATAATTTTGGTGACTAAATTATGTCTATCCTTCCAATAAATTCTTGCATAGTTGCAATTCCACCGCATGTGGATAAATGTCCCCAATTGCTGGCGGCATTTCCAACACTTGTTGCTTATACCTTTCTGCATCTGAGCCAGTCTAACTGGTAAGCCAGTCCCAACATTGGACACCTAACATTTTTTGGTCACTCAGTAAGTCAGCCCTGCTGTTTGCTCTGCTGTTTTTGCATGCCCCAGCCTTTTTGGTTATTTTTGTCAAGATTTTATACCTATTTATTTCTACACACCTTTGGTCTCCCCTATGTCAGCTGCCATGTCTCCTCTTAGGTGTGGCTGGCACGATTTAGGCTCCACATGGGTACAAATAGGAAAAACCATAAGAACCATGGAGTCAAATAGTATAGAATCTTAGGCTTGTTACAGACTGCCAAAATAAAGCTGCTTCGGGTCTCTTTGGAGGTATGCTATTTAAATGATGGATGGGTCCTAAGAGTCCGGAGGTCGCGCCAAAGCCACACTCCATTCCTAAGCACTGGAGTGCAGCTTTGGTGCAGCTTCCGGATTCTTAGGATGCATGCATCATTTAAATAGCATACCTCCAAAGAGACCTGAAGCAGCTTTATTTTGGCAGTCTGTAACAGGCCATAGAATCATAGAAGAGTTGGAAGAGACCCCAAGGGCCATCCAGTCCAACCCCATTCTGCCACGCAGGAACTCTCTATCAAAGCATCCCCGAGATTAAAGACCTCCAAGGAAGGAGACTCCACTGCACTTAGAGGAAGGAGTGTGTTCCACTGTCAAACAGCCCTTACTGTCAGGAAGGTCCTCCTAATGTTGAGCTGGAATCTCTTTTCCTGTAGCTTCCATCCATTGCTCTGGGCCCTGTTCTCTGGGGCAGCAGAAAACAAGATTGCTCCATCCTCCCATCCTTTGAAATGTTAAAAGTGCAAGGGCTGGAGGTTTGCGCCTTTGTGTGTGCTATTTTGCATGGATGTTGTTTATGTAGTTGTGTATGCGTCCAGTCATGATTCTATGAGTTTGTCTGTGCAACTACATGGGTGCACTATGTAGTGTCTACTATTTTTTGTGTCTCTCAATTTTCTTAATGCTGTGGGGGGAATGGTGCATGGCTGCATCTGCACTGCAGAAATAGTGCAGTCTGACCGCCATGGCTCCATGCTATGGAATTCTGGGATTTGTAGTTTTGCAAGATATTTGTCCTTTGGTGTCAGAGTGTGCTTGGTGCTACAATGAACTACAAATCCCAGTATTCCATAGCATGGAGCCATGGCAGTTAAAGTGATGTCAAACTGCACAATTTCACTTTAAAAACATACAAAAACATATATTTTACCTTCTTGTCCTTCTGATATTTGCTCCAGACCTCTTTGGTCAGCCCACCGGCAGCGTTTGTGGGTTTATCTGGAGGGATGATTGTGTGATTCACCAAAGCAGACAAGTGTGTCCGGACCGTGGACAAGTGCCGGCAGTAAGCAAGCCCTGTGTTGAATGGGGTAGAGAAAAAGAGAAAGATGGGGAAACGGCCTGCACTTCAGCCAAGCTATACAAAATGTTAAAATGCATGCTTTCTTAATTCTTAAACACAAGAGACTGCAGGGTTTGCTTTTTGTTGTTGTTGTAAACCATCTTCGCACAGATCGCGACCATAGTGACCCTATGGATGAGACATCTCTAGGACCCCCTGTCCTCCACTGCTCTGCCCAGCTCCTGCAAACTCATATTTGTCATCTCTTTAATAAAGTCCATCCATCTAGCATGTGGCCTTCCTCTCTTTCTATTTCCTTGAACCTTTCCTAACATTCATGCCTTCTCATGATGTGTCCAACCAACAAGGTGAGCTGTCATACTCCCTGAGATAACAGGAGTCTAACACATTGCAGTGCATCAAGATGGGGAATGCTAAGTAAGCCCAGACCCCAACCCCATCCAAGCAAATACTTACATCCGTAGAAGGCTCTGGAAACAATCTGTCTCTTCATACTTTGGCACAACATTTTCAGAGGGGTCCTGTTGGAACAAACGCCCGAAACGTTACAGAAGCAGTTTTAATTACATTATTTTAGTCCACCGTTCCTAGAACAAGCTTGCAAAAATGTTCTCCTCTTTTTCTTTTTTGGCCTCCAACGCCTGCAAACATGATCCCAAGCCATTCTGTGAGTTGCAGTCAAAAAGCAACTATTGCTCAGAATAGGCAATATCCAGGTTGTCACTTATTTTTATCTTTGCAACAACTGATTTTTTAGTGCAACTCCCTCCCCATTTCTAGGAACGTATTTTGTACAAAATCGGGGTTTTGTTTTAAAACGATACCAAATTTGCACACACACAAAAATGCTCACATGTTCTGTAAAGTGTTCTTCTGTGTGCAAATTGTCTTTTTTGGGCATGTTCCCCCCGCCCTGTTGATGTTGCACAGAGATAATAATGTGGATTTTATCACACCGAGGAAAATCGAGGGCAAATTGGGGATTTAACCTGCCATTATCCCGGGAAAGTTGTGCGATTGCGGGAAGATTTTCACATACATCGCGACTGAAGAAGAATTATCCTGGGAAGAACCAGCAACAAATCATTCATGGGATTTCCCTGTGAATGATTTGTTGCTGGTTATTACCTGGTTATTGCAGGGATAAGTCCGCTTTAATCGCAATGGTGTATGAAAGCCTTCGCAAACGCTTCCCTATTACTTCCCTAGCTGGTTTTAAATCTGACTTTTAGATTGCAATATAAATATTCTTTGATAAAATGGATTAATGATGCATTATCTGTCTTATAATTTTTACAGTTTTATAGCTGTATTTTAGATGGATAAATTGCATAATTACTGTATATTATTTTATATTCCATGACTTTTGGATTATTTTATATTCCATGACTTTTGGCAGGCCATCTGTTGCTTTAATGACTTCTGTAAAGTGCCATGCAAATTTATGGCGCTGTATAAATAAACACCAATAATAACAATAATAACAATAATAACAACAACAATAATAATATAGAAATGTCACTTCATCTCTTGGTGACGGATCTTGGCAATTGTTTTTTCTGAATGAAAAAAAAATTATTATTTTGGCACAAAAACACTGTTTTTACCCAGGAAATACCGTAAAGGTGAAAAAGCGATGCACAAAGATTTTAAGTAACAAAATCCCAGATGAATTTCTTTTACTCAGAGTTTGAAAAGGTTTCTGGCTGTGGTTTTTTGTGGGTTTTTTGGGCTATGTGTCCATGTTCTAGAAGAGTTTCTTTGTGACATTTTGCCAGCATCATTGGCTGGCATTTTCAGAGAACGCTTGGCTACGCTGGGCGCAGTACAGACCACCCGAAAATGAAAGTCTGTAGGCGGCCGTGACACAATGGACGCATCATGATGTGTGGACACAGTGGCCTGTTACAGACAGCCAAAATAAAGCTGCTTCGAGTCACAGTGGAGGTATGGTGTTTCAATGATGTATGTGTCCTAAGAGTCCAGAAGCCACACCAAAGCCACGCTCTGGTCCTTAGGGATGGAGTGTGGCTTTGGTGCAACTTCTGGACTCTAAGGACGCATGCATCATTGAAACACCATACCTCCACTGTGACTCGAATCAGCTTTATTTTGGCTGTCTGTAACAGGCCTATGCCTCCGTTATGTGAAAATGGTGGCGGCCGTGTGGCCAGGACTCCACCATCAGGCCGCCAGCATTACATACTAGGGTTCCAGACCGTGTGGTTGCTGTGTGGTCCAGAACCCTAGTATCGCCATCACCATGTGCCTTTTGGCCTGTCTGTCTCAGGCCTTGGTTAGGGGATTTTGGAAGTTCTAAATATCCCCCAAAAGAATTTACAGTGCACCCTTCTCTTGTGCAGGGATCAGTTCCGGACCACCCCATGTAAGAGAAAATGCGCATAAGCTCAAGCCCCATAAGAAGCAATGAGGCTCGTGCCCATGGCGCACTCCATTACTCCTTCTGGGACGCGGGAGGCTTTTTTCCGGCAGCTTCCAGTGTGGTGTGGCCACGTATGACGCAGGCACACTGTATTTAAAAAGATGAGCGTCTTGGGATGGATTGTGAACCTTACTGAGTGTCACCCTGCTCTGAGGAGCAGCCTGCACCCCCTGTACTCCTCTAGAGATGCCCCTTCTGGGAGGAAGGCTGGGCACTATGGCAGCAACTCATTGCATCCATCCCAAAGTCTGATTTCACCTGTCATGAATGCAGCTGCAGCAGGCCGGCATGTCGTAAGGAGAGCTGCCCGTGGAACATGAGAGACACGAAGATCCTTGGCTGCAAGGGTCCAGCTGCCACGACAATAAACCGGCTCCAAAGCCCTGCATCTCCAACTTGTCACTGATATCTAGGTAAGAGGAGAGAAGGATGGAGAAATGTTAAGCTGATGTACAAAGCCTTTTGGTCCTTGGCAGGTTATAGTAGAGCATGCTTCCATTCAGCTGTGATATGAACCAGGAAAATAGGTAAAGAAGACATAACAGTACATTTTTGTCTTTTTGCATCGCATTTTTTTTTTTTGTATCGTGCGGCTCCAATCTAGAGCTTGGAAAAACACAGGTTGGACCACAACTCCCAGCCTGGCAACTGAAGGATTCTGTGAGTTGAAGTCCAAAAATGAGCTTACCATATTCTCGACTATAAATCATCCTCATGTATAAGTCAAGGGCAGGTTTTGGGGCCAAAATGATGGAATTTGATTTGACCCATGGATAAGTCGAGGGTAAAACTTAGGACCACATAAGAAAGGATCTAAAGGATGAAGCAAAGGAAAGCAATGCCAAAGAACTTACAAAATTCCAGAAGTGTTTGTACTCATCCTAAAAGTTGGATGGATGAGAGAATAGAGGAAGGTCAGTGCTTCTAAGGCAATGTATACTTTGCCTTTCGCATTGACCTGCGGATACGTCAACTCTAGTTTTTGGGGTCAATTTCTTGACTAGTATTCCTAGACTTATACATGAGTATATACAGTATTTAACTTCTGCTCCCATCTATCTCCCAGATGGTATTAGCATGTTGTTTCTTTCCAACGTTACAAATTGTTCTAGAAACATCTGAAGTTCTGAAATCTTAACCATTTTTAAAAACTAACAACGGATGATGCTTTTCATAAATGACTGGCCTTCAGCTCATCCACAATGTCTATTAAGGCAAAAGATCTGGGCAGCAGAGGCAGCTGTGTGAGAAGCAAAATGTGGGTCAGTTTTAGGGTTTTGGGGGGTAAAAGTAGCAGTGCTTTTCAATATTGGGTAAGAAGGAGAGGGCTATTTGTTTTTAAATACCATCCCTCCAAGGTTTGCACTGTACTAGTTGTTCCTTCATGGTCATATTCTCCCCAAAAGTGGGTTTTGGGGAGGTGTTATGGGGCAGCTAACATATCTAGCCATTTTTGCAATGTAACAGGCGTGTTAACAGGCGAGGTACAAGATGGACAGATGTGGTTAGTGTTTTTTTAAAGACAAAGAGCATGCTGCAAAAGCACATCGACACCATGGATGCAAAAGAGAACGGGCACAAAAATGCTCTTCACCTTAATTCTTCAGGAACGAGCTGAACAAGCCAGTATTTATGGCAACGTCTCCTAAAGACAACCAATCTTAAAGGGGTGGTGGTGGTGTTTTTGGCTCCTCCGCCTTTCCCCCTCCGTAGACCAAAGAACTTAAAATTTTTTTGATTTCATCTTATTTTTTAAGAACAAAAAATAGAAACAGTGTCCTTTTAAGGTGAACCCCACAGAACCTAAGAATTCAGATGAAAGGTACCTGAATTAGTGAAGAATTAGAGTGAACAGCATCTTCGGAATGAGGTTTATTGGTTTGGTTTGCGGTGGCGGGTCTCTGCCAAATTTTCGGTCACATGCAAAGAGTCGAAAGAGGTTGCAAAGAAATCAAAGCAAACTGGGGGAGCAAACTGGGTACAACAGTGTTGGCATTAATCCATTGGGGTGAAGCTTTCATGGCATGAATGGGGTTAGGTTACCCTGGACTGAATCAACTGTATCCAATGGTTAATCCCAATTAGAATGGATCCCCTGAATGAGTGAGATTATGCAAACCAACCCTTCTCGGTAACACCATTAATTCAGGGTATCTACTCTAACTGGGAACTAACACCTGGATTTAGTCCAATGGTCCTATGGCTGTCCTCCATTGCATTGTCGTTGTGTGCCTTGAAGTTGTTTCCGACTTATGGCGACCCTAAGGCAAACCTATCGCAGGGTTTTCTTGGCAAGATTTGTTCAGAGAGGGTTTGCCATTGCCATCCTCTGAGGCTGACAGAATGTGACTTGCCCAAAGTCCATGGCCAAGTGGGGATTTGAACCCTGATCTCCAGAGATGTTGTCCAATGCTCAAACCACTACACCATGCAGGCTTCAAATTCGGGTCAGTCAATGAACATTACTGCATTCATAGGGTGGCAATGGTCCTGCTGCTCATACTGACCAGTGGGGCCCTGGATTTCTGCCCCACAGGTGCCACTGGTTCAAGGAGATGGGCAAACACCAATCTAGCCTGGCCTGAGACCTCTGAGTATCTTAGGAGGGAAATCTATACGATACGTTCCCAATCTTCCTCCAATTACATACATTACATTAGGGGCACAGGACACCCACAAAAGTGGCAAAATCACAAATTTAAAAACAACAACAACACTTTTTTTTACATCTCTAGGAATCTCTAGGTCCTCCAAAGCAACTTTATGTTCAACATCTGCCAGAGGTGGACCACAGGATCATGCTGGAGGATCTACAAATGCCTAGAGAAATGTTTTTTCTACTAACCTCTAAGTTTCCCAGTGCAACTCTATGGTCAATTTCCAGCAGAGTTGCGCTGGAGGACCTGGAGATTCCTAGACAGAACATGCTAATCAAATCCGCAAATAATCAAGTCTGCAAAAGCCAAAGCCACAAGGGCCGACTGTACATACAAAGTATGATCCCAACAAGTTGTCTGCACACTTCACAGAAATAAGATGGTACCATTCCCCACCATGTTGCTGAAGAGGGCACTGAGGACCATACACCATAGTCCTATGAACTAAGAAAACAGAAAAGCTGCCTTGAGTCCCTGTAACATAAATAATAATAATAATAATAATAATAATAATAATAATAATATGTATGAAAATATATGTGAATTTTTGTCCAGGATGGGGTTGGGAATCTGCTAAGAACTTGGGAAGGATGAGAATGTTGATGGGATTCTGTAAAACCGATTTTCACATCTCTTAGCTTCTACAAGTCAAGCATCTAAGTATTCCTCCACCTTAAGTGAGCCATTGATCTGGAAGGGACCCCAAGGGCTATTATTATTATTATTATTATTATTATTAATGTCCAGCCTGCTTCCAGTGGAGGGATCCAGAGTTAAGGATCCCTGAGAGGTCACCAGTCAACCTCTGCTTAAAAAGAGTCCACCACTTTCCAAGTTAGATCATTCTACTGTCATGCAGCTCTTACCATGAAGACATCCTTCCTAATATTAAGTAGGAACCTCTTTTCCATAATCTAACCCACTGGTTAAGGTCGGGAACAGCAGAAAACAAGCTCACTCCATCCCATGTCAGCACTCCAAATATGTAGAAAACTGGTATATTATTTCCTAATCTTCCCTTCTCCAGGCTGCACATCCTCAATTCCCTCTTCGTAGTGCATAGTTTTCAGACCCTTTACCATCTTGGACACCTTCTTCTGGATGTTCCAGATAGTCTGTCTCCTTCTAAAACTGTGGTACCCAGATCAGGGGACACTATTCTGTGTGTGGACTGAACAAGGCAGAATTTGTTAACCACCTTCAAATCATTTCAACCCATGGCGACCCTGTGGATGAGACATCTCCAAACTCCCCTTTCCTCTACCACTCTTCTTAAGTCTTGTAGATTCATGCCAATTGAGTCCATCCATCCGGCGTACGATCTCCCTCTCTTTCTATTGCCCTCCACCTATCCTAGCATTATTGTCTTTTCTAATGAATCATGCTTTCTCGTGATGTGGCCAAAGTACAACAGCCTTAATTTGATCATCTTGGCTTCCAGGGAAATTTCCAGCTTTATCTGTTTCATAGTATCTTTGGCTGTTTATAGTATCTTCAGCACCGCATCTGAAAAGAGTTGAGTTTCCTCTTCTCCATTTTCTTCACTGTTCAGCTTTTGTATCCGTACATGGCAATGGGGAATACAACACTTTGGACAAGTCTAACTTTAGTGTTCAGCTTTAGGATCTTGTCTATATTTCATAGCTGCCCTTCCCATTCCTAATCTTTGATTTCTTGAGTGCAGTTGCCATTCTGATCAATGTTTGATCGATGTTTGATCCAAGGTATGGGAAATCTTTACTTCAATTTCCTTACTGTCTAGGTTGAATTTGTGATGTTTATGTGTATACATTTTTGAGCATTTTCAAGCCATGGATTTAACCAAATCCATGGATAAAGGATCTGCAGATAAGGAGGGCCAACTGTACTAGCACTACTCAATCAAGTTAGTAATTCAATTCCTTCCAACAGTAGCCTTTCTCCTTTAGCCCACAGGCATGTAAGGCAGAGTGGGCAATATAAATTATTATTATTATTATTATTATTATTATTATTATTTAGTCTGCATGGACCCGCTTGCATGATTCTGCAGTCCCCAGAAGCTCAGTGCCCTCCCCAAAAAACTTACACACACAAAAAGACAAAGCCTCCAGGAACCACGATTCTCATTAAAACAAGGTGGCCATACATGGCCTCATATTTCTCTAAAGAAGAACGTTTTTACAAAATGTCAACTCCTGGCCACTTCGAGTTTTGTTTTCAGGGCGGGTGGCCAACACTGGGAAGGATAACAGCACCAAAATGCCCACCCCAATATATGAAGAAGATGAAATAAAGATTAGTAACTGGTTGTTATGGAAAGTGGAGGGTCTCTCAGCTCTCCTTCTTTCCAAGTCAGACACCACACAGATCTTCTAACCTGGAAGATTTTGCAAATAGCACATGGACGCTAGAGTAATGCCAACACGGTTGTACCTCGTGTGTGCGTTGCTGCTCCAGTGGCACTGGGGGAGGAGGGGATGGAGAGGCAGTGGGTGGGAGGCAGGTAGGAGAAGGATAAAAACCTTTCATCCTTTTAGGATCTGTGAGGTTCCGATTGCAGATCATGGATAGCATTGCGTGCAGCTTATCTTCTTCCTCCTCGTCATCGTCGACGGAGGCAGAGCGGCTGGCAGCTAAGTGGTGGTAGTTAATAGTTACTGCTCAAAGAAAATAGTGAAAGAGGAGCATAAGAAAACAAAATGGGTGCTGGGATCTACAATCAACTCTTAAAAGGACATGTTTAATGCAAAGGGTCATCCTCTCCATTGAAAGCTCCAACAGCAAGGAGTTCCAGCAAGCCATATCCATTCCCTACTCAATCTGATATTCTCTACTGTCAAAGAAATTGGCTCCGGCTGCCAGAGACTGAAACCTAAGAACTGGAGGGAACACTCTCTGGCCTTACCCAATGGCCAGGGAACCAAAGGGCTACTAGGAGGTTGCACCTCTTGCCCAGTACAGAGAACATCACAATAAAAGGAGGACCACCTAGTCCTAAGCATATCAAAAGAAGAAAGAAAAAACAATTGGCTTCATGTTGTGTTGCCAGAAGGAACATATTGAAATAGATCTAGACATAAGACACATGAGGACCTCAGTCAGGGATTGTCAACTTCCATGGGATGACTTTCCAGGCTGGAAGGGCCAAGCTTTCTTTATTTTTGTTTTTAGGTTAACTATTATTAAACTCATTAGAGCTGTTGCAAAGAAGAGGGAACTATAGGATTATACAGGTGGCCCTTGGTATCCACTGGGGTTTGCTTTCAGGACCCCCAATGGATACCCAAATGCTCAAGTGGATGCTCAAGTCCCATGACACACCATGATATGGATGGTCAAGTCCCATAATATACCATGATAGGGATGCTTAAGTCCCATGATAAAACCATGATATGGATGGTCAAGCCCCATGATACACCATGATATGGATGGTCAAGTCCCATGATTTACCATGATATGGATGGTCAAGTCCCATGATAGTCCATGATATGGATGCTCAAGGATCTTCAAGTCCCACGATATACCATGATATGGATGGTCAAGTCCCATGATACTCCATGATATGGATGCTCAAGGATTTTCAAATCTCATGATATACCATGATATGGATGGTCAAGTCCCATGATACATCATGATATGGATGGTCAAGTCCCATGATACACCATGATATGGATGGTCAAGGATCCTCCAGTCCCACGATATACCATGATATGAATGCCCAAGTCCCACAATACATCATGATATGGATAGTCAAGTCCCATGAAATACCATGGTATTGATGCTCAAGATATAACATGATATGGATATTCAAGTCCCATAATATACAATGGCGTAACAAAATGGTGTTCATATAACACGACCAACTAATGTCCATTACTCTCATGGATTTTAGCTTTAAACTATAACTTACCTGGCTGGTGCATAAAATCCATCACTGCTCAGATCCAACAGTCAGGTGTTTTTTTTTATGGGAGGGAAGGGATTGATGCTCCGACCCCATTTATGAACCATCCCAAGTACGGATATGTGTGTGTATTTTGCGTGTGTGGGAACACACAAGTGTGAGTATATGTGCAGGTAAGGAAGTTGGAAGGGTTTTCTCTTGTATAATAATAATATTTCATAGAATCTTAGGATCACAGAGTGGGAAGAGACCTCAAGGGTCATCCAATCCAACCCTCTGCCATGCAAGAAGACACAAAGTACCCCCAAAAGATGACCATCCAGCCTCTGTTGAAAAACCTCCGAAGGAGATTCCACCACTCTCCAAGACCGTTGAATTTCGCGAGAATAATTGGAACGGAAAGCATCTTCACCCAACCAATGGCCCGTGTCGTTCCATTGCACCATCCACCTGCCCTCATGGGTGAGAAGAAAACAGCAGAGGCTCTTACTGTTGTCGTGCTTGTGACCCGGGTAAATGATCCTGAAGACATAATCAGTTGTAGTCCCCGCGACCGCTGGCATTTCTTCCAGGTCCACGGATCTGTTGTGGCTGTTCCGTTTCCGAAGTTTTGGAAACACTTTGCCCTATAAAAGAAGCAGGGCAATCAAAAAGCATGCAAACATGGGTGATAGCTTCTGCTTGGTCCCCTCCTGCCCAACCCTTAGCCTGGCACAAGGAGCCCTGGTGGTGCATTGTTTAAATGCCAGTACTGCAGCCGCAAAGATGTGAGTTTGATCCCTGTGTGGCTCCAAGGTTGACTCAGCTTTCCATCCTTTTGTAGGATGGTAAAAGGAAGACCCAGCTTGTTGGGGGCAATTGGCTTACAGACTGTAAACCACCTGAGAGAGTGCTGAGTTCACTATGAAGCAGTATAGAAATGTACATGCTATTGCTATTGCTAACATGGGTGATAGCTTTTGGTTGGTGCCCGCCTGCCCAACCCTTAGCCTGACATAAGAACCAATGGGGAAGGGGCTCAGGCAAAAGAAGCTGACCAACACTAGATTCAGACATCTGACGAGAAAGACGTTTCTGAATGAAAATGAACTCTGGGATTTTGCTGCCCTAAGAGGCAAGGACAGCTGCTGTGCTAGGGCTCATCTGCACTGCAGAAATAATGCAGTTTGGCACCGGTTTAACTGCCATGTCTCAATGGTATGGAATATTGGGCTCTGTAGTTGTGTAAGACATCTAGCCTTCTCTCTCAGAGAGCTCTGGTGCCACAAGAAATTACAAATCCCAGTTTTCCATAGGATGGAGCAATGGAACAGCTGAAGTGGTGTCCAACTGCGTTACTCCTGCAGTGTGGATGCAGCCTTAGATAGCTTCTAAAGAGGCTAAGAGTATGGGTTGGAGTGACTGAAGAGCATAAGAACATGTGCCATCAGACAAAATCAAGACCTTAATTTCATAGCTGACGCTATTACCTTTCCTTGTTGGGACCACAATGGAGGTTCCAGTTGTCCACGGGGCAGAAGACCGTTTTCGAGGCAAGAGAGGAAAGCGAGAATGTGCCCCCCGGGAGGGAAATGCAGTGGGGGTCTCTGGATGCCATCCTGGCTCACAAGCACCAAGGTCCCCCCGCGTTCCGCTGCAGGAGGAAATTTGCTTTTGTATTCACTTTTCTTTTTTAAACTTTGTTTCCATTAAAAAATTAAACATTAATGAATAAACACTGTTGGTTTCTATTTCTGTTACAATATCTTACTACTGTACTTTCTTTCAAATTCATTCATATATCAGTCAATGAAATCGGTGCAAAGATTTTATACATTTCGTGAGTTATTTCATTAAAGCTTTATTATTAGCTTTTTGGAAAACAAGCAACCAAAAGATATACAGCATTGTCACTATGCTAGGTACGGCTTGAAGGTACCTAATACAGCAAAGCTAAGCAATCCTGGATGGCATCTACACTAGAAATAATGCAGTTGGATATCACTTTAAGTGCAGTGGCTCCATCTCATCAAATCCAGGGATTTGTAGCTTCATAAGGATTCTTAGCCTTCTCTGCCCAAGAGTGCTGGTGCCTCACCAAATTACAAATCTCAGGGTTCTGTAGGATGTAAATGGAAGTAAAAGTAGTGTCAAATTGAATTATTTCTACAGTGTGGATGCACCCAAGGTCTGGTCAGTGCCTTGGATAGGAGACTGCTTGGGAGGACAAGCACACACCTTAAGTTTCCTCATTGGAGGAAAACTGACAGTGTTTTTAAATCAAATAATATAGTGCAGGGGTCGGCAACCCCCGGCCTGTGGGCCGGATGCGGCCTGCGGAGGCGGCAGGACCGGCCCCAGCCTGGTCCTGCCGCCGCTGCCGCCACTAAGGCCACCGCCTCCTCCTCCACCTCCACCTCCTCCTGGGCCATATGAAGGGGCCTGTGGAAGGGAGGCCTGGGGCCGCATGGGCCGAGAAGGGGCCCACGGAAGCAGCCTGCCACCTCCGCGGGCTCCCCCCAGGGCCCTTGCGGCCCCAGGCCTCTCCCTCCGGAGGGAAGCCTGGGGCCACACGGGCCGAGAAGGGGGCCGCAGAAGTGGCCTGCCGCCTCCTGGGCTCCTCAACGGCCCTTGGAGCCCTTTTGGCCGAAGGGAAGAGCCGAAGGGAAGGGCCTGGGACAGGTGCCCAAGCCCTTCCCTTCAGCCGAAAGGGCCCCTTGGAGCCCTTTCGGCCGAAGGGAAGAGCCGAAGGGAAGGGCCTGGGACGGGTTCCCAAGCCCTTCCCTTCGGCCTCCCTCCCTTTCGGCCGAAAGGGCCCCTTGGAGCCCTTTCGGCCAAAGGGAAGGGCCTGGGACGGGTGCCCAAGCCCTTCCCTTCGGCCTCCCTCCCTTTCGGCCGAAAGGGCCCCTTGGAGCCCTTTCGGCCAAAGGGAAGGGCCTGGGACGGGTGCCCAAGCCCTTCCCTTCGGCCTCCCTCCCCTTCGGCCGAAAGGGCCCCTTGAAGCCCGTTCGGCCGAAGGAAGGGACCAAGGAGGAGAGGGCGGGCACACGCCGCTGCCGCCTCCTCCTCCCCGCGGGGCTTCGGTGGAAGCTCCGCCCCGGCATGCGGCTCCACTCCCGGAGGGTGGAAGCTCCACCCCCAGCATGCGGCCCCGCCCCCGGCTTCGGCCCCCAGTTGTCTGAGGGACAGCAAACCGGCCCCCGGCTCAAAAAGGTTGCCTACCCCTGATATAGTGGCACTTTGGATTAGTGAGGATTCAAAAGAAAATTCAGATGCAGATGCAATTTTAGGAGCTGGAAAGTGAAATTGTCCAAATAGTTTCAGTGCATGTAATGGCCACATGATGCAAATAACATGTTCTTGGAAGTAGTTTGTTACAAGCAAGAATATTATTGTAAATGAAATATTTTGGTGTTTAAGTGGCTGGTGGAGAATCCTTTTAAAGGGGTACACAGTCGGCCCTTCCAGTTCACGGGAGATTCCCCACAAATCCGTAAAAGCGCCAACATTGGAGTTGCCATTGGTTTCAATGGTGGCGCGTGCACCATTTTTTCCCTCCCTGCTTACTGTCCGCAGACTCCAAGTCCGCGAATCAGGAGGGACAGCTGTAGTCTCTTTCTTAAACTATCTTTCAATGTGCTTTTATTTGTTGCAATTGAGCGTTTTTCAGGAAATTCTTTATGTAATGCATTTAAAACTTTTGCATCAAATAGGTTTTTGGCATACTTTGTTCTTTACTTGATGTGAGCTGCCTTCCCATCCTGTGAGATATAAAAACAACCAACCAAACAACAATATTATCCAAAAATCATTTTTTGGGTAATAAGTTGGCGGCAGCTAATAATCGTACAGCTATAACGTAATAGAACAAACCTGGAACGTAATTTAAAATGTAATTAATAACATTAGAGAAGGTAAAGAGGTGATGTGCTGTCCATGTTTAAATATTTGAGGAGGTGTGACATTGAGGAGGATGGAGCAAGCTTGTTTTCTGCTGCTCCAGCAAATACAACATGGAGCAATGGATGCAAGCTACAGGAAAAGAGATTCCACCTAAACATTAGGAGGAACCGCCTGACAGTAAGAGCTGTTTGACAGTGGAATATTCTCTCTTGGAGTATGGTGCAGTCTTCTTCTTTGAGGGTTTTTAAACAGAGAGTAGATGACCTTCTGTTAGGTGTGCTTCAGTTGCATCTTCTTGCATGACAGTGGGTTGGACTGGATGACCCTTGGGATCTCTTCCACATCTATGATTCTATGATTCCATGTAATCCCCTGTACTGAAAAAGTGGTTATTATTTACTTATGTGTGTGTTTAGGACAGGAGTTGATTCTGGCTGTCTGTGAGATCCATTTCCAATGGTCATCATTATGCATGTTCATCTTCTTTTCTCCCGTAGGATCATAGAATCACAGATTCATAGAGTTGGAAGAGACCCCAAGGTCCATCCAGTCCAACCCCCTGCCATGCAGGAAATATAAATCAAAGCATCCCCAACAAATGACCATCCAAAGACCTCCAAGGAAGGAGACTCCACCACTCTTTGAGGAAGGAGTATGTTCCACTGTCGAACAGCTCTTACTATCAGGATCTTCCTCCTAATGTTGAGGTGGAACTCCTTTTCATGCAGCTTGCACTCAATGCTCTGAGTCCTAGTCTCTGGAGCAGCAGAAAACCCTTGATAAATCCAGATCAAATGGCTAAACACTAGTTTGAATGCTGTAAAAAAAAAAAGCTCCAAGCTCTTTTGCACCTGCCTCCCCTTCTATGCTCTAATGCCTTCCCCACACACTTTATTAATTGAGAAACGCATCTAATGAATTTCAAGGCAAGATTCAGCCAACCCAATGACAGTGCTAAACAGCATTTCCTAAATGAACAGTACCCCTTCCTTACTGATACAGCCTGACAAACTCCAGATATGTTGGACCACAACTCCTGCTGGCTGTAGTCCAACACATCTGGAAGGCATTGGGCAAGGCTGCCAGGCAATGAAAGGCTTACGGTGTTGATGGCAGTGGATGCAGACGATTTGGCTGAACGGCACGATCAGGGCGTAGTCCCAGTAGATGCTGGAAGCGGGTCAACAGAAGCGGGTGGGAAAAGAAATGGAAGAGGTTAACCTTTTATGAAAGGTTCTGTCTGATCAAATAATCAAGCTATAATCATCACAATCCCTTCTCTCGTTAGGTTATTCAAATGGTGTAAATAATCCTGGTTGGACATGGGTTCACGCTGTGTTGTTCATTCTGGGTAGATTTTGAGGCAAAAATTATGGGTTTTGATATGACCCATGGATAAGTCGAGGGTAAAACTTAGGGGCACACGACAAATGATGTAAATGATGAAATAAAAGAAAACAACGCCAAGGAATTGACACGTTCGCACTAAAGGCTGGATGGATAAGAAAGCAAAGTCTATGTGTGTGTCAGTTATTCCAGGGGAGATTACACTCTTGTTTTGCAACAGGGTTCCTTTTTAAATAAGAGTTAAAGTACAGTACTTACATTGACCCATGGATAAGTCGACTCAGGTTTTTGGGGTCAAGTTTTTGATTAAAATTTCTAGACTTATACATGAGTATATACGGTAACAGATGTGGATAGACCTGGGATAAAACTCTGCATGCCTTGAATGTATTTCGTATACACATCCGCATCATCAACTCCCATCTTTATTCGCAGTGTTGACATGGGTGAGCAACAGAGATGTGTATAGATGCGATTTCATAGTGTGGATAAGAAACCCAGAATGCAAAGATATAGCTGTGTCAGTCTTTAGTGAGATCTTGTAGCACCTTTGAGACTAACAGTAAGAAAGAAGTTGGCAGCATGAGCGTTCGGAGACTACAGTCTACTTCCTCAGATGTATTTAGTGGAGTGGAGTCCAGGAACTTCCACTCCATTAAATCCAAAATGCATGAGTATCAGTCAGTCAAATTTTATTGCTTTTGTCCAATGGCCTTTGTAAAATGCATGCGTGAGATTATTCACACAGTCACATTGCAAAAGAGAACATGTAAATAACCCCTTTGTTTCCTTCTAGGCTTCAAAAGCTGATTAAAAGCTGGAATGAGTGAAATGACAGTGAGGAATGGATTCTTAACCACTCTTCCAAGGCCCTGTCTGCATGCATCAGGATAGCCCCAAGTATTCCTGGCCCTGCAGCTGCCCTGACGTACCCCTGTTACCTGTCACTCCATTTCTGAAATGCCGTGGTTGTCTCTATGGGCATCCCACTGAGCCACCTAGTATGTCCACCATCGCCATGGGTCACTAGCATCTGGGTCAGAACAGGGCACCCAATGGCAATCACCTTCTGACCTGAGAATGAGTGACCCATGATGGAGACGGACACGCCAGGCAACTCAGCGTGGGAACGGAAAGCTCCAGATCTTCCCAGAAGATTTAAAGCAACAAGTACTGTATATACTCATGTATAAGTCTGGACATTTAGGTGAAAAAACTGACCCCAAAAACATGAGTCAACTTATCCACAGGTCAATGTGAGCACTGTAATTTAAAAAAGAATCATCCCCTGGGGAAAAGGAAGAATATAATCTGTACTGGAACTACTGATCCTTCTATTCTCTCATTCATCCAGCCTTCAGTGTGAGCACAAGTAGTTATGCCTGCTGGAATTTTGTAGGTTCTTTGGCATTATTTTCCTTTGCTTCATCCTTTACACAATTCGTTAGATGCCCCTAAGTTTTATCCTTGACTTATCCATGGATCATATCAAAATCCACAGTTTTGGTCCCAAAACCTGCCCTTGACATATACATGAGACCGACTTATAGTTGAGTATATACTGTGTGTGCACGTGTGTATATATATTGAACCAGTTTAAGGCTGTAATACCCAGGTACTTGTGTTTAACATGCCAGATGCTGTCTGGACTGCTTGCACCAGAACTGGGATTTGGGACGTGTGTTGTCCAAAAAGGACAACACCAGAAATGGGGAACCAGGCCTTTTGGCTCATGCAGTTAGGGTCCAAGCTTGGAAACATTAATAGTGATTTTTTAAAACTACAAAGCTCAGAAACCCTAGCATGCGCAACCGCATGCAGTAAAAAAAAAAAAAAGGATATCTTAAAACCTACTCAAGATACAAGATTGATTGAAGCCAGCAGCCTTTGAGATTGCAGAAGAGATGGTACCAATCTGTACTGTTGGCTCATGTACTGTTTTTGGAAGCTTCCTTCCACTGAAGACGACAAAAATTCCCTGCATGTAGTTCACAGATTTGGGGTTAAAAGTAGGTAGATCAGGATCTCTGGCAATTTGCAGTACGTTAATAGAGGATTCCTGCTCTCTAATGGCAGTAACAAAATCAACATGATTCCTTTCCACCCTAAAATATAGTGCTGAAATGGAAAAAGCTTGGAGGAACCTTTTGGGTGGAAGGACTGTCCGAAAACCCCAAATAAATGCCTGAGCATGAAATAATCCTGTTCCTTAAACAGGATTATAGAGACCTTCTGCAAGTGATCTAGGGGTGCATCCACACTGTAGAAACAATGCAGCGTGAGACCACTTTAAATGCTGTAGCTCCATCCTCTGGAATCCTGGGGTTTGTAGTTTTACAAGGTCTTTAGCCTTCTCTGCCAAAGAGGGCTGGTGCCTCGCAAAACTACACATCCCAGGAATCTGTAGGATTGAGCCATGGCAGTTAAAGTGGAGTCAGACTGCACTATTTCGACAGTATAGATGCACCCCAGCAAGCAAAGTTTGGCTATCTTTGCTGCGCCAAGTAAACACACAGACCTACCTGGTTTGTTTTTTTCCTTTGGCCACCTCTTGCCTTTCTATCAAGGGAACCTCCACCAACAAGCCTCACCTTTTCTCAAGTTCCGAAGCCCCCAACGTCCCATTCATGAGCTGGTTTGGCGTCCATTTGAGAGTCAAAGAATCAGCCGCCTGGTGAAGCGAGAGGTAGCCTGGGATGGCTTCCATGTCATCTTTCTATTAAAAGAAAAAATAAAGGGAAATAATAGCAAGGAGAAACTAATGGAATGTGTGCCATGTTTTCTAGGACAAACATTAGATCGGGGTGCGCATGTGTTGGAGGCTAGGAGACCCCTCTATTAGTCCCACTGGGATCCAGCAGGGCTGCATTCCCATCACAATTCATTGTTGTTATGTGCCTCCAAGTCATTTCTGATTTATGGCAACCCTAAGGCTAAAATCATGGGGTTTCTTGGCAAGATTTGTTCTGAGGAAGTCTGCCATTGCCTTCCCCTGAGGCTGAGAGAGTGTGACTTGCCCAAGATCTCCAGCGGAACCTTTAACTTGTTTCCTTCCAGATATTGCTGTTGTGCAGTTCCCATAATCCCCAACCTTCACTATAATGGATAAGGCTGATGAGAGTTGCAGTCCAACAATATGTGAAGAATCACAAGTTGTCCACCACTATTTGAAGAGTATGCTTTGTATTACGGTACAAAGAAGCTGTTGCAATATAATGAAGGTTTCCAGATCTGGATCATCCCAAGCCCTGAGATCTCCAGGTCAAAATCTGAGTCCTACTCTGGTCATGTCATGACTCTGGTCATGTCATGGTGAAGGACCTGGTTATAACATTAACTATTACGCATTATCAGCAACCACGGTTGTCTACAGCTTTGTCATTCAAAAACATACACACACAAAGAGAGAGACCGAGACAGAGAGAGAAATGTCTTTTCCCGGCTGGAAATTAAGTGTCTTTGCAAACTGCCAGACTTGATTTAAATCAATTAACCTTTGCAAAGTGCATTAAGTGGCTAGAATGCTCTCTGCCCAGTTGGAAGAATCCAAAGATATAGCCCTGTTAGTCTGTAGAATCAGTATATGGAAAGATCTTGTAGCACCTTTGAGACTCACTGAAAGAAAGAAGTTGGCAGCATGAGCATTCGTAGACTCTACTAAATGCATCTGAGGAAGTAGACTGAAGTCTACAAAAGCTCATGCTGCTTCAGTTAGTCTCAAAGGTGCTACAAGATCTCTCCACATGTCCAGTTGGAGGTTTGCATGCCGCCTTCTCTCTCTCCCATGACAAGTGGAGAATTTGAACCCACACCTGTCATCCAGAAGTCGCCCTTGAAAAGCGGGGACTCAGGGTGGTACTAAACACAATGGCTATTTCGACGCAGTGTTCTTCTCAGCAAAAGCTGCAAGGTGTAAGTGCTGCCTCCAAGCCCCACTTTGCATCCTGCTTGCGGGATTCTCAGGTTGGCAACTAGAGAAAGAACCTCCATGTTCAGGGGTGCTGCATCTCTGGATACAGGTTGCTGGGAAGCAAGAGCAGGAGAGAGTGTTTCAGCTTTCACATCTTGCTTTTGGGCTTGTGGCTGGCTTCTGGGGAACACAATCATAAATCATAGAATTGGAAGAGACCACAAGGGCCATCCAGTCCAACTCCCTGCCATGCAGGAACTCAGAATCAAAGCAACCCCAACAGATGGGCATCCAGACTCTGTTTAAAAAGCTCCAAAGGAGACTCCATCACTTTCTAAGGAAGGAGTGTGTTCCACTGTTGAACATATCTTACTGTCAGCAAGTTCCTCCTAATGTTGAGCTGGGATCTCTTTTCCTGCTGTTTGCATCCATTGCTCTGTGTCCTATTCTCTGCAGCAGTAGAAAACAAGCTTGCTTCCTCCTCAATATGACACCCCTTCAAAGACCTAAACAGGGCTATCATATCACCTTTTAACCATCTCTTCTCCAGGCTAAACATACCCAGCTCAAATACTGGCCTATGATCCACCAGATGTTGGCAACTTTTCTTTTGTAAATGAAACTATTCCCTTGCAAGCCAGGCAAAGATGTGCCTTGGGCTGGCAGGGAGCAGAGCCAAAATCAGCAGCAGGTGAAGTCAAGACAGATATGAGGCATCTAAGTAAAGAGTAAGTAGAGAGACCTTGTAGTCCCTTTGAGACTAATGAAGAAAGAAGTTGGCAACATGAGCTTTCCTAGACTCAAATCTCAAATGCACTTGGGCTTCTTCTTTTCTCTCAATGCTCCCTGTCACTCTCTTCCTTCACATCAATTCAGCTGCTGGAACAGACCACTCTTGCCGAAGACCTGAACTGACCGTTCGCACTGGGATTTTGAAATGTAGCCCAGAAGGTTGCCCACTTATGACACAGATCTGCGGTCTGACCCTGAGTAGTGTCTTCTTATGCTGCTTGGCAACAGTTCCTCTGAGTTGGCATTTGGCAGAGTGAGCATGATCTCTTGTCTTCTACAACCGTCTCTGGTGTCAAACCTATTTGCATGACTGGCCTCAACTGAAGCCAAATCCAGCTCTCTTGGGAGTTCTCCAGATGGCCACCCCTTTCCTCTTTCCGCATCACCATTTGGTAGCTTTCCATCTTTTGCACGGGCTTCTCCCGCTTCTGAAAGGTCAATTTGCACCTCCTGAGCTTTAAGCAACTTTAAAGAGCTTGAAGCAAAAATATGCCACTACAGGCTGAGTCTCCCTTATCCAAAATGCTTGGGACCAGAAATGGTTTGGATTTTGGAGTACTTCAGATTTTGAAAATATATGGAAATTATATGTATGCAATATCCATATATATTGTCTAATATTTGCAAATATAATTGCGGATTTGAGAGCTGCAGTCTTGAATATTGACGGAGGAGCGACCTTTGTTACTTTCAATGGGGCGTACCCTCGTGGCACACGCCCTGCACACACTCACGGGCACATGCCCATTCAAACCTATGGGTGAATCTCTGGCCTGTTACAGACTGCCAAAATAAAGCTGCTTGGGGTCTCTTTGGAGGTATGCTCTTTAAATGATGCATGGGTCCTAAGAGTCCGGAGGTCGCGCCAAAGCCACACTCCATTCCTAAGCACTGGAGTGCAGCTTTGGTGCAGCTTCTGGATTCTTAGGATGCATGCATCATTTAAACAGCGTATCTCCAAAGAGACCCGAAGCAGCTTTATTTTGGCAGTCTATAACAGGCCTCTATTTTTGCGGGGGGGGGGGGGGGGTCTGGAATGGATCCCACACAAAAACGGAGGGCCAAATGTATAATATAATATAAAATATAAAATAAAATACACACACACACAATATTATATATTATTATTAATATATATATTAATATTATATATATTATCACACACACACACACATATATATAATGTGTGTAAATATTGAGGGTTAAGGTTGGGGTTAGGTAATCAGGTATCCTGGAGATGGGTCCCAAATATACACATTAAATTCAGTTATGTTTCATATGCACCTCATTATATGCATAGCCTGAAGGTAATTTTATGCATAATATTTATACATTTATACACAATATTTTAACTAATTTTGTGCATGAAACAAACTTTGTGTACACTGAGTGACCAGAAAACAAAGTTGTCACTGTCCCAGCCACCCATGTAAACCATTTTGGATTTGGGAGTATTTCTGATTTCAGAGTTCCAGATGAGAGAGACTCAACCTGTACTTTTGTCCCATCCTTTTGCCTTCCAACCCACTGTCAGCTCGAATGCGGACCCCAAAAATGGATTTAGCCTTTGGATTGAAAAGAGGTTCTCCACCCAAAACAAAACCAGCTCTCTTTTTGCTCTGGCAGAAACGGCCAGCTCTTTTCGCCCACTGTGCAGAAGAGAAAGACTTTGGAAATGTGGCCAGCAAGATCTTAAGGATCTGGTGGGAATGCAAAAGATTGAGATGCCCTGACAACATTTTTTTTAAAGCGTGATGCCAAAGGCAGAGGTCTGTGTGACCCAGCTGGTTAGATATAAACGAAACTGGCATTTCATTTTTCCTCCATTGACTCACATGAATCGGTGACTCATCCCCCGGTTTCTTGCTTCGCCGCCCATTCATGACTCATGTCCTTAAACCATCTCTCACTTATCAGTGTCCGGTTCCTAGCTTTTATTCTGATGGGGACACGAGTCCCGATCAGGCTTGCAATGCTGTACTTTAATATTCCAGGCTCGAGAGGCATCGTGACACTGGCTAATGAGATGAGTTATACCTTCATTTCTTCGCTCTCTCTTTCAATACTCCTCTCCATGACCAAAAAAATATCCTTGGATAATGGCACTCTCCAAACGTCTTTTAGAATTACATCCCCTAAAAAGGTTTCGAACCGATAGTGTAGGAGGAATAAATTAAATTCAGATTTAGTATGCACACTGATCTGGGAGTAAGCTGCAGGATTGCATCTGTTGTGAATTGGTAGACCATTTATAAAGAAAGATGTTATATTGGATGGGGGAGAACATTTCTTTCCTCCTTGGCATGACTCAGAGACAGATGAGTTTAAATGATGGTTGCCTCATATTTTAGCACCAGAAAAAAGCCTCCTTCATACATTGTGATATAATAGAAAACAGGTGTGGGAAGTGTCAAAAGTAATTACATTTATATTCTGTCTTATCTTCAAGAAGTTCAATATGAGATACACACAGTCGGCCCCTCACAGCCACAGATTCTTTATTGTATTTATTTCTTCAGCCCTAAAGGCTCTAAGAGAGGCTTACGATTATTATTATTTTTAATTAGACGGGTTATCCATGGATTCAAATATCCACAGCTTGAAAACATCCAATATATTTAGAATATATATATATATTCTAAAAAGCAAACTCTGATTTTGGCCACTGTATATACAGGATGCCATTTTACTGTGCTACTGTATACAATGTGACTTGAATATCCATAGATTTAGGTATCCACAAGGGGCCTGGAACCAAACTACAGTGGATACCAAGGACCCACCGCGCCCTGTGTTATCTCCATGAAACTCAGTATGAGAGACATAGTTCCTTCTCACCTCATTCCATTTTTTGCAATCACAAGTCAGATTGAGAGACGGTGCTTGGCCCAAGTGAGCTTCATAACTGAGTCCATAAAGATTTGAATTCGGGTCTCCCGAATCCTTGCCCAACACTTTAACCCAGTCTTCCTCAAACTGTTGTTCCTTGGACGCGCTGAATTGCAACCCCCATCATCCCCAACCAGCACTGCCATTGACCTTGTTAGCTAGAGATGATGGGAATTGGTCCAATATACATGGAGGATACCAGAATTGGAGATGGCTGTTCTCACCAATCTACCACACTGCTTTGGGGTATAAAATCCATCATTATACTATAAGAAAGGTGGACTGTGGCTGAGAAACTGTGATTTATGCCATCTTCTTTTGTGGCCAGTTAAAATTTTCTGTAACAATCCTTATTTAATGTGAAGTCAAAGGTTTTCATGGCTGGCATCCATAGTTTTTTGTGGGTTTGGGGGACTATGTGGCCATGTTTTAGAAGAGTTTATTCCTGATGTTTCACCAGCATCTGTGGCTGGCATCTTCAGAAGATGCCATCTCTTTATTCTTGCATGGCATCTCTGAAGATGCCAGCCACAGATGCTGGTAAAACATCAGGAATAAACTCTTCTAAAACATGGCCACAGAGCCCCCCAAACCCACAAAAAATTATAAACCTTATTTAGTTTGGTGAAGAGACAACTGAGAGGTAACATGATAGCTATCTTTAAATATTGGAAGGGATGACATGAAGGGTTATCTGAAAAGGTGCCAAGACAAAGCCATCTGATCTTGGAATCTAAGCAGGGCCAGCTATGGTTAGTTCTTGGATGGTAGACCGCTAACCAATACCAGATGCTGTAGGCTGTATTTGAGAAATGGCAAAACCACCTCTGGACTAAGAAAAGCCCATGAAATTAATGGGGTTGCTGTAAGTCGACAGCTGACTTGAAGGCACACACACAGACACACACAACACTCTGCCTCCCAATTCCTGCCAATCTTATGCTTTTATGAAACATTCTGCAAAAGGAAGGGATCCTGCCACTCACTTGAAAACACGGACCTGACACCCCATGCCACGTGTCATGCGCATGAGCTTTTCCCGCCCAAGCACTTACCGGCTGAACCAGCACATTGTTCTTCCCATAGAGCAAATGTGTCCTTGAATTCTGGTGCAGCGACTCCACATAATCTCTGGCTGAAGCAGCAAAACGGTCCTCCGACATGCTTCCGCTCGAGTGCCGTTTCCTTATCTAGCACAAGAGCCCAGTGTCAGCATCACAAATTACATCAATCGCAAACTGCATATATTATACCAGTCATACATGTGACCTACAGATACTTACCACCTTTCCAAGTCTATATCATGCACTTAATGAAGTATCAGAAGAACCTACCTTGGACAATAGAGATGGGCAAGTTTGGTGGCTCTGGGAGGCTAGGGATCCCTGGGATCTGCCACAAGGAGCACCCATGCCAAAAATGTGGGGTTCCTTCCCATACAGGACATACCTAGAAATTCCAGTTTTGGAGGCACCTTGTAAGAAGGTGTGCAAGAGGGGCCAACAAGCTACTACCTGTGGGTCAAATCCAGCCTTCACAGCTTCCAGGGCCAAAATGGAGTGAAGATGGGTTATTTTGTCCTATATGGCAATGAGTGTTTGTTTTCTGGCTATGGGGGTCTTTCCTCCCCCCAAAAAACTGGTAGTGGCCAATTTTCTCAAAGAGTATGGGGTGCACAGAGGTGTCAGAGCGGCAAGTGAGATCTTCCAAGGCCCTGATGCTATGTGGATCATATCCAGATCTCTGGGAATCTCCTACCAAAAGACTCAGGGCCTTGCTTTAGAAAAGATCTGGAACTCCTGGATACTTCCAAGAATGTGCATTCCCCTTGTTGTGTGCCTTCAAGACATCTCCGACTCATGGCAACCCTAAGGCAAACCTATTGTGGGGTTTTCTTGGCAGGCTTCTTCAAAGGGGGTTTGTCAATGCCCTCCTTTGAGATTGTGTGACTTGTCCAAGGTCACCCAATGGGTTTCCATGGCTGATCTGGGATTTGAACCCTGGTCTCCCAGTATCCTAGTCCAACACTGAAACCAGTACACTGTGCTGGTTCTCTCTTTCTCTTCTTTCAACCCAAAGGAAGAGAACCTTTGTGCCAAGAGTGGTTGAGGATGACCTACAAAAAGGGATGTGGGTTGCAGGCCATGTGTTGCCCATGACTGCTATTCAAGGCTGCAAGGTGAATCTATCATGGGGTTTTCTTGGCAAGATTTGTCTAGAGGAGGTTTGCCATTGCCTTCCCTTGAGGCTGAGAGAGTGTGACTTCTTGCCCAAGTGACTAACAATACTAAGAGTCTATGATTCCATCTAGCTCTGTATGGCAGCATCTTTCCAGAGGAAGATCCTTTCCATCTCCTACTCTCTGATCTTTCCAAATGAATGAGTCCTGGAGCAAATCAAGCCTGAATTTGTACTAAAAGCCAAAATAGTCAATAGTGCTTTGGCAATGTCATGAGACAACGTGGCTCATTAGAAAAGACGATAATCCTTAGTAAAGTGGGAAGCATTAGGAAAAGACGAAGACCATATTGTAGGTGGATAAACCCAATCTAGAAAGCCATATCCCTGATGTGAAATCGAAGGCTTTCATGGCTGGCATGCATAGATTTTTATGGGTTTGGGGGGCTATGTGGCCATGTTCTGGAAGAGTTTATTCCCAATGTTCGGCCAGCATCTGTGGCTGGCATCTTCAGAGAATGCTGGCATGGAAGTCACACAGTATATATACCCCACTCACTTCCATGCCAGCATTCGCTGATGATGCCAGCCACAGCCACAGATGCTGGCATGGAAGTGAGTAGGAGATGCCAGCCACAGATTTTGGCGAAATATCAGGAATAAACTCTTCCAGATAGCCCAAAACCCCCACAAAAAACATATCCCTGAGTTTGCAGGGCCGTCAATAACTATGGTTCTGGGAGGTCTTTCATTCATAAGGGTCAGCATAAGTTGAATCCAAATGAATGGCAATTCACAAAAGCAACACCAACACCCCATCAATCCAGTTAACTTAAGTTCATGGGAACAATAATGTTGCCATAAATCCTGTTATATTACAGTGAAATGGTTTGAGAGTCTTTCGTTGTTGCCAAGAAAACTTATCAATATCAAGATAAAATTAATTCAAGTCTAAATGGATAATATCAAGTTTGACCTACTCCTAGTGCTGGCCGTTTCGACGGAGAGTCTTGCCGACCGTGAGCGCCGTGAATCCGATGCCTTTGGACGAGTTCATCCGCCGAGGGGTCAGTCCAGAAGTGGTCAGCTGTTTTCAGCTTGGTGTATTCAAGGGCACATGGTCCAACTGAAAATAGAAAAGAGAGAACGATACTCGGACACTCATTATTTGGAGAGGAAGCCATTGTGGGGAGCATGCAACTCCCTTGTTTTAGAACAGTTCCATTCACTGCCAGTCTGTTTCCATGCACAATGTCAAGGGTTGCCCACGCCCTACAAAGTCCTATATGGCCCAGTTCTGGGCTATCTGCATCTGCCCAAGTACTAAGATGCTCTTATCTTGAACTCACCACCTTAAAGGAACATTTAGGAGGAACACAGGAGAGATCCTTTCTTGTGGCTGCTCCCAGACTCTGAAACTAACTTCTTAGAGAAGTCAGGCCATCTCTCTCCAAAGTCCTTTCCCCTCCATCCTGATGCTGCTGGTCCCCTCTCTCTCAAGGTTGCCAAGTTTCAAAAAATGACCTTTTTAAAATACAGCTCCGAGAATCTTCTCTCTAACATGGTCTGGAGATACTCAAGAAGAAACAGGTCCAAGATCTGGACAATTGCTATTTGCATTTGTTTAAACATAGGTTAAAGGTTTACATGGTAGCCACGTTTAAATATTTGAAGGGATGTCATATTGAGGACGGAGCAAGCTTGTTTTCTGCTGCTCCAGAGGCACGGAGCAATGGATGCAAACTACATCCTTTGATGGTAAGTGCTATTTGACAGTGGAATAGGCTGCTTTGGAGAATTGTGGAGTCTCCATTTTTGGAGGATTTTAAATAGAGGCTGGATGGCCATCTGTCAGGAGCGCTTGGATTGTGTATTCCTGCATGGCAAGCGGTTCGACTAGATGGCTTTTGGGAGTCCCTGCCGACTCTAGGATTCTATCAATTTATATGCATTTAGTGGATTCACCCAATTATCACTCATATCTCTTTTGACTTTCGGGGAAAACCAGGCGATGATTTTAGGCAGGAGTGGAGACTCTCCTACCCTTTGGAGATGGATGACTACTACTCCCATCATGCTTTACCACTGGCCAAGCTAGCTGGTGCTTTTGGGAACTGTAGTTCACGAACATCTGGAGAGCTGCAGGGTTCTGCAGTTCTCAGCATTTCTTTATAAACCATCCCTTATTAACTGCGCTTTCCTTCAACAGAGGAGAAGCATCCTGCTGAACATAACAAGCTTAATATTATCCTTTCTTCTTCGTGGTCTCTGCGAATCATACAAATGGGTTTTACTGCGCCTGCACAGTGCAACCCATTTGTATGTATTCGCAGATGACCACTCGAAGAAATACTGTTCCAGGTAAGCAACCTGTCCTTTCTTGTTTGTTCCTTTGCTGCAAAGGCACATCTTCAGTTCCGCATGAAATAGTGGATGCCGTATGTGTTTTACTTTCATTTATATATATACACACACATATATAAACTCTAACTCCAGCATTAAAGTCTAGTTGAATTGAAGATAAGGCTTAACAAAAGCATCTTTTCATTTCCGCCTTTCTCCTTCTTTTGGTCGAATCACGTCAAATTTCTGACTCACAGGCAGAGTTTCTGCAAACGTCTTTGACAAACCACACGGGGACTGTCAAAACAGAGCTCTTCCAAACCACACAAAAACAACGTTTTTGAAAAGAGACTTACCCAGGAGGCATGCCAAGATGGGCCCACAGACTGGATCTGCCAATAAGGCCTCTTTTTCATAATATTTGCTGGAAGAGACCAACCCAAAATAACAATGAACAAAAATACTTTTCACAGGCAATAATAACATTTTGTAATGCATGGAAAGCTTTGCAAACCATCTCTGCTCATAGAGAGAGATCTTGTAGCACCTTTGATACTAACTGAAAGAAAGACGTTGGCAGCATGAGCCTTTTGTAGACTTAAGTCTACTTCCTCGGATGGTTCACGTCGATGAAAGCTTATGGTGCTAACTCCTTCCTTTCAGTTAGTCTCAAAGATGCTACAAGATCCCTCGACATACTGACTTCAGAGACTAACACAGCTATATTTTAAAACCTCTGCTTGGTTATTTAAAAACACACAAAAACAACAGTCTTACTTTGAATGGAGCAAGGTGGCTTTTTATTGTAGGAAGCTGTATGACTTACACCAGAACAGACTACTTTGGGTCCTTGGTATCTACTGGGGTTTGGTTCCAGGATCTCCATAGATATCAAAATCCCCGGATGCTCAAGTTCCATTAAACACAATGAGGTAGTTAAATGGTGTCCATTATATAAAATGGCAAAATCAAGCTTCCCTTTTTGGAATTTATATCTCCCCCCCCCCCCCCCCATATATTCAAGCTGTGGATGCTTGAATCTGTGGGTAAAGAATCCGTGGATAAGGAGGGCTGACTTTATTTGCTCTTCTACACCAGCACCATCTATTAGCCATGACTGAGTGTCTTCAAGTTGACTTATGGCGACCCCATGAATTTCATTTCTTAGGTCGGAAATACTCCAAGGTGGTTTTGCCAATTCTTTCCTCTCAATAGGGGTTTCAGTAGGGGAGTGTAAGGGATACAGACCACACCAGATGACACCCTAAAAGTGGGGTGACACCACTGCTCCCCAATATTTGTCTTGCAGTAGAAACAGGCTCTGACATCCCTTTAAAATATCAGAACTCAGTGGAAAAAATGGGGTAAATGGGGTGAGGCTCACTGGGAGGAGAAAGGAAAGAACATCGGATAATGTGTATTTAGGCTGTGCATAGGGTATTGCAATTTAAAGGTACCATTTTAATGTTGCTAGTTGCTTATGTCTGTCGGGAGTGCTTGGATCGTGTCTCCCTGCATGGCAAGGGGTTAGACTGGATGGCATTTGGGGTCCGTTCCAACATTAGGATTCTATATGAGGCTATCTGCTTTTAAATTGTTCGTTTTAATTGTTTCATTGTTTTATCTGGGCTTTGTACGTAGAGAGATCTTGTGGCACCTTTGAGACTCATTGAAAGAAAGAGATTGGCAGCATGAGCTTTCCTAGACTTCAATCTACTGCCTCAGATGCATTTGGGCATTATTTGGGCTTTGTTATTATTGCTGTTATGTACAGAGGACCCTTGGTATCCACTGGAGTTTAGTGCCAGGACCCCCATCCAAAATCTGTGGATGCTGAAGTCCCATTACATACAATGATGTAGCAATAATGGTGTTCCTTATGTACAATGGCAAAATCCTAGTCTTCAGATGCATTTGGGCATTACTTGGGCTTTGGTATTGTTGCTGTTATGTGCAGAGGACCGCTGGTATCTACTGGAGTTTGGTGCCAGGACCCCCCATGGATACCAAAATCCATGGATGCTCAAGTCCCTTTACATACAATGGAGTAACAAAATGGTGTCTCTTATATACAGTGGCAAAACCAAGGTTTGCTATTTGGAATCTATGCTTTTTAAAACATTTTCAAGCCATGGGTGCTTGAATCTGTGAGTCAAGAATCTGTGGATATGGAGGGCTGACTGTACTTATGCTGTTGGGTATTGTCACGCAGCTAAAGTGGAATAAGAGCGCTACAACAGCGTAATGTGACATTGTGCAGTCTAACCTGGTATAAAGCAGCGTCCTATGTTCCTGTGAAGATGTACAGCCTTGAATGCTGGGGATAATGTACCACTAGATGGGGCAGGAGCATCTTTCCTAAGCCATGCGTGCTCAGAGATGCTAACACAGTGATGTCATTCCTTCAGCCCAGAAATATTTTTATTTCTGATGTGAAGTTGAAAGCTTTCACAGCTGGCATCCATAGTTTTTTGTGGGTTTTTTGGGCTATGTGGCTGTGTCCTGGAAGAATTTATCCTTGATGTTTCGCCTGCATCTGTGGCTGGCATCTTCAGAGGTTGGTGGCACAGAAGTGAGTGGGGTATATATACTGTGTGACCCATGGGGGCGATTTACATGTTAATGTTATCTGCCCAACCAAGGGTCACACAATATATATACCCCACATATTTCCTCTGAAGATGCCAGCCACAGATGCAAGTGAAACGCCAGGGATAAATTCTTCCCGAACACAGCCACACAGCCCGAAAAACCCACAAAAACTATTTTTTCCCTGCTACAAAAAGAAGCAGTGGCTGTGTGTTGGACATATTGAAGAGTTCAACACAAGCCAAAGGAGAGATGAGCACACTCACATTCACGGACATATATATTTTGTGGTTCATGTTGTAACAAGCGGCTCTCCTGACCTCCTGGGACACTGTCCAACCATGGGTTGCGTCCAATGGAGAAAATCCAATTTCTTTTCTCAGTCTAGCCCCGCACAAAACAGAGGCCAGGGAAATAGCTTTTAGGACCACAGCTGTAAGGCTCTTCTAGCCAACAAGTCAGTGGCCATGCTGGATGGGGATTCTGGAAGGTGTAGTCCAACAAGAACATTTCTAAACTCTAATGCTGGGTATCATAAACTGGGTTCCATGTTAGGAAATAAATCTCAGCTAGGTAAGATCCAACCACTATGGATGGTTTGCTATCTCCAGATGTGTCAGCCTGCAAATTGCATTTCCATCCCAGTTGGGATTGATGGGAGTTGCAGCCCAACATTTCCAGAGGGCAGGATCGTAGCAGAGTTCAGACCATGCCACCATCCTCAGAACTCCTTTGGGCATCTTTGAAATGTGGCATGAAAGTGGACGATGTCATGTTTCACATGACGGACAGAAAGGAAAATCTGGTGGCTCTCTTGGAACAGCACTCCCTAACTTGCCACCCATTGTGTAGGACTGCAACTCCCATCATCTCCCCAAACACTGGCTGTTTTAGCTGGCAACGATGGGTGCTGTGTCCCAGCACATTCGGTGGGTGCCAAGTTGGGGAAAGCTACACTTGGACCTGTTACCTTTTGGACTACAAATCCCTGAATCCTCCAACAAGCAAAGCCCCTGCCTGTGGTTGATTCTGGGAGTTGTAGTCCAAAACATTAACGTCTCCAAGCTCTGCATTGTTTCACAACTGGAGGTGCAAAGGACTGATCTCGGGACCTCCAGCAGGCAAAGGGAATACTCTTCCCAAATAAGTGCTGTTGCTTCACATTTATTGAGAGTGTAACCAACAGCATCCATAAAGCCCACTTCTCACTGCAGTGCTCCTTACCTGCAATTGTCCACAATGTACTGCACAATTTTGTCAAGCACTCTCTCCGTTAAAGCGGTGCGCACCCAAATGTGCTTGATAGCTTGTGGGGTGAGGCTGGGGGCTTTGCTTGTGGTAGAGCTTTGCCGCTTAAGGGATTCTTGGCCAGCCGGCTGGTACTTCTTGCTGGGAAACAAAAACACAAGTTCAAGACTTGAAAAGAGTACCCAAAGCCAAGAAGTAGGTCTTGGCATCTGTTTCAACGCAATTAAAAAACAAATTGACTCATGCCATCATAGAATCCTAGAGCTGGAAGAGACCCCAAGGATCATCCAACCCCATTCTGCCATGCAGGAATACACAACCAAAATGCCTCCAAGAGATGGTCATCAAGCCTCTGTTTAAAAACCTCCTAAGAAGGAGACTCCACCACACTCCAAGGCAGCATATTCCCACATCGAACACCTCTTACTGTCAGGAGGTTCTTCCCAATGTCTAGGTGGAATCTCCTTGTAGTTTGAGCCCATTGCCCCAGGTCTTATTCTCTGGAGCAGCAGAAAACAAGCTTGCTGCCTCTTCAATATAACATTATACTTATACAGGGATATCATATCACGTCTTAACTGTCTCTTCTCCAGGCTAAACATACCCAGCTCCCTATGTCTCTCCTCATAAGGTTTCCAGACCCTTCACCATTTTGTTTGCCAACCTTGTTTGGTTGCCTAAAATTGTGTTGGCCTTTTCAGCTGCTGCATCACACTAGCAACTCATGTTTAACTTGTGGGCAGGCCTCATCTGGAATCCTGTCTCCAGTTTTGGGCACCACAGTTTAAAAAAGATGTTGAAAAGCTGGAGCATGTCCAAAGAGGGCCACCAAAATGGTGAAGGGTCTGGAAACCATGAAGCCTTATGAGGAGAGACTTAGGGAGCTGGGAACGTTTGGCCTGGAGAAGAGACGGTTAAGAGGTATGATAGCCCTGTTTAAGTATTTGAAGGGATGCCATACTGAGGAGAGAGCAAACTTGTTTTCTGCTGCTCCAGAGAAAAGGACCTAGAACAATGGATTCAAACTACAAGAAAATAGATTCCACCAAAACAAAAGGAGGAACCTCCTGACAGTAAGAGATGTTTGATTGTGGAAGACATTCCCTCGGAGTGTAGTGGAGCCTCCTTCCTTGGAGGCCTTTAAACAGAGGCTGGATGGCCATCTGTCGGGGATGCTTGGATTGAGAGTTCCTGCATGGCAGAATGAGGCTGGACTGGATGGCCCTTGAGGTCTCTTCCAATGCTATGATTCTAAGTATTTATTAACGTATTACTCCTTTATGGTTCACCAGGACCCACAAATTAGCATGCAATAAAGGCGGCAGCCACACTGCAGAAATAATGCGGTCGGACACCGCTTTAACTGCCATGGCTCAACCCTGTGGAATTCCGGTCCAAGTGGTCTCTTGAAGTGGTGTCAAAGTGCATTATGCCTGCAGTGCGAATGCAGCCAAGAAGCATAAAAATATAAGTTTAAAACCATTTAAAAAACCAAAATGCTGCATGGGATAATATAAATTGCGACCATCTTCTGGAAGGATGGGATTTCCTTGCAGAAGGAAATTAGAATTCCTTGAGGAAGGGGAATGTCACAACGGAGGTGGTTGCCGGAGAGAAAACCCAGCCTCGTGTGCATTTCCGTAAGGCTGAGCATTCTCCCAAGCCCACTTATTCCTCCATCTTGCGTCATTTTGGCCACAAGAGGATGAACACTCAGAGAAGGTTTGCTATTTTACCTTGTTTCCTTGTTTTAATTTATGTTAAAGCTATTCTATTGCTCTCCTAGATACATGAGACTTGTATCTAAATACCTATAATCATATAATCATAGAGTTGGAAGAGACCACAAGGGCCATCTAGTCCAACCTCCTGCCATGCAGGAACTCTCAATCAAAGCAAACCAATCTCTTCTATAAAGATGTAGAAAAGGTTTTTAGAAATGATCAGGGGATGAGCTTGCTATTAGTAGATTGCAAGATTTGGAATCGATATTCAGACTGTCCCTTTTTGGCAAAAGGGTTGACTGGATAGCCCTTATGTTGCCTTCCAGCTCTAAGATTCTTACGGTTCTATATAAACATAGATAGAAATGTATTTTTGTAATCTATCTTTTCTATTACAGGTTGAGTCCCCCTTATCAATAATTCCAGAATACTCAAAAAACCCAAAACTTTCCCATGAGTCGTTGAGATAGCGAAATGTTTGCCATCTGATGGTTAAACTTTGTTTCAAGCCCATAATTACTTTTTAAAAATTGCATACAATTGGCCCTTTGTATCCTCTGGGGTTTGGGTCCAGGATCCCCTGTGGATACCAAAATCCATGGATATTCAAGTCCCATTAAATACAATAGATAGTAAAATGATGTGCCTTATGGTGGCGCAGTGGTTAAATGCCTGTACTGCAGCCATTCACTCAAAACCACAAGGTTGCGAGTTCAAGACCAGCAAAAGGGCCCAAGCTCGACTCAGGCTTGCATCCTTCCGAGGAGGGAGCTAAAATGAGTACCCAGACTGTTGGGGGCAAATTAGCTTGCTTGCTAATTAGCTTACTTGCTGTTCACCGCTATGATCTCTGGAATAGCGGTATATAAATAAAACAAATTATTAATTATTATGATTAAAATGGCAAAATCAAGGTTGGCTTTGTGGAATTTATATGTATTTTTTGGAATATTTTCAAGCCATGGATGCTTGAATCCGTGGATAAAGAATCCATGGATACAGTATAATAACCTTCAGGCTGTGTGTATATAAGGTGCATATGAAACATAAATGAATTTTGTGTTTAGACAAATCCCATCCCTGGGATATCTCATTTTGTGCATATGTGCAAATACAGGTAATTCAAAATCCAAACACACACACAGACACAGATATACAGTCAGCCATCCATAGACACGGATTTTTTTATCCACGGATTCAAGTATCCAAGGCTGGGAAATATCCCAAAAAAGTATAAATTCCAAAATATTCCCCCCAAAAAAGTATAAATTCCAAATAGCTATTACAAATAGCAAACCTTGACTTTACCATTTTATACAGCGCACACCATTTTACAATGTCACTGTAGTTAATGGGACTTGAGCATCCACGAATTTTGGTATCCAGCTAACAAGGGCCCGCTGTGTATGTATGTATGTGTGTGTATATATATATATATGTGCGTGTCTATATACACACATACACACTCCATGTTGAGAAACACTTCTGGTCCCAAGTATTTCAGACTCAACCTGCATGTTTGATCATCACAATTTTGCAAAACAGACAAGGGTTGAGTATGGGATTTTCTTTGTATGATGTTTGCCACTCCAGTCCTGAGCTGACTGGCATCTCCCATCATTCTTCCACTTTTGTCTTGTGCATTGCCCTTTTCCCTGTCATTATACAGCGGAGAAGCAGCCATATATTATTTTTCAGGCTTGCTGCCATTTTTGCAAAACATTGCCATAATGTCCCAAGTCTGGATTATCTGGTCTGATTCCTGCGCCATTGATCCCTATTGCTCCAACAATGGCATTTGATCTGCTGGCTTCTCCCAAGCAATGCAATAAATTTTATAAGGGGGGGGGGACCAAGGGTACGTCTGCCGCTCTCAAACAGACATAACAGCTTATTGAACACCTTCCGCCTCCATGTTTTTCCTTTTCCTCTGTAGGCATATGGACAAGTTAATGCTATAGGGATGATTCAAGAGCCTTTCCAGATATGATGACAGGCGATGACAAAAAGATCGCTTGCGGGCATGCTAATGCTTACAAGGCCAAGCCAACCAGGCATTGCAAAAGAAAAGCTTCAGCGAGGAAGGAATGGAGGGATGCAGGAATAAGAGACCGGCATGACGGAGCTCATTTCCCAAAACAATAAAGCCTAATGCACCGTTTCTCTTGTTTTAACAGCCTTCCATGAATGCCACGCCAAATTGCTATCTCTTTTCTTCATTGGATTAAACACACAAGTTTCTGGTCCTCTGGATTCCAGAAGAAACACTCACTTGGGTCTGTTCTGCAAAATCAACTGCCATGGCTCAATGCTGTGGAACAGCGGGATTTGTAGTTTGTCATTGGCACCAGGGCTCTCAGACACAGAAATCTAAAGGGCTGACAAAACCACCGATCCCAGAATTCCATAGCATTGAGCCCTGGCAGTTAAAATGGTGTCAAACTGGAATATTTCCACAGTGCAGACTAGACTCAAATATAATCCCAAACGACTGTAGGTTGGGCAGAGGGCTACAACTTCAGTATCCTTGTTGTTGTTCGCCTTCAAGTCATTTCTGACTTATGGCAAGTTTCTTCAGAGAGGGTTTGCTAATGTCATCCTCTGAGGCTGAGAGTGTGTGACCAGTGGATTTCCATGGTTGACCAAGGATTCGAACTCTGTTCTCCAAGGTCATAGTCCAACATTCAAACCACGCTGCCTCATTACACAGACCCCTATTACGAAGTCAAAGACTTTCATGGCTGGCATCCACAGTTTCTTGTGAGTTTTTGGGCTGTGTTCTGGAAGAATTTGTCCCTGACGTTTCTCCTGCATCTACTGCAGTCCCCTATTGCTCCTTCCCATAGATCCTGTGCATACCTGCTATGCTCTCCCAGATGAAAATAGGGATATTTTTGATGCCACTAACTTTTGTGTGATGCAAACTGTTACTCCAGTCTCTCTCTACCTTAGTTCATGCACACGCATTTGCAAAGACAAGCACTAGAATAACATGTGTCCTGTCCCGCTCACAGATTTAACATCCAAGCTTTGCTCCCATGAAAGAGTGCAGTTGAAAACATAGAGGTCCAGATGTTTTAGACTTTCAGCTTCCACAATCCTCCTGGCCATTGGCTATGCTGGCAGGAGATGATGTTAGTTCGGGTTCAAAACCTCTGGAGACCTACTTCTTCCCCAAGCAGAGCTTGGAAAAGTTACTCTATGGACTACAACTTCCAGAGTCTCCAAATCATCTTGGCACCAGCCTAGTGCTGCACACAGAAAAATAACTTTTTAAAGCTCCAATGTTTGGTCTTCCAGCTATTTTGGACTTCAGGTCCCAGAATTCCTGACGGTTAGCCAAATTGGCTGGGGCATCTGGGACCTAAAATCCAAAACACCCGGAGGACCAAAATTTGGATGGATGGCTTAGCTTCCCCAACTCTCAAAGTGTATCAAATTATAACTTCCATGACAGCCAGTATTCTGGTTGGAGAATGATGGGAGACGTAGTCCGTCATACGTGAAGCGTTCCACGTTAAGAAATGCTGGTTGAAGACTACACTTCCAGTTGAAACTGGAAGGATGGAGAGGAAAGGAATCCATCAAATAAGACTTTCTTTCTTAGAATTCACCAGACAATAATAGAGAATGAAAAGAGCATTCTTCTTTTATCTTATTCTCGCTTGACTTAAGCTAATAACCTGAATAGAGAGAGAAGTGCTGTCTGATGGCTGAACCTCCTGCCTATATTCTCCCAATTTCTTTTAGATGACCTGAAAAAGTGGGGAAAAAATGGGCACATTTTATTTTGTGGCTAGTTCAGGTTACAGTCAGGGGGAAATATATTGATTATTATTATAATTATTATATATTGATTATATTAGCTTACAGTTCTAAACCGCTTAGAGATTGCTTAGGCGGTATGAAGCAGTATATAAATTAAGCTGCTATTGCTATTGGCCTGTTACAGACAGCCAAAATAAAGCTGCTTCGAGTCACAGTGGAGGTATGGTGTTTCAATGATGCATGCGTCCTAAGAGTCCAGAAGTCGCGCCAAAGCCACGCTCCAGCCCTAAGAATTGGAGTGTGGCTTTGGTGTGGCTTCTGGACTCTTAGGATGCATGCATCATTGAAACACCATACCTCCACTGTGACTCGAAGCAGCTTTATTTTGGCTGTCTGTAACAGGCCATTATTTGTCTGGGATCAGGGCCACCTAAAACTTCATCATTCCCAACGGAGTTTGAAATAACTAGTGAGAAATAACTAGTTACCTGCAATTAATTCTATGAATTTGGGAACGATCGATCAGGGAAAGAAGTGAGATAACAATTCCCCAGTTCTACAATCGTGATGTAACTTGGCCCTAGGCTTCAGCTCAGAATCAGCTGGGCCAAGCCTCCAACCACTCAAAATAATAGACCGCAGTCCTGAGATTTGTAGTTTGGTGAGGCACTTGAGCTCTCTGGCTGGGAATACCAAATACCCCACTCCAAACTGCAAATCCCAGGATTGCATAAGATGTTGCCGTGGACGTTAAAGCCATAGCACTATAATTCTGCAGTGTGAAAGGACCCCGAGCTTCCCCAAACGGAGACGTGTGTCCAAATCTCTCTGGCAATGATAAAGGGGAAAGGACCAATGCTAGCCCTGGTGAAGGTGGCACAGAAAGCCCTTAGCAAAGTGTGGTCCAAGAGGCGCCCTTTCCTACAACGGTGCCCCCCTCCCAGGGAGCAAGAGGGACTGCATTGTGCAAAATGATATTCTGCTCTGTTTTAGGTGTCCCTTGGAGATAGACTTTTGCCCTCACCTGCCTTCTACCTGCTGCAGCAGCTCCTGCGCCTTCCTGCAGATATCGCTGGCCACGTCGTATGTCTTGCCAACCTTGGTGAAGAGAGCGGCAATCTTGTCAGTCCGCAGGAAACCAGCCGCCCGCCGCTTCAGCATGTGCAGAAGGCATGCTTCCACCACCCCTGGAAGAGGAAAAGCAAACAGAGAGTGCCAATAAGCAATGCCAACCCAATCCAGAGGGCAGCTCTCTTGGGGTCTAATCGTGTGAAGAAAGAAACATAAAGTTTAGCTAGAGAGTTGTGCCTTTCTAATGCCTTACCACATGATATTGTAGTTCTTCTGTTCTTTTCCCATGGGAGACAGTCATAAAAGCAAGCCTTTTTTATCACCCCATTTGATCAAAGTTTTACAACCATCTCCCATGGGAAGAGAACTGAAGAACTACGACATCATGCGGTAAGGCGCTACTATCTGGCAGAACGTCCGCTTTCTTTCCTCGTGTGATAAGCTCCTTGGACAAACATGGATTACTATCCCACAAGATGCACAAGCATGATATGTCTGACTCTAGGGCAACGGCTCTCAACCTGTGGGCCGCAACCCCTTTGGGGGTCAAAGGACCCTTTCACAGGGTCGCCGAAGACCATTGGAAAACACCACTCCTCTATCCGTCTTGAGGAGGTCTGCCCACATTTATGGTTGGGGATCATCACAACATGAGGACCTGTATTAAAAGGTCGCTGCATTAGGAAGGTTGGGAACCACTGCTCTGGGGTAACTACATCCCTCCAAATGTCTTGCAACTGGTGCAACCTGTCACTGAAAGCACCATGCAGACTTCAATGGAGAGCGCATTCCATTAAACAGCTTTGTCCCCATTCTCTGAATCTCTCTTTCAAGTGATATTCAAAGGAAGACCTTTCACAGTTCAAGTTGATCCAGCAGAGGATCACCTAGAGATCTACTGGTAGGCCATGATATGCCATCTGCCCATTCCTGTAATGTATACAACATACCTATTCCTTTGCTTTCAGAATTGGATTGGACCTCCTTTCCTGCTTGTGGCCTTGCCATAGACACCTGATTTGCCATTGGGAGCCATAATAGACTAACTGCAGCACTAGATGGGCCTTGGATCTGAACCAGCATGACTCCTTTTAGGTTCTATTCCACCATACGTTTATACTACACTGGCAGGGAAAGCAGAATTCTGGAATGAAGAGCAGTAACCCATCTGCGGCTCCATGCAAACAATTACAATCTATGGCCCCATACAGACATGCCAAAATAAAGCTGCTTCAGATCACTTAGGAGGTATGCTGTTTAAATGATGCATGCTTACTAAGAGTCCAGAAGCCACGCGAAAGCCACGACCCACTCCTAAGGACTAGTGCGCAGTTTTGGAGCAGCTTCCGCACTTTCAGAATGCATGCATCATTTAAACAGCATACCTCCAAAGTGACCCGAAGCAGCTTTATTTTGGCTTTGACGGTTGGCAAACAGAGGAGGAAGAGGTAAGAAAGAAAGCTCCATGTCTTTGGGAAAGGGAAAGGCAAAGGATTCAGCATTTGGCACAAACTCAGAGGCGGAGAGGCTGCGTGCGTGCAGCTGAAATAAGGTCTGCAAGTTGGGCTGGGGCTGAGTTGGATGGCTTTATAAGTTAGGGGCCTTTTCCCACTTAGTTTGCAAGAAGCAAATTTGGTTTCTCTACATCTACTGTGAAATACAACCCTGTGATTTATGACCCTGGACTGTTTCTTGACTCTGATATCTTGCTGCTGCTACTTGGACTCTGCTTTAATTTACAGCTCTTGACCTCAGACTGTTATCAGACACTGCTTGTTGCTTTGGCTACTGCACTTTTGGCATTCTGTCGCAGCATGATAGCAGGACACCAACCCTCCCATGCACATGTATGCATATATATTGTTTCTATCCCATTCTCTATCACAGGATTCCAAGATACACCTACAAATAAAATCAATTTGAACCCTTTAAAATTGCAAGACAACAGACAAATGTGTAAAACTAAAAGCACATTTAACCATTTAACAAGTTAAGCTATGTATCAGAAGCCTTTAAAACAACGCACAAAACAAAAATTTGAACAAGAACAATTAAGCTATTAGTAAATGAACCTGGAGTAAGGTCATGAAATATTTAAAGAAAGAGTGGGGGGACATTATAATTTGAAGTAAATAGAAAATAAATACTAGACGGAAAGATAATTAGATAAAATGTATAGCTTAAAACATGTGGGTGCATGGTGAAAAGTCATACATGAAATACGTGATAGCCGCCCAAAAAGAAGAGAAATTTGGCATAAAATTCAGAAGACCGCAATGAATGAAGTAATGTATGTAAGTACGAAAAGAAGGAATACTGTATAGTAGTTAATATATACCATATAGTAGTTAATATAAGAGATCCTACAGAAGCAATACTTAACTGGAAAATGAATGTTATTTTGAACGTCTGATTCGATTTGGAAATCGCGCCTTGTAATGACTGGAAATGGACGACGTGATTAATTTTATAAATGACTAATAAACATATTAAAACATAAGATATAATAAATGAACCTGGTTCTAACTTGGTGCTGGAATAAAAACTAGCCTCAGTACCAATCCGGCCCGCAAGATTGGGCAAGGGCAATCCAGAAGTCGGGCACCACAACAGAGAAGGCATCTTCACACACTGTGGCCTGTTACAGACTGCCAAAATAAAGCTGCTTCGGGTCTCTTTGGAGGTCTGCTATTTAAATGATGCATGGGTCCTAAGAGTCCGGAGGTCGCGCCAAAGCCACACTCCATTCCTAAGCACTGGAGGGCAGCTTTGGTGCAGCTTCTGGATTCTTAGGATGCTCGCGCCAAAGCCACACTCCATTCCTAAGCGCTGGAGGGCAGCTTTGGTGCAGCTTCTGGATTCTTAGGATGCTCACGCCAAAGCCACACTCCATTCCTAAGCACCGGAGTGCAGCTTTGGTGTAACTTCTGGATTCTTCAGATGCATGCATCATTTAAACAGCATACCTCCAAAGAGACCAGAAGCAGCTTTATTTTGGCAGTCTGTAACAGGCCTGTATAAAGCATTTGTAAAATTACTCGAGGTAGAAACTGGCTCCTTTTCTTTCCCCTTTGCTCACCGCTCCAGAAGATGCCCACTTCATTAATCTGGTAGCTATCCACTCAATTGAACTACCCAGCTCTCCTGGCACTTCGACACCCACAGAGCGTTTTCATCCATGAACAAGCCCTGTTGATCTGTGATTAAAAGAATTATAGAGGCATGCAGATTTCTCCAACTCATCCCACACCTCCAGAAAGAAAGAACGAGAGAGAGAGAGAGAGAGAGAGAGAGAGAAAGCTGGATCAAACTCTTCCAGACTGATATAACCACAATATTTTGTGTTCAGCTGTATCCATTACTGCATTGAGACTTTGGGGAAGCAAACCAGCTTTGGGGAGCGAAGAAACAATTCAGTGCAAAAGACAGCTATTCTTTTGCTTTCTAAAAGGCTGAAATTCTCTCTTAATGCATGCGCATACACCAACCAACTCAAACCAGCTATAGCAGACCAATGGAAAAATAACAAGTCTCTGTGTTCATTTGAGTGGTATAATTCCACTGTGGTCCCAACAAAGAAAGCTAATGGCGTCAGTCGTGAAATTAAGGTCTGACCTGACGCAGAAATAATGCACTTTGACACCACTTTAACTGCCATGGCTCCATCCTACACAATCCTGGGATTTGTAGAATTCAAAGATATAGCCATGTTGATCTGTGGAATCAATATGTAGAGAGATCTTGTAGCACCTTTGAGATTCACCAAAAGAAAGAAGTTGGCAGCGTGAGCTTTTGTAGACTTCGGTCTACTTCCTCAGATGCATTTAGCGAAGTGGAAGCCAGGGATGGACACACACACACACACACATATATATATGCCATAGGTATGTGAGAATGTTAATTCAAATTCAAAATCCTTTGGGTACAGAAAGTTTGCAGGTGCCAAAATTACACTACATGAAACATGAATCGGTGGGAAAGTTATCCTGAAATAGCAAGTATGTAAACTTGGAGGGAGTGAGCCTTCAACTTTCCAGAGTTGAAGAACTACAGTAATACGACCATCATCCTTCAGCGTTGCCTGTATTTGGGATTGATGGGAAATGAGGTTCAACCTCTACACCAATTGTAGCAGCAAACATGTAATGTTAAAATATATAAAGATTTACCTTTCCTTCAGTCAAAGCTGGGCTTCAGCTGAAGAGCTGGAATGAAAGCGTAATGGATGATGTTAACAGCTGCCGCAGCAATCAATAAATACCTATAAAATCCACATCGCCTTAAATGGCAAGGAGAAAAAAGAATACAGGCAGCTCTAAGCTAAGCTTTGTGGCTATGTGTGAACCAAGCATAAGCAAGAGGAAGATGGGGGAGAATAGAAAATGCTGGCCCTGGATGACTGCCAGTATCGCAACTGCCCTTGCAGCGACGTTTCGCACTTGTGGATTAGGTCAATTGGGAGGCCATTGATGGGTTTCCCCCGTCAATGAAAAGGGACACCTTAACCTCACTTTGGGGACAGCAGCTATGGGTTGGAGGTGTCGTGCTGCGATAAGTATCTCCAAAGCCACTTTTTTCCGGCTGTAAAAGCTGCGTGTAGTCATCCTCTCTGTGCCAAACACCTCTTAACACTGGGAAGTTTGGTTTTTTTCCGTCAATGATCAATCAAAATCTCTGTTTTAATCCACTGTTTTAGCTCCCGCCGACAAAACTGTTCCATCTGGTTTGTGAACACACAGTTCAAATGTTTGAAAAGTGTAACTATAGCCACCTTTAATCTAAGTTCCCATTCCCTTGCCAAAGGCTGTATGGTTGCTGTGGGCTTAAGCCAGCCAAGGCAGGGCCTGAGCCAAAAGTGAGTGGGACTGCTATCTGCTCTATTTGTGCTAAGCTTGGCCTGTTACAGACTGCCAAAATAAAGCTGCTTTGGGTCTCTTTGGAAGTATGCTATTTAAATGATGCATGCATCCTAAGAATCCGGAAGCTGCGCCAAAGCTGCACTCCAGTGCTTAGGAATGGAGTGTGGCTTTGGCGCAACTTCCAGACTCTTAGGATGCGTGCGTCATTTAAACAGCATACCGCCAAAGAGACCCAAAGCAGCTTTATTTTGGCAGTCTGTAACAGGCCCTTATTTCCTATTTTTGTTTTGGGTTTTTTTAAAGTTCTTGTTTTTCATGCTTGGAAGCTTCTTTGACATGTGCCAGTTAATGCAGGGACTGTATGATGCCCTGGAGCCCTAGAAATTGGGCTTTGGGGGCCTTTGCCCAGCTTTGTCTGAGCCATGATTAGCATTTATGATAGCCCTGATATGATATATGATAGGATATATGATATGATAGTCCTGTTTAAATATTTGAAGGCTGTCACATTGAGGATGGAACAAGCTTGTATTCTGCTGCTCCAGAGAATAGGACCCAGAAAAACAGATGCAAGCTACAGGAAAAGAGATTCCACCTAAATATTAGGAGGAACTTCCTGACAGTAAGAGCTGTTTGACAGTGGAATACGTTTCCTTGGAGTCTCCTTCTTTGGAAGTCTTTAAACAAAGGCTGTATAGCCATATGTCGGGGATGCTTTGTTGAGAGTTCCTGCATGGCAGAATGGGGTTGGACTGGATGACCCTTGGGGTCTCTTCCAACTCTATGATTCTATGATTTAGACAAATATTTGCAATCAGCAGTTAAAAACTCATTTGGTAAGCCATATGTTTTGCCATTCCAAGCCAACGAAGACTCTTCTCCTGTAAACGACACTTGATTTGTCATGATCCAGACATATCAAGCTGAGCAAAACCATCTTCCAAAGAAGGTAATCCCAACCGCAGGTTGACGTCATGGATGGAAACCTTGGATGCAAAGCGCATTTCTTCCAACTTGGCTGTAATGCGTGGACTTCCTGACAGGAACCATCTGAGCTGCGTGCGTCTTAATTCTGTTTTGGTTGCACATGGTGCCTGGATGTGGCATCCATGCCGGTTAGGCACCAGATTGCAGCCAGTGCCTGTGTGGGTGGCAGAGAAGGCCAAGCAGCGATTTCACCTTCCAGGTTTCCTACACACAGGCTGGCCATGACTATGGATGAGTTTAATGCAAAAGAGAAAGAGAAGGCAAGCGAGGTAACGGCTCTGAATAGGAGAACGAATAAGAGAGAAGGCGCAGCTTGTCAACAAAGTAGATTGACAACCCGAAGAGTGAAATCCAATGATGGGTTTTGTCATACCTCTGTCATACTGAAAATGCAGAGGTGGATAACATACTGCCTTTGTTCTTTAATATTCTAAGCTGCCCTGAGTCCCAGTTTAGGGGAAAGGGCAAGATATAAGATGATGATGATGATGATGATGATGATGATGATGATGATGATATAGGATGCATGTGGCTCATGTTGCAGTCCCATCTCCAGCTTTGTTGCTGTAGAAATAGCAACTGACAGCACCATCCACTCCATCTAAACGGTTGCAGCTTCCTCCTTCTCTTCCTTTTCCTCTTCCTAGGAGTATAATGTCTTGATTTGAGCGAAGTAATAGTGCCACTATATTCTGCTTTGGTCAGGCCTCCCCTGGAATATTGTGTCTAATTCTGGGCACCACAATTCAAAAAGGACATTGAGAAACTGGAGCGTGTCCAAAGGAAGGTGATCAAAATGGTGAAGGTTATTGAAACCATGCCCTACGAGGAGAGACTTAGGGAGCTGGGTATGTTTTGCCTGGAGAAGAGATGGTTAAGGGGTGACATGATAGCCATGTTTGACTATTTCAAGGAATGTCATATTGAGCATGGAGCAAGCTTGTTTTCTGCTACTCCAGAGACTAGAACATGGAGCAATGGGTTCAAACTACAAGACATTCCACCAAAATGTCACATTGAGGATGGAGCAAGCTTTTTTTCTGCTACTCCAGAGACTAGAAGATGGAGCAATGGGTACAAATTACAGGAGAAGAGATTCCACTAAAATATCACACTGAAGATGGAGCAAGCTTATTTTCTGCTACTCTAGAGACTAGAACATGGAGCAATGGGTACAAATTACAGGAGAAGTGATTCCACTAAAATATCACACTGAAGATGGAGCAAGCTTATTTTCTGCTACTCTAGAGACTAGAACATGGAGCAATGGGTACAAATTACAGGAGAAGAGATTCCACTAAAATATCACACTGAAGATGAAGCAAGCTTATTTTCTGCTACTCTAGAGACTAGAACATGGAGCAATGGGTACAAATTACAGGAGAAGAGATTCCACTAAAATATCACACTGAAGATGGAGCAAGCTTATTTTCTGCTACTCTAGAGACTAGGAGCAATGGGTACAAACTACAGGAGAAGAGATTCCACTAAAATATCACACTGAAGATGGAGCAAGCTTATTTTCTGCTACTCTAGAGACTAGAACATGGAGCAATGGGTTCAAACTACAGGAGAAGAGATTCCACTAAAATATCACACTGAAGATGGAGCAAGCTTATTTTCTGCTACTCCAGAGACTAGAAGATGGAGCAATGGGTTCAAACTACAGGAGAAGAGATTCCACTTAAACATTAGGAAGAACGTCCTGACCGTAAGAGGCATCCATACATTTCAACTTGGCAGTATGTTCCAAAGAAGACGACTCCATCACACTCCGAGGAAGCCATATTCCATTGTGAAACAACTCTCACTCTCAGGTTGCTGTTAATTTTATTGTCCTTTAAATTGCAGTCCAATATATCAGGGGCACTGCTTTAACATCAGTATGAAGGAAGGTTTTGGGGGTTTTCCCCCCTGCAAGGTTAATGGATTAAATGTCGCAGTCCTGATACCAACACCAAACATGACCCTGAGTCCAGGCCTGCTGTAATATATATATATATCAGGAGAGATCTCCCTTGAAAGATAAAACCCTGGAGAAACACACAAAGACGTCTAAAGCGTAAAAACCTTGCCTGAACATAAAAGGTAGGAAATTGGATAAGTGCAAGACAATTATACAATTAGACAGGATGCAAGGCTGGAGCGATTGCATTAAGAGATGACAGAAGATCCCCGACGGAGCAACTCCCTGACAAAATGAAAACACACAACAAGCCTCGCATCCTTAAAGCAAGGAAAGAAGCTCTTTTCTGCACCATTCAATAAGGGAGATGCGTTGGGGAGGAAGACAAACGTGGACAGTAAACGGCAAATCTGGTACATTTTGACATTTAATGTGTTATAAAATAGTTCTATAGTTGCGTCAGATTTTCTCAGAGGAGAGGGGAGCCTTTTGACTAGTTCATGGATGAAGAAATTAGAATATAACTGTGAAGTCGAAGGCTTTCATGGCCGGCATCCATAGCTTTTTGTGGGTCTGTATGTGACCATGTTCTAGAAGAGTTTATTCCTGACGTTTCACCAACATCATTCACTGAAGATGCCAAAGCCACAGATGCTGGAGAAACGGTCGGAATAAACTCTTCCAGAACATGGCCACAGAGCCCAAAAAACCCACCAAGAGCTATAAACTCCCACCATCCCTGACTATGTGACATTTATGGGAGTCCAACAATAAACCTTCCTACATGGCAGGAGATTGGATAGGATGGCCCTTGGGGTCTCTTCCAAGTCCGTGATGCCATGAATATTGTACAACTCAACGGCCTGTTACAGACTGCCCAAAATAAAGCTGCTTCGGGTCTCTTTGGAGGTATGCTATTTAAATGATGCATGGGTCCTAAGAGTCCAGAGGTCGCACCAAAGCCACACTCCATTCCTAAGCACCGGAGTGCAGCTTTGGCGCAGCTTCCGGATTCTTAGGATGCATGCATCATTTAAACAGCATGCCTCCAAAGAGACCCCAAGCAGCTTTATTTTGGCAGTCTGTAACAGGCCAACATTTCACAAATGAAACATGCGATCAGGCAACATCGCAGTGTGGTTCAGATGGCAAAGACTATTAATGAGGAATAGATAGGAAAGGTAGGGAAGGCTGCAGCAGTTTGTTTTTGCCTTGGCCTCCAGGGAAGGGGAAGGCCAATGGTTTCGTGGTTGAATTGTTCTTACTGTCAAGAAATCTTGTATACAAAGGACAACTGCAACATGCAATGGCAATGCAAATATATGATGGGCAGCCACGACACACAATATACAATGAACTGCAACATATATGAGCTGCAGATATTATATGCTGCGCAACCACAATACACATACATGCTGTAGAGGCATCTAGCATGACTGCGGCATGCGCTGAACCCAAAAGAGGCGAATCTTGAAGGGGGAATAACTGGCTTCCAGGAAAGGATCATTGGGAAATGAGCACCAAGCGAACCACATGCAACGCTGCTGGATTTGTTATTTCAGAACCAAATAGAACCAAAATGCAAGGAATAAACAGCTGTTTTGCACATTCTCAATGAAGCTTCTGAAAAAGATGTGGCGCAAGGAGTGGTTGTGTTGCTTAGGAACAAGGAATTGTGCTGTTGGCTATCACCGTTTACATTTTTAAAAAAGCATCCCATTAAACTAACGAAACACAACAAAGCAGATGATGTTTTTAATTGTTTCAAAGTGCTCCAGCTAACCATCAGGGCCATTTCACTGCAGACAGCTTCCCCGACACTTGCTACCTTACGCTGCAGGAATTGCGATCGATTGCATGCGAATGCTGGTCCAGTAACTAAATTATTTGATTGATTGACCGATTGATTGAACAAACCGAACCTGTTTAAGACAGTGCCCAGAGTGCTGGAGTGGGACTTGAGAGACAGACATAATTATTATTTATTGATAAATGATAAATTTATTGATAAATCTTTGTGGCGGCATCCCACATGAATGCGTGCATGTATGCATACCTATCTCTGCCTGTACCCTCACCGCCATGGAAGATGGCCACCAAAGCAGTAGTTCAGCTAGCCCCATTTACAGACTCTTAGAAACATAGAATCGGAGAATTGGAAGAGACCACAAGGGCCATCCAGACCAACCCCATTCTGCCATGCAGGAACTCTCAACCAAAGCAATCTCGACAAATGGCCATCCAGCCTTTGTTTAAAGCCCTCCAAGGAGAGAGACTCCACTGCACTCCGAGGAAGGAGTTTGTTCCACTGTCAAACAGCCCTTACTGTCAGGAAGGTCCTCCTAATGTTGAAGTGGAATCTCTTTTCCTGGAACTTGCATCCATTGTTCTGTGTTTTAGTCTCCGGAGCAGCAGAAAACAAGCTTGCTCCCTCCTCAATGTGACATCCCTTCAAGTATTTAAACAGGGCTATCATATCACATCTGAATCTCTTTTCCAGGCTAAACATCCCCAGCTCCCTAAGGCATTCCTTATAGGGTATGGTTTCTAGACCCTTCACCATTCTGTGTGCCCTCCCTTTGGACACGATCCAGTTTCTCAACATCCTTTTTGAATTGTGGTGCCCAGAACTGGACACAATATTCCAGGTGGGGCCTGACCAAAGCAGAATAGAGTGGCACTGTGACTTCCCTTGATCTAGACACTATACTTCTATTGATGCAGCCTAAAAACGCATTGGCCTTTTTAGCTGCCGCATTGCACTGTTGACTCATGTTCAACTTGTAGTCTACTTGTGCCCCTAACCCGAGAAAATATGGAGGGACAAATGTATATAGTCCCTCTTCTCACAGTGCCTTTATGTTAGGTATTCCAAAAACAGCCAAAGTCCATGTTGGCCCTATTCTGGTGTTCAAGGGCTGCTAGAACCTGTTGTGTTCCTTTTTCTCTCTATGCCAGGGATTGGGGAAAGGCCAGGTGGCATCCAGCAGCCCTGATCGGCTCATGGCCCAAATTTGGTTGCTCAGACTGGACCATGTACCTTTGGAGACGTTTTTGCCTATACCTCCTTATCAGCCACTTATAACATGTTAAACAGTGAAGGATTATTGCAGCCCTGATCCAAAACATCTGGAGGGAATCCCATTGGGGGAAAAGCTGCTCTAATCATTGCACATCCCTGGCATCCAGGTACAGAGGATCATAGCATTGGAAAATCTGTCATCCCACTTGTTCAGCTGCAATGTAAAACATTCCACTTCCTCTTGCCTCCTCTCACTTTCCCCCTTTTGTCCTGAGCATATTTCAATGGCGGGAGTTCAAAGTGCAATAGTAAAGAATCAAAGCGTTGCAAGAGACCCCAAAGGCCATCCAGTTCAACCCCTTGCTATGCAGGAATACCCAATTTAAGCCCTCCTGAAAGAGAGCCATCTAAGCTGGTTCAAGGCCTCCAAAGAAGGGGATTAAACTGGCTATGTTGGCCCCGTATATAGAGAGATCTTGCAGCACCTTTGAGACTCATTAAAAGAAAGAAAGTGGCAGCATCAGCTTTTCTAGACTTCGGTCTACTTCCTCAGATGCATTTGGTGGAGTGGAAGCCAAGGACAGACATATATATGCCATTGGTATGTGAGGTTCTCAATTCAAATTCAAAATCTTTTGTGCATGGAAGTGAAATAGCAAGTCCATGATTGTTCCATGATGGTTATCTAATGTTATTTTAATTTGTTGTCGGCTACATTTTATTGTTTGAGTGTTAACCTGTATTAATATGTATTATTAATTAATTATTTTTGTAATTTCATAGGCAGGCTCATTTAATCTATTTTAATTGATTGATTGTACAGCGCTGTGTAAATTTACAGCACTATATAAATAATAATAATAATAATAATAAGTCCAGTTTTAATGCTGGTCTTTTATGGACTAACATGGCTATATCTTTGAATTCTGCGTTGATCCCATTTGCCTTACTGACTGCATAAATGCTGCCTTGGAGATCTTCACAGGCCCTAAGCAAATGTCTAACCACCCATTTAGAAATGAGATTTATCCTGGTTCAGGCAGACGCGGCAAGGAAACAAAAAGGGCCCCTGGGACTTGTAGCATCCCGGCTCTCACCAGGATTGTGCTGCTATCCCAGAGGCAAGGCAGTCACCGAATATTAAGGAGTGCAAATGTCCATGCAATTCGCCGGGAGAGCCACAAAAGCAGCTTCGCGCTGGCACGACACCTGGAGAGACTGGGAGGGAAACGAATGAAATCGTACATCAACCGGCCCGCTGCGTGTCAGCAGAGATAATGGCGCATGCATCCAAAAGGAAAAGGCGAGGGCGACACGAGGAGAAGACCCAGGACTCGGCCGGGAGGCTTTCCGACAAAGTGACGATTACGGACCACAGAAACGTAACTGGACCTCTCCCGTTGCAATTTTGCTCAGCTCTCTCTCTTATTGCTCTAGTAGATCATTACATCTCTTCTGCTCAGAGCTGGCCTGGGGCATGCCTATGAGCATCTCCTTGCTTCCTCCCACTCAACCACTTGAACCAAGAGTTCCTAGATCATGGAGACTTAACTACTCATCCGGCCTCGAAACGTGCGAGGTTACTTAACCATTTAATAACGCTATTCTAAACTTGCCCTTTGGAGACAACGGCTCAGGGACAAAGCCGGTATGGAACAGAGTGCCTGTTAAGATAACTGCATATACAGTTGGCCCTCCGTTCTTGCAGGGGGTCCGTTCTGGACACACACACACCCCTCGAAAATGGAGGCTTGCGCTTATTCAAGCCCCATAGGCTTGAATGGAGCACGCCCTTGTGCGCGGGGCAAGGGTGCGCACCCTTGCAAGTGGCATCTTCAAGAATGCAGATCTTGGATCTGCGCATTAGGAGGAGTTGACCGTACTCATGTATAAGTCTAGAAATTTAGATTAAAATAATAATAATAATAATAATAATAATAATAAACTTTATTCTTATACCCCGCCTTTCTGTTGCAGCAATCAAGGCGGCTTACGTGACTAGAATATATTGGAATAATACATACGCTCAATAAATAAATCGACCCCCCCCCCTTTAAAACAGGATTAAATACAATACGGTTTAAAAATTCAACCTGTTAAAACGATAGCAATTTTCTAGTAGAGGCAGGCTGACCCCAAAAACTGACCCCAAAAACCCAATCCACGGATTAATGTAAGTACCGTACTCTATCTATCTGTCTGTCTGTCTGTCTGTCTGTCTGTCTGTCTATCTAAATACCATCCCCTGGTGAAAGGCAAGAGTTTAATCTGCCCTGGAAGCACTGACCCGCTCTATTCTCTCATCCATCCAGCCTTTAATATGAATACAAATAGTTATTCCTGCTAAAATTGTGTAAGCTCTTTGACATCATTTTCCATTGCTTTCTCCTTTACATCCTTCCTTACGTAGCCCTAAGTTTTACCCTCGACTTATCCACGGGTCATGTCAAAACCCATAATTTTGGCCCCCAAACCTGTCCTCAACTTACATATGAGGTCGACTTACAGTTGAGTATATATGGTATGCCCTACATTGCGTAACTGTCGTAACTGAGCATTATACGCACTCAAGCAGGATGATGGGGTGTGTTCTCCTATTGGCGATGCTGGGGAAAGTATCATTCATGGCCTAGGATAATGAACAGATGCATTTTGGAAGAAGCTTTCAAGCGCTCTCTAGCAAGTCCAACATGGCTTTGTCTACTTCTTCAAGGTTTACCTGATCTGGATGTTTCATTTCACGTGTGCACATTGTTAGTTCTGAACAAAAGGTTTCCTGAAGCATGTTGAAACATCTGGTCTAGGAACCTCTCTCTCCTTTTTCCCATGCTATTTCTGCCTCTGGTACCAATTTTTCTATTAAAGAAGGAAGATATCTACTTTGTGAAGTCAGGTATACCTATATATGGGGGTATGAGATACAAAGCTGTTGTGTGCCTCCAAGTCGTATCCAACTTTTGGAGACCAAAAGGCTAACCTATCACAGGGTTTTCTTAGCAAGATTGGTTCAGAAGACAAATCCTTTGAGGCTGAGAAAGTGTGATTTTCCCAGGGTCATCCAATGGGTTTCACAGCCGAGGGAGAGTACATCTAGCTACCTTGGCTTCTGGTATAAGTCCTGATTTTTCATCCAATTTGCTTTTCATTCTGAGGTGTTTAAAGGCTGTTGTTGCATTACTCACACCGTAGATCAGGCCACAAAACACACACACACACACACACACACATGGATGCGCACAACTGCCGGCTTCAGAAATCAGGCAACCAGAGTTTCCTAATTGCATTTCTAAGACAAAAAGTGAAATCCAATTATCTTTCCAGCACAATCTTGCTCCTTCTGCAGGAGGCTCACAGAGGCAGCTTTTGCAGCCGATGGAGACAGAGCAGCCTTAAATCTTCATGGATAACTCTTATACAACAAACGCAAACGCCCCTGTTTGCAATCCAAAGCATGGGCGAAAGTATCATGTGCCCTCCAGGTCCCACCCCAAGTAGGGTTGCCATAACCCGGTTGCAACCGGGATTTTCCCGGTTTTGGCTGCACCTGCCCGGTCACGACACGGGTGCAGCCAAAAACCGGGAAAAGCCCGGTTGCAGCAGGGTTGCTGGGCAACCCTGGGGCCTCGCTGTCCTCCTCCTCCTCCATCGCGCATGGTCGCGCGGAGGAAAAGGAGGGCAGCGAGGCCTGGGGCGGAGGAGGCTGCAGGGAGGCAGCGCCTCTTGGGCGCAGCCGCGTCAACCTCCCCGCCTCCCTGCAGCCTCCTCCCTCCTTCCTGGCCTCCACTGGGGCCAGGAACGAGGCGAGGCCGCGGCGATCGCCGCAGGCCTGCTCCCCTCCTTCCTGGTCCCAGCGGGGGCCAGGAACGAGGAGAGGCCGGGGCGATCACCGCAGGCCTGCTCCCCTCCTTCCTGGTCCCAGCGGGGGCCAGGAACGAGGAGAGGCCGGGCGATCGCCGCAGGCCTGCTCCCCTCCTTCCTGGTCCCAGCGGGGGCCAGGAACGAGGAGAGGCCGGGGCGATCGCCGCAGGCCTGCTCCCCTCCTTCCTGGTCCCAGCGGGGGCCAGGAACGAGGAGAGGCCCCGATCCTGGCCTCCGATCGCGGTGAGGCCCGGGGCCCAGGCGGGAAGGGAAAGCCTCCTTAAGTGGAGGGTTTCCTTCGCCGCTTGGCCTTCGCTCCCTGCCGCGATCGCCAGGGAAATGTAGGACAGAATTTTCAAATGTAGGACACAATTTTGTGTCCTACATTTGAAAATTTTGTCCTACATTTTTCCCGGTTTTGAGGTCCGGCGCTATGGCAACCCTAACCCCAAGTTGGTAAATGCACACTTTTGCTGGAGTTAGTAGCTAGATAAGTGGTTATGAATTAGTACATTTCCTTCCACCATCCCCAAAATCCATCCTGTATTGTGCAGTTGGATAGCAAACAACCCAAAGGGAATGTATTTTTACCATATATTAAAGGAGTCACAGACAGAATAGGGAAACAGGTGAGAAAACACAACCTCTAAATGGTTTACAAACCAACCAAGATAAGAAAATCCAGCAAATGCTGCACTCAGCAAAGGATAGGAGGGACCCTCTTACGGCCGCAGGAGTTTACCACATACCATGCAGCTCCAAACAAGTCTACATAGGGACCACCAAATGCAGCGTTCAAACACGAATCAAGGAACATGAGAGACACTGCAGACTGGGTCGGCCACAAAAATCAGCGGTAGCAGAACACGTTATAAACCATCCTGGGCACAAAATGCTGTTTGAAAACACTGAAATTCTGGACCATGCCAACAACTATCAGGTCAGAATGCACAGGGAAGCCACTGAAATCCCCAAACACTCCACTCTAGTCTGTATCCATCTTTTGGGTAGAAGTAAGTGGGCTAGATTAATTGTTGCTTATCCCATCTCCCTAAGTAAGCGAGAAGACATTAATACTGCTGTTGTAGTTCCCAAACAGGAAAATGTGTTCTCTTGCTCTCCTACTCCTCTGTGTATGTGGGTTTGAATGACAAAATGTCAGCAACTGTGTTAGGTACTTAATCCTTAATGGCATCACCTAGGGCCGTCTCTATGTCACAAGTTTTGGCCAGAAAACCTCAGGGTCTGGGATGATCCTGAGCTGGCAACCCAAACTCATGCCCCATAGTAGATCTGTGGGATCTATTATTACAGCTCAGGGCACCCCATCAGCAATGCCTGCCTTTGAGAAAGGACACATCTGAGCCCTGTGTGGAGAGCAACTTCAACAGGAAAGACGAAACCCTTAAAGTTAGCAAAGTTTGGCGACCAGTCCTGAAAAACATCAAAATCAAGACCCAGCAAAATGCAAATGAAAACCACTCAGGGTCAGGGTTTTTCCCCAGCAGACAAAGAATGTCTAATTAATTAATTCATTAATTAATTAATAAAACTTTTATTTGTATCCTGCTTCTCTGTATAAGCAATCGGAACGGCTTACCTAAACAGACACAAATCTTTTTTGCATATCCTCCCGCCCTGAGACCTTGCTATTCAACAACTGAACAATACACAGATTAACATGGAAATCACTCCTCCCAACCCAGGGTCACACATTATACACACACACACCACTCACTTCCATGCCAGCATTCTCCAAAGATGCCAGCCACAGATGCTGGCGAAACGTCTGGAATAAACTCTTCTAGAACATGGCCACATGGCCCGAAAAACGCATCCAAACTATGCTTGAATATACTTTGTCTGACAGGGACTATACAAGAAGCATGGACCGCATCATGTTCTTTAGGTTGCCTTGCAGGCCCTGAAGCACTGGAAGCACACGATATACATCACCTAGCAATTTGCGTTCTGAAAAGGAAAGGAGTCAGCTGCCTGCGCAAGGAAATATTTCTTGAACTCTGGGAAAGGAAACTATAGCTACCATGCACTCAGTAAGGGAACAAGGTGCTTTGAAAGAAAGGCTTCGTCCAAAAAGACCTGTTACACAACAGAAAAAGGTGTGATGCTGTGGCCTGACAGTTACAGGAAAAAAGGCATCTCTCTGATAGATGACGCAGAAGATGATGTGAATGTTTTTAGGGGTGATGTAATGACTAGCATGGAGAATCTCATTCAATTTTCTAAAAGAGTATGTTCAAACCCCATCTCCTCCAACACAGAGGCATCAAATCAATCACAGTTGGAGACGTTGGACTCAAAGCAGGCATGATGATCACCGTCCGTCTGGAGGCACTGATCAATGTATTCTTTGATGCAGCAGAGTTGGTACAAAATTCATTCTGTCTTTGTTCTTCCTTCCTTTCAATTCTGGATCTCTTGGTCATTATCATGGGAAGGCCTTCTCCAGCCCGTCTGAGCCTTACATATCTTGGAAACGGAGGAGCAGGAGGGGAGTATATCTGTAGGACGAAGAGGCTGAAGGAACCAAGGAACTGAACAAGTTCTCCATTGGGCTGGAACAAAACCTCTGGTGTCCAAATGTATCTCAGAAATGTCAACCCAAAATTGTCCTACAATGTTGATGAGGATACTTTTGTTGGGTTGTCTTAATAGTCACCCCAATAAGCAATATAGGCCGATAGACCGATATTGAAAGAGACCCCAAGGGCCATCCAATCCAACCCCTGCCACGTATGAACCAAACAACCAAAGCACCCCTGACAGATGGCCATCCAACCTGTGTAAACCTCCAAAGAAGACGACTCCACCAGACTCCAAGCGAGCGTCTTCCACCGTCAAACAGCTCTTACTGTCAGGAAGGTCTTGCTAATGTTAAGCTGGAATCTCTTTTCCTGTACAGTAGTTTGAATCCACAGCTCCATGTCCTAGTCTCTGGAACAGCAGAAAACAAGCTTGCTCCATCCTGAATATGACATCCCTTCAAACATTCAAACAGGGCTATCCTATCACCTCTTAACCGTCTCTTCTCTAGGCTATACATCCCCAGTCTCTGTACAAGGTTTATTTGGACTGCCTAGTCCACAGCCTTACAAAGGAATGAGAGGCCATTTCAGTGGTAGATGAAACAGGTCTGAATAAGATGTTTGCCAAGGCATAATAAGCAAAGCCAGTACCATCAGAGGGTTCCCACCACACATGGAGCGTTTTTAGAGGGTTTTAGAAGATGTGAAAAGAGTGATGAAGCACTATTCAGTACGGAAGGAAGTACACTTGTCCCTCCACATTCGCTGGGGTCAGGGGCACAAGACCCCTGTGAATGTGGAACAACTGCAAATAACAAAACCACTGTGTTTTTACTTGAGAGGACACCTCTCTAGGAATCTCTAGGTCCTCAAGCGCAACCCTACGGTCAACGTCTGCCAGACACTGACCACAGAACTGCACTGGAGGAGCTACAAAGTCCTAGTGGAGTGTCCTCTCTAGGAATCTCTAGGTCCTCAAGCGCAACCCTACGGTCAACGTCTGCCAGACACTGACCATAGAACTGCACTGGAGGAGCTACAAAGTCCTAGTGGAGTGTCCTCTCTAGGAATCTCTAGGTCCTCAAGCGCAACCCTACGGTCAACGTCTGCCAGACACTGACCATAGAACTGCACTGGAGGAGCTACAAAGTCCTAGTGGAGTGTCCTCTCTAGGAATCTCTAGGTCCTCAAGCGCAACCCTACGGTCAACGTCTGCCAGACACTGACCATAGAACTGCACTGGAGGAGCCACAAAGTCCTAGTGGAGTGTCCTCTCTAGGAATCTCTAGGTCCTCAAGCGCAACCCTACGGTCAACGTCTGCCAGACACTGACCATAGAACTGCACTGGAGGAGCCACAAAGTCCTAGTGGAGTGTCCTCTCTAGGAATCTCTAGGTCCTCAAGCGCAACCCTACGGTCAACGTCTGCCAGACACTGACCATAGAACTGCACTGGAGGAGCCACAAAGTCCTAGTGGAGTGTCCTCTCTAGGAATCTCTAGGTCCTCAAGCGCAACCCTACGGTCAACGTCTGCCAGACACTGACCATAGAACTGCACTGGAGGAGCTACAAAGTCCTAGTGGAGTGTCCTCTCTAGGAATCTCTAGGTCCTCAAGCGCAACCCTACGGTCAACGTCTGCCAGACACTGACCATAGAACTGCACTGGAGGAGCTACAAAGTCCTAGTAGAGTGTCCTCTCTAGGAATCCTAGGTCCTCAAGCGCAACCCTACGGTCAACGTCTGCCAGACACTGACCATAGAACTGCACTGGAGGAGCTACAAAGTCCTAGTGGAGTGTCCTCCCTAGGAATCTTTAGGTCCTTCAGTGCAACTTTTGGTTAAAGTTGACCACAGAGTTGCGCTGGAGGACCTAGATATTCCTAGAGGGAACCTATTAATAAAATCCGTGAATAATCAAAGCCACAAAAGTCAAAGCCGCAAATGTTGAGGGACGAGTGTAAAACAAATCTTCTCTCACGGTGGACAAAAACGAACTCAAGAGTAACAAGTGGAAGCCATGGAGCATAGATAGGGTTATCACCAAAGCTTAGAAGCTCTGGAACATTCTGACACCTGCATCTGTTGTGTTTGTGTTGCGTGTCTTCAAGTCGTTTCCAACTTACGACAACCCTAAGGCAATCCTTTCACGGGGTTTTCTTGGAAAGATTTGTTTGGAGAAGGTTTGCCATTGCTTTCCCCTATTGAGGCTGAGAAAGTGTGACTTGCCCAAAGTCACACAGTGGGTTTCATGGCCAAGTCGGGATCGGAACCCTGGTCTCCAGAGTCACAGTCTCTGGTGGCGCAGTGGTTAAATGCCTGTACTGCAGCCATTCAACCACAAGGTTGCGAGTTCAAGACCAGCAAAGGGCCCAAGCTCGACTCAGGCTTGCATCCTTCCGAGGAGGGAGCTAAAATGAGTACCCAGACTGTTGGGGGCAAATTAGCTTACTTGCTAATTAGCTTACCTGCTGTTCACCGCTATGATCTTTGGAATAGCAGTATATAAATAAAACAAATTATTATTAATTATTATCCAAAAACTAGGACTTAGTCTTTGGAAGGAGCAGGGATTTGTGTTTCCTTGTGCCATACACTCATGAAATATTGATCCCAGAGTTCACTATGCATAGGACAGGAAGGAAAGGGTCTTATGCATAGTAAATCCAGAAAGTCCTGGATTTATTATTAATAATAATAATTTATTAATCCGGGACACTGACCCCAGGGATAGGGACAGCCAACGCTTGCTTGCTTTGCAGGCCCAAAACATAAGACATCAAAGAACACAAGCACACACCATGTTTCCATGTCTTTCTATGAATGCAAATCATGATATTGCATTTGGAGGATGGGATGTGGTTTCTGAGCGCTCATGTTGTAAATTGGTTTTCCTCCTTCCTATTGATCCTTGGAATCTATACCCAATAAACGGTCTTCAGCTTTTGGGAAGCATTTGCAAATCCTGGAAAGCGCATCCATCAGAAATCAAGTCGCCAATGACTTGGATCGTTTTCCCCCCCTGAGCACAACTCTCTGCAATGTTGCCATAGGCGAAACACAATGTTTTTGGATTGGAACGTACGTATTTGCTTCTTGCACATGTCTGTTGTGAGTAATGTATGAACAGCTCAATATCAGGTTTAGCATTTCTGAAATAAAATCACACAATCAGTGAGCTTTTAAAGATATGTATCTTGTCACTCACTCTTCGGAGATTTAAATTCTGATGAAGCTTTCAGTCTGTACTGTGAATCATTTATGGGGTATTTTATCTCGTTTGGTTTTCTGATCTGTCTTTATCATTTGAATGGTTTATGATTACGCGTCACATTACAGGTACCCTAATCTGCAGTCCTTGATGGGCTGTAAATTCTGGATCCTAAAAACATTCTTTACCTTCCTCTAAAGAGGACCAAAGATTGCCAGGAGAGCTGAGTATACTACATGCCAAAAAATAATCTAAAAACAGCACCTTCAACAAACAAACAAACAAACAAAAACACCATCTCTGAATTTTGTGCCATAGAAAGCCAGATTTGGCACTGAGAAGCCATGGCTGCCCTGAGTTTGCAAGACCTGAGCAGGGCTCTTGACCAAGGAACTTGGAGGTATCTCACGCATAGGGTTGCCAAAACTATAGCTGAATCGTTGGTAAACGATAACGTTTGTTTCAAAAGAGGCCCCTCGCAATTTAAGACCTGATTTGTGCACCAAACTTAACAAAATCAGCTACCAACAAAATCCTTCCCATTGCCACTTACAAAGCTTAGAAGGCATTACCAGTATCACAGGAACATCCCCCCACACACACTTATGAGGTGACCAATTTGAGACTTATAGAGTATTACTATGCTGAGACATATGGGGTGCTACCATTCTGAGACTTATAGGATACTACTATGCTGAGATGTATGGGGTGCTACCATTCTGAGACTTATAGGATACTACTATGCTGAGATGTATGGGGTGCTACCATTCTGAGACTTATAGGATACTACTATGCTGAGATGTATGGGGTGCTACCATTCTGAGACTTATAGGATAGTACTATGCTGAGATGTATGGGGTGCTACCATTCTGAGACTTATAGGATACTACTATGCTGAGATGTATGGGGTGCTACCATTCTGAGACTTATAGGATACTACTATGCTGAGATGTATGGGGTGCTACCATTCTGAGACTTATAGGATACTACTATGCTGAGATGTATGGGGTGCTACCATTCTGAGACTTATAGGATACTACTATGCTGAGACGTATAGGGTGCCACTATGTTAAGACTTATGGGGTGCTACTATGCTGAGACATATGGGGTGCCACCATGCTGAGATTTATGAGGTGGTACCATGCTGAGATGTATCGAGCGCCACCATGTTGACATCTATGGGGTGCTACCATGCTGAGACCTATGGGATACCACCATGTTGAAACATATGGGGTGCCATCATGCTGAGACTTGTGCGGTGCTACCACGCTGAGACTTATGGCATGCCATTATGTTGAGACTTATGAGTGCTACCATGCTGAGACGTATGGGGTACCACCATGTTGAGACTTATGGCGTGCCACCATGCACCTCAGTTCCTCCTTTGCTGATGCTAAATGGGACTGGGATGCATGCCATGCAGTCGCAATGGCCCATAATTTGAGCCCTCCTACAGCAGAGATTATTATACGGACTAGCACTCCTTGAATGGCCTTATCCCCATAGGTTGCATTGCCCTAGCATTTCAAGCCAAAACAAAAATTTAACAATTTAAAACATGTAACTTCCCCACAGTCTTTGAATCGGTACATGGAGAAATGCAGACTGTCACAACGCAGACTTTTTTTTTTGCTGCAATAGACTATCACATGTTCACCCCTGAAAGGATTGTGCAACGAACGGCAACTGCTAAGGTTCAGAGGTGTTTTAACTAAAGAAGAAAGCTGCCCGGCGCGGAGAATTGCACCAGCCCTTTTCACCCTCCAGGCCTTCATAAAATGAAACTGCAGCATTAGCTTCCTTTGTTCCTAGGCAAAGAAATGTGCAACGAGATGCAAACAGAGATCTTAAAAGCAGGTGGGGCAGAGCCCAGATTGCATTAATTGTCTCATCACAGTTAGCATCACGGTCTGTCATTAGCCAGCTTGGGGAAAGGGGCTTGTTGATACACAAAGAATAATTAACTGATAATCGGATCTTCCATCAGAGAACACAACACGCCAAGCATCCTCACGTCCTCAGGTGCGGGAGAGGTAGGGAAAACCATCCGGGGGAAGCAACAGTTGCTACTATGGCAACAAATGAAACAGGAGCTGGGGAGTGTGACAGGGCTTCCAGATGTACTTTGCACAACGTGGCACACTCTGAGTGCAGGGTGGCACCGAATATGCCACTAGACCCAAATGCATCCATAAAGGGAAGCGAGGACCACTTCTTGTTTAACTGGAGTGTGTGCTATTGAGTGGAAAGGATCTGCTGAAGGACTGAGGCTAGCTAAAGAGTTGGAAGAGACCCCCAAGATCCAATCCAACCCTCTGCCATGCAGGAAGACCCCATCAAAACCTCCATCCAGCCTATGTTTAAAAAGATCCAAAAGAGGAGACTTCACCAGTTTCTAAGGCAGCATCTTCCACTATTGAACAGCTCACACCATCAAGAAGTTCTTCCTTAGAGGTCTTTAAACAAAGGCTGGATGGCCATCGGTCGGGGATGCTTTGATTGAGAGTTTCTGCATGGAAGGGGGTGGACTGGATGGCCCTTGGGGGTCTCCTCCAACTCTATGATTCGATGATGAGTCTCTTTTCCTGTAGCTTGGATCCATTGCTCTGGGCCCTAGTCCAAGTACAAAAGAGAGCTGACCCTGCTTAGCATCCAAGATCTGATGCATCTGGTGCCTTTAGAGTATTTAGTATATTCCAGCAAAAATCCATCCATGATACCTTTATCGGCCAACCAAAATGCACAACAGACTTGTTGCAAGCTTTCGAAGCTCCATCAGGCAAGAAGTTACAAACCAAACAGGACAAGAAGAAAAAAACAATTGGAAATATCCTTCATTTTGCCTGACGAAGAAGCCCAGGAAGGTTCAAAAACTTGCAACAAGTATATTGTGCATTTTGCTTGGCTGATAAAGGTATCACTGATGGATTTTTGTTTGCATTTGTTAAATGGCCAACAAAGTTACCCCTGAATGTTTTTAGTATATTCCTGTTTTGGTAGGTGAGTAAAAAGGTGTTTTAAAAAGTTTTTTAGGCTTGACTAAACTAGCTATGGCCTGTTACAGACTGCCAAAATAAAGCTGCTTGGGGTCTCTTTGGAGGTATGCTGTTTAAATGATGCATGCGTCCTAAGAGTCCGAAAGCTGCACCAAGGCTGCCCTCCAGTGCTTAGGAATGGAGTGTGGCTTTGGTGTGACCTCCGGACTCTTAGGACCCATGCATCATTTAAACAGCATACCTCCTAAGAGACCCCAAGCAGCTTTATTTTGGCAGTCTGTAACAGGCTGTAGTTTCCATATTATCCTCCCTGACTTTGTAATCTTCAGCCATGATCCTTCTCAGGTACATTTGGTGGAGAGGACAGACTGAGTGTTCTTGGTGGCTGCTCCTAAACGCTAGATTTCCCTGCTTGGGGAAACTAAAATGCCCTTGTCCCTGTTCTTTCTACTGTTCAGGAGGACCTTCAATAAATATCCATGCTTGCTTCAGAAGGGGCTTGTAACAGGATCATTTCCTGGTAGAGGCAAAAATCAAGGTCTCTACCCAGATCCCCCCCGGGGGTGGTGGACCTATTCGGATGGTCCACCCTCGAAGGCTGATGGAACCTGGAAGGTTCCAAGAGGCCTTAGAGGGGCTCATGGTTGGTAGCGACGGCGATTCTGTTGATGCCCTCACCGGTATCTGGAATACCGGTCTTTCAAGGGCTATACACAGTATCGCCCCGAAGCGCCCTCTCAGGCCCGCTTCCAAATGTAAGCCTTGGTATACGGAAGACCTCCGGGCAAGGAAGCGGGCACTGCGACGGCTAGAGTACCGTTGGCGGAAATACCTTTGCTTAGACGACAAGGCTCTCCTAGACCAACTGTTAGAGGACTACGGAGAGGCAATACGAGCAACAAAGAATTCGTTCTATGCTGCTCGCATTGCGTCCGCAGAGTCGCGTCCAGCAGAGTTGTTCAGGGTGGTCAGGGAGCTAACTCAGCTCCCCCCCTCCCTGAACCAGATCCTTGAACCTTCTAAGGCCTGCTGTGACCAATTTAACGACTTTTTTGCGGATAAAACCTCTCGGATAAGCGAAGGTCTTAACGCCGACATTCAAGCAAAACCTAGGGTAGAGGTGTCCAGAGCCTCCGTGGACTTTATTGTACTGGATCGATTTGAGTTGGTGAGTACCGATGATGTGGACAAGATCCTCGGAAGAGTTCGGAAGACGACCTGCTCTCTCGATCCCTGTCCCTCGTGGCTAGCGGCCCAGGGGGGACCGGCGGTAACTTCGTTGTTACGCCGGATTATTAATACATCTTTGAGGGAGGGCCAATTTCCATCAGAACTCAAATTGGCCATTGTAAAACCTATTCTGAAAAAGCCCTCCCTCGACCCCCTGGTATATAATAATTATCGGCCAGTTTCGCTGCTGCCATTTTTGGGGAAGGTGATCGAGAGGGCGGTTGCAATCCAACTTCAGGCGGTCTTGGATGAAACGGATTATCTAGACCCATTTCAAACTGGCTTCCGGGCGGGTTACGGGGTTGAGACGGCCATGGTCGCCTTGGTCGATGATCTCCGTCTGGGTATCGACAGGGGAAGCGTGTCCCTGCTGGTGCTCTTGGACATCTCAGCGGCTTTCGATACCATAGACCATGGTATCCTTCTGGGGCGCCTAGCGGAGGTGGGAATCGGGGGCACTGCGCTTCAGTGGTTCCGGTCCTACCTCTCTGGGAGGTCCCAGATGGTGCAGCTGGGAGACGTGTGCTCCGACGAGAGGCCCCTTAAAACCGGGGTCCCTCAAGGGGCCATTCTGTCTCCCATGCTATTTAACATTTACATGAAACCGCTGGGAGAGGTCATCCGGAGACATGGGGCGCGGGGTTATCAGTACGCTGATGACACCCAAATTATTTTCTCTATGTCTCCGACTGATGCAGTGACTGGGGATGGTGTCTCTCCTCTCGTGGCCTGTCTGGAGTCAGTAATGGGCTGGATGAGGGAAAACCGACTCAAGCTGAATCCAGAGAAAACGGAGGTACTAGTGATAGGTTCCCCTGGTCCAGGAATGGCGGTGGTTCCACCTGTCCTGAACGGGGTCACGCTCCCTGTGAAGGACTCCGTGCGCAGTCTGGGGGTGCTTCTGGATTCGTCGCTTCACCTGACTGCTCAGGTGAGTGCGACGGTCAGGAGCACATGTTATCAGCTTCGGCTGATTCGCCAGCTGCGCCCATACCTGGCCCAGAGGGACCTTGAAACGATCGTACATGCTCTGGTAACCTCAAGATTGGATTTTTGCAATGTACTCTACATGGGGCAACCCTTATACCAAACTCGGAAGCTACAATTGGTGCAGAATATGGCAGCCCGGCTGGTCACTGGTGCTCCCAGGACCAGCCATATAACACCGATTTTAAAAGATCTTCACTGGCTGCCTATTCGCTTCCGAGCTCAATATAAGGCGTTGGTAATTACCTATAAAGCCCTAAATGGCTTGGGTCCAGGATACCTGAAGGACCGCCTCTCCCCATATATTCCGTCCCGCACCCTCAGAACATCTGGGCAGCAACTCCTGAAGGTGCCAGGGGCTAGGCTTTCTTCCGTCACTAAGCGGACGTTTTCCATCGCCGCCCCGGCCCTCTGGAATACGCTGCCCGCTGAGCTCCGCTCGACTACCTCCCTGGCCCAATTCAAGAAGGATTTAAAGACCTTCTTATTTCATCAAGCATTCCCCCCATGAACATCTTTTTAGGGCCTCCCTCCTCTTCCGTGGCCATGAGGAAGGGCTAACTGGGGTTTTATCCTTTTCATTGCTTTTATTGTTTTTTGATGCACTGTTTGCGCGCGATTTGTTGATTTATGTATTTTTCATTGTTGTAAACCGCCCTGATCTATGGAAGGCTGCGGTATATAAATAAAACTTTTATTTATTTATTTATTTATTTAGAGATTGATAGCTAATGGCCTGTTACAGACTGCCAAAATAAAGCTGCTTGGGGTCTCTTTGGAGGTACTGTATGCTGTTTAAATGATGCATGCATCCTAAGAATCCGGAAGCTGCACCAAAGCTGCACTCCAGTGCTTAGGAATGGAGTGTGGCTTTGGCGCGACCTCCGGACTCTTAGGACCCATGCATCATTTAAACAGCATACCTCCAAAGAGACCCCAAGCAGCTTTATTTTGGCAGTCTGTAACAGGCCTATGTTTGCTTTACTAGTGAATAAGACAGCTAATCCCAACTCTCTCGGTGGGGTCAGGGCATCTTGAATACAGCGGACGGTCCTGGCTGCAACATTTCAGAAAGGGTTTAGCCTCACGGAGGTGGAAAGTGCATGTATTTGAAAGACTTACCACAGGAATAAAGGTCAAAAACACAGAACATAAAGTCAAACCTATGCGGATGATATGACAATTACTTTATCTAATCCATCGGAATCAATAACTCCTCTATTAAACATTATTAATCAATATGGACAACATGCAGGTTTGAAGACTAATGAAAACGATAATGCTAACAATGAAAATGAACAAAATTGATAAAGAAAGTGCATGTATTTGGAGGGGATCTCGTCCAACAGTATCTACTCAATGGAGCATCTCCAAGGGTGACTGTCTAACATCTACCTGAAGACCTCCAGAAAGAAGGACCGTCACCAGTCTAGGTAACTGGCTGGATAGTTCAGCAGTTTTCACATCTTAAAAGCCATTTTCATAATGTAGCGACGTCTTGCAGCACCTTTGAGACTGACTAAAGAACTAAGTCGGCAGCATGAACTTTCGCAGACGCCACTCTACTTCATCAGATGCATATATAGGGTCAGTATGTAGAGAGATCTTGTAGCACCTTTGAAACAAACTAAAGAAAGAAGTCGGCGGCATGAGCTTTCGTAGACTTAAGTCTACTTCCTCAGATGCATTTTCATAATGTTCAACCAAAATCTACTCCCCTGTAACTTACACCTATGCGATCTAGTCCTGAGGTTTTGGACGGCAATGAACAAAACACTCTTCTGCAACCTTAGATCCAAATTTCATCCCGCAGACCCTTTCTCCCCAGATTCTCCTTCTCATAGGTACGCTTCAAAAGAATCTCCGCTCTCTTTCTTCCCCTTCGTAACATAATTTCCTCGAGTGAGATTTCAAAACCGCCAAAGCCAATTTTGGGGAAGATAAGCCTTCCAGACAAGTGCGTGTGTGGGCTTTTCCATTCGGTCTGGAAAGCTTCTCCATTTCAAAATCCAATCGGTTTAATTGCTGGTAATAGGCTTTTGCACTCATGCATAAAATAGGTTCTTTTTAAAATATACAACGAGACTGATCTCCACTTTCGAAAGTGACAGATTTAGAGACCCAAATGTCAGTTACACAAAGCAATTAAAACAGCCGTTTTGCTACGGATACGTTGTAAGCTGCACTAGACTGTCAAAATACGAATGGCGTGTGTATGTGCGAGAGCAAAAAACAACAACCCCGAAGCTGTTAATGCCCATTTTTAATCCCAGCAAAATAAAGCAAGGATAGAGGATCCACTGCCTCTTGAGATGCTATTGGATTCCAGCTCCCATCATCCCTAGCCAGCACAGACCAGAGATGATGGGAGATTTAGTCCACCATTATCTGGGGAACAGATTTTTCATTCCAGCAGTAAGGGTGTTTTCCCCACTTTATACATCAACCAGGCAGGTCTGTTGAGAAGAAAACTGGAGACTGAAATAGGACCTTAAAGGAGTTGTAGCTACTGGAAACAAGAGACAGCATTTTGGCATCCCATAAGTCTTGACATAGTGGCACCCCGTAAGTCCCAACATAGTGCCACCCCATACGTCTCAGCATGGTGGCATCCCATAAGTCTTGACATAGTGGCACTCCGTAAGTCCCAACATAGTGCCACCCCATACGTCTCAGCATGGTGGCATCCCATAAGTCTTGACATAGTGGCACCCCGTAAGTCCCAACATAGTGCCACCCCATACGTCTCAGCATGGTGGCATCCCATAAGTCTTAACAAGTGGCACCCCGTAAGTCCCAACATAGTGCCACCCCATACGTCTCAGCATGGTGGCATCCCATAAGTCTTAACAAGTGGCACCCCGTAAGTCCCAACATAGTGCCACCCCATACGTCTCAGCATGGTGGCATCCCGTAAGTCTTGACATAGTGGCACCCCATAAGTCCCAACATAGTGCCACTCCATACATCTCAGCATGGTGGCATCCCATAAGTCTTAACAAGTGGCACCCCGTAAGTCCCAACATAGTGCCACCCCATACGTCTCAGCATGGTGGCATCCCATAAGTCTTAACATAGTGGCACCCCGTAAGTCCCAACATAGTGCCACCCCATACGTCTCAGCATGGTGGCATCCCATAAGTCTTAACATAGTGGCATCCCATAAGTCCCAACATAGTGCCACTCCATACGTCTCAGCATGGTGGCATCCCATAAGTCTTAACAAGTGGCACCCGTAAGTCCCAACATAGTGCCACCCCATACATCTCAGCATGGTGGCCTCCCATAAGTCTTGACATAGTGGCACCCCGTAAGTCCCAACATAGTGCCACCCCATACGTCTCAGCATGGTGGCATCCCATAAGTCTTGACATAGTGGCACCCCGTAAGTCCCAACATAGTGCCACCCCATACGTCTCAGCATGGTGGCATCCCATAAGTCTTGACATAGTGGCACCCCGTAAGTCCCAACATAGTGCCACCCCATACGTCTCAGCATGGTGGCATCCCATAAGTCTTGACATAGTGGCACTCCGTAAGTCCCAACATAGTGCCACCCCATACGTCTCAGCATGGTGGCATCCCATAAGTCTTAACATAGTGGCACCCTAAAAGTCTCAGCATGGTGGCACCCCACGATTGCTTTCTTTTGAAGCTGGCATGTGTGAGATTTATTTTTAAAAGAACATTTTACCCAGTCCCTCTCCAGCCATTATTGTGTTTACAAGAGGGTTATGGAGAGGAGAGGAAGAGGAATCATGAGTACCTTTGTCAGCACTAAAATCCAACATTTAACACACTTATCCAGAAAAAGCAACAAAGGAATAACTCTCAGACGGAGACATCCAAAGCCTGCTGGAACAAGACCACCTCATCTCAACGCCTGAAGCCTAACAAGGGTCTGAAAGGAGGAACAAGGTGAGCCTTCCTAATGGATGTCACCTGCAGTTTCCAAAAAAGGTTCTATCCCGCCATCCATTGCACTTTGAAGAGGAAAATGTGCAATATCATAATCATAAAACAAAGATTCACAGAGTTGGAAGAGACCTCAAAGGCCATGCAGTCCAACCCCCTGCCATGCAGAAACCAAAGAGATCCATTAAACAAGCCAATCTGTCAAGTATCCTGAAGCAAGAGCTGGGGAAGAGTAAATTTCCAACAGACTCATTTATAGAATCATAGAATCTCAGAGGTGGAAGGGTGCCTAAGGGTCATGTAGTCCAACCCTTTGCTATGAATGAATACACAGCTAACGCACTGCCAAAAATAGCCACCCTCGGCTGAAAGATCTCCGAAGACAACATGTCCACTACCACCCAAAGTACAGTCAAAGTATTCCACTGTCAAAACAGTTTTACAGTCACTAAATGCCTCCCAGTGTTTCAATGGCATCACTTTTGTTGTCATTTGAATGCACTGGTTTGTGGTCTAGCCTTTGGAGTAGTAGAAAACAAGTTTGCTCCATCTTCTGAGTGATGAACAGAACATCAGATATTTCAAGATGGCTATCAGGTCATCTCCAAACTATGTAAAGAAATAGCTTTTTGTGGGTTTTTGGTGCTATGAGGCCATGCCCTAGAAGGGTTTATTTCTGACGTTTCGCCAGCATCTGTGGTTGGCATCTGAAGATGGCTTTCTCCGACAATGCCAGCCACAGATGCTGGCGAAACAGCAGAAATGAACTCTTCTAGGGCATGGCGACATAGCCCCAAAACCCCACAAAAACTATAGATGCCAGCCATGAAAGCCTTCGTCTTCATATGTAGAGAAATCTTGTAGCACCTTTAAGACTAACTAAAGAAAGACGTTGGCAGCATGAGCTTTCTTAGACTTAAGTCTCCCCAGTAGACTTAAGTCTAGGAAAGCTCATGCTGCCAACTTCTTTCTTCCAGTGAGTCTCAAAGGTGCTACAAGATCTCTCCACATACTTGACCCTATATATGCATCTAAGGAAGTAGACTGAAGTCTAGGAAAGCCCATGCTGCCAACTTCTTTCTTTCAGTGAGTCTCAAAGGTGCTCCAAGATCTCTCCACATACTTGACCCTATATATGCATCTAAGGAAGTAGACTGAAGTCTAGGAAAGCTCCTGCTGCCAACTTCTTTCTTTCAGTGAGTCTCCAAGGTGCTACAAGATCTCTCCACATACTTGACCCTATATATGCATCTAAGGAAGTAGACTGAAGTCTAGGAAAGCTCCTGCTGCCAACTTCTTCCTTTCAGTGAGTCTCAAAGGTGCTCCAAGATCTCTCCACATACTTGACCCTATATATGCATCTAAGGAAGTAGACTGAAGTCTAGGAAAGCTCCTGCTGCCAACTTCTTCCTTTCAGTGAGTCTCAAAGGTGCTCCAAGATCTCTCCACATACTTGACCCTATATATGCATCTAAGGAAGTAGACTGAAGTCTAGGAAAGCTCCTGCTGCCAACTTCTTCCTTTCAGTGAGTCTCAAAGGTGCTCCAAGATCTCTCCACATACTTGACCCTATATATGCATCTAAGGAAGTAGACTGAAGTCTAGGAAAGCTCCTGCTGCCAACTTCTTTCTTTCAGTGAGTCTCAAAGGTGCTCCAAGATCTCTCCACATACCTGACCCTATATATGCATCTAAGGAAGTAGACTGAAGTCTAGGGAAGCTCCTGCTGCCAACTTCTTTCTTTCAGTGAGTCTCAAAGGTGCTCCAAGATCTCTCCACATACTTGACCCTATATATGCATCTAAGGAAGTAGACTGAAGTCTAGGAAAGCTCCTGCTGCCAACTTCTTTCTTTCAGTGAGTCTCAAAGGTGCTCCAAGATCTCTCCACATACTTGACCCTATATATGCATCTAAGGAAGTAGACTGAAGTCTAGAAAAGCTCCTGCTGCCAACTTCTTTCTTCCAGTGAGTCTCAAAGGTGCTACAAGATCTCTCCACATACTTGACCCTATATATGCATCTAAGGAAGTAGACTGAAGTCTAGAAAAGCTCCTGCTGCCAACTTCTTTCTTCCAGTGAGTCTCAAAGGTGCTACAAGAGCTCTCTGCATACTGATTCGACAGACAAACATGGCTATATCTGACTTCTCCATACTAAACACACTCATCGGTCTAAATCATTCCTCATAAGGCTTGGTTTCCAGATCTGTGATCGCAGAATCGTAAAACCATAGAGCTGGAAGAGACCACAAAGGCCATCTAGTCCAATCCAAGACGCAGAGGAAAAGGATAACACTTGTGTGGAGAATTATAGACCAATCTCTCTACTTAATATAGACTATAAGATCTTTGCACATATTCTGGCAGAACGGTTAAAAAGAGTGTTAGTATCTCAAATAGATCAAGATCAAACAGGTTTCTTACCTGCAAGACATCTAAAACAAAACATTAGAACCGTGATAAACATCATTGAATTTTTTGAAAAAAGCATCCAAAGGAAATTTGGAATGCTCTTCATGGATGCATATAAAGCTTTTTACAGCTTAAACTGGGATTACATGATAAGAACTTTACAGAACCTTGGTGTAGGGGTGGAATTTCTTTTCCTATAGTTTGAATCCATGGCACCATGTCCCAGTCTCCGAAGCAGCACAAAACAAGCTTGCTCCATCCTCAATGTGAGATCCCTTCAAATATTTAAACTTGGCCTGTTACAGACTGCCAAAATAAAGCTGCTTGGGGTCTCTTTGGAGGTATTCTGTTTAAATGATGCATGCATCCTAAGAATCCGGAAGCTGCACCAAAGCTGCACTCCAGTGCTTAGGAATGGAGTGTGGCTTTGGCGCGACCTCCGGACTCTTAGGACCCATGCGTCATTTAAATAGCATGCCTCCAAAGAGACCCCGAGCAGCTTTATTTTGGCAGTCTGTAACAGGCCTTGGCTATCATATCACCTCTGAACCTTCTCATCTCCAATACCTGGCAACATTTAGGCTGTGCTTCCCTGAACACAGTCCATCTAGTCAATATCCTTCTTGAACTATGGTGCTCAAAACTGGACACTGTATCATGCATACTTTCTTGCTATTTTAACTAGGTCCCTACTATCCTCCAGTCTGAGTCAGGTCAAAAGGATACACTTTTGGGAATTAAAAATCTAACTTGTCTTTCAAGCCCAGGGATTTGTTTTCCAGTGTGAGTTCTGAGTCCCGTTGCACAAAAACCAGCTTCTTGGTACCCCACTTTCTCTGCATTTCATGGTCTTATTTAATTTCCAGGGAGTCGTTTTGCTGCTGTTAACATTAAAGAACTGTATGTGATGCACTAAAAACCACCCAGCGATCCCAGCCGTCTTTTTGCACACCCCGGTTCTAAGGCTTTTGGAGTCATTGGCCTGTTACAGACTACCAAAATAAAGCTGCTTCGAGTCTCTTTGGAGGTATGCTATTTAAATGATGCATGCATCCTAAGAATCCGGAAGCTGCACCAAAGCTGCCCTCCAGTGCTTAGGAATGGAGTGTGGCTTTGGCGCAACCTCCGGACTCTTAGGATGCATGCATCATTTAAATAGCATACCTCCAAAGAGACCCGAAGCAGCTTTATTTTGGCAGTCTGTAACAGGCCATTGATCCCAAACACATTGCAGACATAATCCAGTTTAACTGCCCTGGCTCAATGCAAGGAAATTCTGGGAATTGTCGTTTTGCGAGAAATTGTGCCTTCTGTCAGAGAGCTCTGGTGCCACCATAAACTACAATTCCCAGGAACTCCTAGCACAGAGCTGGGCTGTCAAAGCGGTCTCAAACTGAATGATTTCCGCAGTGTGTTTTGGACCAGTGTGAGAATCCAAAACATGGAGGTCGACAGACTGCCATCTGAACCTGAGGCGCCGAAGGCATTTCACTCCGAAGCCCAAGCATTTCCCAGCAATGTTTGGTAAATTAAACCCACATATCTATGGCAGCAAGGACAGAAAATCCTGCCTGAAACCAGCATCAGACCATTAATCCATCTGACCCGGCCTTCCCTACAGATTTCTAATTCGCACTGCTTTCTCACAGTGCCATGTCAGAGCAGATCAGTCAAACATTTCCAGTTGTTTTCCTGGAGGCGGAAGGTGGATGCTTGCTGTTTGTATCATCCGTAAGAGAGAGAGATTGTCCCACGCACGCTTTTTCTCTCTCTCTCTGCCCACCAAGAACCCAGCGATCAGATGCCATTTCCTGATTCCTGCCAGTAATAAATATTGCACGACAATTATATTGTACCCTCGGTGGCTATTAATAGTACCTAATGGACCGAGGCACAGGAAGAACTTCCTCTGCAAAGGGACATTAGCAGGGCTTCAATAATCCAAGCAAGGACAGGAGCCACTAGACCTTTGGAGGAGTGCTTTGCAGGTTATGCAAGATGGCAGTAACACCAGACCTGCAGGTGAAATCCAAGAAAGCTCCTGTTATGATGTGCCAAAACAGCCAGGCGATCCCCATGGTTTCCCTGCAAAATAATAGCTGGTCGATGGATTGAAAAACGGCAACAAGCAGAGAGAATAAACCACAGTGAGAGATTGAGGCATCACGTTTGCCACCTCTGTGCCAACAAGAACATCTACTGGCACATGCTGATGAAGGCATCTGGGACAAGGCAAGGCAAGGCTAGGAATGGGTGCGTTCAAATGAAGAGTGCATCTATACTGCCCACATATAGCACTTTGATTCCACCTTACCAGCCATGGCTCCATTCTATGGAATCATGGGATTTGCAATTTAGGGAGTGGTTTGTTGTTTCCAACTTATGGCAACCCTATCATGGGGTTTTCTTGGCACGTTTCTTCACAAGGGAGTTTGACATTGCCATCTTAGAATACAGAGATGGAAGAGACCTCAAGGGCTATCCAGTCCAACCCGTTGCCATGCAGGAACTCACAACAAATGGCCGTCCAGCCTCTGTTTAAAAACTTCCACTACTCTCCAAGGGAATGTGTTCCACTGTCAAACAGCTCTTACTGTTAGGAAGTTCCTCCTAATGTTGAGCTGGAATCTCTTTTCCTGTAGCTTGAATCCATTGCTCCGGCTCCTATTCTCTAGAGCAGAAGAAAACAAGCTTGCTCCCTCCTCAATATGACCTCCCTTCAAATATTTAAACAGGGCTATCATATCACCTCTTAACCTTCGCTTCTCTACGCTAAACATACCCAGCTCTCTAAATCGCTCCTCATAGGGCATGGTTTCCAGAACTTTCACCATTTTAGTCGCCCTTCTTTGGACACGATCCTGAGGCTGAGAGAGTGTGACTTGCCCAACAAAAATGAAGTCATGTTCCACATTCATGATTGGATGTTTCATGCACGCATCATTATAGCGCTACTGCACATGTCCAAAAAATATGTTTCCATCCCAAACAGAATAAAATCTCTATATTTTACAAACATGATATATATCCAGTTCAAATAATATAGTGCCCTATACTTCAAATCTGCTCCGTAAACAATCCTAGCAAAGAGAGTGAATTGCCTGTGCCGAAATGCTGTCTGGGAAACGTTCCCAGATTCCGCTCCACGGTGGCGCAAATCATCATGCCGCCGCCACGCCAGAAGAACAGAAACTCTTTAGTACAAAGTGCCGCACTGGCAGCAAGTGACTCACACTCCGAGCGGGGTGGCTTTCTAAAATAGAAAGGGAACAAGACTCACAATGAGCTTGAGGAGAGGGAGAACAAGGAAAAGAGAGAAAAGAGCGATCTTGAGCCAAGGAGGCCATCCTTCGAAACCTGTTGGAATGGCAGATCATGTTTCTCATTCTCAGCTAGCCGTAACACCCAACTTCACCTTTGCCATTGCGAAAGATTCATTTTGGACACCCGCTCACATTTCAGGCTGGAGAGGCGGCTTAGCAACGGCAAACTGGCTAGCATACATGTTAACCTGAACACCTAAGAGGTTATATTAGACCCCTAGGAGAATTCGGAGGGCCACACTCCTCCATTACAGCCTTTCTTTCATTGAATTTTACCTCCAAATACCTCTCCAAGGGGACATCGGAGCAATGTCCCTGGGCCTAAAATGGCCAAGAGAAGGCCAAAAGCACAATGAAATCCCATCCCTGGACACACTCTCTCCTCACCCTTGCTTTAGGTCAAACCTATTGATAACCCTCACCCCTCCAAAGCAGAATATCCGCAGTTTCCTTCCAGTTTCCCACCCTGTCGAAGCAAAAGATCGGAAGTTTCCTCCCAATTTCCCAACCCACCGAAGCAGAATATTGGTATCGGTATCGGTATTTGATATTTTGCTTTGTCGGGGTAGGAAACTGGAAGGAAACTCCTGGCATTATTTGTTTGGGTTTTTCGGACTCTGTGGCCATGTTCTACAAGAGTTTGTTCCTGACGTTTCGCCAGCATCTGTGGCTGGCATCTTCAGAGAATGCTGGCATGGAAGTGAGTGGGGTATATATGTATATATATATATATATATATATATATATATATATAGTGTGTGACTTCAATGCCAACATTCTCTGAAGATGCCAGCCACAGATACTGGTGAAACGTCAGAAATAAACTCTTCCAGAACGTGGCCCCATAGCCCGAAAAACGCACAAAAAAACTATGGATGCCGGCCATGAAAGCCTTTGACTTCCCATCCTGACACTTTGTTTTGGCGGGGTGACTGTTATCAATAGGCTTGACCTAAAGCAAGGGTAAAGAGGGAGCGTGTCTGGGGACAACATTCATGTCATCACAGGGGAGGAAACTGGGAGGAAACTCCTGATATTTTGGACTACAACTCCCATTAACTCCAACCAGCAATGGTCAAGGATTACAGAAGTCTAACACATCTGGAAGCTGTCGGTTTGCTCACCCCTGTAATGTCAAATTTGGCCAAGGGAACTGGAGAAGGGACAAAGGCTAGCTGTTAACTGTTGCAGTAAATTAACTCAGTTTCTCCCCCTTCCTTTGATGCCAGTGAACAACAGATTTAAACAAGTGGTTGTCATACTTCATCTCCTCCCGCCACAACAGATAATACACAGGAAGGTTTCACAGAGTATGCCAAAATGTTGAGAGCCAGTGTAGTGGATTCAGCATTGAACTACAACTCTGGAGACCAGGGTTTGAATCCCCGCTCGTCCAGGGAAACCTATCGGGGGACCTTTGGCAACCACACTCTCTCAGCCTCAAAGGAAGGCTCCGTCTGAACAAATCTTGCCTTAGTCAGAAACAACCTGACAGCACGCAACAACAACAAGGCAGGGATGGGCAAAGTGTGACCGTTTGGGTGCTGCTAGACTGCAAGTCCCAACATTTCTCATCAGATTAGTGACTAGTGATGGAAACCATGCCCTATAAGGAAAGTCTTAGGGAGCTGGGGATGTTTAGACTGGAGAAGAGACGGTGATATGATATGATAGCCCTGTTTAAATATTTGAAGGGATGTCATATTGAGCAGGGAGCAAGCTTGTTTTCTGCTGCTCCAGAGCAAGGGATTCAAATTACAGGGAAAGAGATTCCAGCTCAACATTAGGAAGAAGCTCTTGACCATATGAACTGTTTGACAGCACTGTTCCCCTGCATCCAAGACAGCAAATATGAGATGCCCCCCTGAGCAAGGACAGCTTATAGCTACAAAAGATCTTCACCCTCTAGGATAAAGGGAGACACAGCAAACAACTTACACGCCCCCAGAGCACAATAGCGGAAAGGAGCCAAATAGATCAGGAGGAGGAGACTATGGGATTGGGGAGCAGAGAGAAAGGTCCAGGGCTTGGGATGCCTCACTGCTGCCCAGTATCACCCCTCCGATGTTGTCACCCGATGTGGTCCACATCCCCGCACTCCCCTAATGCATAATAGCAATAGCATTTACATTTCTGTAACGCTTCATAGTGAACTCAGCACTCTCTAAGCAGTTTCCAGTCTGTAAATCAGACTCCATGGAATTGACATAAGCGATGGATATGTTTTCCTGCTGTCAAGATGTTTACTTGGAATTTCATTTCTGTCCGTTTGCAATTTTTTGACTCTTTCACTTTTAGACCCTGTTTTTATTACTAAATGTTTATTCCACATGATAAGAAAAGGAGAATAATATTTAAAAATGAATGGACTCCGTTTCCGTTGGGGCAGCGGAAAACAGGAGTGTTCCATCTTCCATGGGACTGCCCTTCAAATATTTAAAGATGGCCATTGACATCACCTCTCAGTTTTCTCTTTCGCTGGTTCAGACATACCCAGAAACTGTTCCTCGTAGGACTATGGTTTCCAAACCTTTTATCATCTTGGTCACCCTCCTCTTGAGAGTATAAAATGGGTGACACCTGATAACAAAATACATTAAAATGACATAGCAGACCGCTGGTTACAATGAGCCAACAGTGTGATGCAGTGGCCAAAAAAGCCAATACAGTTCTTGTCTCTATCAAGAGGAGTACAGAATCCATATCAAGGGAAATCATAATCCCATTCCATTCCGCATTGTTCAGACCTCACCTGGAATACTGTGTCCAGTTTTGGACACAGAACTGGATTACTATGACCCCAACAAGCTTGGGATTCATTTGACCAACCTACAAAAGGGTGGATGGCTGAGTCAAACTGTTCCACCCAGGAGTTTGTCCACAATTCAGAGATAGGAGGAAGCAACAATACAAACAATACAATACAATTGCAAAGTAGCACAACACACATAAGTTCTGCCCGACTGCGGTTTCTTGCTAGCCTTCCGAAATCAGCTTAATAACAGGGCATTTTAACTCTAAGCACCGGAGGCAGTGCCCAAACACCTCCTGAAGTCCGTTACTAGAGGCAATGCTCAAAGGCTGTTTAATGCCAACTGACTGAAATGAGCTGGAGATCTGGGTGCCGCGGCCGTATCGATTCCTGCCAGCAGGCAGCACAGCGCCATTTCTCATCAGGGCTGTGTATTGACTGCACTTTCCTTGTAAGAGCAGGGAATGTGCTGCTGAGCATAGAATCCAGCTTCTTTTGCATCTCAGGCTTAACTATATATATATATATATATATATATATATATATATTTGCCTAGCAGGCTGGATTGTGTTACACCGAGACGATTTAAAATAAGAAAAGAAATCGCGCCTTAAAAATCAATGCAGGAAAAGGGAAAGCACTTTGGTTCGCAGCCACGGAGAGCCATTAAAATCATTGGAGGGACACTGTACTCGAGTAAAAATAGTTATGTAAGTTATTTGCTTTCACAGAGGTTGCACATCATAGGAGTTTATCACACGGAGGGCAGATTGGTAAAATCCCGTGCAGAAACGGGTGCGTGTGTGATAAACTCCATAGAGATTGTGAAGACACACCCAGCTAAAGGTGGTGGCAGGTTTGGGTGTGCAACGCCGGTACCCTGGTGAGATCAAACTCTTTTACCCAAAAAGGCTCTGATGCTGAATGTAAAGTTCAAAAAGGGGGAAGTTTAATTTAAAGAACAAAAAGAGTTTTCTCCTCCCCAGCTCTAGATAAAAGATACTTTACAGACTTTCAGCAATCTTCAGGGTCTCATCTTTCTGGGTCTGATCTTGGTTTGATCTCCTCTCTCAATGGAGCTGGTGCAGGGTCTTTCAGCTCCTGATCTCTTTGTCTTCTTTGATGCTGGTAACTAATTTGGCTAACTTGTTCTTGGTCACTAAATCGGCTAACTTGTTCTTGGTAACTGAAGCCTGTTCCAGACTGCCAAAATAAAGCTGCTTGGGGTCTCTTTGGAGGTATGCTGTTTAAATGATGCATGCGTCCTAAGAATCCCGAAGCTGTACCAAAGCTGCACTCCAATGCTTAGGAACCTCCGGACTCTTAGGACCCATGCATCATTTAAATAGCATACCTCCAAAGAGACCCCAAACAGCTTTATTTTGGCAGTCTGTAACAGGCCTGAATTGGCTAACTAGTACAGTGGTACCCCGGGATACGAATTCACCGCGTTACGAAATTTCCGGGATACGAAAAAGTTACATTGGAAAAAACTGTTCCGGGTTACGAAAGATTTTTCGGGTTACGAAATTAATTTTGGCGTGAAATTCAAATCGGAAGCCGCGGCTAGCGCTTTCCAGCGCCTTTTCGGGTTGCGAAATGTATCGGGTTACGAACGGCACCGCGGAATGAATTAAATTCGTAACCCGAGGTAGCACTGTACCTGGTAACTGATTTGGCTAACATGTAAGTAATGCCCTTTCCGGCTGCCTGGGCCTATTTGCCACCAAAATACAGCTCTCTGCCAGCTCACAGCAAAGACTGCTCCAAACTAAAAAGCCTCTAGCTAAAACAGAGCTTGCTGGGAAAGGGCAATCCAGACCTGGAAAAATGCAGGGGATCCAACCGCTCCTCCCACAACTTATACAAAGAACATTTCCTATACTAAACCATACTATGGCCTGAACTAATATGAAAGAAAATGTAGAGGGAGATTCAAACAGTCCTGGTTGGATATCACAGAGATGGACCATGTAGTCTAACCTGCTGCCATGCAGGAATACACATCTAAAGCACTCCTGAAAGGCGGCCGTTCGCCCTCTCTTTAAAGACCTCCAAAGAAAAAGAATCCACCACCCTCCAAGGCAGTCCTTTCCGCCGTTGGGACAGTTCTTACAGTAAAGACATTCTTCCTAATATTCAGGTGAAATCTCTTTTCTTGTAATATAACCTATTGGTTTGTGTCTCCGGAGCAGCAGAAAACAAGCTCGCTCCATCTTCTACCTGACATTCCTTCAGGTATTTAAATATGGCTATCAGATCACCTCTCAACCTTATCTTCTCCACGTTCCCCAAGCCATTCCTCTTAGGGTTTAGTTTCCAGACCTTTTAACATCTTGATCTGAATACATTCCAGCTTGTTAATATCCTTGAATTGTGATGCCCAGAACCAGACACAGTAATCCAGGTGAGATCTGACCAATGCGGAATAGAATAGTATTATGATTTCCCCTTGATATTCTGTACTCCTGTTGATACAGCCAAGAACTGTATTGGCTTTTTTGGCCACTGCATCACACTGTTGGCTCATTGTAACCAGCGGTCTGCTAAGTCATTTTAATGTGTTTTGTTATCAGGTGTCACCCATTTTATATTCTCAAGAGGAGGGTGACCAAGATGGTAAAAGGTTTGGAAACCATAGTCCTACGAGGAACAGTTTCTGGGTATGTCTGAACCAGCGAAAGAGAAAACTGAGAGGTGATGTCAATGGCCATCTTTAAATATTTGAGGGGCAATGACATGGAAGATGGAACAAGCCTGTTTTCTGCTGCCCCGACAATATGAATTAGAATCATAGAATCATAGAATCATAGAATCGTAGAGTTGGAAGAGACCACTAGGGCCATCCAGTCCAACCCCCTGCCATGCAGGAAATCCAAATCAAAGCATCCCTGACAGATGGCCATCCAGCCTCTGTTTAAATACCTCCAAGGAAGGAGACTATATCACCCTCCGAGGAAGGAGTGCATTCCACTGTCGAACAGCCCTTACTGTCAGGAAGTTCCTCCTAATGTTCAGGTGGAATCTCTTTTGCTGTAGCTTGCATCCATTGTTCCGGGTCCTGTTCTCTGGAGCAGCAGAAAACAAGCTTGCTCCCTCCTCAACATGACATCCCTTCAAGTATTTAAACAGGGCTATCATATCACCTCTTAACCTTCTTTTCTCCAGGCTAAACATCCCCAGCTCCCTAAGTCGTTCCTCATAGGGCATGGTCTCCAGACCCTTCACCATTTTTGTTGCCCTCCTTTGGACACGCTTGTGTGTCCAATTGTGTGTGACAATGTCAAATATCTCTTCCATCCAGGTGTAAAAAAAATGTCTGTATAATGTATTGCTTGACAGTAATGTATGTTTTAATACAAATGATTAAAAAAATAAAATAAAGTGCATTATTGCTTAATAAAAGCTTAGTAATATTCAGATTGAGCCAGTGTAATGGTTTGATGACTGGACTATGATTCTAGAGACCAGGGTTCGGTTCTCTGTTCGTCCATGAAACCCATTGGGCGGACTTGGGCAAGTCGCACTCTCTCAGCCTCAGGGGAAGGCAATGGCAAACCTCCTCTGAACTAACCTTGCCAAAAAATTTTAAAATAAAATAAATAAGAAAACCCCATGATAAGTTTGCTTTAGGGTCATCATAAATTGGAAATGATGGCGTACAACAACAAAACATCCAGTTATAGATCTCATTGGTAGTTTGGTGCGCAAGAAGCAATGGTTCTGAACCGCTTTCAGATACATTTTCCGTTCATCCAAAAACGAGATCCCTTGCATATTTACATGTAGACTTTTCCTCATTCAGATATGCTCCTTCTCCTCAAATTCTTTCCCAAAGAAAAGAGGCCATTCCTCCATCCCAACCTCAAAGGGAGAGAAGAAGTGGCAGTGTGAGTATGGTCCAAAACACGCTGCGGAAATAATCCGGCTTGAGACCACTTTAACTGCCTTGGCTCAGTGCTACGCAATCCTGGGGATTCGTAGTTTATTGTGGCTCCAGAGCTCTCTGACAAAGAAGGCTAAATGTCACACAAATCTACAATTCCCAGTATTTCCTAGCATCGAGCCATGGCAGTTCAAGTTTTCTGCAGTGTGGAGGCAGCCTGCGCCATTGATCCAGCGCATGCCGCATCCCCATCACCACACCAACCCACTTCCAAAGTTCCCAGTGGCTTGAATGCTTGCAAAAGTGGCTATTTGCATCACGCGTTGGGAAAAGAGAATCACATTTCAAAGTTAAAGCCAAAAGAGCAAATCATAAAAAATGAAAATATACACATTGCACAACAGGAATCACGACTAAGTTGGGGCAGGAACGACAACCCGCCTGGAGGCTTTGTCGCTTACCACACAACGCAATGACGTGGCTGCTGTCTTCATGGACAAACTTTCTGGTGACTGCTTCCTCCATTATTTGCTTTACCTGAAAAGTAAAAAGAAAGGCAGCGGCTGTTAATGGAAACTGGCGCGGCAGAGGCATAAAAATGCTGCAGGGGAGAAAAGAGAGGTAGCTGTCTTCACCCAGGCCATTTATCCTACAATTTAGATGGGCGTTTTTAGCTTGAGCCTCATATATTTTTGCCCTCCTTTGCAGTTTGGTCACCTGCAAAGAGGAAAGGTGGCAGTGGTGGACAATCCAACATCCGGATGCGCCGTGAAGGACATCACCAAATTAAAACTAAAAGCACTCATATAGAGATAAAATTCTTTCATACGGTTTATTTACAGCCCTCCCTACCATCTGAACTAAGACCAGAAACAGAAAATACAGGCCTAGGACTAACATCTTCAACTTCTTTCTCCTATTTGCCAGATGAAGAAGCCAGTGTGACTTCGAAAGCTTGCAACATATAGTTGTACATTTCGCTTGGCCCAATGAAGGGATCATTGTTTGGATGCTATTGGATTAGCTATATTCCATATAATGTGTTTTATTGTGAACTGAACCGTTATTTTTCTGGCAAACTTTGAATGGTAGCAACACTCCAGGATTCAGGAATAGTAATAGTAATAGTAATAATAATAATAATACGCCATAGGCAGGTTTTTATCTGCATCTTGTTTGATGACTATGTAAAGCGCTGTACAAAACCTATGGTGCTATGTAAATAAACTATTATTATTATATTATTATTATTATTATTATTATTATTATCTATACATTCAGCAAGAGAGAATGACTTTTAACTTTGCTTCAAATGCTGCCTAAGGCCTGTTACAGACTGCCAAAAGAAAGCTGCTTTGGGTCTCTTTGGAGGTATGCTATTTAAATGATGCATGCACCCTAAGAATCCGGAAGCTGCACCAAAGCTGCCCTCCAGTGCTTAGGAATGGAGTGTGGCTTTGGCGCGACCTCCGGACTCTTAGGACCCATGCATCATTTAAACAGCATAACTCCAAAGAGACCCAAAGCAGCTTTATTTTGGCAATCTGTAACACGCCTAAGTAACTGTCTTGTTGCATCAACCCAGCATCCTCCAGATGTGTTGGACTACAATCCCCATAAGCCCCAGACTTACCAATGGGAAGACCTCGGGATGTTTTGAGTGTCTGACTCCTGCCATCCTCAATTCCTGGCCAATCTGGTTGGGGATACTAGGGATTGTAGTCCAGCACACCTAAAGGATGCAATGTGTGTGCAACTCCTCTTTCTGTCCAACATACAAAGCCACTTTAATGATCAGTCTGAGCCACAAACCCAAACCCTTTAGTGCATCTTTCAGCATCCCTGCATCTGTTCATTCAAGATGATAGTGCTTTTATCCGGCACTTTCAGCTGCTTTGCAGCAACACACACCTTCCCTAAAAGGTTCCCAAATTGCAAAGAGAGGAGACACATTTCCTTAAAGGTTTTGCGTTGACCTTTCCGGCACATCAGAACAAATGTGTAAGACCAGAATCGGGCCCACTGACCCGGCGGCTGTGTCAGAAGACATGTTTCAGGTTTGCTTTGCTATTTTTCCCTCTGACATTTCGCAGCAACAATTCAGGAGCAACACACTTGCTGGCATCATCTAATATTCCAGCTGCACCAGAAAGCAAATGGAATGGATGATGATTTGCAAGCGAAATGGAGGATACAGGTAGGAAAAAGAGAAAGAGAGAGGATGGAGGCAACCAGATGAAATAAGAAATGTTCTTATGGCAAAAAGAGAAACGTTTTGCAACCCGAGGGCCAAATTCGATTTCAGAGATGCATTCCAGGGGTAGATGAAGCCAAAGGCAAAACGAAAGAACAACAAAAACCATGTTCTGGCAACCGTTTGAGAGCAAAGGATCACAACTTTTCTTTGGTCAAATGCAAAGATATAGCCGTGTTAGTCTGTGGAATCAGTATATAGAGAGATCTTGTAGCACCTTTGAGACTCACTGAAAGAAAGACATTGGCCTGTTACAGATGGCCAAAATAAAGCTGCTTGGGGTCTCTTTGGAGGTATGCTGTTTAAATGATGCATGCATCCTAAGAATCCAGAAGCTGACCCAAAGCTGCACTCCAGTGCTTAGGAATGGAGTGTGGCTTTGGCGCGACCTCCGGACTCTTAGGACCCATGCATCATTTAAACAGCATACCTCCAAAGAGACCCGAAGCAGCTTTATTTTGGCAGTCTGTAACAGGCCATTGGCAGCAGGAGCTTTCAAAGACTTAAGTCTGCTTCCTTAGATTCATTTATTCTCAAATGCAGTCTACAAGAGATAAAGGCTGCCAACTTCTTTCAGCTAAACTTTTCAGGGATGCACATTCAAGTTTGCCAATTATTATAATATCAGGAGTAGTAGTAGTAGGTTTTGCAATCCAGAAGCACGATCTGCCACACAAAACCGTGCTGTGCCACTGTTTACACTGGGCACAAGCCAAATCCAGAGAAATGGTAGGAGGCGGACGGTTGGCCAACGACCAAACGGTGTGTCCTCTGTGAAGTCAAAGGCTTTCCTGGCCGGCATCCATAGCTTTTTGTGGGTTTTTCGGGCTCTGTGGCCATATTCTAGAAGAGTTTATTCCTGACGTTTCGCCAGCATCTGTGGCAGGCATCTTCATCTTCCATGCCAGCATTCTCTGAAGATGCTAACCACAGATGCTGGCGAAGCATCAGGAATAAACTCTTCTAGAGCATGGCTACATAACCCCCAAAACACTATAGTGTGTCCTCTGTGTGCTTTCAAGTCCCCTGCTGACGTCTGGCAACACTATGAATTGTATGGGGTTTTTTTAAGCAAGGAAGCCTTCAAGGTGCTTTGGCCAGTTCCATCCTCTGAAACAGAACAGCTGGTATTCCCTGGCATTCTCTCATGCAAGGACTACTATCCAGGGATGACTTGGCTTACCATCCAAGATCAGGCGGTGCCTTTAAAGTACTTAGGCTTTGCAAGAAGCAACAGCGAATGGAAATTGCCCCATTAAGTAGCCTCGTTACTCTGGCAACACCTGGGCACCCTTGTTGACCTAACAGGGTGTCTCCCCGGTTGGACAAGAGTGTTTGCCTTGGCAGGAGAATCGCAACCTGCCACCCGACAATAGTCGGCATTTTATGCATTGGGAACAAGCCAAGTTCGGAGAGGAGCAGCCGGGACAGAGGGCAGCAGATGGTTATATCAAGTGGCACAAAGTCCCAAGGGCACAGCTGGCAAAACCAAATGTCTAGGGAAGCTCATGCTGCCAACTTCTTTCTTTCAGTTAGTCTCAACATCTCTCTACATACTGATTCCACAGACTAACATGACTATATCTTTGCATTCTGCCAAAAGAAAAGCTGTGATGCTTTGCTCTCAAGCATTTGGAAGGATTTGGTCTAAAGCAGCTTTTTAAAGGAGAAACCAACGTTCCTCAGAAAAGCTAAAGCTTACTCAAGGCACGATTCAAGAGCAATGTGGTGTAGTAGTTTGTGCCTTGGACTATGACTCTGGAGACCAGGGTTTGAATCCTTTTCAGCCATGGAAACTCACTGGGAGACCCAGGCAGGTCACACTCTCTCAGCCTCAGAGGACGGCAATGGCAAACCCCTCTCTGAACAAAACATGCCAAGAAAACGCCGTGATAGGGTCAGCCATATGTTAGAAATGAATGGAGGCAGTGAAGCAGATGCAGCTTGCCACGCAACCAACACCGGCTGAAATGGCCTCTTGAGCGGCATAGTGGTTTGAGTGTTGGACTATGACTCCGAAGACCAGGGTTTGAATCCCGGCTCAGCCATTGAAACTCACTGGGTGGGCAAGTCACACTCTCTCAGCCTCAAAGGATAGCACTGGCAAAGCTCTGAAATCCCTGTGATAGGTTTGCTTTCGGGTCCCGGTATGTCAGAAACGCCTCGAAGGCACACAACAACAAACACAACCATTAAATGCATCTGGAGAAGTAGCCTTAAGTCTAGGAAAGCTCATGCTGCCAACTTCATCCTTTCAGTCAGTCTCAGAGATGCTACAAGATCTCTCTACATACTGACCCTACAGGCAACATCTTTCAATTCTACAACCATTAAAGGTGCAAGCGCCCACTCCAGTTCTCACCCTGGCAACCCTACCAAGGAATGTGAGCAAATCCCTCTTTGCACAGCTTCATGTCATGGGCCACTTTCCCATGGAGAAAGGAAACACTGCAAGAGCAGATTCAGAGGCAATGATAATAGAGGCCTGTTCCAGAGTGCCAAAATAAAGCTGCTTGGGGTCTCTTTGGAGGTATGCTGTTTAAATGATGCATGCACCCTAAGAATCCGGAAGCTGCACCAAAGCTGCCCTCCAGCGCTTAGGAATGGAGTGTGGCTTTGGCGCAAGCATCCTAAGAATCCAGAAGCTGCACCAAAGCTGCCCTCCAGTGCTTAGGAATGGAGTGTGGCTTTGGCGCGAGCATCCTAAGAATCCAGAAGCTGCACCAAAGCTGCACTCCAGCGCTTAGGAAGGGAGTGTGGCTTTGGCGCGAGCGTCCTAAGAATCCAGAAGCTGCACCAAAGCTGCACTCCAGCGCTTAGGAAGGGAGTGTGGCTTTGGTGCGAGCATCCTAAGAATCCGGAAGCTGCACCAAAGCTGCACTCCAGCGCTTAGGAATGGAGTGTGGCTTTGGCGCGAGCATCCTAAGAATCCAGAAGCTGCACCAAAGCTGCACTCCAGCGCTTAGGAATGGAGTGTGGCTTTGGTGCGAGCATCCTAAGAATCCGGAAGCTGCACCGAAGCTGTACTCCAGTGCTTAGGAATGGAGTGTGGCTTTGGCGCAACCTCCGGACTCTTAGGACCCATGCGTCATTTAAATAGCATACCTCCAAAGAGACCCGAAGCAGCTTTATTTGGGCAGTCTGTAACAGGCCAGAGTCAACATTTTCAAAACCGACTACCTGCATGTCTTTTTTTATTAAAGCCAAAGAAATAAATCCGCTGCAGGGAGGGAGAATGGCAAGACCGAATGCCAATAAAGTTCTGCAGCATCTCCCAAGGGCAAGATATGAAAATATTTACCTGGTTTCCATGATCCAAGGACAAAGAAACAGCTTCCAGTACAAGCCACACATTCCTAAGAAACCAAGCGTTACAATGGAAGCCGCTTCTTTAAAACCAGTGGCGGCATTTCTTGCAAACTCAAGAGTCGCACCGACTCTTTCAGCGGCACAGCATTTGAGAATAAGCCATTTAAGAACAAATCCAAATATTTCCAACACAGCAAGAGCTGGGATGGGATTTTAGGAGCACTTGAATGGATGCTTCGTCTATTTCGTGTATTTGTTTCACGCGTTTCTGAAGCGCATCTCCAACTCGAGGCCGTCGACAACGCAACCGTGGAAAGGATAAAAAATCAAGGCGTCTTTCAAAGATGAGCACAAAGGTCTAGAAACGGACACAAAGAGTTCAAGATAGCTTCAGCAGCCCCTTTTGAAAAGGGAGGAAGGTGCATTAGGACTAGGTCAAGTGGTTTAAAGTTACAGGAAAGCAGATTTCAATTGCACATTATAAGAAATTAAAAATGGTAAGAGCTGTTTGAGAATGGAACCAATTGCCCAGAGAGGTGGGTAACCAATTGCTTCCTTCTTTGGCGGCTTTTAAGCATAGGATGGCTATCTGTCAGGGATGCTTTGACTGAGAGTTCCTGCATGGCAGAATGGGGTTGGACTGGATGACCTTTGGGGTCTCTTCCAACTCTATGATTCTCTTTGGATGTCTCCCAAAAGAGGTTGGACAGGTATCTCTTGGAGATGATCTACCTGGAGAGCAGAATGAGGTTGGACTTTATGGTTTCTGAGGCCCCTTGGACTCTATGGCCTGTTCCAGACTGCCAAAATAAAGCTGCTTCGGGTCTCTTTGGAGGTATGCTGTTTAAATGATGCATGCATCCTAAGAATCCGGAAGCTGCACCAAAGCTGCCCTCCAGTGCTTAGGAATGGAGTGTGGCTTTGGTGCGAGCGTCCTAAGAATCCAGAAGCTGCACCAAAGCTGCCCTCCAGCGCTTAGGAATGGAGTGTGGCTTTGGCGCGAGCATCCTAAGAATCCAGAAGCTGCACCAAAGCTGCACTCCAGCGCTTAGGAATGGAGTGTGGCTTTGGCGCGAGCATCCTAAGAATCCGGAAGCTGCACCAAAGCTGCACTCCAGCGCTTAGGAATGGAGTGTGGCTTTGGCGCGAGCATCCTAAGAATCCAGAAGCTGCACCAAAGCTGCACTCCAGCGCTTAGGAATGGAGTGTGGCTTTGGCGCGAGCATCCTAAGAATCCAGAAGCTGCACCAAAGCTGCACTCCAGCGCTTAGGAATGGAGTGTGGCTTTGGCGCGAGCATCCTAAGAATCCAGAAGCTGCACCAAAGCTGCACTCCAGCGCTTAGGAATGGAGTGTGGCTTTGGCGCGAGCATCCTAAGAATCCAGAAGCTGCACCAAAGCTGCACTCCAGCGCTTAGGAATGGAGTGTGGCTTTGGCGCGACCTCCGGACTCTTAGGACCCATGCATCATTTAAATAGCATACTTCCAGAGAGACCTGAAGCAGCTTTATTTTGGCAGTCTGTAACAGGCCTATGGTTCAATTGCCGGACAATGTCTGAAAAGATATATTTCTTTTACATAATGTTTTACTGTACTTACTCATTTCAAAGTAATGGGTGAACCTTACTTATTATTTGCAGAGCGCTGTGTTATTAATATGCCACTTTGTTCTGGTCGCTTCCAACTTATGGTGACCTTAAGGCACACTTGTCATGGGGTTTTCCTTGGCAAGATTTGTCCAGAGGTTTGCCATTGCCTTCCCCAAGGCTGAGAGAGTGTGACTTTCCCAAAGTGATTCAATGGGTGCTATGGCCGAGCGGGAATCGAACCCTGGTCTCCAGAGTCATAGTCCAAGAATCAAAACACTTAATGGCAAACCTCCACCGAGTTTAACAGACGAAGGTGATCGGCAGTTTATCCCGTGAATATCCCGGAAAAATCATGAATTGTGTGAACGATTTCACATGACGTTGCACAAAACCTGACATTAAAGTGGTCACAAAGAAACATTAACACCCTTCTTTTTTACTTTCGGATTTCAGCGACAATGCATTTCCAATATCAAATTATTTGCACAACTGCGCGTGATAATCATTCGTGCAATTACTCGCCACTGTCGCTTTGTTTGTGGGATGCTTCACATGCGCTTTAATCTCTCTTTAGTGCCAAAATCAGCTCCAGTGTGATAAACTCCATACAGCTGGAAGAGACCACAAGGGCCAGGCAGGAAATCACAATACAGAATCACAGAATCTTGCCATAAGAAAACCTTATGGACTTAGGCTTGCCATAAGTCAGAAATGCCTTGCACTTCAATTTTACTCCAGCAAAATTGTGATTACTTATTAATACAGTCGGCGCTCCTTAACCACGGATTTTTTTATCCACGCATTCAAACATCCATGGCTTGAAAATATTCAAAGAAAGTATAAATTCCAAATAGCAAACCTTGATTTTCCATTTTATATAAGGGATACCATTTTGCTCTGCCATTATATTTAATGGGACTTGAACATCCATGGATTTTGTTATCCACGGGGGTCTGGGAACCAGTTCTGGGAAAAGAACAGGCTATACATAATAATAATAATAATAATAATAATAATAATAATAATAATAATAATAATAATCAGATCCCAGAGGATTGCAAGGTCCCACTATACTGCACTTGATCTTAGCCAAAAGGCCAAGAAGTGACAGAGGCCTGTTACAGACTGCCCAAATAAAGCTGCTTGGGGTCTCTTTGGAGGTATGCTATTTAAATGATGCATGGGTCCTAAGAGTCCGGAGGTTGCGCCAAAGCCACACTCCATTCCTAAGCACTGGAGGGCAGCTTTGGTGCAGCTTCCGGATTCATAGGATGCATGCATCATTTAAATAGCATACCTCCAAAGAGACCCAAAGCAGCTTTATTTTGGCAGTCTGTAACAGGCCTATATACATTTGCCATTTATGAAGGAGATGGATTTGGACAGTAGGGAGATTTGGAGTCAAAGATATGGTATGTGAGTTCACAGTCATGCTCATGTTATTTTTAAAGATCCAGCCTGAACATACATTGTACATACTGTACACACACACACACACACACAGTGGGCCCTTGATATCTATTGGGGTTTGGTTCCAGGATCCACCATGAATACCAAAATCCATGGATGCGCAAGTCCCATTAAATACAGTGGCATTGGGAAATGCTGTCCCTGATATAAAATGCCAAACCCAAGGTTTGTGTTTGGGAATCTATATATGTTTTTTAATAGTTTCAAACCGTGGATAAGGAATCCGTGGATATGGAAGTAGGAAAATGGGATCCTTTATATAAAACAGCAAAATCAAGATCTGTTATGTGTGATTTTTAATTTCCCCACGAAATATTTTCCAGAATCCATGGACGCAGAGAACCAGTTATACCTCAGTTAACAAAGTCGATGCGTTCCTGACCATTACTTTGTTTAACAGACAATTCGGTAGCAGAGGCCGAAATCGCATAGAAAGGAGGAGGATGGGTTCCTACATCATGAAAAAAGACGACGAGGGGTTGAAAATGCTTCAGCAAGACTAACAAGATGCACATGTGGAATAGTGAGACACACTTATTTGTTATGCTTTTTGCTCTCTGTTTTATTGTTTGCGCATGCTCAGTAATGGAGACTGGATGCAGCTGCTGTTCGCCTTGTCTGTTGTAGGGAAGCATACGTCACTACAGTAGGATCAGTTAGAGAAAAACCCCATTCTTTTCCAGCTAACACTTTATTGCATTGTTGTTTGTGGGTTTTTCGGGCTTTGCTGCACTGTTTGCTGCCGACACACTTCCATCACCAAGAATCTATGGCCTGTTACAGACTGCCCAAATAAAGCTGCTTGGGGTCTCTTTGGAGGTATGCTGTTTAAATGATGCATGCACCCTAAGAATCCAGAAGCTGCACCAAAGCTGCACTCCAGTGCTTAGGAATGGAGTGTGGCTTTGGCGCAACCTCCAGACTCTTAGGACCCATGCATCATTTAAATAGCATATCTCCAAAGAGACCCGAAGCAGCTTTATTTTGGCAATCTGTAACAGGCCAAAATTATCATTATTAGATATAGCCATGTTAGTTTGTAGAATCAGTATGCAGAGAGATCTTGTAGCACCTTTGAGACTCACTTGAAAGAAAGAAGTTGGCAACATGAACTTTCCTAGACTTCACTTTCCCAGTCCCACACACGTCTTCACCAAAGAAAAGGCCTCCTTTGACTAATGCTCCTCCGACTAACACATTTCTGCATCGCCTTAAAAAATTACAGACCAAAGAGACATTGCTTCGCCTACCCTCCCTTCAAAAACCTTTGCTTAAAAATTCATATGCAAACCCATGCAGCTTTTTAACAAACTGACGGCTTAACATTCAGTGCAGGTTAATGGAGGAAGATGATCTTCATCAGGCAAAGAGTGTGACTCAAATGGCATCAGTGGCATAGAGCTATATGGAGCTGTCCTTGTTTTTGAATGAATGTTCATTCCTCCCTCTTTCCATCACACACAGAGGGGGGGGGGGAAGCGAGATAGCAGCAGCAGCATTTGCGTCATTTCATGCGTTGCACGGGGGAGAAAAGACAGCAATGAGACAGGCCCTGGATCCAGCCCCAGAGGCAGACCATCCTGGTCCTAAAAACATGCCGAAGAGCAGCTGTCTATCTTGGTTCAAGATTCATTCAAAAGGAGACACACAGAGAGAGGAATGGAGAGCATTTGCAAAAGAAACACTGCCAACCCTTTCTCTGAAGATGCCAGATGCTGGCGAAACCTCATGAATAAACCCTTCTAGACCATGGCCACAAAGTCTGAAAAACCCACAAAAAACTATGGATGCCGGCCATGAAAGTTTTCGACATCATATTGCCAACACTGTTTGGCTCCAATATTTGCATTACCAGGTTTCCAAATCAGGAGCGGGAGACACACAACCCTCACCATTGGCTATGAACTTCAGCGCCCAGCATCCCACATCCGCTGGTTATAATGCTCCAAACTCCTGGGAGTTGTAGTCTGGCAACATCTGGAAGGGCACATGATTCTCACCCTTGCCAGGAATGCAAAGTGAATATGCTTCCAAAAGGATTTCATAATGCCATCCCTTGTGTTCAAGGACTGGCAGAGCTCAGGCTTGCAGGGTTGATGTTTGGGATTTCTGAAATAAAGATCCATCGGCCGGAGCCTAGAGCCCAAAAACCTATGCTTAAAGTTAAAAGTCATTCTGAGCCAAGGATTCGAGTGCAAGAGCCGAAGATAAGCCAGCGTGGCACGGTAGTTTGAATGTTGGAGACTAAGGGCAACAAAGAGACAGGCCAAAATAAAGCTGCTTCGGGTCACTTTGGAGGTATGCTGTTTAAATGACACACACATCTTAAGAGGCCAGAAGCTGTGCCAAAGCTGCGCCTCAGTCCTTTGGACTGGAGCATGGCTTTGGCGCGGCTTTCGGACTCTTCAGACGCATGCATCATTTAAACAGCATACCTCCAAAGTGATCCGAAGCAGCTTTATTTTGGCCTGTCTGTATGGGCCCTAAGGTTTAATTCCCAACTAAACCATGAAATCCTTTGGGATTGTCAAGTGCCGTGCATAACGTATGGCACTATATAAATAAATACTAATGTTACTAGTAACAATAATAATGTGTCCTTGGGCAAGTCACATTCTCTCAGCCTCAAAGGAAGGCCATGGCAAGCCTCCTCTGAACCAATCTTGCCAAGAAAACCCCACTATAGGTTCACCTTTGGGTTGCCATAAGTCAGAAATGACTTGAAGACACACAACAAAGAGCCGAACAGGGGTGCAACCCTTTCATGCGGGAACCCATGTGCCAAGAGACAGTATCCAAAATGATCTTTCCAGTTACAATCCCATATGCAATTGAAACCATAAAGGTACATTTTCAAATGACCCTATAGATTTGGAGGTCTTTTTGCTGCAACTGTCCAAAAACAGAGGATCGCAGGTCCTCCCCAGTTTCCAGCAAATCCAGACCAATCTTCTGCCCAGTTGGAAAAACCTTCTGAAATGAAGCCTCTCTCAGCCTTTAAGGTCCTATTCATGAGATGTTCAGGGGCTGAGAAGCTTCTTTGTCATGCAGGAAGCCCTTGCTTTGGTTCCCTTTGTGACTTGGGAAAGTCACACTCTCTCGGCCTCGGAACAAATCTTGCCAAGCTAATAGGAAAAAAAGACCTTCCTCCAATTTATTTGTGTTTCCCCACCTCTCCTGATGGATTGAAGCGGGGTTACAGGCTACTAAAATCAGAATACATCAACATCAATAGCTTATCAAACCTCCAGGGGCAAGGGCAGAATATCGTTGTCAGACAGGCAGACTGGTTATCACTCCTCGGGGGGGAAAGCTTGGTGAAAGAGCACGGTTTTAAGTCTCTTTTTAAATGTTTCCAAGGGGGTCGTGAGACGGAGCTCATCAGCAAGGCTATTCCACAACCTCGGGGCCATCATTGCAAAGGCCTTTTGAGATGAGGAGACATATTTGGAAGATGGTGTCTCCAATAAATTCTTACCAGATGTTCTAAGTGTGTGGGGCGGATCATATGGGGAGATGCGGTCCCTCAAGTATCTCAGGCCCAAGCCATGTAGGGCTTTATAGGTGATAACCAACACCTTGTATTGTGCTCGGAAGCGAATAGGCAGCCAGTGAAGATCTTTCAGCTTAGGTGTTATATGGTCAAACCTGGATGCACCGGTGACCAATCTGGCTGCCATATTTTGTACTAACTGTAGCCTCTGAGCTTGGTACAAGGGTAGCCCCATGTAGAGCACATTACAGAAGTCTAGATGAGAGGTTACCAGAGCATGTACCACTGTTTCAAGGTCCCTTTGGCCCAGGTAGGGTCGCAGTTGGCATATCAACCAAAGTTGATAGCAAGCACTTCTGGCCGTTGCATCTACTTGAGATGTCAACTGCAGGGACGAGTCCAGAAGCACTCCTAAACTGCGAACTTCGCCCTTCAGGGGAAGTGTGACCCTGTCCAGGACAGGCTGATAAATTTCCTTCTCCGGGTCTGGGGAACCTATCACAAGTACTTCTGTTTTCTCTGGAGTTTGTTTTTCCTCATCCAGCCCATTACCAACTCCAGACAGGCATTCAGGGGAGAGACGCCATCCTTAGTCGGAGACACAGAGAAGCATATTTGGGTTTCATCAGCGTACTGATAACACCGCGCCCCGTGACTCTGGATGATGTCTCCCAGCGGTTTCATGTAAATGTTAAACAAAGAGGGGGACAAAATAGCTCCCTGAGGGACGCCAGATGTCAGCTCCCTCTTAGAGGAGCAAATGTCCCCCAACTGCACCATCTGGAATCTTCCCCAGGGATAGGATCGGAACCACTGGAGCGCAGTGCCCCCGATACCCAACTCCCTCAGGCGTTCCAGAAGGATACCGTGGTCAATGGTATCGAAAGCCGCTGAGATGTCCAAGAGCACCAACAAGGTCACACTTCCCAGGTCGATGCCCAGACGGAGATCATCGACTAAGGCGACCATGGCAGACTTAACTCCGTATCTTGCTCTGAAGCCGGTTTGAAATGGGTCCAGATAATCTCAAGCATGTCTTGAGAGATGCTGCCAACCAGGGTTAGATGAATCTCCTCAGCTTGCTATGACTTTCTCATTGACTGAGACAAGGGTAATCTTCCTTGGTGAGGCCTAGCGTCTTAAAAACACACATGCGTCCATTTGGAAACGTCCCCATCAACCCACCATGAGCGGAGTCTAGACTTCTGCACACACTTCATATAGTTGTTGTGGTGTGTCTTCATGTTATTTCTGACTTAAGGCGACTCCAAGGCAACCCAATCATGGGGTTTTCTTGAAAGGTTCCTCCACAGGGAGTTTGCCGTTGCCATCCTCCGAGGCTGAGAGCGCACGACTTGCCCAAAGCCACCCAGTGGGTTTATATCGGTACATCGTAAAGATCTGAGCATCAACCCAGAGTATTTGTGCATCTAGTCTAATGCTGGTGACTCCAGCTGGCAGCAATTCTCTAAAGTTATGGGCAGAGGGGATGTCTTTGTTGCTGTGTTGTGTATGTGCGCCTTCAAGCTTCACGTTGACTTAACGGCAACCTCATGAATGTTGGCAGGGTTTTCTCAGACAAGGAATCCTCAGAGGCGGTTTTGCCAGTTCCGTCCTCCGAAATATAACCAATGGCACCTGGGATTCGGAGAGCCAGCGTGGTCTAGTGGTTTGAGTGTTGGCCCTGGTGGTCTCTTCCAACTCTATGATTCTATGACTCTGGAGACCAGGGTTTGAATCCTGGCTTGGCCATGGAAACCCACTGGGTGATCCTTGGCACGTCACGCCCTCTCAGTCTCAGAGAATGGCAAACATCCTCTAAACATTGCCAAGAAAACTTCATGATAGGGTCGCCATAAGTCAGAAACGAGTTGAAGGCACACAACAGCAAACCTGGTATTCATTGGCAGCCTCCCATCTAAGTACCAACCAGGGTTGCCCCTGCGTAGCTTCCAAGATCAGATGGGATCTAGCGTCTTTAGGGGACTTTCGGGTACCCGCAACCTCTTTTTAATAGGAGATACCAAAGACTGGACCTGAGATCATCTGCCTGCAAAGCATATTCTCTACCACTGGATTAGGACACATTCCGCACATTGCACCAACAACATATGTGCACCAACAACAAATTCATGCTTTCCTAATCTGGAAACAACAACAACAGATGCAACAAACAGGCTGTGGGCTTTCCTGTATGGGAACACAAAAACACTCTGTACATGCCCCGGATACTCTAGTTACATCTTCCATGTTCTAAAGAGGGGGATTTAGATGGAAAAGTGGATCAAATGCATGCACTTTATTCAAGAGGTTCGCATCAAAACAGTATTATTGCAAAGGGCTGATGCACTCCTAACCAGATGAGTAGCTGTGTTAGTATGTCACAACATTAGTATTTTTTAAATTGCCCAGGAGCACCTTGAAGGCTAAAAAGTGTTATTTGGCACAAGCTTTCATAGGGGAAAGGGAGGGTTTACAACGCAGTTGCTGTAATAAACTGTTATGCTGGCTATTTGCCATAATAAATATGTTGAGAGATCTTGTAGCTCCTTTAGTCTGCAAGGTGCTACAAGATCTCTCTGCATACTGATTCTAGAGACTAACACGGCTATATCTTTGAATTCTGCCATAATAAATGAATTGATTGATTGACTGATTGATTGTAACAAACCGTGTCACCGAAGAAGGTAAATCTCAACTTTTTGGACACCAGCGCCTATGAAGCCTTCATGGTGTAGTGGTTTGAGCGTTGGACTAGGACTCCGGAGACCAGAGTTCAAGTCTCGTCTTGGCCATAAAACCTTCTGTGTGGCCTTTGGCAAGTCTCACACTCTCAGCCTCAGGGATACCTCCTCTGAACAAATCTTGCCAAGAAAACCCCAGGATAGGGCTGCTTTTGGCTTGCCATAAGTCAGAAACAACTTGAAGGTACACAACAAACAACAAGAAATACATGGAGCCCATGCAAACCATGTTGCTGGGTTTCACTCAAACCTATCAGCACTGCCCTCAATGCAACAATGAGAAAAGGGGGTCTCTGAGCTTATCCAGAGCTCCCCTTTAACTGCCAGGGCTCCATCCTACAAGACCCTGGGATGCATAGCATGCTTGGGCAGAGGACGCTTAAAGACCTGGTCAAACTACACATCCCAGGGGTCCATATAGGACTCAAGGCATTGTTCCTACCATGTAGATACACCCTAGCTGTTTGTGATACACAAACACACACACACACACAAAGGAAGGTGATGATTGTAATTATATATACTATATATATATACACAAACACACACACACACACACAAAGCAAGGTGATGATTGTAATTATATATACTATACACACACACACACACACACACTGCAGCTAGATATCCCTTTAACTGCCAAGGCTGCATCCTACAAGATCCTGGAATGCATAGCATCCTTCGGCAAAGAAGGCTTAAAAGACCTGGCCAAACTACACAGTCCAGAAGCCCATATATATATTGCATATAAACTACACATCCCAGAACTGCACACTCGCACACACATTTTATATTACATATAAATTACACATCACAGGAGTCCATAAGATATATAGATAGATAGATAGAGAGATAGATAGAGAGAGAGAGACTCCTAGGATGTGTATTTTATTTTATAGGTAATATAAAATCTAACATATAAACAACACACCCCAGGAGTCCACATATACATATACATATATCACACATGCTTGGAGTCTCTCTCTCTCTCTCTCTCTCTATATATATATATATATATCATAAAATACATATCCCAAGAGTCCATATATATTATATATTTCATCTATCTATCTATCTATCTATCTATCTATCTATCTATTACATATAAACTACACACCCGAGAAGTTCATATGCATGTGCATATATATATATATATATATATATATATATATTATATGGTGGCTTTTTTCCTGTGAGCCGCCATGGGGTCCCTCCTGAAACTAAATTGATACCAATAGCAAGGGACAGCAAGTACATGTCCACCCCACTTATCAGTAAATGTAAGATATTGATGATGATGATGATGATGATGATGGTATGGTGGGGGTGGTGGTGATGGTGATGATGATGGTGATGATGCATGTGCCCCAATGTGGAACCCAGCAGGGGAAGCCTTTGCCCCCTCCCTTCCCCCTTGGCTCCCCAATGCCAAAGGTGCAGCAGCAAAGGAAGGGAGATCTAGTGCTCCCTCTCTTCCCTTATCCCTCCTTACCTCCTTCTTGACATTCCAGAGCAACTTCTCTTTGGCTGCCTCTTCGGAGCAGCTCATGGTGCCAGAGGGGATAAGGCCAGGAGGGATCTGGGGAGAAGATAATCCTGGATCCAAAGGGATCTGGGGTGACGGTAGGCTCTTCTTCTCCTGCAGCCAGAGAGGGATGCAATGCAAGGGATGGAGGGGGGCATCCCCTGCTCCGCCCCGCCCCCTCCATTGACGTCACTCAGGGCCTCCCCCAGGAGGGAGGGGGAGGGACAAGGAGAGGGAGGGTCATAATGGGCCCTTATGAGGATTAATAGGAGTATCAGGATGATGATGATGAGGATGATGGAGGGCTGCCATGAGGACTTTGGGGAAAATAACACATCAGAGTTTCTGTGCTCTTTGGAAAGGGCTCCTCCTTGGAAAGGCTGGAGGACCAGGGCCACACTGGGAGGAGGCTCCTCCTGAGCATAGGCAGAGTGCCTTCTTTTTGGAACATCAATATCCTTTAGTACATTGTTTCAGCTCCTCTTCTGCCCAAGAGATCAAGATCCTTGCAACCCTGCAAGGTAGGTTTGCATGCAGACAAAAGGCCAGGAACCTCCCTGGGGAGGAGGCTCCTGAGCATGGGCAGAATGCCTTTGTTGGAAGGTCAAGGGATCCATGGCTTTAGTTCATTGTTTCAGCTCCTCTTCTGCCCAAGAGATCAAGATGCCTCTCTCCTTGCAACCCTGCAAAAGAGCCCTTCCCTGGAAAGGCTGGGCCACAATGGGAGGAGGCTCCTCCTGAGCATGGGCAGAGTGCAATTTTTTTGGGAAATGTCAAAGGATCCTTTTCTTTAGTTCATTGCTTCAGCTCCTCTTCTGCCAAAAGGACCAAGGTGCCCCTCCTTTCAACCTTCCTCTCAACCCTGCAAGGTAGAAAACCCAACACAGCTCCCTGGAGAAGAGGCTCCTGAGCATGGGCAGAGTGCATTTTGGAATGTCAAGGGATCCATGTCTTTAATTCATTGTTTCAGCTCCTCTTCTGCTAAAGAGGCCAAGATGCCTCTCCTTTCAACCTTCCTAACAACCTTGCAAGGTCTGCTTGGCATGCAGGCAAAAGGCCCTTCCCTAGAAAGGCTGGACCACATTGGGAGGAGGCGCCTGAGCATGGGCAGAGTGCCCTTTTTGGAATGCCACCTCTTTCTTTCATTGATCCAGCTTCTCCTCTTCCAAAGACACCAAGGTTCCGGTCCTGTCAACCTTCCTTACAACCCTGCAAAGTAGGACACTCAGCACCTTTGGTTGTTTGTACGCATACAAAAGGGCACTCCCTAGGGAGGAGGCTCCTGAGCATGGGCAGAGTGCCTTTTGGAACAAGGCTTTTTGACATCAAAGGATCCATGTCTTTCTTTCTTTCCTTTTTTCAGCTCCTGCTAAAGAGACCAAGGTGCATCTCCTTTCAATCTTCTTAACAACCCTGCAAGGTATGTTTGGATGCAGACAAAAGGACCCTGCCTGGAAAGGTTCGACAACATTGAAAAGAGGCGCCTGAGCATGGGCAAAGTGCCTTTATGAAGGAGGCTCTTCCACATAAAGAGATCCACTGGCAAGAGCTTGGGTCACTGGGTGAAGGGCCTGGATGACTAAGGGCTCCTTTCACTACAACCCTGTAAACCTTCTTTGTCAGAGAGCTCTGGTGCCACAACAAATGACTGTTCCCAGAATTCCATAGCCGTAACAGTTAAAGTGGTGTCAAACTGGGTTATCTGTGCGGTGCAGATGCAGCCTACGAAGCAGCATCCCTTCTCGGAGGTCTTTGGGGAATGCCCCCCTAAAACTATGTCTGCTACAACACAGGTGTGCATTGCCAAAAAATGCCTCTTTCTTTATAACATAGGTGTGCACTGCAAAAAAAAAAGCCTCTTTATTTCCAACATAGGTGCGCATTGCCAAAAATGCCTATTTACAACATAGATGTGCATTGCAAAAAATCAAGGTTCTTTCTTTGCAACATAGGTGTGCATAGTTGGAAATGCCTCTTTCTTTACAACATAGGTGCACATTGCCAAAAATCATGCTTCTTTCTTTGCAACACAGGTGCGCATTGCCCCAGAAATGCCTCTTTCTTTGCAACATAGGTGTGCATTGCCAAAAAATAATGCCTTTTTCTTTACAACATAGATATGCAAATAATGCCTTTCTTTACAAAATAGCTGTGCATTGCCAAAAAATAATGCTTCTTTCTTTACAACAGGGGTAAGCAACCTTTTTGAGCCAGGGGCCGGGTTGCTGTCCCTCAGACAACTTGGGGGGGGGGGGGGCGAAGCCGGGGTGTGGAGCTTCCACCCTCCGGGGGCGGAGCCACATGCCAGGGGCGGAGCTTCCACCGAAGCCCCGCGGGGAGGAGGCGGCGTGTGCCTGCCCTCTCCTCCTCAGTCCCTTCCTTCGGCCAAACGGGCTCCAAGGGGCCCTTTTGGCCGAAGGGGAGGGAGGCCGAAGGGAAGGGCTTGGGCACCTGTCCCAGGCCCTTCCCTTCGGCCAAAAGGGCTCCAAGGGTCATGGAGAAGCCCAGGAGGCAGCAGGCCGCTTCCGCGGGCCCCTTCTTGGCCCGTGCGGCCCCAGGCTTCCCTCCGGAGGGAGAGGCCTGGGGCTGCAAGGGCCCTGGGGGGAACCCATGGAGGCGGCAGGCCGCTTCTGCGGGCCCCCTTTCGGCCCATGAAGCCCCAGGCCTCCCTCCGGAGGGAGAGGCCTGGGGCCGCAAGGGCCCTGGGGGGAGCCCACGGAGGCGGCAGGCCGCTTCCGCGGGCCCCTTCGTGCGGCCCAGGAGGAGGTGGAGGAGGAGGCGGCTTTGGCGGCGGTAGGACCGGGCTGGAGCCGGTCCTGCCACCTCCGCGGGCCACATCCGGCCCGTGGGCCAGGGGTTGCCGACCCCTGCTTTACAACATAGGTGTGCACTGCCAAAAATGCCTCTTTCTTTACAACATAGGAGTGCATTGCCAAAAAATAATGCTTCTTTCTTTGCAACATAGGTGTGCACAGCGAAAAAATGAAGCATGCCTCTGTCTTTGCAACATAAGTGTGCATTGCTAGAAAACTCCTCATGCTTCTTTCTTTGCAACACTCACTTCTCCCCTTTCAATGCAAAAGTCGATGGATCTGTCCACTAGTAACAGTGAATCGACTGATTTCTTTTACAATGTGAAGATGATCCCTGGTTTATATTAATCTTGCAGCTGCTGTACACAATTTAATAGGTCATAACCTGCCTAAAGGCCTTTGGGAGCTAGTCAAATGAATACGGGCAAAAGAAATAAAACAAGCCCAGGAGTGGGAGGCAAGCGTCGCAATTCAACTCCGGGAAATGAGACCCATAAAAATGGTTTGCGTTGTTCGTCTCGCTCCAGGATGCAGCATCTTTTTTTGAGAGACTCACCCATGATGTTGCCATATAAATATATATGTAAAGCATCATCTCCCTTGGAGATGAAGGTGGAAGGTTATACCGCATGGGGGAGAGATGCTCAGGTGGTGAATGCTCCACCGGTAACTGTGGCAACAAATTATTTTTCCCCTCGAGTTGTCCAGTGTGAAATCGACAAAACCGTGTGTGTGTTTTTCTGCATCTGGGTCCTTTTTATTCTTTGGGGATTCAATGCAGGCGGGGGGAACATGTCACCACTATTTAAATTTCATTCGTACTGACTGGCTACACAATATATATATATATACACACACACACACACATATATGAGAAAGTAGTTCTGATTTAGTTTCTTATTTCATGCGCTTTACTCCTGTCAAGGAGGTTAACTTGTTCATCATCAGAGGAACTATGACAACTTCGACATCCAGTTTTATGGGGCCAGCGGTCTTGGATATTGGGACTCTGCTTTCAACCTGGTAATGGAGACGCTCCCCAAAAGACAGTCCCCAAGCCCCTGAGGACCCTTCCCATGTGCTGAAAATACAGTGCTTGAAAAACACAAGGTGACTTTCAGCAAGTCATACTCTTTCAGCCTCAGAAGATAAGGCAACGGCAAACGCTTTCTCTCCAGGATGAATAGGAGCCATTGCTGAGCATCCTTTGGGTTTGGATGGTCAACTAGTTACAAATCCACCTAACAGTTGCATTGTCTAACCCATCTTTTACTAGCTCATTTGCAACAATGTCATGGGAAACCTTGTCAAAGGCCTCACTGAAATCAAGATATACTACATCCACAGCATTCCCTCCATCTACCAAGCTGGTCATTTTATCCAAAAAGGAGATCACATTAGCCTGGCATGACTTTTTGAGAAACCCATGTTGACTTTTTCTATGGCATTCTTTTCTAGATGCTCACAGACTGACTGTTTCATGATCTGGTCTAGAATCTTTCCTGGTGTAGACGTCAGACTAACTGGACGATAACTGTTGGGATCCTCTTTATTCCCCCTATTTGAAGATGGAGACAACGTCTGCCCTCCTCCAGTCTGCTGGGACTTCTCCAGGGGTCTGGAAACCTTGCCCTATGAGGAACGACTCAGGGAGCTGGGGGTGTTTAGCCTGGAGAAGAGAAGGTTAAGAGGTGATATGATAGCCCTGTTTAAATAGTTGAAGGGATGTCATATTGAGGAGGGAGCAAGCTTGTTTTCTGCTGCTCCAGAGACTAGGAGCAATGGATGCAAGCTCCAGGAAAAGAGATTCCAACTCAACATTAGGAGGAACTTCCTGACAGTAAGGGCTGTCCGATAGTGGAACACACTCCTTCCTCGGAGTGTAGTGAAGTCTCCTTCCTTGGAGGTCTTTAAGCAGGGGCTGGATGGCCATCTGTTGGGGATGCTTTGATTTGGATTTCCTGCATGGCAGAATGGGGTTGGACTGGATGGCCCTAGTGGTCTCTTCCAACTCTACGATTCTATGATTCTCGGAGATTATTGCCAATGGCTCTGAGATTACTTCTGCCAGTTCTTTTTATACCTTTGGATGTAGTTCATTTGGTCCTGGAGACTTGGCTTCACCCCATCTTTCCCCACAACAGATCTTCAGATATTTGAAGAAGTAAAACCACGTATTTCATTCAACTGTGTCGACTTGGTAGGAACAGTCCCAATTAATCCTCTGTTGATCCACTTTTTCAGCTCGTGGTGGTGATGATGATGATTCCAATGCTTTTAAAATGTTCCAATTTCTTTCTCTTCCTCTGGCTTTCCCTGCAATACAGTTCTAGGCTCCATCATCTGTATAGTGTCCAAATCGAGGGAAGTCATAGTACCGCTCTATTCTGTTTTCTATGTATTTCTATACCTATGCATTTTGTTTTCGGAAAAAGGAAATGCATAGATATAGGATGAGGGACACCTGGTTTAAGGAGACTTATGCGTGTGAAAGGGATCTAGGAGTCCTAGTAAGCCACAAGTTGAACATGAGTCAATAGTCTGATGCGGCAGCTAACAAGGCCAATGCGATTTTAGGCTGCATCAATAGAAGTATAGTGTCTAGATCAAGAGAAGTAATAATGTCACTCTATTCTGCTCTGGTCAGGCCCCACCTGGAATATTGTGTCCAGTTCTGGGCACCACAATTCAGAAAGGACATTGAGAAACTGGAGCCATGTGTCCAAAGGAGGGCGACTAAAATGGTGAAGGGTCTGGAAACCATGAAGCCCTATGAGGAAAGACTTAGGGAGCTGGGGATGTTTAGCCTGGAGAAGAGAAGGTTAAGAGGTAATATAATAGCCCTGTTTAAATATTTGAATGGATCTGATATTGAGGAGGGAGCAAGCTTGTTTTCTGCTGCTCCAGAGAACAGGACTTGGAACAATGGATGCAAGCTCCAGGAAAAGAGATTCCCCCTTAAAATTAGGAAGAATCTGACAGTAAGGGATGTTCGACCATGGAACAGACTCATTCCTCAAAGTGTTGTGGAGTCTCCCTCCTTAGAGGTCTTTAAACAGAGGCTTGATGGCCGTCTGTCAGGGATGCTTTGATTGAGAGTTCCTGCATGGCAGAATGGGGTTGGATGGATGGCCCTTCTTGGGGTCTCTTCCAACTCTAGGATTCTATTCTGCTTTGGTCAAGCCTCACCTGAAATACTGTAGTTCTGGACATCACATTTCAAGACAGAGGCTGACAAGCTGGAATGCGTCCCGAGAAATAATGTAGAAATAATGCAGTCTGACACCACTTTAACTGCCATCTCTCCATCCTACAGAAACCTGGCTAAAGACCTTGCAAAACTACAGATCTCAGGACAGTCTTTCTTCTCCATTGGAACATTTTTCCAAATTCACCACCTTGAGAAATGGGAGAAATGCGGGACACAGTAATAATGATAGTCATAATATTAATAATAACGATGTTATTACATTATTACTATTACATTATTATTTTCCAGTCCATGGCAGCCCTACAGTGATGGATCTTGGGAGTCAATGTCTCCAAATGGCACCAATGATGGGACATCCTTCCAACTTTTGGGGTGGAAAGCAGAGGTTTCTCTGCCGGTTTGGGATCCCCCTCTTTCTTAAAGCCGGCTGGGCCATCTGCTTCCTATAAACTTTCTTTGCAGCTTGAAAACAAACCAGGGAGCTTGCAAAAACTGCTTCTTCCAAGAAGCGTTTTGACACTTCTTCTTCTGCCAAGAGCACATTTCTCGCTAGCTGATTGCAAACCGAAAGGCAGAAAGCAGCCAGGAAGGGAGTGAGCAAAACAGACTATGAACTTCGTACCTTCCACTGGTGAAAATATTTACCATCGAGAAATACTCACTTAAAAAAAATATCCTGAACAAACAACTAAAAAAAAAAGAGAGAGAGAAATAGTAATTCCAACAAAACAAATGGCTTTTCTAATTCTCTGGCACCAATTTCTAAGTACCTCGCTGAAATACAGATCCTAGAATACCATCGGATGGAAGCATAACAGTAAATGTGGCGTCGAAGTGCTGCAACTGTGTAGTGCAGGTGCATCCTTTGCCTTAGGAAAAGCCTTGCAGAAAGGAGAAACAACATGTTAAACTGGGAAACCACCACATGACAGTGCCATGTTTAAGTATTGGAAGGGGTGTCATATTGAGGATGGAGTAAGCTTGTTTTCTGATGCTCCAGAGAACAGGACCCGGAACAATGGATGCAAGCTCCTGGTAAAGAGATTCCACCTCAACATTAGGAGCAACTTCCGGACAAGACACTGCCTTGGAGTGTAGCTGAATATCTCCTTTGGAGGTTTTTAAACAGAGGCTGGATGGCCATTTGACAGAGGTGCTTTGATTGTGAGTTCCTGCATGGCAGAATGGGGTTGGACTGGATGGCCCTTGGGGTCTCTGCCAGCTCTATGACTGTATGGGGAAGCCCCAGGGCCTGAGATTCCCACAGGAAACTGACCCCGATACTATAATTTATGCTAATATATCCACTAGTCACATCTCCACCATAAAGCTCTTGCAAGCCTAACCCAGATCACAGACGTTTCCCCATCCGTCTCACAGAGCTGCTTCTGCCCTTATCTCCAATGACTGGAGATAAGGAGCTACATCCTGCAGAGATTCGAACTTTCTCAGCTCCATACAATGAAGGCAAGGGCTGCATCTGCACTGCAGAAATAATGCAGTTTTGGTGCTGGTGGTGTTTTGTGACAAATGGCCCATGCTGGCTGGGGGAGTCTGGGAGCTGTGGTCCAAAATATGCTTCCCAAGCCCTAGGCCAAGTATCTATCCCTTTCAAATGGCTCTAAAATTAGGCGGAGGCAGATGAATTCCACATTTTTGTGTCTCTTTACCAAACTAAGGCCTGTTACAGACTGCCAAAATAAAGCTGCTTGGGGTCTCTTTGGAGGTATGCTGTTTAAATGATGCATGCATCCTAAGAATCCAGAAGCTGCACCAAAGCTGCACTCCAGCGCTTAGGAATGAAGTGTGGCTTTGGTGCGACCTCCGGACTCTTAGGACCCATCCATCATTTAAATAGCATGTCTCCAAAGAGACCCGAAGCAGCTTTATTTTGGCAGTCTGTAACAGGCCTATGTGCTCTTTGCTTTTTGCTAGGTCCCATTTATGAGGTCTGGGTGCTTAGGTAGGCATGTGCTAAGAAATGAGAACTAAGGTACCTCTGAGCACCTGTGAAGTGCCTACTATGAGTTTGTCATCAGTTCCATAACCAAAATTCACAAACCTTGTGTATACAAATCCTTGTGTACATATTGCATTACCTGACATCAGCAGCTAGAATCGCTATAGCTCAGAAATGGAGAGAGTTCAATCCCTTCAAGACAAGATTGGTCACAAAAATTAATTGAGATGTGGCAGATTTAGATAAATCAATGTGGTTAATGAAACGTGAAAGCTTAGGTCAATCTATAGGAAATAGGGAACCGGTAATGATACATATCAATTATTGGTTTCAAGGCCTAATGGAAACTGACTATTGTACGTATATTTGGAACTTAGGTTGGTCGAATCATTTAAAACATAATCGGTTATATAAGATAGAATCAAGAAGTATTATCGGAAAAGGAACAGTATAAATAATATGTAGCATAGATAAGAAAGGAAGTACTGAAAGAAGAGTATATTAAAAGATGGGAAAGAAAAACTTTCATTTGCCCTTATGTTCGTTTTACTTTATTAATTGTAATTCGTTATATGACTTTTTTTGTTATGTAATGTTGATATTAACATTTTCAAAAATTAAAATAACCCCAAACTACTATGGATTTCCAGCCAGAATTTAATCTGGTGTCTGGAATCTTTTCAGTTCAGAGACAGAAACCCTTAGTGATTTGCTGCAAAGGTCAGTAGATCACATCTGATTTTTCAATCCAGTCACTGAGCTTTTTTCTCCAGACCAGGAGTGATGCCATCCTCTGCTGGAGCGCCAGGGAAATGCGCCTAGAACCATAGCTTGGAAAAGTTACTTTTTACTTTGGAGGCGTGTTGGATTCTGGGAGCTGAGGCCCCAAAATGTAACTTTAGCAAGGATTTACTAGAACCCCGAAACCGACCAACTGGGTGCATGCAAAAGTACGGCAGACATAATTCAGGAACATGGTACCAACTGCCTTGTGTGGAGTCTTTAGGTAACCTAATTCGGACCACGAACGTGGTTTAATGGTTTCAGAACTGGACTATGGAGCTCAGGGTCCGAATCCCAGCTCAGCCATGGAAACCCACAAGTCTACTTGGACCATAAGGATGATGCTAAATTAAATTAAAGAGGTGATGGTGGTGGAGTAGCTGTTGGAGAACCAGTGTGGTCTGAGCATTGGACTACAACTCTGGAGACCAGGGTTCGATTCCCGGCTCTGCCATGAAACCCATTGGGTGACTTTGTGCAAGTCACACTGTCTCAGCCTCAGAGGATAGATAGCAATGGCAAGCCCCCTCCAAAGAAACTTGCCAAGAGAATAGGTTTGCCTTAGGGTCACCATAAGCTGGAAATGACTTGAAGGCACACAACAACAACCTAGTTCTGGGGTGGGCAAATTTCAGGCTTCCAGAATCTGCTTTGCTTTTATTGGAAACCTAAGCTTTTATTGTGACATCGAAGGCTTTCATGGCCAGCGTCCATAGCTTTTTGTGGGTTTTTGGGGCGATGTGGCCATGGTCTAGAAGAGTTTATTCCTGACGTTTTGCCAGCACCTGTGGCTTTGGCATCTTCAGATAATGCTGGCATGGATGTGAAAAGGGCAATTGGGGTACTTCCATGCCCGCATTCTCTGAAGATGCCAGCCACAGATGCTGGCGAAACGTCAGGAAGAAACTCTTCTAGAACATGGCCCCATCGCCCCAAAAACCCACAAAAAAACCTAAGTGATGATGATGATAATGATGATGTATTAGTTGCACTTCTTTTTGGCCTTTCCTCCAAGAAATGTGGTGTACATGCAATTGGGATGGAGGTTTCGGGGATGCTTTCTCCCCAAAATGGGTCTGGTGCCAGTGCCAAAACTCTGTGTGTATTTTCCTTAATTCGAGTTTTCATTCACCGGCCATGAGCCACACGTTTGCACCTGAAACAACAGAATCATTGGAGGGCAATGGTTAGGGCGCTTGGCTGAGACTTTGCAAGATCTGGGTTCTTAGAATCATAGAGTTGGAAGAGACCACAAGGGCCATCCAGTCCAACCTCATTCTTCCATGCAGGAACTCTCAATCAAATCTCTATTTCTAGTCCCTGCACAAAAAGTGTGAAACTTGCAGAGTGATTTTGGAAGGTTTCCCTTACTCTCGCAACAGCCCTACAAGGGAAGTCAAGCTAAGAGAAAGAGAAACCTTCCAAAATCACACTGCAAGTTTCATGCCTTTGTGGAGGGACTAGAACCCAGGTCTCGCCAAGTCTCAGCCAATCACCCTAACCATTGATTCTGTTATTTCGGTGCAAATGTGTGGCTCATGGCCGGTGAACAAAAACTTGAATTAAGGAATGCACATACCTCTGCAAGGTTTTGTCATTGGTACCAGATCCATTTTGAGAAGGAAGCATCCCCGAAACCTCCTTCCCAGTTGCTCCTAGACGTTCCCAGTCCTTGTTTTTCAACTAGGAGATTCGCGCAGTGGCCTTGATGGATCTCTGTCTCTTGCAGTTTGATAAATGTCGAATGCTTAACCTTCACTCTGACATTTATGCTTCTGCGTCTGGGACATTTATCTGTCTGTAGCATTCCATTCCCCTGGCATTTATTTCATTATTTTAACATAAAATCTCTTGGGACCATAAGGATGATAACATTAAATTCTGTGGTCAAGCAGTTGCGGGAGAGCCAGCGCACTGGTTTGAGCGTTGGGTCACATCTCTAGATACCCGGGTTCGACTCCAAACTCTGCTTTGAAACCCACCCTGACCAAGTCACACTCTCTCAGCCTCAGAGAATGGCAATGGCAACCTCCCTCTGAAGAAACCTGCCAAGAAAACCCTCGCCTTCCAGTCACCATAAATCAAGCATTACTTGGCATGCAATAACAACAAGCTAATACTGGGATGTATCCATCACTTAGGAAGTCAGAGGTGTTTGTATTTAGGCGTTCAGTTGTTAGGTTTGTGTTGTTTCACAAATAATGTTTACCTATCACACTGTTTTATGCAAAGGGTGCAATGCCAGAACTATACAAGCAAGGACCGAACAGTAAAACAAACACTTATCGTATGCTAAAGGTTTTGTTTGTAGTATGTAGGGTATGGTAGTTTTAGACATGCATATACAGTGGAACCTCGCCATACGCTGGGGATCCATTCCGGATCCCGCTGCGTATGGCAATTTCCCCCTATGCTCGAGCCCCATTGTAAACAATGGGGCTCGTGCACGGCGGTGCGGAGGTGCGCAGGGCGCAACGGGCGCGCGCGCCCATTCAACTGAATGGGACGCGCCACCCCTTCCGCCCCGCGCACGCGCCGCGGCTTGAGCGCGTATGCTCAAGGCCGCGTATGGCGCGCCCGCCTATGGCGAGGTTCCACTGTATACACACACACACACACGGTTGTGGTGTGCCTTCAAGTCATTTCTGACTTATGTCAATCCTAAAATGATGGGGTTTTCTTGGCAAGCTTTGTTCAGAGGAGGTTTGCCATTGCCTTCCCTAGGTTGAGAAAGTGTGACTTGCCCAAAGTCAACCAGTGGGCTTTATGGCTGAGCTGGGAATCGAACCCTGGTCTCCAGAATCACAAAGTCAAACCACTATGCCCACTACCCATGCACTATCCATCCTCTTTGTACACTAAAATCAAAGATATACAGTACATACATATACATATCAACGATATTATGCGCTATACACACACACACACACACAGAGCGCAAGAGAGAGAGCTTGTTTTTGAGGTATACTCACATATAATGTGTTTGTTTTTGGGGTACACTAAAAATGAATTTTAAGAAAGAAAATAATGGATTGCTAGTTATGATTAACTTACCTCTGTAGACTTACCCCCAAGACAAACATGGTTGATATATCTGTATATATGTGTATGTGTGTGTATACACACACATACATGATTGATATATATAAATAATGTGTTTGTTTTTGGGGGACACTAAAAATTGAATTTTGAAAAAGAAAATAGTGGAATGCTAGTTATGATTAAGTTACCTCTGTAGACTTACACCCAAAACAAACACATGATTTCTCTTTCTCTCTCTCTCTCTCTCTCTTTCCTTTTTTCTTTCTTTCTCTTTCTCTATTGTGTGTTTGTTTTCGGGGTACACTAAAAATGAATTTTGAAAAAGAAAATGATGGAATGCTATTTATGATTAACGTACCTCTGTAGACTACAGCTCTGAAAATCTTCCCAGCCTTCATGGCTGCCGGCTGTTTTTGTTAGGACTTTCTGGGAATGTCAGCCTCCAAACGGACGATTTCTAAAATCCACTCCTAACAAAACCAGCTCCGGTTAAGATGAACGCCGTCTTAATGAGAGAAAACAAATGGCATAAAATGGGCTCATCCCTTTCCTCTTCAAACTGTAAGGAAGAAAATGTACCTTCAGCCCAGCTGAATCCAAGCTTCGAATTGGTACCAGGTGTTCTCAATCTATAATGATGTAAAAAGAAAAGAAGCAACACATATATAAAATATGGCAGATGATGAAATGTGTCCCTTGGAGTCACTATGAATTACGTCGTTTCATTTGGTCTATATTTTGTTATTTTTAGCAAATGGTTTATTTGTAATCTTCTTTTGCTGATTTCTTAATAAACTATGGGCTGTTACAGACTGCCAAAATAAAGCTTATCGGGTCTCTTTGGAGGTATGCTGTTTAAATGATGCATACATCCTAAGAATCCGGAAGGTGTGCCAAAAGCTGCACTCCAGTGCTTAGGAATGGAGTGTGGCTTTGGCGCGAGCATCCTAAGAATCCAGAAGCTGCACCAAAGCTGCACTCCAGTGCTTAGGAATGGAGTGTGGCTTTGGCGCGAGCATCCTAAGAATCCAGAAGCTGCACCAAAGCTGCACTCCAGCGCTTAGGAATGGAGTGTGGCTTTGGCGCGAGCATCCTAAGAATCCAGAAGCTGCACCAAAGCTGCACTCCAGCGCTTAGGAATGGAGTGTGGCTTTGGCGCGAGCATCCTAAGAATCCAGAAGCTGCACCAAAGCTGCACTCCAGCGCTTAGGAATGGAGTGTGGCTTTGGCGCGAGCATCCTAAGAATCCAGAAGCTGCACCAAAGCTGCACTCCAGCGCTTAGGAATGGAGTGTGGCTTTGGCGCGAACGTCCTAAGAATCCAGAAGCTGCACCAAAGCTGCACTCCAGCGCTTAGGAATGGAGTGTGGCTTTGGCGCGAGCATCCTAAGAATCCAGAAGCTGCACCAAAGCTGCACTCCAGCGCTTAGGAATGGAGTGTGGCTTTGGCGCGAGCATCCTAAGAATCCAGAAGCTGCACCAAAGCTGCACTCCAGCGCTTAGGAATGGAGTGTGGCTTTGGCGCGACCTCCGGACTCTTAGGACCCATGCATCATTTAAATAGCATACCTCCAAAGAGACCCCAAGCAGCTTTATTTTGGCAGTCTGGAACAGGCCTGTGGTTTGGTTTAAAAAGAAAAATCTCAAACTCAGGTTTCTAGCCATGAAGTCTGATGAATTCTGATGTTCTCTATAGATGCTGATACACTGGAGAACTCATGCAGTTCGACACCGCTTTAAGTGCCATGGCTCCGTCCTATGGAATCCAAGGATTTGTAGTTTGTTGTGGCACCAGAGCTGAGAGAGAAGGCTAAATCTCTCACGAAACGACAAATCCCAGAATTGCATAGCACTGAGCCAAGGCAGCTCAAGCAGCATCCAAGTGCATTGTTTCTGCGGCGCAGATGTACCTTGTGTTCTTGCGTCAAGTTGTTTAGTAGCTAATTCCAAGGAGAACTACCAGGCAATGGCTGCACTTTGCTTGTGGCACCTTCACACAAATACGTATGCGCACATGTCTGCAGGCCAACTCTGTGAAGAATTGCTATGCTTTATACAGTTTTAAATAAACCATTGCTTGTTACAGAATGACACGTTATTCATAAAGGTAGAAAAAATGAAATGCATAGATATAGGATGGGGGACATCTAGCTGAATGAAACTACATGTGAAAGGGATCTAGGAGTTCAAGTAGACAACAGGTTGAAGATGAGTCAACAGTGTGATGCGGCAGCTAAAAAGGCCAATGCGATTCTAGGCTGCATCAATACAAGTATAGATCAAAGGAAGTCATAGTGCCACTCAATTCTGCTTTGTAATAGTGAAACTCTATTCTGCTTTGGTCAGGCCCCACCTGGAATACTGTGTTCAGTTCTGGGCACCACAATTCAAAAAGGATGTTGAGTAGCTGGAGCCATGTGTCCAGAAGAGGGTGAATAAATGGTGATGGGTTTGGAAACCATGAAGCCCTATGAGGAGAGACTTAGGGAGCTGGGTATGTTTAGCCTGGAGAAGAGATGGCTAAGGGGTGATAGGATATCCCTGTTTAAATATATGAAGGGATGTCCTATTGAGGCGGGAGCAAGTTGTTTTCTGCTGCTCCAGAGATCAGGACATGGAGCAATGGATTCAAACTACAGCAAAAGAGATTCCACCTCAACATTAGGAAGAATCTCCTGATGGTTAGAGCTTTTCAACAGTGAGAGAATCTCTTTCCTTGGAGGTTTTTAAACCGAGGCTGGATGACCATCTGTTGGGAATGCTTTGACTATACCTTAATGCATGGCTGCAAGTATTTGAAGGGGTGCCATATTGAGGATGGAACAAGCTTGTTTTCTGCTGCTCCAGAGAATAAGACTTGGAGCAATGGATTCAATCTACAGTAAAAGAGATTCCACCTCAACATTAGGAGGAACTTCCTGACAGTGGAAGACATTGAGAAACGTGTAGGACGCACTTCACCCAAGGGGATCCGCTTCACAGAGATCCACACACAAACTTCTCAGCTGACAAAAATCATTTATCAGAAGTACATTATTCTGGGTTATTCCAGTACATTCCAGGCTTCACCAGTTGACCTGCTTCCCACTCCCACCTCACTGCCGCTCCTGTCCATAGGCCTGAGAGGATTTTGCCCTTCTTAGTGCCTTTTCTCTTCTTGCCTTTAGCAAATGTGGTCAAAAACAAAAGGCCCAAGATTCCATGATGCAAGTTGACCATGTGAAAACCATCCCCATTCACAATACACAAACCATCAAATCTACAAGCGATTGGGTGAAAGGATCCAGAGAAGGCATTCTGTGTCATGCCACCATCCCCTTCAGTTCCAATTTCCCATCAGATACAAATGTTGGCAGAGATTCCCATGGAGTTTTTCAGTGCTCTGGCACCAAGCTGCAAATATTGCACCAAAGGACATTCCAACTTCTCCCAGCTTCAGGCTGCACCAAATGCAGCATCGCATCCATCGGAGAGAAACAAAGAAAAGAAGTCGCCACGCGAGGAGAGTTTCGTAACAAAAGGAGACGCACGGCTACGAAGCTGTAGTGTTTCAGAATACATTCATTGTCCTCAGCATCTGGATTTTAAAAATGAAAAAGAGTTCTCCAAGCAGAGTTGGAGGCACTCTGCTTGAGAAAGTTCCTCTGCAAGCACCAATCTTGAATCTGGAAAAGGAATTAATGGCCTCTTTCTTAAGGTAGAATAAGGTGTCAGCTTCTAGAAAAGATGCACTTCTTTGAAAAAGAAAAAAATAGTGCCTAAAACTAAAAATGGTTTATACCAGCTGGCGCTGGGCACTGCAGGCCTCCTACGACATGAAGTGGGAGTCTTGCTGAAACTAAAGCCAAGTCGGCCTATGAGCCCACTTCCAATCTGTGAGAGAGAAAGGCCAACCCAGGAACAGCACAGGCCTGTGCTTCGAAGACAGAAAAACTCCCCAACAGAAGGACCTTGCAAAGCCGCGCCTTGCGGTCCCTAGTGGCCCATCTGGCGGTCATCGTAAGTGCTGTATCGCTTCACGTGGATGCGTCGGACCCGGTCGCGCAACTCGAAGCTGCCGTCCTCGTCTTCACTCCGGGAAGCCTGGCTTCGGTTCCGGCTTGTCGCTTCCAAAAGGGAGTTGTCGGGTACTCTGGGGGTCTCATACAGCAAAACGTTCAGCGTTTCCTCATAGATGCGGGCCTCGGGGAATTCCACCTGGGAGACAGAGGAGACAAAAGCAGGCGTGCACACATACGTCAAGAGAAGCAGATGCTCTCCAAAGACTCTTCTGCAGGCCTATTGCTCTCTCTGTTGTTGCTGTGTGCCTTCAAGTCATTCCTGACTTATGGCGACCCTATCATGGTCTTTTTTGGCAAGATTTGTTCAGAGGAGGCTTGCCATTGCCTTCCCCTGAGGCTGAGAGTATGTGACTTGCCCAAAGTCACCTAGTGGGTTTCCTAGCTGAGCTAGGAACTGAACCCTGGTCTCCAGTCATGGTCCAATGTTCAAATCTTCCTGCAGTAGAGACCAGCTGCCAAAGACTTAGCTGGTTTATTTAGCATCTCCTGGCCAGACCTTGGGATTCAAAATCAAATTGCTGCCCATAATTCCTTATAGTTTTTGTTAAGCAATAAAATACAACTATATTATTTTACTCCTTTTATCATCAACAATGTGGTCTGAGTAATGCTTCCATGCTTCATGTTATTTTAATTTGTAGCTTTGGGGCACAGTTGACTATTTTTACTCATTCCATTTTTTCTTAAAGCCCCCACCAATACCTAAAGGTGACACGTCTCTAACATGTGCTGCTAATGATTAACGTAACACATTAATGTTATAATATCTGCAATGATTAACATGGATGAGTCATTATTCTAATAAACCAAACATTAGCATTTGTGAGATCTGTTCCTGCTTCCCATCCTTTCCCCCCACTAAACCAGGCAGTCAGGGATTGGGCTGAGCAGAGTTTCAGGGGCTCACAGCTTCTGCCTTTAGCTCTTTGCGTCTACCCCATAAGCAGCAGGAGTTATGCAAAGAGAAATCATATGCATAGACAAAAAGATGCTTCCCACCTAACCATGCCCTATGAGGAACGACTTAGGGAACTGGGTATGTTTAGCCTGGATTTGGAGTATTTGGAGGGATGTCACATTGAGGAAGGAGCAAGCTTGTTTTCTGCTGCTCCAGAGAACTGGACCTGGAACAATGGATGTAAACTGGAGGAAGAGATTCCTCCACAACATTAGGAGGAACTTCCTGACAGTAGGGGCTGTCCCACAGTGGAACACATTCCTTCCTCAGAGTGTAGTGGCATCTCTCTCCTTGGAGGTCTTTAAGGAGAGGCTGGATGGCCATCTGTCAGGGATGCTTTGATTTAATTTCCTGCATGGCAAGGGGTTAGACTGGATGGCCCTTGGGGTCTCTTCCAACTCTATGATTCTAATTTCCATCACTTGACTCTAAATATGCTGGTAGAACCCAATGTTTGATCAACCAGGATACAGCTGACTGAGTCATGTGCTTTCCTCTTTTTCCACAAGTGCCTCTGTTTCATTGTTGTCAACACCAATTTGACAAACTCCACTTAACCTGCTTCCCCTAGTAATGGAGCCCCTGTTAAATAATCAACCACGAGTGCTGAAAATTTGCCTGGGAGAAACAAGCCATGCATAAAGGAATGTCTGTGCTGAACGGTAGGCCAAAGTCTTCATACCTTGGTTTGCTTTTTCTCTGTAGCATAAACTATGGAGGTGCAGCAGACTTCAGCCAGCTTGCGTCCCTGACCGTAGAAGGACCAGCAGCAGATCTCATCCCCAATCACATCTTTGATGAAGAGGACTCTCCCATTGAAGCGGAGGGAAAGCTTATCAAACAGTTCTATATTCTTCAGTAAGTTGTCATCGGAGTTGCTGAAACAACAGGGAGGAAGAAAAGTCAACATGAAATTGGGGAATGCAAGTGTCCACTTGGCCTATTTTAATTTTCTGTATATGAGTTTAGAATCACAAAATCATAGAGCTGGAAGAGGCTGCAAGGGCCATCCACTCCAACTCCATTCTGCCATGCAGGTATACATCATCAAAACATTCCCAACAGGTGGGACTTTATATAGACTTGTGGGTGCTTTCCAGTCCCCAAAATTGTTTCTTTTTAATCTGGAACCTTCTATATATGCTCTATCACTGGCCCCCAAAGTGGGTTGCTTGGCACCAAGAATGCCAAACACATTGCCTTGCAGTACCAGTGGAAGGATGCTAGTGGCTTCCCAGAGGTGCTGCAGGGACAGAATGATGGATTAGAGAATCCTTTTTGAATTATCCAGCAGGGCTCTTCTTGTGTCCTTAAGCTTAGTCTCAATGTGGAATGCAGAGAAATTTACCTTGTGTATGAATATTTGTTGTTACTCCTGTTGTAAAGCAGCTTCACCACAGGCTGGGAAGAGGGAAGAAAAGGGACATGTCACTTCAAGGGAAAAGTGTGATATGAAAAATCTAGGCATGCTGACTGGGAGATTCTGGGAGTTGTAGTCTAAAACAAAAACCCTTCCAAGCTCTGCTTTTAAGTTAATGATCTCGATAGTGTCTAGATCAAGAGAAGTAATAGTGCCACTGTATTCTGCTTTGGTCAGGCCCCACCTAGAATACTGTGTCCAGTTCTGGGCACCACAATTCAAAAAGGACATTGAGAAACTGGAGCGTGTCCAAAGGAGGGCGACAAAAATGGTGAAGGGTCTGGAAACCATGCTCAATGAGGAACGACTTAGGGAGCTGGGGATGTTTAGCCTGGAGAAAAGAAGGTTAAGAGGTGATAGGATAGCCCTGTTTAAATATTTGAAAGGATGTCATATTGAGGAGGGAGCAAGCTTGTTTTCTGCTGCTCCAGAGAACAGGACCCGGAACAATGGATGCAAGCTACAGGAAAAGAGATTCCACCTGAACATTAGGAGGAACTTCCTGACAGTAAGGGCTGTTCGACAGTGGAATGCACTTCCTCGGAAGGTGATAGAGTCTCCTTCCTTAGAGGTCTTTAAACAGAGGCTGGATGGCCATCTGTCAGGGATGCTTTGATTTGGATTTCCTGCATGGCAGGGGGTTGGACTGGATGGCCCTAGTGGTCTCTTCCAACTCTACGATTCTATGATTCTATGAAGCTTAACCCGTACACTGTGGAAGCACTCAGAAGGGAGACTGGAAGCACCACTGCAATTTCTCACAGCGCCTGGGTTGCCAGATAATGATACAAGATATTTGTGGGAAGTTTAAATGGTCACTCCAAATCCAGCAGGATGATATAGGAGGGGAATGGGGAGGGCAGACCTTAATGGTGGTGGCCCCTAAAATGGCTGCGGAACTTGGCAAGTACCTTAGGAACTAGCAGGTCTGCCTTTAATTCTACAGCAATGTATGTACTTCTGCAAAAAGACCAAATGCTAACTGTTGTCATAACTTCCTAGTTTCCTAGAGAAATATGGTTGGCCACTGCAAATGCCAGTCCTGGGAAACCTGCTGCACATCAGCCATCATGGCCAATGATTTGTGGGTGATTGGGGCTAGAAGGCAAGAACATCTGGAAGGCCACAGGTCCTGATATTGTAGAATCACCAAGGCAGTAATACTTTTCTTAGGGCCGGATACATTCAGCACAACCACTTGGTAAAACTTTTCCCAGACTGTACTATTCAGGGATGGCAAGGAAAGGGGAGAAAAAGAAGGGAATTGTGCATTCAGTTGCACACTCTCATCCATTTCCTACATATACAAAAATTAATGTAGCTGGGAGAAGGATTTAGCTGAGCATGCCAATTCTCTCTGTGCAGCAAAAGTACTAAAGGGGACATATAAACAGGAAAGCTTTGCTATTTCACTCTTCTAGATTATATACTTATCATTTACATGCTACTTGGCATACAGACCGTGCTTTCTGAGGGTACAACAGGGACAAGTATCTGCTTGGGATGGCTCCCACGAGCCTGACAAAGCCTCCAGCCCCTTCCAACAGACATCTGACAAGCCATGCTATCATCTTGGCAACAGCCCACAGAATGCTGGGAAAAGTCTGCCTGGACCAACTGGAAAGAGCCAGGCTTTAACTCACGTGGGTGACAGCCGGTCTTCGATGGTGGTATGTTAATAATTTATTGGGTTGACAACAACAAGAGGCTTATTGCAGATGGCTTCCAAGAAACAGGTTCCTATAGAAGAGGGGTGGACGATCTGTGGCCCTTGGTCTAATTTGAAAGCAACTCTCCAAGTCATCAGCAAAAGCCTCTAGCGAGAGTATCTGACTCTCCCCTGACTGGCCAGTAGTAGGTAAAAAGGGGGGTCAAGAAGGGGAAGAAGAAAAAGAAACAGACATAGAAGTGAACAACAGATGCTAAGATCTCTAGCAGTGTGCGCTGGTACTTGCCAAATGGGACTTGGATTCTTAATACAGGAATGTAGCCCAGAAGCTTTACCTATGGGAAGATGGTGGCAACACAGAGAAAGGCCCATCCTTGAAAGAGGGCAGCCCTTCCTATCTCTCGTTTTTTAAGTTCCCAGTCATTAGTGAAAAACACTTAAGCTGACATTCGAGTTCAAGATGATGATTTAGGGACTCACGCACCTTCATGGCAGATTCTATGAGTCTCTCCTCTTCTTTGGGGGACGTGATGACAGGGATGTTGCAGACAGGCTTGTAGGATTCTTTCTTGTCCTGTGCAAAAGAAACACAGCAACAAAGGGACATCCCATCAAACTACAAGTCCTAGGATTCCACAGGATGGAGCCCTGGCAGTTAAAATGGTGTTACACTGCTTTATTTCTGCGCTGTGGATATATCCTTAGTTACTGGCAGAATTCAAAGACATAGCCATGTTAGTCTGGAAAGAAAGACGCTGGTAGCATAAGATTTTGTACACTTGAATCTACTTCCTCAGTTTACAAAAGCTCATGCTATCAGCTTCTTTCTTGCAGTTAGTCTCAAACATGCTACATGTTTGCATACTAAATAGGAAAAGGTTATCAATACAAAGACTAAAGCAAAATAATTTAACACCTTGAGAGACTTATCATAGGAGAGAAGAAAGCTGAAATTTTACATACTTTGGCTTGTTACAGAGGAACAAAATAAAGCTGCTTCGGGTCTCTTTGGAGGTACTGCCAAAATAAAGCTGCTTCAGGTCTCTTTGGAGGTATGCTGTTTAAATGATGCATGCATCCTAAGAGTCCGGAGGTCGCGCCAAAGCCACACTCCATTCCTAAGCACTGGAGTGCAGCTTTGGTGCAGCTTCCAGATTCTTAGGATGCATGCATCATTTAAACAGCATACCTCCAAAGAGACCTGAAGCAGCTTTATTTTGGCAGTCTGGAACAGGCTTTAGTTACTGACAGTAAGATCTTTAAGCTACAACATGCTAATATTTTTAGTCCTAGCTATTTGCCAAATGCTGGAATATACCTCCCTAGAACTTTTCTGAAATGGAACCTGGCTCTTGGATTGAAAGAGATTTATCATCCTTGCTCTTTGGGAAGTAGCTCAGAAGAATAGGGTGAGGATCAGGCGGGCAAAGGGCACCCCAGGCTCCTGTTGTATCTCTGTCTGTCCCCCCCAATACAAAAAAGGCCCATCACCACCCTCTGCTCTGCAAAAAAGGATCTCAATCACTTTAAAAAATCTTGGCTGGAACCCTTTAGAGAGAGCCACACATTTCAAACAATTACAGTCTCCTTTATCTGGAATTCCAGAATCCAAAATATTCCAGAATTGTCCCCATGGTTGGCACAGACAGTAACAACTTTGCTTTCTGATGCTTCAGCGCACACAAAATTAGTTTCATGCACAAAATGTTTAAAATATTCTGTATATAATTACCTTCAGACAATGTGTATAAAGGGTATACAAAACGCAAATGAATTTCATGTGTAGACATGGGTACCATCTCCAAGATATTTTATTACTCTATATGCAAATATTCCAAAATCTGGGAAGGGGGAGACAAATCCAAAAGACTTCTAGTCACAAGCATTTTGGATAAGGGAGACTCAACCTGTATGTTTTATTTTGAAGCTTCTTGCACCCTGATCAACAGCTCTCCCTTCCCAACAGCTTCCAAGCATGATGGGGAATTTGGGAGCTCTGGCCCCTTACCTGAAGGGCTGCGTGGCAGAGCTCAACCAAACCCTGGATGAGGTAGTACTTGGCTTCAGCCATCAGCTCTTTGATCTCCTGTCGGTTCTTTGGCAGGGCAACTGTGTTGTCCCGGAGATAATTTAAAATAGACCCAAAGTGTTTCCCACAGCGGTCGATGAGGATCCAGCCTGAGAGAAAGAGAGAAAAGGTGGCACAAAGTTTGGTGTCTCACACGCATCTAACACATTGCATGAGTTATCCCAGAGGATGCCATTGCTTGCTGTCCCTAGGCACTTTGTTTCAACTAAGAAGCCCCGCACTTTTCTAAAGGAAACTTTAAGATTGACCTCTGCCTTCCCCCACTTTCAGGAGGTGCTGTGGCCCCCAACATGGCTAGAACATGGGTCCTACAATCTACGGAACATGCTCCTGTTTGATCTCTCTCAAGAGGAGGCGTGAAATGGAGTATGAACAACAGCCTTCCCTCCAGCTGAGGATGAAGCATGCAACCCTTCTGCTTTCAGCATCAGATGTCAGAATGGGGACCCACCATTGTTGTAAGACATCAGAATGGGGACCCACCATCCTTGTAAGACATCAGAATGGGGACCCACCATCCTTGTAAGACATCAGAATGGGGACCCACCATCCTTGTAAGACATCAGAATGGGGACCTACCATCCTTGTCTGAGAGGACCTCCATCCTGCCGCTGAACATGGCCTTCAGCATGGTGTCGTGTCGTGTCAGCACCTGCACCGTGGTATAGTACAGGGAGCCGCCGACATTGAGCCGCACATACTTGTTGCCGGGGGCACCTGCTTTGAAGCCGCAGCCCTTGGGCTTGGCTCCTGATGTGGGGCAGAGGGCTGTCAGGCAAGTGTCCCCGGACATCTCCTTCTGCAAGTAGATGATGACTCTACAGAGGGTGGGCTTGACAGACTCCGCCGTGGTGGGTGGCTGGGAGGATGCGGGGCCACCAGTTTGAGGGGCTGAAAGGATCTTTGCTGGACCTTGAGCTGAAAAATAAAAAGGCAAAGAAGAGAAATAGAGGTTAGAAACAAGATCAGTTGGAAGAACTATAAATTCCCTTTCATAGTGACAATAAGAGCAAAATAATTCTGATAATTTAGATATGCATCATCTCCGCAGCTGAGGTCATGGTCATCATCTGATCTTTAGGGCAAGTGAGGGGAAAATGGGGATGCCCAAATCTCCAAAACCTCCTGACTGATGAAGACAGACTAGGGTTAGGTCCTTCCTATGTTGACGCCTGAGAGGCAGTGTGGTGTAGCGGTTTGAGTGCTGGACTAGGACATTGGGAGACCAGTGTTTGAATCCCCACTCGGCCATAGAAACCCACTGGGAGATCTCGCGCAAGTCACAGAGGATGGCAATGGCAAACCCTTTCTGAAGAAACATGCCAAGAAAACCCTGCAATAGGTTTGCCTTAGGGTCACCATAAGTCAGAAACAACTACATACACATACGTTGACTCCTACTCCTATCAGCACAGCTATGGATTAGATTATGAATGTTGCAGTCCAATATTTTCTGGGGAGCCACATGTTTCCCACTCCTAGGTTGCAAACTAGATCCCCTTAGTAGGGTTTTGGAGAGGTTGCATGATACGGTGGGCAAGTGTGGACCACAATTCCCATAATTCTTCATCACTGGCTAGGGCTTATGTTTTAGGAAACCCGCCTTCTCTCTTTTTTTAAGCTTGCAACTCTTGCTCAGCCTCTCTGCAAACTTGCAGGTCATATTTGGCTAAACTTTTTCCCCCCTCAACAGCCATTAGAACTATCTGCTTGTTTTACTGAAAAAAATCCAGATCATAAAAGAAAACAGGGACCTGTTACAGACTGCCAAAATAAAGCTGCTTCGGGTCTCTTTGGAGGTATGCTATTTAAATGATGCATGGGTCGTAAGAGTCCGGAGGTCGTGCCAAAGCCACACTCCATTCCTAAGCACTGGAGTGCAGCTTTGGTGCAGCTTCCGGATTCTGAGGAGGCATGCATCATTTAAACAGCATACCTCTAAAGAGACCCCAAGCAGCTTTATTTTGGCAGTCTGTAACAGGCCAGGGTTTCCCTGGATTCCGACTGCAACTCCGACCAGGATTCATTCATCACTCATGCAGCATCACTGAAGATTTCATGTTGAGCCTAAGCAAAGGACTACAGAAAGATACAGGCAAACCCTGGTTTAAGAAATAGATGTGTTCCTGGGTATTCTTTCAGAAATTGGTATCAGATGCAGAAATAAAAGAAGAGTAGTTCAACAGCAAACTTTTTATCGAACATATGCACATGTGAAATGAAACAACCAGACCGGGTAAGCCTCACATAAGCAAGCAGAAACATTCTGAGCCTTCTAGAAATGCCTTGGAAGCTTCTTCCAAAATGAGATTTTTCTTTGAATGCCCCCTCTTTTGTTATCATTGCCATTGTCAAAGGGTTAAAGTCAGCACACTGGGAAATGCTTAGATGTGTGTGGGTCTGACCATGAGCATCCAGCACTGGGAAGGACAAGGCTGATCATACACAGCTGATGCTCATAGGCTCAAGGACACTCTGGTGCCTGCGTGCACTAAACCTGGATGACAAAATATGTGTCTGGATTGCACAGGAGGACACTTTAGAGTGTGGGACAGCAAGTGACTGAGTTTGGGAGACCGCATGGTCTGAAGGCTATATAAACTCAAGGGCTTCCAGGAATTGCTTGTGGGTTGTGGTAGGAGTTGGTATTCGTCTGATCTGTATTATAGCGTTGGTGATTTGGATAGCACTCTGTAAATAAGGATAGCACTTCGGGAGACTTGGCTAGTCTGGTTGTTAATCAGCTGAAGCCTGGCATCGGTTGCTGAGAGTCCCCGGAGGTTCCTGCATTCTTCAGTTCCTGGAAGACATGCAGTTGCTGTTATCTCTACTGAGGGCTGTGAACCACATTTCTGAATTTGCCAGTTATACTCTGCTATATGCCAGCATTGGCTATATGGCTCAGATGAGTTGCTGACAGCCATTTGGTGGCCAAATCTAGAGTCAGCTACTGTTTACCTTGCCTGTCATATAGGCATATAGTAGGACTGTCTAGAACAGAATCCCATTCTTTCCCAGATCAAGCTTCATTGCATTGCTTACTGCAGGCATGCCACTGCAACCTGAAATAAAGTCTGTTTCTCCATTCCTCCTTCACCTTCCTGCCAATGCTGATATTGCTTAAAAAGTAAAAGGAGGAAAAGGTATGGGTTGGGGAGGCACAAAAACTTTATTAAAAGAACCTTCTTCACTAGAGGTTTTGTTAACTGAGGTATGCCTGCATGGCTGTTTGGTTTGTGAAGAGGAAGAATACAAGCCTGACCTCTCAGAGAAGAGATCCATCACATACACTGTCCTATAGGTTTGCCTATGAACAGGCAAAACCATTTCAGAGAGTCCTTGCCAAAGTAAATTGGTATCCCTTAGACAGGGAGAGGGAAGCTGAAGAATTATCCCTCATTCATGGTAGATGAGCCTAGAACGACCTGTAAAGTCAAAGGTTTACAAACCGGTAAAGCCAAAGTAGGATTCATAAAAGTGTCCTACTGCTGGGACAGGGGACGAATCTGCCTGGTTAGCTTACTGGATTGTTTTTATTCAATCCAAAAGGATGCTATTGAGCTGACTTATTAAACACCCCGACTCTGACTGAACATGTAAAAGGCGAAAGGCATTGGGGTGGGGACTGGATAGGAAGCAAAGAAGAAAAAGGCGATACCTGCGTTTTCCCAGTTGCAATTCTTCAGGGTGGCCCTCCAGCTACTAAAACTGCCCTCCAAATGAGAGCAAAGTCCATCATTCAGCCCACTGCATCACAGCGCTGCCGGATATTGTGATGAGTCTGACTCAGCCTGTCCCATACAATAGGAACACTTCCTCCGTTTCCCTTCCACCGGAGGCTCAGCTCTGGCATTTGTTGCTTTTGTGTGTTGTTTGTTTAAACATGCACTGGAAATACCCAAAGGCTTAACAAGCTTCAGCTTCCAACAGCGCTTGCGTTGATCTCCCTCGCCAGGCAATGCCACTGGTATTCGGAAAGGGCGTGCGCCATCTGCAAGGCTGACAAGAGCGGCTGTGGAAATACCAGAGTTCATGGGAACGAAGAGAGGACCAAGCTGTGCAAGACCTTGAGCAAGAATACAACTTGGCTGAACCGCTGATAGCAACCGAGTCCAGACACTGCAACAGTATTAAAGCTGGAAATAAGGGGTCCAAATCCAAGCCGCCCAGAGTCTGCATTTGGCCCTCTAAGCCTCCCCAGATGGTCAAGTCCCTTTCTGAATGATACCACCTTTTTGAGAGATCTTATAGCACCATTGAGACTCAATGAAAGAAAAAGATTGGCAGCATGAGCTTTCGTAGACTTCAGTCTACTTCAGTCTATAAAAACTCATACTGTCAATTTCTTTCTTTCGGTGAGTTTCAAAGGTGCTACAAGATCTCTCTGCATACCGATTCTACAGACTAACATGGCTGTATATTTTAATTCTACCATCTTTTTGAGTGACTGCCCAACTTTTTTACGAGTCCATTTCCCTTCCGTTCCGAAAGTCTCATATATTGGCAGTGAGAGTTTCAAGCTTAAAATAAGCTGGGATTTGGGTCCCCACCTTTTTGTCATTGGGCCTGTGCATTACGACGATACTATTCTGAAAAAGTTCTCTTAAATGTCCCTTGGCTGAAAGAAGTTGCCCTCCCTTGATATGGACTGCTGCAACTACGTGGCCAAGAAACAGCTGGAATATGAGACTCTACCAGGTTGGATTGTTTTTCCACCTATCCCAGTATGGTCCACTTTGACTGGCATGAAGTCTCCAAAATCACAGTCTGAAAAAGGACCATTACTTCATCCCTAATGCTTTGTAAAAGGAAATTCCAGGGACTGACGGTTCACCTTCTGCTGGGAAAGCAAGTGTTGTGCAACTGAGCCATAGGCAGTATCTACACTGCAGAAATAATACAGCATAAGACCACTTCAACTGCCATGGTTCCATCCTATGAAATCCTGGGATTTGTTGTTGATATTTAGCCTTCTCTGTCAAAGAGCTCTGGTGGCAAAACAAACTACAAATCCCAATCCTAGGGTTGGGAGAGACTCCAAGGCCTGTTACAGACTGCCAAAATAAAGCTGCTTGGGGTCTCTTTGGAGGTATGCTATTTAAATGATGCATGGGTCCTAAGAGTCCGGAGGTCGCACCAAACCACACTCCATTCCTAAGCACTGGAGTGCAGCTTTGGTGCAGCTTCTGGATTCTTAGGATGCTCGCGCCAAAGCCACACTCCATTCCTAAGCACTGGAGTGCAGCTTTGGTGCAGCTTCTGGATTCTTAGGATGCTCGCACCAAACCACACTCCATTCCTAAGCACTGGAGTGCAGCTTTGGTGCAGCTTCCGGATTCTTAGGATGCTCGCGCCAAAGCCACACTCCATTCCTAAGCACTGGAGTGCAGCTTTGGTGCAGCTTCCGGATTCCTAGGATGCATGCATCATTTAAGCAGCATACCTCCAAAGAGACCCGAAGCAGCTTTATTTTGGCAGTCTGTAACAGGCCCAAGAGTCATAAAACCATGGTCTATGTATTTCAGTGCTGACTACTCCGACTGGTAGCAGTTTTTCAAGATGGGGTGGATAGAAGCATTTTGCTTGTCCGCTTGAAACACCAAATACTTCTGGGCTCAGCTCTGTCAGAAGCATCCACACTCTTTACTCCTGGAAGCATATCTAGGAGTAGCCGTGTTGGCTATATATATAAAAAAAGGACAATATCATCCCAAATCCACAAAACAGTGATAGTTTCCTTGGACCAACCAAAACGCACATTACACATGTTGCAAAATGCACGCTATGCATGGCTTCTTCATCAGCCAAAGGTATTAAAAATGATACAGGAGAAAGAATGAAAAAAATTGATGGTGGTCCAAAATGCATTGCAGAAATACAGTGGGACCTTGTTATCTTCTCGGATTTGGTCCCAGGATCCTCTGCGGATAACAAAATCCGTGGATGCTCAAGTCCCATTAAATATAATGGCAGAGCAAAATGGTGTCCCTTATTTAAAATGGAAAACCAAGGTATGCTATTTGGAATTTATACTATTTCCTGACTATTTTCAAGCTGTGGATGCTTGAATCCATGGACAGAAAGGAGGACTGGTTGTAATCTGCTCCCCTTTTATTCTCAAAACAACAACTGTTAATCCTGGTCTGTCTAGGTTTAGGCCAGTCCTGGCACAGATTAAATGGATCTTTCCTTCCCCAGCATATGCATAGAGGCCCAAGCCACAGAAAAAGCTGCTCTGTGAGAGGCATCACAAGACAAACCATGGCCTGTTCCAGACAGCCAAAATAAAGCTGCTTCGAGTCACAGTAGAGGTATGGTGTTTCAATGATGCATGCGTCCTAAGAGTCCAGAAGTCGCACCAAAGCCACGCTCAAGACTGGATCATGGCTTTGGTGTGGCTTCTGGACTCTTAGGATGGTGCATCATTGAAACACCATACCTCCACTGTGACTCGAAGCAGCTTTATTTTGGCTGTCTGGAACAGGCCCATGAAAGGCCACTGCCTGCAAAGGAGAAGCCTTCATTCTCTGATTCCCCCACACATGTCACTAGGAACAATCTGTTCTAGGGCTCTGGGAAAAATGAAGACTGGTTTAATTCTGGACCTGGTCCATACTGAGAGGGACGAGCGTGGGAACCCGTTGTCTATTTTTAACTTACTACATTCTTAGCCCTGAAGCAGCATACACAGATACTGTTGTATCTTTGCAATGAGAAGCTGCAAGCAATCTTAAGGCCACCTGGATAAGCTGTTTAAAACCCCATGGGGTTTAGTGGTTTGAATATAGTACCAGGGCACAAGAGAGCCATGTTCAAATCCCTGCCGAGCCACAAAGCTATTGGTCCTCTGGAAGTTTCAGATTTCAACTGACCAAACTGGTTGAGTCTAAAACATCTGGATGACCAAAGATCGAAAACCACCGCACTACAGCTCTGCAGCAGAGAAGGACAGCTACCACACACACTACAAATCCCAGGATTTGGTTGGACAGAGACGTGAAAGTTAAAGCGATATCGAAAGGCTATAGTTTAGATCTACTCTGCATGATTGCTTGGTGTTATGGAGTTATTTGAAAAATGTGTTTTGTATGTTTCAAGTAATGTGTGAAGCAATCCTTGGGTACTTTGGGAGTGAGGCAGCAATGAGCACACAGACAGTAAGCACAGCATCCAGATACGTCACTCCGACACACGTTCAACATAATGTGTGGTATATAACCCTGAAATGCACAGTCCAGTTTCCTTCCTCCCAAGAGAGATGGTTGTCTCAACTGCTCCTGGGGTAGTACACCTTTTCCTTCTCCTACATTCAATGCTTGTCTACCATTAGAGAGCATCAGAGAATCACCAAGACAGAACAGTTTCCCAAGGGCCATTCAATCGAACCCCATTCTGCCATGCACCAAAGCATTCCTGAAAGACAGCCATCCAGCGTCTGTTTAAAAACCTCCAAAGAAGGAGACTCTACCACTCTCTAAGGCAATGTATCCCACTGCCGAACAGCTCTTACCATCAGGACGTTCTTCCTAATGTTGAGCTGGAATTGCTTTTCCTGTACTTTGAATCCATTGCTCTGGGTCCTATTCTCTGGAGCAGCAGAAAACAAGCTTGCTCCATCCTCAATATGACATCCTTTCAAATATTTAATCATGGCTGTCATATCACTGCCTTAACAATCTCTTACCTAGACTAAATATATCCAGTTACCTAATAGGGGATAGTTACCTCATAAGGGGTAGTTTCCAGTGAAGCAGCTGCCTCAAATGGCCAATGTGGGAGCAGCAAAAGCAATCCCCTTTGTTGGAGGAGAGGGCTGTGTGGGCCATATCTTGCTCAGCCAAAACTTTTCTGTTGCTAGTGAGCTTGTTCCTATCACCACCACTGAATGAAATTCAGCAACCTTCCTGATTCAATTCTATACAAGGGAAAGAGGCATCTTATCCTTCATCTCAGGTGGAAAAACATCTGTGGCTGCACCCCATCCACCTGCAGGTATTCAGTTATAAGTCAGCCCTGTTCTACTTCAGATAGTCCTCAAATCCAGAAGTGAATTTCTCCTCTCCAACCACTTCCTCAGCTTGGAATTACTATTTTCCTTCTGGAGCAGAAAAGCTACTAAGCTCCAAAACACACTGCAGAAATAATCCAGGCTGAGACTGCTTTTACTGCCCTGGCTCAGTGCTAGGCAACTCTGGGAACTGTTTTGTGAGACATTGTGCCTTCTCTGTCGGAGAGCTTTGGTGCCACAATAAACTACAATTCCCTGGATTCCCTAGCACTGAGCCAGGGCAGTTAAAGCGGTCTCAAACTGGATTATTTCTGCAGTGCGTTTTGCACCTTAGCTGTTTTGTCTTAACACACAGCAGAAATTCAACTTCCCCATCGCTATGCGCTGAGATATAACATACCTGATATATTTCTGTCCAGCAGATAAAAGACACTGGTCAGGCAGGATAGGCAGTGCTGGTGGTAAGATACTCACTCCTCTGTAAAACAAAGAAAAAATACACACCATTTACTTTACTTAAAAAGTTTTAAACAGTTTTCAGAAAGTCAACAGAAGTGTATCATATATTCCAAAGCTTCACAGATAGGACAGTGAGTTACTGCATGGCAGGGGATTGGACTGGATGGCCCTTGTAGTCTCTTGTAACTCTATGATTCTATGACTTGGTTTGCCTTAGTGTTGCCATAAGTTGGAAACGACATGACGGCACACGACAACAACAACATCAACAACCTCCAATGGTCTTCCTCGCCTAACCACCTTTGTTTACCAAGCCTTCCTACGCATTACTGCAACCAGCAAAAATTCACCTGGTGTAGCCTACCACACCTCTATGTGTGGTTGCAGCCACACTGCAGGGATAAAGCACTTTGACGCCACTTTTAACTTCCACGGCTCCATCCTATGAAATCCTGGGGTTTGTAGTTTGGTGGGGCACCAGAGCTCTCTGAAAGGGAAGGCTAAACATCTCACCAAACTCCTTGTTGGTGTTAGCTGCCCTTGAGTTGACTTTGGCTCATGATGATCCTGTGGATAAGACATCTCCAAGTCTCCCTGTCTTCCATTGCTTTGCTTAAGTCCTATAAAGTCAGGTCTGTGACCTCCCTGATTAAGTCTAACCATCTGGCATGTGGTCTTTCTCTCTTTCTACTACCTTCTACCTTCCCTAACATGACTGCCTATTCTAATGCCTTCTCATGATATGGGCAAAGTATAGCGGCCTCACTTAAGTCGTCTTGGCTTCCAGAGAGTGTTCAGGCTTGATCTGTTCTAGAACCCATTTGTTTGTCTTTTTGTTTCAACTTCGTCAGCATCACATCTCAAATGAGTTGATTTTCTTCCTAGCTGCTTTCTTCGCTGTACATGGTGCTGGGAAATACAATGGCTCAGATGATTCTCACTTCAGAGTTATGCCTTTACATTTTTTGATCTTGTCCACTTCTTTCATCGCTGCCATTCCTAATCTCCTTCTGATTTCCTGACTTCAGTTTCCATTCCAATCAATATTTGAACCAAGGTATGGGAACTCAAGAGAACCAGTGTGGTATAATGTTTTGAATCTTGGACTACGTCTCTGGAGACCAAGGTTCAAAGATGGTTCAAACTGGAGACCCAGGTTCAAAGATGGCTCAGATATGGACTCTAGAGACCAAGGCTAAAAGATGGTTCAAAGATGAACTCTGGAGACTGTAGGCTCAAAGATGGTTCAAACTGCAGACCAAGGTTCAAAGACGGTTCAAATACAGACTTTGGAGCCCAAGGTTCAAAGATGGTTTAATGGTAAACTCTGAAGACCAAGGTTCAAAGATGGGCTTTGGAGACCAAAGTTCAAAGATAGTTTAAAGATGGACTCTGGAGACCAATGTTCAAAGATGGTTCAGAGATGAATCCTGGAGACCAAGGCTCAAAGATGGTTCCAATATGGACTCTAAGGGAAAAGGTTCAAAGTTGGACACTGGAGACCAAGGTTCAAAGATGATTCAAAGATGGACTCTGGAGACCAAGGTTCAAAGATGGTTCAGAGATGAATCCTGGAGACCAAGGCTCAAAGATGGTTCCAATAAGGACTCTAAGGGAAAAGGTTCAAAGTTGGACACTGGAGACCAAGGTTCAAAGATGATTCAAAGATGGACTCTGGAGACCAAGGCTCTGGTGACCCAGGTCTGCTATGAAACCCATTGGGGGTGACTTTGGCTGAGTCACACTCTCTCAGCCTCCGCCGACAGCAATGGCAACCCCCTTCCGAACAAACCTTGCCAATAAAACCCCAGGATAGGGTCTCCATATGTCGGAAACAACCTGAAGGCACAACCCTATTATTTTTTATTAACAACACGGGACCTTCCCCAAACTACCAATCCCAGGATTCCATAGCAGTTAGAGCTGGTGTCAAAGCGCTTTACTCCTGCAGTGTGGCATCTCCATCCTCCACCTGGCTCTCTTCTGGGCTTCATCAGCAGTCAGCATCCAACAGGTGCAGCATGTTTCCCATTGCCACTATAGCTCTACCTGTGGGACAGCCACCTGTGCCAGTTGTTAGGAATCTCCAATACAGGAAAAAAGAGGTAGGGGTGTGTCTGTGTGTGTCAATAATACCTCTTCTTCCTTTACTTTCCATTTTCCCTTTCGAGGTTCAATTCTTTCCCCCCAAAAAGTCATTATTCCCCTTATCCGCCCGCCCGCCCCATTCCCTTGAGGGGCTCTCTGCCTCCAAAACACAAAACCAACCCCCTCTTTTCACTCACCCCCCCTCCACCGGGGCCCGCCCGCCTCGCTTTTCCCCCTCCCTACTTGTTTATTTACTCGAGTGGCGCCTCTCTTAGCCCACTAGGCCTCGGGCCTCGAAACTTCCCAGTCGACGGCGAACTCACCGAACAACTGACCCGGCTCCCGACCGAGTGGGCGCGCCCTCAGCTTCCCCAGCCCAGCCGAAGGGCGGAGCTCCAGACCCCGCGCCCTGAGCGGCCCTTTCTAGTCAGGGGGCCTCTGACTACATATCCCGGCATGCAAAGCGACCCCGCGGGCGCCCATTGTAACGTAATCAGAGGCGGGCGAGGATCCCTTTCTATATTCGACGTTCCTCTTCTCCAGCCAGGCGGAAGGTGTCGAGCGCCGAGTTATCGAGCGCTGCCTGAGTATAATATGCTTTATTTCGAGGGGGGTTTCAAGGTCTACCCAGCGTGGCCTAGCGGTTTGAGCGCTCGCCTTGGGACCCCGGGGAACAGGGTTCGAAACCCACCGGGTGACATTGGCTCGAGGCTGAGAGTCGCATTGATACAAGTTAATTAAAAAACAAAAGACACCACCATCTTAGCTTTGGAGCATTCCCCCACCCTTAGGACTACATTTCCCAGAAGGCGCTGCGTCCCTCCGAGTGTTGCGTTCCCTGTGGGCGGGGCCAAGGCGGCGGCTGGTGCTGCTGTCGCCGTGGCAGCGGAGGCCGCGCTGGAGGGGCTCACCTGGGCGCAGGTGAGCAAGGAGGACCCTCTCCCATCCCTCCGTCTTGAGATGCTGGGTTGGGGGCTTCATAGAGAGCCTCCCTGGCTAGGAACAGGCCATATCTCTAGGTCCCTGTGGGCTGGGGATGATGGGGGTTGCTGTACAGTGGGACCTTGGTTTCTGGGGATAATGAGGTTGTAATACAGAGGGCGGGGTCTGGGGATGGTGGGGGTTGTAGGACAAAGGGACCTTGGTGTCTGCGGATGATGGGGTTGTCATGCAGAGGGACCTTGGTGTCAGGGGATGATGAGGGTTGCAGGACAGAGGGCCTTTGGTGTCTGGGGATGATGGGAGTTGCTGTATAGTGGGACGTTGGGGTCTGGGATGATGGGAGTTGCTGTATAGTGGGACGTTGGGGTCTGGGGATGATGGGAGTTGCTGTATAGTGGGACGTTGGGGTCTGGGGATGATGGGAGTTGCTGTATAGTGGGACTTGGGGTCTGGGATGATGGGAGTTGCTGTATAGTGGGACGTTGGGGTCTGGGATGATGGGAGTTGCTGTATAGTGGGACGTTGGGGTCTGGGGATGATGGGAGTTGCTGTATAGTGGGACGTTGGGGTCTGGGGATGATGGGAGTTGCTGTATAGTGGGACTTGGGGTCTGGGATGATGGGAGTTGCAGGACAGTGGGCCCTTGGGACTTGTAGTTTGGTGGTCCTTGGTGTGGGACTGATGGCGGTAGCAGGACAGAGGGACCTTGATGCCTGGGGTTATGAGGGATAGTAGGACAGGGATTGCAGTACCTTGGTGTCTGGGGCTGATGGGGGGTGTAGTACAGTGGACCCTTGGGGTTTAGTGTCAACTTGCTAGGTGTTTCTATGTGGGGGTTTTTAAACCTCCAGCTGCCATTGTCCCCTGTGTGACCTGGGGCTGCTGATGGGAGTTGTAGTACAGTGGGCTCTTGGTATCTGGGGCTGATGGGAGTTGTAGCTCAAGGGATGCTTTAGAACAGTAATAATAATATTGGATCGAGGCAGGTAACCAATAATACACAAATAAAACACATACATTCATAATAATAGTCATTCCCAAACTCTGGGCCTCTGGGTGTTTCAGACTCCAGCTCCCAGAAGCCTCAGCTATCGGAGTCAATGGCCTGGGATTCTGGGAGTCGAAGTCCCAAAAAATATACCTGCTTTTTTGGTACAGGAGACGGAGAAGAAGCCGTAATGGCCAAAGACATCTTGGGGGAAGCAGGACTCCACTTCGATGAGCTGAACAAGCTGCGGGTTTTGGACCCCGAAGTGTCCCAGCAAACGGTGGAGCTGAAAGAGGAATGCAAAGTATTTGTAGACAGTAAGTGCCCTTCGCAGGACCCAAGTCTGCACCTCTCGCACCCAAGTCTGCGTCTCTCGCACCCAAGTCTGCGTCTCTCGCACCTTCGGCGGACAGTCGGACATATTACATTGGTCCAAAACGCACTGCCGAAACCGTCCAGTTCGAAACCGCTTCAGCGGCTAGAAAATCCTGGGAACTGCAAAACCCCAGATGCTTTGATGGAGAGTTCCTGCATGGCAGAATGGGGTTGGACCGGATGGCCCTTGCGGTCTCTTCCAACTCTACGGTTCTCTATGATACTCCCAAACACTACACTTCCCAGAATTCCCTAGCATTGAACCGGGGCAGTTAAAGCGGTCTTGAATGAGATGGTTTCTGTTTTGGACCCATGGAAAGTTAACCTTAGGGACTACAACTCCCAAACGGTACCCTTAAAGAGATTTTCTGGACATCAGCTCGCAGAAGCCTTGGCCACGTTGGACAACAGCCTGGGATTGTGGGACTTGAAGTCCAAAATCCCTTAAAGACCACTGTTTGGGGGCCGTTGTCCGAATCTCCCAGCCGGCATTGGTTCGTGGAGGAAATCTGGGAGTTGTAGTCCAAAGAGACCCCAAACCCTGGGCTCATCTAGCCGGGAAATGAATGGGAATTCATTGAATCGTAGAGTTGGAAGAGACCCCAAGGGCCATCCAGTCCAACCCCATTCCCTTGAGTCTCCTTCCTTGGAGGTCTTTAAACAGAGGCTGGATGGCCATCTGTCAGGGATGCTTTGATTTGGATTTCCTGCATGGCAGAATGGGGTTGGACCGGATGGCCCTTGGGCAGAATGGGCTTGGACCGGATGGCCCTTGGGCAGAATGGGCTTGGACCGGATGGCCCTTGGGCAGAATGGGCTTGGACCGGATGGCCCTTGGGCGGAATGGGCTTGGACCGGATGGCCCTTGGGCGGAATGGGCTTGGACCGGATGGCCCTTGGGCGGAATGGGCTTGGACCGGATGGCCCTTGGGCGGAATGGGCTTGGACCGGATGGCCCTTGGGCGGAATGGGGTTAGACTGCATGGCCCTTGGGCAGAATGGGGTTGGACCGGATGGCCCTTGGGCAGAATGGGCTTGGACCGGATGGCCCTTGGGCAGAATGGGCTTGGACCGGATGGCCCTTGGGCGGAATGGGCTTGGACCGGATGGCCCTTGGGCGGAATGGGCTTGGACCGGATGGCCCTTGGGCGGAATGGGCTTGGACCGGATGGCCCTTGGGCGGAATGGGCTTGGACCGGATGGCCCTTGGGCAGAATGGGCTTGGACCGGATGGCCCTTGGGCAGAATGGGCTTGGACCGCATGGCCCTTGGGCAGAATGGGCTTGGACCGGATGGCCCTTGGGCGGAATGGGCTTGGACCGGATGGCCCTTGGGCGGAATGGGCTTGGACCGGATGGCCCTTGGGCGGAATGGGCTTGGACCGGATGGCCCTTGGGCAGAATGGGCTTGGACCGGATGGCCCTTGGGCAGAATGGGCTTGGACCGGATGGCCCTTCTTAAGGTCTCTTCCAACTCTACGATTCTATGATTCTACTTGGACATGAAGCAGTAGGTTCAAATGATAAGAGATTGCAGCTAAACGTTAGGAAATCAATGCCGCAAATGTGGACGGCCAATTTTAATAGATAGGTTAAGAAGAAGAAGCCCGAGGGTTATCTTTAGCCAATACAGGGTGCAATGGGTAGAAGATCTAAGATGGATGGACCAAGCCCTGGAAGCTCCATTATCCACGGTCAGATAGTTCAGGAGTTTTATTCTAGCAGCTCTGGAGACCCAACATTGGGAGCTATTGGTCTTCCAGACCATGAAGGAAGTGCTTATTCTTTATGGGGAAATGGTTAAAGAAATGTAGCGGCAGTGCCAGGAAAAGTGCCGCTTGCCTTCCAATGGCACCCTGCCGCCCGCTTTCTTCACTGTCTTGGACGTATTTTGTTATTGTTTTGTTTCTCGTCGACAGAAATCGGGGAATTTAAAAAAATAGTGGGCAGCCTCATTGAACTCGTGGATCAACTAGCAAAAGCGACTGAAAATGAGAAAATTAAGGTGAGTTGCCACTACCAGACAGCAGACACATGCCATCCTCTTTGCAACCCTCTGAATACAGGGTGAAACAAAACTGTTGCAGTGGGGATCATCATCATCATCATCAATTGTATTTATATACCGTCCTGTGGCGAACCAATCCGGGCGGTTTACAACATTAAAATAACATACAGCATAAAAACAATATATTCCCCCCCCCCGCTTAAAAAGTTATTAAACTGCATATCTAAATTAAAACCACAATAAAACCACAGCCATAGAGCCATAAGAGTTGGAAGAGACCCCAAGAAGGGCCATCCAGTCCAACCCCATTCTGCCATGCAGGAACTCTCAGTCAAAGCATCCCCATTGACAGATGGCCATCCAGCCTCTGCTTAAAGACCTCCAAAGGAGGAGATGCTCCTGTTCCAGCCATCTCTTGAGGGTGCTTTGGTTGGGAGTTCCTGCATGGCAGAATGGGGTTGGACTGGATGACCCTTGGGGGTCTCTTCCAAAGGCTGGCTTTTTCAAGCTTGGATTCAGCCCGCTTGTGCAAAGGGTTGATTTGCAACGAAAGAAAGAAAGAGATGTCCGAAACCAAGCGTTCCTTTCTCTATGCATCTGAGAAAGTAGACTGAAGCCTACGAAAGCTCATGCTGCCAATTTCTTTTTCAGTGAGTTTCAAAGGTCTCTCCAGCTACTGATTCTACAGCAGGGGTAGGCAACCTTTTTGAGCCGGGGGCCAGGTTGCTGTCCCTCAGACAACTGGGGGGTGGAGCTTCCACCCTCCGGGGGCGGGGCCACATGCCGAGGCGGAGCTTCCACCGAAGCCCTGCAGGGGAGGAGGAGGCGTGTGCCCACCCTCACCTCCTTGGTCCCTTCCTTCGGCCGAACGGGCTCCAAGGGGCCCTTTTGGCCGAAGGGAAGGGCTTGGGCACCCGTCCCAGGCTCTTCCCTTTGGCCGAACGCGCTCCAAGGGGCCCTTTCGGCCGAAGGGAAGGGCTTTGGGCACCCGTCCCAGGCCCTTCCCTTAGGCTCTTCCCTTCGGCCGAACGGGCTCCAAGGGGCCCTTTCGGCCGAAGGGAAGGGCTTGGGCACCCGTCCCAGGCCCTTCCCTTAGGCTCTTCCCTTCAGCTGAACGGGCTCCAAGGGGCCCTTTCGGCCGAAGGGAAGGGCTTTGGGCACCCGTCCCAGGCCCTTCCCTTCGGCCGAACGGGCTCCAAGGGGCCCTTTCGGCCGAAGGGAAGGGCTTGGGCACCCGTCCCAGGCCCTTCCCTTCGGCCAAAAGGGCTCCAAGGGCCGTGGAGGATCCCAGGAGGTGGCAGGCCACTTCCGCGGGCCCCTTCTCAGCCCGTGTGGCCCCAGGCCTCCCTCCGGAGGGAGAGACCTGGGGCCACAAGGGCCCTGGGGGAGCCCGCGGAGGCGGCAGGCCGCTTCCGCGGGCCCCTTCGTGTGGCCCAGGAGGAGGTGGAGGAGGCGGCAGCGGCCTTGGCAGCAAGACCGGGCTGGAACCTGTCCTGTCGCATCCGGCCCATGGGCCGGGGGTTGCCGACCCGTTCTACAGACTGACACAGCTATATCTTTGAATTCTACCCTTTTCTCCGCTTTCTCCAGGCCATCGGTGCTCGCAACCTGCTGAAGTCGATAGCAAAGCAAAGGGAAGCTCAGCAGCAGCAGCTCCAGGCTTTAATATCCGAGAAGACCACGCAGCTTGAAAGGTGCGGCAAGATTTTCTACCCATCGCAGAACCTTGTGGCGACATTTTTTATGGTGATCTCACCCTTTTGTGTGGGTCAAAGCCTCTTAGGTTTAGTACAAAGCGTTCCTTACCCGGAATTCTTGAATCCAAAAATTACCTTCGGGCTATGTCCATAAAGTATATATGGAACATAAATGAATTTCATGTTTAGACTTGAGTCTCATTAAGTATATGAAAATGTTCCCAAATCGGAGAAAAATCTGAAATCCCAAACACTTCTGGTCCCAAGCATTTTGGATAAGGGAGACTCAACCTGTAGTCTATTTGTCTGTGTGTGTGTATTGTGTGCCTTCGAGTCGTCTCTGACCTATGGCGACCCAAAACAGACCTATCGTGAGTGTTTCTTGGCAAGATTTATTCAGAGGTTTGCCACTGCCTTCCCCTGAGGCTGAGAGAGTGTGACTTCTTGCCCAAAGTCACTCAAGAGATTTCGTGGCAGAGCTGGCGACCGAACCCCAGTCTCCAGTCATAGCCCAGCACTCAAACCATATTGGCTCCATTACATGTTCCTAAATAATAGAGTCATATTGAATATGCAACTTGGGAAGGCTAAAAAGTGACTTTTCTGAACGATTCCTCCCAAAATCTTACCTGTCTGGAGACTAGATGGAGATTCTGGGGATGATTTAATGTGCCATTTGTGCTTCAGACTAGACACATTGACCATAGATCTTTGGCCCCTTGCTGGAAAGAAACCCAGCTTTTCTCTGAGTGCCTGTTGCCACCCAAAGGTGTGTTTCAGCGTTGTTTATTCATCTTTTCCCCCTTCCCTCTCTCCAGGTACCGAGTCGAGTACGAAACGTTGTGCAAAATAGAAGCGGACCAAAATGAGTTCATCGACCAGTTCATTTTCCAGAAATAGGGGAGACCTTAAGACCAGGAGGCCTCAAGCCATTCCAGAAGCCCAAACGTTCAGCAATGGCCAGCTTTGAAACATTGCGTACAACCGGACCAAAGTCACCTCTCACCAGACGGAAAGAAAGATAGCTCAGAGCCCCTTTCCCTGAACTGGCACTTTTTGGAAGTTGGAATATAGTTCCCATCATCCCCAGCCTGTATGGACCTTAGCTGGGGTGTTGGGAGCTGTAGGCTGAAGCCATCTAATGGGCACCAGATTTGGGGAGGAAGGCTCATTTAGAGCATTATTGTTGAAGGAGTGTTGAATTTGTTATGGAATTGGTAATATTTACTAAGAGTGTGTGGACCGGAGTGCGCCTGTTGTATTTTTATGTATTTTTGAAAAACACGTAACCGTTTATAGCATCCTTTTGAACCACCAGACTGTTGTGTATTTATGCAGTCCCCTCCTCCCTACTTTTTTAAGACAAGAAAGAGAAAAAATACTTTCAAGGGAATCAGCAAATAAATATTTTTTTCCTTTTGGCAATGTCTCCACATCTCTAGTTGCGCATGGTACATGTTGGAATGATGCCTCTTGGGGAAACAGTCTGATGCACCAAAACGTCTTGCTATCCTTGCACCGGGCTCCTCTTTTTATGGGATGATAGCAGATACTTTGAGAGTGGCACACAGCAAAAGGGATTTCCAGTTGTTGTCAAGTCACTTGCAACATGTGGCAACCTTGCGATACGTGTCCCTTAGCAAGATTTGTTCAGAGGGGGTCTGAGGCTGAGAGTGTGTGACTTGCCCAAGGACACACAATGGGTTTCCATGGCCAAATGGATTGTACAGTGGTACCCCGGGTTACGAAATTAATTCGTTCCGCCGCCGCTTTCGTAACCCGGAAACTTTCGCTAGCCGAAAAGCCCATAGGCTTTAATAGCGAAAGCCGCGATTTCGTGTGAAATCGCGCCGAAAAGCACCAAAAATTTTCTTCGTAACCCGGAATAACCTTCGTAACCCGGAAACATTTAATTACATGCATTTTTTTCGTAACCCAGAAATTTCGTAAGGCGGCGCATTCGTATCCCGGGGTACCACTGTAATCTAGAGTCTTACTCCACTATTTAGACCATGACACAATGATGAATCTCGGGGTAACAGGTGGCTATTGTTAATATGACCATTCTGACATTGTCAGGAACCAGTGTGGCATCATGGGTTGGATGATGACTCTGGAGAGCAAGGTTCAAATTGTGACTCAGCCATGTAAGCTGGGTGGCCTTGCGCAGGTCACACTCTCTCAGCCTCAGAGGATGGCAATGGCAGACCCCCACGGAAGAAACTTGCCAAGAAAACCCCACGATAGGGTCGCCATAAGTAAGAAATTACTTGAAGGCACACAACAACATAGTCATGGCTGAGGACGCTGCTGGACTACTACTCCCATTGTCCAGAGACCACAGGCGCTAGGGCTGATGGGAATTAGAGTCCAACATCAGGAGGACTACAGTTTCCCCACCTACTTTAAACCCTGTTTATTGTAACCCTTGTTTCCTCCCAGTCTCCTTTTGTGTACTTTCCCATCAAACCTCTTGGGACTTTTGTCTTACATGACAAAGCACCATGTCCATAGACAGCATAATATGAAGTCTCAACCTTTTCCACACAAGAACCAGTTGGACAGAAATAGGCCATGTTACCTGTAGTTATGGATCCCACATGGACCTAGATAAATCCTTCAAGCAGAAACTTTCAACGCCCATCGCCCACACTGAACTTTCCTTAGGAGAAACAGGTGTCATCTCTCTCCTAGGAGTAAAACATAACAGGAGGCCATCTCTTACAAGAGAAGCTGTCGCTGATCTGTCAATAACCATCTCAAGAGTTGTGGGTCCAAATGGACACGCAATTTAAGTCGGCGAACCACCCGATCTCCGCCTGTTTTAATGCCTTCTTCAAGTTACAACAAAACAATCCCCAAGCAGAGATCTTTTGCAACCCCAAAGCAGTTGTGCTCTTAAACCAGTTTTCCAAATTTTGATAAAGGGTTTTTAGTTCAGGTACTTTCTAGCAGTGGCCAGGATAATAAAAACATTGCTGGGATAATGATGCACGCAAAATGTTTTTGCAGCTTTGTATTGACTTAAAAAAGAGAGTGAGAGAGAGAAATCACCTTCAACCCAATCTGTTGTCAGAGTTAGATGTATTGAAGTTTCTATTCAACCTTCTGAATAGGATAATGAGTACTCCTAAGAATTAAAAAATGCCCTTAAAGATCCCCCTCTCGAATTCTTTGACCGATGCAAAATAAGGTTACCTCTTTTATTAGATTTACCAGCCGCTTTTAACAAAAATAGACCCTTCTGAATGTTTTCTTTTCCAAACACTAAGGCCTGTTACAGACTGCCAAAATAAAGCTGCTTCGGGTCTCTCTGGAGGTATGCTTTTTAAATGATACATGGGTCCTAAGAGTCCGGAAGTCGCGCCAAAGCCACACTCCATTCCTAAGCATTGGAGGGCAGCTTTGGTGCAGCTTCTGGATTCTTAGGATGCTCGCGCCAAAGCCACACTCCATTCCTAAGCACTGGAGGGCAGCTTTGGTGCAGCTTCTGGATTCTTAGGGTGCTCGCGCCAAAGCCACACTCCATTCCTAAGCACTGGAGTGCAGCTTTGGTGCAGCTTCTGGATTCTTAGGATGCTCGCGCCAAAGCCACACTCCATTCCTAAGCACTGGAGGGCAGCTTTGGTGCAGCTTCCGGATTCTTAGGGTGCTCGCGCCAAAGCCACACTCCATTCCTAAGCGCTGGAGTGCAGCTTTGGTGCAGCTTCTGGATTCTTTGGATGCTCGCGCCAAAGCCACACTCCATTCCTAAGCGCTGGAGTGCAGCTTTTGGTGCAGCTTCTGGATTCTTTGGATGCTCGCGCCAAAGCCACACTCCATTCCTAAGCGCTGGAGTGCAGCTTTGGTGCAGCTTCTGGATTCTTAGGGTGCTCGCGCCAAAGCCACACTCCATTCCTAAGCACCGGAGTGCAGCTTTTGGTGCAGCTTCTGGATTCTTAGGACCCATGCATCACTTAAATAGCATACCTCCAAAGAGACCCCAAGCAGCTTTATTTTGGCAGTCTGGAACAGGCCTAAGAGAACAAAGTCCCACATCCTTTTCAATAGACAGGTGGAGGCTTTGGACGTCTTTGGACATACAGCACCCGATAAACTAGAGATTGGAGAACGTGGCATCCCAAATCCTTCCAGACTACAACTCCCACATCATTCACATTACCGACAAGAGCTGATTTGCAATCAGATCTTGGAAGTGACTTGTTAAAAAGAAGTAGTTCCTAGCAACTAATACCTTCTTAACAGTAACGAAGGTATAACTACTTCACTGCAGTGTAATGCTATCTACTCATTCAGGAAGTGCATGGACAGCGCACTGACCCTCGGGGTCAAACGTTTTTTAAAAAGGTCCTTTCCTGGTCCTGAAATGATGGGAGAAGGGGAGAGAGAATGTATAGTGAAAATGCCCCTGATCCTCTAAGAGGGCACTTTGGGACTCTCTCTCTCTCTCTCTCGATTTACAATGTTTGCACCAGCGGTCCTCCAAAATTGCCGGGGAAGGGACTAATGCACTCCCTAGCCTCCAACGTTTGCCTGCCCCTCTTCTAAATGTTTCTTTTCACAGTTTAGGGTGTAGCCTCCATGGTAGAAGAGAAACCTTCCAACATTTCACAGATGAAAACTGGGACATACGTAGCTGAGCAACACGAAAGTGTGCTCAAAATAGCAAATGTTGTTAAGAAGGAAAAACAGACAAGCTAGGAGAGTTTGCAGCAGGTTGCTTCTGCCTGAGCCAACTGGGAAGCGTTCCACTGAAAGAAAACTACGGCCTGCTACAGACAGCCAAAATAAAGCTGCTTCGAGTCACTTTGGAGGTATGGTATTTCAATGATGCATGAGTCCTAACAGTCTGGAAGCTTCACCAAAGCTGCACTCCAGTCCTTAGGACTGGAGCGTGGCTTTGGTGCGGCCTTTGGACGCTTAGGACGCACGTATCATTGAAATACCATACCTCCAAAGTGACTCGAAGCAGCTTTATTTTGGCTGTCTGTAACAGGCCTACATTTTCACTCGGTTGGTAGCAATTTATGTAAGCTGGGGGGGGAGTGAGTAGAAGAAACCAGGACATTTTAGAAGCATAAGAAAAATAGGGGACAACAGAGGGTTAATCCAGATTGTCTACTAAAATGCGACAGCTGGAGGGTATGGAAAGAATTCCACATGGTTCAAACATTGTGAAAGGGTTTGTTTGTTTTTAATGTAAGGCTGAAATTGTGCATTTTGAAGACAAGGGAATGCTATAGGGCTATTATTATTATTATTATTATTATTAAGCTTTATTTATATAGCGCTGTAAATTTACACAGCACTGTACATACAATCTTTTGCTTAGACGGTTCCCTGCCCTCGGGCTTACAATCTAAGAAGACAAAACATAAAAGGAGAAGGGAATGGTTGTGGGGAAGGGGATCAGGTTCTGGAGTTCATCTTTCCTTCAGAGGCCTGGACCAAGGCAGGTGGACTGGAGGGAAGGCTCTATATCTTAAGGATATAATGCCATGCCGCCTTGTTTTGTGGCTGTTTCTGACTCATGGTGACCCGGAGGCGAACATATCATGGGGTTTTCTTGGCAAGATTTGTTCAAAGGAGGTTTGTCATTGCTGTCCCCTAATAATTAATTTTGGCCTGTTACAGACTGCCCAAATAAAGCTGCTTGGGGTCTCTTTGGAGGTATGCTGTTTAAATGATGCCTGGGTCCTAAGAGTCCGGAGGTCGCGCCAAAGCCACACTCCATTCCTAAGCACTGGAGTGCAGCTTTGGTGCACCTTCCAGAGTCTTAGGATGCACGCATCATTTAAACAGCATACCTCCAAAGAGACCCCAAGCAGCTTTATTTTGGCAGTCTGTAACAGGCCTTTGTTTTATTTATATACCGCTATTCCAAAGATCATAGCGGTGAACAGCAAGTAAGCTAAGTCTAAGAGAGTGTGACTCGCCCAAGTGGGTTTCCATGGCCAAGCTAGGATTCGAACCCTGGACTCCAGAGTTGCAGTCCCGACACTCAAGCCACTATGCCATGCTGACTCTCTCCCACCTTTGTTAGTGAACTGCAATTCCAAATGTGAACACACATCTGGATGTGCAATGGAAATCAGAGTATAAATGGCAGCGCATGCGCCACTCTCCTTGGACAACCTTGTAAAACAAATGTATGACGACAAAAATATTGAACTGTTCTTCCAGGAGAACCTGCATACATGTTAAGTCTCCAAAAGGATGCTGGCGTAGATGTAACTAATATCATTTGAGGATTGAGGGAGTTAAAGATGTTTCTAAAGGGTAATTTTTTTAAAAAATCTATTGTTGTAGTAACTATCTACTACTACCTTTATAAAGTAACTTTCCAAATTCAGGTTTCAGGCACGCAATAGCTGGACGGCCATTGGTTCTCTAGTCTGGAAATAAGTCTGTTAGGTCCAAAATACACTGCAGAAATAATCCAGTTTGAGATTGCTTTAACTGTCCTGGTTCAATGCTTGGGAATTCTGGAAACACCTTCTCTATCAGAGAGCTCTGATACCACAATAAACAACAATTTCCAGGATTCCCTAACACTGAGCCAGGGCAGTTAAAGCGATTTCAAACTGGATTATTTCTGCAGTGTGTTTTGGACTCCAGTGGCTAACCTCTCAAAAGCCAGTGCTCACTCCTCTGCGCCGGAGACATTCCCATCCGTCTATTTCTTTTTCCTTTTCTCCACCTGGTTGTACGACGGGCTGAGCAACATCGAAACCAGAATCAGGAGCGGGATCAGCAAGTAAGGGATATAGATGGCCACCAAAGTCAAGCGTTCGTGGTGCGTTTGCGGACCGGGATGCTGGGACTTGGAGAAATCGCTGAAGAGGATATGGGCCAAGATGGGAAGCAGGGTGGTAGCCACGTGCGTCGCATAGATGATGGCTGGGGTCCGGATCCACTTGCAGTTCCCTGGGCAAAAGACGGAGTTAAAGAAACGTCTCTCAAGAATCCCAAACCGTCCACAGGGGTGGCTGTGATAGTGACCCCATTGCTTTCTGATGGTTCAGTGGACACAAACTTTGTTTCATACACAAACATATTTAAAGTATAGTGTGTAAAATGATCTTCGGCCTATGCGTATAAGGTATGCAAGAAACAGAAATGGATTTCATGTTTGGACTTGGGTCCCATCTTCAACGGATCTCCTTATGTATAAGCAAATAGTCCCAAATCCAACACTAACATAAATCCAAAATCTGAAACACCTCTGGTCCTGAGCATTGACCCAGAATCCTGGGAATGACAGTCTAAAAAGGCACCTTTTGCCATGTTCTGGAAGTTTTAATCTAGCATTTAGGGGAAAGGGACCAAGTTCAGATCCTGTATGTGTGTGTTTGTGCCCTTTAGTCACCTGTTGCCTTAGAATCATAGAGTTGGAAGAGACCACTAGGGCCATCCAGTCCAACCCCCTGCCATGCAGGAAATCCAAATCAAAGCATCCCTGACAGATGGCCATCCAGCCTCTGCTTAAAGACCTCCAAGGAAGGAGAGTCCACTACACTCCGAGGAAGGAGTCTGTTCCACAATCGAACACCCCTTACTGTCAGGAAGTTCCTCCTAATGTTCAGGTGGAATCTCTTTTCCTGGAGCTTGCATCCATTGTTCCGGGTTCTGTTCTCTGGAGCAGAAGAAAACAAGCTTGTTTCCTCCTCAATATGACATCCCTTCAAATATTTATAGCGACCCCATACATTTCATAGGGTTTTCTTAAGCACTCTTAAGTGGCTTTGCCAGTTCCTTGCTCTGACATATAGCCCACAGCACCTGGTCTTTGTGTTGGCCTACTGTCCAAGTCCTAACCAGGGTTGACCCAGCTTAACGTCCAAGATCAGACCAGTACTTTTAGGGCAGTGGTTCTCAACCTTCCTAATGCCGCAACTCTTTAATACAGTTCCTTGTGTTGTGGTGACCGCCAACTATAAAATCGGTTCCTAAGACCATAGGAAATACGTGTTTTCCAGTGGTCTTGGGCGATTGTGAAAGGGGTTGCGACCCACAGGTTGAGAACCGCTGTTTTAGGGTATTTAGGATCAACGTCAGACTTACCTTTCCAGAATGCGTAGGCTGCAACAGGGAAGAAAGGCAGCTGGAAAAAGGCTTCAGAGTATATGAAGGACCGGAACCACACTGGTGGGTCTGCCATCATGGGGTCTTTAAATGCACTTGTGTACCAGGCTGACCATTCTGTCAACTTGAGAAGTATAAAAAACGGGTTTAAAAGGTTTTGCCGTTGCTGTTGTGTGCCTTCAAGTCGTTTCTGACCTAAGCTATTCTGGGCAGAATTTGTTCAGAAGAGGTTTGCCCTTGCCTTCAACCTGAGAGGCTGAGAGAGTGTGACTTGCCCAGAGTCACCCAGTAGGTTTCCCCGGCCGAGCGGGAATCAAATCCTGGTCTCCAGAGATGTCGTCCAACACTCAAACCACGCAATACAACACTCAAACCAGGAACTCTTGCAGCACCAAGTCAAGAGCGAGAGAAGGGGTTGTGCACTTGCAAAATGTCTGGCTTGCACAAGGCACCACACTTGCACATGCACCACCTCTGAGAAAGAGGTTAGGTCGGTTTGGCTGGATTCAGTCAGTTCGCTGTTTTCATTGTCAAGGAAGGAGGGAAACAAGGGTAGATAAAGAAAACAATTAGAATAATAGTTTTTTCTATTTGTATACTGTGGCTCGACTTCTTACTACTGAGATTCAATATGGTTAATACACATGCATACATTTTGTGAATTAGATACGTTCCTGTTTCAGTTATTCTAATTATTTTCATTATCTACCCTTGTTTCCCTCCTTCCTTGACAATTATAGTGTAAGCTTTGCTGCTCGTTGGTTTGTCTATACAACTGTTTTCATGCCACTGGGCTGCCTCAACAGGTTGTCTCCCAAATCTCTGGCCTGTTACAGACTGCCAGAATAAAGCTGCTTGGGGTCTCTTTGGAGGTATGCTGTTTAAATGATGCATGCACCCTAAGAATCCGGAAGCTGCACCAAAAGCTGCACTCCAGCGCTTAGGAATGGAGTGTGGCTTTGGCGCGAGCATCCTAAGAATCCAGAAGCTGCACCAAAGCTGCACTCCAGTGCTTAGGAATGGAGTGTGGCTTTGGCGCGAGCATCCTAAGAATCCAGAAGCTGCACCAAAGCTGCACTCCGGTGCTTAGGAATGGAGTGTGGCTTTGGCGCGAGTATCCTAAGAATCCAGAAGCTGCACCAAAGCTGCACTCCGGTGCTTAGGAATGGAGTGTGGCTTTGGCGCGAGCATCCTAAGAATCCAGAAGCTGCACCAAAGCTGCACTCCGGTGCTTAGGAATGGAGTGTGGCTTTGGCGCGAGCATCCTAAGAATACAGAAGCTGCACCAAAGCTGCACTCCGGCGCTTAGGAATGGAGTGTGGCTTTGGCGCGAGCATCCTAAGAATCCAGAAGCTGCACCAAAGCTGCACTCCGGTGCTTAGGAATGGAGTGTGGCTTTGGCGCGAGCATCCTAAGAATCCAGAAGCTGCACCAAAGCTGCACTCCGGCGCTTAGGAATGGAGTGTGGCTTTGGCGCGAGCATCCTAAGAATCCAGAAGCTGCACCAAAGCTGCACTCCAGCGCTTAGGAATGGAGTGTGGCTTTGGCGCGAGCATCCTAAGAATCCAGAAGCTGCACCAAAGCTGCACTCCGGCGCTTAGGAATGGAGTGTGGCTTTGGCGCGAGCATCCTAAGAATCCAGAAGCTGCACCAAAGCTGCACTCCGGCGCTTAGGAATGGAGTGTGGCTTTGGCGCGAGCATCCTAAGAATCCAGAAGCTGCACCAAAGCTGCACTCCGGCGCTTAGGAATGGAGTGTGGCTTTGGCACGAGCATCCTAAGAATCCAGAAGCTGCACCAAAGCTGCACTCCGGTGCTTAGGAATGGAGTGTGGCTTTGGCGCGAGCATCCTAAGAATCCAGAAGCTGCACCAAAGCTGCACTCCGGTGCTTAGGAATGGAGTGTGGCTTTGGCGCGAGCATCCTAAGAATACAGAAGCTGCACCAAAGCTGCACTCCAGTGCTTAGGAATGGAGTGTGGCTTTGGCGCGAGCATCCTAAGAATACAGAAGCTGCACCAAAGCTGCACTCCAGTGCTTAGGAATGGAGTGTGGCTTTGGCGCGAGCATCCTAAGAATCCAGAAGCTGCACCAAAGCTGCACTCCAGTGCTTAGGAATGGAGTGTGGCTTTGGCGCGACCTCCGGACTCTTAGGACCCATGCATCATTTAAATAGCATACCTCCAAAGATACCCCAAGCAGCTTTATTTTGGCAGTCTGTAACAGGCCTCTGTCAGGGTTGTTAGTCAGCATAAGAACAATAACACCAGTCAGTGGAGTCTCATTCTTTGGAGGTTTTTAAACAGAGGCAGGATGGCCATCTGTCAGGGCTGCTTGGATTGCGAGTTCCTGCATGGCAGAATGGGGTTGGATCAGATAGATTCCAAACCTATGACTCTATGATCAGCATCAGAGCTGGAAAATTTCACTTTATAGACTTATTATTTCCAAATTATTTCATAAGCACAGTTTTACATGTTTTATAGTAAAATACATATTGTCCCTACTTGGCCATGGAAACCTGCTGAGGAACCATGTGCAGGTCACACTCTCTCAGCCTCAGAGAGAACCAATGTCGCCAAGAAAACTCCATGATAGGGTTGCCGTAAGTCGGAAATGGCTTGAAGGCACACAACAACAACGATTTTGATATATAAAATGACACACACACAGAGTAAACCTCTGTCTCTTTTATGTTGGATTGTGTTGGATTTACTCTATCTGTTGCTCTTCTTTTGATCCTCATGTGCCTTAGGGAAGACTTCAATGTATATCAACCAATCCATTTTTCTTATGGTAAAATATTAACCCCCCAGCGTCAGAGATCTTTCTTTACCGGCCTCGAAGCTGTGCGATAAGTGCTGAGGTGTGTCAACACAGGGGACAAAGGGGAAATCACACCATCATAAAAGTTCTGCCATGCAGGAATACATATTCTAAGCACTCCTGGCACATGGTCTTCCAGCTTCTGTTTAAAAGCCTCCAAAGAAATGTATTGACCATGCCTTAGGAGCAGCTTAAGGAGTTGGTCTGGGGAAGAGACGGTTAAGAGGTGATAGGATAGCCCTGCTTAAATATTTGGAGGGGTGTCACATTGAGGATGGAAGCTTTTTTTCTGCTGCTCCAGAGAAAAAAAAAGACACAGAGCAATGGATTCAAACTACAGGAAAAGAGATGCCACCTCAACATTAAGAGGAACGTCCCGACAGTAAGAGCTGTTCGACAGTGGAAGACGCTCCCTTGGAGTCTGGTGGAGTCTTCTTCTTTGGAGGTTTTGAAACAGAGGCTGGATAGCTATCTGTCTGCAGTGCTTTGACTGTGCATTCCTGCATGGCAAGGTGAACCTGATGCCCCTTGGCGACTCTTCCAACTCTACGATCCTATGTCCCGATATTGCTGTTGGCCGACTGTCTTGCAAAAGCATGTATCTATGAGAGGACCGCCTATGAACCATAAAAGGAACAGAGTACCTTCTGTAAATAATGAATATGGCCTGTTACAGACTGCCAAAATAAAGCTGCTTCGAGTCTCTTTGGAGGCATGCTGTTTAAATGATGCATGCATCCGAAGAATCCGGAAGCTGCCCTCCAGCGCTTAGGAATGGAGTGTGGCTTTGGCGCGACCTCCAGACTCTTAGGACCCATGCATCATTTAAATAGCATACCTCCAAAGAGACCCAAAGCAGCTTTATTTTGGCAGTCTGTAACAGGCCTATATTTAGTGGTGTTTAAAATGAATGCATGGTAGGAAACAAGGGGCATGTGTAGCTCATGGGCAAAAGGTAGACCCCAACTTACTGGTTGATCTCTGAATGGTTTGTATTAGGTTTGAAAGGATTTCTGGCTGCTTGATATTAAAGAAAAAGAGACCATCTCTTGGGGACGCTTTGATTGTGAGTTCCTGCATGGCAGAATGGGGTTGGATTGGCTGGCCCTTGGGGGTCTCTTCCAACTCTGTAATTCCATGAATTCCCATGTATTTCCTCCCTAAATGAGCCCAGGGTTTGGACTCTTTTTGGACTACAACTCCCAGATTCCCCCTGCGAACCAATGCCAACTGGGAGATCCCAGGATCTCCAGTTCCAAACTTTTCATGGGTCCCAAACACACTGCAGAAACAATCCAGTTTGAGACCTCTTTGGTTGGGGATTATAGTTTTCGTGAGCCTTCTCTGTCAGAAAGATCTGGTGCCACAATAAACTACAATTCCTAGGATTCCCTAGCACTGATAGATGGATATTATTACTGTCATAGCTCCAGAGACATCTAAATATAAGTTACAAAATACAAAACATGGCATAGTAATGGCATAGATAAGGATGTTCAGAGAAGCAATGTTTCTGATTGATAAAGCTCACAGGGATTGCAGCCATAGGTATTGCATTTATCATCCTCTATCCAGAAACATCTGTGTATAAGTTATGAATAGTTACAAATACACATAAAACACAAATATAAAGGTATACATACAATGACATATTAAAACTAGTCAGAGCCTGCAAAGATGTTTTAAGTGCTGCAAGTTTCACAGGGGTTACAGCTGCATGCACTGCATTTAGCCAGCATCATTCCTAACTCTTAATGCTGCTGCACAAATGCTCAATGCCAGGGAATCCTGGGAGTTGTAGTTTTGTGAGATATTGAGCCTTAGAGAGCTCTGGGGCCACCATAAACTACAATTACCAGGATGCCCCAGCACTGAGCCAAGGCAGTCAACGTGGATTGTTTCTGCAGTGTGTTTGGGACCTTTAGTGTTTAAAATTCTTATGTTTAAGTCTAAAACCCTTTCATATATAGATCAAAGGGACACACACATATATATAGTGTGTTACTTACCTCTTTAGGGTAAACTCCAGGGAGGAGAGCTTGCAAATCGATGAAGAGAGTGATGGGGATGTGAGTGAAGAAATAGAAAGCAAAGAGGAGCTCCAGCAAACGAGTTGCAGCCATTGCTTTGCAAGCCAAGCTCTCTTTTCTTGGATCATGCATGCACTGCTTTCACCCTGGAACAGACCATTTTATTTCCTTTGCATTCATTGGCTGGACCCAAGGGGTGGGGCTTCCCTCCTTGCCTTGCCCCACCCACTTTTAAAAGGGAAACCCCCCCCCTCCCCACTTTCATTTTTTAAAAGGAAGAATTGTTGCAATCTCACTGTTCAAAGATAAAGGAAAACCACAGCTCTGCACAGTGTTTTCCCTTTGCATTTTTCCATGCTCCAAAACACACTACAAACATGATCCAAGTTTTTGTATGCCTTGGCTCAGTGGCTAGGGAATCCTGGGAATTGTAGTTTGCAGTGGCACCAGGGCTCCCTTACAGAGAAGGCTCAATGTCTCCCCCAAACTAGTTTTCCCCCCATCATGTTTGTGGGTTAGGAAACATGCATCCAAAACACACTGCTGCAGAAACAATCCAGTTTGAGACTGCTTTCACTACTCTGGCTCACTGCTATGGGCTCCTGGGATTTGTAGTTTGAGAGCCAGCATGGCTTAGTGGTTTGAATGTTGGACTAGGACTCTGGAGACCTGGGTTTGATTCCTGGCTTGGCCATGGAACCCACTGAGTGACCCTTGGCAAGTCACACTCTCTCAGCCTCGAGGGAAAGCAATGGCAAACCTCTGAACGAATCTTGCCAAGAAAGGTTGATCACCATGCAACGGAATCCTGGGATCTGTAGTTGGCAGAGAAGGGTAAATCGATCACAAAACTACGAATCCTATTACTGCATAGCATGGAGCCATGGCAAGTTAGAAGGGTGTCAAACTGCATTAATTCTGCAGTGTAGACATTGCCTGGGAGACCCCTTCACCTCACATCTAGAATAGTCACCAAAAGTGTTAGAAGGCTACCAGATATGTACACATCCAGGCTGAATCTGCACAGTAGAAATACACTGGTGCCTCGGGTTACGAAATTAATTCGTTCCGCCATTCCTTTCGTAACCCGAAAATTTCGTAACCCGAAAAGGCTTTCCGTTAGCACTGGAAAGCCTATAGCTGCACTTTGCATTTGAATTTCGCGCCGAAATGAATTTCGTAACCCGAAAAATATTTCGTAACCCGGAACAGTTTTTTCCAATCCAACTTTTTCGTATCCCGGAAATTTCGTAACGCGATCATTTCGTATCCCGAGGCACCACTGTAATGCAGTTTTGAACTGCTTTGACTGTCATCCTATGGACTTATGGGATTTGCAGTTTGCTGTGGCAGAGAAGGCTGAATATCCTACAATCCTCTCAGAATTCCCTAGCATTGAGCCATGGCAGTTAAAGCAGTCTCAAACTGTGTTAAGTCTGCAGTGCGGCAGCAGCCTGTTTGGTCATAGACCTGCTGCCTCCTCGAATGGAGCAATACAAGACAAATCTTGCTATTCGGGTTTTTCCTGTTCGCTCTCCTTTGCTTTTCGGCTCGCAGCAGCGTTTTATGACCTTTGATTTAGACTGACAAATTTGTGCCATTTCCCCACTGTTTTCTTTTTTCCCAACAAAAGCTATTTTAGAAGAGAATTCCAGCAAGACATTTCCAACTTATGGTGACCCTAAGGATGGTCGCACAAGTTGCTCAGGTAGCGACACCTTTGCGGTCTGAGGGTCTGATCTACGCAAACTTTGTTCCGTGCGCAAAATTGTTTTAAAATATAAATAAAAATAATAAATAACTTTATTTGTATACCGCCCTTCGAAGCATCAGGTATATCAAGTATAAAATTACCTTCGGGTTGCGTGGATGACGTGCGCACAAAACGTACATTGGTTTCAAAAGCTCAGACTCGGGTCCCATCTTCAAGGTATATCATTGTTCCGATGCAAATATTCCAAACTTCGAAAAACCCCGAAACATTTCTAGTCCAAAGCATTTCAGTTAAGGGAGACTCAAGCTGTAATATCAATTTAAACAAACAACACGCACAAACCAACACCCAACAATGCACAGTCTTGCCACCATCTTTCCAATCGTTGCAACGGTGGCAAAAATGAGGATGGGACAATGAGCATCTTACCCTCATGCATCATACATTGGCCCTATACAGACAGCCAAAATAAAGTTGCTTCGAGTCACTTTGGAGGTATGCTGTTTACATGATGCATGCATCCTAAGAGTCTGGAAGCTGCACCAAAGCTGCACTCTAGTCCTTAGGACTGGAGCATGGCTTTGGTGCGGCTTCTGGACTCTTAGGACGCATGCATCATTGAAACACTATACCTCCAAAGTGACTCGAAGCAGCTTTATTTTGGCTGTCTGTATTAGACCATTGTATGATTTATTTTACTGCAGTTGTAAACTACCTCTATGTGGTGGGAGAGGCGGGATGAAGATAATAATAATAATAATAATAATAATAATAATAATAATACATAATTTTATTATTATTATTATTTATTCCTAAATTATCACTTGGGGGGAAACACATGGGCAAAGTAAAGCTGCTTGGAAGGTGAGTACCGAGGAAACCAAAACAAAGCTGCGCTCTGGGGCTAAAACCCAGCTGGGATACTCCTGATTCAAGCTGAAAAATGGGCATCTTTACGCTGGCATATAAATGGCCCAGCGCTAGTGCAAAGGAAAAATGCAGTCGCCAAAAATGCAATGGATGTTAATGACAACATGCACAGAACAGACAGTCTAACAGAGGGGCATGGGGTGAAGGAAGGTGAAATGGGTATGCGCCTCTATGACTGTGCTTTGCCACTGGGCACACCAACGCAACGATACGCTGTACATCACCAGTGCAACTGTGTGCAGCCAATTACATGGGCGGGCATCAAAATGTAATGGCATTTGGGTGGGAAGAGGGAGGTAACTGGAGGCCACTGGTGGTGTGTTTGTGCGACGGTGCGCTTGCATGGTAGGCAAGCAGGGAAAAAATAATACTTGCACGGTGCAGCCTGTTGCCGCGTGGTGTGGGTGTCTGGGCCAATGGCGATGTGGCAGTTAACAAGGCCAATGCGATTTTAGGCTGTGCCTAGATCAAGGGAAGTAACAGTGCCACTCTATTCTGCTCTGGTCAGGCCCCACCTGGAATACGGTGTCCATTCTGGGCACCACAATTTAAAAAGGATGTGGAGAAACTGGACCGTGTCCAAAGGAGGGTGACTAAAATGGTGAAGGGTCTGGAAACCATGAAACCCTATGAGGAATGCCTTAGGGAGCTGGGGATGTTTAGCCTGGAGAAGAGAAGGTTAAGAGGTGATATGATAGCCCCGTTTAAATACTTGAAGGGATGCCATACTGAGCTTGTTTTCTACTGTTCCAGAGACTAGGACCTGGAAAAGAGATTCCACTAAAACATTAGGAGGTACTTGCTGATAGTAAGGGCTGTTCGACCGTGGAACAGAGTGCAGTGGAGTCTCTTTCTTTGGAGGTCTTTAAGCAGAGGCTGGATGGCCATCTGTCAATGGGGATGTTTTGATTTGGATTTCCTGCATGGCAGAATGGGGTTGGACTGGATGGCCCTTGCGGTCTCTTCCAACTCTGCGATGATATGATTCTGCCTTTGGGGTTTCGGCCCACTTTCAGATAGCGCACGATAGAATCATGCGCATGAAGACAAATCTAGAATAATGTAACCCACCGAATCAAAGAACTTTATATCTGACAATACCCCTTACTTTACCTGCTGGGTTCTTTGCAAGTGCAACCCCAGTATAACCAGTGGTGTGGCTAGGACTGGTGACTGGGGGTTCTCTAACATGCTAGTTTTCTATACATAGGTTGTTCTTGTGGGGCATGTGAGAGACATTTAGTAGCACACCTAATTCACATTACACCTACCTCACGCTCCGAACTGTTTACTTGGTTCTTTTGAAGAAGGAAACTGACCTTTGACTGGGCTAAACCTGAACTGCTTTGCAGTTCTTACATTAGTTAGGACTCTCAGGGTAAAACCTCCAACATAATCTGCACTTTATGTCTGCATGGGTTTTATTCGTGCTCCTTAGGATCCCATCTTTTGTCCTGAGCTTTCAGCTGATATTTAATTCAAAGATAACTCAAAGCAGTGTGTATTGTAGAAGGCTCAAATCCACGATCTGGTAAGAGTTCGATTGGCAAGAGAATCCACGATCACCTAAGCCAGATGGAGAACAAAACAAAAACACACTCAGCCACGGGAGGTTTGCTTGTTTCAAACGTCACATTTATTGTTTTCACCACTGTACTTCAAAATCTACATTGTACAAAGTGACCCGCAAGTGTGCCACATTTAACAGACCAACCTCTGAGATTTTACCTTTCATACCAGTGTCTTCTTGGGCTCATTTTACGTTAAAGAACACGCTTCTCATTCAAAGTGAATTGAAATGCTTCAGTCGGTGCGTTGTATCTTTCCTTAAAAAAAAATTCCTCAGGAGCCGCACAAAAAACAAAGATATTTTCATCATCTTTGTTTGAGAAATTCGACATTTGTCTCTTTCGCATCAAAATAATGACTTCATTGAAGTTAAAACTTCCCAAAAAACATAACTTAAACTCATAGTTCAGTTCCAGCTCAGATCAACCCTCTCGAAAATACTCTGCTAAATACAGATAACTTACAATAACTTTAACAGTTAATTGTCCATGACAAACATCAAGGTTTCTCTCTCTCTCTCAATCTCTCTCTCGCTCAATCTCTCTCAATTTAAATATCCCCAGACCGATGTTCAAAATTTAAGACCATCCGTTCGTTCTTTTCTTTGTACAGGTGAAAAGAAAAAAAACCAGTCTCCGATTTTTCTTGCCTTTTGTTTAATATAAAAGTTGGAAGGGACATTCAAGTTTTCAAGTCTCCACACCGGACTTCAAAAAAAGAAAGAAGAAGATCATGTGGAGTTAAACAAACCAAGTTGTATATACTCCAGGAGGTAGAGGCCTTCAATTTGTGTTCATATATATATATACATATGCACAGAATAATTCAGTGTTTGAACAGAAACGACACACACACACACAAAAGAAAGGAAATTAGCAAAAAGAAAAGGAATTAAAGTTATTTTACTACTCCGACGTTTCAAGACTTCCACGGCTTTTGCCTAAATGACACAAACACAACGAACGTAATTCCCTATGTGCTTTTCTTCGCTTTTCTTTATCCACCCAAACTTATATCCAGTGCAGGATTTTTAAAATAAAAATAATAATAATAATAATAATAATAATAATAATAAAATCACAAAGTTTCACAGATCTAGAAAATGTGCAAGCTATTTCCTCGCTCTCTCTCTCGCTCTCCGTCTCTCTCTCTCTCTATACACAGCCATGAGTATCAAGGGTCTTTGAAATAGTAGCCCGGAAATGGGTTTTATTTACACACATTTGGAGGGGCATGCGACGGGTCGGATGCTTTGTGTAAGAAAAGAGCAGAAAAAACCTCTAATAAAAATAGATTAAATATATATATATTTATATATATTTATTTATACCAGGCGGCGGTTGAAAGGAAAGACGTCCCCCGTCTTTCCTAGTCGCGGCTCATTCTTTCTACTCACCAATGGGAAAACAGCGCATAACCACCACCGCAGTGCTAGTGGGAAACGATGTGTAGAGTTGTGACCATCAGGTGGCACTGCCCATCGAAGCTTAGCTAGTGCCATCTGATGGGGATTCATGATTGGTCACAATTGGTTTTTGTATTCCCTCATTTATTCATTATTTTGGTTAAAAAAAACAACCCCAAACGGTCAGGAATGGATCGATATAAAAACGTCATATGCTTTTTGTACAATCTCATTGGCCTGTTACAGACTGCCAAAATAAAGCTGCTTGGGGTCTCTTTGGAGGTATGCTGTTTAAATGATGCATGCATCCTAAGAATCCGGAAGCTGCACCAAAAGCTGCACTCCGGTGCTTAGGAATGGAGTGTGGCTTTGGCGCGAGCATCCTAAGAATCCAGAAGCTGCACCAAAGCTGCACTCCAGCGCTTAGGAATGGAGTGTGGCTTTGGCGCGAGCATCCTAAGAATCCAGAAGCTGCACCAAAGCTGCACTCCAGCGCTTAGGAATGGAGTGTGGCTTTGGCGCGAGCATCCTAAGAATCCAGAAGCTGCACCAAAGCTGCACTCCAGCGCTTAGGAATGGAGTGTGGCTTTGGCGCGAGCATCCTAAGAATCCAGAAGCTGCACCAAAGCTGCACTCCAGCGCTTAGGAATGGAGTGTGGCTTTGGCACGAGCATCCTAAGAATCCAGAAGCTGCACCAAAGCTGCACTCCAGCGCTTAGGAATGGAGTGTGGCTTTGGCGCGAGCATCCTAAGAATCCAGAAGCTGCACCAAAGCTGCACTCCAGCGCTTAGGAATGGAGTGTGGCTTTGGCGTGACCTCCGGACTCTTAGGACCCATGCGTCATTTAAATAGCATACCTCCAAAGAGACCCCAAGCAGCTTTATTTTGGCAGTCTGGAACAGGCCATTGTTAAGTTGAAGGGTGGGAAAAGAAAGGAAAACAAACCCAGACGCTCCAAACAAACAAAAATCAACCCCAACAATTTCCCCCCTTCCCCCAAATTTTGGTTCGATCTTCTTTTTTGCTCAGAGCCCAGCAAGATCACAGCTGCACTACGATTCAGAGAAAAGAACATGTGCAACTCTGGATAAAATATTTGTCTTCTAAAAGCACAACCCCAACTTTGACAAGATTTAAAAGCCTAGTTAACATGTCCCCCCCACCCTTTATTCATATAGCATACAAGGATAGTGGTTGTTAATTTAAAACTTCATTATTAGTAAAAGTACAGTACAAGCATGATTAAACCTCCAGAATTGCAAATCCCAGAATCCAGTGGAAAGCTACATTATGTCTTCAGTAGTACATTTATATCGCCCACGTTCACTCCCAGACCAGCGGAGACGGCGGCATCTCAGACGGCTGAGCCACAGTGGAACTGAAAGGCAACAAGCACACAAGATCAGTGTTCACTTGCAAGAGATCGCTGGAATATTCACACAAAAGCCTCATGATGTACAGTCAAACCTTCCACATTTACAGATTTTTGTGGAATTGATTATTGGGTTTTGATTGGTATGTTCTCTCTAGGAATCTCTAGGTCTTCCAGCATGACTTTGCCAGAGGTTGACCATAACGTTGTGCTGGAGAACCTAGAACAGTGATGACGAAACTTTTAGAGATCGAGTGCCCAGACTACAACCCAAAACCCACTTATTTATCACAAAGTACCTTTGGCTTTCTAGTGGCAAACTCTGTGTTGGGGCAATGGTGCGTGCGCCGACAGAGAGGGCTCTGAGTGCCACCTCTGGCACGCGTGCCATAGGTTTGCCACCACTGACCTAGAAGTTCCTAGAGAAAACCCTTCTCTAGGTATTTGTAGGTCCTCCAGAATGATCCTTTGATCAACTTCTGGGAGATGTTTGACCATACAGTTGTATTGGAGGATCTGGAAATCCCTAGAGAGGTGTTCTCTCCAGTAAAAAGAACAGTGCTTTTTTTAATGTGCAGTTTTTCCACATTCACAGGGGTTGTTCATCACTAACCCCAGAGAATGTGGAGGGACCACTGACATATAGTATGCAACATACACCTTCATCCCTTTATGGTGCAAGGCTCAGTTAGCAAAAGGGACCCAGAGGGGTTACAAAGAAAGCACTGTTCCTGAAAACCAGAAGTATGAGTGTGTTTGTTCAGAGAGTGTAATACACTCCGTCACTCCCTCCCTTTGGCTAAAACATTGCTCTCAGCCCTTCTTCCAGTCATTTAACTTTCATATAGAGAGAGCATGGATCTTCCCATGACATCTCAAATCTCACATCTCTTTTTAAACCTTGCCGCCAGTCATTTGTTCACCTGTCTTGTTGCTCAGAGTTACCTTTTCTGCATCCAGCAAATTCCTTCCCTCTCCCCTTCAATTTCTTTCTGACCTTACGCTTCTTATTTTTCTCTCGGCTCAGATATGTTCCTTCCCTACCTCCAATTCTATCATGCCCACAGAAGCAGAAACACAGCAAGCGGTCTTATATCAGAGCAGACTACCCAATGCTGGCAAATGCATCTGAGGAAGTAGACTGAAGTTTACCAAAACTCATGCTGCCAAATTTCTTTCTTTTTAGTCTCAAAGATGCTAAAAGATATTGGCTTTCCAGTGTCTTGAGCCAAGTGTCATTTCCATGACCTGAGGGTTGCTCCTTTTTACAGGTGCCAAGGACTGAAGGTGGCTCAGATCCAAGTTACCACAAGGACTATATCCTTCCACATGAGCCTGTCCATGTTTTCAGATCGTGGGGTGGGGTGAAAGGAGCACAGTGATTAAATGCTGGTCCTACAGCCACAAGGTTTTAAGTTTGATCCTAGAGGAGGGCTCCAAGGTCCACTCAGCCTTCCATCCTTGCATAGGTTGGTAAAATGAGGACCCAGCTTGTTGGGGTCAATTGGCTTACACATTGTAAACCGCTTAGGGAGTGATAGTTCACTGATAAGCGGTATAGAAATGTACTTGCTATTGCTATTGGAGGGAGGATCTCATCTTTGCCATGATCCTCACATCTCATGAGAACATCAGGATTCTTGATAGCTGCTCCCAAGCTCTAGAGAGGTTAGACAGGTTATCCTTACTATCTTTCCATAGGGGACCTTGTGGGTTCTAGTTCTTGTGGTGTTCAGACCCAACATCTCTCCTGTTGGCACCAGTTGCTCCTCAGCCTTGTCTAGGTCAATACTTCTTAAGCTATCTGAAGCAGAGGACCAGCAAATTTCTTTTCCCCAAGATGCCAGGTACTGGGACCATATTTGTGTCAAATGACTACAATTGTTCCTTTCCTAAAAACCTGCTGCAGACCAGAAGCCAATAACTTGCGGACCGGCAAGTCCATGTACCACAGTTTGAATAACACCAGTCTAGATCACTGTTACACACTGGTTGTGATGTTCCTCATTATCAACAATTGGATGAACAATTAGAATATTAGAATCATAGAGTTGGAAGAGACCCCAAGGGTCATCCAGTCCAACCCCCCTGCCATGCAGGAACTCCCAATCAAAGCATACCCGACAGATGGCCATCAAGCCTCTGTTTAAAGACCTCTCCATCACACTCAGAGGCAGTGTCTTCCACTGTCAAACAATCCTTACTGTTAGGAAGTTCCTCCTAATGTTGAGGCGGAATCTCTTTTCCTGGAGTTTGCATCCATTGCTCTGTGTCCTAGTCTCTGGAGCAGCAGAAAACAAGCTTGCTCCCTCCTCAATATAACATCCCTTCAACTATTTAAACAGGGCTATCATATCACCTCTTACCCTTCTCTTCTCCAAGCTAAACATCCCCAGCTTGTAGCTTCAAGTAAAAGCTCTAGCACTGTGGTAACACATCCATCTCCACGAGCTCAATACTCCATACAGCTGATGTGTTAACACCAGCATAATCCCAGTACAAGCTGTTGAAGATGGAGGAGAGGTGGTTCAGAGGTCTGTCCCTCTAAGACTGCACACTTCTTGAGAAAAAGTGGGGGGTTTGTGAAAGAGCCTTCAGTTTGACATCAGATCTTGCTGGAGAACGTTGTTTCCCTAGAGGTGACAACATTCAACCTTCCTTGCCACCCTAAACCCTATTGACTCTGATATTCCAGAGAGTTTCCCCCCTCAACCCTAGCTATCATACGTTGCTACTTAGAAGGAGATTTTAAATATATATAGGACCAGCACTTAATACTGTGCAACCTGTAATGGGCACAGTCCACTCTACCAGCTTATTGTGTTACACAGGAACAGTAGATCTCATTCTTGCTAGCTAAGTAACTAAGGCCTGATACAGACAGCCAAAATAAAGCTGCTTCGAGTCACTTAGGAGGTATGGTGTTTCAATGATACATGTGTCCTAAAAGTCCAGAAGTCGCACCAAAGCCACACTCCAGTTCTAAGGACTAGAGTGCAGCTTTGGTGCAGCTTCCAGACTCTTAGGATGTATGCATCATTGAAACACCATACCTCCAAAGTGACTCGAAGCAGCTTTATTTTGGCTGTCTGTATAGGGCCAATATGGGCAACAGAATGATGGAGAGCTGATCTACCAAACCTCCATCTTAGATGGCTTTTCACCATGAAATTACCAATTTATAGTATCGAATCAGCCCTACATAGACAGGGTCTTGTGAAATGTTCTAAAGCAACCAACTGCCAAAGGTTCACTATTCTTTTGCAGTGGGTTTTGCACATGACAGCACCTCTTGGTTAACAAAACGCACTGTAAAGCATTAAGGCACTCAGAAGAATAAATCAGGCATATGGGTATGGGTGTTGCAAAGCCACTACAGGGTTTCCTTAACAGTCACCATACCACTAAAGAAAAAAGGTAAATGAATATCAGATGTGATTACATACAGTTACCTAATAAAGCTCTTAAAAGCAGCAGATTGTGGGTTGATGCACAGAGGTACTCTGCTTCCTTTCTGCTGTTCCAAAATGAACTGATGAATTATTTCTGAAAAACAGAAAGGAATTGCAAGGGAAGAAAGTGAACACGCCTTTGCATAAGCATACAGAAATCTACAGAATATACTACATACAGGAGGAGAAAACATGCCGAACATACATTTGGATAAGTAGACGCGAAAATGATACCCATGCCACCAGAGCTGGATGAAACTGCCAACTGCAGGTGGCCCAAAGCCAAAGCTTATTTCAATTTGAATTTCCCCCAAATGTACAGAAATGCCTTTCAAATTGTAGTATTCCAATGGCAACTAATAATCATATCCAACGCACTTTTAAGGATGCCGTCCAGTTAAAGGAATTGTAATTGATTAAGCATATGATGTTTAGTCACTACTTGTGCCTAAATCTTGCGTACAGGTAAAAATAACATTCTAACACAAACATTGTACTTTAATTTTAGATCATGCATGCTTGATCCCAGTAATGGTATGCCTAACAACAAGCAAAACAGGACAGTAGGTAGTTTGAGTGCTCTGGGAAGTGGTGTTCTGACTGGGACCACAATGCCACAGAAAACACAATGTAGGGAATGCTAATAGATTCAGCCTTGGTTTTAGAAACCCAGAATGGAAGGCAAGAAGCACCTTTCACCAGCTAAGGTCCCTTCGCAGCAGAGATCGCTTGGTCACAGTTAGCCATGCTCTGGCAGGATCCTATACGGATTACTGAAATGTGTTGTAGCTGGAGCTGCCTTTGAAGACTGCTCAGAAACTGTAGCTGGTTTAAAATACAGCAGATGGGTTGCTAACTGGGTGCAGAGAACACACCTCACTGAAGTTAGCAGCATACTATATGCTATACTGGCTCCTGGTTTGTTTCCCAGCAAAAAATCCAAAGGCTGGTTTTTAATCTTTAATGCACTAAAACAAGACCATCTTTCCCACTGAGCAGTATGCTATATTGTGACATTTATGTAAATGGGAATAGACAACAAAACATACTAAACACACTAAACAGAAACCCAGTGAATTCATGAGTGCTGGGCCTCTGCAGCTTTGGTGGGAAGCCAAGTTTTAACTTGGTGCCAAACCAGAAGAAATGTTGGCAGCATTCAAGACTCTGGCCTGTTCCAGACTGCCAAAATAAAGCTGCTTCAGGTCTCTTTGGAGGTATGCTATTTAAATGATGCATGCATCCTAAGAATCCGGAAGCTGCACCAAAGCTGCACTCCAGTGCTTAGGAATGGAACATGGCTTTGGCGCGACCTCCGGACTCTTAGGACCCATGCATCATTTAAATAGCATACCTCCAAAGAGACCTGAAGCAGCTTTATTTTGGCAGTCTGTAACAGGCCTCTATTTGCTTTAATGTTTAGCGTGAGCTACTTTGGGCTCTATCTACCATGGAAAAGCAGCATCTATTTGTACTAAATGTGCATGGTGAGATACAGGTGTCTAAGAGGATGGTTTTCACATTGAGGGCCAGGTAGTCTGCCTGCTCTCACACAGAGTGCGAGTACCACTATAACAACAATTTATGCTCTAACAAGTAAAAAAACCACATCTACATACTGCAAAGTTTTTCCTTGGCATTTACTGCATTTCAGAGATATCTTGCATCTCATAAATAAAAGCAAGCACCTTCCATACTGATGCTGGGGGAAAGATGTTCTTAAATATGTATGCAATGATATCGAAGCCTATTACACTTCCAAACCTTGTTTGTTCTATGTGCATGCTTTCCGTTCTACTGAGCTATAAAAAGCAGCCATAAACAAGGCCAAGCGTGAAACATCCTAACTCAAAATACTGACCTTTAACCTGCCGAACAGAACTGAGGTTCTTTTCAAAAGTGTCGTCAAATTTGGGATTCGTAATGGGTTCAAAATCACTGGTGTAAACGCGTCCCGTAGAGGTGGAGAAACAACATTTACACATGCAGGTGTGATATCGTAAACGCCCTTCATCGAGATATGGATGAGCTAAGGCATCCTTAGCAGATATTCTTTTGGACTGGAATTTGGGGGAAGACAACACATAAAAACACGGATATTAAACTCGCAAGCTTTAACTTCCGTTACCATTCTTTCTAGGTTCCATGTCCTATTATTAATACCGCTAGGAGGCAGTGTTCCTTTGAAAAAGCCAACATTGTTAATAACCTCTTCGCTAAATAACTTCTTTCTACTTGGCACCAGCAGGAAATGTTATGCTCTGCAGTCTTCCAATCAAGACAAAAATGCCTCCTCTAATGTGTTTCCAAGACCTTCAGACTGCTCTGCTGAAAATTAAGGGCTGCACAAATACTTTAAAGACTCTAGGACTTTAAAACTGAATCGCTGATCCTGCAGGGTGACTTAGTAGGAAACTGATTTAATATACTTTTAGTCTGTTTAAAATTATGGTTATTGCTTTAAATTGCGCTACATTGATTTTTATCCTACGACGTCCTCAGACACAGGTGGGATATGAATATTTTAATTAATAGCTAAGTGCTCAAGGATGTTTTGGACTTTTTCAAAACCACGTGTATTTTAATAAGACAAATCAAGTTTGGTGAGAAGAAGCCATTCTATTCAAGAGTAGACAGTTGTAAGAATCCTATTTCAGAAGTGTTTCAGAGTTCCTCAACCTGGTGCGCTCCAGATCCTTTGGACTACAATTCCCATCAGTCCCATAAAACATTACCTATGATCAGAGATGGGAACTATAGCCTAAAACACCTGGAAGGCAGAATGTTGAGGGATAAAGGTAACGGTATTTCCCCTTTGACAAGGTTGTCAATTCGTGTCCGACTGTGAGGGTTGGTGCTCATTTCTGTTACTAAGGCCTGTTACAGACTGCCAAAATAAAGCTGCTTCGGGTCTCTTTGGAGGTATGCTATTTAAATGATGCATGGGTCCTAAGAGTCCGGAGGTCGCGCCAAAGCCACACTCCGTTCCTAAGCACTGGAGGGCAGCTTTGGTGCAGCTTCCGGATTCTTAGGATGCATGCATCGGTCTGTTACAGACTGCCAAAATAAAGCTGCGTCGAGTCTCTTTGGAGGTATGCTATTTAAATGATGCATGGGTCTTACGAGTCCGGAGGTCATGCCAAAGCCACACTCCATTCCTAAGCACTGGAGTGCAGCTTTGGTGCAGCTTCTGGATTCTTAGGGTGCATGCATCATTTAAACAGCATACCTCCAAAGAGACCCGAAGCAGCTTTATTTTGGCAGTCTGTAACAGGCCATCATTTAAACAGCATACCTCCAAAGAGACCCGAATCAGCTTTATTTTGGCAGTCTGTAACAGGCCTAAGATAACTCTGTGATTATGTAGCCAGCATGACTACACCTTCTCACTGAAGTGGCACCTATTTATCTACTCCCACATTTACATGCTTTCGAACTGATAGGTTGGCAGAAGCTGGGACTAGTGATGGGAGCTCAAACTGCCGACCTGGGTCTCAAACTGCCAACCTGCCGATCTTACAATCTTCAGAGTCAGCATCTCAACCACTGAGCCACCCAGGAAAAGCTTCGGCTACAATTCCATTCACACATTTAGTCTCAAAGGTGCAACAAGATCCCTTTGCAGGCCATAAAGTGAGAGATGCACTTGTAAATATGGCAAAAAAATACAAACAAATCCAAAGAAAAGCCAATAGCACCACAGGCACTTGGGGGGTGCTATTGCCCACTTGGAAGCAATGGCCTGTTACAGACAGCCAAAATAAAGCTGCTTCAAGTCACTTTGGAGGTATGGTATTTCAATGATGCATGAGCCCTACAGGTCTGGAAGCTTCACCAAAGCTGCACTCCAGTCCTTAGGACTGGAGCATGGCTTTGGTGCGGCCTTTGGACTCTTAGGACGCATGTATCATTGAAATACCATACCTCCAAAGTGACTCGAAGCAGCTTTATTTTGGCTCTCTGTAACAGGCCAAAATAATTATTTTGGCAACTTAAATTGGAGGGTGAAGGAAATGGAAGGTATTGCACAGGCCTTCAAAGTCCTATGATGGACCAGGGCAGCTCCCCAACCCATGGCAGTTGTCTGCACCTTCTTTAAGAGGGTTCTTTATATATTCCCCTCCCATTAAGCTCCCCAAGGAGTATACAACACACTAGACAAATTATACTTTTCTGTCCTGGAAGATGTATGGGATGAGATGGGCCTGTATCAGAGGAAGAAAATCAACTCTCCGGCCCCAGGCTTTCCTTGTCTGACCATCCCAGATGTACGTAGGATGCTATTCCTGTTCTGCTGAAATGAAAGCATTCCAAGGCGATTCCTCGGAAGATGAAAACCCACTAGTAAAGGAAGATGTTCAAGCCCTGAGCAAAAGACTTGGAGCCAGTGAGGAAGGCTTTGAGCTCCAACCAAAAAGGGGTGCAGAAGGGAAAATACATTTGTTACGAGAATGGCAAGTGTTCACTTGCTGCCAATCAAATATGAAGTGAGACAACGGTTCTGCTACTACCTACCTACACATATATTGATGACAGGAGCACAGGATGAGTCATTAAACACCTTTGTGTGAATGACTCCTACTTCCTCACAGTAGGGGCTGGTTGTAAAGGGGGAGAACCCACAGATGCATAGGAAAGGTTAGGAGGAGGCGCTGATGTGTTCAGTCCACAGGAATGTTTTAAATCAGTGTCTGTTTGAGAAGTGCAGAGGGACATGTGGGGGTCTGTGCAAATTCACAGGAGGCTGCAGGGGGGACTTTAAAAGTGAAACGTAATGGTGTTCCAAGGGTAAAGGCTGGGGTAGAAACTGAATCCTTTCAGCTTCTTTTAAAATGGGAGTTAACAAGGTGAAGGTTAGGCTACAAGGAAACATGTCCTTTAAGATCATTCTACTACCAGAGCAGCCGATGGCCAAAGCATTAGGAACCTGATCCTTTATTCCAGGAGTCGGAATCAAACGGCCATCCAGATACTGTTGGATTGCAATTCCCAGCAATGTTCTCCCCTGGCTATGCTAGGTAGGCTGCTGAGATTTGTAGTCAAACATTGAGGGGGGGGGCACATGATTCCCACCCCATACTATTCCTTTACACAATCACATCTTTGCCTCTAGAGGTAAAAACTAAGGCCTGTTACAGACTGCCAAAATAAAGCTGCTTCGGGTCTCTTTGGAGGTATGCTATTTAAATGATGCATGCATCCTAAGAATCCGGAAGCTGCACCAAAGCTGCACTCCAGTGCTTAGGAATGGAGTGTGCCTTTGGCACAACCTCCGGACTCTTAGGACCCATGCATCATTTAAATAGCATGCCTCCAAAGAGACCCGAAGCAGCTTCATTTTGGCAGTCTGTAACAGGCCTAGGTATCTTGTACCACCTGGTACTACTCCAAATAAATACAGGAAGCAAGAGATGTACCGTGTTTCCCCAAAAATAAGACACTGTCTTATATTTATTTTTCCTCAAGAAGAGACACCATGGCTTATTTTCATGGGATGTCTTATTTTATTAAGTATGGTACAACAATCTACATTTATTCAAATATAGTTAAGTCGTCTTCATCTGGGACATCGTCATGACTCTCCAAACCCGGAATGCCACCCTAAATTTCTTGTGACTCCATTTCCTTTAGAACCATTGGCCCCAATCTTTCTACTCCCTTCCTGCCCCTTTCTGTTCTGCGCCAGGCCTATCACTATGTCTTATTTTCGGGGTATGGCTTATATTGCGCAAATGCTTAGAAATCCTACTACGGCTTATTTTATTGGGTATGTGTTATTTTTGGGAAAACATGGTAGCACACACCTTTAATCTTTTCCTGTGGGGTATGGAAAAGGGGGCATATTGAGTCAATTCCCAACCCTTTATGTTTCCTCAGCCATCTCCCAAATGGCTGAAGACCCCACATTTGTATGGCCCAACTCCTCAGCTGGATCTTAGAATCATAGAATCATAGAATCGTAGAGTTGGAAGAGACCCCCAAGGGCCATCCAGTCCAACCCCCTGCCATGCAGGAAATCCAATTCAAAGCATCCCTGACAGATGGCCATCCAGCCTCTGTTTAAAGACCTCCAAGGAAGGAGACATACATACTTGCCAATAGTGAACTGAAATGTATATATTTATATTTAAAAATGGATAAACTTCCATTCTTCCTTTCAGATTTTAGAAAAAGAAAACACCAACTCACTGGGTCAAAGACCAACATCCTGCAAAGGAGATGAACGGCTTCATGTGTAGCTTGACTGGATAATGTATACAGGACAGGAAGGGATGGCTATGAAGAAGAAGAAGAGAAAAAAGCACTGAGACTCATTTGAATAATTTTGCATATATACATCCAACTCAAGTCTCTATAAAACAATGAATTGCTCTGCAAAGTGGTATATTCATGATATATAAAAGTTCAACAACTATAGGCCTGTTCCAGACTGCCAAAATAAAGCTGCTTGGGGTCTCTTTGGAGACATGCTGTTTAAATGATGCATGCATCCTAAGAATCCAGAAGCTGCGCCAAAGCTGCACTCCAGCGCTTAGGAATGGAGTGTGGCTTTGGTGCGACCTCCAGACTCTTAGGACCCATGTATCATTTAAATAACATACCTCCAAAGAGACCCGAAGCAGCTTTACTTTGGCAGTCTGTAACAGGCCATAGTTTCAGAACTTCTCTCTTGATTATAACGTGCAGAATTATGTATACATAGCCAAGTACAAAGACAGTCAGTAAGGTGTAGTGGTTTGAATGTTGGACTGTGATTATGGAGACCAGGATTTGAATTCCCGCTCAGCCGCGGAAACCCACTGGGTGACTTTGGGCATGTCACATTCTCAGTCTCTGAGGAAGGCAAGGGCAAGTATTCTCTGAACCAATCTTGCCAATAAAACCCCATGACAAGTTTGCCTTCGGGTTGTTGGAAGTGACTTGAAGGCACACAACAACAAGCTATACAAGAGTAGCTTTGCTATTATCAACTCAAGTGTACATTTCAAAATTCATCAGCCCAAACCCACCTTCACAGCATGAAGCATTTCCAGCGTGACATATCTGACACTTTTTAAAGAAAAAGGATATGGTGAAATTATTAGTTAAGATGCCTCTGCTAAAAACAGATTGCCACAGGGCTGCCATAAGGCTCAGCTTCACTTTTCTTAAATGAAGCCAGGCAGCGAAAGTTGGAAGAGACCACTAGGGCCATCCAGTCCAACCCCCTGCCATGCAGGAAATCCAATTCAAAGCATCCCTGACAGATGGCCATCCAGCCTCTGTTTAAAGACCTCCAAGGAAGGAGACTCCATCACCCTCCGAGGAAGGAGTGCATTCCTCTGTCGAACAGCCCTTACTGTCAGGAAGTTCCTCCTAATGTTCAGGTGGAATCTCTTTTCCTGTAGCTTGCATCCATTGTTCCGGGTTCTGTTCTCTGGAGCAGCAGAAAACAAGCTTGCTCCCTCTTCAATATGACATCCTTTCAAATATTTAAACAGGGCTATCATATCACCTCTTAACCTTCTTTTCTCCAGGCTAAACATCCCCAACTCCCTAAGTTGTTCTTCATAGGACATGGTTTCCAGACCCTTCACCATTTTTGTCGCCCTCCTTTGGACACGCTCCAGTTTCTCAATGTCCTTTTTGAATTGTAGCGCCCAGAACTGGACACAGTATTCCAGGTGGGGCCTGACCAAAGCAGAATACGGTGGCACTATTACTTCTCTTGATCTAGACACTATACTTCTATTGATGCAGCCTAAAATTGCATTGGCCTTAGAGCCAAAGAGAAATATAGGAGGTAATCCTAGTAAAACTAAAAAAACAGGACATGTTCCTCTGGTGTGTTTTTCTTTACAAAGCATAACCACATTACTTGCAGCAGAATTTTTTAACTTAATGAAAAAAGGCTTCTAATTTTTTTTCCAGAGCCACACTTTATAAGATACAGAAGTGGCTGTGTTTGCACATATCAATGGCCTGTTACAGACAGCCAAAATAAAGCTGCTTCGAGTCACAGTGGAGGTATGGTGTTTCAATGATGCATGCGTCCTAAGAGTCCAGAAGCCTCACCAAAGCCACCCTCCAGTCTTTAGGGCTGGAGTGTGGCTTTGGTGCAACTTCTGGACTCTTAGGACGCATGCATAATTGAAACACCATACCTCCACTGTGACTCGAAGCAGCTTTATTTTGGCTGTCTATGACAGACCACTATGCCACAATTCTAGAAACCCAGAATACTGTAAACTGCCAGTGTGCTGGTTCCCACTTTGCTTCTGCCTTGGCCACTAAAACCAGGGATGTGTTTTGTTCATCCGAAAAAGGAACCCTGGCATGTTACTCCCAAATAAACCATGATTTTAAAATACTAGTTTACACTCCTGATGTGTAAGGAGACAACAAACCTAGTTTGCATGACATGCCAAACAAAATGATCTTAGTGACAAGTCATTTGCCCTACTTTTGCTCCTTCCCATTCGTGGTAAGAGTAAAAGTATTGGCGCAAGCATAAAATTCACCCCCAAGAAGCAATCCTGGCTATTCGATGTTGACATAGCCATGAAGGAGTTAAGATGAACCTTTAGTTATGACATTCATTAGAGATAGTGGGAAGTGTCAATGTAGAATTCAGATTATACGGATGACAAAATAAACTCAATAAAAATGCAATTCTCGTAGCACTGTGGTAGTTATCTGAAATGAAGAGATGGGACACGTACATTAAGTGGACACATAAAATTCAATCCTAACAAAATGACCCTATATCTACAGAAATTATATGGAAAGAAGAGCTTCTAGGGCAGTGGATTGGAAGCAGCCAAAAGAAAGATTTCACCCAGCTTCAAATCCAGGATCAGTCAATTCCTCTGCTCCAGAAACTTATCAGGTCCAGAGAATATCCTCTTGTATTTTTGGCCTGTTACAGACTGCCGAAATAAAGCTGCTTCAGGTCTGTTTGGATGTATGCTATTTAAATGATGCATGCATCCTAAGAATCCGGAAGCTGCACCAAAGCTGCACTCCAGTGCTTAGGAATGGAGTGTGGCTTTGGCGCGACCTCTGGACTCTGCATCATTTAAATAGCATACCTCCAAAGAGACCCGAAGTAGCTTTATTTTGGCAGTCTGTGCCTGTTACAGACTGCCAAAATAAAGCTGCTTGGGGTCTCTTTGGAGGTATGCTGTTTAAATGATGCATGCATCCTAAGAATCCGGAAGCTGCACCAAAGCTGCACTCCAGTGCTTAGGAATGGAGTGTGGCTTTGGCGCGACCTCCGGACTCTGCATCATTTAAATAGCATACCTCCAAAGAGACTCGAAGCAGCTTTATTTTGGCAGTCTGTAACAGGCCTTTGTTTCAGTAAGAACTCTTTAAATTTGGAAACTATGCAAATCATAGAATCATTCCAACCCCATTCTGCCATGCAGGAACTCTCAATGAAAGCATTCCTGACAGATGGCCATCCAGCCTCTGTTTAAAGACCTCCAAGGAAGGAGACTCCACCACTTTCCAAGGGAATGTGTTCCACTGTCAAACAGCTCTTACTGTCAGGAAGTTCCTCCTAATGTTTAGGGGGAATCTCTTTTCCTGTAGTTCTCATCCATCGCATCCATTTTCTATTCTCTGGAGCAGCAGAAGCTTGTTACCTCCTCTGTGTGACACCCCTTCAAATACTTAAACAGGGCTATCGTATCACCTCTTAACTGTTTCTTCTCCAGGCTTTAGAAACATCAGGAGCATCAATATATACTAATCCACACAACCCACACACACACTCAATATTGAGAAGACTATTTAAGAGATAAGGGCCTGTTACAGACAGCCAAAATAAAGCTGCTTCGAGTCACAGTGGAGGTATGGTGTTTCAATGATGTATGCATCCTAAGAGTCCAGAAGCCACACCAAAGCCACGTTCCAGTCGTTAGGGCTGGAGCATGGCTTTGGTGCGACTTCTGGACTCTTAGGACACATGCATCATTGAAACACCTTACCTCCACTGTGACTTGAAGCAGCTTTATTTTGGCTGTCTGGAACAGGCCAAGGTGTTTTCTATTTTCCTTAAAACGAGGTTTCACCAAATACTCAAAAACTGGGGTTATCACTTGTTGGAGACAATGGTCAGGGAAATACCCTGAACGTTGTCCATTCTCCTTCCAGCTTCTTAACCTTAAACTCTGGCCCAATAGCATGGACTAGTAACAATTGTGGAAGCCACATTTCTCATTCATACCCCCAATGAATTTCATATGCAAGAATGCAGAGGAATTGCATCATTTGAGTGCCTTAAATTAGAATTAGAGGAGAGAAAGAACTCCCAATTAAAAGTAATTTCCGCAGATAAAAATAGCCCTGACCTCTTTATGCAAATCCAAAAAGCGGACACTTTTTTGCTTCCCCAGGAAAAGTACATTGCCTACTATTTTGGGCTTTAGAAGCTGTTTTTTTCCTCTAATATTTCTTCCACTATCATTTCCTTAGCATGGCATTTATATTATATATATATATAAACCCCGCTTTCGTAAGCAAAGGTAAAAAACAAAGCTGATCACAGAAGTCCTAGCTAGCATATGCAGGTGTTGAGGGGAAAAAAACCCATTAGGATTATATAAGAGGTTTGCTATTAGTGGCGGATGATTAATTGTTATTGGTATGTGGGAGGAATATGCTATATGCCAAGCAAGGACTAACGCATCCTATGCCTGAAATATAACAAAGCCATCAAGCATTTACTGCATCTATTTATGGGACAGTGTTAATAGAAAAAGCCAACATGGCATAGTGGTTTGAGCGTTGGGCTAAGACTCCGGAGACCAGGGTTCGAATTCCCTGCTCGACCATGGAAACCCACTGGGTGACCTTCGGCAAGTCAGAGTCTCAGAGGAAGGCAAAGGCAGCCTCCCCCCATCGAGCAAATTCTGCCAAGAAAGCGCCATAGGCTCACCACAAATCGGAAATGACTTGAAGACACACAACAAAATGCTAGAGCAGCTGTATAGAATCTGGCAAAATGGAATGCTCCATCTATTGCAAACTCTTTTTTGGGGGGTAAAATGAAAATGAAACTGATGTATGTTTCCTAAGCTGAATGGTTACAGTGTTATGGTAAGTATTCTAGCTGTTCTATATAGGTCTCTCCTATACGGTGAAGGGTCTTGAAACCATGCCCTGTGATGAATGACTTAGGGAGCTTGGGGTGTTTAGCTTGGAGAAGAGAAGGTTAAGAAGTAATATGATTAAGGGATGCCATATCCCGCCTGCAGGTGGGGCAATCCAACTTTTGGGGGTCCTGGCCCGGTCCCGGTCCGGTTTAGGTCCAAAAGTGGGGTTTGCCCCGCCCGCAGCCACCCTCCTCCTCCTCCTCCGCTCCCCTGCGTGCCTTCCTAATGGCCGTGGCTTCTCATGCAGCCAGCACCCACCCACTTCCTTCTCCTCCTCCTCCTCCTCCTCCTCCACCCTCGCGCGCAGCCACTCATGCAGCCAGCGGGACCTCTGCCTCCCCCGCGCCCGCCCGCTCCTTTTATATGGCTGCGCGCGGCCACTCATGGGGCCCGGCTGGCCGCCACCCTCCTCCTCCTCCTCCGCGCCGCGCCTGGCCGGTGGAAGCGCGCAATCAGCCCGCTTGCGTGGCTGGGCCCTGGCTGTGTGCCAGCCTCGAAAGGGAGCTGGTCCTCTTAAGGAAGCGGAGGCTCAGCAGAGGAAGAGGAGGAGGCGGAGAACAGAGAACAGGACCCGGAACAAGGTACATGAAAAGAGATTCCGGCTCAACATTAGGAGGACCGTCTTGATAATAAGAGCTGTTTGACAGTGGAACACATTCCCTTGGAGAGTGACAGAGTCTCCTTATTTGGAGGTCTTTAAGCAGAAGCTGTATGGACATCTATTTGGTATGCTTTGTCTGAGAGTTCCTGCATGGCAGGGGGTTGGACTGGATGGGCCTTTGGGGTCTCTTCTATGATTCTATATGAAGCTGCCATACATCCAGTCAGACCACTGTTTTACCAAGCCCAGAACTGTGCAGTCTGGCTGGCAATGGTCCTTCAAAATTTCAGGGGTTTCTTCACTCTCGTATTGAGGACCTTTTGAAACAGAGATGTTAGTGAGGAACCTGGGGTGCTCATTGGTGTATATCACTGCTCTACCATGCCTCAGATTTGGGGAACTGAGAGTGTGGCCTCCCTAAAGTGTTAGCATCCAAAGATATAGCCATGTTAGTCTGTAGAATCAGTATGTAAAGAGATCTTGTAGCACACCTTTAAGACTAATTGAAAGAAAGAAGTTGGCTGCATGAGCTTTTGTAGACTTACGTCTACTTCCTCAGATGCATTTGGTGGAATGGAAAGCCAGGGACAGACCTATATATGCCCTTGGTGTGAACTGACATTCTTGCACACCAAGGTCTGTCCCTGACTTTCCACTCCACCAAAAGCATCTGAGGAAGTAGAGTGGAGTCTACGAAAGCTCATGCTGCCATCTTCTTTCTTTCAGTTAGTCTCAAAGGTGCCACAAGATCTCTCTACAAGGGTTAGCAAGACCCTTGGAGCAAATTCCAAACACCAAGGCACTGTGAAAAACGCAACCTCCCTCCCTTCCATGTCCCATTTCTTGTCTATCAGCTGTATTTTTAAACTTGGCAAGTGAGTCAATGGCCTGTTACAGACTGCCAAAATAAAGCTGCTTCAGGTCTCTTTGGAGGTATGCTGTTTAAATGATGGATGGGTCCTAAGAGTCCGGAGGTCGCGCCAAAGCCACACTCCATTCCTACGCACTGGAGTGCAGCTTTGGTGCAGCTTCCGGATTCTTCGGATGCATGCATCATTTAAACAGCATACCTCCAAAGAGACCCCAAGCAGCTTTATTTTGGCAGTCTGGAACAGGCCAATAGCCTGAAAAAACTTTGATCCTTTGTCTACATCCAGATTTTGTTGGACTGCAGCTTGGGCCCTAGTCAATACAGCCTAATAATGAAAATTATGGAAGGGGAAGCTCATCCGATCTGGAAGATCTCAATCTGCTCACCTCAGGTCTACAAAGAGGTTTCCAAACCTCTTGCTTCAAAGGCTTTAATAAAATACACTTACGAATAAAGTTCAAACTTCATGAGTATTTGACAGTGGAACAAAGGGCACACAATTCTTCCTTTCAGCAGTAAAAGAATTCCAGTAGGATGTTTATTTGTCAGCAGTTTTTATACAACTTTTTAAATAGACACATAGGCCCCATACAGACAGGCCAAAATAAACCTGCTTCAGGTCACTTTGGAGGTATGCTGTTTCAACGATGCATGCATACTAAGGCCTGTTACAGACTGCCAAAATAAAGCTGCTTCGGGTCTCTTTGGAGGTATGCTATTTAAATGATGCATGGGTCCTAAGAGTCCGGAGGTTGTGCCAAAGCCACACTCCATTCCTAAGCACTGGAGTGCAGCTTTGGTGCAGCTTTCGGATTCTTAGGATGCATGCATCATTTAAACAGCATACCTTCAAAGAGACCCCAAGCAGCTTTATTTTGGCAGTCTGTAACAGGCCTAAGAGTCCAGAAGCTGTGCCAAAGCCGTGCTCTAGTCCTTAGGACTGGATTGTGGCTTTGGCACGGCTTCTGGACTCATAGTATGCATGCATCATTGAAACAGCATGCCTCCAAAGTGACCTGAAGCAGCTTTATTTTGGCCTGTCTGTATGGGGCCATAGTGGATTATGTTGCCGCCGCCATCACCACCACCCAAAATACACACACACACACCCCTGAAGTGAGCATAGGGCTGTTTATGAACTGAGGATATTTACTTTCAGTTTCAAAGATCAGAGTCATTCATGCAAAGTCCTTTCCCTACTAGGGCTGGTATCAGAAACGTCTCTCTCTCTCAAGCAAGTCATATGACATGCTACAGATTTGCAAATCAGCTTTATAGTTTCCAAGCATTACATTTAATTTCCTCATATCTTCTGCTGATATATCCAAGGCATAGATGGTAAACCAAATTGAGGTTAAGTGGCTTGCTTAAGTAATTGGATTGCATCCACTCTAATTTAGCCTGAGTGTTGTTGCTCATATACTATTATCAATGCATTTGAAGTCAGAAATTTTCCGTTTACTATGCTTACACCCAACCAGTCCTGCTTGCTCTCTTCAACAAAGTGTAACTGTGACAGCCAAATGTAGCTTTTATAGAGGAACAGAGTATGTCACGCAAGCTCCCATACCTATTTTTTTTAAATGAACATTGTTTGACTCTTATTTTAAAATTTCCATGCCTCCAAAGTACCATAAATTGCCAAAGCATGGAACGCGAAGCACTGGAACCACTTGGTTGCAATCCGTTATACTTGTCAAGTATCAGGGATGGGCTGTGAATTACCTAGCTCTGTGTGATGTAGCCTGGTTGAAAGGCAGATGGGATAGCAACTTTGCTCTGGATGGAAACCCACCTGGTAGGATTCATGCTTTCAATCCACTTATTATCTCTTCTGTGCTCACTTGTTTGACGTAAGCAAGAAAACCTAACAGTGGAATCGGCTGTGTTGGGTTTCTTAAAGGGATCTAAAGGGTTTCTTTTCAACCCACCTGTTTATGAGGACCCCTGAGTATGTGTGCCTTGGCGCCTTCACAAGCCGTCCTCATTGCTTCCAGTGACGGTGTTCCCAAAAGATCTGTGATCAAATCCAACTGTGGAAATAGAAAAACAAAACTTATCTCCGATTTTAAACACAGGCCGAGGTTAATTCTGTTGAAACCCAAAGGCATGCATGAATAGGATACTTGCAAAGTCCCCCCCGCTTACTATTTTACGCTTATCTGAACTCTTTAAAAGTGGTGAAGTATATACATTTATGCATATACACGATTTTACCGTACCTTTTCCTACAGACACATGAAGGTAACTTATACACTGACAGTGTAAAAGCAATAGTTTTTGTAGATTTTTCAGGCAATGTGGCTATGTTCTAGAAGAGTTTGTTCCTGATGTTTTGCCAGCATCTGTGGCTGGCAAAACGTCAGGAACAAACTCTTCCAGAACATGGCCACAAAGCCCCACAAACTCACAAAAAACTATGGATGCCGGCCATGAAAGCCTTTGATTTCACAGTGTAAAAGTAGCAAAATACTGGCTGTTAGTTGAAGAAGAGGAAGCAAGCAATTGATTCAGCTAATCTTAGCCAACAGCTTATTTTCATATCTAGTTTAACACAAGGTGGTCAATTATTTCTTTCTACTATTCAAGCTAAAACCCTGTCCCAGTTCACTTCCAGTACCTCTATTTGGATAGCAGATTTAACTCACAAGTGGAAAGAATTCAGCCAGGTTTCCTCAGATAATTGCTGGATTTATTAATGCAGCTATCTATCTTGGAGCTGGTATTCAATCAGTTGAATGTAAGTCTTGGATTGATGCCCTAAAATGGTGTCTATGGCCTGTTACAGACTGCCAAAATAAAGCTGCTTTGGGTCTCTTTGGAGGTATGCTGTTTAAAAGATGCCTGGGTCCTAAGAGTCCGGAGGTCGCGCCAAAGCCACACTCCATTCCTAAGCGCTGGAGTGCAGCTTTGGTGCAGCTTTCGGATTCTTAGGACGCATGCATCATTTAAACAGCATACCTCCAAAGAGACCCCAAGCAGCTTTATTTTGGCAGTCTGTAACAGGCCTATGATTCCATTTTTTAAGCTTAATTCAGACATTATGTTTTTCCAGTACTAAGGCGCGTTACACACCGCCATAAGGGACGTCCTTAGGACATCCCATTTTGAAAAAGGTCATAGAATCATAGAATCATAGAATCGTAGAGTTGGAAGAGACCACTAGGGCCATCCAGTCCAACCCCATTCTGCCATGCAGGAAATCCAAATCAAAGCATCCCTGACAGATGGCCATCCAGCCTCTGTTTAAAGACCTCCAAGGAAGGAGACTCTATCACCTTCCGAGGAAGTGCATTCCATTGTCGAACAGCCCTTACTGTCAGGAAGTTCCTCCTAATGTTCAGGTGGAATCTCTTTTCCTGTAGCTTGCCCCTTACCCTGTTACGGACAGAGTCCGTAACAAATGGTGGCGGCCGTTCCACACGGCCGCTGCCATTTTGATGTAACGGATGCTCTGCGTCCGCACGTCGCGGCCCGGAAGTGATGCCACGAGTGCGCGCTCTGGCACTTGTGGAGTCTCTTCCGGGTTGCCAGAAGGAGCGTGATTTTCGCGCTCCTTCTTTGCAGCGCGGAGGAGTCGCACGGTTTGGCTGCTGCGACTCCTCCGCGCTGCAACTGGCAGCGGCCCGAGACTGCCCCTTTTGGGCGGTCTGTAACGTGCCTAAGACTCTTCTGCTAGTCACTGATGAAGGTGAAGGAGAGGAAGAATTCCAGCTTGGGATTTTCTGGTGAGGTTTTGGACAACTACAGGCAACCAAAAGCATTTTTTTGTGTGATCCAAAGGCTAGCTGACTTAGGCCTGTTACAGACTGCCAAAATAAAGCTGCTTGGGGTCTCTTTGGAGGTATGCTATTTAAATGATGCGTGGGTCCTAAGAGTCCGGAGGTTGCGCCAAAGCCACACTCCATTCCTAAGCACTGGAGTGCAGCTTTTGGTGCAGCTTCCGGATTCTTAGGGTGCATGCATCATTTAAACAGCATACCTCCAAAGAGACCCAAAGCAGCTTTATTTTGGCAGTCTGTAACAGGCCTTAGTTATGAAGTGGATGAAAACTGTGGCCAGGGGTTAGTAACCTCTCAGGCTATGAGACTGTTGCAGCTTCATGTCTATATTCATTAATTATTGCTAAATAGAGAAAAGCATTCGTTCTTGCCCATTTCAGCGTACTGCCATTAGCATTAATAAGAACCTCAATTTAATACAATTCCAATTCACAACCCAAAATGTTTTTCTTGTGGAAGTCTAGGTCCTCCAGCACAACTCTATGGTCACCACCGAATCACACTGGAGGACCTAGGAAATGTCTAGAGATGATGATGATGATGATGACGACGACGACTTGTGGGTTTTTCGGGCTATGTGGCCATGTTCTAGAAGAGTTTATTCCTGACGTTTCGCCAGCATCTGTGGCTGGCATCTTCATTCTAGAACATGGCCACATAGCCTGAAAAACCCACAAAAAACTAGGGATGCCGGCCATGAAAGCCTTCAACTTTACATCTAGAGATAGTATTTTTTTCTGGACGTGGGCAAGTTAAACTGTGGGTACCGCTCCATGGATATGGGTGTCATACTGTATTGCTTTACCAGTGTTCTAAATCTTGTAATACATAACATTTATTTATGGACAGCTCTTTTAAAACCCTAGAACACCCTAACTATAAAATATAGGCTCCAGAAGAGCATATCTCTAAACCTAAAAATCCATGTAGCCACAATATCATCTTCCTCCCTTAACTGGACAAATATCATTTGTGATTACTGTATATACTCATGTATATGTCTAGAAAGTTAGATCAAAAAAGTGACCAAAAAAACTTGAGTCAACTTATCCATGGGTCAATCTAAGTACTGTACCTTAAGTGTTATTTAAAAGAAGGAACCATCCCCTGGTGAAAGGCAAGAGTATAATCTGTCCTGGAAGCTCCGACCCGCTTCTACTCTCTCATCCATCCAGCGTTAAGAGTAAGCACAAAGAGTTATGTCTGCTAGAATTTTGTAAGTTCTCTGACATTGTTTTGCTTCGCTTCATCCTTTAGATCCTTTGCTATATGCTCCTAGGTTTTACCCTCAACTTATCCATGGGTCATAGCAAAATCCATAATTCTGGCCCCAAAATTTGCCCTCGACTTATACATGAAATCGGCTTATAGTCGAGTATAAACGGTAGACAGTATTTACCTTGGTCCACTCTCAAGCAAATTATAATGAAACACAGTTTTAAAAAGAGTAACCACCAGGATACTGTGCCTCTGTCGGGACCTACTGAATACACTTTAAAGATACTACAGGACATTTCAGAGTAACACTGAACTTTTCTTACTAATCATTGGCCTGTTACAGACTGCCAAAATAAAGCTGCTTGGGGTCTCTTTGGAGGTATGCTGTTTAAATGATGCATGCACCCTAAGAATCCAGAAGCTGCACCAAAGCTGCACTCCAGTGCTTAGGAATGGAGTGTGGCTTTGGCGCGAGCACCCTAAGAATCCAGAAGCTGCACCAAAGCTGCACTCCAGTGCTTAGGAATGGAGTGTGGCTTTGGCGCGAGCACCCTAAGAATCCAGAAGCTGCACCAAAGCTGCACTCCAGCGCTTAGGAATGGAGTGTGGCTTTGGCGCGAGCATCCTAAGAATCCAGAAGCTGCACCAAAGCTGCACTCCAGCGCTTAGGAATGGAGTGTGGCTTTGGCGCGAGCACCCTAAGAATCCAGAAGCTGCACCAAAGCTGCACTCCAGCACTTAGGAATGGAGTGTGGCTTTGGCGCGACCTCCGGACTCTTAGGACCCATGCATCATTTAAATAGCATACCTCCAAAGAGACTCGAAGCAGCTTTATTTTGGCAGTCTGTAACAGGCCATTGTTTTTAAAAAGCACTATTAGAACGCAAATGGTTAGCCACCCACATGTGTCCTTGCAGCTCCTGGACAAGAAGGGCGGCCTTGGGCCAGCTTTTCTGTCAACCTCCATTCCCCATCTGTCACATGGAAAGGATGACAATCTACCTCACAAGGTTGCTGTAAGCATGGATCAGATAAGCAAGCTGCAATCTTTTTATTCCTAAGTCAGTGATAAGGGCTCATGAGGAAAAAAGTCAAGGCTGTCAGCCCAACATATGTGATCCACATAACCATGAAAATTATACTTAGGGGTCTTTACTGAGTATTTATATTCCAGCCTTCCATCAAAGTCAATCTCTAATAAACATAGTTGGTTAGTATTTAAAAAAGAAAAGGATTTAAGGAAAAAGCCAAAGGATGCCAAAATGCTGGACGAATATATAAAAATGTTTTAAGGTAGGAGCAAAGAAAATTAGCTCAGTAGCATCTACTACACCGACAGGCAGTAGCTCTTCAGGTTTTTTGGGAGAGCATGTCTTTTCAAGACCCATCTGGGAGAGGTTTAACCTGGCACCTATTACATGCAAAGCAGATAAATGAGCTCTTGGTGCCGAAATAGAAGAGAGCCAGAAAGAGAGTCTTCTCTCCAATCTGATCCCACAGAAAAGGCAGAGATTGGAAATGTTACTTTTCGGACCAAAATGTATGGTTGAGGAATACATTTGCTGGATCACTAAAATGTCACAAACAATGCAAGCTTTTCAGTTCAGCAAAATTCCCCTTCAGGTTTAGAAGACAGTTTGGGCGACGTGGGAAGGAATGAAGAATCCAAAAATCTCATCAGATGTTGCCTCTGTAGACAGACTGATTTGCAAGACAGAGCTTGAAGACTCAGGCCCCATACAGACAGGCCAAAATAAAGCTGCTTTGGGTCACTTTGGAGGTATGCTGTTTAAATTATGCATGTATCCTAAGAGGCTGGAAGCTGTGCCAAAGCTGTGCTCCATTCCTTAGGACTGGATTGTGGCTTTGGTGTGGCTTCTGGACTCTTAGGATGCATGCATCATTTAAATAGCATACCTCCAAAGTGACCTGAAGCAGCTTTATTTTGGCCTGTCTGTATGGGGCCTCAACGAAGAAAGAAGTGAAAGTATCATTTTGCAGCAGGGGTGGGCTAAGGGTAAGCCTCCTTACAACTCCCTAGTGGTATAGATCTTTAAGGAGTAGATAGCTCCTTCAAGGGCTTGTCTACATTATTAATAAACCCCTAATCCCCACAGGCTTGCTGTGTGCCGTTCATTTTACGCAGGGCCCAAACCGGGTCCGGGGCCATTTTCACAACATCCAGACCCAATTTGGGGTTTCCACTCCTTGTCCCACATTAAAAAGCCTTATCTTTTGCTCTGGGTTTTCCTGAAAACCCAGAGGTGGCAGCCAACTTGCAGGGATTGCATAGGAAAGCATCATTCGCCAAAAACTCACAGTAGGTAAGGGAGGAGGATTCGGGGCCAGAATACTCTAAGGCCAGCCCAGAGTATTCTGGGAAATGTAGGCAAGCTGAAAGCTGTCTGCTCTCAAGTGGAGAGAAAAAACGTTCCCCTTCATTTTCGACAGCAAAAGATGGCCGCTGCATATGAACAACGATGAGGTGTTTAAGACAAATGCACACTTATCCCCCTATATTTGCTAGGGTTAGGGACACAAAACCCCCATGAATATGGGAAAACCACAAATAACAAAAACACCATGGCCTGATACAGACAGGCCAAAATAAAGCTGCTTCGAGTCTCTTTGGAGGTATGCTGTTTAAATGATGCATGGGTTCTAAGAGACCAGAAGCTGCGCCAAAGCTGTGCTCCAGTGCTTAGGATTGGAGTGTGGCTTTGGCTCTTAGGACCCATGCATCATTTAAACAGCATACCTCCAAAGAGACCCCAAGCAGCTTTATTTTGGCCTGTCTGTATCAGGCCCATGTTTTTACCTGAGAGGACACCTCTTTAGGAATCTCTAAGTCCTCCAGTGCAACTCAGTGGTCAACGGCCAACAGACACTGAGCACAGAACTGCGCTGGAGGAGCTACAAAGGCCTAGTAGAGTATTCTCTCTAGGAACCTCTAGGTCTTTCAGTGCAACTCTGTGGTCAACGTCCGAAAGACACTGAGCACAGAACTGCGCTGGAGGAGCTACAAAGGCCTAGTAGAGTATTCTCTCTAGGAACCTCTAGGTCTTTCAGTGCAACTCTGTGGTCAACGGCCAACAGACACTGAGCACAGAACTGCACTGGAGGAGCTACAAAGGCCTAGTAGAGTATTCTCTCTAGGAACCTCTAGGTCCTCCAGCGCAACTCTGTGGTCAACGTCCGAAAGACACTGAGCACAGAACTGCGCTGGAGGAGCTACAAAGGCCTAGTAGAGTATTCTCTCTAGGAACCTCTAGGTCCTCCAGCGCAACTCTGTGGTCAACGTCCGAAAGACACTGAGCACAGAACTGCGCTGGAGGAGCTACAAAGGCCTAGTAGAGTATTCTCTCTAGGAACCTCTAGGTCTTTCAGTGCAACTCAGTGGTCAACGGCCAACAGACACTGAGCACAGAACTGCGCTGGAGGAGCTACAAAGGCCTAGTAGAGTATTCTCTCTAAGAACCTCTAGGTCCTCCAGAGCAACTCTGTGGTCAACGTCCGAAAGACACTGAGCACAGAACTGCGCTGGAGGAGCTACAAAGGCCTAGTAGAGTATTCTCTCTAGGAACCTCTAGGTCCTCCAGCGCAACTCTGTGGTCAACGTCCGAAAGACACTGAGCACAGAACTGCGCTGGAGGAGCTACAAAGGCCTAGTAGAGTATTCTCTCTAGGAACCTCTAGGTCTTTCAGTGCAACCTTTAGTTAAAGTTGACCACAGAGTTGCACTGGAGGACCTAGAGATTCCTAGAGAGAACATATGAATCAAATCCATAAATAATCAAAGCCACAAATATCAAAGCCGCAAATATGGAGGGTTGAGTGTATTTACATAAACATCCACTTCCAATGAGACTTCTGCAGGATTCCAAAGGACCAGTTTTGTCAGACAGTGAATTCCATCAAGTGGAAGATAAAGATCGCGACTATCAATCATTAATTTAGTGTGTTAAAACTGAAACCACTTTATACCTGCTGAATGGGACTCTGAGCTTGAAACAATATCCTTCGCCCTAACAGTTCAGCAAATATACAGCCTACAGACCAAATGTCAATAGCATTGCTGTAGTGACGGCTGCCCATCAGGATTTCGGGGGCGCGATAATACTGAGTGACAACTTCCTGAGTCATGTGACGAGATTCATCCAACTCTTCCACCCTGGCCAAGCCAAAATCACAGATCTGAAAACAAAACAAAACAAAACGGTAAAATTTAATATATAGGGGTAACAATGGCAGTGGTATTGTTGGAAGTTTCAGACCTTTGCTTCCTAAAAACAGACTACATAGAGTATGATCTGGGCCAAAGTGATGGGTTTATTTGTGCCCAGCAACACACATGAGCCAGGTACTTTACACATTAATATTCATGTGATCTGCTTAATTTCCTGCAATCCTCACTACCAACACTACCAAGGATGGGGGGAAACTAGGCAAAATGTTGTATATTGGAATAGGCAAGGGTCCAGAGTACATAGTATAGTCCCCACATCAGGGAGATTGGAGATGCAAACTATTCCATGCTGTAGAGCAGCAAGCTTTCAAACTGTTTTCGGTTGCTCGGACCCGGAGCAATGGATGCAAGCTCCAGGAATAGGGATCCCATTTCAACATTAGGAGGAACTTTCTGACACTAAGGGCTGTTCGACAGTGGAACCAGGGACGTAGCCTTGTGTCTTGGGGTCCGGACCCCCCTTTCATTAGAAAATGAATGGTGTGTGCTGCTGCACCTCCGCACCCAGGCCCCATTATAATGGTGGCACTTAGTCTGGACCCCCCCCCCCCCTTCCTAAAATCCTAGCTACATCCCTGGTGGAACACCCTCGGAGTGCAGTGGAGTCTCCTTCCTTAAAGGTCTTTAAACAGAGGCTGGATGGCCATCTGTCAATGGGGATGCTTTGATTTGGATTTCCTGCATGGCAGACTGGGGTTGGACTGGATGGCCCTTGTGGCCTCTTCCAACTCTACTATTCTATGATCTATGATTCTATGGAAATGCACTGCTTGTTTTCACCCCTGAGTTTTCGCTCAGTGGAGGAGTGGAATCTTCTCTGATTTGCAGGCCATTTTTTAATTCAGATCTGGCATGCTAATTAGGGGAATCTAAGAGCTTAGTGAAAGAAAGACATTTCTCCAGGTCTAGTTCAGATTTCTCAGCAAACACTCCTGAAGGATCCTGTGTGTGTGTGTGTGTGTGCGTGTGTATGCACTGCCCTGTGAAAGGCATTATCTGAACCACTTTCAGTCCCATTTTTGGAACAATAGCATGATACACATAAATAATCTGAACCATTTTTATCTTTCCTACAGGTGTCTTATTTCCTATCTCTAAGGCCTGTTTTGACATACTGCCAAAATAAAGCTGCTTCGGGTCTCTTTGGAGGTATGCTGTTTAAATGATGCATGCATCCTAAGAATCCGGAAGCTGCACCAAAGCTGCACTCCGGTGCTTAGGAATGGAGTGTGGCTTTGGCGCGAGCATCCTAAGAATCCAGAAGCTGCACCAAAGCTGCACTCCAGCGCTTAGGAATGGAGTGTGGCTTTGGCGCGAGCATCCTAAGAATCCAGAAGCTGCACCAAAGCTGCACTCCAGCGCTTAGGAATGGAGTGTGGCTTTGGCGCGAGCATCCTAAGAATCCAGAAGCTGCACCAAAGCTGCACTCCAGCGCTTAGGAATGGAGTGTGGCTTTGGCGCGAGCATCCTAAGAATCCAGAAGCTGCACCAAAGCTGCACTCCAGTGCTTAGGAATGGAGTGTGGCTTTGGCGCGAGCATCCTAAGAATCCAGAAGCTGCACCAAAGCTGCACTCCAGCGCTTAGGAATGGAGTGTGGCTTTGGCGCGAGCATCCTAAGAATCCAGAAGCTGCACCAAAGCTGCACTCCAGTGCTTAGGAATGGAGTGTGGCTTTGGCGCGAGCATCCTAAGAATCCAGAAGCTGCACCAAAGCTGCACTCCAGCGCTTAGGAATGGAGTGTGGCTTTGGCGCGAGCATCCTAAGAATCCAGAAGCTGCACCAAAGCTGCACTCCAGCGCTTAGGAATGGAGTGTGGCTTTGGCGCAACCTCCGGACTCTTAGGACCCATGAATCATTTAAATAGCATTCCTCCAAAGAGACCCGAAGCAGCTTTATTTGGGCAGTCTGTAGCAGGACTAAGTCTATAAAGTCATTAAAAAGCTTTTAACTATTACTGCTACTGTAGTTCTCTTCGTAGAAACTCTGGGTTTCTACAAATGAACAAAGGTAATACTAACTAATATCTTTCCCTATATGCTTTGTGCATCCTTTTTAATACGCTTAAACACAATTTTTATTCTGTAAGGAAGAATAAATGCAAGATGCACGTGTGTACACAACCTCAGAAGCAGAAGCTATGCAAGTAAACATAAAGAAGGCAATAGATTTCAGAGACCTAGCCATGTTGGTCTGGAATATCAGTATACAGTGCTCCCTTCTTTTACGCGGGGTATCCGTTCAGGAACACATACACACCCCCGTGTAAAAGAAAAAGCGTGTATGCTTGAGCCCCATTACAAGTAATGAGATTTGTGCTCACGGCGGTGTGTGGTGGCAGTGGCACGTGCGCACACCAGAACAAGCAGCACTGCTTTCAGCGTATAATGCACCCGCATATGATGCGGGCGCACTGTACAAAGGGATATTATAGAATCATACAATCATAGAGTTGGAAGAGACCACAAGGGCCATCCAGTCCCACCCCATCCTGCTATGCAGGAACTCACAATCTTTGTAGCATGTTTGAGACTAACTGAGCAAAAGATGTTGTAGCATACGCTTTTGTAGATTTGATGTACTCTGGTGCAGAGAAAGGAAGTTCACAAGCCTAGGATTATATTGTTTTCTTGCACCCCAGGGCTGCGTGACATTAGCTGATCTGTGAAAAAGAAGAGGGACTGGAGAGGCAGGATCAAGCCAAAACACAGTTAGGACCCGCTCTGTCTAGAATGTCCCCTTCACAGGGCCAGCCAACACCAATTGCCCTATGGAGGTCATTTTGTTCATTTTGATTCTTGTAGGTGCTGTTCCTGCTTGATCTGTTGCATGGTAACACTTTGAAAACACTAGGTGAAAAGAGAGATATGAATTCACTAAATAAACACATATGATATTATTATATTATTCTAGCCTTACCATGGGCCCGAACAGACAGACCCAAATAAATCTGCTTCGGGTCACTTTAGAGGTATGCTATTTAAATGATGCATGTGTCCTAAGAGGCTGGAAGCTGTGCAAAGCCACACTCCAGTCCAGTCCTGGGGAACCTCCTCGTCCTTCCCCCTCTAAGGCCCCGAGGGACTGTGTTTGTTTGCCGCTGTTGCCGGAGTGGCTCCCTGGGGGTGGTTTACATCAGCGCAGCTGCGCACTCACCCAGGACCTGCTGACAACGGACTCACAGCGGCGTACCTGCGCAATGGCCGTATGGGACAGGATCCTATTAGCTGCGTCTGCAGCAGAGGAACGACTTGGACAGTAGTCTTACTTTGTTGCAGCTCAGTTACATTGTCGGTGTGTGGGGATTGTATGCTCATGGACTGTGTCCCCCCCTCCCATGAGCCCCAATGTTATTCTAATTCCCCCCCCCCCCCCTCGATGATGTATATTGTTATCCCAGCTATAGTATGGTTTTTTATGGTTTTATCTTGTTGTAGTTTTGTATAGTCTTTGGTTTGTTTATGCCGGGTTTCGTTTGTACGGAGGGTGGGTTTGCACTTTGTTGGGATACTGTTATTACCATTGTTTGTGAACTTTGAATGTTGGAAACCGCTATGATCTGTATTGGAATAGCGGTATACAAATAAAAATTTTATTTATGTATTTATTAAGGACTGGAGCACAGCTTTGGTGCAGCTTCTGGCTTCTTAAGATACGTATTTCATTTACATAGCATACCTGTAAAGTGACCAGAAGCTGCACCAAAGCTGTGCTCCAGTCCTTAGGACTGGAGTGTGGCTTTGCACGGCTTCCAGCCTCTTAGGACGCATGCATCATTTAAATAGCATACCTGTAAAGTGACCCGAAGCAGCTTTATTTTGGCCTGTCTGTTGGGGCCCCATGTCTTCTTTGTACAGGGGTTTCGCTCCTCAGCATTTAAGTCACAGCTGCTTACATCTGCAGTATAAAATATTTACAGACAGACAAAAGGATACCACTTCACCTGCGACTAGCTAAGAATGAAGCCTTGTGGAAGGCCATACGTGGAGCAAGCCACTGTGTAGAAAATCGATTACAGAAATGCAAGCGTGGAATTTGGCATGTGTATTATGCATTTTATATAGGCATGAAAAACCCACCTTAAGAACACAGTTGCTGTTCACAAGCAGGTTCCCTGGTTTAATGTCTCGATGCAAAATACCAGCTGAATGTAGGTATTTCAGACCTGTAAACACACACACACAATGACAGAAAAGGTTAATACAAAAAATGAAACAGAGGAAGATAATAGAATGTATCTGAGAATGGTATGTTAAATTACATTATGTAGTATGATCCAGAACTATGACCAAAATAATATTATATTTGCAATATTTTCTTACAAGATGATGAACGCTCTCTTATTTTTCTGTTCTGATATATACAGTCTATAAGCCAGTTTTTCCAAGTCCACAGATGTCTGGAAGATTATCTATCAGCCACCAGCTTACACTAAAGCAGTGGTTCCTAACCTGTGGGTCGGGACCCCTTTGGGGGTCGAATGACCCTTTCACAGGGGTCAGTTAAGACCATTGGAAAACACATATTGCATGTAGCAATGTAAATAATGTTATGGTTGGGGGGTCACAACTGTATAAAAGGGTCACGGCATTAGGAAGGTTGGGAACCACTGCACTAAAGGAATCAAGTATCAAGGAACACAGTTGATGCGCCAGCTATTTCTCCATATTAATGCGCTAAATTTTTTTTAAGGGTTCCATGCTTTTATTTTGCTAAAGCCTACTTATTTCCAGATACCAAGTTGTTATGTGTGTACGGCACAAAGCAACATGCTGCTTGGATTGACCACGTAACTGTAGATGTTAAAAGAGCAGGTTGCCTATCTGTTACTGTGGTTCTATGAATGGTCATCTGCGCAACCACACATATGGATAATTCTGGGCCTGCGCAGAGATCTTTGGAAGCTTTTAGAGCTGCGTTTTGGTGGCGAATCCCCCTGGTCATTCACATGGATATAATTCAGGGATCTGCACCTTCTTTTTGGTAGAGAAGACTAAAGACCTTGCAAAACTACAAATCCCAGGATTCCATAGGAGGGAGCTACAGCATTTAAAGCGGTGTCAAACCGCATTGATAAAGCAGTTCACAAATAGTAAGTGCTTTTGAACACCGCCACCCTTTATCCCCTTGTAATAAAATAATGATGATGAGGATGATGATGATTTATAACCGAAGGGTGGAACATCCAACATATATAATCAAAAACAGATGACAAAACACAACACTAGAAAATGCTGAAATACTAAAATAATATGCTAATGTACTAAAACAAATTCCTTATCAGTCGCTATCAGTCAGTCACTTTAAAAACGCCATCCCTCCATTTCAATTTTGTCCCATTTTCAGTAGGTTAATGGTCCAGAGTGGAAGCCTGGATTTACATTATTATATGGGTTAACAACTGGAAAGTGAGTTTGGCAGATGAATGGGGTGACAGATCCGAACACATTTATTTGGCTTAAATAAGTAAGTAAGTAAATAAATAAACAGTTACCTCTTAAAATCTGGTAAAGAAAAACTTTGACATGATCCGAGCTGAGTGGTTGAGGGGAGACAATAATCTTATGAAGGTCACTCTGCATCAATTCTGTAACAACATATCTTCAATTGCACTCATTAAGGAAAGTAGGGTTTGACAAGCACATCAGAAAAATCTGTCCGTACACCCTCAAAATCAGTGCAAGAGATGTCCCAACCGCTACCCCTCTTTGAGTTTTTAAAGTCTTTGTGCCCATATAGACAGGCTAAAATAAGGCTGCTTCGGGTCACTTTGGAGGTATGCTGTTTAAATGACGCGTGCGTCGTAAGAATCCGGAAGCTGCAGCAAAGTCATGCTCCAATCCTTAGGACTGGAGCATGGCTTTGACATGGCTTCCAGACTCTTAAGACACATGCATCATGTAAACAGCATACCTCCAAAGTGACCCGAAGCAGCTTTATTTTGGCCTGTCTGTATGGGGCCTTTGTGTTATTTACACCCTACATAGTTAACAAAAGGCTTAAGCAGTTGTTTATACTACGTCCACTATTAGACAGTACGATTCCAATATTAGTGCCACCTCCAGTTGTCCCACAGTTTGAGGCAGTTCTTCTGTCTAGAAGGACATATGGAAGTGTCTTCTATTTGGGAGAACAATATAGCATCTTTGCTTACTCCTAAAGCATGTAACCCACATTTCTGAAATCTCAATTTTGCTTCTTTGGATTGGGAAGGGTCATAGAGAGAGAAAGCCAGAGAAAAGAGGTGCCAGTTCAGAGTCTGGCACTCAGAGGAAATGCAGCTACTTGCTGGTGATGCACAGCAGTAATTCAAGACAGAAAAGCAGCATGTTCTTCCTGTTGACATTTAAGACAGAGTTACAAATTAGCATGAGGAACACCACTGACATTTGCAGAGGACGACAGACCGGGGGGGGGGGGATCCCCAAACATGCTAAACCAGGGAGCCTTCCTGCTTTTCTCAAAGAGTGAGGACATAACTGAAAAGGACACTTTCAGAAATACGAATACACTATTGCTTGCTTGCCTGAGCTAGATGGATGACTCTTCCACTGTCACCAGTAACAGTGCTTAGATGTACAGTGGGGCCTCCGCATACGCCGTCTTTTTATAGGCGGCTTTGAGCATAGGCGCTCAAAGCCGCCGGCGCACGCGGGGCGGAAGGGGCGGTGCATCCCATTCAATTGAACTGGCGCGCGCACCCGTTGCGCCTCGTGTGCCGCCGCGCACAAGCCCCATTGGAAACAATGGGGCTCGAGCATAGGCGGAAATCGCCATACGCGGCGGGATCCGGAACGGATCCCCCGCATATGGCGAGGTTCCACTGTAACTGAAAGAGAGAGCAGGATTCGTAACTGCATCCCCTCCACACTGAAGCACCAGGTGAGTTGTCCAATGCACAACCTTGCTTGGTGACAACCATTTGGGAGGACGTCCAACCTGAAACCAAACCAATGCATCTCCATTTTCAAGCAACAGGTTGGTGGCGCCCTAGTGACAAGGCGAGATGGGTGGCGTGTTCATAACTGTACATATATTTTAACTAACTGTTGCTGATTTTCTTTGCTCAGTTAGTCCATATGAATCCAGAGAAAACGGAGGTACTAGTGATAGGTTCTCCTGGTCCAGGAATGGCGGTGGTTCCACCTGTCCTGAACGGGGTCATGCTCCCTGTGAAGGACTCCGTGCGCAGTTTGGGGGTGCTTCTTGACTCGTCGCTTCACCTGACATCTCAGGTGAATGCGACGGTCAAGAGCACCTGCTATCAGCTTCGGCTGATTCGCCAACTGCGCCCATACCTGGCCCAGAGGGACCTAGAAACTGTTGTACATGCTCTGGTAACTTCGAGACTGGATTTCTGCAATGTACTCTACATGGGGCAACCCTTATACCAAACTCGGAAACTGCAAATGGTACAGAACATGGCAGCCCGGCTGGTCACTGGTGCTCCCAGGACCACCCATATAACACCGGTTTTGAGAGATCTCCACTGGCTGCCCATTCGTTTCCGAGCTCAATATAAGGTGTTGGTAATTACATATAAAGCCCTAAATGGCTTGGGCCCAGGATACCTAAAGGACCGCCTCTCCCCGTACATTCCGCCTCGCACCCTCAGAACGTCTGGGCAGCAGCTACTGAAGGTGCCTGGGGCTAGGTTAGCCTCCACTTCTCGGAGGACGTTCTCCATAGCTGCCCCAGCCCTTTGGAATGCGCTGCCCACAGAGCTCCGCTCGTCTACTACCCTGGCCCAATTTAGGAAGGATCTTAAAACCTTCCTATTCCAACAGGCATTCCCCGAATAGATATCCTGTGGGCCTCCCTCCTCTTTCGTGGCCAAGAGGTTGGGCTATGGGGCTTTTTACTGTTTGTTTTGTTTTTCTGTGTATTTTATCCAGTGTGTATTTTAAATTGTTATATTTTTATTGTTGTAAGCCGCCCTGATCGAAGGAAGGGCGGCATATAAATAAAAATTTTATTATTATTATTTATTTATTTTATTATTTTCTTTTTGAAATTACAGGCTGAGCCTCCCTTATCTGAAAGACTTGGGGGCAAGAAGCGTATTGGAGTTTGGAATACCTGTGCTTGCATATACATATGCATGGAGTGGAGGTCTAAGTGTTGGACTATGACTCTGGAGGTCAGTGTTCGATTCCCAGCTTGGCCATGAAACCTATTAAGTGACTTTGGGCAAGTCACATGCTCTCAGCCTCAGGGGAAGGCAACGGCAAACCTCCTCTGAAGAAATGTGCCAAGAAAATCGCATGACGGGTTCACCATAAGTCGGAAATGATGGGAAGGCATGAAGCAACAGCAACAAGCATACAGTCTGTCCTCTGTAGCCATGGATTTTTTATCCATAGATTCAACCACCCACGGATTAAAAATATTTTTAAAAAATAGATTTCAAAAAGCAAACCTTTACAGTCATCCCTCCATATTTGCGGATTTGATATTTGCGGGTTTCATTATTCACGGATTTGATTAATAGGTTGTCTCTAGGAACATCCAGGTCCTCCAGTGCAACTCTATGGTCAACTTTAACTAAAAGTTGCATTGAAAGACCTAGAGATTCCTAGAGAGGATACTCTACTAGGCATTTGTGGTCAGTGTCTCTCAGACATTGGCCACAGAGTTGCCCTGGAGGACCTAGAGATTCCTAGAGAGTTGCCCTTTCAGGTGAAAATATGGTGTTTTTGTTATTTGCGGTTTTTCCATATTCATGGGGGGTCTTGTGCCCCTAACCCTAGCGAATATGGAGGGACAAGTGTATTTATATAAGGAACACCATTTTACTAAGCCATTGTATATAATGAGTCTTGAACGTCCACGGATCCTGGAACCAAACTCCTGTGGATACCAAGGATCCTTGGAGACGGGACCCAAGTCGAAACATCAAATTCATTTATGTTTCGCACACACCTTATAAATATTGCCTGAAGATAATTTTATATGATGTTTTAAAATAGTTTTGTGCATGAAACAAAGGCCTGTTACAGACTGCCAAAATAAAGCTGCTTCGGGTCTCTTTGGAGGTATGCCATTTAAATGATGCATGCATCCTAGGAATCCGGAAGCTGCACCAAAAGCTGCACTCCAGTGCTTAGGAATGGAGTGTGGCTTTGGCGCAACCTCCAGACTCTTAGGACCCATGCATCATTTAAAATAGCATACCTCCAAAGAGACCCCAAGCAGCTTTATTTTGGCAGTCTGTAACAGGCCATAGTTTGTCTAAACCATCAGAAAAGCAAAGGTGTCACTATCTCAAGCCAGCCATGAAAATGAAGTTTTGGTTCTTTGGAATATTTTGGATTTCAGAATTCTGGATCAGGGAAACTCAACCCATACCTTATCCTGTTTCTTACTACTTTATCAGGCCATCTGAGAAACACAAATTGATAGTGATGGTGTGTGCGATAAAACCAACCTCGGTTTACAACTCAGAAATATGGATCATAACCTTAGCTGACTATCTTACGGTGGCATCTCCCTCTTTACCACTCTTGGATTCAGGAAGGATATGCAGAAGTCTATTCCTTGTTAAGCAACCAACATTATGTCTCCTACAGCATTTCTCAGACTATGGCCTGTTACAGACAGCCAAAATAAAGCTGCTTCGAGTCACAGTGGAGGTATGGTGTTTCAATGATGCATGTGTCCTAAGAGTCCAGAAGCCACACCAAAACCACGCTCTAGTCCTTAGGGCTGGAGCATGGCTTTGGCACGACTTCTGGACTCTTAGCATCATTGCTAACACCATACCTCCACTGTGACTCGAAGCAGCTTTATTTTGGCTGTCTGTAACAGGCCTATATGACTGGAAGGACAAGTAGGCTTTTCCCTCCTAATGTGCCAGGGACCAGTACCATGTTTGTGCCTACTGGCTACAACTGTCTTTTTCTTTTCTAGAAACTCCCTGCAGGCCAGCAGGCCATCGCTAAGGGACTGGCACTGTCCCCAGGATCACTACTTTAAGTAGTACTATTCTACAGCAAAAATGAAGGCAGCACAGCTAGTATTTCTTCCACCTTTCTAGTTTGGGAACTTGCATCCCTTGAGGTTTTGCCCAATTATTGCAGAGGAGTTATTACTTGGGAGGAAAAACTAAGAAAACCCCTGCTCTCTCTCCATATTTGTGCCTGGGCTCAGCAAACCAGAGCTGTGATTTGACATATAAAGAAAGCATTTCAAAAGTGTCTCTCAGGAGGCTTCTTGTCCCTTGGGGGAAAAATTATATTTACCATAGTTAATTCCAGTTCTATATTCCATATACAGTCAATACAGTCACAGCCTTCTGTATCCAAGGATTTTTTAAATCATGGATTCAAGCATCCATGACTTAAAAAGATTTAAAGCAAACCTTTGACTTTGCCATTTTATACAAGGGGCACTATTTTATCATGCCATTGGCCTGTTACAGACTGCCAAAATAAAGCTGCTTCGGGTCTCTTTGGAGGTATGCTGTTTAAATGATGCATGCACCCTAAGAATCAGGAAGCTGCACCAAAGCTGCCCTCCAGTGCTTAGGAATGGAGTGTGGCTTTGGCGCGAGCGTCCTAAGAATCCAGAAGCTGCACCAAAGCTGCCCTCCAGTGCTTAGGAATGGAGTGTGGCTTTGGCGCGACCTCCGGACTCTTAGGACCCTTGCATCATTTAAATAGCATACCTCCAAAGAGACCCGAAGCAGCTTTATTTTGGCAGTCTGTAACAGGCCATTGTATTTAATGGGACTCCACGGATTTTGCTATCCACAGGAGGTCCTGGAACCAAACCCCAGCGGATAACAAGAGACCGGGACAGAAGGCTTTGTCATGCCTTCAAAGCGCTTGAAGTTTAAGGGAAGCATGCTCTGCCCTCCTCTACATTTGACAAGGGAATCATGGGTACCCATGGCCATGTCCAGAAATATCTCCCCCCCCCCCCCCTTCATTCAATATTTTGCTTAATAGTCAAGCTAAGATGTCTGGTAGCATCAGAAACAACTTTGTGACATTTCCACTGGATTTAATAAAAGGACTGAAGTCAGGCAGTCTGTGGTTGGCAGAGAATGCATTCTCTGCAGATGCCAGCCACAGATGCTGGCAAAACATCAGGAATAAGCTCTTCTAGAACATGGCCACATAACCTGAAAAACCCACAAAAAACTAGGGATGCCGGCCATGAAGGCCTTTGACTTCAACAGTACATTTTGCTATACCAATCGATGGGGAACATGAATTGGAGCGCACTACTTTCCACATGTTATGCTTGTGACTTTCTCCCATACATTTGGTTGGCCACTGTGAATGAGCCAGCAAGGCACTGGACCAAATAGGGCCCTTCAATCTCAGCAAATCTTGATCTTACATAGAAATTTCAGCTTGGGGAATGTATTTGAGAGACATAGGCCTGTTACAGACTGCCAAAATAAAGCTGCTTTGGGTCTCTTTGGAGGTATGCTGTTTAAATGATGCATGGGTCCTAAGAATCCGGAAGCTGCACCAAAGCTGCACTCCAGTGCTTAGGAATGGAGTGTGGCTTTGGCATGACCTCCGGACTCTTAGGATGCATGCATCATTTAAACAGCATACCTCCAAAGAGACCTGAAGCAGCTTTATTTTGGCAGTCTGTAACAGGCCATAGCCTTATTGCCGAAGTCTCATTCATAGTATTGTCATGTGCATCTTACCTTTATTACAACTTTTGACTATAGAAAGCATTATAAGAAAGAAAGAAAGAAAGACCTTTCAACACGCATCTCCGGAAGAGGAACCGCAGGGCTCTGTACTCTGTTACGGTACGTACAACTTCCTTGTTTGGCTCTCCCACCTAAATCCGCCTCAACCTCAAATCCTGAGCATAATGTCTCCCAGATGTCTCAACTAGTTGCCATGCCAACTAAAGCAGCTTAAATTAAGCAAGGGACTGGCATGGCACTTGCACTGCTCCAGGTCTGCTGTGCATTAAAGGAGAACACTTTCGACCGGGGGCTCGGAGGTGCTATTAGCATGAACGGCAACTACTGCATGACTGTCTCTGGATAATTTAACATGGGCCTCGAAGCAAGGTGCCCCTCTTTCACAATGAAAGCAAGCCTTTTAAACAGCTGGGAGATCCAATGCCATTTACCAGTTAAGTCGGGGTCCAAAACGATAGCAAGCCTCGGTGGACGTCTATCTTTGCACATTTAACTTTAATCCTTCAATATCGTGGCCAGCAGGCACAGACGATAGCTCTAGTTACAATACCCCATAAACTGAGCAGCACTTCCAGACAGAAAATGTTGCTGACAGTAATCATTAGTGAAGGGACTGCTTAAAACCAGGAGTACGAAGCACACCCATTTGCTTCAGAACAGCCATCAAGGCAAAACGTGGGGACAACAGACAGGGCTCCTTAATCTGTGCTGACTGAAAGGCTTGAAGCTAACAGACTATGCCACGCTGCCAAGCAAACTTAACGCACAAGCCTGACACGTTGCAAAAGTCGAGTTTCTCCTTCGACTCTCCAGATAATTGGCAAATTATGAGGCATCCTTGACAGATGAGGTTTCCTTGAGAACAACAACCGCTTCTTTGGAACGATCTACCTATTTATATAATGCAGTGGGTTTATCACTGGGGGCAAACACGAACACACTGTTCATTTAAAAATAAATACGCTTGTGCCTTCACCTTTGCAGATTTGACTTTTGCGGATTTGGTAACTCACATATTTTACTAATCGGTTCTCTCTAGGAACATCTAGGTCCTCCAGCACAACTCTGTGGTCAACTTTAACCAAACGTTGCACTGAAGGACCTAGAGATTCATAGGAGGAATACTCTACTAGGCCTTTGTAGCTCACTAGGCAGCTGTAGCAATGCAATTCCAAGGCCAAAGTCTGACAGATGTTGACTGCAGAGTTGCACTAGAGGATCTAGAGATTCCTAGAGAGAATACTCTACTAGGCCTTTGTAGCTCCTCCGGTGCAACTCTATGGTCAACTTTAACCAAAAGTTGCACTGAAGGACCTAGAGATTCATAGGGAGAATACTCTACTAGGCCTTTGTAGCTCCTCCGGTGCAACTCTATGGTCAACTTTAACCAAAAGTTGCACTGAAGGACCTAGAGATTCATAGGGAGAATACTCTACTAGGCCTTTGTAGCTCCTCCGGTGCAACTCTATGGTCAACTTTAACCAAAAGTTGCACTGAAGGACCTAGAGATTCATAGGGAGAATACTCTACTAGGCCTTTGTAGCTCCTCCGGTGCAACTCTATGGTCAACTTTAACCAAAAGTTGCACTGAAGGACCTAGAGATTCATAGGGAGAATACTCTACTAGGCCTTTGTAGCTCCTCCGGTGCAACTCTATGGTCAACTTTAACCAAAAGTTGCACTGAAGGACCTAGAGATTCCTAGAGAGAATACTCTACTAGGCCTTTGTAGCTCCTCCGGTGCAACTCTGTGGTCAACTTTAACCAAAAGTTGCACTGAAGGACCTAGAGATTCCTAGAGAGAATACTCTACTAGGCCTTTGTAGCTCCTCCGGTGCAACTCTATGGTCAACTTTAACCAAAAGTTGCACTGAAGGACCTAGAGATTCATAGGGAGAATACTCTACTAGGCCTTTGTAGCTCCTCCAGTGCAACTCTATGGTCAACTTTAACCAAAAGTTGCACTGAAGGACCTAGAGATTCATAGAGAGGCATTCTCTCAGGTAAAAACATAGTTTTTTGCGGCTTTTCCACATTCACGGGGGTCTTGTGCCCCTGATGCTAGCAAAAGTGGACAGATGAGTGTACAGGCATTCTTCAGTTAACAAAGTCTGTGACGATGAAGCTCCTTTTTACAAAAGCTTTCTATGCTTGCTCGGCCCCCCCTTCCTCCTCTGTCTACCTGATTTAGTTTTTAAGCAGCATCGGCATTGGGAGGATGCGAAGCAGGAATGGGGAAACAGAGACTTTTGGTGCTGGATTGCAGCAGTGTGTCTGCAGTACACAATGCAATAAATAAAGCTTAAGCTGAGAGAGTACGATTCTAGCTTAGTTGATCCTATTGTAGCAGCGTGTGTCCGCCTACAACAGGCAAGGTAAACAGCAGCTGCCTCCAGAATTACTTCGCAAGCATGCATGAACAGAGAGAAAGAGAAGAGCTGATACGTCTGCCTCGCTGGTTACCTCCACATAACAACAACAACAAAACCATATCATGTACAGATAGGATTCAAAGATACAGTGCACTCGCATTTTACACAGGCACCATACACAGCTTTCAGCATACACTGAAAGCCGTGCCAGAAGAGCCCGTCGTACACACTAATGGGGTGTGCGGTCATGGTGCGTGCGTGCCACCGCACGCCACAGGCACAAGCCCCATTACTTCCTATGGGGCTTCAACATACACTGGTGCCTCGGGTTACGAAATTAATTCGTTCCGCCATTCCTTTCGTAACCCGAAAATTTCGTAACCCGAAAAATAATCCGTTAGCACTGGAAAGCCTATAGCTGCACTTTGCAGCATTTGAATTTTGCGCCGAAATGAATTTCGTAACCCGAAAAATATTTCGTAACCCGAAACAGTTTTTGCCAATTCAACTTTTTCGTATCCCGGAAATTTCGTAACCCGATCATTTCGTATCCCAAGGCACCAGTGTACACTGATTTCCGATTATGCGGAGGGATCGGGAATAGATCCCCGCGTAAGGGGAGGGTGCACAGTATAGCCATGTGAGTCTCCAGAATCAATATGCAGAGAGATCTTGTAGCACTTTTGAGACCAACTGAAATAAAGACGTTGGCAGCATAAGCTTTCCTAGACTTCAGTCTACTACCTCAGATGCATTTGAGTTAGTAGACTGAAGCCTACAAAAGCCCAGTTGGTCTCAAAAGTGCTACAAGATTTCCCCGCATACGATATACAATCAACACTTCATACCCATTGATTTTTTTATCCATGGATTCAAGCATCCACGGTTTGAAAATATTTTTAAAATGCATGCATTCCAAAAAGCAAACCTTCATTTTTGCCATTTTATAAATGGGACGCCATTTTACTGTGTCATTGTGTTTAATGGGATATGAGCATCCGCGGATTTTGTTATCCACGGATGTCCTGGAACCAAACCTCAGTGGATACCAAGGGTCCGCTGTGTACCTGACTGTAAGTCGACCTCTTGTATAAGTCGAGGGCAGGATTTGGGACCAAATTTATAGATTTTGAGATGTCCCATGGATAAGTCGAGGGCAAAGCCTAGGGGCATGCAACAAAAGGATCTAAAGGATGATGCAAAGGAAAACAATGCCAAAAAACTTACAATGGCCTGTTACAGACAGCCAAAATAAAGCTGCTTCGAGTCACTTTGGAGATATGGTATTTCAATGATGCATGAGTCCTAAGAGTCTGGAAGCTTCACCAAAGCTGCACTCAAGTTCTTAGGACTGGAGCATGGCTTTGGTGCGGCCTTTGGACTCTTAGGATGCATGTATCATTGAAATACCATACCTCCAAAGTGACTTGAAGCAGCTTTATTTTGGCTGTATGTAACAGGCCAATATTCCAGCAAGCATAACTGTGCTCACACTAAAGGCTGGATGGCTGAGAGAGAAGAAGGCGTCAGTGTTTCCAGGACAGATAGCACTCTTGCCTTTCACCAGGGAATGGTTCCAATTTGATAAGAGTCAAAGTACAGTACTTACATTGACCTTTGGATAAATCAACTCAGGCTTTTGGAGTCATTTTTTAAAACTAAAATTCTAGACTTATGCACACATTTTGGGAAGATGCTTTTAAGTACTCTCTAGAAGGTTCAAAAGCTTTCCCTTTCCTATTGAAAAGCTTAACAGACCTGGCTGCTGCATTTTGCACGTCTGTATTATTAGCTTTCAAGAAAGAAAGTCTGCTGAAACATGTTGAACTGCTCTTCTTTTTTGAGGTGCAGGAATCTATCCCTACTCTTTGCATGTTATTTCTGCCTCTGGCACCAAGTGATGCCTAGGAACGCATCTAATTTGTTAAAATGGGACCGGTACTATCTCAGCGCAGCCAGCTTTGTCTCCTCCAATTCTAAACCAGCTGCCCTGTCAAATCCAACTACTGTCTACTGCTTTCTGACACATACACAGATAGATTAAACAGGATGATTTCTGCCTATGAGTGAGGGAGCAGCCAACTATCTGTTCATCCCAGCAGCCTACTATCTATTATGCCCTGGTTTACATCAATACTAGAATGGGGGGGATTCTCCCATTTTCCTAGTGGAAAACAATGACATCTTCTTGATGCATCTATCAGTTCAGTTGTGGGTTTAAAAAAAATCTCTGAAGTATTATTCAGGTTTCACTCATGCCTCCATATTTGTGGCTGTGATATCTGCAGATTTGATTATTCCCCGATTTGATTAATATGTCCTCTCTAGGAATCTCTAGGTCCTCCAGTGCAACTCTATGGTCAACTTTAACCAAAAGTTGCACTGAAGGACCTAGAGATTCCTAGGGAGAATACTCTACTAGGCCTTTGTAGCTCCTCCGGTGCAACTCTATGGTCAACTTTAACCAAAAGTTGCACTGAAGGACCTAGAGATTCATAGGGAGAATACTCTACTAGGCCTTTGTAGCTCCTCCGGTGCAACTCTATGGTCAACTTTAACCAAAAGTTGCACTGAAGGACCTAGAGATTCATAGGGAGAATACTCTACTAGGCCTTTGTAGCTCCTCCGGTGCAACTCTATGGTCAACTTTAACCAAAAGTTGCACTGAAGGACCTAGAGATTCATAGGGAGAATACTCTACTAGGCCTTTGTAGCTCCTCCGGTGCAACTGTATGGTCAACTTTAACGAAAAGTTGCACTGAAGGACCTAGAGATTCCTAGAGAGAACACTCTACTAGGCCTTTGTAGCTCCTCCGGTGCAACTCTATGGTCAACTTTAACCAAAAGTTGCAATGAAGGACCTAGAGATTCATAGGGAGAATACTCTACTAGGCCTTTGTAGCTCCTCCGGTGCAACTCTATGGTCAACTTTAACCAAAAGTTGCACTGAAGGACCTAGAGATTCATAGGGAGAATACTCTACTAGGCCTTTGTAGCTCCTCCGGTGCAACTCTATGGTCAACTTTAACCAAAAGTTGCACTGAAGGACCTAGAGATTCATAGGGAGAATACTCTACTAGGCCTTTGTAGCTCCTCCGGTGCAACTCTATGGTCAACTTTAACCAAAAGTTGCACTGAAGGACCTAGAGATTCATAGGGAGAATACTCTACTAGGCCTTTGTAGCTCCTCCGGTGCAACTCTATGGTCAACTTTAACGAAAAGTTGCACTGAAGGACCTAGAAATTCCTAGAGAGAACACTCTACTAGGCCTTTGTAGCTCCTCCAGCGCAACTCTATGGTCAGTGTCTGTCGGACGTTGACCACAGAGTTGCACTGGAGGACTTAGAGATTCCTAGAGAAGTGTCCTCTCAGGTAAAAACATGGTGTTTTTGTTATTTGCGGTTTTCCATATTTGCCGGGCTCTTGTGCCCCTAACCCTAGCAAATATGGAGGGACAAGAGCAGTCACAAAAACAAGTCCACAGGGGACACAGATTTACATCATACCATGATCTAGAGCAGTCATGGCAATAAAAAAGTTCCCGTTTATTTTCTTTAATACAATAACACTAAAATGTGTTACTGTGAAACTCCTGGGACAGAATCTCATGCTATATTTGATTCATGGGGAAGCATTTTTATTTTGACACATGTGGCAATGGCCTCTTTAGCACATTCTGTCACCACTTTGGCATTGCCCAAGGAGACCCAAGTATGCAAAATTAAGAAAAGTAGGTTCACATTTCCTCACTTCACGCTGTGTGTGTTTTAAACAAGCTTGGTCCCCTAAAATGTGACACTCCAGAATTAAGTTTTCCATACATGAGAAAGTCTAGGAAAGCCACTAGAAATGTTTGCATGAAGGAAAGGAACTTAAAATGCAATTCTTGGGAGGCTGAAGGCTGTGGCTGCTGGACTTTTTGACCAACTTGTTGCCAAAGTACCATTTCTCGGAAGTATTTTGCCAATGCGGATTTAGGTAATTTTCAACTATTGTGTAGAGAGATCTTGTTGCACCTTTGAGACTAACTGAAAGAAAGAAGTTGGCAACATGACCATTCGCAGTCTACTTCCTCAGATGCATTTAGATACTGATTCTATGGACTAACAGCTATAGTTTGATTTCATCTATTGGGGTAGTGTAGCTTGTATCAGCCACATTACATGCCATGGCTCTGTTAATAAAGGTATGGTTAGGCACACCATGCTTTCACTGCAGAGCCAAAAAATTTACATTGGCCTGTTACAGACTGCCAAAATAAAGCTGCTTGGGGTCTCTTTGGAGGTATGCTATTTAAATGATGCATGCATCCTAGCAATCTGGAAGCTGCACCAAAGCTGCACTCCAGTGCTTAGGAATGGAGTGTGGCTTTGGCGCGACCTCCGGACTCTTAGGACCCATGCATCATTTAAATAGCATACCTCCAAAAAGACCCGAAGCAGCTTTATTTTGGCAGTCTGTAACAGGCCTCAGTTAATAAAAGTTACAGCTTTTTTATTCATATCTTTAACTGGATATAGTCATATATTCACTGAAATATATTAACCCACATTAACTGGCTGTTATGACAATAGGAAAATGTGCTCTCTTGAAAGGAAATAATGCTGCTTATTATCCAGAAGCGTAACCAAAAGCTTTTTTTGGTCAAAAAGCTCACACGCCTTTCACACTATAGAATTTATTTCGTTATTTCGTTAAGATACTGAAGAATACATCATCATATTTCCCTTCCAAAAGGAAAGTATACTACCAATAAATATGTGGCCAGTTAGATTTTTATTCAGACCCAAAGCTACGATGTCAGGAGATGCAAAACAATTTAAAAACTATTTATATCTTGTAAGTAATTATTTGTCCACTCTTCTCTCTCAAGGGTTAACCAGGGTTGTAATGAGTAAATAAAGGTATAGCAATAGCAAGTACAGTGGTTCTGCCACATTTACTGGGGTTAGGGGTGAAGGACCCCCGTGAATGTGGAAAAACCGCTATTCTTTTTAGCAAAAAGAAGACCTCTCTAGGAATCTCCAGGTCCTCCGGTGCAGCTCTATGGTCAACATCTGCCAGACGCTGATCACAGGTTCATGCTGGAGGACCTACAAATGCCTAGAGGGGTGGTTTCTATAGGAATATCTAGGTTCTCCAAAACAACTCTATGGTCAACGTCTGGCAGACGCTGATCACAGGTTCATGCTGGAGGACCTACAAATGCCTAGAGGGGTGGTTTCTATAGGAATATCTAGGTTCTCCAAAACAACTCTATGGTCAACGTCTGGCAGACGCTGATCACAGGTTCATGCTGGAGGACCTACAAATGCCTAGAGGGGTGGTTTCTGTAGGAATATGTAGGTTCTCCAAAACAACTCTATGGTCAACGTCTGGCAGACGCTGATCACAGGTTCATGCTGGAGGACCTACAAATGCCTAGAGGGGTGGTTTCTGTAGGAATATCTAGGTTCTCCAAAACAACTCTATGGTCAACGTCTGGCAGACGCTGATCACAGGTTCATGCTGGAGGACCTACAAATGCCTAGAGGGGTGGTTTCTGTAGGAATATCTAGGTTCACCAAAACAACTCTATGGTCAACGTCTGGCAGACGCTGATCACAAGTTCATGCTGGAGGACCTACAAATGCCTAGAGGGGTGGTTTCTGTAGGAATATGTAGGTTCTCCAAAACAACTCTATGGTCAACGTCTGGCAGACGCTGATCACAGGTTCATGCTGGAGGACCTACAAATGCCTAGAGGGGTGGTTTCTGTAGGAATACAGTGGTACCTCGGGATACGAATTACCCAGCTTACGAAATTTTCAGGATACGAAAAAAATTAATTTAAAAAAACTGTTTCGGGTTAAGAAAGTTTTTTCGGGTTACGAAAAAACTTTTGGTGCTTTTCGGCGCTATTTTACACCAAATCGCGGCTTTTCCCCATTAGCGCCTATGGGGATTCGGCTTGCGAAAGCCTTTCGGGTTACGAAATTGACAGCGGAACGAATTAATTTCGTAACCCGAGGCACCACTGTATCTAGGTTCACCAAAACAACTCTATGGTCAACGTCTGGCAGACGCTGATCACAAGTTCATGCTGGAGGACCTACAAATGCCTAGAGGGGTGGTTTCTGTAGGAATATGTAGGTTCTCCAAAACAACTCTATGGTCAACGTCTGGCAGACGCTGATCACAGGTTCATGCTGGAGGACCTACAAATGCCTAGAGGGGTGGTTTCTGTAGGAATATCTAGGTTCACCAAAACAACTCTATGGTCAACGTCTGGCAGACGCTGATCACAAGTTCATGCTGGAGGACCTACAAATGCCTAGAGGGGTGGTTTCTGTAGGAATATGTAGGTTCTCCAAAACAACTCTATGGTCAACGTCTGGCAGACGCTGATCACAGGTTCATGCTGGAGGACCTACAAATGCCTAGAGGGGTGGTTTCTGTAGGAATATCTAGGTTCTCCAAAACAACTCTATGGTCAACGTCTGGCAGAGTTGCGCCAGAGTACCTAGAGTTTCCTAGAGAGAACATATTAATCAAAACTGCAAATAATCAAACCTGGAAAAGTCAAAGCTGCAAATGTGGAGGGCCAACTGTATATTTCTATACCGCTTATCAGCAAACTAGCACTCTCTAAGTGTTTTTTGTGGTGGTTTTTGGACTATATGGCCATATTCTGGAAGAGTTTATTCCTGACGTTTTGCCAGCATCTGTTGCTGGCATCTTCAGAGAATGCTGGTATGGAAGTAAGTGGTGAAACTTCAGGAATAAACTCTTCCAGAACACGGCTACATAGCCCCAAAAAACTATGGACGTCGGCTGTGAAAGCCTTTGACTTCACTCTCTAAGCGGTTTACAATCTGTAAGGCATAGAATATCAACAAGCTAAGATATGCAGATGACACCATAGTACTAGAAGAAAACCTCACAGACCTGGAACACCTGCTAAAGATGATCAAAGAAGAAAGTGCAAAGGCAGGCTTAATGTTGAAGATACAAATGGGGACTGCGGTCAGGAAATCAGACGAATGGAGAGGGTGGCTCTGAAAGAACTAGAAAAGATTATTATATGCAAAGAACTGAGCACAAAAGATAGAATCATACACATCATTGTATTCCCTGTTACTATGTATGGATGTGAGAGTTGGACAGGTAAGAAAGATGATAGGAAGAAAATGCATTCATTTGAGATGTGGTGCTGGAGAAGAGTGATGAGGATTCCATGGACAGCCAAAAGGACAAGCAAATGGGTCCTAGAACAGATCAAGCCAGAAACCTCCCTGGAAGCCAAGATGACAAAACTGAGGCTGTCGTACTTTGGACACATCATGAGAAGGAAGAACTCATTGGAAAAAACAATAATGCTGGGAAAGGTGGAGGGAAGTAGAAAGAGAGGAAGGCCATATGGTAGATGGATGGAGTATAATAAGGAGGGCATGGGTTTTATAGGGTTGTAGGAATTAAGCAGAGCAATGGAGGACAGGGGGTCTTGGAGATTCTCATCCATAGGGTCACCATGAGTCGAGATCAACTCGAGGGCAGTTAACAACAACAAAGCCAATTCCCCCAACAAGCTGCAACTCATTTTACCAACCTACGAAAGGATGGAAGGTATCGGTGCACCTCTCTTGCAAGTTAATCACACCTCTTTAAAAATTCTAAAAGGGGAAAAAAGCCCTATTTTATAACAGAAAGACAGAGGCTTCCAAACAGTTTCCTCGCTCCACACACACAGAGGCAGAATACAAAAACAAAAATGAAGACATTTGGCTTATCAAAGTTGCTCAGCATCCCTCTGAGCCTCTGATAAATGTTTAGGAGGCCATCAATAAGCGACGGTGAGCGCTCATTGCTCTCATCAGATGCGAGCAGAACCACCCGTCCTTATAACGCCACAGAGGTCCCTCAGGTGGCTGTAATGGTGTGAACAGCAGCGACAAGCTAGAAAGTGACACGCTTTATAAATGGGTAACAGGCCACCCTGACAGTTGGCTCTGAGTTTAGGCGTATCACAGAAAAACCGGAGTGTACATCAAAGCTCAAGTATTGGGGAGCAGGGACCTGGCGCCAGCTGGAATCCTGCCCAGAAGCTCTTTGTATTGCTTGGCCATGACCATGGTCATGGGGAATGCACCGCCAAAATGCCAGCTCAGAGGTGGATTAACTGTGGGGGGAAAGAGAGGGAAAGGGGGAAATGGGGGGGAAGAAAAAGGCTAGAAATAGCTTCTGCAACCATGCACGGCAAATTGCTAGACCCATAGTAGTGGGATTAGGATCCCACTAAGGCAGGAGGAATGTGAAAGAGCTGCAATAAAACAGGAGTCCTGTTCCCAAATAGATGGCTTTGTGCAAAAACAAAAACAGTCCCCCAAACCTGGTTGTTCTCCAAAGTAAGAACACACACCAGTAAAGAGTACATGACTCAGGCTTATCCGAATCTTTAATCTGCTTGTGAAACTCGACCACTTCATGCTAAGCAGGCTTTGAAACAGCATACAAGCAAGTAGACTGGTGAAGATCCTCTGCTAAAGGCCACACCAGCCACACTGTGCCAGCTACTACTATCTCCTTCCATGCCTTGCTATGTTTTCTTTAGCTGATGTCAAGTTGGACATCAAGACTCTTAGGCTGCTGCCACACGGCAGGATTAGCACAGTTTGACACTGCTTTAAGTTGCCATGGCTCCATTCTATGGAATCCTGGGATCTGTAGTTTGTTGTGGAACCACAGCTCTTTCCCAGAGAAGGCTAAACATCTCATTAAAGTACAAATCTCAGAATTACATAGCATTGAATCGTAGCTGTTAAAGTGGTGAGAAACGGCATTATTCTACTGTCCGATTCTACAGAACCATTGCTTTAGTAGTTAGCCATGAGCGCTTTCTAGCAGGGAGGCCCAGCTGCATCTTCACTGCAGAATGAAAGCAGTTTGACACCACTGTAACTGCCATGGCTCCATGCTATGGAATTCTAGCATTTGTAATTCTGTATGATATTTAGCCTTCTCTTTCAGAGAGCTCTGGTGCCACAACGATTTCCAAATCCCAGGATTCCATAGGATGGATCCATGACGGTTAAAGCAGCGTCAAACTGCATTAATTCTGCAGTGTGGCAGCAGCCTAGGTTATTTTGTCTAACTCTCACCTCTTTCAGCTGTCCCCATGCCATCTATCTTGATGGTCCTTGTGCTCAGAACAGTATCCCCTGCTCTCTCCATTACATCAATGCAGTTTCTGCACTTAGGGCGGAAAAATAAAATGCACAGATATAGGATGGGTGACACCTGGCTGAATGAAACTACGTGTGAAAGGGATCTAGGAGTCCAAGTAGACCACAAGTTGAACATGAGTGAACAGTGTGATGCGGCAGCTAAAAAGGCCAATGCTATTTTAGGCTGCATCAATAGAAGTATAGTGTCTAGATCAAGAGAAGTAATAGTGCCACTGTATTCTGCTTTGGTCAGGCCCCACCTAGAATATTGTGTCCAGTTCTGGGCGCCACAATTCAAAAAGGACATTGAGAAACTGGAGCGTGTCCAAAGGAGGGCGACAAAAATGGTGAAGGGTCTGGAAACCATGCCCTATGAGGAACGACTTAGGGAGCTGGGGATGTTTAGCCTGGAGAAAAGAAGGTTAAGAGGTGATATGATAGCCCTGTTTAAATATTTGAAAGGATGTCATATTGAGGAGGGAGCAAGCTTGTTTTCTGCTGCTCCAGAGAACAGGACCCGGAACAATGGATGCAAGCTACAAGAAAAGAGATTCCACCTGAACATTAGGAGGAACTTCCTGACAGTAAGGGCTGTTCAACAGTGGAATGCACTCCCTCGGAGGGTGATAGAGTCTCCTTCGTTGAAGGTCTTTAAACAGAGGCTGGATGGCCATCTGTCAGGGATGCTTTGATTTGGATTTCCTGCATGGCAGAATGGGGTTGGACTGGATGGCCCTAGTGGTCTCTTCCAACTCTACGATTCTATGATTCTATGATCTCTGTTCAAGTGAAACATATCACAATCCCCAGCCTACGAAACAGATCCTAAATCTGTGATTCCCACACTTTGGCCCACCAGGTGTTTTGGACTTCAGCTCCCAGAAGCCCTTGCCAGTTTGATCAACAGCCAAGCATTCTGGGAGCTGAAGTCCAAAACATCTGAAGGATCAAAGTTTGGGGGGGGGGAAACTGTACTAAAGAAATAAATATTAGTTTGCCTCCTGCTATTCATTGTTTTCTATCTAATTCAGTCTGATAACAGCCTTCTGCCTAATTTCAGAGTCCTATGCAAGCAATATATTCAGAAATCACACTGAGAGGGGATGGAGCACCAACAGGGAGGTGGCCCTACTCACCTCCAGCATAAACCCCCACAAAGGATCACATCCAATAGAGTCTAGCTACTTCTGTTTTAACACTAGACATTATGGGGACTAAATGTAGGCCCTTCTGCATACGAGCCACAGCCCCTCATCTTAGCTTTTTTGCATCTACTCTTTGGCATAAGGCATCTCAAACCCATGCCCACCTTCATCCGGATGGAGACAAAGCCCTCTGAACATGGGTCTCCCCCTAAGGAAGACTTTTAGCAGTGAACCAAATTACAACTGCAAATTGAAGCGCTGACCCACGCAGCTAATTTGTATTAAAATGCTGATTCACCAATATCTTTATTCTATTATCAACTTTTTTGGCTTTTAAACAAGCAGTTTTTCAAGCTCAGTGTCAACTGGAAACACTTCTCTCCAATTTGAAAGCAGTGCTGCTAGAACTAATTACTATCAAAGATGTGAAGCTTGACAGAAAATCACGTAAGAGAAGATCCTGAGCTTGAGCCCTTCCCTGTCTTCAACATAGCTTTTATCAAGGAATAAAAAGAAAGAAAGAGAAAGAGTTAAAACGCAAGGGATAACTGGACCCCAAAAACCCACCTTGACAGTGTGATGCGGCAGCTAAAAAGGCCAATGCTATTTTAGGCTGCATCAATAGAAGTATAGTGTCTAGATCAAGAGAAGTAATAGTGCCACTGTATTCTGCTTTGGTCAGGCCCCACCTAGAATATTGTGTCCAGTTCTGGGCGCCACAATTCAAAAAGGACATTGAGAAACTGGAGCGTGTCCAAAGGAGGGCGACAAAAATGGTGAAGGGTCTGGAGACCATGCCCTATGAGGAACGACTTAGGGAGCTGGGGATGTTTAGCCTGGAGAAAAGAAGGTTAAGAGGTGATATGATAGCCCTGTTTAAATATTTGAAAGGATGTCATATTGAGGAGGGAGCAAGCTTGTTTTCTGCTGCTCCAGAGAACAGGACCCGGAACAATGGATGCAAGCTACAGGAAAAGAGATTCCACCTGAACATTAGGAGGAACTTCCTTAGAGTAAGGGCTGTTCGACAATGGAATGCACTCCTTCCTCGGAGGGTGATAGAGTCTCCTTCCTTGGAGGTCTTTAAACAGAGGCTGGATGGCCATCTGTCAGGGATGCTTTGATTTGGATTTCCTGCATGGCAGAAGGGGGTTGGACTGGATGGCCCTAGTGGTCTCTTTCAACTCTACGATTCTATGATTCTATGATTCTATGATTGTCAGAATCAAGATATGATCAACAGCATCACACTTTTTGAAAGTACTGTAGCATCTAGTATTTCTGATGTCAACCTCTCATACTGATCCCAGACTTACTATGGCCTACCTCAGGTAAACATCACTAAGAATAGAGTCCTGTCTGTGTCTTTTTAAACTACCATTGTAGTTTCCCTCTTACCCAGAGGCTTATGCCTCACATAAAGGGAAACTCCCCCAAGAAAGTATCTGAAACTCAGCTGTCAAGTGGAAAAATGAGAGACAGTTCCTAAATTTTTCACCACTGGTTCCTGGCTCATGCAACCTGCGGAAGAGTCTATCTATCTACAAGATGTGTATGGCAATTATAAGTGAGAAGGATTTCCCGCTACAGATGTGTCCATCGAAGATCAGCACCCTCCTGTTCTCATCTACAGAGATCTCAAGCTAAGAAAAAACCTATTTTTCCAAGTATCTGAGCTGGTCACTGCAGGCAAGCATTATGCGGCTAAAGTCGTTGCTCAGAAGAGTAAATGTATATGTTATTATATTGATCGTGATCATGGAGCTGTACCTCTCTGCTCATTTCATGAAAGTAGCTGGAAGTATTTTGAAGAGGAGACTGAAGAAGGGTAAAGCTGTTGCCAAGTTCCTCTTCCTAAGCGTAGGAAGGCGGAAAGCCTTGCTCTCTGGATGAAGCCACTGGCCTGTTACAGACTGCCCAAATAAAGCTGCTTGGGGTCTCTTTGGAGGTATGCTATTTAAATGATGCATGGGTCCTAAGAGTCCAGAGGTTGCATCAAAGCCACACTCCATTCCTAAGCACTGGAGTGCAGCTTTTGGTGCAGCTTCCAGATTCTTAGGATGCATGCATCATTTAAATAGCATATCTCCAAAGAGACCCCAAGCAGCTTTATTTTGGCAGTCTGTAACAGGCCCCAGTTTCAGGAAAGCACAAAGGTCTGATTGGAGTTGATGGCACCCCATCATGAGCAGAATTCCCTTGTCACTATCTGAAACCATCCTACTTCATCAATCCATCCTCATGCATGTCTTTTAAAGCTTAAGTGTGAGGTTCTTGTCGTCAGTCTGGTGTTCTTAATGCTGCAACTACTGTAAGGTCTGTCCATTTTCTTATGCATTGGAGGAAAGCCTTTTTTGAAAAACTGCACACATTCTATCCAGAAACGCACTGTCTGTCCGCTTCTTTTTTTTTCTTCCAGATCAAATGGTACCAAGGCCTTTTCTGAGTTTTATGGCAATTATCTTTTTATCTGCTCTAACATGTTAAGTTAGCTCTAAATATAGCAATGGATTAGCTGGATGAGTCTAGGCAGACTGTTGCCTTTAAGATCTTTAGAGCTGTAAGCTGGTAAACTCCCTAAGAGGAGCAAAACAGCTCTTATTCAAACCACTGTCCTTGGCGGCGTAGATTCCTTGCATCCTCCTCTGAAACTCAAATAACAAAAATATTATCAAGCAAGTTCAAATTTAATGAAAGACTCAACGAGAAGAAAAAATGGGTAGGGGGGGGGTTTGAGGGGAAATTGCATTATATCTCATTTCCACACATAAAGCATTTCCACAGAATGACAAAACAGAAAACAAAAAGAAGTCTAACAAGAACAGGAGATCATAATTAGTTAATTTCAGGTACTGCAAGGTAAGGTCCAGATCTAAGCATGAAGCCCTTCTGGAGATCAAGAAGTCTCTGCTGTACTCACAATGTGAACCGGTAACTTCATATAAGGATTAGAGCCAAGCAAGTTCTGATTACTAAATTAAATCTGCTAATGGATCTTGTGGCCTGTTACAGACTGCCAAAATAAAGCTGCTTTGGGTCTCTTTGGAGGTATGCTGCTTAAATGATGCATGCATCCTAAGAATCCGGAAGCTGCACCAAAGCTGCACTCCAGCGCTTAGGAATGGAGTGTGGCTTTGGCGCGAGCATCCTAAGAATCCAGAAGCTGCACCAAAGCTGCACTCCAGCGCTTAGGAATGGAGTGTGGCTTTGGCGTGAGCATCCTAAGAATCCAGAAGCTGCACCAAAGCTGCACTCCAGCGCTTAGGAATGGAGTGTGGCTTTGGCGCGAGCATCCTAAGAATCCAGAAGCTGCACCAAAGCTGCACTCCAGCGCTTAGGAATGGAGTGTGGCTTTGGCGTGAGCATCCTAAGAATCCAGAAGCTGCACCAAAGCTGCACTCCAGCGCTTAGGAATGGAGTGTGGCTTTGGCGCGAGCATCCTAAGAATCCAGAAGCTGCACCAAAGCTGCACCCCAGCGCTTAGGAATGGAGTGTGGCTTTGGCGCGACCTCCGGACTCTTAGGACCCCATGCATCATTTAAATAGCATACCTCCAAAGAGACCCGAAGCAGCTTTATTTTGGCAGTCTGTAACAGGCCTGTGTAACTTTTTTAGGCAAACTGAACAGCACTGAACAGCAGGTACGTCTGTGAGCCTCCATCCTCACAGCCTCCATTGAACACCTTGATACTTTTGTTGTATCATAAGGGAATCCTTACAACAGGTCTTGCTCCTCCCATGCACATCTAAGGCAGGGCTTTATTCTAATCAATTACTTCTCCCATCCTAAGTAGGAGAGCTAGACCCGGTTCCCAGTGAAGGAAGATCAAGCTTCTATCAGGCTCCAAACCAATAAAATCCATGAACAATCAAATCCGCAAAGGTCAAAGCTGCAAATGTGGAGGGACGAGTGTACATTCCAAATAGCACACCTTGATTTTGCCATTTTCCATAAGGGGTACCACTTTACTACATCATTATATTTAATGGAACTTGAGCATCTAAAGATTTTGCTATTCACCGGGAGCCACAGAACCAAATTTATGGATTTCACCGTGAACGGTTTGTTGCTGGAGCATTCCTGGTTCTTCCCAGGATAAGTCCTCTCTAATCGTGACGTTGTGGGAAAATCTTTGCCGCGATTGCGCGAATGTCCTGGGGAAATGCCTTTTTAAACCCCCAATTTCCCTTGTGTGATAAAGTCCCAGGAGAATACACCAGTTCAATATAGAGTCACAACCATCTCAACAACACTGACATAGAAACTCACTGACCTTTTGTAGACTCCTGGAAGGAAACCCTATCTGACCCAAAACAGTAACCTATAGTATTCAGTAACTACGAATCCTGTAATCCATGCAGACCTGCAAATCCCTTTACTCATAAGCAAGCACTGAAGGGGTAAGGAAAAAAGAAACTCTGCCTTTCATGGTAATAATGTGAACTTCCTTAAAACAAGTACACTTGTCCCTCCACATTCTCTGGGGTTAGGGGAGCAGGACCCCCATGAATATGGAAAAACTGCAAATAACAAAAACACTGTTTTTACCTGCGAGAAGACCTCTGTAGAAATCTCTAAGTCCTCCAGGGCAACTCTGTGGTCAACATCTGCTAGACATCAGCCACAGAACTGAGCTGGAGGAGCTACAAAGGCCTAGTGGAGTGTTCTCTCTAGGAATCTCTAGGTCCTCCAGGGCAACTCTGTGGTCAACATCTGCTAGACATCAGCCATAGAACTGAGCTGGAGGAGCTACAAAGGCCTAGTGGACTGTTCTCTCTAGGAATCTCTAGGTCCTCCAGGGCAACTTTCTGGTCAACATCTGCTAGACATCAGCCATAGAACTGAGCTGGAGGAGCTACAAATGCCTAGTGGACTGTTCTCTCTAGGAATCTCTAGGTCCTCCAGGGAAACTCTGTGGTCAACATCTGCTAGACATCAACCATAGAACTGAGCTGGAGGAGCTACAAATGCCTAGTGGACTGTTCTCTCTAGGAATCTCTAGGTCCTCCAGGGCAACTCTGTGGTCAACATCTGCTAGACATCAACCATAGAACTGAGCTGGAGGAGCTACAAATGCCTAGTGGACTGTTCTCTCTAGGAATCTCTAGGTCCTCCAGGGAAACTCTGTGGTCAACATCTGCTAGACATCAACCATAGAACTGAGCTGGAGGAGCTACAAATGCCTAGTGGACTGTTCTCTCTAGGAATCTCTAGGTCCTCCAGGGCAACTCTGTGGTCAACATCTGCTAGACATCAGCCATAGAACTGAGCTGGAGGAGCTACAAATGCCTAGTGGACTGTTCTCTCTAGGAATCTCTAGGTCCTCCAGGGCAACTCTGTGGTCAACATCTGCTAGACATCAGCCATAGAACTGAGCTGGAGGAGCTACAAAGGCCTAATGGAGTGTCCTCTCTAGGAATCTCTAGGTCCTCCAGGGCAACTCTGTGGTCAACATCTGCTAGACATCAGCCATAGAACTGAGCTGGAGGAGCTACAAATGCCTGGTGGAGTGTCCTCTCTAGGAATCTCTAGGTCCTCCAGGGCAACTCTGTGGTCAACATCTGCTAGACATCAGCCATAGAACTGAGCTGGAGGAGCTACAAAGGCCTAATGGAGTGTCCTCTCTAGGAATCTCTAGGTCCTCCAGGGCAACTCTGTGGTCAACATCTGCTAGACATCAGCCATAGAACTGAGCTGGAGGAGCTACAAATGCCTAGTGGACTGTTCTCTCTAGGAATCTCTAGGTCCTCCAGGGCAACTCTGTGGTCAACATCTGCTAGACATCAGCCATAGAACTGAGCTGGAGGAGCTACAAATGCCTAGTGGACTGTTCTCTCTAGGAATCTCTAGGTCCTCCAGGGCAACTCTGTGGTCAACATCTGCTAGACATCAGCCATAGAACTGAGCTGGAGGAGCTACAAAGGCCTAATGGAGTGTCCTCTCTAGGAATCTCTAGGTCCTCCAGGGCAACTCTGTGGTCAACATCTGCTAGACATCAGCCATAGAACTGAGCTGGAGGAGCTACAAATGCCTGGTGGAGTGTCCTCTCTAGGAATCTCTAGGTCCTCCAGGGCAACTCTGTGGTCAACATCTGCTAGACATCAGCCATAGAACTGAGCTGGAGGAGCTACAAAGGCCTAATGGAGTGTCCTCTCTAGGAATCTCTAGGTCCTCCAGGGCAACTCTGTGGTCAACATCTGCTAGACATCAGCCATAGAACTGAGCTGGAGGAGCTACAAATGCCTAGTGGACTGTTCTCTCTAGGAATCTCTAGGTCCTCCAGGGCAACTCTGTGGTCAACATCTGCTAGACATCAGCCATAGAACTGAGCTGGAGGAGCTACAAATGCCTAGTGGACTGTTCTCTCTAGGAATCTCTAGGTCCTCCAGGGCAACTCTGTGGTCAACCTCTGCTAGACATCAGCCATAGAACTGAGCTGGAGGAGCTACAAAGGCCTAGTGGAGTGTCCTCTCTAGGAATCTCTAGGTCCTCCAGGGCAACTCTGTGGTCAACATCTGCTAGACATCAACCACAGAACTGAGCTGGAGGAGCTACAAATGCCTAGTGGAGTGTTCTCTCTAGGAATCTCTAGTTCTTTTAGTGCAAGTTTTGGTTAAAGTTGACCACAGATTTCCCCTGGAGGACCTAGATATTCCTAGAGAGAACATATTAGTAAAATCCGTGAATAATCAAATCTGTAAAAGTCAAAGCCGCAGATATGGAAAGACGAGTGTATAATATGTCAAAAAGTAACTAAAGCCCGCATAAATGAAATGAGAATACAAAGTTCGAGACATGTTGGTTATAATCCCCTCTGCTATTCAAGAATTTTGAACTGTGTAAAGCTTTCCCACATTACAAATTCATTTAACTGCAGCTATTTCTTGGGCACCTTTCTACACATCTTTATGACCCAGAATGTATTATTCAACTCCTCTATCAAATATCTACATTCCCACTCCTCTTTGCACACCAGACCTATAATAATTAATCAACAGTTTCCAGTACGACAAGGTGATTTCTACCTACCATCTTTCCCCGATGCCATAAAGCTTAGAGATTACAAATTCAAAACCAGCAGGCCATTTTATGGGTTGGAATCATTCACACCTACCTTGATTAAGATTGATTTATTTTAATGTATAGGATACATTTCTTCAAAGTAGTCAATGTGTGGTGGCTGAAGAATGTCAAGAGCAGAGAGTACCTAGGAAATAAGAGGAAAGTGGATTTAGTCACCCTAAAATCTTTTACTTTGCAAAGGCAACTGTAAAAACAAAAACAGTGAATCCTAAAGCTTCACTTGCAGGTGAAGGATAGGAGATGCAAACCAGAAAGAGGAGCTCATAAACAGAAAAGACACTGCTGATCAAAGCAGCTTAAAAGAAAAGTGTGGCTTCACATCCAGACTTTTAATGCTCCAAAACACCCTTTAATGACAGAATGGCCTGTTACAGACAGCCAAAATAAAGCTGCTTCGAGTCACAGTGGAGGTATGGTGTTTCAATGATGCATGAGTGCTAAGAGTCCAGAAGCCACACCAAAGCCACGCTCCAGACCTTAGGGCAGGAGCGTGGCTTTGGTGCAACTTCTGGACTTTTAGGACGCATGCATCATTGAAACACCATACCTCCACTGTGACTTGAAGCAGCTTTATTTTGGCTGTCTGTAACAGGCCAATGATTCCATGTTTAAAGTCTTTAAAATACAGCAACGCAGTTTTTGGATTGAACTGATCCCTGCAAACACCTGACTGCATGGAAGAATTTGAGTCAAGCTGACAGAAGTCCTTGGCCAAGCCAGTCCTTTACAAAACAGGTGCATTTCCAGAAAGAGGATCTTGCATTAAAAACAAGAAGCTATCATCATGCTGTAGCATTCATCATGATCAGGCATTTTGAATCGGTAAAGACACCTGACCTAAGGGATAACAGCATGCAAGAAATCAGCCGTCAATCTGGAAAAATGGGAATTAGCCAGTCTGCTTCACAGATCATCACTGTTAATAGCCAGACATTGCTGCAAAAGTTGATTTCCTAGCATTACGGTAAACCTGTCAGGACACTAAGCTAACCTTTTCCTCTAGTAAGTAAATCTACATGTGTCTGCATTGAAAAAAAAATAGTATCTCAAAAGAAAAAACATCCTATTTTTTCATATGAGGTGATGCGCGCATGTGCCATCTCAGAAGGGGCATTCCCTCTCCTCTCACGCACCAATGCAATGCTACTTGCCACCTGCAATTTTTATTAAGTACTTGTATTTTTATTACCCTAATTGATCAATCAGCAAAATGGCCGCGAATTGATTCATTCATGCTCTCTAAAAAAATGGCTCTAGTTACTTGAGCCACATAAAATAGATTTAAAGCCAATACAGTGGTACCCCGGGATACGAATTGATCGCGTTATGAAATTTCCGGGGTACGAAAAAGTTAGATTGGAAAAAACTGTTCCGGGTAACGAAAGTTTTTTCGGGTTACGAAAATCATTTCGGCGCGTTTCGGCGCGAAATTCAAATCTGAAGCGCGGCTAGCGGCTTTCCAGCGCTAACGGAAAGCCTTTTCGGGTTGCGAAATGTATCGGGTTACGAACGGAGCCGCGGAACGAATTAATTTCGTAACCCGAGGTAGCACTGTATTTGAAAAATATGCTGCATCCCACGGGAAAGGATCGAGGCTACAGTTCCAGCACAGGCGCCATTGAAATCAGCGAAGCTTGCTTCCAAGTAAAATAGATTTAAAGTCTTCTGTCCACTGTGTTTTAAAGGCTATAAGGAGAAGTAAGCATCTGGATGAAACATTCAAATATCTAAGAAGTAATCTGATGAACCACGGGGGAGAAACTGGCAGTTGTACATCCAAGTGTTTCATATGCATGAGTTTATCTGGGTTTATTTGTAAGAGAAATGTCCAGTAACATTAACAAAACACTACATTTTCATAAGGAACTAGAGCCATGACTCCTGGATGTCTTTATTTTCAAAGGTCACAACTTTCAGCTGCTTACTAGTTGAGTCATAACTGGACAAACACACGAAGCCGTTCATTATGGAGACACCCAACGAAGAGTTGCAAAAACCAACATTTCCAGCAAATGAAGGGCCTCAAACAAGACCATTGCTATGTTTTGCATGTCCTAAAGCTCCTTTATTTGGCTTTCCTAAAGCGCCACAGTCTACACATGCAAGATCTCTTTGCTCTGAACTTCTTGGGTAAGATCTTCCTGAAAGTGGCATCTCTGTTGCGGTTAAGTGTGCGCAACTACTTCATCCTGTTTGCAGTATTGCAGTTTGAATTGAAGACAGTAGTTTTTGTGATGTGGTTCATCGATCCCTATGGCCTGTTACAGACAGCCAAAATAAAGCTGCTTCGAGTCACAGTGGAGGTATGGTGTTTCAATGATGCATGCGTCCTAAGAGTCCAGAAGCCACACCAAAGCCACGCTCTAGTCCTTAGGGATGGAGTGTGGCTTTGGTGCGACTTCTGGACTCTTAGGACGCATGCATCATTGAAACACCATACCTCCACTGTGACTCGAAGCAGCTTTATTTTGGCTGTCTGTAACAGGCCTATGTTAAGATGATTGCTTCGGAGTATAATTCAGGAATATCACTTCCCTCTTTTAGATGGCTACCAAAAACCAAGATATCCTCCTTCCTTTGAATAGATTACTATAGTAATCAATAATGTGAAATATCTCTATAATCAAAACAGAACACAATAATTATTTGCACAGATTAAAAAAAAAAACCATGAAGCCAAGGTATTTGACTAAGGTGCATCTACAATGTAGAAATAATGCAGCCCGACACCAGTTTAATGTGTAGGATGCCATGTCTCCATCCTGCAGAATACAGTTAGCCCTCCATTTTCGTGAGGGATATATTCAAGCCCCATGGGTTCTCCTCCTCCATGAATATTCAAGACCACAGACCTCATGTCTGTGGGAAAGGAGGGGCGACTATACTGGGATTTGCTGTTTTGCAAGGTACCAGCACTCTTCGGCAAAGAAGGCTAAAGACCTTGTAAAACTACAAATCCCAGGATTCCAAAGGATGGCACTACAGGCACTTAAAGCGGCATCAAACTGCATTACTTCTACAGAATGCATGTACCCAAAATGAAACAGGAACAACTGAAAAAGCAGTCCACAGATAGTAAGCGCTTTTAAACGTCCCCTCTCTTTACCCCATAACAATAGTAATAATAATGTTCATGCATAATGTCCTTTCCACCAAAGGGTGGAACATCAAACATGCACCCAAGGTTGAAAATCTGTGCAGATAAAAGAGCCATCCCTGGAACAAATTCTCTCTCCTTAGCAGGGCTGAACAGTCTGATGCCAACAGAGCCATGGTTTCAGAACCCAATTCAGGTGCAGCCCTAGTTAGCCTCAAACGAATGACAAACTCTTGACCTATTATTATTATTATTATTATTATTATTATTATTATTAACCTTTATTTATAAAGTGCTGTAAATTTACACAGCGCTGTACATACAATCTTTTTAATTGGACAGTTCCCTGCCCTCAGGCTTACAATCTAACCTGGATTAATAAGAGACGGGGGACATATATTTCCACTGCAAACACAAAGCTCACTCAAATTACAGCTGCAATAATTTGGCCCCTTATGCAGAAGAAGCTTAAAGTGATGGTTTTAGAACCATAGCAAAAATCACAGCTCTGTTATGTGTTATGTGGGGAAAAAGTCCCCTTAGTAGCTTGTTTTTCTTTACATAGGCCCCATACAGACAGGCCAAAATAAAGCTGCTTCGGGTCACTTTGGAAGTATGCTTTTTAAATAATGCATGCATACTAAGAGCCCGGAAACTGCACCAAAGCCACAATCCAGTCCTAAGGACTGGTGCACAGCTTTGGTGCAGCCTCCGGACTCTTAGGACACATGCATCATGTAAACAGCATACCTCCAAAGTGACCTGAAGCAGCTTTATTTTGGCCAGTCTGTATAGGGCCAGTGTTTCTCCTCAGCAGTCACTTTCATAGGGTGATCTTCTGGCAATGAGAACGTTAAAACCACAGTCAGCCTATACTTCTGCTGCACAGAATCAGATCAGATCAAGTTGGTTTGGGAACAAAGGTAAAAACCAACTTGGTAAACTGATAGGCATTTCAAATTGCCTACCTGAGCACCTCTTATTTTCATTCTCCAATACAATGTCTGTGCTGCTGTTTCAAAAGATATAGCCTGGTTAGCTTTTTATACCTCCTCCAGTCTGTGAAGAACTAAGCCTACCGATTAGGATCCAAAACACACTGCAGAAATAATCCGGTTTGAGACTGCTTTAACTGCCCTGGCTCAATGTTAGGGAATTTCGGGAACTGTAGTTTTGTGAGAGCCTTCTCTGTCAGAGAGCTCTGATCCCCCAACAAACTAAAATTCCCAGGATTCTCTAACAGTGAACCAGGGCAGTTAAAGCGGTCTCAAATTGGATTATTTCGGCAGTGCATTTTGGAACAATGCAAAAGTGAAGCGCACAGTGCAGTCAGACACTATTGCCTTACTTCTGCTGCATGGTTAAAGAACTGACAAGCCCCTGAAGTAGCAAAGAAAATAAGAGACACTGGCCTGTTACAGACTGCCAAAATAAAGCTGCTTCGGGTCTCTTTGGAGGTATGCTGTTTAAATGATGCATGCGTCCTAAGAATCCGGAAGCTGCACCAAAAGCTGCACTCCGGTGCTTAGGAATGGAGTGTGGCTTTGGTGCGACCTCCGGACTCTTAGGACCCATGCATCATTTAAATAGCATACCTCCAAAGAGACCCAAAGCAGCTTTATTCTGGCAGTCTGTAACAGGCCACTCTCAGTGAGAAGTATTGAGTAGAGTCAAATCAATATGCAGGACAGCAAAAGCTGCAAGTAAAACCTGGGGCATGTATGGTGCCATGGAAAGGCACATTTGGGCAGCTACTAGGACCTAAACATCCTGGGAAAGCCTGTAACTGAAACACTGGCGCTTGTTCTTCGTGGCACTCTGCAGATGCTCGAGAGCAGTGGTTCCCAAACTGTGCTCTTGAAGGGATTTGGGACTTCAGCTCCCAGAATCCCAGACTATTGGCCAACATGGCTGAGGCTTGAGAGAGCTGAAGTCCAAAATCTCTTAAAGGGCAGTTTGGGGACACTGCCCTAGAGTCTCAGTCACCAAATTATTTGCTGGGTGAGATTTCAGCTTAACCTCTTGGCATTCATTCTCTGGGATCCTGCAAGGTTCCACCTTGTTCCTCATGCTGTTCAACATCTACATGAGTGATGAGGAACTTTTGGCCCTTCAGATGACTATAGGTCCTTACCAGCCCAGTCCATGTTTGCTGGAGCTTCTGGGAGATGAAGTTCAAAACACTTGGAAAGTCAAGGGAAGTAATAGTGCCACTCTATTCTGCCTTGGTCAGGCCTCATCTGGAATACTGTGTCCAAAGGAGGTCAACCAATATAGAGATGGGTCTGGAAACCATGCCTTATGAGGAAAGACTTAGGGAGCTGGGTATGTTTAGCCTGGAAAAGAGATGGTTAAGAGGTGATATGATAGCCCTGTTTAAGTATTTGAAGGGGTGTCTCATTGAAGAGGGAGCAAGCTTGTTTTCTGCTGCTCTAGAGAATGGGACACGGAATAATGGATGCAAGCTACAGGAAAAGAGATTCCATTTTAACATTAGGAGGAACTTCCTGACAGTAAGAGCTGTTTGATAGTGAAACACACTTCCTCGGAGGCTGGTGGAGTCTCCTTCCTTGGAGGTCTTTAAACAGAAGCTGGATGGCCATCTGTCGTGTATGCTTTGATTGAGAGTTCCTGCATGGCAGGGGGTTGGACTGGATGGTCCTTGGGGTCTTTTCCAACGCAATGATTCTATGATTCAAAGATTCCTCACTGAGAGGTATAATTATGAGGTTTGGATTTGGCTGACAACAGACAGTTCACTTTTTCATCAGACTCTCATGAAGCAGTGAATGAGAACCAACAAACAGAGACACAATCCAGGGGGGGGGGGGGAAGGTTCTGTTGGTGGCTAGTTTTCCAAGCTAATGGTGTCCAGCTAGTTCGGAAGAGGGCTGCACTCTCTTTAAAGCATCAGGTTCAAGGTGTGGATGTGCTTGTAAATCCATGTTTCGTCACCTGAGCCACAAATATCTGAGGTGAGGCAAGCACCTTTTACCAGGTGAGATTCAATCGCCAACTACTATTCTAATGGTATGCTTACAGCCTGGTATCATCAATATCTGCTCTGGTAGCCTCCCAATGTTATAGACCATTATAATATCCTTCAGTAATGCCCTTGAAGACAGTCCAAATACTTCAGTTAGTACAGAACTGCAAGAATACTATCTGGAATTGGCCATTATCATATTATCTGGCTGCTTGAATTGTTTTGGGTCTTGACTCAAGGTGCTGGTTTGAACCGATCAAGTCCGTCCTTCATAGTTTGCGGCCACAATATTTGAAAGGCTGACTCTACTCCTGTGCTTCTGCTTGTGTCCTGAGATCTTCAGATGATTCTCTGCTACAAACAGATCCAGCAACAGATTACTTGAGTGAAGCTGTATTTTGTTTAAACTGAAAAACAGTTTCCTAAGCGAGATCATCCTGGCACAATTTGTGTTGAGTTTCCAGTGTCAGACAAAGTCACTACATTTTAAAACATTCTTGCAGGCCTTTTCAGTAATACTAAAGGCCTGTTACAGACTGCCAAAATAAAGCTGCTTCGGGTCTCTTTGGATGTATGCTATTTAAATGATGCATGGGTCCTAAGAGTCCGGAGGTTGCGCCAAAGCCACACTCCATTCCTAAGCACTGGAGTGCAGCTTTGGTGCAGCTTCTGGATTCTTAGGATGCTCGCGCCAAAACCACACTCCATTCCTAAGCGCTGGAGTGCAGCTTTGGTGCAGCTTCCGGATTCTTAGGATGCTCGCGCCAAAGCCACACTCCATTCCTAAGCACTGGAGGGCAGCTTTGGTGCAGCTTCCGGATTCTTAGGATGCATGCATCGTTTAAATAGCATACCTCCAAAGAGACCCGAAGCAGCTTTATTTTGGCAGTCTGTAACAGGCCAAAGTCAAGATTTAAAGTTGTACTTTGTGCTGCTGTGATATTTGATATGTATGTTCCTTTTCAAATATGCTATTATTATTATTGCTTTTAATTTATGTTTTCAAGTAATGTTTCTTCACTTTATTACCGGTTTTACTCTGCAATATTGTTATCTGCAATGATCCAAGAATTTCAGCTGTAGGGTGACTCATAAATGAAAGAAAGCAACAAACAAAAACATAACTACAAATAGCTTCTTCTCCCACCTACAGTTTTTTTCTTTGTGAAAAGGCCTATAAATTATATAAAGAGATGTTGTCTAATACTTACAGTAAGCAATTAACATTTCACATATACTTTTGGTCCATACAAATTCAAGACTGAGCTCAAATGACTTTCTTACAGATAGGTAGAAGAAGCTGAAAAGATGAATACCTTGCTTAGGGCCATGGAGACATTGCACAGCACAACTCCACAATAAGGAATGCATGACCATACCACCATTCTCCACCAAAGTTTAAAATGAATGCCTCCAAAGGCTCATGTTTTTTGAATCATAGAATCATAGAATCATAGAATCGTAGAGTTGGAAGAGACCACTAGGGCCATCCAGTCCAACCCCATTCTGCCATGCAGGAAATCCAAATCAAAGCATCCCTGACAGATGGCCATCCAGCCTCTGTTTAAAGACCTCCAAGGAAGGAGACTCTATCACCCTCCGAGGAAGGAGTGCATTCCTCTGTCGAACAGCCCTTACTGTCAGGAAGTTCCTCCTAATGTTGAGGTGGAATCTCTTTTCCTGTAGCTTGCATCCATTGTTCCGGGTCCTGTTCTCTGGAGGAGCAGAAAACAAGCTTGCTCCCTCTTCAACATGACATCCTTTCAAATATTGAAACAGGGCTATCATGTGCTATATTTGCAAGCATTCACAAGAAGTGTCGAGAGAACATTTCAGGGGACTCTAGGGACCAGCAGTTTTGTTACCACTAGGAACAGATATTCCGTTGGGACCAAGGAAACACTCACCCAAAGCTGAAGCAAGCGCCACTAACTCTGCAAGTACTCCTACGCAAACGTTTGCAACATCCACATGTTACTTCACACTGGCCGCTGCCTTCATTCTTAACTCCTTCTGTAGCACTGGCCATGTTTGCACATTAAGCAAAGTTGCAGTTTAGCACAACATATACAAGCACAAACAAGCTGTAATGAGTTTTGTTTGTATGCTTACCCTCCCCATCTCCTTATCCTGGTATTTTGGACTTCAACTCCCAGATGCCCTAGCTGGTCATACCAACAATCAGGAATTCTGGGACCTGTTGTCCAAAACATATGGAGGATCAAAATTTGGGAGACGCTGTTGTAGAGCCAAGCAGAGGAGTTCAGAGTCTTTCGCTTCACCATTTTATTAGTCCTGCCGTCCCATGTTATCCAGACCCATGGCAAGCATGAACTCGGTTAAACAAGGCAGCTCTGGTGCCTATGGTTTGGCGTTGACTACTCTGAAACCAATCATTGCTAATGTTAACCACAAATCATCAACCCAGATGACACAATATAATGCAGTTAAAGAAAGGCTGAAGTGAACGTTTCCAAACTCATTTTTTTGGACATGCAGAATGAGGAGCTGGAAAAGAAATCCAAGGAGCCACTGGCTCCATTCCTCTCCTTGCTCAAGTGCAAACTGTCATTGTGGAGCTTGTCTCAGGTAAGCAAGGAGGTAAATGTAACTCACGAGTGTGATTTAACCAGTTTCAGACACGTAGCTCAGACATGCCTGCAATGAAATACAAGCTCTCATCCCATCGAAATCAAAATGCATCTATCAAAAGCAAGTTGCAGACCACTTACATTGTCATGCTTAAAAAAACACAACATCTTCAGTTCGCGGAAGACCCTTTTGCAAGAGACCAGATTTTGGAAGACGTTGGGCATCTTTTTGAGTGCAACTCTCTTTCCATCTCGTGGATCTGTTACTGACCTGAGGAAGAAAAAAGGAGACGATTAAGCGTCAAAGCTGATTTAAAACAAGTTCTACCTTCCTATCCAAAGAATGACCATGTTAAAAGAATTTTAAAGATGTCCAAGCGGCAAATTTATGACAAGTAAAATTCCTGTACAGGTCTTGTTGTGTTTCATCCTGAGTTCCCAAAGGATTACAGACATAATGCAACACCGTGCGGTATTCAGTTACGAGATTTCCATGCACTCCAACCCTTGATGTCCGATCAATAAACGGAAGTATCTCATTGCTTACATTTCTCTTTAATTATTCTATTAGTCCTAGGACACCTTTCTCATTACAACCCTTTGCAATATTAAAATGCTATAGTACATTGCCTTTCAATGCCGCCGGCTAACAAGATTAATTTGGTAAATGTTTTAAAATGTTACTCCTTCTGCAGCAGATTAGGCCACGCGGCATATATTCTGGTGCAGACGAATGGGCTGACTTTGGCCTCAAAGGTCCATACCAATGGATTTTCAAAATTGGCTGAAAATGCAACCCGAAATAACCTGAAGTCACCTCTATTTTGTATTTCCTGGCTTCCCAGCCAATTTATAGTAGAATTATTCCCAGTTTGGTGGAGTTGATGTGTTAGAAAGGTGAAGCAATGTACTTTAACTCTCATAAAAATAGAAACCATCCCCTGGTGAAAGGCAAGAGTGTAATCTGTCCTAGAAGTACTGACCCTCCTCTACTCTTTCATCCATCCATCCTTCAGTATGAACACAAACAGTTAAGTCTCTTGCAATTTTGTAAGTTCTTTGACACTGTCTTCCTCTGTTTCATCCTTTAGATCCTTTCGTTACATGACCCCTAAGTCTTACTCTCGACTTATCCATGGGTCATATTAAAATTCATAGGCCTGTTCCAGACTGCCAAAATAAAGCTGCTTGGGGTCTCTTTGGAGGTATGCTATTTCAATGATGCATGGGTCCTAAGAGTCCGGAGGTCGCACCAAAGCCACACTCCATTCCTAAGCGCTGGAGTGCAGCTTTGGTGCAGCTTCTGGATTCTTAGGATGCTCGCGCCAAAGCCACACTCCATTCCTAAGCGCTGGAGTGCAGCTTTGGTGCAGCTTCCGGATTCTTAGGACGCTCGCGCCAAAGCCACACTCCATTCCTAAGCGCTGGAGTGCAGCTTTGGTGCAGCTTCTGGATTCTTAGGACGCTCGCGCCAAAGCCACACTCCATTCCTAAGCGCTGGAGTGCAGCTTTGGTGCAGCTTCCGGATTCTTAGGACGCTCGCGCCAAAGCCACACTCCATTCCTAAGCACTGGAGTGCAGCTTTGGTGCAGCTTCTGGATTCTTAGGGTGCTCGCGCCAAAGCCACACTCCATTCCTAAGCGCTGGAGTGCAGCTTTGGTGCAGCTTCCGGATTCTTAGGATGCTCGCGCCAAAGCCACACTCCATTCCTAAGCGCTGGAGTGCAGCTTTGGTGCAGCTTCTGGATTCTTAGGGTGCTCGCGCCAAAGCCACACTTCATTCCTAAGCACTGGAGGGCAGCTTTGGTGCAGCTTCTGGATTCTTACGATGCTCACGCCAAAGCCACACTCCATTCCTAAGCACTGGAGTGCAGCTTTGGTGCAGCTTCTGGATTCATAGGATGCTCGCGCCAAAGCCACACTCCATTCCTAAGCGCTGGAGGGCAGCTTTGGTGCAGCTTCTGGATTCTTAGGGTGCTCGCGCCAAAGCCACACTCCATTCCTAAGCGCTGGAGGGCAGCTTTGGTGCAGCTTCTGGATTCTTAGGACGCTCGCGCCAAAGCCACACTCCATTCCTAAGCGCTGGAGTGCAGCTTTGGTGCAGCTTCTGGATTCTTAGGATGCTCGCGCCAAAGCCACACTCCATTCCTAAGCGCCGGAGTGCAGCTTTTGGTGCAGCTTCCTCCCAAAACCTGCCCTCGACTTATACATTATAGTCGAGTATATATAGTAGGTCCAGCAACATAGAGTAGAATTATTTCTGTTGGTAAAAATCTTATCTGCCATTGTCGGCATATTTAGCACCAAGTTCATGTTCCACAATGACCTAACTTTGCCTTCCAGGAACTGTTTAATATTAACTTCATTTAAAAGATGCCATTCTTTTCAACAGAAAAAGAAGGTTCAGTCTCATTTCTTAAAAAACGTTCCACAGGCGCAAGTCCGAAATGACTCGAAGGTACCCAGAAACAAGTTTTATGGGACCGCTGCTCAAACTACACTCGAATACTGGACCGTGGTCTGTCCGTATTTTAAAGTTAAAACAAAAATCACAAAGCAACAGTTCATTTAATTATTCATGCAAAGCCTAGCCAGGCTCTGTAGCTGGTAGCAATATAACCCTAATGAATGTGAATGGCAGGGCGGTAATTTCACGCCATGTTGAGTTTGTTCTCTCTTAACTCGGAGTAGCAGCTGCTTTGGTTCAGCACAAATAGTACCAGAAAACAGAGATAAGTGCTGAAGCCTGTTACACAGGAATGCCTTTATTTTCTTTGTTGCTGAAAGGGCTGGCTATGCCCAGCTCTTCTGCCAGTTATCCCCATCTGTATGAGCTAATGAGTTACAGGCGGCACAGATAACAGCCGGCTCCGACAGTACCTTCCAGTGTCTCGCCGTTGTTTTTAAGGAGGCCATTGTAGTCATTCTGGACAGAGGGATTTTCTTTTTTTAAAGTGTTAAACTTCTACATCATAAATAGGACTATTATACCATTCACAGCAGCGAAAGAAGAATGGCTTTTTATAGTACATATGTGCATGGAAAATTAATTTGTTCAGTGCTCAAGGGACAAAAAGGCAACATGACACCTGAACGCCTAATTGGTTTACAGTGGCATGAGCCTCTGTAGGCAACTGGGGGCATCATCAGGTGTTTCATGTACCTGACAGAACACACTGTCAGTCAGTGTGTTCTGTCAGGTACATGAAACACCTGATGATGCCCCCAGTTGCCTACAGAGGCTCATGCCACTGTAAACTGTAAACCAATTAGGCGTTCAGGTGTCATGTTGCCTTTTTGCCTCGGCATAGCCAGCCCTTTCAGCAACAAAGAAAATTTGTAAATGTACTTAAGATTTTAATTTCCCCCTAAAAATAAAATACTGATTCACCCATAGAGGCTAAATCTTTATAGCCACCATCAACCAGCGTTTTACACTGTAGCATGAAGAAAAACCCAGGCCGACTTCCCAGTGGATCCTGCCGCCTAAATTTTGTCAGATGGGAAGAACTGCCAAAAGATTGCCCATTTCTAGATGTTTCTTTTTTATTTAAATGTTTTTATTAAATTTCACAAAATAAATTATTATATAGTGCATTAAATAAACATTGTATAATTATCCGTATTAAATATTTAAAGTACCCACCATCAAGCTTGATTTTTAACCTATAATACATTGACCTGTTACAGACTGCCAAAATAAAGCTGCTTGGGGTCTCTTTGGAGGTGTGCTGTTTAAACGATGCATGCATCCTAAGAATCCGGAAGCTGCACCAAAGCTGCACTCCAGCGCTTAGGAATGGAGTGTGGCTTTGGCGCGAGCATCCTAAGAATCCAGAAGCTGCACCAAAGCTGCACTCCAGTGCTTAGGAATGGAGTGTGGCTTTGGCACAAGCATCCTAAGAATCCAGAAGCTGCACCAAAGCTGCACTCCAGCGCTTAGGAATGGAGTGTGGCTTTGGCGCAAGCATCCTAAGAATCCGGAAGCTGCACCAAAGCTGCACTCCAGCGCTTCGGAATGGAGTGTGGCTTTGGCGCGAGCATCCTAAGAATCCAGAAGCTGCACCAAAGCTGCACTCCAGCGCTTAGGAATGGAGTGTGGCTTTGGCGCGAGCATCCTAAGAATCCAGAAGCTGCACCAAAGCTGCACTCAAGTGCTTAGGAATGGAGTGTGGCTTTGGCGCGAGCATCCTAAGAATCCAGAAGCTGCACCAAAGCTGCACTCCAGCGCTTAGGAATGGAGTGTGGCTTTGGCGCGAGCATCCTAAGAATCCAGAAGCTGCACCAAAGCTGCACTCCAGTGCTTAGGAATGGAGTGTGGCTTTGGCGCGAGCATCCTAAGAATCCGGAAGCTGCACCAAAGCTGCACTCCAGCGCTTAGGAATGGAGTGTGGCTTTGGCGCGAGCATCCTAAGAATCCAGAAGCTGCACCAAAGCTGCACTCCAGTGCTTAGGAATGGAGTGTGGCTTTGGCGCGACCTCCGGACTCTTCGGACCCATGCATCATTTAAATAGCATACCTCCAAAGAGACCCCAAGCAGGTTTATTTTGGCAGTCTGTAACAGGCCATAGTTCCGATTTCAGCATTGCATTTCCAACATTTGTTTTGGCAATTCTTTGTCATTTTTGCTAACACTACTGGCGTCAAGTACCATCTAAATTTTCTTGTATGGTGTAATTTTTAGTAATTTTCATTCTTCTTGACCAGTTATTTTCCCATTGTATAAACTGAATGCTTGGTCCAATATCCTGTGCCCATTTAATCATACAATTCTTTACACTTTCTTGTTCTAACTCCTGTTTTAATAGCAATTGATAGATTTTTGAAATTTCCTGGGTTCCTTCTTGTATGATGATGATCTTTTCATTTCTAGATGTTTCTGATGATGTGCTGGAGCGAAATGACCAATGAAGCACATTGAGAATAGCCAGTGTTGCAGCAGACTGAAGATCTAATGTCCAACATAGAATCATAGAGTTGGAAGAGACCACAAGAGCCATCTAGTCCATCGCTATTCTGCCATGCAGGAAATCTCAATCACAGCATCCCCATTGACAGATGGCCATCCAGCCTCTGTTTAAAGACCTCTAAGGAAGGAGACTCCACTGCAGTCCGAGGAAGGAGTGTGTTCCACTGTCGAACAGCCCTTACCCTCAGGATGTTCCTCCTAATGTTGAGCTGGAATCTCTTTTCCTGGAGCTTGCATCCATTGCTCCATTGTGTCCTAGTCTCTGGAGCAGCAGAAAACAAGCTTGCTCCCTTCTCACTATGACATCCCTTCAAATACTTAACCAGGGCTATCATATCACCTCTTAACTGTCTCTTTCCCAGGCTAAACATTCCCAGCTCCCCGAGTCTTTCCTCATAGGACATGGTTTCCAGACCCTTCACCATTTTGGTCACCCACTTTTGAAGATGCTCCAGTTTCTCAACATCCGTTTTGAATTGTGGTGCCCAGAATTGGACACAGTATTCCAGGTGGGGCCTGGCCAGAGCAGAATAGACTGGCACTACTACTTCCCTTGATCTAGACACTATACTTTTATTGATGCAGCCTAAAGTTGCATTGGCCTTTTCAGCTGCTGCATCGCACTGTTCACTCATGTTCAATTTGTGGTCTACTTGGACTTGTAGATCCCTTTCACATTTAGTCTCATTCAGCCAGGTGTCACCCATCCTATATCTACACACTTCTCTTTTTTTGCCCTAAGTGCAGTACCTTACATTTCTCCGTGTTGAATTTCATTTTGTTAGCTTTGGCCCAGCTTTCTAGCCTGTTCAGGTCATTTTGAATTTTGATCTTGTCCTCTGAGGTATTAGCTACTCCTCCTCCTAACTTGGTGTCATCTGCAAATGTGATAAGCATGCCCTTATCAATGCGACGGTGTACCTTCTATCTGGCCCAGTGCTTCTAGAGCTATCTGATGTAGTGGACTGGCAATTATTGTTTGCCAATGTGTCAGGGACAAGTACCATACTTGTGCTCACTGGCTACAACTGATTCTTTCTCTCTTGGAAATTCAACAGGGAGCAGCAGTCAATGGTTTGGGGACCAGCTCTAGTACATGGACCACCACTTTGAGTTGCACTGAGCTGGTCTGCTGTAATGTCTCTCTCTGATACCAGCCTCTACACCAGCGATTCACAAACTCTGGCCTTCCAATTGTTTTGTACTTCACTTCCCAGAATCCCAAACCATTGGCCAAGATGACTGAGGCTTCTGGGAAGTGAAGTCCCAAACATTTAGAGGACTCACGTTTGGGAAGCACTGCTCTACACTATAACTGTGGGAAATGTAAACCAGTATGAGGTTCAAGAATGTAAGGCCTGTTACAGACTGCCAAAATAAAGCTGCTTTGAGCCTCTTTGGAGGTATGCTATTTAAATGATGCATGGTCCTAAGAGTTCAGAGGTCGCACCAAAGCCACACTCCATTCCTAAGCACTGTAGTGAAGCTTTGGTGCAGCTTCCGGATTCTTAGGACCCATGCATCATTTAAATAGCATACCTCCAAAGAGACTCGAAGCAGCTTTATTTTGGCAGTCTGTAACAGGCCAACGTCTGGAGAGGATGGCTTATAGGAGGTTTCCCCTTCTAAATTTAACATCAGCTCCTAGTCTATCTAAGGCTGATGCAAACATGTGCACACCTGTGGGAAAACATATGAGAATGCCATTTTTAATACGCATAGTGAGAAATCTGAATTCATCTGAGAGGACAGCTGCTGACAAATTAAGAATTTGGTAGACTATACTATAGATTAGCTGTGGCTCAATTTCATAGTTAATCCATTACAGTGCGTCCTCGCCTTACGTGGGGGATCCGTTCCGGATCCCCTTACGCGGGGGATCCATTCCGGATCCCTCCGCATAAGGCGAATTCCGCCTATGCTCGAGCCCCATTGGAAACAATGGGGCTCGTGCGCGGCAGCGTGGCGACGCAGGTGCGCGCGGGGCGCAACGGGCGCGCCCATTCAATTGAATGGGACGCGCTGCCCCTTCCGCCCCATGCGTGCGCCGCGGCTTGAGCGCTTATGCTCAAGGCCGCGTATGGCGCAGGCACACTGTACATATATATTTATACAACCAAATTTAAAGTGATATCGTGTCTGTTTTAACAGACACAGAAGCAACTGAAATGTACTACCTGTGCTAAAGCCTAACAGAAAAATCAATATGTTTCTATATTTGTATGGCAGACCCAAGAAAAGAATCCAGCGTGTCTTTCTGCTGATACAAAGGAAGGCCAGATGACAAATGAATCCAAAGATCTTCATTCAATTCATCTGAGGTCCCAAATACATTTCATATTAGCTAGGATTCATTTCTATTTATCAATGACCTGGATGACAGAATTGGGAGCATACTTATCAAATTTGCAGATGACACCAAATTAGGGGGAATAGCTAATACCCCAGAGGACAGGATCAAGATTCAAAATGACCTGAATAGACTAGAAAGCTGGGCCAAAGCTAACAAAATGAAATTCAACACAGAGAAATGTAAGGTATTGCACTTAGGGCGGAAAGATGAAATGCACAGATATAGGATGGGTGACACCTGGCTGAATGAAACTACGTGTGAAAGGGATCTAGGAGTCCAAGTAGACCACAAGTTGAACATGAGTGAACAGTGTGATGCGGCAGCTAAAAAGGCCAATGCTATTTTAGGCTGCATCAATAGAAGTATAGTGTCTAGATCAAGAGAAGTAATAGTGCCACTGTATTCTGCTTTGGTCAGGCCCCACCTAGAATATTGTGTCCAGTTCTGGGCACCACAATTCAGAAAGGACACTGAGAAACTGGAGCGTGTCCAAAGGAGGGCAACAAAAATGGTGAAGGGTCTGGAAACCATGCCCTATGAGGAACGACTTAGGGAGCTGGGGATGTTTAGCCTGGAGAAAAGAAGGTTAAGAGGTGATATGATAGCCCTGTTTAAATATTTGAAAGGATGTCATATTGAGGAGGGAGCAAGCTTGTTTTCTGCTGCTCCAGAGAACAGGACCCGGAGCAATGGATGCCAGCTCCAGGAAAAGAGATTCCACCTGAACATTAGGAGGAACTTCCTGACAGTAAGGGCTGTTCGACAGAGGAATGCACTCCTTCCTCGGAGGGTGATAGAGTCTCCTTCCTTGGAGGTCTTTAAACAGAGGCTGGATGGCCATCTGTCAGGGATGCTTTGATTTGGATTTCCTGCATGGCAGAATGGGGTTGGACTGGATGGCCCTAGTGGTCTCTTCCAACTCTACGATTCTATGATTCTATGATTCTATGATGCTGTTGATCAAAATGAGAAATACAGAACTGAAATGATGATCCGATAATCACCAGAAATACAGCGTTTTATACCGTAAAACTGGGAGAAATTTCATTGTTTTTCATAGGAAGGGCTGGTTTAATTGGACTTCCTTCTTAAGAAGGAAAATTCCCTGGTCAGTTTCGCAGAAATTTATCTTCATATTATCATGTAACACAGCAAAGAAACACTGATATATAAGGTGGCCATATGATTAAAAAATGTACATTACACATGCACACTATGAACAAACATAGGCCTGTTACAGACTGCCAAAATAAAGCTGCTTGGGGTCTCTTTGGAGGTATGCTATTTAAATGATGCATGCATCCTAAGAGTCCGGAAGCTGCACCAAAAGCTGCACTCCGGTGCTTAGAAGTGGAGTGTGGCTTTGGCGCGACCTCCGGACTCTTAGGACCCATGCATCATTTCAATAGCATACCTCCAAAGAGACCCCAAGCAGCTTTATTTTGGCAGTCTGTAACAGGCCATAGTTTGCCAGAGCAATGTAAATTTTTAAACACGCCTTTCACAGCGTAGCTCCTCTTCCATCACAGTATTTTAACCGACGTACTTTGAAACGTCTGAGTCTGGGTTTGAAACCTTTGGGTCAATGTTTATCTGTTAGAAACAATTTCACACTGTTCATTTTTGGTAAAGGTAAATTTGTTAAATTTATTTGCAATCACAAATACATGTCAGATTAGCTCGAATTCACTTCTGCGATGCTGTTGGTTCAATGTGCACAAGATGACCAAACTAACAACGACTGAAATTTGATGGAGAAACAGTCTTTGCCATCTGGTTAAAGATAGAAAGAGTGTTAAAATACTAGTAAGAGATATGTAATTCCTATAGCAGTGATGGTCAACCTTTTAGATGCCGAGTGCCCAAACCGCAACCCAAAACCCACTTATTTATTGCAAAGTGCCATATCCCTCTGGCTTTCTAGTAACAAACTCCAGCAAACTCTGTGCTGGGGCGATGGCACATGTGCCCACAGAGAGGGCTCTGAGTGCCACCTCTGGCACGCATGCCATAGGTTCGCCATCACTGTCCTATAGAAAGAGCTCTGTCTTGCCACATGTGCACACCAGTGAACAAGAACTTCTTTTCCAGTCATCAAAATATAGAAAGCAGGTGTTCATATGCACCCATATTCCTGCCTTCACTTAGAAAGAGCAATTGACTTAGAATATTTGTTGCTGTTGTGTGCCTTCAAGTCATTTCCAACCGATGGCGACCTTAATGCGTGCCACCTTTGGCACGCATGCCATAGGTTCGCCATCACTGTCCTATAGAAAGAGCTCTGTCTTGCCACATGTGCACACCAGTGAACAAGAACTTCTTTTCCAATCATCAAAATATACAAAGCAGGATACTTGCCAAGGAAACCAAGGGGTTTCCTTGGCAAGTATCTTCAGAGGGCGTTTGCCATTGCCATCTTCGGAGGCTGAGAGAGTGAGTGAGTTAACCAGGTTTACCAAATGGGTTTCCGTGGCCAAGCAAGGACTCAAATACTGCTCTCCACGGTCACAGTCCAACATTTAAACCACTATGCCATGCTGGTAGTTCATTTCTTTTGGACTTCCGAAACCGCTTGGCCGTTCACAAGTCAGTATCTGTTACTTCGTGGGTTGGCTGGTGGGTGGAATAATGTGTTTTAGAATAGTTTATTCCTGATGTTTCATCAGCATCTGCGGCTGGCATCTTCTTCTCTGAAGAAGAAACATCAAGAATAAACTCTTCTAGAACATGGCCACATAGCCTGAAAAATTTAAAATTAACATTATTGAAAACATGACTAAAACAAGCAAAATATTGGAATGGGCGCAACCGGCGTACGAATCTTAACTGTGAAAATGCACTCCTGGACGCAGCCAAAACCTGGAAGTGAACCTGAGATTTCAGGACGAACATAACCCCGTCTGCCACAGGCTGAACTGCTACAGTTTATTTTACATTTTACATTGCGCACGCTATGGTTATGTTCAGCATAATGGCCCTTTGTGGTCTCTTCCAACTCTACGATCCTATGAATGTGTTGATGTTGTTGATGTTCAAGTAACTTCCAACTTATGGCAACCATAAGATGAATCTAGAGAGCCAATGAGGTGCTGTGGTTGGAGCATTGGACTATGATTCTGGAGATCAGGGTTCGATGCTTCCATGACCTTGGGCAAGTCACATACTCTCAGCCTCGGGGGAAGGCAATGGCAAACCTCCTCTCATCAAGTCTTGCCAAGAAACCCCATAATAGCTTCAAAGTCGGAAATGACTTCAAGGCACACGACACATAAGTACGTAGAGAGATCTTGTAGCACTTTTGAGACTAACTGAAAGAATGAAGTTGGCAGCATGCGCTTTCCCAGACTTCAGTCTATTTCCTTAGATGCATATATAGGGTCAAGTATGTGGAGAGATCTTGGAGCACCTTTGAGACTCACTGAAAGAATGAAGTTGGCAGCATGAGCTTTCCCAGACTTCAGTCTACTTCCTCAGATGCATTTAATCCAATTGTGGAGTTTTCTCGGCACGATTTATTCAGAGGAGGTTTGCCACTGCGTTGATAACAATAATGTATTGCCGTCAGATCACAAATATCTAAAAGTGACTTGCAAAAGCATGGGAGTCTCATAGGAACTAACTAAAAGAGCAAGAGCAATCTGAGGTACCTCCAAACCAACTGAACTACAACAGAAAGAACACCTGATACAAAATGTAGGTCTCTAGAATCATAGAATCACAGAGTTGGAAGAGACCACAAGTGTTTGAGTAACACCAGTCTAGGTCACTGCTAGACACTGGATTTGATGTTCCTCATTATCAACAATTGGATCAACAATCAGAATCATAGAGTTGGAAGAGATCCCAAGGGCCATCCAGTCCAACCCCATTCTGCCATGCAGGAACTCTCAATCAAAGCATCCCAGACAGATGGCCATCCAGTCTCTGTTTAAAGACCTCCAAAAGAAGGAGACTGCACTACCTTCCAAGGGAGTGCGTTCCACTGTCACACAGCTCTTACTGTCAGGAAGTTCCTCCTAATGTTTAAGTGGAATCTCCTTTCCTGCAGTTTGCATCCATTGCTCCAGGTCCTATTCCCTGCAGCAGCAGAAAAAAAGCTTGCTCCATCCTCAATATGGCACCCCTTCAAATATTAAAATAATTCTAGTACTGTCATGCCTCCAGAGCATCTTTGATGCTCTTGAGACATATATTTAGTTGAGATTATATTAGCTTTTCTATGTATTAGTTTAGAAGGGGAAATAGAGATCTACAGCTTTAAGAAAGGCAAGGATTGTGGGGAAACCCAGGGTCTCTTACTGTCTCTCTCCAGCTAGTTTCAGTTGTGTAGTAAGATTTCAGCCAAGTCAGACCTGGAGAGAGTATTTTCCTTTGACAAAGATAAGTCCACAGAAGAAGAAAGATAGTCCTCAGAAGAAGAAAGATAGAATCCACCAAGAAGAGAGGGCAAGGTATTGAGGAAGGACTATTGAGAAAGAAGAAATCAGTTTCACGTTTTGTGTTTATAACCAGTAAAACACCGCCCCGATTGACCTCAAAGGGGTGGGATATAAATAAAATGTTGTTGTTGTTGTTGTTGTTGTTGTTGTTATTATTATAAAACCTTTGAAAACTTAAGAAATTTGTGGACAAGTCTTTTGTTCAGGCTGTGTTCCTAGGAGCCAGAGACCTTACTACACCCAAAGTCCATAGCATTGCTCTTGGGACAAAACAAGTACCATCAATTATTATTATTATTATAGGCCTGTTACAGACAGCCAAAATAAAGCTGCTTCGAGTCACAGTGAAAGTATAGTGTTTGAATGATGCATGCGTCCTAAGAGTCCAGAAGCCACACCAAAGCCACGTTCCAGTCCTTAGGGCTGGAGCATGGCTTTGGTGCGACTTCTGGACTCTTAGGACGCATGCATCACTGAAACACCATACCTCCACTGTGACTCGAAGCAGCTTTATTTTGGCTGTCTGTAACAGGCCATAGTTTATTTTATTATATCCCGCCTCTCTCCCAGCATAGGGACTCGAAGCGGCTATTCTCCTTTTCTTCTCCTGAACGATTTTGGGACAGTTTCGCCTGATGGAGAAGAAACCAGTGGAGCTGCATGATGTGCTTGCTGCATTTTGCCTGGCCGATAAAGGTATTGCTTTGTTTTTAATGGATGTTGTATTTTGTTTTAGTGATTCCTGTTCTATGAGATTGCAGTTCCCTCCTCTGCTTTGTCAGGATGTTGCACCCTAGGAGACTGGCGGCCAAGTGAGAAGCAGACAGGGAACCCATCCATCCATCCGCTCTTCATCCACAGGGGACCTCTTTCAAGCCCGCAAAAGGTTTTCGCTCAATAAGCCTCAGCTGTAGCTGCAGAGGAGAGATAAAGAGTCTAAGAGGGTTTAACCTAAAAATAACTTTTGAAAATTGACGCAGATAGAAGATAACAATTAAACACCTCGCGTTACAGAATTAACTCATACAAAACCCGATTTATAAACGCAGGAACTGCAACCAAAGGAAGGAACGTATACACCAGGGGTAAGCAACCTTTTTGAGCCGGGGGCCGGGGTGCTGTCCCTCAGACAACTGGGGGGGGGGGGGCGAACTCAAAATGGCGCCCGGAGCGGCGTGGAAGCTGCGGCGGGGGCGGCAATCAGCGGCAGGACCGGGATGGGGCCGGTCCCAAGGCCTCGCCAGGCCGGATCCGGCCCGTGGGCCGTAGGTTGCCGACCCCTGGTATACACACTTATCTCCAGCGCACTTGTCGCAAACTTTCTTTGTCCTTTTGAAAACTTGCAAACAGCCATTCAGAAGCAGATGCTGTTGGTCTGTCAGATTTATTTATTTATTTATTTATTTATTTATTTATTTATTTAGGTATTTATACCCCGCCTTTCAGCCCTAATGGCTCTCAGGGCGGCTTACAATTATTATTTTTGATCAGACAGTCCCCTGCCCTCAGATTCCAGAACGCAGTGCAATCCTTGAGCTTTTCTGTTTTGGAAATATGCATCTGTTTCGTGGTTTGCATCATCTTTGGGTTGTTGTTGTTGTTGTTGTGTGCTTCCAAGCCATTTTTGACTTATGGTGACCCTCTAAGGCAAACTTATCTGAGAATGAGAAAGAGTGACTTGCCCAGGGTCACCCAGTGGGTTTAAAGAACCGGGAAAGCCAGGGATTTTGTAAGTTCTTTAGCACTGTTTTCCTTTGCTTCATCCTTTCCATCCTTTGTTAGAAGCCCCTAAATTTTACATTCGACTTATCCATGGGTCATATTAAAATCTATAATTTTGGCCCCAAAACCTGCCCTTGGCTTATCATCATAGAATCATAGAATCGTAGAGTTGGAAGAGACCACTAGGGCCATCCAGTCCAACCCCATTCTGCCATGCAGGAAATCCAAATCAAAGCATCCCTGACAGATGGCCATCCAGCCTCTGTTTAAAGACCTCCAAGGAAGGAGACTCTATCACCCTCCGAGGAAGGAGTGCATTCCACTGTCGAACAGCCCTTACTGTCAGGAAGTTCCTCCTAATGTTCAGGTGGAATCTCTTTTCCTGTAGCTTGCATCCATTGTTCCGGGTCCTGTTCTCTGGAGCAGCAGAAAACAAGCTTATACATGAAGAGAACTTATGGTTGAGTATATACAGTAAAGAGAAGTTTATGCTAAGTAAGTACAGCAACCATGAGACCACCAGACTGCCCAGCTAGGAAGACTGTTGTTGCTTTAGGTTTAGGAAGCAATATACAAATGCTTGAATATACAAAAGGAGAATAAATTGCCTGAGTCTGATGCATGGCAAACCATGGCCTAAGTACAGCATTAATGCACTATACGAAATACCCTGATTTGAGAATATCACTTCCCTAATGTCACAGTAGATGGAACAAATCCTTTGTACTTCTGCAATTTGGATCTAGCTTAAGACCATGTATGCAAATATATAACCACATACACACGCAAGGTAATTGTAGAAAAGAGATTTCCCCCCACAATCCCGCCACCAAATGAATCTGAGGAAGCAGACTGAAGTCTAGCAAAGCTCATGCTGACAACTTCTTTCTTTCAGTTAGTCTCAAAGGTGCTACAGGATCACTTGACATACGATTATCCCTTTAGTCCAGCGATTCCCAAACTTTAGTCCTCCAGGTGTTTTGGACTTCAATGCCCAGAAACCCCAGCCAACTTGGCCAACAGCCAGGAATTCTGGTAGCTGAAGTCCTAAACACCTGGAGGACCAAAGTTTGGGAACCACTGGCCTGTTACAGACAGCCAAAATAAAGCTGCTTCGAGTCACAGTGGAGGTATGGTGTTTCAATGATGCATGCGTCCTAAGAGTCCAGAAATCGCACCAAAGCCATGCTCCAGCCCTAAGGACTGGAGCGTGGCTTTGGTGTGGCTTCTGGACTCTTGCATCATTGAAACACCATACCTCCACTGTGACTCGAAGCAGCTTTATTTTGGCTGTCTGTAACAGGCCACTGCTTTTAGTCCATCATATTTTGACAGTCTTGTAGGAAGGTTGTAGAAGGGAGGAGCGCTAGCAAAGACAAGATGCATACTGAACAGAACACGGAACAATATTTTGTTAGTCTTGACTCAGATTTATTAATTTCATAACATATATGATTATTTTACACATTGTAAACCACTTAGGGAGTGCTAGTTCACTGATAAGCGGTATAGAAATGTGCTTCCTATTGCTATTGTTTTTAAAGGAGCTTGCTATGGATGAGAGAGAATAACTACATCAATTTACAATCGCAATAAAAACATATTAGAAAGTTGAGCCGTCGAATTAGCCCTTGTAGGTTGCTTCTAGCGACAGACATTCATGTTGCATGAATTGAAGCAGACAGACAAAGAAGAAAGATTAATGTGGAAGGACATCATGAAGCTATGCATGTCCCAAGCTGTGTGTAGGTTTAGGCACTAAAACCCACACACTTATTTGGGCCTAGATGTACACCAGACAAGGAAAAAGTGGCACATGTGCTCATCTCCTAACATTTAGCTGGATACCAGCTGCAGCATTTTGCACCAGTTCAAATTCAAAGTCTTCAAAAGCTGCCCATAGGGAGTCCTGGTAGTGCAGTGGTTAAACACCAGTACCACAGGCACAACTTTGTAAACTCAATCCTGGAGGGATCCAGGTTGACTCAGCCATCCATCCATTTGTTGGTCGGTAAAATGAGTCCCCAGCTTGTGGGGGGAAATTGGCTTACAGATTGTAAACCGCTTAGAGAGTGCTGCGTTCACTATGAAGCAGTACAGAAATGCAAATGTTATCGTCTTGGGTAAAGCACAACCCTAGAAGTTATAGAATTGTGGACTAGTGAAGTAAGATCCGTCGCTTGCAAGAGGAGTCCTGGCCTGCGCTGCAGATGAAGAACACAGAAAGCTGTTCTGCAAATAGTTTTTTGTGGCTTTTTCCAGCTTCAGAATTCTCTGAAGACGCCAGTCGCAGATGCTGGTGAAACGTCAGGAATAAACTCTCCTAGAACATGGCCACATAGCCCGAAAAACCCACTAAAAACTATGGGTGCCAGCAGTGAAAGCCTTCGACTTCACATTGTTCCGGAAAGCTGCTTATCGAAGAGTAAGGGAGGGTCCAGGATGACATGCCCTGCGTCTGCTAAGCAAAGATTAAGAGAGACAAGAGCGCGCTTTTGCCGACCGTTCCGCAGTACTGGGCAGAAAGAAGATAAAACACATCAGAGATCTCCTACTATTTCGTGGCAACCACCAGGCTAAAGCTGTCAGACAAATGTGCAAATTATTAAAGGGAGGACTTATTCCTGGAAAGTTTACACACGGAAAGTCTACCATAAGACAGCACAATATATAAAAGGGGAGACAACTGGAAAGCATAACAAGTCGCGCAAACTTTCAAGTGCACAAACCAACTCCAGAAAGATGTAAAATCAAGAAAACTGTCCTGATGCCTTCTTCGACACTTCGCAACTAGAGCCAAACTAGATATGAGGAAACAGTCACTCACTACCCTCAGTGTCCCATTCCTGGTTTAGACCAGGACGCAGCAGACATGTGAACAAAAATACCTGCCTCTTTCCACTCCATAGCCCAGTATTCGTTGGTTGACTCCCATCCACATACTAACCAGAGTTGATCCTGCTTAAGTTCCAAGACCAGGTTGCCCGGTGTCTTTAGGCTATTTAGGCCAACTTTTATAATGACTAGAGTTCTGAAAACTGCATGCGATGGTTGGTGTGCCTATATTCTGTACTGTATTCTGCTCTGGTCAGGCCCCACCTAGAATATTGTGTCCAGTTCTGGGCGCCACAATTCAGAAAGGACATTGAGAAACTGGAGCGTGTCCAAAGGAGGGTGACTAAAATGGTGAAGGGTCTGGAGACCATGCCCTATGAGGAACGACTTAGGGAGCTGGGGATGTTTAGCCTGGAGAAAAGAAGGTTAAGAGGTGATATGATAGCCCTGTTTAAATATTTGAAAGGATGTCATATTGAGGAGGGAGCAAGCTTGTTTTCTGCTGCTCCAGAGAACAGGACCCGGAACAATGGATGCAAGCTACAGGAAAAGAGATTCCACCTGAACATTAGGAGGAACTTCCTGACAGTAAGGGCTGTTCGACAGTGGAATGCACTCCTTCCTCGGAAGGTGATAGAGTCTCCCTCCTTGGAGGTCTTTAAACAGAGGCTGGATGGCCATCTGTCAGGGATGCTTTGAATTGGATTTCCTGCATGGCAGAATGGGGTTGGACTGGATGGCCCTTGTGGTCTCTTCCAACTCTATGATTCTATGATTCTATGATTCTATGATATGTCAACATGAGAAAGCAAGTAGAAAAAAGGAAGAGCTAATAAAGCCAAATTCAGAGAGCTAAGTTTAAGAAAACCAACGCAACCCTATATTCTGACTTGACAGAATAATTAGAATTGAAAAGGATGAGTACAAACTATTCTACGAAGGAAAGTACAACCCTCTGTTCCTAATTTTTTATCTGATAGATACAGAGGCCATTCTCTTCTGTAGTCCTCTGGTCTCTATGGGAGTATAGGGCTGAAGCTCTATATTCTGCTTATCGTAGCCTCCAAGATCAGACAGGATCCGGTGCCTTTAGGGTTTTATTTAAGGTCTAAATACTTGCTTCATTTAAGACATCTGTCTGGCAATAGCTGAGAATCAGGAGGAGGGTACAATGCAACACAAAGTAAGGCAGGTTTTTTGGTGGTGGGAGGGACAACTTCAAGGTAAAGCGAAGTTTTGGGGGATGAGGGCATCTTAACTCATAGAAAAAGCAAAAAAATTGAATAGTGTTTTTGAAACATCAGACTGGATAAACTAAAAATGGTGGTTAATACCCACGTAAGGGGAGGACGGACTGTAGTATCTGATGGGCATCCATTTATTTTCAGCAATACAGTGGTACCCCGGGATACGAATTGATCGCGTTACGAAATTTCCGGGGTACGAAAAAGTTAGATTGGAAAAAACTGTTCCGGGTAACGAAAGATTTTTCGGGTTACGAAATTCATTTCGGCGCGAAATTCAAATCCGAAGCGCGGCTAGCGGCTTTCCAGCGCTAACGGAAAGCCTTTTCGGGTTGCGAAATGTATCGGGTTACGAACGGCGCCGCGGAACGAATTAATTTCGTAACCCGAGGTAGCACTGTATCAATATCAGTCTGAGACCTGATGTAGGCTCCCATCACCACAGAAAGCTTCTTCAAAAGGCATATTTTATGCTCGCCTTCCAAAAAGTTAACATACTTTGGACGTGAGGGCGATCTGGCTGAGACATCTGTCACCCCATTGATTGTCAGGGTTGATTCGGCTGATCTGGCTGTCTAGGCGGGTGTCCCCTTCCTCCCTCACCGCTCCATGTGCGTCCCTCCCGAAGCTGCGCGCTCGGTGGAAGAGGACGACCATCCCAGATAGAAGGAGTGTACCGTTCTTCGGTCAAGGGTATACGATAGCTGCGCTCCCCTGCTAGAACCTCCAAACAAGCTCAAAAAGTTAACTTGGGCCTGTTACAGACTGCCAAAATAAAGCTTATCGGGTCTCTTTGGAGGTATGCTATTTAAATGATGCATGCATCCTAAGAATCCGGGAGCTGCACCAAAGCTGCACTCCGGTGCTTAGGAATGGAGTGTGGCTTTGGCGCAACCTCCGGACTCTTAGGACCCATGCATTATTTAAATAGCATACCTCCAAAGAGACCCCAAGCAGCTTTATTTTGGCAGTCTGTAACACGCCATACTTTTCAGAAAACATTCAGGGCAGCTGTGTTGGCCATTTAACAAATGCAAACAAAAACCCATCGGTGATACCTTTATCGGCCAACCGAAAGGCGCAATATACTTGTTGCAAGCATTCGAAGCTCCATGGGCTTCTTCATCAGGCAAGATGTTACAAACCAAAGAGGAGGGGGGAAAAAGACTTTTCAGGTACAACTAAAAGCAAATGTGCTATTCATCTGTAACTAAGACACAGAAGACTGTTCAGAAAGCATACAGAACGTTTGCCAGGGCTATCAGGTTAACAGATGGCCACATAATAAATCCAATTTAAACTGTGTTCATCTTGAGGGCAATGGGGGTTTTTCTTATCAGGTCAGAGACTGCTGTCATTTTAGCTCTAGTGCATTGTGGTTCACGCAAGCGTCTGGAGAACGCTCCCCAGAAACAGTCGTTTGTGGTGGCGGCTGAAATTTTAAAGGACTCTCTACCTCCATTTATCTGGTCTCCAAATTGCCTTCCAGTCATTAAAAATCATTCTGAATTGTGCCCTCTGCAAAGTTTAAGACTTAGAGCCCATACAGACAGGCCAAAATAAAGCTGCTTCGGGTCACTTTGGAGGTATGCTATTTAAATGATGCATGTGTCCTAAGAGCCAAGAAGCCATGCCAAAGCCATGCTACAGTCCTAAGGACTGGAGTGCAGCTTTGGTGCAGCTACTGGCCTCTTAAGACGCATGTGTCTCTGAACATCATACCTCCAAAGTGACCCGATGCAGCTTTATTTTGGCATGTCTGTTCAGACCCATCGTGTTCTTGTTTTTTCCTGACCAGAAATGTATGGGCTTGTGGTCTTTAACATTTCCTAGTAACACCAAAGAGAAAACTCTCTCAAAGGATTGACATCAATGTGTCATCTTGATTCAATCAACAGTTGTGGGAAAGAAACCTGTCTGAATCACACTGTTTCAGACACAGGCCTGTTACAGACTGCCAAAATAAAGCTGCTTGGGGTCTCTTTGGAGGTATGCTGTTTAAATGATGCATGCGTCCTAAGAATCCAGAAGCTGCACCAAAGCTGCACTCCAGTGCTTAGGAATGGAGTGTGGCTTTGGCGCGACCTCCGGACTCTTAGGACCCATGCATCATTTAAATAGCATACCTCCAAAGAGACCCCAAGCAGCTTTATTTTGGCAGTCTGTAACAGGCCACAGGGAGATTTCACAGGACATAGGATGCACCCGGTCACAGGTTCACGCTACCATTGAATCAGATCAAGGGACAATGAAGAGGACCTCTTTTAAGTCACATTTATTTCACACCTAAAATGGTCGGACTCCTTCCACAGAAGGGCCAGGAGCAGCATCAAATGTGTACCAAAGAATATCATTACATCACCCCTCCATTTTCGCAGTCTTGAAGTGCATGGTCTCGATTATTCACAGAGGTGCAAACTCCATTGGCTAAAATGGCATGTGTGGCCATTCAAGCCAATGGGGATTGAATATATGCGAGTTTCCGTTTTCATGGGGGCTCCGGAACAGATCCCTGCGAAAACGGAGGGGCGGCTGCATATATTTTGAAGCCAAGTACTTATTTGCCATTCAAGAAGCAACACATACACATGGGTATATATGTGCTGAAGTCCAAGTAGGAGAAACAGCATCAACTAGCCCCTTTCTTTTCTAAGTAGGGCCCAAGGTGCACCCTCCCATCAGAAACATACTTGAAGCATAACTTCCACAATGAAGAGGACCAGCATATGGAGAAGAGATGGTTAAGAGGTGATATGAGAACCCTGTTTGAATATTTGAAGGGATGTCGTATTGAGGAGGGAGCAAGCTTCTTTTCTCCTGCTCCAAAGAATAAGACCTGGTGCAATGGATTCAAACTACAAGAAAAGAGATTCCACCTCAACATTAGGAGGACCTTCCTGGCAGTAAGAGCTCTATGACAGTGGAAGACACTCCCTTGGAGGATGGAGCAGTCTCCTTCTTTGGAGGTCTTTAAACAGAGGCTGGATGGTCATCTGTCAGGGATGCTTTGATTGAGAGTTCCTGCATGGCAGAATGGGGTTGGACTGGATGGCCCTTGGGGTTTCTTCCAACTCTATGATTCTATGACTCTACATGAGATTACAGTATATACTCGACAGTAGGTTGACCTCATGCATAAGTTGAGGGCAGGTTTTTGGACCAAAATTATGGATTCTGCCATCCAGGGGTAGATTTTTAACAAGAATTATATGTTAATTGATCCTAAGTAATTTGCATAGAGAAAAATGAGAGAGAGAGAGAGAGAGAGAGAGAGAGAGAGAGAGAGAGAGAGAGGTGGAATGCTTTCAGTGTTGGATTATGAATCTAGAGACTAGGGTTCAAATCCTTACTCGGCCATGGAAACCCACTGGGTGATTTTGGGCAAGTCATATTCTCTCAGCCCCAGAGGAAGGCAAAGGCAATCCCTTTCTAAAGAATTCAAAGATATATCCACGTTAGTCTGTCGAATCAGTATGCAGAGAGATCTTGTAGTGCCATTAAGACTCATTGAAAGAAAGAAGTTGGCAGCATGAGCTTTCCCAGACTAAAGTCTACTTCCTCAGATGCATTTAGTGGAGTGGAAATTCCTGCCAAGAAAACCCCATGCTAGGTTGAAACCAACTTGAAGGCACATAGCAACAACAAAGCCAAAGCAACATCTTGGACTGCCTGAAGGATGAGACTTCTCCCTCCTTTAACTGTATTTTGTATTGTATTACGATTTTACTGTACACCGCTATGATCATCGCGGAATAGCGGTCTATAAATAAAACATATTATTATTATTATTATTATTATTATTATTATTATTATTATTATTATTGACTGTTATGGATGACAGTTTGGAAAAGATGCCTGTCTCACAGCACCTATCTTTGACCATGTTCTTTTAAAAGATAAAGCCATTATTATTGCCAGACATGTAATTGTCTGAAGAACTGTGCAATTTAATAAAACAGGGCAAGACAGAGGTCTCACCCAAACTCCCAATGCCCTCAGAGCTCATGTTTATTTGGGGTGGCAACGGCGATTTGGCTTCCAGGGAGCTCAGGTGACTGCCACACTGATGGCAAAATGTCAAGCCAGTAATTATACCTTGCAGCGTAGAGCCACTGTTGTTCTCTTTCCCTCCTCTTCTTTAATCAGCTTCATTTAATACTTTACAATCCTAACCCTTGAGCAGAAAAACAATTTTGTGACCTCCTCACTGCAGTAACTTTTAAAAAGGAAAATATTCTTAGGCCTGTTACAGACAGCCAAAATAAAGCTGCTTCGAGTCACTTTGGAGTTATGGTATTTCAATGATGCATGAGTCCTGAGAGTCTGGAAGCTTCACCAAAGCTGCACTCCAGTCCTTAGGACTGGAGCGTGGCTTTGGTGCGGCCTTTGGACGCATGTATCATTGAAATACCATACCTCCAAAGTGACTCGAAGCAGCTTTATTTTGGCTGTCTGTAACAGGCCTCAGAGATCAAAGAAGAGAAAATGTTGACTGAGTGTCTACCTCCTCATGCATAGCATCCTATGAAATGTTGGGAGAACGACTCTGGGCTGGTAGTGTGACGTCGAAGGCTTTCACGGCCGGCATCCGTCGTTGTCTATGGGTTTTCGGAGCTGCATGGCAGCATTCTGGAAGGATTTATTCTTGACGTTTTGCCTGCAGCTGTGGCTGGCATCTTCAGATGGAAGTGATGGCATGGACATGCTCCCCATAATGCCCCAACTTCCCAGTCACAAATGTTCAACTGCTCCTTGCCTCTCCGTAGCAGGAAGGTACTTTCAATCCCCATCTCTGCAATCCCAAACTCCTTAGGAACCCTTGAGGCCCTTGAATCCATTTGACCACCCACTACTATGCAATGGATGAATGATGAAGAGAAACCATCACCTATTTCGAAACAACATATATACTCGACTATAAATTGACTGCATGTATAAGCTGAAGGCAGGTACTGGCCTGTTACAGACTGCCAAAATAAAGCTGCTTGGGGTCTCTTTGGAGGTATGCTGTTTAAATGATGCATGCATCCTAAGAATCCGGAAGCTGCACCAAAGCTGCACTCCAGTGCTTAGGAATAGAGTGTGGCTTTGGCGCGAGCGTCCTAAGAATCCAGAAGCTGCACCAAAGCTGCACTCCAGCGCTTAGGAATGGAGTGTGGCTTTGGCGCGAGCGTCCTAAGAATCCAGAAGCTGCACCAAAGCTGCACTCCAGCGCTTAGGAATGGAGTGAGGCTTTGGCGCGAGCGTCCTAAGAATCCAGAAGCTGCACCAAAGCTGCACTCCAGCGCTTAGGAATGGAGTGTGGCTTTGGCGCGAGCATCCTAAGAATCCAGAAGCTGCACCAAAGCTGCACTCCAGCGCTTAGGAATGGAGTGAGGCTTTGGCGCGAGCGTCCTAAGAATCCAGAAGCTGCACCAAAGCTGCACTCCAGCGCTTAGGAATGGAGTGTGGCTTTGGCGCGAGCGTCCTAAGAATCCAGAAGCTGCACCAAAGCTGCACTCCAGCGCTTAGGAATGGAGTGAGGCTTTGGCGCGAGCATCCTAAGAATCCAGAAGCTGCACCAAAGCTGCACTCCAGCGCTTAGGAATGGAGTGTGGCTTTGGCGCGAGCATCCTAAGAATCCAGAAGCTGCACCAAAGCTGCACTCCAGCGCTTAGGAATGGAGTGAGGCTTTGGCGCGAGCATCCTAAGAATCCAGAAGCTGCACCAAAGCTGCACTCCAGCGCTTAGGAATGGAGTGAGGCTTTGGCGCGAGCATCCTAAGAATCCAGAAGCTGCACCAAAGCTGCACTCCAGCGCTTAGGAATGGAGTGTGGCTTTGGCGCGAGCATCCTAAGAATCCAGAAGCTGCACCAAAGCTGCACTCCAGCGCTTAGGAATGGAGTGTGGCTTTGGCGCGAGCGTCCTAAGAATCCAGAAGCTGCACCAAAGCTGCACTCCAGCGCTTAGGAATGGAGTGTGGCTTTGGCGCGAGCGTCCTAAGAATCCAGAAGCTGCACCAAAGCTGCACTCCAGCGCTTAGGAATGGAGTGTGGCTTTGGCGTGAGCGTCCTAAGAATCCAGAAGCTGCACCAAAGCTGCACTCCAGCGCTTAGGAATGGAGTGTGGCTTAGGCGCGACCTACAGACTCTTAGGACCCATGCGTCATTTAAATAGCATACCTCTAAAGAGACCTGAAGCAGCTTTATTTTGGCAGTCTGTAACAGGCCTTTGGTACCAAAATTATGCATTATCCTGTGGATAAAGTCAAGGGTAAAACTTAGAGGCATGTAACAATGGTTATAAAGGTTGAAGCCAAGGAAAACAATGCCAAAGAACTTACAAAATTGTGGCTGGCATAACTGTTTGTGCTTTTCCAACCCAGGCGTTCAAAAAGGCCAGAGTAGAAAGGGTTGGTGCTTCTTTGAGCTGCTCCTGGGATGGGCTAAGCTCTCCCTTTTGCCACTCTACTCAGAGAAAGAGAACGGTTCCCTTTTTTTGACCTGTGGATAAGTCAGCCCAGTTTTTTGAGGTCAGTTTTTGGACTACAATTTCTAGATGTATGCATGAGTATATACAGTACTTTTTAACAGTGGCCTGGACCTTACTTAGAAAATGCAAACCTATTAACAAGTCAGAAAATGACCACACTCAGGACTCTGAGCACAGCATTTGCCTTTGATGTCCGCCTTTGTAGCATGGCTAAACAGTGAATAAACATGGGCAAGGTTTAGTGGCAACAGTTACAGAGAGCAATAGCAGGCCACTGGGGAGAATAGGCAGAAGAAAGCAGTTGGTTCTGATTTGACCTTTTTAAAAAATGCACATAACATCCATTCAGGCAGTTGATCATGGCCACCTCTACTTAGTTACACAATCATACAAACCAGTTTAAACAGAGGCTGGATGGTCATCTGTCGGGGGACGCTTGCATTGTGAGTTCCTGCATGGCAGAATGGGGCTGGATCAGATGAATCTTGGGGGTCTCTCTCAACTCTAGGATTTTATTATTCTACAGTGTGCCCCCTGCCATTAGCAGAATGTTCACTAGGGCAGTGATGGCGAACCTATGGCATGTGTGCCAGAGGTGGCACTCAGAGCCCTCTCTGTGGGCACATGTGCCGTCACTCCAGCATAGAGTTTGCCAGAATTTGTTACTAGAAAGCCAGAGGGACATGGCACTTTGCAATAAATAAGTGGGTTTGGGGTTGTAGTTTCGGCACTTGGGCCCGTTACAAAGGGGCATAAAGTACGGACTGGGTCCGTACTCTTTTAAAGTACGGACTGGGTCCCTTCCGGATGCCCTAACCCTAATATGGACCCAGTCCATACAAAATGGCGGCGCCCGTTCCACACGGGGGCCACCACTGCTACGTCACCACTGCGCCACCTCCAAACAAGGCGGCGCGGTTGTGATGTACAGGGCGCATAGAGTGCCCTTTCCACGGTGCCAGAAGGAGCTCCAAAACAGAACTCCTTCCGTGGTTTGCGTCGCTGGCGCAGCCTTTAGACGGCTGTGCCAGCAATGCAAAGGAGAAAGGGGCCGAGTGGCCCCTTTCTCCTCCTCCCCGCCGCCGCTGGGTGTCCTTGGGGCATGAAGCCCCAAGGACACCCCTTTCCAGGTCGCAGGGAAGCGGCCTTTTGCCGCTTCCCCACGGCCTGGAAAGCGGCGGATCAGGGCCTCAGAGGCTGCCGTTCTGACAGCTGAGGCCCCGATCTGGCAGGAAAAGGGGCGGAAACAGGCCGCCCCAAACGGGCGGTCTGTAAACCGCCTTGGTCTCTAAAAGGTTCACCATCACTAGGGTCCAGCGTCAAACAGTTTTGATCAAAACTCTAGTTTTAGGTACATGCTAAATGTGTCCGGGAGTCATTCCACATGTTCCATGGCAGCAAAAACACACATCGGCTGTAGCCGATCTGGCTTTCTGATTAATATACCTGTATCAAACAACATAAAGAGGAAGAAGGGAAGGGGAGAATAAAAGAAAGGTGGCAGCACCTTTGAGACAAATGGTTTTTATTTTTAGCGTGAGTTTTCCTGGATGTAAGCCCGCTTCTGCAGCTGCATCCAAAAAAGTGGGCTTATATCCACAAAAGCTCATGCTAAAAATGAATTAAAAATGTCAGTCTTAAAGGTGGTCCCACATTTTAAAAAAATCCTCATCCCTCTTTTTTAAGATGTAAGAATCTAACACAGCTACTTCTTTGAAACCTGTATCAAAGAGGACTCTTTCTTAACACAGATGCCTCTGTTACACTGCAATGTTTAGGTACACTATAATGCCACCAAATGTGTCTTAAGTCTAGGAAAGCTCATGCTGCCAACTTCTTTCTTTCAGTGAGTCTCAAAGGTGCGACAAGATCTCTCCACACAGGTATATATTTGTAATCTTAGGACTGCAACATGTGAAACCTCCTCTGAACAACCAATTTCTTTCCACCAAATAATGAGAAAAGCAAGACAGAAAACAACCCTTGTTGTTGTTTTAAAGGAAAGGGCAAGCAAAATCCAGGTAATGTGAGTAAGATAAGAAGAGAGCAAAGCCAGACCTGAAAACAGGAAAGTGGCCTTTACAAAAAACAAGATTCAAGACTTCATTGTCCATTTTGTTCTTGCCTTGGAAATGGAAAAGGACTGACTTGTAACCACTACAAGAAGCTATTTAGAAAAGGATTAACCAACCACAGGGGAAGAGCTCCATGAACATTCATACCACTTGAGACCCCATTGTGAAAATACAAAAGCAATTACAGCAGCTCTTTCGCTTCAAGTGTCACTTAAGAGAAGGGCTGTGATTTTTCTGGAAGGACATGAAGTCTAACTTGTAAAAAAGAGGGGGAAGTTGCTGCATTAGACCTTAGGGTAAAAAATGGTCACTATGGTTCAGCAGTGGGCATCTTGGTGTCCAGCAAGGCTACTTTTGTCACTGTTAACTGAATCGGCTTCGACTCGTGGTGAATGAGAGACTTCCAAGTCCCCCTTGTCCTCAACTCAGGTCCTTTAGTTCAGGACCATGGCTTCCTTCACTGAGTCTATCCAACTGCTTTACAGCCTTCCTCTCTTTCTACTGCCCTCCAACTTTCCTAGCATGATAGTTTTTTCCAGGGAGTCATGGGATTCAAAGATATAGCCGTATTAGTCTGTAGAATCAGTACGCAGAGAGATCTTGTAGCACCTTTGAGACTCACTGAAAGGAAGAAGTTGGCAGCAGGAGCTTCCCTAGACTTAAGTCTACTTCCTTAGATGCATATATAGGGTCAAGTATGTGGAGAGATCTTGGAGCACCTTTGAGACTCACTGAAAGGAAGAAGTTGGCAGCAGGAGCTTTCCTAGACTTCAGTCTACTTCCTTAGATGCATATATAGGGTCAAGTATGTGGAGAGATCTTGGAGCACCTTTGAGACTCACTGAAAGAAAGAAGTTGGCAGCAGGAGCTTTCCTAGACTAAAGTCTACTTCCTTAGATGCATATATAGGGTCAAGTATGTGGAGAGATCTTGGAGCACCTTTGAGACTCACTGAAAGAAAGAAGTTGGCAGCAGGAGCTTTCCTAGACTAAAGTCTACTTCCTTAGATGCATATATAGGGTCAAGTATGTGGAGAGATCTTGGAGCACCTTTGAGACTCACTGAAAGAAAGAAGTTGGCAGCAGGAGCTTTCCTAGACTTAAGTCTACTTCCTTAGATGCATATATAGGGTCAAGTATGTGGAGAGATCTTGGAGCACCTTTGAGACTCACTGAAAGGAAGAAGTTGGCAGCATGAGCTTTCCTAGACTTCAGTCTACTTCCTTAGATGCATATATAGGGTCAAGTATGTGGAGAGATCTTGGAGCACCTTTGAGACTCACTGAAAGAAAGAAGTTGGCAGCAGGAGCTTTCCTAGACTAAAGTCTACTTCCTTAGATGGATATATAGGGTCAAGTATGTGGAGAGATCTTGGAGCACCTTTGAGACTCACTGAAAGAAAGAAGTTGGCAGCAGGAGCTTTCCTAGACTTCAGTCTACTTCCTTAGATGCATATATAGGGTCAAGTATGTGGAGAGATCTTGGAGCGCCTTTGAGACTCACTGAAAGAAAGAAGTTGGCAGCAGGAGCTTTCCTAGACTTCAGTCTACTTCCTTAGATGCATATATAGGGTCAAGTATGTGGAGAGATCTTGGAGCACCTTTGAGACTCACTGAAAGAAAGAAGTTGGCAGCAGGAGCTTTCCTAGACTTAAGTCTACTTCCTTAGATGCATATATAGGGTCAAGTATGTGGAGAGATCTTGGAGCACCTTTGAGACTCAATGAAAGAAAGAAGTTGGCAGCAGGAGCTTTCTTTCTTTCTGCAACATGCTTCCAGGTCTTATGTGGGCTTAGAGTTGTTCTTAGGAAATGATGGCAACTTCAGTTGGCTCCATCCGCTGTCCAAAACTGTCTCTGAAATGCATCTAAGGAAGTAGACTGAAGGCTACGAAAGGTCATGCTGCCAACTTATTTCATTCAGTAAGTCTCAAAAGTGCTACAAGATCTCTTCGCATACTGATTCTACAGACTAACACGGCTATATCTTTGAGTTCTGTCTCTGCAATTGGTATTTTGTTCTGCTTTATAGGGTAAATATATAGGGTTCAGCGTTTGGGCCCCAGGTCCAGCATCTACTTTGCACAGTTTCTTTACCTAATTATTTTTGCCTTTGTACTAGGCAGGTTTGCATAGTTGCCATTTTGCCCATATCCATATTTTGTGGAGATGTCCACAACAGTTTATAAAACTTCCAAACATGCCCATCGGCCCCAAAAGATTGGATACCCCTGGTTTAGTGTAATCCGCGCAAGCACAAAGGACCCATAAGCAGACAGACTCCCTCTTGTATGTTAAGAAGGAAGATATCCATTGGCCTGTTACAGACTGCCAAAATAAAGCTGCTTTGGGTCTCTTTGGAGGTATGCTATTTAAATGATGCATGCATCCTAAGAATCCGGAAGCTGCACCAAAAGCTGCACTCCAGTGCTTAGGAATCGAGTGTGGCTTTGGCGCAACCTCCAGACTCTTAGGACCCATGCATCATTTAAATAGCATACCTCCAAAGAGACCCCAAGCAGCTTTATTTTGGCAGTCTGGAACAGGCCAAAATAAACTTTCCAGGGCAAGTAATGCCATGTCCTGGTACCATGATAGAAAAGGCCCTCTTTTCATGTCCCTATGCTTCAGAAGGTGGTGGGAAACAGAAAAATTGTCTTCGCAGACAAGCAGAATCATACAGGGTTAGACCCCAGAGCCATTTGAAGTCTTTAAAGATGTTCAACAGCACTCTGAATTGTGTTGGAAAGCAGAGCAGAAATCTGTGCAGGTAATACAACGTTCAGGTAACACAGTTCAGCAAACCAGCATCTGCCAGAACTCCTATAAACAGCATTTTCTCCATGAGGCTGAATTCTGCAGGTGTTCCTTAAGCCATACATTCAGACACATGGGCCTGTTACAGACTGCCAAAATAAAGCTGCTTGGGGTCTCTTTGGAGGTATGCTATTTAAATGATGCATGGGGCCTAAGAGTCCGGAGGTCGCGCCAAAGCCACACTCCATTCCTAAGCACTGGAGTGCAGCTTTGGTGCAGCTTCTGGATTCTTAGGGTGCATGCATCATTTAAACAGCATACCTCCAAAGAGACCCCAAGCAGCTTTATTTTGGCAGTCTGGAACAGGCCATGGAAACCTTATTATTTCTAGAGCTTGCAAGGAAAAAAAAAATAGTACGCTGGCTAACTTCAGCTACTCAATTTGCACTCTCTGCTTCTTTGACACTAGGGTTCGATAACAGTTATTGCTGGGCAACAGGTTCTCCTCAGCTGAACGATAGGGAGACATTTTACCTTGACGTTCGGTCCTCTTGCACCCATCGTCCTGTTCCAAATACTGTAATGTTTTACGCGGCACTGTTAGAATATGGAAATGTTAACATCATTTTGAAAAAGGGATGAGGGATGGAATTTTAGTTCGTATACGTTATGTATTGTTTAGGTATTTTATTTATTTGTTTTTGTTAATCATTTATGTGTTATGTATTTTTTTGTAATTTTGTAAACCGCTTTGATCTTATTGGAAAGGCAGTATATAAATAATTTTTACTATTATTTATTATTATATATTGTTTCCCCCCCCTCTCATTTTGAGATACAAATAACACGCTTATAAAGGCATCACTTATGTGTTTTCCCACAGCACACATAGAAACATAGAGTTGGAAGAGACCCCAAGGGCCATCCAGTCCAACCCCATTCTTCCACGCAGGAACTCACAATCCAATAACCCTCAACAGATGGCCATCCAGCCTCTGTTTAAAGACCTCCAAGGAAGGAGACTCCATCACCCTCCGAGGGAGTGCATTCCACTGTCGAACAGCCCTTACTGTCAGGAAGTTCCTCCTAATGTTGAGGTGGAATCTCTTTTCCTGTAGCTTGCATCCATTGCTCGGTGTCTTTTTCTCTGGAGCAGCAGAAACCAAGCTTGCTCCTTCCTCAATGTGACATCCTTTCAAATACTTAAACAGGACTATCTCATATCACTTCTTAACCGTCTCTTCTCCAGGATAAACATACCCAGCTCCCTAAGGCCTGTTACAGACTGCCAAAATAAAGCTGCTTCGGGTCTCTTTGGAGGTATACTGTTTAAATGATGCATGCATCCTAAGAATCCAGAAGCTGCACCAAAGCTGCACTCCAGCGCTTAGGAATGGAGTGTGGCTTTGGCGCAAGCATCCTAAGAATCCAGAAGCTGCACCAAAGCTGCACTCCAGTGCTTAGGAATGGAGTGTGGCTTTGGCGCAAGCATCCTAAGAATCCAGAAGCTGCACCAAAACTGCACTCCAGTGCTTAGGAATGGACTGTGGCTTTGGGTGACCTCCGGACTCTTAGGACCCATGCGTCATTTAAATAGGACACCTCCAAAGAGACCCCAAGCAGCTTTATTTTGGCAGTCTGGAACAGGCCTAAGTCTCTCCTCATAGGGCTTGGTTTCCAGACCTTTCACCATTTTAGTCATCCTCCTTTGGACACCCTCCAATTTCTCAATGTCTGTTTTGAATTGTGGTGCCCAGAACTGGACACAGAATTATCCCAGGTGGGGCCTGGCCAAAGCAGAATAGAGTGGCACTATTTAAACATGGGTTAAAAAATAAAACCACAACCTTTGGGTAGCCTTACTAGTGTACATTCCCAGAGAACATCACTCCTTTTTATAGGTTAAAAAACAACAACACTTGGCTGCAGAGATTCAACTCCTAATTCCCGCTTAAGGGAAAATATGTTACACTAGGTAGGTGACAACCTTATAGGGAATCAACAGCCGCATCATTAAAAGGCACAAAGCGCCACTAGAGAGAGGCTATGCCTGTTAAGCAATACTTTAAAGGAAACACATCAGGTTGTTAGTTATAATAATTTTTAGATCTTTACAGCCAAGCAGAAGCTTGGATAAAAAGGAATCCCAGAGAGGACAAAAAGGGGACTGTCAAGGATAATTTCAGCCATCAACAAGGAAGGTTTGATACGGAAAGATGTACTATGAAAGTATAATTGAGAGAACTGGGGAGAAAGTAAAATCCTGCCAGCGTCTTCAGATCCCAAGGGAAACTGAGGTTTCAGTGGGCCTTTTTTGACAGTAAAGGCTGAGCAGCAATAGGGCAGAGGCGTGGGCAAGTTCAGCTAACATTTACTGTATATACTCATGTATACATCTATAAATCTTAGGCCTGTTCCAGACTGCCAAAATAAAGCTGCTTGGGGTCTCTTTGGAGGGATGCTGTTTAAATGATGCATGCATCCTAAGAATCCGGAAGCTGCACCAAAGCTGCACTCCAGCGCTTAGGAATGGAGCGTGGCTTTGGCGCGAGCATCCTAAGAATCCAGAAGCTGCACCAAAGCTGCACTCCGGTGCTTAGGAATGGAGTGTGGCTTTGGCGCGACCTCCGGACTCTTAGGACCCATGCATCATTTAAATAGCATACCTCCAAAGAGACCCCAAGCAGCTTTATTTTGGCAGTCTGTAACAGGTCTTAGTAAAAAAATTGACCCAAAAAACCTGGGTCGACTTATCTACAAGTCAATGTAAGTGCTGTACCGTAACTCTCATAAAAATAGAAATCATCCCCTGGTGAAAGGCAAGAGTGTAATCTGTCCTGGAAGCACTGACCTTCCTCTATTCTCTCATCTATCCATCCTTCAATGTGAGCGCAAACAGTTATGCCTCCTGCAATTGTGAAAGTCCTTTGGCGTTGTTTTCCTTTGCTTCGTCCTTTAAATCCTTTGCTACATGCCTTTATGTTTTTACCCTCGACCCAATCTACGAAATTTCATGCTACCAACTTCTCTTCTTCATTTAGTCTCAAAGGTGCCACAAGATCCCTTTGCAGACTGAGGCCTGTTACAGACTGCCAAAATAAAGCTGCTTGGGGTCTCTTTGGAGGTATGCTATTTAAATGATGCATGGGTCCTAAGAGTCCGGAGGTCGCACCAATTCCACACTCCATTCCTAAGCACTGGAGTGCAGCTTTGGTGCAGCTTCCGGATTCTTAGGATGCATGCATCATTTAAACAGCATACCTCCAAAGAGACCCGAAGCAGCTTTATTTTGGCAGTCTGGAACAGGCCTGATTTTCCAGACTAACAGCTATGCCTTTGAATACAAATAACGTAATTGACAGGAATTGTAAACTATGTATAAATGCTCCAAAAATAATCGTTTCAAAACAAAATTTCTAAACATAGATTTAAATCACACTGCAGAAATAATCCAGTTTCGAACCGCTCTAACTGCCCTGGCTCAATGCTAGACAATTTTGGGGACTCTATAGTTTTGTGCGACATTGAGGCTCGTCTATCAGAGAGCTCCGGTGCCACAATAAACTACAATTCCCAGGATTCCCTAGCTCTGAACCAGGGCAGTTCAAGCATCTCAAACTGGATTATTTCTGCAGCATATGTTTGGACCTATGTTAAAGCTATGGGTTTTTTCCAGTCAAGTATTTCAGCTCAATTTTTTGCTTTATTTAATTGTTGTTTCAATGTGTTTTATATATGTTGTTAGCCGCCTTGGGTCCCACTTTGGGAGAAAGGAGGGATAAAATAAATATATTACTTGTCACACTGTTTAAAATGTAAGGGGCACAATCTTAAGGACAAAAGGCATTTCTTAAGTTTCATTTTAAAGAAATAATACTCATTTGTATGCAGATAATGCTGTATCTTGCATTAGAATCATGGGCCTGTTACAGACAGGCCAAAATAAAGCTGCTTCGAATCACTTTGGAGGTATGGTATTTCAATGATGCATGCATCCTAAGAGTCCAAATGCCACACCAAAGCCACGCTCTGGTCCTAAGGACTGGAGTGCAGCTTTGGTGTGGCTTTTGGACTCTTAGGACTCATACATCATTGAAATACCATACCTCCAAAGTGACTCGAAGCAGCTTTATTTTGGCCTGTCTGTAACAGGCCATAGAATCGTAGAGTTGGAAGAGACCTCAAGGGCCATCCAGTCCAACCCCATTCTGCCATGCAGGAACTCTCAATCAAAGCATCTCTGACAGATGGCCATCCAGCCTCTGCTTAAAGACCTCCAGAGAAGGAGACTCCACTATACTCCAAGGAAGGAGTGTGTTCCACTGTCAGACAACCCTTACTGTCAGGAAGTTCCTCCTAATGTTGAGCTGGAATCTCTTTTCCTGGAGCTTGCATCCATTGCTCCGAGTCCTGTTCTCTGGAGTAGCAGAAAACAAGCTTGCTCCCTCCTCAATATGACATCTTCTCAAGTATTTAAACAGGGCTATCGTATCACCCCTTAATCATCTCTTCTCCAGGCTTAAACATCCCCAGCTCCCTAAGTCATTCCTCATAGGACATGGTTTCCAGACCCTTCACCATTTTGGTCGCCCTCCTTTGGCCACGCTCCAGTTTCTCAATGTCCTTTTTGAATTGTGGTGCCCAGAAGTGGACACAATATTATTTCAATGAGACATGCATATAGCACTCTGGATCCAGAATCTGAATCGCAAATCATTCAGCCACTTAGAAGACCAGCTCTCGGTTTCCACTGCAGCTTCAGTCCACACTCCAGCTGCAGGTTGCTCACAATGAAATTGTCCTTGCACTATATATATATATATATATATATATATATATATATATATCCTGCCCGTAGACTGAAAATTGGATGAATATATTAACAGACAAAGGCAAAAAACCCCACCATGTCTCACAGTTATAATTAGACATCTGGGACTTGGAAGCTGCCATTTCCCCAGCTAAGTATTTTCTCCCTTGCCACTGATGCAACAGAAATAAATGTTAGCATTCAAGGATTTCTGTCATACAAGCAGCTGCGAAGAAAGTCTTTCGTTCTCAAAAAGAAGAGGAGCGCACCAAAAGAAAGCGGACTTAACGGCTTCACGAGTTATTACCTTACAATTTGAAACGGATGCCTCTAGAACAGAATTTGCAGCTTTCTAGAAAGGAACGGACTGGTTTCATTCCTTCGCTTCATCTATTCATTCCTGACTTCAGTAACCTTCCAAAGAAGGGATTTGATGCTATGTTTTGGATGTTGGCTGCTATCGAGTCGATCTCGACTCATGGTGACCCTGTGAATGAGACATCTCCAAGTCCGCCTATCATCTACCTCCTTGCTCAAGTCCTGCAGGTTCAGGCCCATGGTCTCCCTGTACATCTACTATGTCTTCTTCTCTTTCTGTTTCCCTCCACCTGCCCCAGCATCCTTGTCTTTTCTAACAAGTCATGCTTCCCCATTATGTGGCCGAAATATGACAACCTCAGTTTGATTTGGATTTCCTGCATGGCAGGGGGTTGGACTGGATGGCCCTAGTGGTCTCTTCCAACTCTATGGCCTGTTACAGACTGCCAAAATAAAGCTGCTTGGGGTCTCTTTGGAGGTATGCTATTTAAATGATGCATGCGTCCTAAGAATCCAGAAGCTGCACCAAAGCTGCACTCCAGTGCTTAGGAATGGAGTGTGGCTTTGGCGCAAGCATCCTAAGAATCCAGAAGCTGCACCGAAGCTGCACTCCAGCGCTTAGGAACGGAGTGTGGCTTTGGCGCGAGCATCCTAAGAATCCAGAAGCTGCACCGAAGCTGCACTCCAGCGCTTAGGAATGGAGTGTGGCTTTGGCGCGAGCGTCCTAAGAATCCAGAAGCTGCACCAAAGCTGCACTCCAGCGCTTAGGAATGGAGTGTGGCTTTGGCGCGAGCGTCCTAAGAATCCAGAAGCTGCACCAAAGCTGCACTCCAGCGCTTAGGAATGGAGTGTGGCTTTGGCGCGAGCATCCTAAGAATCCAGAAGCTGCACCAAAGCTGCACTCCAGCGCTTAGGAATGGAGTGTGGCTTTGGCGCGAGCATCCTAAGAATCCAGAAGCTGCACCAAAGCTGCACTCCAGCGCTTAGGAATGGAGTGTGGCTTTGGCGCGAGCGTCCTAAGAATCCAGAAGCTGCACCAAAGCTGCACTCCAGCGCTTAGGAATGGAGTGTGGCTTTGGCGCGAGCATCCTAAGAATCCAGAAGCTGCACCAAAGCTGCACTCCAGCGCTTAGGAATGGAGTGTGGCTTTGGCGCGAGCGTCCTAAGAATCCAGAAGCTGCACCAAAGCTGCACTCCAGTGCTTAGGAATGGAGTGTGGCTTTGGCGCGAGCATCCTAAGAATCCAGAAGCTGCACCAAAGCTGCACTCCAGCGCTTAGGAATGGAGTGTGGCTTTGGCGCGAGCGTCCTAAGAATCCAGAAGCTGCACCAAAGCTGCACTCCAGTGCTTAGGAATGGAGTGTGGCTTTGGCGCGACCTCCGGACTCTTAGGACCCATGCATCATTTAAATAGCATACCTCCAAAGAGACCCAAAGCAGCTTTATTTTGGCAGTCTGTAACAGGCCTATGATTCTATGATTCTAGTCATCTGATTTATTTTGATGCATCAGTAGATTTGGGATGTAAGGAAAACATGAGACCTACTAACAGTAGTAGTAGTAGAATGGTAAATCGTGGTTCCCTCAGTCACCAAGGAGTAATGAGGAATGTCCACATTGCCAGCCTGGATGTTTGCAATGATCCTTGCGGTGAGAGAAAGTATTGGGAAAGCACACAGTTCTGGACCTTTCCAGTTAGAGACGAAATCGCCTCCGAGGGAGCAATCTGACAGCTTCCCCCTTTTGCAAAAACTAGCTAGCAATAGCATTTACATTTCTGTAACCCTTATCAGTGTACTAAGCACTCTCTAAGCAGTTTACAATCTGGAAACCAATTGCCTCCAACAAGCTGTAGGCTCATTTTACCGACCTACGAAAAGATGGAAGGCTGGAGCCCTCAGGATCAAACTCACAACGTTGTGGCTGAAGTACTAGCATCTAAACACTGTTCCACCAGGTTTAAATGCCAAATAAAACCAGTTTTGTAAACACCAGGCAACGCTGGCTGTGTGTGCGAACACCACGCTCCAAGGGAACTTCAAACTGCTCTTATCATCAGGAAGTTCTCTCTAAAAGTAGTTTTTAAAAACCCACATACTACCTCACGGATAAAAACCAGTTTTGTAAACACCAGGCAAAGCTGGTTGCGTGACAACATGCCAAGTTCCATCTCTGGTTTCCCTGCAAAGAAGAACTCTGCAACGGCCATTCTTGTGAGAGTACCCACCAGACAACAGCTCTCATCTGGGAGATGAACTGCATTTTGATATAGGCACCAGTCCAAAGATCAGAAGATACTGTGAAGTAGAAGGCTTTCACGACCGGAATACAAAGGCCTGTTACAGACTGCCAAAATAAAGCTGCTTCGAGTCTCTTTGGAGGTATGCTCTTTAAATGATGCATGCATCCTAAGAGTCCGGAGGTCGCGCCAAAGCCACACTCCATTCCTAAGCACTGGAGTGCAGTTTTGGTGCAGCTTCCGGATTCTTAGGGTGCATGCATCATTTAAACAGCATATCTCCAAAGAGACCCGAAGCAGCTTTATTTTGGCAGTCTGTAACAGGCCAAAGTTTTTGGTGGGGTTTTCAGGCTATGTGGCCATGTTCTGGAAGAGTTTATTCCTGACGTTTCACCAGCATCTGTGGCTGGCATCTTCAGAAGACACTCCAAACAAGTATTAGTCAGTCTAAAAGTAGGATCCCAGAATCAAAGAGTTGGAAGAGACCCCAAGGGTCATCCAGTCCAACCCCAATCTGCCATGCAGGAATGCACAGTCAAAGCAACCTGGACAGGTGGCCATCCAGCCTCTGCTTAAAAGCCTCCCAAGGAGGAGACCGTGCCAAATTTCCTAGACTTCATCCTACTTCCTCAGGTGGATAAAGTAGGCTCCAACCTATGAAACTTCATGCTACCAACTTCTCTTTTTCATTTAGGCCTGTTACAGACAGCCAAAATAAAGCTGCTTCGAGTCACAGTGGAGATATGGTGTTTCAATGATGTATGCATCCTAAGAGTCCAGAAGTCGCACCAAAGCCACACTCCAGCCCTAAGGACTCAAGCGTGGCTTTGGTGTGGCTTCTGGACTCTTAGGATGCATGCATCATTGAAACAACATACCTCCACTGTGACTCGAAGCAGCTTTATTTTGGCTGTCTGTAACAGGCCCTAGTCTCAAAGGTGCAGCAAGATCCCTTCGCAGACTGATTTTCCAGACTATCAGCTATGTCTCTGAATGTAAATAATGCATTTGACAGGAATCGTGAACTATGTATAAATGCTCCAAAAGTAATAATTTCAACATAAAATTTCTAAACACAGATTTACATGACACTAAGGGAATGTGTTCCACTCTCAAACAGCTCTTACTGTCAGGAAGTCCCTCCTAAAAGTAGTTGTTTTTTTTTAAATCCACATACTAACTCATGAATGACACCAATTTTGTCAACACCGGTCTTTCCTACTCCAGCAATAAATTCTGTGCTTCTAAAGCTCCAATGACGGAATTTTAAACCTAACACCGTTTGGGATTGGAGTCGAACAGCCCTTACTGTCAGGAAGTTCCTCCTAATGTTGAGGTGGAATCTCTTTTCCTGGAGCTGGCATCCATTGCTCCGGGTCCTGTTCTCTGGAGCAACAGAAAACAAGCTTGCTCCCTCCTCAATATGACATCCTTTCAAATATTCAAACAGGGCTATCATATCACCTCTTAACCTTCTTTTCTCCAGGCTAAACATCCCCAGCTCCCTAAGTCAAAGTTCCTCCTAATGTTGAGCTGGAATCTCTTTTCCTGGAGCTTGCATCCATTGTTCCGGGTTCTGTTCTCTGGAGCAGCAGAAAACAAGCTTGCTCCCTCTTCAACATGACATCCTTTCAAATATTCAAACAGGGCTATCATATCACCTCTTAACCTTCTTTTCTCCAGGCTAAACATCCCCAGCTCCCTAAGTCAAAGTTCCTCCTAATGTTGAGCTGGAATCTCTTTTCCTGTAGCTTGCATCCATTGTTCCGGGTTCTGTTCTCTGGAGCAGCAGAAAACAAGCTTGCTCCCTCTTCAACATGACATCCTTTCAAATATTCAAACAGGGCTATCATATCACCTCTTAACCTTCTTTTCTCCAGGCTAAACATCCCCAGCTCCCTAAGTCAAAGTTCCTCCTAATGTTGAGCTGGAATCTCTTTTCCTGGAGCTGGCATCCATTGCTCTGGGTCCTAGTCTCTGCAGCAGCAGAAAACAAGCTTGCTCCCTCCTCAATATGGCATCCCTTCAAGTATTTAAACAGGGCTATTGTATCAGCTCTTAACCTTCTCTCCACCAGGCTAAACATCAACCTGTGGGTTGCGGCATTAGGAAGGTTGAGAACCACTGCTTTAGATCCTTTTCTATATGCCCCTATAAGTTTTACCCTCAGCTTATGGGTCATAGCAAAATCCATAATTTTGGCCCAAAAATTTGCCCTCGACTTATACATGAGGTCAACTTATAGTCGAGTATATACAGTAAATATAGTGGGCCTCGGTTACAGGACCCCCTATGGATACCAAAATCCATGGATGCTCAAGCTCCATTATATACAATGGCCCTATACAGACAGGCCAAAATAAAGCTGCTTCAAGTCACTTTGGAGGTATGGTGTTTCAATGACACATGCATCCTAAGAGTCCAGAAGCCACACCAAAGCCATGCTCTGGTCCTAAGGACTAGAGTGCAGCTTTGGTGTAGCTTCCAGACTCTTAGGACGCATGCATCATTGAAACACCATACCTCCAAAGTGACTCGAAGCAGCTTTATTTTGGCCTGTCTGTATCAGGCCAATGGCACAGTAAAATGTGCCTTTTATAAAAATGGTAATTCAAGATTTGCTTTTTGGAATTTTAACATAATATATTTTCAAACCACGGTGGGTTGAATCCATGAAGGCAGAATCTGCAAAGAAATCAGCAAAAGAGCAAAGAAGACACAGCACGACACACCAGTTGATATTTGTATCATGCAATGCAAAGTCATTGGACTTTTGGAATTTGGAAAGTCAGGTCTCACTGCAGTAATGGGAACAAAAGGCTCTAGTTCTTATTAACAGATACACTTGAAATCATAGCCAGTGTGGTATAAAACCTCATTATCATAATGGCAGTATTCCTTGCCTAAGAAAACACTACTGAAATTCATGGGGTCACTGTAAATTGAACGGTGACTTGAAGGCAAAGGGAGGGAGGGAGGAAGACTAGGCATGAGGGTTTCAGAGCCTTGAATAACACTTTCTCTTACTAATGACTGGCAGAAACTAGAAGTATACACACAAAGCCAAATGAGCATGCATATGTAGTACACAAGTCACATATTCAGCTATTCCTAGCAACTGAATACACACAGCCCGTAATGCAGCTTATCTACTGTCAAGAGGCATTCAAAAGAGCAATCCCAACAACAAATTTAACTCATTAAACTTTCCACTCATCCATGTAAGCAATTCTCGTGTTGAAGGTAAAACATTATCGTAGCTGGCTTTGTCTATTGCGCTTATATTAGTCCTATGTTCTCTTTCGAGTATGAAAGTACAGTGCTACCTCGGGTTACGAAATTAATTCGTTCCGCGGCGCCGTTCGTAACCCGATACATTTCGCAACCCGAAAAGGCTTTCCGTTAGCGCTGGAAAGCCGCTAGCCGCGCTTCGCATTTAAATTTCGCGCCGAAATGAATTTCGTAACCCGAAAAATCTTTCGTTACCCGGAACAGTTTTTTCCAATCTAACTTTTTCGTACCCCGGAAATTTCGTAACGCGATCAATTCGTATCCCGGGGTACCACTGTACTATATTTCAGCCTTAATACTGTGTATTGAGGAGCTTCTGACTCCATTATTATGAAATTATGGCTTGTAAAGTAAAACCTCAGAATTTCATACTTATCGGGGTTCACAAACTCTTTTTCTCCTCGTTGCATGTGCAACTACAGCATCCCCCACACAGGTAATATTTCGGATCCTAATTGGATAAAACAGTTGTCATGGCACTGAATCTAGATAAAGAACGTCTCAGGGCCAAATGTCTGGAAGAGGCTCTGAGGAGAGCAGTGCTATCACTGTGAACTCAATTCTGCCCACATGACAGTGAAATGATACCATGAATCACAGTCACAATTATATTCTAAGAAATGAGTGGTATCAAATTAACATGGTTTAGTCATCAGCTAAAGTAATTTTCGGGGCTCCATATGTCCGTTGTGCACGGAGGGTTGCATGGAGGGTAGCAGCTGTCATTATATTTAAAGAGTAACTCAACAGCAGGACTACTGGAATGTTCTTCTTTAATCAAAAATGGGCAGAGGAAAAACAGGAAAACAGCCACGGTTGCACCGACTAAGAGAAAACAGCTCTTGGAAAGAGATTTGCCAAATATACTGGTTATTTAGGTATGAAAATGTTCCAAACTGTCACTGATAACATGCCACCAACAAAGGGGTAATCTTTTCCATAAATGCACTAGAGCAGTGATGGCAAACCTATGGCACGCGTGTCAGAGGTGGCACTCAGAGCCCTCTCCGTTGGCACATGTGCCGTCGCCCTAGCACACAGTTTGTTACTACAAAGCCAGAGGGACATGGCACTTTGCAATCAATAAGTGGGTTTGGGGTTGCAGTTTGGGCACTTGGCCTCTAAAAGGTTCACCATCACTGCACTAGAGTATTTATTGCAGATGGCACCAAATTTGGAGGAGTAGCTAATACCCCAGAGGACATGATCAAAATTCAAAATGACCTTAATAGATTAGAAAGCTGGGCCAAAGATAACAAAGGCCTGTTACAGACTGCCAAAATAAAGCTGCTTCGGGTCTCTATGGAGGTATGCTGTTTAAATGATGCATGCATCCTAAGAATCCAGAAGCTGCACCAAAAGCTGCACTCCGGTGCTTAGGAATGGAGTGTGGCTTTGGTGCGACATCTGGACTCTTAGGACCCATGCATCATTTAAATAGCATACTTCCAAAGAGACCCGAAGCAGCTTTATTTTGGCAGTCTGTAACAGGCCAAAATGAATTTCAACACGGAGAAATGTAAAGTACTGCACTTAGGGCAGAAAAATGAAATGCATAACTATAGGATGAGGGACACCTGGCTTTAGTAGACTTATACGTGTGAAAGGGATCTAGGAGTCCAAGTAGACGACAAGTTGAACATGAGTAAACAGTGTAAAGCAGCAGGTAAAAAGGCCAAAGCGATTTTAGGCTGCATCAATAGGATCCCTGCATCACCTGGAATAATGCTGCATCCAGTTCTGGGCACCACAACTGAAAAAGGATGTTGAGAAGCTGGAGCGTGTCCAGAGGAGGGCAACCAAAATGGTGAAGGGTCTGGAAACCATAATGCCTTATGAGGAATGACTTAGGAAGCTGGGGATGTTTAGCCTGGAAAAGAGACAGTTAAGAGGCGATATGATAGCCTTGTTTAAGTATTTGAAAAAGTGTCATATTGAGGATGGCACAAGTTTGTTTTCTGCTGCTCCAGAGACTATGACCTGGAACAATGGATGCAAGCTCCAGGAAAAGAGATTCCAGCTCAACATTAGGAGGAACCTCTGGACAGTAAGGGCTGTTCAACAGTGGAACACACTCCTTCCTTGGAGTGCAGTGGAATCTCCTTCCTTGGAGGTCTTTAAACAGAGGCTGAATGGCCATCTGTCAGGGATGCTTTGATTGTGAGTTCCTGCATGGCAGGGGGTTGGACTGGGTGGCCCTTGGGGTCTCTTCCAACTCTATGATTCTATGAATCCACACTTCTTCCATACTCAACTCCTCATATGTAAGATAACCCAATGTTATCTTACACTGGTGGCTTCCTATCATTAAATTCTATGACTAGCCCAAGGCTATCCAATGGGTTTACATGGCCAAGCCAGGATTCGAAGACTAGTCTACAGACACACAGCCCAGTGCTCAAACCACTATGCCACGCTGGCTCTGTTCTAGGTATTGTACTTTAATTCCTATTAAGAAAAGAAAAGGAACAATCAGAGGAGAGTGGTAAAAGTCGAGGAGCTTAGTCCATCCCAGGAGTATCTAAAAGTACCACCAACTCCGTCTCCATTTCCCGCCACACCGCCACTTTTGACCTTTTAGAAATTGGCAGCAGTGGGTAGCTCTTTGTCGCTTCCCCTCGAAGGAATGCTGAGAGGAATGAGGACTTGAATAAGACCATTTGGGTCTGTCTGACAACTTTTCTCAGTGAAAATCAAGCAAAAATTGCCACCTTAAAGTTAAAGGCTATAATCATTGCTAATGTGGTCGCCATTTCCTTTGCTTTGCCCAGGGGTAGGCAACCTTTTTGAGCCAGGAGCCGGGTTGCTGTCCCTTAGACAACTAGGGGACCAAAGCCAATAAATAAATAAATAAATAAATAATATAGGACAACATTTTCAAATGTAGGACATGTTTTTTAAAATGGAGGACATGTGAAAAAAATTTGGTGGTTTTCTAAAAATGTTAATATAAATGCATGTTCCTTAGGCATGATCAAAATGGAGGACATTTGGGCTTCAGAAGCTGGCTGATATCAATATCATCATCATCATCATCATCATCATCACCACCACCACCATCATTGTTAAAGCAGACCTTTTAGCATTAAAAGCACCGAAAATACACAGAAATGCACTTTGGAAAGTCACACTGGCCTGTTACAGACAGCCAAAATAAAGCTGCTTCGAGTCACAGTGGAGGTATGGTGTTTCAATGATGCATGCGTCCTAAGAGTCCAGAAGCCGCACCAAAGCCACGCTCCAGGCTGGACTCTTAGGACGCATGCATCATTGAAACACCATACCTCCACTGTGACTCGAAGCAGCTTTATTTTGGCTGTCTGTAACAGGCCACTGTCTCACCTTCAGAAAGAGTGACTGCATGTCTCAGAAACTGACTGATATCAACATCATCATCATCATCGCAATTAACATTGTTAAAACAGAGCAGACCTGTACAAATGGAAGGGAAATCCTCCTCCTCCTCCTGCTACTCTTCCTCCTTCTCCTCCTCCTCCTCCTCCTCCTCCTCCTTCCCCCTCCTCCCTCCTCCTCTTCCTCCTCCTCCTTCCTTCCCTCCTCACAGCTGCCTGGCAGCCGCGGGAAGGGAAGGATGAGAAGGAGGAGGACAACTTCCACCCCTTCCTTCCCTGCCCGGAGGGGAACAGGCAAGGCGAAGGAGCCTCGCTGAAGCGGGGCTCCTTGGCCCTGCCTGTCCACAGGTGGAGGGCCGCTTGCGCGAGAGGCCAAAGGCCCCGCATGAGAGCCCTGGTCCTGCCGCTGATTGCCACCGGAACGGGGCCTTTGGCCTCTTGAGCGAGCGGTCTTTGGCCCCGCACTGGCGGCAATTGGCGGCAGGACTGGGATCCGGCCCGCAGGCTGGGGGTTGCCGACCCCTGGCTTTGCCTTTACATCCTTGTTGACATGCGTGCATTTTCTTAGCCCTGCTGGATTCGGGTTGCCTGCGATACACATCGCACAGCCACAACTTCATGTACAGTTGTCCCTCCATATTCGCTAGGGTTAGGGGAACAAGACCCCCATGAAAATGGAAAAACCGCAAATAACAAAAACACTGTTTTTACCTGAGAGGAGACCTCTCTAGGAATCTCTAGAGATTCCTCAACATACACTGGCCATAGAATGGCACTGGAGTAGCTACAAATGGTCTTTCAGGGCAACCTTTAGTTAAAGTTGACCACAGAGTTGCACTGCAGGACCTAGAGATTCCTAGAGAGAACATATTAATGAAATCTGTGAATAATCAAATCCGCAAATATCAAAGCCGCAAATATGGAGGGATGACTGTAGTTCCTTCCGTATCCATCCATTCTTTAGCATTAACACAAAAAGTTAGGCCTGCTGGGGTTTTGTAACTTCTTTGGCATCATTTTCCTTTGCTTTGTTCTTTACATCCTTTGTTACATGCTCCTAGGTTTTGCCCTCCCCTTCTCCACAGGTCATATCAACAGCCATAATTTTGGCCCTCAACTTATACATGAGGCTGACTTATAGTAGAATCATAGAATCATAGAATCGTAGAGTTGGAAGAGACCACTAGGGCTATCCAGTCCAACCCCCTGCCATGCAGGAAATCCAATTCAAAGCATCCCTGACAGATGGCCATCCAGCCTTTGTTTAAAGACCTCCAAGGAAGGAGACTCTATCACCTTCCGAGGGAGTGCATTCCATTGTCGAACAGCCCTTACTGTCAGGAAGTTCCTCCTAATGTTGAGGTGGAATCTCTTTTCCTGTAGCTTGCATCCATTGTTCCGGGTCCTGTTCTCTGGAGCAGCAGAAAACAAGCTTGCTCCCTCTTCAATATGACATCCTTTCAAATATTTAAACAGGGATATCATATCACCTCTTAACCTTCTTTTCTCCAGGCTAAACATCCCCAGCTCCCTAAGTCGTTCCTCATAGGGCTTTATGGTTTCCAGACCCTTCACCATTTTTGTCGCCCTCCTTTGGACACGCTCCAGTTTCTCAATGTCCTTTCTGAATTGTGGCGCCCAGAACTGGACACAGTATTCTAGGGGGGGCCTGACCAGAGCAGAATACAGTGGCACTATTACTTCTCTTGATCTAGACACTATACTTCTATTGATGCAGCCTAAAATAGTAGAGTGGACCCTTGTTATACGCTGGGGTTTGGTTCCAAGATCCCCCGTGTATAACAAAATCCGTGTATGCTCAAGTCCCATTAAATATAATGACGTAGCAAAATGGTGTCCCTTATGAAAAATGGATAATCAAGGTAAATTTATACTTTTTTGGAACATTTTCAAACCGTGTATGCTTGAATCCGTGTATAAGAAGGGCCGACTGTATACAGTGGGCTCTCCACATTCGCTGGGGTTAGGGGTGAAGAAACCCCATGAATGTGGAAAAACTGCAACCTCTCTAGGAATCCCCAAGTCCTCCAGTGCAATTCTACAGTCAACATCTGCTAATAGTAGACCACAGAATGATGCTGGAGGACCTACAAATGCCTGGAGAAGTGTTTTATCTAGGAACGTATAGGTTCTCCAGTACAGCTCTATGGTCAACTTCTGGCAGAGCTGCGCTGGAGGACCTAGAGATGCCTAGAGAGAACGTATGAATTGAAACCGGAAATCATCAGATCCACAAATGCGGAGGGCCAACTATATAAGGAATATAGCAGTGGAACATCCACATCCACGATTAATCCTATATTCAACACTGATGTATTTCAGCCTTAATACCATGTATTGAGGGGCTTCTGACTCCGTTATTCTGAAAACATGACTTACGCAGTACCTCCTTACCTTATCTGGTTTTTATAAGAGGCCTTATCCATGCTGTGGGCAGCATTTATTTCAAGATCCTATAAGGCTGGTAACCATGGAGATCAAGTTCAGATGAGTTTTATGTGCAAGCATTTATATACACCCCCTTATTTTCTGCCAAGATTGGTTCCTAAATCAGGTTACCAAAAACAATTAAAACCCAATACAACGCGAGATATTAGCAAGACATGAATGATCATAGAATCATAGAATCGTAGAGTTGGAAGAGACCACTAGGGCCATCCAGTCCAACCCCATTCTGCCATGCAGGAAATCCAATTCAAAGCATCCCTGACAGATGGCCATCCAGCCTCTGTTTAAAGACCTCTAAGGAAGGAGACTCTATCACCTTCCGAGGAAGTGCATTCCACTGTCGAACAGCCGTTACTGTCAGGAAGTTCCTCCTAATGTTGAGGTGGAATCTCTTTTCCTGTAGCTTGCATCCATTGTTCCGGGTTCTGTTCTCTGGAGCAGCAGAAAACAAGCTTGCTCCCTCCTCAATATGACATCCCTTCAAGTATTTAAACAGGGCTATCATATCACCTCTTAACCTTCTTTTCTCCAGGCTAAACATCCCCAGCTCCCTAAGTCGTTCCTCATAGGGCATGGTTTCCAGACCCTTCACCATTTTTGTCGCCCTCCTTTGGACACGCTCCAGTTTCTCAATGTCCTTTCTGAATTGTGGTGCCCAGAACTGGACACAATATTCTAGGTGATGTGCTCTGTGTTCGTGACTCTTCCTTTCCATCCACATTTATAAACAGTTTTATGGCATCTAGCCCACTCTCAACTCAAACTCTGTCCTTTAACATATTTAACTTCTTACTTCATCCTCCGCCAACTCTTCTTCTACCTCTCCCTCCTTTTTTTCTCACACATTCACTAGCTATTTCCAACTACAGAGTTGTTCCTTAAAACCTCGCTTCCTTGTCTTCTGCATTTGTCAGAGCAGGTTTTGTATAATTATAATTTTATTATAATTGTTTTTATAATTTGTATTACAGTTGCAAATGCATAAAATACTGTAAAAAAGGAAAAAGTAAACAAACATAAGTCCCCAAAACAAAATACAAAACAAAACAAAGCTAACATTACATATACGACTTCTACTGGGCGAAAAAAAACCCTATTTAACTCAAACTCCATTAAACTTCCTAAAAATCATACCTGAGTTCGACTATAGTCTTACAAACTTGGACTTTATCTTATCTTAGAAACGCCAAAAGGGTGAAATTCCCCATCATTGGCTGCTGCCACGCTGCAAAATTAACCCAGTTTGACGCCACTTTAACTGTCATGGCTTCGTGCTATGGAATCCTGGGATTTTGAGTTTCATGTGGCTCCAGAGCTTTCTGACAGAGAAGGCTAAACGTTGCACAAAACTACAAATCCTAGAATTTCACAGTGCTGAACCATGGCAGGTAAAGTGGCGTCTAACTGCATTAATTCTGCAGTGCAGATGCAGCCACTGTCTTCTAATTCCCATAACCCTCTCTCCTTCTGCTAAAAATACACATAAACATCAAGATACGATACAATATCCCCAGTTACAGTGTACTCAGTTACAAATTTTGTAACTAAGGCGGGTTATAAACCGCCGCTTTGAGGCGGTCTGCCGCAGCCGCCGTTTGCTCCGTGCGGGAGCCGCAGCAGCCACACCGCGCGGCTCCCGCACGGACCGAAAAAGAAGCTCCAAAACGGAGCTTCTTTAAGCGGCGCCTCTGTGACGTCGCGAGGCGCCAGGGGCGCATTCGCGACATCACAGACGCCACGACACGTTCGGACGCACAGCGTCCGATATGTAAAGATGGCGCCGGCCGTGTGGAATGGCCGGCGCCATATTGTACGGACAAAGTCCGTATTAGAGCCAGGGGCGTCTAGAAGAGACGCCCTTGTAACCCGCCTAAGTATTGACACAGGTCGAATTATTCCAAGAGACCATCAGGAGAGGCGGTAAAAGAGTGAATGGATCAATTTGGTTAATTCAGCTGGAGGTTAGTCTGGAAAGGCCCGCCGGAAGAGATCCGTCTTTGTTGCCTTTTTAATCGCCTCCAAGGATGTAATATGGCGGATCTCTTCCGGCAGGTCATTCCATGTTTTAGGAGCGGCAGCTGAAAATGTCCTCTGGGTTATCTTTGGCTGGAGTCCCCAAAGGCCTGAGTGCACAGGAAGGATTGTATGGGAGCAGGCGTTCCCTCAAGTATGCTGGACCCAAGCCATGTAGGGCTTTATAGATAATAACCAACACCTTGCACTGATCCCAGAAGCTAACAGGCAGCCAATGAAGAGATTTCAATATCGGTGTAATAGAGTCGAATTTAGCTTTACATACGACCAACCTGGTTTCCGTATTCTGAATCAGTTGCAGCTTCCAAGCGTGGCACAAGGGTTGGCCCATGTAGAGCGCATTATGGAAATCAAAACGAGAAGTGAATATACACCATTTCTAGGTCCCGTAGCTCCAGATAGGGTCGCAGCTGGCGTATCACCTGAAGCTAACAGGCACTCCTAGCCGTCACATCAACCTGAGAAGACAGCTGAAGCGACAAATCCAGAAGTACCCCTAAGCTGCGGACACACTCCTTTAGGGAAAGTGTGACCCTGTCCAGGACTGGTGAAGAAATCTCCATACCCGGTGCAGGGTTTCCATAGGCAGGTGTACTTTATCTATTTTAGAGTCATAGAGTTGGAAGAGTCCCCAAGGGCCGTCCAGTCCAACCCCATTCTGCCATGCAGGAACTGTCAATCAAAGCATCCGCGACAGATGACCATCCAGCTTCTGTTTAAAGACCTCCAAGGAAGGAGACTCCACTGCACTCCGAGGAAGGAGTCTGTTCCACAATCGAACAGCCCTTACTGTCAGGAAGCTCCTCCTAATGTTGAGGTGGAATCGCTTTTCCTGAAGCTTGCATCCACTGTTCTGGGTCCTGTTCCCTGGAGCAGCAGAAAACAAGCTTGCTCCCTTCTTAATATGACATCTCTTCGGGCTATTATATCACCTCTTAACTTTCTCTTCTCCAGGCTAAACATCTCCAGCTCCCTAAGTCGTTCCTCATAGGGCATGGTTTCCAGACCCTTCTTCATAGTGGCAATGGTGGCTGCCTTCCCATGTGATCCCTTGTCCGTTGTTTGGTGCCACCGCTGAAGTCACAAGATACCCAGCCATGTTATCGATAATTGATTGTGCGTACAGCACTGTGCACATTTATGGCACTTTATAAATAAAGCTTCATCATCATCATCATCATCATGTGGTCTGAAGACTAAAATACTGTGGCAAGATGCATTTAATGATGTCCTCCACAAGCAACTGGACATTGCTCTAATAAATTTCTGAAGAAATGTTAATAACCGCCTAGTAAGTCATAATTTGCAAAGTGACTCTGTAGCCCAATAAGCACTTTTAAATAATGTACAGGGATCTGATTTTCAAACAATGTAGCTTCTATATCTTTGGACATGGTATTGCCTTCAGGAATAAATATTCAAGTGACGATGATGCCCACAACAATGGTTTATTTATAGGAAATGAGCTTAACAATAGAAACACTAAGTACAGGAATGAGAGCATATACACATCCCCGACTGTACTGGCTTAAAGTGACTTACTCATGTCACAGCCTGATATTTACTATATTTGCTCTTCCTTGTACTGTGGAGATGTTAAATGAGAATCCAGAGTTCTTCCAATTGATTTTTACCCTTACGCGGATTTAGGCTAATCTTTAGAGCAAACTTTCCTTCACCTTTTAGTGTGAAGCAGGTTATACAGGGAAAGGATAAAGAAATATAGCAGAGTGTTGGGAAATTAAATCCCTTAAACAATCTTCATCATTACTGATACATATCTAATTCTAGAATGAACGTTTCATTTAGTCTGGTCGCTTCGTTTTGCAAGGATGTCTTGTGCAAAAACATACTGAAACAAAGGAATATAGCAGTCTATGGCCTGTTACAGACAGCCAAAATAAAGCTGCTTCGAGTCACTTTGGAGGTATGCTATTTCAATGATACATGCGTCCTAAGAGTCCAAAGGCCGCACCAAAGCCACGCTCCAGTCCTAAGGACTAGAGTGCAGCTTTGGTGAAGTTTCCAGACTCTTAGGATTCATGCATCATTGAAATACCATACCTCCAAAGTGACTCGAAGCAGCTTTATTTTGGCTGTCTGTAACAGGCCTAAATAACTGCCCACAGCAGTCTCAAAGGGGCCTGAGATGTTTAAGAAAGGATTTTTAATGCAAGGAAATAAGCTACATCACTAAGGAAAAGATTGATACAAACATGCCTCTGGTCTTTCTTACAGATACATCAATCCCAATGAGTTCATTTTAAAAACTTTGGCCCTATACAGACAGCCAAAATAAAGCTGCTTCGAGTCACTTTGGAGGTATGGTGTTTCAATGATGCATGTGTCCTAAGAGTCTGGAAGCTGCACCAAAGCTGCACTCCGGTCCTTAGGACTGGAGCGTGGATTTGGTGCGGCTTCTGGACTCTTAGGATGCATGTATCATTTAAACAGCATACCTCCAAAGTGACTCGAAGCAGCTTTATTTTGGCTGTCTGTAACAGGCCTTCCTTACACATTTTTATAAGAGGAAAAAACTACTGATGTCTCTTGGAAATAGGAAGAGATGCTGAGCAACTACAACAACACCTTTCTTACTCCTGGAGAGCAAACAGTAACTCAGTACTGAAGTTCTCACTTCTGCAAATAAATGATCGTTATCATGTTCAACTGGGAGCTATGTTTTATTGTTCCTTGCCTTTGAGTCGTTTCCAATGTATGGCAGCCCTGAGGCCATAAGGGTGTTTTCTTGGCTAGATTTGTTCAGAAGGGGGCTTGCTTTTGCCTTCCTCTGAGGCGGAGAGAATGTGACTTGGCCAAAGTCGTCCAATGGGTTTCCATAGCTGAGCGGGGATTTGAACCCTGGTCCCCAGAGTCCAGCGCTCAAACTACTGCTCCATATTGACTCTTGGGAGCTGTGTTACTGAAGCAGAACAAGGGACTTAGAGAAACCGCTACAGCCTAATACTTGTCTTGCATTCAGAGGAGGTGCTCTAGAACACTGGTTCCCAAACTTTGGTCCTCCAGTTGTAGAGAGATCTTGTGGCACCTTTGAGACCAACTGAAAGAAAGAAATTGGCAGCATGAGCTTTCCTAGACTAAAGTGTTTTGAACCTCAGCTCCCCTAAGTCCTAGCCAACTTGGTCAACCGTCAGGAAAGCTGGAAGCAGAAGTCCAAACCATGTGGAGGACCAAAGTTTGGGAACAAATGCTCTAGAACATTTCAGATGTAGCTGTTGGTCCATTTGTTCTATGATGATAAAATCTCTGAACACAGCCCAGAGCTGTGTAAACTGCCCATAGCTCTGCATTCCAACTAGCAAGATACTTACAATACTTACATCAACAAAGAGCGGCTCCAGCCTCCAGTTATCAGCCTGAAGAGACTATTGGTTGCATAAGTAAGAACTTGCTAGCCGTCTACTTTGGATATATTGGGAGTAGTTGTTATACTGGCTCTCTAGTCTACATTCCTTCCCGAAATCAAAGTTGCTGCTTATCAGTAGCTACACACTTCACTCAAATGCATCAAAGGGGATGAAAGAGAACAATTCAATTGGTTCCACAGAAAGTGCGTTCTGGGGTGGAGTGTGGGAACAAAAAGAATGCATGAACGCCAAAGAAAGACTTGTGAAATATAAATACCTCATAGAAAGCTATTTTGGGTTCTCAATATAGTTACAAGCTGTTCCGATATAACGTTTGTAGAGAAGAGTTGAGGCAAATATTGGATTATGTCTCACTTCAGTGTGCACTGGCAGCATGCAGTTACACAGACACACAAACAATATCAGGACCTGCAAAGGCTGTGCCAATACAAAAAAAACCCACTTCAATGAGTCCGGTGGGTTTTGATTCATTATTACAAGATCATCCCCATAAGCTCTCGGTTTATACTGTACTTTTTTTACTCTCACCCCATAAATCGTGTCTTGTTTGATATCTCCCGGGAAGGTCTCCAACACCAACATAAACAGTAAAGGTGAGAGGGGACACTCCTGTTTAGTTCCCCTTTATACAGTTGACCCCTCCACATTTCCGGATTTGGCTTTTGCAGATTTGACTATGTGCAATGTTGTCTCTAGGAATGTCTAGGTCTTCCAGTGCAACTCTGCCAGATGTTGATCGTACAGTTGTGCTGGATAACCTAGACGTTCCTAGAGAAAACACTTCTCTAGGCATTTGTAGGTCATCCAGCATGATCCTAAGATCCAACGTCTGGCAGATGTTGGCCATAGAGTTGCAGTGAATAACCTAGAGATTCCTAGTGTTCTCTTAGCTAAAAATAAGAGTATTTTTTGTTTGTGATTTTTCTGCATTCACAAAAATCCTTCACCTCTAGCCCCAGCAAATGTGGAGGGATCTCTGTATTTCAGTTGGTCTTGTTGCACTGCTGCTTACTAAAGTCTCAACCTTTTGAGGTGAGTAAGGCCTGTTACAGACTGCCCAAATAAAGCTGCTTCGGGTCTCTTTGGAGGTATGCTATTTAAATGATGCATGGGTCCTAAGAGTCCGGAGGTCGCGCCAAATCCACACTCCATTCCTAAGCGCTGGAGTGCAGCTTTGGTGCAGCTTCTGGATTCTTAGGACGCTCGCGCCAAAGCCACACTCCATTCCTAAGCGCTGGAGTGCAGCATTGGTGCAGCTTCTGGATTCTTAGGACGCTCGCGCCAAAGCCACACTCCATTCCTAAGCACTGGAGTGCAGCTTTGGTGCAGCTTCTGGATTCTTAGGATGCTCGCGCCAAAGCCACACTCCATTCCTAAGCGCTGGAGTGCAGCATTGGTGCAGCTTCTGGATTCTTAGGACGCTCGCGCCAAAGCCACACTCCATTCCTAAGCACTGGAGTGCAGCTTTGGTGCAGCTTCTGGATTCTTAGGATGCTCGCGCCAAAGCCACACTCCATTCCTAAGCGCTGGAGTGCAGCATTGGTGCAGCTTCTGGATTCTTAGGACCCATGCATCATTTAAACAGCATACCTCCAAAGAGACCTGAAGCAGCTTTATTTTGGCAGTCTGTAACAGGCCTAAATTGTCTTTATTGCCCGAATCTGGTTAGTCATGAAATTGACCTGTATGAAATTTTCTAGACTCACCTGAAGACAGTTGTCTAGATCACTTAAAGAGAAAGTTGGGGAAAGGAAGGAAATGGGCCATGTGGTTCTTCTTCTATTATTTAATTCTTACAACAAATAAAATTTCAATTGTATCACTGGACATCCTAAAGAGCTTATAGGCCTGTTACAGACTGCCAAAATAAAGCTGTTTTGGGTCTCTTTGGAGGTATGCTGTTTAAATGATGCATGCACCCTAAGAATCCGGAAGCTGCACCAAAGCTGCACTCCAGTGCTTAGGAATGGAGTGTGGCTTTGGTGCGACCTCCAAACTCTTAGGACCCACGCATCATTTAAATAACATGCCTCCAAAGAGACCTGAAACAGCTTTATTTTGGCAGTCTGTAACAGGCCATAATATTAAGAGTGTGCATGGGATGGGAACAGAGAGCTTCACATTATTTCAGCTCATCCAGCACCACAATTCAAAAAGGATGCTGACAAGTTGGAGTGTGTCCAAAGGAGGGCAAACAAAATGGTGAAGGGTCTGGAAACCATGAATCCCTATGGGGAGAGACTTAGGGAGCTGGGTATGTTTAACCTGGAGAACAGAAGATTAAGAGGTGATATGACAGTCGTAGTTAAATATCTGAAAGGGTGTAATATCGAGGATGGAGCAAGCTTGCTTTCTGCTGCTCCAGAGAACAGGACCTGGAACAATGGATGCAAGCTCCAGGAAAAGAGATTCCACCTCAACATTAGGAGGAACCTCCTGACAGTAAGAACTGTTCGACAATGGAGCACACTTCCTTGGAGAGATGTGAAGTCTCCATCTTTGGAGGTCTTTAAACAGAGGCTGGATGGCCATGTGTCGGGGATGCTTTGATTGTGAGTTCCTGCATGACAGAATGGGGTTGGACTGGATGGCTCTTGGGGTCTCTTCCAACTCTAGGATTCTACACTTCAGTTAGTGCATATTAGAAAGTTTGCACTCCATCACAACAGTACAAATACTAGACACCTGATTGTCAGAACCCCTAGAAGCCACACCACAAAACCCCACAAAAAACTACGGATGCTGGCCGTGAAAGCCTTCGACTTCACAACCACACCAAAGCTTGTGTAGGATTTGGCCCTTGAAAACTGGCTCCAAGACAGTTACATCCAGTGCCTAAGAGGCTGTATTGCCCCCAAGCTTACAAGGAAACCTCTCTAGTATGAAGCCATGCAATTAAGCCCTTCGTAATCTGCTCGGGAAATTGCTTCATGAACATGCTTCAAGGCAGCATACAGCACAGCTGATTTATTCAGCAAGGAAAGAGTGTGTGCTGGAGGGTGTGTGTGTGTGAATAATATCGGTCTTAGAAATAGGTTTCCAACGTTCATTAAGTAAAAACTTGCACAAGGGGTAAGCATGTTTCAAATTAGGTCACATTTATGGTAAACGGGTTTCTGATCTACCCTTGTATTCGATATTGATGAAAGCCACAACCCCGGAGGAATTTAAACAGGGCAATCTTCCGGAATATCAGAACAGCCTCCTAAGAATGTGACATGAATAATTCCTTAAAACTGTAACCGCCCGAATTAGGCTCAATGTATGCGTTGCTTTGTCACATGCTCGGCGAGGCGCGCGGCACCATTTGCCTCAGGCACCCCTATGGTTTTCCTGCAAGCAAGAGTGGGATCAAGCTGACATCTTCTGTTAGTTGGGAAATCACTGTTCGCCGACACTAAATATGCCAGACAGGCAAAAGACTTGCGAAGTTATTGTACAAACCCAGGGACGCTCTACAGACGGATCTTCAGCAGAACTACATTGCGCCTGCGCCATACGCGGGCGCGCCATACGCAGCCTTGAGCATATGTGCTCAAGCCGCGGCGCGCGCGCAGGGCGGAGCATCCCATTCAATTGAATGGGCGCGTGCGCCCGTTGCGCCCCACGCACACGAGCCGCATTGTTTCCAATGGGGCTCGAGCATAGGCGGAATTCGCCTTACGCGGAGGGATCCGGAACGGATCCCCTGCGTAAGGCGAGGACGCACTGTATTTAGTTCTGAAACAGCACTCTATGGGCTTGTCAACATGCACTTAAGCAATGGTTACCTACGCCTGGCAGAAGTTAAATTAAACAGATGCATTTGTGGAGCATCAACCCAAAATGTGTCTTCGGTCAATACCTGTCTGAAGTGGTCTAAACGTTCTCAGTAGGGCTATTATAAATGTACTTATTCTTCAGAGGTATCAGCACTATTTTTAGAGCGGATAATGAGAACAAATGATCAGATAAATATTTCGTTGAAACAACAATGCTATTTTAGGCTGCATCAATAGAAGTATAGTGTCTAGATCAAGAGAAGTAATAGTGCCACTGTATTCTGCTCTGGTCAGGCCCCACCTAGAATATTGTGTCCAGTTCTGGGCGCCACAATTCAGAAAGGACATTGAGAAACTGGAGCGTGTCCAAAGGAGGGCGACAAAAATGGTGAAGGGTATGGAGACCATGCCCTATGAGGAATGACTTAGGGAGCTGGGGATGTTTAGCCTGGAGAAAAGAAGGTTAAGAGGTGATATGATAGCCCTGTTTAAATATTTGAAAGGATGTCATATTGAGGAGGGAGCAAGCTTGTTTTCTGCTGCTCCAGAGAACAGGACCCGGAACAATGGATGCAAGCTACAGGAAAAGAGATTCCACCTGAACATTAGGAGGAACTTCCTTAGAGTAAGGGCTGTTCGACAGTGGAATGCACTTCCTCGGAAGGTGATAGAGTCTCCTTCCTTAGAGGTCTTTAAACAGAGGCTGGATGGCCATCTGTCAGGGTTGCTTTGATTTGGATTTCCTGCATGGCAGGGGGTTGGACTGGATGGCCCTAGTGGTCTCTTCCAACTCTATGATTCTATGATTCTAACTCCTGCAATCTGGTGCTGATTCCTTTTCCAGTTAACACATCAAGATATACTAACCATCCAGTCCTCTTTCACTTTTATCTTCTCTTTCAATCTTTATTTTCCTTCTCACTGAACGGAAAACAGAAGGCTGGCTTTCCTGTCATTCCACACAAAGCCTCCAAACTGTAAAAAGGATATCATTTCATTATTAGAAGCCCCCTTTCTTTCTTATACAGTTGGCCCTCTATATCCACGGATTTTTTTATCCACGGATTCAAGCATCCACGGCTTGAAAATATTCCAAAATAAATAAATTCCAATAAGCAAACCTTAATTTTGCCATTTTATATAAGACACATATGTGCCGTTTTATTTAATGGGTCTTGAGCATCCATGGATTTTGGTATTGGAACCAAACCCCAGCAGATACCAAGGGTCCACTGTAGTCTTGTATCACCCAAAGGGATGATATAGCTCTTTTCTAAAACTTCCAGTTTGTTATCATTTTAGTTCAATTATTCTCCTTCCTTTCCCTTTATACATTGTTATACAGTTAGTCCTCCACATTTGCGGTTCTGACTTGCGCTTCTGACTTGGAGGCCATTCATCCACAGAGTTGCCATAAGTCAAAGTCAACCTGAAGTCAGCAAATAAGAACAAATCATTTATCATTAGAGATAATGAAAAACCTCTATTCTTTATTTAGGATGTGGGAACGAAAAGATCAGTGGAGGAAATGAAGTAAGAAGTTATGAAGTAAGAATATCTAGATGTGTGTGCATACTAACTGTGCAATCCTGTGCATCTTTATTGCAAAATAAGCCCCATTGACATCTATGGAACATATTCAGCAGTGTGGATGAGATCTTTAGCCAAAATTAGACATCCATTCCAGTTTTTTGTTGGCACTATTTACTTCAAACCATTATGGTGCCCACCAGGTGTAATATTTACGCTACTTCTAAATCCTAAGGTACATGAAATGCCTCTGTGCAACCATTCTTCAGAAGCGCCTTCCTGCCATCCTTCACCCTTCAGTTAAACACCTTTTAATCTGCCCTTTTAATCTGTCTTTTGCATCCATTTCAGTTTATTGGCCTGTCAAGTACAACATCAGGAACGGGTCATAGTTCAATACCACTAATTCAGGGATGTTGTTGAACTATAACTTCCATCATCCATCACGACTGGCTACACTTGGTGGGATCTGCACTTCTGGAACATCTAGGGCTGTGGTTCCCAAATGTTGGCCCTCCGGATGTTTTGGACTTCAGCTCCCAGAATTCCTGACAGTTGGCCAAGCTGACTGGGGCATTTGAGAGTTGATGTCCAAAACGCCTGAGAGACCAAAGTTTGGGAACCACTGACCTAGAGAGACCCACATTACGAGCCCTATCCACATAAGTTGCATTACGCATGTTATACAGCTGCCATTAGCACTGAACTTTCTTTTCCTATTTTAAGCATATTCTAGCCTTGTGCATTCAAACAGAGAAGAGGGGCGTAGGAGGACTTCAAATGGTTACAGATAGGGCATCAGTCAGTATAATTTATATGTTCTCGCCTGCCCTCATGACTTACAGAAGCAGAGCAATACAAAGGCCTGTTACAGACTGCCAAAATAAAGCTGCTTGGGGTCTCTTTGGAGGTATGCTGTTTAAATGATGCATGCACCCTAAGAATCCGGAAGCTGCACCAAAGCTGCCCTCCAGCGCTTAGGAATGGAGTGTGGCTTTGGCGCGAGCGTCCTAAGAATCCAGAAGCTGCACCAAAGCTGCACTCCAGTGCTTAGGAATGGAGTGTGGCTTTGGCGCGAGCGTCCTAAGAATCCAGAAGCTGCACCAAAGCTGCACTCCAGTGCTTAGGAATGGAGTGTGGCTTTGGCGCGAGCGTCCTAAGAATCCAGAAGCTGCACCAAAGCTTCACTCAAGTGCTTAGGAATGGAGTGTGGCTTTGGCGCGAGCATCCTAAGAATCCAGAAGCTGCACCAAAGCTGCACTCCAGCGCTTAGGAATGGAGTGTGGCTTTGGCGCGAGCGTCCTAAGAATCCAGAAGCTGCACCAAAGCTGCACTCCAGTGCTTAGGAATGGAGTGTGGCTTTGGCGCGACCTCCGGACTCTTAGGACCCATGCATCATTTAAACAGCATACCTCCAAAGAGACCCCAAGCAGCTTTATTTTGGCAGTCTGGAACAGGCCAAAATAAGCATTTCACTTGAGTCACGGGAGCCAAATAGTATAGATTTCCATGGCACAGATTTTATTTTTCCTGCTGACACAGAACACAGATGACCATATAAAATAATTCTCTCCTTAGCAATGACAGGCCAATAAACTTAATTGGGAGTTTGCTCAAAATCCCCTTTTCAATCTTCTTGCAGTGAAACAGGGCAGACGTATCACAAACTAGAAAAGCCAGGAATTTGGCTCTAATCTTAGTCACCTTCGTTTCACTGAATCAGCAAATAATCCCAAAACACACCAATGTTAATAGAAAAGACGGTCCGGTACCTAAAATAAAATGGCATACGGTGATCATAAACTGCTCTTATGTAGTAAGGAAAGGCAACAGAATCAACTGGAATTGATATATTTGATATATATTATTCCCATGCCTTCAGAAATCCAGAAATCTTACATCTCACCATTAATGTTAAGTACCGGGGGGGGAAACTACGCATCTGGGAAGGTTACTGCTGAACCTTTATATCAGCGGTCTCCAAATTGTGCTCTTTAAGGGCTTTTGGATTTCTTCTCCCAGAATCCCAGACTTTTGGCTTCTGGGAGCTGAAGTCCAAAATCTCTTAAAGGGCACAGTTTGGGGATCGCTGCTTTATATAAACAAGCTTCCCAACCATTCAAGGATCTGTTGCATTTCCATACATTATACTACCTCTGGGATTTCCCAGCTACAATGAACATTACTTCAATGAGCAAATAGCAGAATTATAGTTCCCAGCCCGTGAGGCAATGTTTGTTTGTATCTCTTCGACAATCCAGTCCAAGCGATTTGCAAGAGTATCCCCAAAAATATGTGCCTGGGCTCTTGACTAAATGAGCCAAAGAAACAAGATCAACAAGCCAGCTCTTCACTGAGTATGTTCAGCGCTAAAGAAGCACATTGCCACTCCAAAAATGCCACAAGGTTGTGAGTTCGATCCTGGGGGGCTCAAAGTTCAACTCAGCCTTCCATCCTTTTGTAGGTCGGTTAAATGAGTCTGAGTCCTCAGCTTGTTGCGGGCATTTGGCTTACATGTTGTAAACCACTCAGGGAGTGGTGAGTTCACTATGAAGCAGTATAGAAATGTCTATGCGATTGCTATTGCTAGGTCTCTCTGGGACGTTCTCAACAATGCTCCGCACTGGGACAGAATGCAGTGTGCACTTGCATGGAAACTAAAAGAGCAGAAATTGTTTTCAGTTTCAGAGCAGGTTGGTTTCTACACATAGGTTATATCATCCTATAGAAAAACAATAGTTTCCAATACCATACATGCGATGTCCATGCTGAAGGACCACACTAAAGGGCAACACATCTGTAGCACTGTCTCTTCAACAAGATGGGGAAGAAGGCCAAGCTCTCCCTCAAAGCACTCCCTCAGACAGGGAGACCATCTTTAGGTCAAGATGCCAGCTGAAGCAGAAAAAAGGGAGGCATATCTAAGGGTAGACATGTTGGCCACATAGCAAAGTACAGTGGGTCCTTGGTATCCGCTGGGGTTTGGTTCCAGGACCCTCCATGGATAACAAAATCCATGGATGCTCAAGTCCCCTTAAATATAATAGTATGACAAAATGGTGTCCCTTATATAAAATGGCAAAATCAAGATTTGCTATATCGAATTTATACTTTTTTTGGAATATTTTCAAGCCATGGATGCCTGAATCCGTGGATAAAATAAATCCATGGATAAGGAAGGCTGACTATACAATAACATCCAAAATGTGAGTACCGAGAGATTCTTAAACGTCCAGGAAATAAACTTTAAATCCCACTAGCTTCCACTAACCACATGGCCAGAAGAAGGGGCCTACCTGCATGAACATACCTTTCCATATCATCTCAACTGAGGGCAACAACCACAACAGCTTGACAAGATGCAGGACTATGACTAACTTTCTCCTGCATGGTTCGTAACACCTTTGCCTGATGAAGAAGCAGTGGAGCTTCGAAAGCTTGCAACATGTATATTGTGCATTGTGGTTGGCCCAAAAAAGGTATCGCTGTTTTGTGGAAAGTGGGAGGTGTAACCTAATATAGACCAAGACGTTGACTAACGATAGTTTATATAGAGAGGTCTTGTAGCCCCTTTAGACTAACTGAAAGAAAGAAGTTGGCAGCATGAGCTTTCGTAGACTTCAGTCTACTTCCTCAGATGCATTCGGTGGAGGCTTTATGAAATGCATCTGAGGTGGTAGACTGAAGTCTAGGAAAGCTGATGCTGCCAACTTCTTTCTTTCAGTTAGTCTCAAAGGTGCTCCAAGATCTCTCCACATACTTGACCCTATATATGCATCTAAGGAAGTAGACTGAAGTCTAGGAAAGCTCATGCTGCCAACTTCTTTCTTTCAGTGAGTCTCAAATGTGCTCCAAGATCTCTCCACATACTTGACCCTATATATGCATCTACGGAAGTAGACTGAAGTCTAAGAAAGCTCATGCTGCCAACTTCTTTCTTTCAGTGAGTCTCAAAGGTGCTCCAAGATCTCTCCACATACTTGACCCTATATATGCATCTAAGGAAGTAGACTGAAGTCTAGGAAAGCTCATGCTGCCAACTTCTTTCTTTCAGTGAGTCTCAAAGGTGCTCCAAGATCTCTCCACATACTTGACCCTATATATGCATCTAAGGAAGTAGACTGAAGTCTAGGAAAGCTCACACTGCCAACTTCTTTCTTTCAGTGAGTCTCAAAGGTGCTCCAAGATCTCTCCACATACTTGACCCTATATATGCATCTAAGGATGTAGAGTGAAGTCTAGGAAAGCTCCTGCTGCCAACTTCTTTCTTTCAGTGAGTCTCAAAGGTGCTCCAAGATCTCTCCACATACTTGACCCTATATATGCATCTAAGGAAGTAGACTGAAGTCTAGGAAAGCTCCTGCTGCCAACTTCTTTCTTTCCGTGAGTCTCAAAGGTGCTACAAGATCTCTCCACATACTTGACCCTATATATGCATCTAAGGAAGTAGACTGAAGTCTAGGAAAGCTCCTGCTGCCAACTTCTTTCTTTCAGTGAGTCTCAAAGGTGCTACAAGATCTCTCCACATACTTGACCCTATATATGCATCTAAGGAAGTAGACTGAAGTCTAGGAAAGCTCCTGCTGCCAACTCCTTTCTTTCCATTAGTCTCAAAGGTGCAGACTAACACAGCTATCTCTTTGAATAGTTTACACACACACACTTGTAATACTGTTACACAATCTAAAACACCACAACCATGGTCTTCATTTAAATACTGCAAACCTATCACTAAAAGTAAAAAATCACACACTACACAAAAAATGAATATTAAATAATTACATATTTTTTGAACGGGGTGTAATTTATACTGTTAGTGATAGATTTATTTATATGTAGATTATGGTTGTGTTGTGTTAGAATGTGTAACCATTTTACAAATGTATAAATATATATATATACAGTGGGTCCACGTTACCTGTTGGGGTTTGGTTTTTGATAACAAAATCCGTGGATGCTCAACTCTCATTAAATGCAATGGCAGAGCAAAATGGTGTATCCCTTATATAAAATGGAAAATCAAGGTTTGCTATTTGGAATTTATATGTTTTATGAATATTTTCAAGCCATAGAGGCTTGGATGAATCCATGGATTTAAATAAATCAGTGTATAAGGAGGGCTGGGTGTATTTATACCCGAACCTTTGTTAGTCAACTTCAAGAGGTGAGCTAAACAGTTCTTCCCACAACCACAGGTTCGACAGGTTTCCCACAACCACAGGTTTTAGGGCGGAAAAATAAAATGCACAGATATAGGATGGGTGACACCTGGCTGAATGAAACTACGTGTGAAAGGGATCTAGGAGTCCAAGTAGACCACAAGTTGAACATGAGTGAACAGTGTGATACGGCAGCTAAAAAGGCCAATGCAATTTTAGGCTGCATCAATAAAAGTATAGTGTCTAGATCAAGAGAAGTAATAGTGCCACTGTATTCTGCTCTGGTCAGGCCCCACCTGGAATATTGTGTCCAGTTCTGGGCACCACAATTCAAAAAGGACATTGAGAAACTGGAGCGTGTCCAAAGGAGGGCGACTAAAATGGTGAAAGGACTGGAAACCATGCCCTATGAGGAACGACTTAGGGAGCTGGGGATGTTTAGCCTGGAGAAAAGAAGGTTAAGAGGTGATATGATAGCCCTGTTTAAATACTTGAAAGGATGTCATATTGAGGAGGGAGCAAGCTTGTTTTCTGCTGCTCCAGAGAGCAGGACCCGGAACAATGGATGCAAGCTACAGGAAAAGAGATTCCACCTGAACATTAGGAGGAACTTCCTGACAGTAAGGGCTGTTCGACAGTGGAATGCACTCCTTCCTCGGAGGGTGATAGAGTCTCCTTCGTTGGAGGTCTTTAAACAGAGGCTGGATGGCCATCTGTCAGGGATGCTTGGATTTGGATTTCCTGCATGGCAGAATGGGGTTGGACTGGATGGCCCTAGTGGTCTCTTCCAACTCTAAGATTCTATGATTCTATGATTCTATGATGTCAATTCGAACATTTTTAAACCACCGCTCTTAAATTCTTGTTGGTTGGTAAATCTTCGTTAGTAAAATTGCAGTTTTTTCTAAAAAGAGAAGGGGAAGATATGTAAATACGCAAAAGCATTTAATCCAGTGTTGTTTTTTTAATCTTACCGAAAAATATGACAAACGGATATCAGAAATCGTGTGTGCTGGAATGACACGCTTTGCGTGACAATAATGGCCACGCATTCCCTCTCCGCAGCCCCAGGGAAGTGGCCCTAACCAAACTGGAAACAGGAGAATATACAGGACCATTTTCTCCCTTCAAAATGTGTGACAGAGCAAGCAACCACCAGCAGAATAGTCATTTATTGCATGTGTCCCACCAACAGATCGTAGAAGTAAAAGCTATACAGCAATGAAAAGCAAAGTGCAGAAGTATAACAAGAGCAACAAAAGACGAAGAAAGGCACAGTTGCTAGATTCCAGTATTGCCCATTTTACTGTTAATGTTGCCTGACATTTTAAAACTGGCTATAAATCAAATAGCGCAAACCTTTCCAAACCAATTATTAATGGTCACTAAACTGACACAGATAAGGCTCCTGTGTTACCTGTCAGAAAGCAGGAATTATATCCTTAAATGAAATTAATTCTACCTGTGAAACTATTTTTCAATAACTACCTTTCAAAGGTTATTGGCATATCAACTGATGAAGGCTTCATCACATTTGTCCATGATTATCCATCCTGGCACAAACAATTTCTTGCAACCAAAACCTATAGCTCAGTGCGATAACATATGCCTTGTATATATAAGAGGTCTCTGGTTCAGTCCCTAGCATCTTCAGTTAAAAGGGTCAGAGAAAGGCAATAGGAAAGAACCTTGTCTTCCTAATATGCTGGCAAACCACTTTTGACCACAATAGACCATACAAGACTAGATGGACAAACAATGGCCTGTTACAGACTGCCAAAATAAAGCTGCTTCGGGTCTCTTTGAAGATATGCTATTTAAATGATGCATGCACCCTAAGAATCCGGAAGCTGCACCAAAGCTGCACTCCAGCGCTTAGGAATGGAGTGTGGCTTTGGCGCGAGCATCCTAAGAATCCAGAAGCTGCACCAAAGCTGCCCTCCAGCGCTTAGGAATGGAGTGTGGCTTTGGCGCGAGCATCCTAAGAATCCAGAAGCTGCACCAAAGCTGCCCTCCAGCGCTTAGGAATGGAGTGTGGCTTTGGCGCGAGCATCCTAAGAATCCAGAAGCTGCACCAAAGCTGCACTCCAGTGCTTAGGAATGGAGTGTGGCTTTGGCGCGAGCATCCTAAGAATCCAGAAGCTGCACCAAAGCTGCCCTCCAGCGCTTAGGAATGGAGTGTGGCTTTGGCGCGAGCATCCTAAGAATCCAGAAGCTGCACCAAAGCTGCTCTCCAGCGCTTAGGAATGGAGTGTGGCTTTGGCGCGAGCACCCTAAGAATCCAGAAGCTGCACCAAAGCTTCACTCCAGCGCTTAGGAATGGAGTGTGGCTTTGGCGCGAGCATCCTAAGAATCCAGAAGCTGCACCAAAGCTGCACTCCAGCGCTTAGGAATGGAGTGTGGCTTTGGCGCGAGCGTCCTAAGAATCCAGAAGCTGCACCAAAGCTGCTCTCCAGCGCTTAGGAATGGAGTGTGGCTTTGGCGCGAGCATCCTAAGAATCCAGAAGCTGCACCAAAGCTGCACTCCAGCGCTTAGGAATGGAGTGTGGCTTTGGCGCAAGCATCCTAAGAATCCAGAAGCTGCACCAAAGCTGCACTCCAGCGCTTAGGAATGGAGTGTGGCTTTGGCGCGAGCATCCTAAGAATCCAGAAGCTGCACCAAAGCTGCTCTCCAGCGCTTAGGAATGGAGTGTGGCTTTGGCGCGACCTCTGGACTCTTAGGACCCATGCATCATTTAAATAGCATACCTCCAAAGAGACCCCAAGCAGCTTTATTTTGGCAGTCTGTAACAGGCCTGAGTATATTTAGCCTGGAGAAGAGAAAGTTAAGAGGTGATAGGATGGCCCTGTTTAAATACTTGAAGGGATGTCATATTGAGGAGGAAGCAAACTTGTTTTCTGCTGCTCCAGAGACTAGGACCCAGAACAACGGATGCAAGCTCCAGGAAAAGAGATTCCAGCTCAACATTAGGATGAACGTCCTGACAGTAAGGGCTGTTCAACAGTCGAACAGACTCCTTCCTTGGAGTGCAGTGGAGTCTCCTTCCTTAAAGGTGTTTAAGCAGAGGCTGGATGGCCATCTGTCGGGGATGCTTTGATTGTGGTTTCCTGCATGGCAGAATGGAGTTGGTCTCTTCCAACTCTATGATTCTCTCATGAGTCTCTGATTCCCTCTCTAGGAATCTGCAGGTTTTCCAGTGCAACTCTGTGGTCAACATCTGCCAGATGTTGATCACAGAATCATGCTGGAGGACCGACAAATGCCTAGAGAAGCATTTTCTCTATGAACGTCTAGGTACTCCACCACAACTCTATGGTCAACTTGCGGCAGAGTTGCGCTGGAATACCTTGAGAGTCTTAGAGATAACATACCGTATATACTCGTCTATAAGTAGACCTCATGTATAAGTCAAGGGCAGGTTTTGGGGCCAAAATTATGGATTTTGATATGACCCATGGATAAGACGAGGGTAAAACTTAGGGGCATGTAGCAAAGGATCTAAGGCAATGGTTTTCAACCTTTGGTCCTCTAGATTTTTGAGACTTCAACTCCCAGAATTCCTGAACAATGAGCATACTGACTGGGACTTCTGGGAACTGAAGTCAAAAACATCTGAGAGAACCACTGATTTAAAGGATGAACCAAAGGAAAACAATGCCAAAGACCCTATAAAATTCCAGAAGGCATAACTGTTTGTACTCACCCTAAAAGTTGGATGGATGAGCGAACATAGGAGGGTCAGTGCTTCCAAGGCAGATTATACTTTGCCTTTCACCAGGGCATGGTTCCTTTTTTAAAGTAAGAGTTAAAGTACAGCACTAACATTGACCTGCGGAGAAGCCAACTCCACTTTTTGGGATCAATTGTTTGACTAAAATTTTTAGACTTATACATGAGTATATACAGTATTGATCAAAACCAAAAGCAAACGTGGAGGGCCAACCGTATAAAAATGAATGAAGGAAAGGAAGGAAAATAATTAAACTCAAATTCAAACCGGAAGTTTTGGAAAAGAGCTATATCATCCCTTTGGGGTATTTTTAAGTAGCAAGCGTCTCTGCAGAACAGCTATCTTTTCACCAATGCGACATTGATAACTCCCCATGGAATATTGTCTAGTTCATTACTTACAAACTGTTTTCTACCTTCATCCATGCAGCGGACTTAAAAATGCTGGTTCTCCATCAATTCAGAAGATAGTGGCCTGTTCCAGACTGCCAAAATAAAGCTGCTTGGGGTCTCTTTGGAGGTATGCTATTTAAATGATGCATGCATCCTAAGAATCCGGAAGCTGCACCAAAGCTGCCCTCCAGTGCTTAGGAATGAAGTGTGGCTTTTGTGCGACCTCCGGACTCTTAGGGCCCATGCATCATTTAAATAGCATACCTCCAAAGAGACCCGAAGCAGCTTTGGCGCGACCTCCGGACTCTTAGGACCCATGCATCATTTAAATAGCATACCTCCAAAGAGACCCGAAGCAGCTTTATTTTGGCAGTCTGGAACAGGCCAGCATTTAGTTAAATAGTCCCAGAGAAAAGTGCACACAGATGATGTCGTGTTACAAACGGCCATAAGGGAGGTCCTCAGGACGTCCTAGTTTTAAAAAGGGGCGTCACTTCTTGACGCCCCCAAGCCTAATACGTCCTGAGGACATACAAGATGGCGTCACCCCATCTACACGGGGGCCGCCATGATGGCGTCACGAACGTGCTGCCTCCAAACGAGGCGGCGCGGACGTGACGACATTGCGCCTCTGGGCGCAGCCTTCAGATGGCTGTGCCAGCGATGCAGGGGAGAAAGCGGCCCCTTTCTCCTCCTCCCCGCTGCCGCGGGGTGTCCTTGAAGCTTGAGGCCCCAAGGACACCCCTTTCCAGGCTGTGGGGAAGGGGCCTTTTGCCGCTTCCCCACAGCCCGGAAAGCGGCGGATCAGGGCCTCAGCGGCTGCCACTGTGCCCACTGAGGCCCCGATACACCGGAGAAAGGGGCAGGTACAGGCCGCCGCTTTTCGGCAGTGTGTAACCCGTCGATATTTCTTTTCCCCCAAAACTTCAGGGACACTCCTCTAAATTGGGAGAAGTGTGTTTTTCAGCTCTTGACAATCCAAAAGTTAATATCAGATAGCATGATCATTCATGGCACTTTGTGAAACTATCCACAACATTGTGAATGATAAACACTTTGGGCTCTCTCCTTGGTTTTACCCAACTAACTCAAATTTAGGAATCATGGGCCCCAAAATAAAGTCGCTTTAGGTCACTTTGGAGGTGTGCTGTTTAAATGATGCATGCGTCCTAAGAGTCCGGAAGCTGCTCCAAAGCTGCGCTCCAGTCCTTAGGACTGGATTATGGCTTTGGCGTGGCTTCTGGACTCTTAGGGCGCATGCATCATTTAAACAGCATACCTCCAAAGTGACCCAAAGCAGCTTTATTTTGGCCTGTCTGGATGGGGCCGGTGCCAGTTAAAGAAACAGACAAATGGTTGAAGATGTTTGTCAAATCAATGCTTGTTATACTGTACTAAGAAAATCCTCGACTTTTCGCCAGGCTTTTAGAAATCAAAAACTATGCTTGTTCCTAGCTTATCCTGAACCAGGAGGAAATATTTACCCTGACATCCAACTTATCCAGCAAAGCCAACTAGAAAGAGCAAGAGAACTCACTGGGGCACATGAACAATCAACCAGCAGCAGCAGACTGTGTATGAAAGTCTGCCAAGACATCATGCTTTAACAGCTTATGACTGATGAACTACATCAGTGAAGTGGAGAAACAGCCTCCATCAAAAGCAAAACATTCATCCGCAATCCAGACAGCTATAATAGAAGCACCCAGAGCACATTCCTAGCTGGGGAGCCTAGAGAGTGGATCCGATTCCCTTAAAATCCCTCACAGCTTTCAAAGGAAATATCGCCACGTCGCTTCTTCCTATTCTAGAGAGAGAAAATTGAATAAGGAGCAAAGTGTTCTCAAGGCTTCTTTTACCTACCCCCAAAATTACCTCCCCCCCCCCAGTAGGTAGCAAAATGGAAAAGCAAAACAGAACATGATTCACATTGCTGGGTGTGAGTTCTGAGCCATCAAAGCAGAAGTATAGTGTCTAGATCAAGGGAAGACATTGGCCTGTTACAGACTGCCCAAATAAAGCTGCTTGGGGTCTCTTTGGAGGTATGCTATTTAAATGACGCATGGGTCCTAAGAGTCCGGAGGTCGCGCCAAAGCCACACTCCATTCCTAAGCACTGGAGTGCAGCTTTGGTGCAGCTTCCGGATTCTTAGGATGCATGCATCATTTAAATAGCATATCTCCAAAGAGACCCGAAACAGCTTTATTTTGGCAGTCTGGAACAGGCCATAGTGCCACTCTATTCGGCTTTGGTTAGGCCTCACTTGGAACAATATTGTGTCCAGTTCTGGGCTGCACAGTTCAAGAAGGATGTTGAGAAGCTGGAATGTGTCTAGAGGAGGAAACCATACCTTATGAGAAGAGACATAGAGAGTTGGGTATGTTTAGCCTGGAGAAGAGAAGGTTAAGAGGTGATATGATAGCCCTGTTTAAATATTTGAAAGGATGTCATATTGAGGAGGGAGCAAGCTTGTTTTCTGCTTCTCCAGAGAACAGGACTTGGAACATTGGATGCAAGTTACAGGAAAAGAGATTCCACCTCAACATTAGGAGGAACCTTTGACAGTAAGGGCTGTTCGACAGTGGAGCAAACTTCCTCAGAGAGTGGTGGAGTCTCCTTCTTTGGAGGTCTTCAAGCAGAGGCTGGATGGCTATCTGTCGGCAATACTCTGATTGAGAGTTCCTGCATGGCAGAATGGGGCTGGACTGGATGCCCTTGTGGTCTCTTCCATCTCTGTGATTCTATCAAAGTAGATTCAGAGTAATAAAAAGCATGAATCTAACCAAGTGTCTGGATTAACTGACACCACTCTATTTCAGCTAACATAACTAGTGCATTTCTAAATATCAACTTACAATGGCCTGCCAAAATAAAGCTGCTTCGGGTCTCTTTGGAGGTATGCTATTTAAATGATGCATGCGTCCTAAGAGTCCGGAGGTTGCACCAAAGCCACACTCCATTCCTAAGCACTGGAGTGCAGCTTTTGGTGCAGCTTCCGGATTCCTAGGATGCATGCATCATTTAAATAGCATACCTCCAAAGAGACCCCAAGCAGCTTTATTTTGGCAGTCTGTAACAGGCCAATGTTAGTTTTAAGACCTCCACGCTCCCAAAAAGAGCCCACTGGATCGTACTTAAGAGCTATTTAGCCCAGTGTTTTGTTCCCAAAGTACAGAGCGGTTGGTTGCCTACAGGAAGCCTACAAGGAGAAGATGAGCAGAACAGCAGCCTTCAGCATTTGCTCCTCCCAAACTGACATTCAGAAGCATACTGGGGGTGATATATAGACATCACAGCTAGTAGCCATGGATAGTCCAATCCTCCACAAATTGGGCTATAAATACACCTTCTACAGAATGGCTAACCTCCCTCCAAGTAACATGTTTTTATTAGTATTCTACACAGCCAACCCATACTGGAAAAATACCCAGCATCAAAACCATGGAAGTTTGATAGCTTTATATACACATCAATAAGACGTCCTAGTCACATTTCCATTTGAATTTTGGCATCCATAAAAGTAAGCTAGCCCTGGTAAATCTCAATACAGAATAATAGGCACCCAGGCAATTTTTCCACCACGTTTACGTTCATTTTTCCAGCAACGCCAAATTTCAATGAAGAGAGAGGACTTAGGCCTGTTACAGACAGCCAAAATAAAGCTGCTTCGAGTCACTTTGGAGGTATGCTGTTTAAATGATACATGCATCCTAAGAGTCCAGAAGCCGGACCAAAGCCATGTTCCAGTCCTAAGGACCGGAGTGCAGCTTCGGTACAGCTTCCAGACTCTTAGGAAGCATGCATCATTGAAACACCATACCTCCAAAGTGACTCAAAGCAGCTTTATTTTGGCTGTCTGTATAGGGCCTTAGCTAGCTTTTTGTGGCTCTGTGCAGATACTGAGATCCCACGTGCGCAAATGTCTTATTAAAAATAAAGTACTTTCGAACAAGCATTCAAAGATATAGCCGTGTTAGTCTGTAGAATCAGCATGTAGGGAAATCTTGTAGCATCTTTGAGACTCATTGAAAGAAAGCAGTTGGCAGCATGAGCTTTCCTAGACTTCAGTCTAAATCCATCTGAGGAAATAGAGTGAAGTCTACAAAAGCGCATGCTGCCAACCCCTTTCTTTCAGTTAGTCTCTAAGGTGCTACATGATCTTTGAACATGGATGTTCCTCAGCATGTTGCATATCAAGGGTCGGCAATTTAAAGACCTATATATGTTACATTGCAATTTCTATGACTCCTCACCACTGGCTATAATGGCTCCCGTCTAACATCTGGCTTGACTATCATGGATCAAAGTTAGATTGTAACATCTGGAGAGCCAGAAGTTGCCCATCCATGAATATATACCGCTGTACCTATCTATCAACTTGTTACTTCAGGAAAGTACATTACAGTCCGTCCTCGCCTTACGCGGGGGATCCGTTCCGGATCCCGCCGCGTAAGGCAAATTCCGCCTATGCTCGAGCCCCATTGGAAACAATGGGGCTTGTGCGAGGTGGCGCGGAGCGCGCAGGGCGCAACGGGTGCGCGCGCCCATTCAATTGAATGGGATGCGCCGCCCCTTCTGCCCCGTGCGCGCCCCGTGGCTTGAGCGCATATGCTCGAGGCCGCGTATGGTGCGGGCGCACTGTACTTTCTTCTGCTGCCATCAAGAATACATTCCCTGGCAGTTATCTTAGCATTTGCATCTAGCCCAATTCATCCACACCAAGTTTTGGTCCTCCAGATGTCTTGGGGCTTTGACTCCTAGAGATCCCAGCCAGGTTTATGAATTCTGGGAGTTGAAGTCTACAAAATCTGGGGGACCAAAGGTTGAGAAGCCACAGACATACTATTTAAATACTGTAGGGTCTTTCCTGAAAGCCAGTGGTTTGAGTGTTACGCCTCTGCAAACCAGGGTTTGATTTCCCACTTGGCCAGCCTTAGGCAAGTCGCATGCTCTCAGCCTCAAGGGAAGGCCATGGCAAATCACCTCGGAACAAACTTTGCCTGCGACAGGTTCACCTCAGGAAACGCCTTGAAGGCAGACAACAGCAGAATCTTTTCTAACTGATAGAAGACTCCCCAAAAACCCTAGCTCTAAAAGCCACATACTAGGACCTAGAGCCATTGATGTACAGTGGTCCCTCCACATTCTCTGGGGTTAGGGGTGAAAGACCCAGGTGAATGTGGAAAACTGGCAAATAAGAAACCATTATCCTTTTTACCTTAGAGAACACCTCTAGGAATATCTAGGTCCTCCAGCGCAACTCTACGGTCAACATCTGCCAGAGGTTGACCATAAACTCATGCTGGAGGACCTACAAATGCTTAGAGAAGTGTTGTCTCTAGGAACTTCTAGGTTCTCCAGCACAACGCTATGGTCAACTTCTGGCGGAGTTGCGCTGGAGGACCAAGAGGTTCCTAGAGAAAACATATCAAATCCTCAAATAATCAAATCCGCAAAAGTCAATGTCGCAAATGTGGAGGGATGGCTGTAGTCTAAAATCCAAAGGAAGCAGAATCAAAACTTTCTTTTTCCTCTCTTGCTGCAGCCCTCTGCAGTGACAAAACCCTATTCTAGCAATTTGCTAGCTTTCTGGAGCATGTTGTTACGGTTCTTGGGAAGGAGTTCCAGCAATCCAGAGAAAGTGCATCACTTGATCTTGACCTAAGTCTCTTAAATGTTCTCATACACAGCATTCATTAAACAACCTGTACAAAACACTAGTCTTGGAGGAGGCTAAACAGGTGTAAATCTCAATTATCAATGCTGTCCTGTAAGTCGAACAAGCAATGCAGGAGATACGCTTGACGATCACTGACTTTGAAGCCTTCACAAATTGCAAAACAAAGCCTTCACGTTAGATGCTGACTCCTCTGAGGTTGAGTAATGTTTTACATTACAGCTTAATACAACTAGACGATACTTTCAGCGACCAACGTCAACCAAACGTGCCTAAACCACTGTGTACTAAAGCTCCAGACTACAACATGTATTAGTATGGCGAAGTGCAGCATTAGTACATGAAGTGGTTTTAGTTGAGAAACTACAGCACGACAGCTGAAGCAAGCAAAGCCGAAACCAGGGAAAGCAGGCGACTGTTACAAAAGGAGCTGTATCGCTTTGACAGGAACATCCCACACCAAAGAAGATGGAAAAATTCATTTGGGAGAGGTGCAAAGACGCCAAGGAAATACATGATGTGCTATTGCAGGGGGAAACGCAGAGGCTAGACACCTGCCAAGACCAGTCCGACAGCAATTGCTCCTAATCCCAGCCGGTTCTTAAATTCAGTGTTGTTTCCACTGTCTTTCCATTTGCAATGAAGATACAATTCTATTATTGCCCAAAGAACTGTGATGCAGAACCAGACCGCTGACCTCTAAAGACATGAAAGAACAAAAGTCATAGCAATAGCAGCAGAAAGCCTTAGAAAAATATAAGCACACTGCATTTGTCTCAAAGGAATGACACCAGACATAATCCGACTTGCTCAGCCAACAATCCTTTACACACTTACCTTGGAAGAAATCCCACATGAGTCAGTGCAAGGAACTGCCCTCTTAAGTTTCTAACTCTGGAGAAAGTTTGGGTGTGCCAGCTTCAAACGGCACAAGAATAGATACGGCACAACCTTCCAAGACCTAAAAGCACCAAGAATACCTACTTTTGCAAAGTTTCGCCCCTTCAAGTTGGAAAAGTCAGCTTGGAAGACATCTAAGGAACTGGACATAACGTCAAACGAAAAAAACAACCAGGTTTATTAGGCTTGTTCTAAGTCTACAATGAAATTCGTTCTTTTTTAAATGCTTTATTGGAAACTCATTGGCCTGTTACAGACTGCCAGAATAAAGCTGCTTGGGGTCTCTTTGGAGGTATGCTATTTAAATGATGCATGGGTCCTAAGAGTCCGGAAGTCGCGCCAAAGCCACACTCCATTCCTAAGCACTGGAGTGCAGCTTTGGTGCAGCTTCTGGATTCTTAGGATGCTCGCGCCAAAGCCACACTCCATTCCTAAGCGCTGGAGGGCAGCTTTGGTGCAGCTTCTGGATTCTTAGGATGCTCGCGCCAAAGCCACACTCCATTCCTAAGCACTGGAGGGCAGCTTTGGTGCAGCTTCTGGATTCTTAGGATGCTCGCGCCAAAGCCACACTCCATTCCTAAGCGCTGGAGGGCAGCTTTGGTGCAGCTTCTGAATTCTTAGGATGCATGCATCATTTAAGCAGCATACCTCCAAAGAGACCCCAAGCAGCTTTATCTTGGCAGTCTGTAACAGGCCTTTATCTCACCTCTGTTCTGTTTCGGTTTCTTAGTGGCACTTCTTTTGCCGCATTATCATCAGGTTTTCATTTCTACGCCTTAAAAAAGAAGGAATTTCGTTGCAGACGTAGACCATGTTTTGGACCCTGGTCTGTCAAAGGAACGCACTGCTAAGCTTCCCTTTCACAAAATCTCTTTGCTCTTCCATCATTCGCAAAACAAAATGTGGTGAGTGGCCTACAGATTCACATCCTTTACGTGAAAGAAAATGTACCGAGTAATTTTTGGTCTCCTTACTTATTAGCTGAACTTCGCCCTGCCAGGTCAGACCATATTCCTAGCACAAGCCACTTCTGACACATCGCCTGCTGCAGAACCATACAATAGACCTTGGAAGACGTAACCTGCTAGTTGGTAACCTGCTAGGTAGCATGCAGATCCAAATGGCAGTATGAGAGCAACGTGGCTTGGAAGCCACCAGAGGAACTCCTTCCCTGTACTCACCAGACAACACCAAAGGCTCCGTATCCAATAGGCCTGTCTGGCTCAATATCCAGTTGCTGCTGTGGGTGATGCGTGTGCTGATGGTGGTGCGCTTTCACTGCAGCAGCTGCTGCAGCTTGTACCTGAGCTGGAGCGGCCGCAGCAGGTCCAGGGGCTTGACCCGGCGCCGGCGATGGGAAATATGGTTGCTGCTGCCCTGGGTTTAACATGGCTGCGGCCGCGGCTGCAGCGGCTGCAGCCGCCGCAGAAGCGTGTTGCTGCACAGGATGCACTGCGGCCGCAGAGCCCGGGTGCAAGTGGTGCTGGGGATGGTGGTGGTGGTGGAGATGAGGTGGAGGGAGGTGAGCGAGGTGGTGATGGTGGTGGTGGTGGTGACCCGCCGCCGCCGCCGATGTCCCGCCATTGTAAGCCGCCATCATTTTTGCGCCGGCTGTGGCACTACAAAGAGACATTCAAGGTGATGCCCTCTGGTTGGAGAACAACTGGGTCAAGCTGTCATTTGGCCACACGAAAAATAAAATAAAAAAATAAAATGGGATTTTGCTACACTTTCGCAAGCAAGTTGCGCACCGTCACAAGCATGGAGCTCAACAGGCCTTTACGTCTTCATTAAGTCGTTAAAAATGGAGGTTCCTCTGTGTGTGTGTGTGCGCGTGTGTGTGCGTGAGCATGCGATAAACCCCCTTTCCCCCCAAGATGGCCGGTGCGGTTGGTACTAGAACGCCATCCTTCTGCCCCTTCTGTGCCAGTCTTGAATTTGAGTCAATCCCCCTCCCCCCCAGAAAAGGGATGCGAATTCACCCCCCTAAAAAATGTTAGGAGCACTGGCAAGTCCGCCCCTTCCATTCCCACATCCTTTTCATTTATCTCTCTGAAACGTGTAAGAAGATCCCTTTAAGGGCTTCTATGATTCTTCCCCACTCTGTCCTGTGTATACATCCATTCACCTTTAATATTAAAACCGGGATGGATGTAAGAGGTTCCCCGCAAAAAGGGACTAATTAAACTGAAGAATTATAAGTCAGCGGGAAACGAAGTGTCCAAAAAGAACGGAAAGGAGGATGCAAGGAAAGACTCGATCGACAGGAAGCAGGAACAAACTCAAAAGAGAGGACCAAGCACAAGTGTGGGAAGCGAGAAGTCAGGCAACAGAAGTTACTGAGGACAAGGAGGAAGAGGTTGCGAGGGTTTTTAGAAGAGCAGACATAAAACAAAACCGAAGGGCAGGGAATGAACGTTGAGGGAAGAAAATAACTGGAAGCGGAAAGGAGTAAGATAACCAAGCAGCGTGAATAGAAGAATGAAGTACGAAAAAGGAACGAGGACGAGAAGCAATCGGTTAATCGAATGAAGATTTTAAAAAACCCAACGGTGGGGAGAAAAGCAGAACGGAGGCAGCAGGAAAAAGATCATGGAGAAAAGCAACAGCGACTGAAACAAATGACAACTAAATGATATAAGGGGAAAGCGTTAACAGTGTGATCAAGCAAAGAGTGAACAGATAAGAGAAGCCACAGAAGATAAAGGAGTTTATTTAAGGCTGAAAACTGGGGAAGATGAAGAAAAAACACAAACAGAAGGAGGTGGGGAATGTGAAAACAGACGAGGGAGGAAGTTTTACAAATGGGAAAACACTAAAATGCATGAAAGCAGGGGTAATCTTTCTTGAGGGAAGCACAAACAGGCTTCAGGAAGCAAAGAAACAGTCTAAATTGTGAAAACAGCGCTAAATAAAAAGGGAAGGAGGTGTTCAGGGATGAGGGGAAAAAGTTTTGTTCCTAAGAAATGTGAAAGATCTGCGTGTATGTACGCAAAAACATATGAAAAGAAAAAGGAGAAGACAGAGAAGAAGAGGGAACTCCCCAATTTGAATTGAAATATAATGAAAGCGAAAAACGAAGGGTGATAAGAGTGCCAACGAAAAAGACTGAATGGAGAAAGAGGGGATTCTGGAATAAGGGAAGGCAAGAAGGATGATAAAAGTGTGTGTGTGTGTATGACAGAATGGAGAAAGAAGGGATTCTGGAAAGGCAAGAGAGAAGAAAGGAAAATAATAGCAGAGCCGAAACGTCGATTATGTATTATAAAGATAGTTCAAATATTACGGGAGGAATACAGTAGGAAAGGATACACTATTGTGGGAAGAAAAGATAGAAGATTATGGGAGGAAATATAATGGGAGGAAAAGGAGGAATATTGTGGGGGGAAGATAGAAGATTATGAGAGGAAAAGATAGATTATTGTGCGGAAACAATGTCGTCAGAAGAAAAGATAAAATATCATGGGAGGAAAAGAAGGATTGCTGTGAAAAGAGAGACAATTAGGAAGAAAGGATAGAATATTACGGGACGAAAAGAGAATATTATAAGAGGAGAAAGGCAGAATATTTTTGGGGGGAAGAGAATATTATAGGAGGGAAATACAGACTATTATGGGAGGAAAAGATAGACTACTATGGGGAGATAGACAGAATATTGAGGGAGGAAAAGAAAGAATACTGTGGAGGGGAAAGATAGACTATTATGGGAAGATAGACAGAATATTGAGGGAGGAAAAGAAAGAATACTGTGGAGGGGAAAGAGAGACTATTATGGGAAGATAGACAGAATATTGAGGGAGGAAAAGAAAGAATACTGTGGAGGGGAAAGATAGACTATTATGGGAAGATAGACAGAATATTGAGGGAGGAAAAGAAAGAATACAGTGGAGGGGAAAGAGAGACTATTATGGGAAGATAGACAGAATATTGAGGGAGGAAAAGAAAGAATACTGTGGAGGGGAAAGAGAGACTATTATGGGAAGATAGACAGAATGTTATGGGAGGAAAAGAAAGAATACTGTGGAGGGGAAAGAGAGACTATTATGGGAAGATAGACAGAATATTGAGGGAGGAAAAGAAAGAATACTGTGGAGGGGAAAGAGAGACTATTATGGGAAGATGGACAGAATATTGAGGGAGGAAAAGAAAGAATACTGTGGAGGGGAAAGATAGACTATTATGGGAAGATAGACAGAATATTGAGGGAGGAAAAGAAAGGATACTGTGGAGGGGAAAGAGAGACTATTATGGGAAGATGGACAGAATATTGAGGGAGGAAAAGAAAGAATACTGTGGAGGGGAAAGATAGACTATTATGGGAAGATAGACAGAATATTGAGGGAGGAAAAGAAAGGATACTGTGGAGGGGAAAGATAGACTATTATGGGAAGATAGACAGAATATTGAGGGAGGAAAAGAAAGAATACTGTGGAGGGGAAAGAGAGACTATTATGGGAAGATAGACAGAATATTGAGGGAGGAAAAGAAAGGATACTGTGGAGGGGAAAGATAGACTATTATGGGAAGATAGACAGAATATTGAGGGAGGAAAAGAAAGAATACTGTGGAGGGGAAAGAGAGACTATTATGGGAAGATAGACAGAATATTGAGGGAGGAAAAGAAAGGATACTGTGGAGGGGAAAGAGAGACTATTATGGGAAGATAGACAGAATATTGAGGGAGGAAAAGAAAGAATACTGTGGAGGGGAAAGATAGACTATTATGGGAAGATAGACAGAATATTGAGGGAGGAAAAGAAAGGATACTGTGGAGGGGAAAGATAGACTATTATGGGAAGATAGACAGAATATTGAGGGAGGAAAAGAAAGAATACAGTGGAGGGGAAAGAGAGACTATTATGGGAAGATAGACAGAATATTGAGGGAGGAAAAGAAAGAATACAGTGGAGGGGAAAGAGAGACTATTATGGGAAGATAGACAGAATGTTATGGGAGGAAAAGGACAAGGATGTTGTGAGAAAGAGACAATGCTGTGGGAGGAGAAGGCAGTTCTGTGAGGGAAAGACAGGCTATTGGGGGGGCAGAGTGGGCCAGTTGTGTGTGTGTGTGTTGTGTGTGTGTTGTGTGTGTGTTGTGTGTGTATTGTGTGTGTATTGTGTGTGTGTGTGTTGTGTGTGTATTGTGTGTGTGTTGTGTGTGTATTGTGTGTGTATTGTGTGTGTGTTGTGTGTGTGTGTTGTGAGTGTGAGTGTTGTGAGTGTGAGTGTTGTGTCTCAGAAGGGGAGGTGGCCCTGGAGGGTCTCCTAGGAGGGGCTCCCTCTCAATAAATGCCCTGACAGCCTGACCCAGTGCTCAGGGGGCGGGGCTTAAGAAGGGAGGGGCCTCTGGGGCGGGGCTTAATGGGGAAAGAGGGCGGGGTCTCTTCTGAGGGGGGCGGCGGTTGGAGCGGGGGGGCTCCCTCCTCAGGCCGCTCCACGTCGGCGCCCCCCGACCGCCGCTCCTCTCCCGGCAGCCGTGGCCGCCGCCGCCTCCTCCTCCTCCTCCTCGTCGTCCGCCTCCTCCGTTCCTTCAGGCCGCCGCCGCCGCCGCTCCGGCTCTCCTCCGCTGCTGCCTGCTTCCCTTCTTCTCCTCAGCGGAGCCCCAGAGCGAAAGAGCAGCCGGGGAGCGCGCATGCGCTTTCACGCGCGCTCCCCAGGCTTGCCAGCCTGCTTCTCCCGGCCGCGCTCTTAACCCCTTCCCTCCCTCCTCGCGCGCATGCGCACTCCCCGCATAGCTCCGCCCACCCTAGCACTCCCGACCAATAGGGTGAGCCGAGAATGAAATTCCCCGCCCACAGAAAAAACTGATTGAAATATGGATTCTCCCGCCAGCCAATCAGACGCGACGGCCCGCCTTCGCCGCCCTTGCTCGGCCAATGAGGCGCTCTCACCTCACGCAACCTTCACCTAGTGATTCCCCAAACTGTGCCCTTTAAGTGATTAGGGGTTTTTTGGACTTCAGCTCCCAGAAGACTCAGCCACGTTGGCCAATACGGTGGGATTCTGGGAGCTGAAGTCCAAAATTTGCTTAAAGAGCACAGTTTGGTCACCACTGACCTAGATATTCACAGGGTGGGGAAAAGGGAGGCGGGTGGTTGCAACTGATTGGTTAGGACCACTTTAATTGAAAGGTTTTCTGACCAATGAAGCTGCGACAAAGTTTCAGGGAGGCCAATGAAGGGTCGGGAGTGGTTTTTTTTAAAACCAAGCACGGAAACATAGATCTAGTTTATGGAAGAGTGCCCTATATCTTTTCTTCGTTTAAGGATAGTTTATTATTATGCCTCTATGGGGCGGCGCTTGAGGGGAGAGAGCGAATGGGAAACGAAACGACGACTGGAGGGCGGGGCTATGCCTAGATGGACAGCGGCTAGAACCAATCGTAGTGAGGGAGGCGAGGTGAGGCAAGGACAGTGAGGGCCGGGAGTTGGGTCAACAGCCGGGCTTCGTCGCCTGGGGGCGGAGCTTAGAAAGCGAGGGAGGAGCCTAGGCGTGGAGGTTGAGGGGCGGAGCTTGGCAAAGAGAAGCGCAACTCTATGTTCACCTTTAACCAAACGTTGCACTGAAAGACCTAGAGATTCCTAGAGAGGACACTCCACTAGGCCTTTGCAGCTCCTCCAGGGCAACTCTATGGCCAGTGTTTGACCATAGAGCTGCCCTGGAGGACCTAGAGATTCCTAGAGAGGACACTCCACTAGGCCTTTGCAGCTCCTCCAGGGCAACTCTATGGCCAGTGTTTGGCAGATGTTGACCATAGAGCTGCTCTGGAGGACCTAGAGATTCCTAGAGAGGACACTCCACTAGGCCTTGGCGGCTCCTCCAGGGCAACTCTATGGCCAGTGTTTGGCGGATGTTGACCATAGAGTTGCGCTTGAGGACCTAGAGATTCCTAGAGAGGACACTCCACTAGGACTTTGTGGCTCCTCCAGTGCAGTTCTATGGTCAGTGTCTGGCAGACGTTGACCGTAGGGTTGCGCTTGAGGACCTAGAGATTCCTAGAGAGGACACTCCACTAGGACTTTGTGGCTCCTCCAGTGCAGTTCTATGGTCAGTGTCTGGCAGACGTTGACCGTAGGGTTGCGCTTGAGGACCTAGAGATTCCTAGAGAGGACACTCCACTAGGACTTTGTAGCTCCTCCAGTGCAGTTCTATGGTCAGTGTCTGGCAGACGTTGACCGTAGGGTTGCGCTTGAGGACCTAGAGATTCCTAGAGAGGACACTCCACTAGGCCTTGGCAGCTCCTCCAGGGCAACTCTATGGCCAGTGTTTGGCGGATGTTGACCATAGAGCTGCCCTGGAGGACCTAGAGATTCCTAGAGAGGACACTCCACTAGGCCTTGGCAGCTCCTCCAGGGCAACTCTATGGCCAGTGTTTGGCGGATGTTGACCATAGAGCTGCCCTGGAGGACCTAGAGATTCCTAGAGAGGACACTCCACTAGGCCTTGGCAGCTCCTCCAGGGCAACTCTATGGCCAGTGTTTGGCGGATGTTGACCATAGAGCTGCTCTGGAGGGCCTAGAGATTCCTAGAGAGGACACTCCACTAGGCCTTGGCAGCTCCTCCAGTGCAACTCTATGGCCAGTGTTTGGCGGATGTTGACCACAGAGCTGCCCTGGAGGACCTAGAGATTCCTAGAGAGGACACTCCACTAGGCCTTGGCAGCTCCTCCAGGGCAACTCTATGGCCAGTGTTTGGCGGGTGTTGACCACAGAGCTGCCCTGGAGGACCTAGAGATTCCTAGAGAGGACACTCCACTAGGCCTTTGCGGCTCCTCCAGGGCAACTCTATGGCCAGTGTTTGGTGGGTGTTGACCATAGAGCTGCTCTGGAGGATCTAGAGATTCCTAGAGAGGACACTCCACTAGGCCTTTGCGGCTCCTCCAGCACAACTCTATGGCCAGTGTTTGGCGGATGTTGACCATAGAGCTGCTCTGGAGGACCTAGAGATTCCTAGAGAGGACACTCCACTAGGCCTTTGCGGCTCCTCCAGCACAACTCTATGGCCAGTGTTTGGCGGATGTTGACCATAGAGCTGCTCTGGAGGACCTAGAGATTCCTAGAGAGGACACTCCACTAGGCCTTTGCGGCTCCTCCAGTGCAACTCTATGGCCAGTGTTTGGCAGATGTTGACCATAGAGCTGCCCTGGAGGACCTAGAGAGGACACTCCACTAGGCCTTTGCGGATCCTCCAGGGCAACTCTATGGCCAGTGTTTGGCGGATGTTGACCATAGAGCTGCCCTGGAGAACCTAGAGATTCCTAGAGAGGACACTCCACTAGGCCTTGGCAGCTCCTCCAGTGCAACTCTATGGACAGTGTTTGGCGGATGTTGACCATAGAGCTGCTCTGGAGGACCTAGAGATTCCTAGAGAGGACACTCCACTAGGCCTTTGTAGCTCCTCCAGCGCAACTCTATGGTCAATATCTGGCAGATGTTGACCACAGAAATGCACTGGAGGACCTAGAGATTCCTAGAGAGGTGTTCTGTCAGATAAAAGTGTAGTGTTTCTGTTATTTGCAGTCTTTCCACATTCACAGGGGTCCTATGCCCCTAAGCCCAGCAAATGTGGAGGGAAGAGAGTATACTTCTACAATGAAGATGCACCCAAAATCACACCCAAATAAATCTATTCCTGCTGCTGAGCCTCTAGATTTGAGGACTGGAGTGGGCAGGGAAAAGGCACTATATATATATATATATATATATATATATCTCCTTGACTCGTCCCACTGGGTGAATACCAGGCCTTTGCCAACACAGTGCGTCTCCCTTTTGCTCAGCTGTGAAATGAAGATAAGGATGGTGGGCTTTTTGGCTAGAAGCAGGCGTATTTGTGCACTTGGAGGCTGATGGGCAACAAAGGACAGCTGGAATGAGAGCCATTATCTGGATGAATAGAACGTGGTTACTACAACCTGTACTAAATCAACCCCTCCACGAACGGGAAGGCATTAACTTATACATGAGATCGACTTATGATCGAATACATACGATACCTGTTCAATATGTGGAATAAAATTCCAGTACAGATTGAAAGGAAACATGGACATATTATGCTTTTCTTAATAACAGCCACTAGGATAGTGTTAGCACAGTACTGGAAGGATCAAGAAATGCCCAAGGTAGATGACTGGTTAACTATTTGAGATGTGTGAAATGGACAAATTAACTTGTCCCATAAACTATAAAGACATGGAAGTTGTAGAGGGGGAATGGTCTCCGATACTGTTATACTGTGGCCTGTTACAGACAGCCAAAATAAAGCTGCTTCGAGTCACTTTGGAGGTATGGTATTTCAATGATACATGCATCCTAAGAGTCCAAAGGCCGCACCAAAGCCACGCTCCAGTCCTAAGGACTGGAGTGCACCTTTGGTGAAGCTTCCAGACTCTTAGGACGCATGCATCATTGAAACACCATATCTCCAAAGTGACTCAAAGCAGCTTTATTTTGGCTGGCTGTAACAAGCCTGTAATACCAGGTGTTGAAAGGTGAAGGAGGAATAATATTTGTTTAGAGTACTCAATAATTACAAAGGCAACATGAAAGGATATAGAATGAACTTTATGAAAACTTTATTGAAAAGGAATATAACTATTATATAGTTAAAATAGGGATATTTATATAATGAGAAGACATGAGTCCATGTATTAGAGTGACTGAGGAAGTTATGTTCAATGTACATTCAGGTTGGGATTATATGTTATATTATAATCACCATATTGTAAACGACTGATAGAACCATGCTTTTTTTATTTTGTTCATATGCATTAAAAATAAAAAGTAATATACGGCCTCATTCCTATTTACAAAAAAAAAGCAGTTTGCGATCCGAATCGATGGATCGATTCGACAGCGGAGTGTGATTCCCACTATATTTGCCCCATCGCATTTTCCCCTTGTTAAATAACCCACTTGCGGTTCACATTCATGAATGAATCAGTTCAAAATGGACCCACTCCATCCGGCCGAAGGGCTAGTTTAAATCAATTCCAATCCACGCTTGGTTCACACTTGCGCGGAATCGATGGCCTGTTACAGACAGCCAAAATAAAGCTGCTTCGAGTCACAGTGGAGGTAATGGTGTTTCAATGATGCATGCGTCCTAAGAGTCCAGAAGTCGGCCAAAGCCATGCTCCAGCCCTTCAGTGTGGCTTTGGTGCGACTTCTGGACTCTTAGGACGCATGCATCATTGAAACACCATACCTCCACTGTGACTCAAAGCAGCTTTATTTTGGCTGTCTGTAACAGGCCGATGTATCCCAAAAGATGTGAAAAACATCAGCATCAAAAAGACGTGGGTTAAATGGGTCCAGCATGTGCCCCCCTCCCCTCGAATCACTTCGGCGAATCGATTCAAGTGGGAACCAGGGTCATTTGAACCGGTTCAGACCAATTTGTGATCCGGTTTGAAAGATAGTGGGAATCCGGCATATATGTGTATATGTTCCAGAAAGCAAAACTTGATTTTTGCCTTTTTATATACAGAACGCCAGCTTACAGTGTCATTGTATTTAATGGCACTTGAGCATCCACGGATCTTGGTACCCATGAGGGCTTCTGGAACCAAACTGCAGTGGATACCAAAGGTCCACTGGAAACTGAAGGTGAGCAAATGTTTGATTCTGTGACTCCCCAGACCATTGCAATGTTAAGATCGCTGTTGCCTGACTCTTTCCATCCCAGTGGCTGTCAGGGTGATGTCCGCCTGGGATACAAGCTCATCCCACACTTGCAGAATGAGTAGAGTCACCCAAAAGACACGTACCATGGATGCTGTGAGCAAAGCCAGGGTCATGTCGCTGTTTCGAGGCACACTTCTCCAGCAACAGGCAGCCCTTTTGGCACAGCACACTGATGAGGAATTAAAATGCTTCTTTATATTTTATTCATAAATGCTACTGATGCCATGAGAAATGTCACAGAGGCGGCGCGGAGAGAGACCAGAGTCAGCCACGGACGGTTCTTACGTTTTTGTTTGCTTCTTTGTTTAAAGCCTCTCCATCCATTTGTGCCTCTCCGTCGCAGATGTTACTCCAACTCCCACCACAACCAGACTCCATGGGCAACGGTCAGGGGATTACGGTCCCGAAGAGACAGGCCAAAATAAAGCTGCTTCGGTTCGGGTCACTTTGGAGGTATGCTTTTTAAATGGCACACAAATCTTACGAAGACAGAAGCTGCGCCAAAGCTGCGCAGCTTCTGGCCTCAATGACCAGCAAGATTTAAAAGGGATACAAAGCACAGACCATAGATACAACAATCAACTTCAAAGTGGCACACAATAATAATAATAATAATAATAATACTCTCCTGTGGTTTTGCAATATCCTTGCTACCCTGTGTTCCCACTATGTTTTCCGTTCCCAAATCTCTCAGTGGCATTTTGACCCTGTTGCCATTCACACTTCCCATTGGAGCAATTTAAAATGGAGGCACCACCATTTCCAGGAATGAGGCAGTGCGATCCGAATCGATTTGGTAGTGTACTCACACTACTGAAGATGTAGATTGTTGTAATCCAACATAATGGCTTGACACCAGAAGACTGAGGAGATCTGAGGCTGCATCTCCGCTACGGAAATAATCCAGTTCGACCCCACTTTAATTGCTATGGAATTCTGGGAACTGTAGTTTGTCTTGGCACCGGAGCTCTGTGTTTGCGCCTTCAACATATAGTGACCTCATGGTTTTCATAAGGTTTTCTTAGACTGGTTTAATGCGCAGAGGTGGCTTTGCCAGTTCCTTCCAATGAAATAGAGCCTACAGCACCCGGTATTCCAGTGATGGCAAACCTTTTAGAGACCGAGTGCCCAAACTGCAACCCCAAACCCACTTATTTATCACAAAGTGCCACGTCCCTCCGCCTTTCCAATAACAAACTCTAGCAAACTCTATGCTGGGCTGATGGCACATGTGCCCATAGAGAGGGCTCTGAGTGCCACCTCTGGCACGCGTGCCATAGGTTCGCCACCACTGCGGTATTCATTGGTGGCCTCCCATCCAAGTACTATGCCTGGCCCTGCTTAGTGTCCAAGATCAGACAGGATTTGGTGCCTTTGGGGTATTTAGACTGGAATTCTAAATGCCCCATCCTAAACTGAAAATCCTAGGATTTCATAGGCTTGTACTTTGGGTTTTGAACTGTTGTTCGAGTTACACTTCCACTAAACCCTGGCAATGATTATTTTTATTTGTGAGCCCCCTTGGGTCCTTTTCTGGGAGAAAGAGGGCATAAAAATGGGGGGAAATAGTTATTTTGGCAAGTATGGGAGTTGTAATCTACACACATCTAAGGACCCAAGAGATGATGAAAAGTACAGTGTTATCCACTGAGGTTTGGTTCCAGGATCTCCAAATCCTGGAACCGAATCTCCAAATCCGTGGATACTCAAGTCCCATTAACTATAATGGCAGAGCAAAATGTTGTGTCCCTTATATAGAATGGAAAATCAAAGTTTGAAATTTGGAATTTATACCTTTTTTGAATATTTTCAAGCCGTGGATGCTTGAATCCGTGGATAAGGAGGGCCGACTGTAGAAGAGAAGTTAAGGAATAGTACCGTTATTTAATATGATTATCTGGCACAACGCTTAAGCTATGGACCAAGAAGTCCTACATGTGGAGCCAAGATCCCGGTTCCCTGTTGGAACCCAAATTGAAGGACCAGAAGAAATAAACAAACTGCAGCTCACAAACCCATCTCTCTGTCTCGATGCGCGACCCCACATTCCCCCATAATTGCGCCAAGCAATCAAGCAGGGACGATAATGGCTTCTTTTGGGGAGGGAGCGGCAGAGAAAGGGACCTAGCCATGCAGATGTTGGCAGAATGTGGGATGCATAGATAAGCAAATGATTTTTATTTCAGAAAACAGCAGATGCGGGGGCAGAGGGAGAGCAACCGCCAGCAGATGTGTTGCTTTTAATGCAAACAAGAGAAATGGCATTAGGAGTATGCGCCTCGGAAATCAATGGCAAATTACCACTCCTTTCAGCTTTCATCCCGAATGACGCTTCTGCATCATTTTGCTTTTTACAGTTTCCAGCGTTCCATAATTGTCTCGCATCATATGCCTTCTTTTCAAAATCAGTTGAAGAAGACAAAGAAATGGAAGAAGAAGGCTCACTATCATCATCATCATCATCATCATCATCATCATCATCATCATCACCATCACCATCACCATCTATGATGAAATCTGTTTCTGTCACTTTTCATCCTGGAAAGAAGTGACCAGTGGGGTGTCCAGTGGGGTTCTGTCCTGGGCCCAGTGCTATTCAACATCTTCATCAATGACTTGGATGACAGAATTGGGGGCATACTTATCATATTAGAAGATGGCACCAAATTAGGAGGAATAGCTAATACTCCAGAGGACAGGATCAAAATTCAAAATGACCTGAATAGACTAGAAAGCTGGGCTAACAAAATGAACTTCAACATGGAGAAATGTAAGGTACTGCACTTAGAGTGGAAAAATTAAATGCACAGATATAGGATGAAGGACACATGCCTGAATGAAACTACATGTGAAAGGGATCTAGGAGTCCAAGTAGACCACAAGTTGAACATGAGTCAACAGTTTGATGCGGCAGCTAACAAGGCCAATACGATTCTAGGCAGCATCAATAGAAGTATAGTGTCTAGATCAAGGGAAGTAATAGTGCCACTCTGTTCTGCTTTGGTCAGGCCCCACCTGGAATATTGTGTCCAGTTCTGGGCACCACAATTCAAAAAGGATGTTGAGAAACTGGAGTGTGTCCAAAGGAGGGCAACTAAAATGGTGAAGGGTCTGGAAACCATGCCCTATGATGAACGCCTTAGAGAGCTGAGTATGTTTAGCCTGGAGAAGAGACGGTTAAGAGGTGATATGATAGCCCTGTTTAAATACTTGAAGGGATGTCATATTGAGGAGGGAGCAAGCTTGTTTTCTGCTGCTCCAGAGACTAGGAGCAATGGATGCAAGCTACAGGAAAAGAGATTCCAGCTCAACATTAGGAGGAACCTCCTGACAGTAAGGGCTGTACGACAGTGGAACAAACCTCCTTGGATAGTGTTGGAGTGTCCTTCCTTGGAGATCTTTGTACCATGGTTGGATGGTCATCTATCTGAGATGCTTTGATTGAGAGTTCCTACATGGCAGAAGTGGGGGGTTGGATTGGATGACCCTTGTGGTCTCTTCCAACTCTAAGATTCTATGATCCTATGACATGATTTCTACACAAACGCCGCCACCGCCGCCACCAAGAATAAAATGTGTTTCTCACATCTAGAATCGATCACTATAACGGAAATAAAGGCCTTGGGGGCCAATACCAGAGACTGGGGCTGCAGAATTTTGTTTGACACCACATTAACCAACATGGCTCCATCCAGTGCAATCCTGGGACTTGTAGTTTGTTGTGGCACCAACGTTCTCTGATGGAAAAGGCTAGACAAAACTATACATCCCACAACTCCGTACCATTGAGCCGTGGCAGTTAAAGCGGTGCCAAACTGCATGACTTCTGCAGCGCAGAGGCAGCTTACGACTTTAGCAGCGAAGTTGAACCTGTTTAGTTAGTGAGCATAAGAGTCACATCCGTTTATGCTAACATAACAGGGTGTTTGCGCACCGAATTTGCATTGTGCCTATCCTTAGAGTTACTATTAGAATAGGATCCAATCCAGCTACAAACAGGTAGCAGGCCAGGCGCAACCCAGGTAAAAATGGGAATATTGCAACCCAAAATTGGTATAACTATGTAATGGAGGTACAGCCAAATTACTTTTCAGAAGTAACTTTCCAAGCTTGGCCCTTTGGGCAGTGCAGAACTACTAACTGCCTTGCTCCCAGAGTTGTTGTTGTTAAAGCCTTTAAAAAACACACATACCAAACAGATTGGCTTCAGACAAAATGGATCAACATGTCAGGTTCCTCAAAACAAAAGACCGACTGAAATCGTAATGGGATAACTATCTGCGCAGGTGGCATGTACATCTGTCGGCACAAAAGCCAAAGTGTGGGGAAGCCACAAATTGCACACGTTCTTGATATACTCTATATACTCATGTATAAGTCTAGAAATTGAGGTTTAAAAACTGACCCCAAAAAACTGATGGTGAAAGTTTAGTCTGCCTTGGAAGCACTGACTCTTTCATCCATCCAGCCTTTAGTATGAACACAAATAGTTATGTCTGCTGGAACTTTGTAAGTTCTTTGGCATCACTTTCCTTTGCTTCGTCCTTTACATCCATCATTACATGCCCCTAAGTTTTACCCTCCACTTATCCATGGATCATATCAAAATCTATAGACCCCAAAACCTGCCCTCGACCTATATAAGAGGTCAGTTTATAGTTGGGTATATACAGTATATTTTAATTAAAAAATAAAATATTTTCACTACGGTCCATTGTCTTGATTTCCTATTTTGGACCAATAAATGGCTCCTTTATTGAAAATGCAGAATGGATTCACGGTCTCATCGGAGTGACCGCCTGCTATGAATATTCTGGATATTGCCACACTTTTCGCCCGTCACAAATGCACACACAAAATGGGCGAGACTAAGACGCCTGGGGAAACTCTCCTTTCTTTAAAGACATAGCCGTGTTAGTCTGTAGAATCAGTAGATAGAGAGATCTTGTCGCACATTTGAGACTCACTGAAAGAAAGAAGTTGGCAGCATCAGCTTCCTCCGGTGCATATAAATGCATAAAGGTGCATATATGTATCTAAGGAAGTAGACTGAAGTCTAGGAAAGTTCATGCTGCCAACTTCTTGCTTTCAGTGAGTCTCAAAGGTGCTCCAAGATCTCTCCACATACTTGACCCTATATATGCATCTAAGGAAGTAGATTGAAGTCTAGGAAAGCTCCTGCTGCCAACTTCTTCCTTTCAGTGAGTCTCAAAGGTGCTCCAAGATCTCTCCACATACTTGACCCTATATATGCATCTAAGGAAGTAGACTGAAGTCTAGGAAAGCTCCTGCTGCCAACTTCTTTCTTTCAGTGAGTCTCAAAGGTGCTCCAAGATCTCTCCACATACTTGACCCTATATATGCATCTAAGGAAGTAGACTGAAGTCTAGGGAAGCTCCTGCTGCCAACTTCTTTCTTTCAGTGAGTCTCAAAGGTGCTCCAAGATCTCTCCACATACTTGACCCTATATATGCATCTAAGGAAGTAGACTGAAGTCTAGGAAAGCTCCTGCTGCCAACTTCTTTCTTTCAGTGAGTCTCAAAGGTGCTCCAAGATCTCTCCACATACTTGACCCTATATATGCATCTAAGGAAGTAGACTGAAGTCTAGGGAAGCTCCTGCTGCCAACTTCTTTCTTTCAGTGAGTCTCAAAGGTGCTACAAGATCTCTCCACATACTTGACCCTATATATGCATCTAAGGAAGTAGACTGAAGTCTAGGAAAGCTCCTGCTGCCAACTTCTTTCTTTCAGTGAGTCTCAAAGGTGCTCCAAGATCTCTCCACATACTTGACCCTATATATGCATCTAAGGAAATAGACTGAAGTCTAGGAAAGCTCCTGCTGCCAACTTCTTCCTTTCAGTGAGTCTCAAAGGTGCTCCAAGATCTCTCCACATACTTGACCCTATATATGCATCTAAGGAAGTAGACTGAAGTCTAGGGAAGCTCCTGCTGCCAACTTCTTTCTTTCAGTGAGTCTCAAAGGTGCTCCAAGATCTCTCCACATAATAATAATAATAATAATAATAATAATGATTTGAAGATAAAGCCAGGTTAGTCTGTGGAATCAGAAGAAAATCCGGCCTCTGTTTACTCCTCAGTGCTCATTTGAAAGACAGGGTTTTGATCTTCCCATTTACTTATTAATAAAGTAGTATAAATACCATAATGAAAGTAGTACGGGGGGGACCTACAAACCTGTTTACAGTTTGCAAGTTTTTGGCTTTGAGGCCTTTGTTTATCACACCATGCTCCTAAAGAACATTGCACGGCGCAACGAACCGTCTTTCGGTAACAGCCACAAACCAGCCGCCCGCCACTCTCGGTATGCGGCAGATGGTTTCAGAGGCAATCCTCAAGAGCTAGGATTAAAAAGCAATTTCCAGCCACTTTAAAGTGGGTCTCCATATTTGGGTCATGGACATTAACTCTTTCGGGGAAGAGGGGTCAGGGACAAAAGGGCTCCCAGGTTGGATTGTCCTTTGCCCAGTCCATCTAAAAGCAACGGCAAGACAGAGTTGGTTGCTAGCATCCTCCTTGATGCACTACCTTTCTGTATGCAGGGAATGCATTTGAATAAAACAGAGGGTTCGCTTTGTGCAACACTGCAAGGAAGTCCGCTAGGGAAAGCAGCCACATTGACCCACAGAAAAATCTTCAGAGCCGAGATTAGGATATCTTCTATTGGAATAGCAGGATCATCTGCAAGCGAATGAGATGATAACGGGGTTTTCAAGTTTCATTTTTTTCCTCCAGTGTAAAATAATCTCTCCGCCAAGATCAGAAGGGTTCCCCAAAGTTGAAAGCAGAATGAAAAGTGCCATGGAAGTGTTTTGGTTGTATTTTAAATTGTGCTGTTTTGTTGCTGTTGTGGTTGTTTTTAAACTTTTGTGATCCACCTTGGGTCCTACTTGGGAGAAAGGCAGTGTATAAATAAAATAAATTATATTGTTATTGTTGTTGTTACTATTATTATTATTATTATTTATTGTATCTTGCATTTCTCCAACACAGGGACTCACAGGGAAGGAAGGAAGGTAGGAAGGAAGGATGGAAAGAAGGAAGGAAGGAAGGTAGGAAAGAAAGAAAGAAAGAAGAAAGGAAGGGAGGGAGGGAGGGAGGGAGGGAGGAAGGTAGGAAAGAAGGAAGGAAGGAAGGAAGGAAGGAAGGTAGCTAGGAAGGAAGGAAGGAAGGTAGGAAGGAAGGATGGAAAGAAGGAAGGAAGGAAGGTAGGAAAGAAAGAAAGAAAGAAGAAAGGAAGGGAGGGAGGGAGGGAGGGAGGGAGGGAGGGAGGAAGGTAGGAAAGAAGGAAGGAAGGAAGGAAGGAAGGAAGGAAGGAAGGAAGGAAGGTAGCTAGGAAGGAAGGAAGGAAGGTAGGAAGGAAGGATGGAAAGTGGCAAATTTAAAACAATACCATTTAAAAACATCTATTTATATATTTATATTTATTAATATTCTTGTGCTGTTTTTAATTGCATTGTTTTCACACGTTGTTCGCCGCCTTGAGTCCCTGTATTGGGAGAAAGGTGGGATATAACAAAAAAATAGTAATAGTAATAATAATAATATATGTGTGTATATAGGGCAGTTGGTGTGTAGAAGGAAAAAGTGTTTTCAAAAACATATGGCAAGCACCAGAAATTTGGAGACGTTGTCCAGAATTCCTTTAGGGACATTTGTTGTTGTTGTTGTTGTGTGGCACTAGAGCTCTCTGGCGGAGCAGCTTAAATACCACAAACGACAGAACCCAAGATCCCATAAGATGCATCAATGCCAAATATAAGTACAGTTGGCCCTTCTTATACACTCATTTTTTTATCCACGGATTCAAGCATCCACGGTTTGAAAAGGTTTAAAAAAAGTATAAGTTTCAAATATCAAACCTTGATTTTCCATTTTATATAAGGGACACCATTTTGCTATGTCATTATGGCCTGTTACAGACTGCCAAAATAAAGCTGCTTCGGGTCTCTTTGGAGATATGCTATTTAAATGATGCATGCATCCTAAGAATCCGGAAGCCGCACCAAAAGCTGCACTCCGGTACTTAGGAATGGAGTGTGGCTTTGGCGCAACCTCCGGACTCTTAGGACCCATGCATCATTTAAATAGCATACCTCCAAAGAGACCCGAAGCAGCTTTATTTTGGCAGTCTGTAACAGGCCTATATTTAATGGGATTTGAGCATCCACGGATTTTGTTATCCACTGGGGATCTTGGAACCAAACCCCAGCGGATAACAAGTGTCCACTGTAGTATCAAAGTACTGTAACTGCATAGCATGAAAGAGGCTTTAAATTTCCCATACAGAGACCCAGCGTGGACTAGTGGTTTGAATGTTGGATCACAACTCTAAGAGACCAGGGTTCAATTCCCAGCTTGACCATGAAACCCATTATATAACCTTGGACAAGTTGCACTCTCTCAGCCTCAGGGGAAGGCCATGGCAAACTTCCTCTGAACAAATCGTGCCAAGAAAACCCCAAGCCGTACGGTCGCCGTAAGTCGGAAACGACTTGAAGGTACACAATGTACACTCACATGTGAAAGTGAAACATAAGTTAAACCGGTGATGAGTAGAGGGATAGGCAACCTGGTACTCTCCAAATCTTTTGGATCGCAACTCCCATTAGCCTTAGCCAGCAGAACCAATGGGGATTGTAGTCAGGAGGGCAACAGGTTCCTTACTACAGTCTTTGGTCTGATCTAGAAGAGATGGCTATTGGCACAGTGGTGGCACAATGGTTAAACCCTGATCCTGCAGCCACAGTGTTGTAAGTTGTATCCTAGCCCTGATTCCCACTACCTTTTAAACTGGATCGCATATTGCTTCAAATGACCCTGGTTCTGACCGGAACCAAATCGCTGAACCAATTCGGAAAGGGGGACCATGCGCTAGACCCATTTAACCCACGTCTTTTTGACGCTGATTTTTTCCCCCGCGTCTTTTTGGATCAATTGATTCTGTGCAAGTGCGAACCAGATGCAAATCAGAATCGATTTAAATTTGACCCTCGGCCACCTGGAGCGGGTCCATTTTGAACCGCTTCATTCGTGAATGCTGAATCACAACTTGGTTATTTTACAGGGAAAAAATGCGAGCGGGGCAAATGTAATGGGAACCATGCTCCGCTGTCGAATCAATCCATCGATTTGGATCAAAAACTGGTTTATTTTTAAGTGAGAATGAGGCCCTAAAGAAGGGCTCCAAGGTCCACTCAGCCTTCCTTCCTTTTGTAGGTCGGTAAAATGGAGTCCCCAGCTTTGTTGGGGGCAATTGGCTTACAGATTGTAAACCGCTTAGGGAGTGCTAGTTTGCTGATAACCGGTATAGAAATGTACTTGGTTGCTATTTTAACAACCTTTTTGGCACAGATGTTATCCCATCCCCATTCTCTTGGCCTGATTTCTTGCTTTGGTTCTCCATCAAAAATAAGTTTCTGCCATGCCTCTCTTTGGAAGGTGCACCCGCGCCTTGTGCCAACGACAAAGTCTCCATCTAGCTTTCAGATCCTTCCGGTTTCATTGCTTTGTTCTCCTTCGGGATTGCTGCTCTGTGAGGACTCCAATTAATTAAACTGTATTGCAATGTCAGTTTTAAGGGGGGGGGGGGAAAGCGGGGGGAAAAGTCCTCCTTTGAGAGCCATCAAAAGTTGTACCGTGAACCCTCTTCCTTTTGACTCGCCTGCTCTGCAGAAGACTTTATAAGGCGGAAAGATGATATATATCTATCTGTAATAATATTTAAATTGCACAGTGTGCGGCGGGGATGTAAAACTTAGCAACAGGGGAGACGGCGGTAAGGAGAGAGAGCGCCTCATTTAAATGCTCTCTGTGGAAATGGCACAATGACATTGTCGCAGTCGTAAAGTCAACATTATGCACTGTGTTTGCATATATCTGGGTGCGAAATTAGAGCATCTTCTTTGGCTCTCTCCAAGGCTCCTTTTCTAATCTGTTTTGCAATCATACCGATTCAGGCCCATTCAAACCAAAGTGAAAGCATCACCGCATTCACCATTTATTTTGTGCTTTCCAACAAAAATGGAGCTTAAGCCCATGAGCCATCCAAGGCAGAAAACTAGGAGGTAGCAATAGCGATTGCAAGTACGTTTCTATACCGCTTATCAGTGCGCTTAAGCATTCCCTAAGCGGTTTACAAAGTGTAAGCTAATTGCTTCCAACAATCTGAGTACTCATTGTAGTGTTTTAGATATCATATCATTTTAGGTATCATATCATTTCTGTGTTTTCTAAGGCCTGTTACAGACTGCCAAAATAAAGCTGCTTTGGATCTCTTTGGAGGTATGCTGTATAAATGATGCATGCATCCTAGGAATCCGGAAGCTGCACCAAAGCTGCACTCCAGCGCTTAGGAATGGAGTGTGGCTTTGGCGCGAGCATCCTAAGAATCCGGAAGCTGCACCAAAGCTGCACTCCAGCGCTTAGGAATGGAGTGTGGCTTTGGCGCGAGCATCCTAAGAATCCGGAAGCTGCACCAAAGCTGCACTCCAGTGCTTAGGAATGGAGTGTGGCTTTGGCGCGAGCATCCTAAGAATCCGGAAGCTGCACCAAAGCTGCCCTCCAGTGCTTAGGAATGGAGTGTGGCTTTGGCGCGAGCATCCTAAGAATCCAGAAGCTGCACCAAAGCTGCCCTCCAGTGCTTAGGAATGGAGTGTGGCTTTGGCGCGAGCATCCTAAGAATCCAGAAGCTGCACCAAAGCTGCACTCCAGCGCTTAGGAATGGAGTGTGGCTTTGGCGCGAGCATCCTAAGAATCCAGAAGCTGCACCAAAGCTGCCCTCCAGTGCTTAGGAATGGAGTGTGGCTTTGGCGCGAGCATCCTAAGAATCCAGAAGCTGCACCAAAGCTGCACTCCAGCGCTTAGGAATGGAGTGTGGCTTTGGCGCGAGCATCCTAAGAATCCAGAAGCTGCACCAAAAGCTGCACTCCAGTGCTTAGGAATGGAGTGTGGCTTTGGCGCGAGCATCCTAAGAATCCAGAAGCTGCACCAAAGCTGCACTCCAGCGCTTAGGAATGGAGTGTGGCTTTAGCGCAAGCATCCTAAGAATCCAGAAGCTGCACCAAAGCTGCACTCCAGCGCTTAGGAATGGAGTGTGGCTTTGGCGCGAGCATCCTAAGAATCTGGAAGCTGCACCAAAAGCTGCACTCCAGTGCTTAGGAATGGAGTGTGGCTTTGGCGCGACCTCCGGACTCTTAGGACCCATGCGTCATTTAAATAGCATACCTCCAAAGAGACCCGAAGCAGCTTTATTTTGCCAGTCTGTAACAGGTCACAGTGTCATTCACATACCCTCCGACATTTCCAGGTGGAAACCAGGACATACGTGTCCAAGCGACATCAGGATGTGGTCAAGATAAGAAAGGGAATTAATGAAGAAGAACATATGAATTTGGACAAACTGCCACAGTTTGCTTTTGCCTGCGACTACTGGAAAGTTCAAGATTCTGCCCCAGATGAATTAAGTGAGTTCAAACTACTGTCACGCTTTGAACTCAGTTTGCTGGAATCAAAGTAAGCCAAAAGGATGAAGGGGAAAGTGGGAGGAGGAAAGAGAAACTGGGACATTTTAAAGATATAGCCGTGTTAGTCTGTGGAAGCAGTATGTAGAGAGATATTGCAGCACCTTTGAGACTCACTGAAAGAAATTGACAGCACAAGCTTTTTCATAGACTATAGCAGTGGTGGCGAACCTATGGCACGCGTGCCAGATGTGGCACTCAGAGCCTTCTCTGTGGGCACGCATGATGTCGCCCCAGCACAGAGTTTGCCAGAGTTCATAACTAGAAAGCCAGAGGGACGTGACACTTTGCGATAAATAAGTGGGATTTGGGTTGCACTTTGGGCACTCGGTCTGCAAAAGGTTCACCATCACTGGAGTATAGCCTACTTCCTCAGATGCATTTGGTGGAGTGGAATCCAGGTACAGACATATAAAATGGGGCATTTGAAAAGTACCTGGAAAGTGGGATGATAGAGGATTAGTCTGCCAAATCGCTGGAGGATGTGCGTCAAAGAGTGGATGGTGTCTGAGGCAGAAGCAGGCAGATATCAGAATGGTCTGAGGATCAGAAGCTCAGAAGCTAGGCATCTGAAAAGCCAATATGCAGGACCATCGCATCACCTTTAACTATCCCTCAAAATTCAATATCCCTGTTAGTCTGTAGAATCAGTATGTAGAGAGATCTTGTAGCATATTTGAGACTAACGGAAAGGAAGAAGTTGGCACCATGAGCTTTCCTAGACTTAAGTCTCCATCCTCAGATGCATTTAGATGCATTAAATGCGTCTGAGGAGTTAGACTGAAGTCTGGGAAAGCTCATGCTGCCAACTTCTTCCTTTCCATTAGTCTCAAAGGTGCTACAAGATCTCTCCACATACTTGACCCTATATATGCATCTACGGAAGTAGACTGAAGTCTAGGAAAGCTCCTGCTGCCAACTTCTTTCTTCCAGTGAGTCTCAAAGGTGCTACAAGATCTCTCCACATACTTGACCCTATATATGCATCTAAGGAAGTAGACTGAAGTCTAGGAAAGCTCCTGCTGCCAACTTCTTCCTTTCAGTGAGTCTCAAAGGTGCTCCAAGATCTCTCCACATACTTGACCCTATATATGCATCTAAGGAAGTAGACTGAAGTCTAGGAAAGCTCATGCTGCCAACTTCTTTCTTTCAGTGAGTCTCAAAGGTGCTCCAAGATCTCTCCACATACTTGACCCTATATATGCATCTAAGGAAGTAGACTGAAGTCTAGGAAAGCTCCTGCTGCCAACTTCTTTCTTTCCATTAGTCTCAAAGGTGCTACAAGATCTCTCCACATACTTGACCCTATATATGCATCTAAGGAAGTAGACTGAAGTCTAGGAAAGCTCCTGCTGCCAACTTCTTTCTTTCAGTGAGTCTCAAAGGTGCTCCAAGATCTCTCCACATACTTGACCCTATATATGCATCTAAGGAAGTAGACTGGAGTCTAGGAAAGCTCCTGCTGCCAACTTCTTTCTTTCAGTGAGTCTCAAAGGTGCTACAAGATCTCTCCACATACTTGACCCTATATATGCATCTAAGGAAGTAGACTGAAGTCTAGGAAAGCTCCTGCTGCCAACTTCTTCCTTTCAGTGAGTCTCAAAGGTGCTGCAAGATCTCTCCACATACTTGACCCTATATATGCATCTAAGGAAGTAGACTGAAGTCTAGGAAAGCTCATGCTGCCAACTTCTTTCTTTCAGTGAGTCTCAAAGGTGCTACAAGATCTCTCCACATACTTGACCCTATATATGCATCTAAGGAAGTAGACTGAAGTCTAGGAAAGCTCCTGCTGCCAACTTCTTTCTTTCAGTGAGTCTCAAAGGTGCTCCAAGATCTCTCCACATACTTGACCCTATATATGCATCTAAGGAAGTAGGCTGAAGTCTAGGAAAGCTCCTGCTGCCAACTTCTTTCTTTCAGTGAGTCTCAAAGGTGCTGCAAGATCTCTCCACATACTTGACCCTATATATGCATCTAAGGAAGTAGACTGAAGTCTAGGAAAGCTCATGCTGCCAACTTCTTTCTTTCAGTGAGTCTCAAAGGTGCTGCAAGATCTCTCCACATACTTGACCCTATATATGCATCTAAGGAAGTAGACTGAAGTCTAGGAAAGCTCCTGCTGCCAACTTCTTTCTTTCAGTGAGTCTCAAAGGTGCTCCAAGATCTCTCCACATACTTGACCCTATCTATGCATCTAAGGAAGTAGGCTGAAGTCTAGGAAAGCTCCTGCTGCCAACTTCTTTCTTTCAGTGAGTCTCAAAGGTGCTCCAAGATCTCTCCACATACTTGACCCTATATATGCATCTAAGGAAGTAGGCTGAAGTCTAGGAAAGCTCCTGCTGCCAACTTCTTTCTTTCAGTGAGTCTCAAAGGTGCTCCAAGATCTCTCCACATACTTGACCCTATATATGCATCTAAGGAAGTAGACTGAAGTCTAGGAAAGCTCCTGCTGCCAACTTCTTTCTTTCAGTGAGTCTCAAAGGTGATCCAAGATCTCTCCACATACTTGACCCTATATATGCATCTAAGGAAGTAGACTGAAGTCTAGGAAAGCTCCTGCTGCCAACTTCTTTCTTTCAGTGAGTCTCAAAGGTGCTCCAAGATCTCTCCACATACTTGACCCTATATATGCATCTAAGGAAGTAGACTTAAGTCTAGGAAAGCTCCTGCTGCCAACTTCTTTCTTTCAGTGAGTCTCAAAGGTGCTCCAAGATCTCTCCACATACTTGACCCTATATATGCATCTAAGGAAGTAGACTGAAGTCTAGGAAAGCTCCTGCTGCCAACTTCTTTCTTTCAGTGAGTCTCAAAGGTGCTGCAAGATCTCTCCACATACTTGACCCTATATATGCATCTAAGGAAGTAGACTGAAGTCTAGGAAAGCTCCTGCTGCCAACTTCTTTCTTTCAGTGAGTCTCAAAGGTGCTCCAAGATCTCTCCACATACTTGACCCTATATATGCATCTAAGGAAGTAGGCTGAAGTCTAGGAAAGCTCCTGCTGCCAACTTCTTTCTTTCAGTGAGTCTCAAAGGTGCTCCAAGATCTCTCCACATACTTGACCCTATATATGCATCTAAGGAAGTAGGCTGAAGTCTAGGAAAGCTCCTGCTGCCAACTTCTTTCTTTCAGTGAGTCTCAAAGGTGCTCCAAGATCTCTCCACATACTTGACCCTATATATGCATCTAAGGAAGTAGACTGAAGTCTAGGAAAGCTCCTGCTGCCAACTTCTTTCTTTCCATTAGTCTCAAAGGTGCTACAAGATCTCTCCACATACTTGACCCTATATATGCATCTAAGGAAGTAGACTGAAGTCTAGGAAAGCTCATGCTGCCAACTCCTTTCTTTCCATTAGTCTCAAAGGTGCTACAAGATCTCTCCACATGCATATCCTTCAAAGTGGAAATGAAGCTCCCATCCAAGAAAAGACAAGGTCTTCATGTAACTGGGATTGGGCAGCAGGGTGTTCACCTCACATACCTCCTGCACTGCACAAAAAAGGCTGAATTAAGTATGGTCAGAGGGAAGAGTTTTTGAGGAGGTAGAAAATCCAGGATGGGAGGAGAATAGGATCAAATGACTGGCACCCTGATGATGATGATGATGATGATGATGATGATGATGATGACGACGACGACTTTCTCCCACTACAGGGACTTAACATTTTGTTGCAACAGGCTGCCACTCATAAAAATAAAAATCTGAATCTCTTGAAATCAAATACAGAAATTATAAGTGGGATAGCATTGCTTCTTCGTCATAAGATTTGATGCCATGGAATACTCTCTGATAGTTTTTTGTAGGTTTTTCAGGCTCTGTGACCATGTTCTGATGTTTCACCAGCATCTGTGGCTGGCATCTTCAGAGAATGGTGGCATGGAGGTGTGTGGGGTGTGTATATACAGTATATGTGTGTGTGTGTGTGTGTGCGTGTGCGTATCTATATCTATCTATCTATCTATCTATCTATCTATCTATCTATCTATCTATCTATGGCCTGTTACAGACTGCCAAAATAAAGCTGCTTTGGGTCTCTTTGGAGGTATGCTGTTTAAATGGTGCATGCATCCTAAGAGTCCGGAAGCTGCACCAAAGCTGCACTCCAGTGCTTAGGAATGGAGTGTGGCTTTGGCGCGAGCATCCTAAGAATCCAGAAGCTGCACCAAAGCTGCACTCCAGTGCTTAGGAATGGAGTGTGGCTTTGGCGCAAGCATCCTAAGAATCCAGAAGCTGCACCAAAGCTGCACTCCAGCGCTTAGGACTGGAGTGTGGCTTTGGAGCGACCTCCGGACTCTTAGGACCCATGCATCATTTACATAGCATACCTCCAAAGAGACCCCAAGCAGCTTTATTTTGGCAGTCTGTAACAGGCCTATCTATCTATATTTGTGTCTGTTTAATTAAAGATCCATTAACATAAATCCTCTTTGCATATCCTCCCAACCTGGGGCCTTGCCATTCAACAACAGAACAATACACAGATTAACATGGAAATCACTCCTCCCAACCCAGGGTCACACAGTACATATATATATGTGTGTGTGTGTGTGTGTGTTTTATACACACACTCACACACACACACACTTCCATGCCAGCATTCTCTGAAGATGCCACCCACAGATGCTGGCGAAACGTCAGGAATAAACTCTTCTAGAACATGGCCACATGGCCCGAAAACCCCACAAACAACTATGGATGCCGGCCATGAAAGCCTTCAACATTACTTTCTGATACTTCGACCTTCAAGCCACTCATTTACTCCTGATCAGAAAACATCACTTGTTGTAGGTAGAGAAGAACTGCATGTGATTCTTCCAAAGGGATTGGCAGCAGCCTATTCTATTTTATGGAAAGCTCCTTGGGGTCTCCTGGGGTTGCAGCAGAAATCAAAAGGGGGTGAGTTTCAAAATGGAACAAAGTGGAACAAGCAGCAGAGGTACTGATGGTTAAATATTGGCAACCCTGGGGGACTGTAAAACATTTTGTACAGTCCTGCTCTCCTTGGGTATTCGGACACAAGGACTGGCTGCAAATTTACTGTATGTACTCATCTACTGTATACATTTAGAAATTTTAGTTTAAAAATTGACCCAAAAATCCTGGGCCGACTTATCCACAGGTCAATGTAAGTGCTGAATGTTTAAATACTATTTAAACTTGTGGTATACAGTGGTGTGGCGCTGGACTATGTTTCTGGAGATGAGGGTTTGAATCCTTGCTCAACCATGGAAACCCACTGGATGACTCCGGGCAAGTCACACACTCAGCCTCATAGGAAGGCAAAGGCAAATCCCCGCTGAAAAAACTTGGCAAGAAAACCTTATGAAAGGGTCATCAGAAGTCAGAAATGCTGTGAAGGCACATAACAACAATGAATTTAAAATTGGAACACTGGCAACATATCAGAGCAAGGGATATATGAGTCTCAAACATCCCTTAAGTGACAATCCAGTGTATTTCAGCTTTGTAAACTGGCAGTTTTAAAGTCATCCAGGATGTAATTTCTATTGACTGATGTTCTGGAGAGTATGCTTGTTTTGAACTTAAAAGGTTCCTCAGAAGTCAGTATAATAATTTGTACATTTTTTGGGGTGCAGTTTGCAGAGCATATGCTTCCTTCATTTCAGTGAAGTCTAGAAGACACTTTACATAAGTCCACCACAATGAAAGGAGGTGTAGAGCAGCAGTCCATAGCGAATTGCTCCTTCACTGCCATGCTGAAATAAGGCAACCAAGCCCAAGTGTGGCTCATTTCTCAGCATTTTAACCTGTGTATGATCACTGTACTGTACTTTAAATCTTATTTTTAAAAAGGAACCATCTCCTGGTGAAAGGCAAGAGTGTAATCTGTCCTGGAAGCACCGAACGCCCTTTATTTTCTCATCCATCCAGCCTTCAGTGTCAACACAAACAGTTATGTCTGCTGCAATTTTGTAAATTCTTTCGCATTGGTTTCCTTTGCTTCATCCTTCAGATCCTTTGCTACGTGCTCCTAAGTTTTACCCTCGACTTATCCACAGGTCATATCAAAATCCATAATTTTGAGCCCAAAACTTGCCCTCGACTTATACATGAATTCGACTTATTGTTGAGTATAAATGGTAGTTCCATCGGTTGCATGGAAAATGGAAGATTACCCCCTTCCATGGTTCTCTTTTCAGAGAGAGACTGGTAAAAAGAACTCTGATTTTCAGGGGCAGCTGTTTCAACTTTTGGTCGCACCAACATGCCATGCAACCTTTTACTTTTGCCGGGTCCTACTGGGAAGGGCAAGATTCCCCCCTTCCTGCCGATCCTCCTCCAGGTAAGAAATCATCATCATCATCATCATCATCATCATCATCATCATCATCATCATCATCATCATCATCTCCCATGATCCCTAGCCAACATAGCCTATACTAATAATAATAATAATTATTATTATTATTATTATTATTACTACTACTACTACTATCCCTGATATCAAGATATAGGAACAAAGAGCTGGAAAAAAAGCCGAAGAATCCTGAAATCAAATAGCTCATAAAGAACTAGAAAAAGTGAAAGTGCGGAAGGAAGGAAGGAAGGTAGGAAAGAAAGAAAGAAGAAAGGAAGGAAGGAAGGAAGGAAGGAAGGAAGGAAGGGAGGTAGGAAGGTAGGAAGGAAGGTAGGAAAGAAAGAAAGAAGGAAGGAACGAAGGTAGCTAGTAAGGAAGGAAGGTAGGAAGGGAGGATGGAAAGAAGGAAGGAAGGAAGGTAGGAAAGAAAGAAAGAAGAAAGGAAGGAAGGAAGGGAGGAAGGGAGGTAGGAAGGTAGGAAAGAAAGAAAGAAGGAAGGAAGGAAGGTAGCTAGTAAGGAAGGAAGGAAGGTAGGAAGGAAGGATGGAAAGAAGGAAGGAAGGAAGGTAGGAAAGAAAGAAAGAAAGAAGAAAGGAAGGAAGGAAGGGAGGAAGGGAGGTAGGAAGGAAGGTAGGAAAGAAAGAAAGAAGGAAGGAAGGATGGAAAGAAGGAAGGAAGGAAGGAAGGTAGGAAAGAAAGAAAGAAAGAAGAAAGGAAGGAAGGGAAGGAGGGAGGTAGGAAGGAAGGTAGGAAAGAAGGAAGGAAGGAAGGAAGGAAGGAAAGAAGGAAGGAAGGTAGCTAGGAAGGAAGGAAGGAAGGTAGGAAGGAAGGATGGAAAGAAGGAAGGAAGGAAGGTAGGAAAGAAAGAAAGAAGAAAGGAAGGAAGGAAGGGAGGAAGGGAGGTAGGAAGGTAGGAAAGAAAGAAAGAAGGAAGGAAGGAAGGTAGCTAGTAAGGAAGGAAGGAAGGTAGGAAGGAAGGATGGAAAGAAGGAAGGAAGGAAGGTAGGAAAGAAAGAAAGAAAGAAGAAAGGAAGGAAGGAAGGGAGGAAGGGAGGTAGGAAGGAAGGTAGGAAAGAAAGAAAGAAGGAAGGAAGGATGGAAAGAAGGAAGGAAGGAAGGAAGGTAGGAAAGAAAGAAAGAAAGAAGAAAGGAAGGAAGGGAAGGAGGGAGGTAGGAAGGAAGGTAGGAAAGAAGGAAGGAAGGAAGGAAGGAAGGAAAGAAGGAAGGAAGGTAGCTAGGAAGGAAGGAAGGAAGGTAGGAAGGAAGGATGGAAAGAAGGAAGGAAGGCAGGCAGGCAGGAAGGCAGGCAGGAAGGAAGGAAGGAAGGAAGGAAGGAAGGAAGGAAGGAAGGAAGGGTGGATAGACTTCAACTTAATCTTATTCTGTTAGCTCAAGTTTGGGCCTGGCCAATGGATCAGGTTGAGGCAGTGTCCACGGGCCATTCCTATTTTGGCTAGGGATCATGGGATATTTTAATTTAATTTAATTTATGTTGGCTAGGGATCATGGGAGGTTTTAATTTCAAAAAAGGAACTTTTACAGCCTTGAGGGCAACTCAGTAAAAGGCTGCATTTATACAGCCAGTGTATAAATGCCCTTATGCTCTCGTAATCCCCTTACAAGAACATACAAGGAGCTGAGTGAAAACCATGTCTTGTCAAACCCAAGGGACTCGATTATGCTCTAATGAATCTCTCCTTGGGACATGCCATGCTGAATTGTGGGATTATGATCTATGAGATGAGGACAAGGTCTGCCAGTAAGAGTAACTTCTTGCTGGAAGAGTTCCTGGTTTCCGTCAGAGTGACACGCCAAAGTCCCAGGGCCTTTCTGAAGAGGTCTCCAAAAAGAAACCCACAACCCCATCTCACTTTGGTACACATGCCAGATGGATGCCCAGCCTTCTGTGATGGGCATCTTTTGGATGTGCTTTAGCCATGTGTTTGAACTGGATGGCCCTTTGGATCCTTTCTATCATTTCATTTGTTGTCCTCCCTTTTGCCTTTCACCCCAGGCAGCATTGGATTGCATCTCTCAGGGACATCTTAGAAACTGGCCCTTGGGTTGAAGAAGGTTGCCCACCTTTGAACAAGCGGTTCCCATCATGTCAGTAGGGTAGTGAATCTAGTGTCGGTTTTAATATGAACTCGACTCAAAGCAGGTTAGCTTATTTTGCTGACCAGATTGAGCATCTTGGATAGTTCCTTCAAAGTCTGTAGTCAAAGTAGGAATAGATTCATTAATGCACTGGGACGGATGCCACCAGCTTTGAATTATACTCTTCCGACAGATGGCTGACACCTCTCTTCTGCTCCTCTGGTGAAGGAAAGTCTGACTCTTCTCCAAGGAGGCTGGAGCATCTCATTTCATACTTCCTTAGATATAGTTTCTAATGATTAGCTCAAATGTGGTTGTTGACTGCCTTCTAGTCGGCTTTGACTCATGGAGACGTCATGAGTAAGACACCTCCAAGCCCTGTGTCCTCAAATGCTCTGCTCAGGTCCTGCAGGTTCAGGGCTGTGACCTGAATAGACTAGAAAGCTGGGCCAAAGCTAACAAAATGAACTTCAAAGATGGAGAAATGTAAGGTACTGCACTTAGAGTGGAAAAATGAAATGCACAGATAAAGGATGGGGAACACATGGCTGAATGAAACTACGTGTGAAAGGGATCTGGCAGTCCAAGTAGACCACAAGTTGAACATGATTCAACAGTGCGATGCGGCAACTAACAAGGCCAATGCAATTTTAGGCTCCATCAATAAAAGTATAGTGCCTAGATCAAGGGAAGTAATAGTGCCACTGTATTCTGCTTTGGTCAGGCCCCACCTTGAATACTGTATCCAGTTCTGGGCACCACAATTTAAAAAGGACATTGAGAAACTGGAGCATGTCCAAAGGAGGGCGACAAAAATGGTGAAGGGTCTGGAGACCATGCCCTATGAGGAACATCCTAGGGAGCTGGGGATGTTTAGCTTGGAGAAGAGATGGTTAAGAAGTGATATGATAGCCATGTTTAAATATTTGAAGGGATGTCATATTGAGGAGGGAGCTAACTTGTTTCCTGCTACTCCAGAGAACAGGACATGGAGCAATGGATGCAAGCTAAAGGAGAAGAGATTCCTCCTCAACATTAGGAGGAACCTCCTGTCAGCTGTTCAACAGTGGAACACACTCCTTCCTCGGAGTGCAGTGGAGTCTCCTTCCTTGGAGGTCTTTAAACGGAAGCTGAATGGGGAATGCTTTGATTGAGAGTTCCTGCATGGCAGAATGGGGCTGGACTGGATGGCCCTTGGGGTCTCTTCCAACTCTACAATTCTATGATGCTATGATTCTTCCTCCTTGATGGACTCTATACATCTGGTATGTGATCTTTCTCTCTTTCTGCTACGCCTTTTCTAATGAGTCATGTCTTCTCATGATGTGTGTCTTTCCAGGTCCTTCCAGGGAGACCTTTAGCTTGATCTGTTCTAGGACCCATTTGTTTGTCGTTTTGGCTGTCCACAGTCTCCTAAGCACTCTTCTCCGCATCTCAAATGAGTTTTCTTTCTATCTGCTTACTTCACTGTCCAGCTCATACATCCGTATATAGCAATGGGCAATATGATTGCTTGGACAATCCCCACTTTAGCATTCAAAGTTATATCTTTGTTCCTTTGAATCTTGTCAACAGTTGGCCCTCCACATTTGCGGCTTTGACTTTTGTGGATCTGATTATTTGCGGATTTGATTAATACCTTCTCTCTAGGTCCTCCAGCACAACTCTGCTGGACGTTGACCATAGAGTCACCATCAACTTTATTTGTCTTTGGCACAACGTCCATTACGAAATGTTACAAAAGCACTGCAGGGAAATTGTATGTACCTGGCTTGACCACAGAGTCATATTGATGGCCCTACAACGAAAGCACTTCTTTTGGCATTTGTAGGCCCTCCAGCGCAAGTCTATGGCAAACCTTCTGGTGGATGCTGATCATACAGTTGAGCTGGAGGACCTAGATATTCCTAGAGAGCTGATCTCACAGGTTAAACAAAATAGTGGCCTGTTACAGACTGCCATAATAAAGCTGCTTCGGGTCTCTTTGGAGGTATGCTCTTTAAATGATGCATGGGTCCTAAGAGTCTGGAGGTCGCACCAATTCCACACTCCATTCCTAAGCACTGGAGTGCAGCTTTGGTGCAGCTTCTGGATTCTTAGGATGCATGCATCATTTAAATAGCATACTTCCAAAGAGACCCGAAGCAGCTTTATTTGGGCAGTCTGTAACAGGCCAGTGTTTTTTAATTTGCAGTTCTTCCACTTTCATGGGGGACCTGTGTCCCTAACATTAGCGGATACGGAGGGCCATAGTTTTTTCATAGCTTCCCTTCCCTGTCCTAGTATTCTGGTTTCTTGGCTACAATCTCCGTATCAGTTATTGATCCGAGGTCTGGGAAATCTGCTTCCCTGCAATTTCCAAACAAAGGTTGAAGGAAAGCTGAAAAGCATTTGCAGAAAGGTTTTGACGGAGAACTGTTTTCCCACTTTCATGGGGGTCCTGTGTCCCTAACCCTAGTAAATACAGAGGGCTGACTGTAGTTTTTTCCTAGCTGCACTTCCCTGTCCTAGGAATTTATCAGACAAGGGAAACTGGAAGTGTAATCCAATGGCAATCCGAACGCAATCGTGGGGTTTAACGTTATTGTGTGATCGACTACCACACGCAATTTTGGGCAGTGGGAAGTCAGTCCAAACGCAATCATGGGGTTTCACGTTATTGCGTGAGAGGTGATCACATGCAGTTTCGGGCAATGGCAAGCTATTTTCGGGCAATGGCAAGTCAGTTCAAACGCAATTCGAATTCACGTAAATTCGCTGAACTAGCGAATTCACGTGAATGAGTTCTGGCCCCACTTTCTTTTCATTCAAAATTAAGAGAAATCCCTCCCCTGTGATAAACTCCCTAGTCTTCTGATTTCTTGGCTGCAATCTCTGGATCGGATATTGATCTGAGGTATGGGAAATCTGCTTCCCTGCAATTTCCACAGACAGGTTCGAGGGAAGCTGCAAAGCCTTTGCAGAGGAGTTTTGAAGGAGACCCAGAAGCTGTGAAATGAGGTTTGCAGCTTTTCCACTTTCATGGGGGTCCTGTGCTCTTGGCTCCAATCTCCGGGTTGGTTATTGATCCGAGGTACGGGAAATCTGCTTCTCTGCAATTGCCACAGATGGGTTCGGGGAAAGCTGCAAAGCCTTTGCAGAGGAGTTTTGAAGGAGACCCACCAGAAGCTGTGAAATGGGGGCTGGGGGCCTGACGGCAGAAAAGAGGCCCAGCTGCAAGCAGGACAGATTCCCCAGAGCCTCCGACAGCGAAGTCCAGGAGCTGTTCTGGAGAACCGGGAGGACTTCCAAGTGACGCTTCAGCCTGCACAACAACCTACATGTGAACCTGAATCACAATGCTTTGAGTTCCTGCAACCTGACTCAGTCCTATCCAGGGAGGGGGGACAGTCAGTGATGGACAGTGTCCACAGTCACACAACAGACACTGTTGCTGAACAGCGACAGGTGTCTGCTGCACCAGGAGATATGCCAAGAGAGACCATTGTTGCTCCCCAGCAGCAAGAATATGATACAGCAGAAGAGACATTGACATTGACTTCAGCATTGCCCAGAGCGTTAACAACAGTTCAAAACCCAGATGATGCTCCAGAGTCAACACTGGACAAGCGAACAGTGTGATGCGGCAGCTAAAAAGGCCAATGCTATTTTAGGCTGCATCAATAGAAGTATAGTGTCTAGATCAAGAGAAGTAATAGTGCCACTGTATTCTGCTCTGGTCAGGCCCCACCTAGAATATTGTGTCCAGTTCGGGGCACCACAATTCAGAAAGGACACTGAGAAACCGGAGCGTGTCCAAAGGAGGGCGACAAAAATGGTGAAGGGTCTGGAAACCATGAAGCCCTATGAGGAACGACTCAGGGAGCTGGGGATGTTTAGCCTGGAGAAAAGAAGGTTAAGAGGTGATATGATAGCCCTGTTTAAATATTTGAAAGGATGTCATATTGAAGAGGGAGCAAGCTTGTTTTCTGCTGCTCCAGAGAACAGGACCCGGAACAATGGATGCAAGCTACAGGAAAAGAGATGCCACCTGAACATTAGGAGGAACTTCCTGACAGTAAGGGCTGTTCGACAGTGGAATGCACTTCCTCGGAAGGTGATGGAGTCTCCTTCCTTGGAGGTCTTTAAACAAAGGCTGGATGGACATCTGTCAGGGATGCTTTGAATTGGATTTCCTGCATGGCAGGGGGTTGGACTGGATGGCCCTAGTGGTCTCTTCCAACTCTACGATTCTATGATTCTAAGCGAGCAGAGAGTGGACTGATGTGTCCTGAAACTCTCACAAAAGAGGAACAACAACTTCAGACACCAACAACGACTATGGTGTCTACATCTGAGCTGAGTGCACCTTCCATCGGGAGGCAAAAAGAGTCTCTGACAAGCCTTTCACTCCAGGAACAACAGCAATTCAGGAAGGAGTTGAAGAGGGACAGCGGAGGTGTCACAGAGTGTCATCTCGCACAGTATCATCCGTTCACCCGAGACTGAATCAGCCGATTGACAAACTCAAGTGCGGGGATTCATTGGACGTGGCCGACCCTGGTGTCTCTGCCCCGCGCATCCTTATCGGGAACATCCACAGCGCGCAATGGCAGGAGAATGTCACAACGGCCTCAGTGTGGCTTCCTTTCCGCACGCCTCTTAAAAGGGATTGGGGGGGGGGGGGAAACCCACGAACTCGAAATGCAAATGCAATCTCTCTTTTCTGATGAGGGCATCATTATGTAGTCATCTATTCCAGAAGCGGCACAATTAAAGACTCCGTTTTTTAAGTAAAATAAAATAAAATCAGTGCTTAGTGTGCTTTGCTTCAGAAGTGCTTTGGCGCACTGGGAAGACTATTTAAGTCAGAGGCGAATGTCGCTAGAAGATGGTATGCGGGGAGATCATTTCTTTTTAACTGGGTGACATTATTCTTAATATACTGTAATGTTGTTGCTATTTTTTTTAAATTGAAACCTTGACAGATTTTTTTCGCAAACATCTGGTTTTAGAGATTTCCCAATTTTGGGAGAAGGGCAGGATATTACTACTACTACTACTACTACTACTACTACCAATAATAATAAATCAAATAACATCCAAACAATGGCCCCATCCAAACAGGCCAAAATAAAGCTGCTTTGGGTCACTTTGGAGATATGCTGTTTCAATGATGCATGCGTACCAAGAGTCCAGAAGCCATGCCAAAGCCACATTCCAGTCCTAAGGGCTGGTGCACAACTTTGGCACAGCTTCCCGATTCCTAGGACGCATGCATCATTTAAACAGCATACCTCCAAAGTGACCCAAAGCAGTTTTATTTTGGCCTGTCTGTATGGGGCCAATGATCCCTTTATTGGGCCAACCCAAATGCACGATTACATATGGAGTCAAAGGCTTTCATGGCCGGCATCCATAGTTTTTGTGGGGTTTTTGGGCTATGTGACATCTTCAGAAATGCCAGTCACAGATGCTGACAAACGCCAGGAATAAACTCTTCTAGGACATGGCCACATAGCCTGAAAAACCCACAAAAACTAAGCACGATTACATGTTGCAAGCTTTCGAAGTCACGCTGGCTTCTTCATCAGGCAAAGAGGAGAAAGAAATTGAAGATGTTAGTCCTAGGCCTGCATTTTCTGGTTCTGGTCTTGGTTCGGATGCTTTACCGCAACACCATCTAAGGTTTTCCTGATGCAAAACATGAAGACTTCTTGAGAAATTCAGTGTTCACAAAGGAAGGAGGCATGTTGGATTCCAAGAAAATGTCTTCTTTAAATTGCAAATGGACATTGAATTTCCTAGACTTTGAAAATCTCCCAGTGACCAAAGGGGAAAGTGCCAGCCTGCAGATAGCCCTCCCTGCCATCTGAACTAGGACCAGAAACAGAAAATGCAGGCCTAGGACTAACATCTTCAATTTCTTTCTCCTCTTTGCCTGATGAAGAAGCCAGTGTGACTCCGAAAGCTTGCAACGTGCTATCGTGCATTTTGGTTGGCCCTATAAAGGTACTATTGTTTGGATGTTATTGCATTTGCTATGTGGCCAACACGGCTACCCCTAAATAATAATGATAATGACAATGATAATATACTTAACAGAAGACTCCATTTCTCTGCCATGGCCATGCGCTGCTCAGGTCCTGCAACATTTTAAGAGCAGATGAAAAAGTGGGACCAAAGAGGATCAATGGGGGCTGTCCCTCCCAAAGTGGGACAGTTGGAGGTTGTGCAGTAGTGGAGGACACCTGGCTGTAGAAGACTACATGTGAAAGGGATCTAGGAGTCCAGGTAGACCACAAGTTGAACATGAGTCAACAGTGCGATGCGGCAGCTAAAAAGGCCAATGCAATTTTAGGCTGCATCAATGAAAGTATAGTGTCTAGCTCAAGGGAAGTAATAGTGCCACTCTATTCTGCTCTGGTCAGGCCCCACCTGGAATATTGTGTCCAGTTCTGGGCACCACAATTCAAAAATTCACTTTTGTTACGCCGGATAATAAATACATCTTTCAGGGATGGGCGATTTCCATCGGATCTTAAATTGGCCATAGTAAGACCGATCCTAAAAAAGCCCTCCCTTGACCCCCTGGTTCATAATAATTATCGGCCGGTGTCGCTGCTACCATTCTTGGGGAAGGTGATTGAGAGGGCGGTTGCGATTCAGCTTCAGGGGGTCTTGGATGAAACGGATTATCTGGACCCATTTCAAACTGGCTTCCGGGCGGGTCATGGGGTTGAGACGGCCATGGTCGCCTTGGTCGATGATCTCCGTCTGGGCATTGACAGGGGAAGCGTGTCCCTGTTGGTGCTCTTGGACATCTCAGCGGCTTTCGATACCATAGACCATGGTATCCTTCTGGGGCGCCTGGCTGAGGTGGGAATCGGGGGCACTGCGCTCCAGTGGTTCCGCTCCTACCTCTCTGGGAGGTCCCAGATGGTGCAGCTGGGGGACGTGTGCTCCAGTGAGCGGGCCCTTAAAACTGGGGTCCCTCAAGGAGCCATTCTGTCCCCCATGCTATTTAACATTTACATGAAACCGCTGGGAGAGATCATCCGGAGACATGGGGCGCGGGGTTATCAGTACGCTGATGACACCCAAATTATTTTCTCTATGTCTCCGACTGATGCAGTGACCGGGGATGGCGTCTCTTCCCTTGTGGCCTGTCTGGAGTCAGTAATGGGCTGGATGAGGGAAAACCGACTCAAACTTAATCCAGAGAAGACGGAGGTACTAGTGATAGGTTCCCCTGGTCCAGGAATGACGGTGGCTCCACCTGTCCTGAATGGGGTCACGCTCCCCGTGAAGGACTCCGTGCGCAGTCTGGGGGTGCTTCTTGACTCTTCCCTTCACCTGACTGCTCAGGTGAATGCGACAGTCAAGAGCACCTGTCATCAGCTTCGGCTGATTCGCCAGCTGCGCCCATACCTGGCCCAGAGGGACCTTGAAACTGTTGTACACGCTCTGGTAACTTCGAGACTGGATTTCTGTAATGTACTCTACATGGGGCAACCCTTATATCTAACTCGGAAGCTGCAACTGGTGCAGAACATGGCAGCACGGCTGGTCACTGGTGCTCCCAGGACCAGCCATTTAACACCCGTGCTTAAAGATCTCCATTGGCTGCCCATTCGCTTCCGAGCACAATATAAGGCGTTGGTTATTACCTATAAAGCCCTAAATGGCTTGGGTCCAGGATTCCTGAAGGACCGCCTCTCCCCGTACATTCCGCCTCGCACCCTCAGAACATCCGGGCAGCAACTCCTGAAGGTGCCTGGGGCTAGGTTGGCTGCTACGGCCAGAAGATCTTTTTCCACAGCTGCCCCAGCCCTCTGGAACACGCTGCCCACGGAGCTCCGCTCATCCACCACCCTGGCCCAATTTAGGAAGGGCTTAAAAACCTTCCTATTTAATCAGGCATTCCCCGTCTAAGACATCCTGTGGGCCTCCCTCCTCTCTCGTGGCCGTGAGGTTGGGCTAAGGGGTTTTTTATTGTTTTTATGGACTGATAATATTGTGTTTGTTTTTAACTTTGTACTCTGTCTGCGCTTCGGTGCACTTTGTTAGCCGCCCTGATCATTCGGAAGGGCGGGGTATAAATAAAAATTTTATTTATTTATTTAAAAGGATGTTGAGAAACTGGAGCGTGCCCAAAGGAGGGCGACCAAAATGGTGAAGGGTCTTGAAACCATGCCTAGGGAGCTGGGGATGTTTAACTTGGAAAAGAGAAGGTTAAGAGGTGATATGATAGCCCTGTTTAAGTATTTGAAGGGATGTCATATTGAGGAGAGAGCGAGCTTGTTTTCTGCTACTCCAAAGAATAGGACCTGGAGCAACAGGTACATAGCCGATGCATTGTTCTGAAGGTGCGTTCTAAGCATAATAGGATATAGAAGGATGCAAATAGTGACCTTAGCTGTAAATCTAGTCTGACAGACCTGCATTAGATGATGCAGGTCTGTCAGACTAGTAATAATCCTGAAGTGTGAAAGCAACAAATCTGCTTAACCAGTGTAAATTCCTTTCAAGTCTGCAACTTCTTCAGGGGAGATTCTCTTGTTACGTGTATTGTTGTGTGGACCTACGTATTAATATATGCCATGTTTCCAAGGAACCATTATCCCTGTTCATACTTCTGTTTCTGAATACAGGTTGAGTCTCCCTTATCCGAAATGTTTGGGACCAGGAGTGGTTTGGATTTTGGAGTATTGGAGATGGGACCCAAGTCGAAACATGAGATCCTGCATGAAACTAAGGCCTGTTACAGACTGCCAAAATAAAGCTGCTTTGAGTCTCTTTGGAGGTATGCTATTTAAATGATGCATGGGTCCTAAGAGTCCAGAGGTTGCGCCAAAGCCACACTCCATTCCTAAGCACTGGAGTGCAGCATTGGTGCAGCTTCCGGATTCTTAGGACCCATGCATCATTTAAACAGCATACCTCCAAAGAGACCCCAAGCAGCTTTATTTTGGCAGTCTGTAACAGGCACAGACTGCCAAAATAAAGCTGCTTCGGGTCTCTTTGGAGGTATGCTATTTAAATGATGCATGGGTCCTAAGAGTCCAGAGGTCGCGCCAAAGCCACACTCCATTCCTAAGCACTGGAGTGCAGCATTGGTGCAGCTTCCGGATTCTTAGGACCCATGCATCATTTAAATAGCATACCTCCAAAGAGACTCGAAGCAGCTTTATTTGGGCAGTAGTTTGTGTAGAAGCAAAGATTTCACTATATTTTTGGTGGGTTTTTCAGGCGTCGTGGCCATGTTCTGGAACAGTTTATTCCTGACGTTTCGCCAGCATCTGTGGCTGGCATCTTCAGAGAATGCTGGCATGGAAGTCTCACACTATAGATATCCCACTCTCTTCCATGCCAGCATTCTCTGAAGATGCCAGCCACAGATGCTGGTGAAACGTCAGGAAGAAACTCTTCTTCAGCATAGCCACAAAGCCCCAAAAACTATGGACGCTGGCCATGAAAGGCTTCGACTTCACAAAGATTTCACTATCTCAGCCACCCTTATGGACAATTTTGGATTTTGGAATAGTTTGGATTTCAGAATTCTGGACAAGGGAGACTCAACTTGTATACCCCAATTCAGAGTGGTTTCTCTTTCCAACCTTCAGTTTTTAAGCTGCATCAATAAAAGTATTGTGTCTAGGGAAATAATAGTGCCACTTTATTGTGCTTTGGTCAGGCCCCACCTGGAATACTGTGTTCAGTTCTGGGCACCACAATTCAAAAAGGACATTGAGAAACTGGAGGGTGTCCAAAGGAGGATGACTAAAATGGTGAAGGACCTGGACTTTTTCTATGGCATTCCTTTTTAGATGCTCACAGACTGACTGTTTCATGATCTGGTCCAGAATCTTTCCTGGTGTAGACGTCAGACTAACTGGACGATAACTGTTGGGATCCTCTTTATTTCCCCTATTTGAAGATGGGGACAACGTCTGCCCTCCTCCAGTCTGCTGGGACTTCTCCAGGGGTCTGGAAACCTTGCCCTATGAGGAACGACTCAGGGAGCTGGGGATGTTTAGCCTGGAGAAGAGAAGGTTAAGAGGTGATAATGATAGCCCTATTTAAATACTTGAAGGGATGTCATATTGAGGAGGGAGCAAGCTTGTTTTCTGCTGCTCCAGAGAACAGGACCCGGAACAATGGATGCAAGCTCCAGGAAAAGAGATTCCAGCTCAATATTAGGAGGAACCTCCTGACAGTAACGCCTGCTTGACAATGGAATAAACTCCTTTGGAGTGTAGTGGAGTCTCCTTCTTTGGAGGTCTTTAAGCAGAGGCTGGAAGGCCATCTGTCAGAGGTGCTTTGATTGAGAGTTCCTGCATGGCTGAAGGAGGTTGGACTGGATGGCCCTTGCGGTCTCTTCCAACTCTATGATTCTATGAGTCTGCAAGACCTGAGCAGGTCAGTTTTGGATAGGATGATTTGGAGAGTCGACAATTGTCTTGTATGGATAGTATGTAAATGTTTAAGCCTTGTAGCTGTCACGTTTTTATTGTTGTAATATGCTGATTGTTGTAATCCCGCCTCGATCCGTAGGGAGAGGCGAGAAATAGAAATAATAATAATAATAATAATAATAATAATAATAATTCATTGCATTGCCATAGGTCAAAGTCAACTTTACAGCAGTCAACAGCGGACAACAACCCAGATGCTCCAGAGGGTTCCAGTGCTTGGAACAATGGGTTGCTTGGTGCGTGTCGCCGTACGTCGGAAACGACTTGAAGGCACATAACAACAACTTTTTCTTTTTCTCTCTACAAATTTCAGTCCAATCAAGGCAGGATAGGCTTGGATTTGTGCTCTGCAGTGTATCCGCCAGAGGGCATCCATTCATTGCTTGGCGCCTCTTGGTTCTCCTTGACATCCCCACAATGATTGCTGGTAATATAGAGATAGGAAAAGGATACAGAAGAACTGAAAATTCCCTTTACAATTCAGATTCTCACTCCCTTCCTGGAGTAACAGTGAAAGTTGCTCATAGAAAGCAATGGAGAAATAGAAGATTTGTCTGTTTGATCAGGCATAATGAACCAGCGTGGCACATTAATTTGAGCATGGGAGTGCAACTCTGGAGTCCAAGAGGATTAGATCAATTCCACAACAATTGCACTATTGGAAGTTAACAGAATAATAGCACTATAGCGATATATATTTTCACACAGTTGCGCAATTTGTCTGTAATGACGACATAAAAACGAAAGAGAACTGCTATTGCGTTCCACATCCATCCATTAGTATATCGTTTTTACATTGCAATTTGAACGTTTCATACACGCGCCATTTCCGCGCTACTGCGCACGTCTGAAAATCGTGTTTCTGTCCCGCACGGAATAAAATAAACTTTCTCTAGTTCACAACATTATTTTTATCTGGTGCAAAGAAAAACGTGCCCTATGCCTCAAAAGAAGACTGAAATCCGCTACAAAACCAATCTGGGTACAGGTCCCGTATTGCGCCACCGAATTAAATATTATTAACGTCCGCACCTTCGCGATCACTCTTCATTCACACTATTGGCAAGCTATTCGTGGCACTTTGCCATGAATCAGCAGTTGCGGCAGCATTCCAGCGTGCGCATGGGAGAAGTATTGAATGAGCACACTGTCGTCAGAAAATCTTCATGCAATTGCGCGATTATATCGAGAGCATTCCTTTTCCTCCTGTTTCTTTTCCCAGTCTGATAATTTACCAAGATTCGAATCTCTGCTTGGCCATGGAAACTAGCGGGTGACCGTAGACAAGTCACACAATCTCAGCCTCATAAATGACAGGTTCGCCTTAGCATTGCACTAAGCCAGAAATGACTTGAAGGCACAGAACAACGAATGATCGGGCGACATTATGCTGGGGAGGTACAGAATTCATTATCCCCCCCTCCCTCTACTCAGTAACATCTTAATCTTAAATAAAATCTATTATTATTATTATTATTTCATGCAGTGTTGAATACACATTTCCCACATAGAACAGTATGATGCATGATGTGCTTGGCCACACGTTGTTGTTGTTGATTTTATGTGCCTTCAATTGTTTCCAACTTATGGCAACTCTAAGGTGACCCTGTCACCTATTTATCTATTTAGATGTTTAGTAAGCTGTTTAGATGTAGTGTAGCACATGGCTTTTGCTCCCACCCTGAAGGCTGCATTGCTTAGATCTGCTTTCCTGCACTAACTGGGGCTTATTTTTCTGCATGGAAACCACCTTTAGGACTGGGCTCAAAAAGAAGCTCCAAAGTTGCCTATCCAAAATATTCCTCTATAGGTTTCATAGCTCTGTGTTCTCTCCAAGACCCACCCCCCCTTGGAGGCATAGACTGCGCATGCGTCCTAGGGAGCCTGGATTTTTTGGTAAGACTTGCAAAGAGTGCGTGCATACAGCAGTCTGCATTGCACTGCATTTGCATTGCAATTGCATTGTACTGTGGATCCAAATGCAATGCAGATGGAAGGGCAAAATTGGGTTGCATAGGGGTCTGCAAGACTGTGGAGGCACTGGGTTCAAGGCACTGGGTGTTACTGGTTGAGTGATAAAGCCATGGCCCTTGCAGCCCAGTCTTTCTCTTAAGGAGGTAACCATGGTGTACCAACCTCTTCCTAACAATCTTGCAAAGCTGGTCAGTCTAGAGTCTTCAGGGTTCATGCACTCTGACACTGCTTTAACTGCCTTGGCTCCACTTTATGGGATCCTGGGATTTGTAGTTTTCCCTGGAGCACCAGAGCTCCCTAACAGAGAAGTCTAGATAGTGTGCAAGATTGCAAATGTCAGCATGCCATTGCATGGAGCCGTGGTGCTTAAAGCAACGTATAATGCCGTTTTGACACTGTTTTAACTGTCTTGGTGCCACCTTATGGGATCCTGGGATCTGTAGTTTCATGGGGGACCAGAGCTCCCTGACAAAGAAGTTTAGCCATCGTACAAAACTGCAAATCTCAGAATGCCATAGCATCCTGGGGCCGTGGCGGTTAAAGCAATGTATAATACAATTTGGACACCGCTTTCACTGTCTTGGCTCCACTTTATGGAACCCATCGGGAGGAATAGATGTAAGATCTTACAGGCCTGTTACAGACTGCCAAAATAAAGCTGCTTCGGGTCTCTTTGGAGGTATGCTGTTTAAATGATGCATGCATCCGAAGAATCCGGAAGCTGCACCAAAGCTGCACTCCAGCGCTTAGGAATGGAGTGTGGCTTTGGCGCGACCTCCGGACTCTTAGGACCCATGCGTCATTTAAAGAGCATACCTCCAAAGAGACCCCAAGCAGCTTTATTTTGGCAGTCTGTAACAGGCCACAGACATGTTTGCCTTCAATATGCTTTTCGTTTCTTTCAGTGATTTTATTTACTCAGTTTTATGAATCCCCCCAAATCCAAAACACTTCCGGTCCCAAGCATTTTGGATACGGGAGACCTAACCTGTTGCCCTCCAAGGTCCCCCCAAGGATGGTTGCCAACCCCAAGCATAGCCCACTTATGTGACAGGAGACTTTTTTCCTTCTACGTCAGCATTATTTATAGTTATTGATCCAGGCATAAAAATGTCTCTGTTGTGTGTCTTCAAGTCGTTCCCAACGTATGGCGACCCTAAGGCAAACCTTTCATGGGGCTTTCTTTGCAAGAGTTCAGAGCGGGTTTGCCATTGCCTTCCCCGAAGCTGAGAGAGTGTGACTTGCCCAAGTGAGTTTCTATAGCTGAGTCAAGAACCGAACCTTGGTTTCCAAAATCCTAATCCAATGCTCCAACAACTACAACCTGCTGGATTGTAAATGCTGTGGATTGAACCACAGACCTTTTGCGTGCTAACCAAGGCCTGTTACAGACTGCCAAAATAAAGCTGCTTCGGGTCTCTTTGGAGGTATGCTGTTTAAATGATGCATGCGTCCTAAGAATCCAGAAGCTGCACCAAAGCTGCACTCCAGCGCTTAGGAATGGAGTGTGGCTTTGGCGCGACCTCCGGACTCTTAGGACCCATGCGTCATTTAAATAGCATACCTCCAAAGGGATCCGAAGCAGCTTTATTTTGGCAGTCTGTAACAGGCCCAAGTGAGCTTGGGTCGTCCCTAGAAACAGGCTTTTCTCCTTGGAAATATACTGGTAATGATAAAAAGCCTGTGCGCACACATACCTGGATCCAAAACCGTTGAACTCAGCAGGACCTTTCTGAGCCGATGCACCACAAATATGCTTCCTTTGAACATTCTTGTGGTGTGTTGCCTCTGGCATCCCAAGAGAGCCCAGCGTCGTATGTACGACTTGAGATTTCGAGTCAAGATTTCCATACCTACACACACACACACATCGAATGTGATGGTGAGTCATGGAGAAAAATGAGCCCTAGGGTAGAGCGTGGGGTTTGGATCTGAGATTTCAAAGTGCAAAAGTGTCTAAAGTTAGCATGGCAAATTAAGCTTTGAGCTTCAGATGGAAAATTGGGCGCTGGAGCGCATGGAGTTGCACCATTGTGCAGTAAACAGGTTGGAGGGCACGCACTGCAGCCGGTGGCATAGGTGTGTCCTCCGAGGCCCCCTTGGTTCATTTGGCGACTGACTCTTAAATATAACACTGCTGGTTTGTTAATGTTTAGATGTGTAACAGGTTAAAGGCATGGTAAATTGAACCCCCGGATTAGCTTCTTTTGGATGACAGTTAAGTCCATCCAAATCTTGATGTTTCTGGGTGTGTTCTTTGCAAAGGCAAGTGAGGCAGCAAAAGGTGAGTTCTCTCTTAGGCAATTAGGTTTCAGGTTGTCTTGGATTTCAAAACGATGGCTTCTTTTCCCAGATTCACGTTGTGATGCCTCTTACTTGTTGCATTTTTTCAAATCCCCAAGAAGTTTTGAGGGTCAGCCTAACACTGGCTAGTTGGCCAGTCTTTATTGATCATTGACAGGGATCCTACAGGAGAAGGCATCACATCTCTGTAGCATCCCAGAGGCCCACTCTGTTCCACAGCCATGTCTTTAAATCCCATTGCTTGTCATAAGGACAGACCTGTAGCCACTGAGTAAATTTGGGGCCACAAGTGGTGGTAATTCATGATTATTAACAACTATAAATGCCCCCCTTCTACATCACAGTGTGCTAAATTGTCAGCTTCATGTGCCCATTCCTTTGAGTTGTCTTATTCTTTTTTATCGTTGTGTGCCTTCAAGCCGAACCGAACCCTGGTCTCCAGAGTCCTAGTCCAACATGGAAACTACTATGCCATGCTGGCTCTTACTTGGGGATAAAAGTCATGCCATCACAGCCACAATATGGGTTGCTTGCATGCTGTGTTAGACTTTGAAGGGTTTCTTTGTGCTTTATCATTGGCCTGTTACAGACTGCCAAAATAAAGCTGCTTGGGGTCTCTTTGGAGGTATGCTATTTAAATGATGCATGGGTCCTAAGAGTCTGGAGGTTGCGCCAAAGCCACACTCCATTCCTAAGCACTGGAGGGCAGCTTTGGTGCAGCTTCCGGATTCTTAGGATGCATGCATCATTTAAATAGCATACCTCCAAAGAGACCCGAAGCAGCTTTATTTTGGCAGTCTGTAACAGGCCATTATTATTTTTTAAATGATTTTAAAATTATTATTTTTTAAATGATCCGCGTAGCTGAGAACAGAAAATGGCTCCTCTCCCCGGGGCGGAATTGGTGAAGAGACCGTTGCAGCTGTATCGCTACTTACTCCGTTGTTGCAAGGCGCTTCCAGGAAAGAATGTCCAAGAACACTACAAACATGCAATACGGCAGGTAAGAAGAGATCTGCGTGTTTTGAATCAGGGTCATAGAATCGTAGGCCTGTTACAGACAGGCCAAAATAAAGCTGCTTCGAGTCACTTTGGAGGTATGGTATTTCAATGATGCATGCGTCCTAAGAGTCCAAAAGCTGCACCAAAGCCACACTCCAGTCCTAAGAATCGGAGTGCAGCTTTGGTGTAGCTTCCAGACTCTTAGAACTCATGCATCATTGAAATACCATACCTCCAAAGTGACTCGAAGCAGCTTTATTTTGGCCTGTCTGTAACAGGCCATAGAGTTGGAGGAGACCACAAGGGCCATCCAGTCCAACCCCCCTGCCCTGCAGGAACTCTCTATCGAATCGGGTATCAAGAGACAACTCTTGGGCTGGAGGGTCACATTGCTGGTGCATAAACAGGGTCGGGATGACCAAGCATCCTTTTCCAGGACATATCCTACATTTCATCCTTCTGTCCAGGAGGAATTCCATAATGTCCTCTACTTTGAGCATGGAATTCATATTTATATTTGGTTAAAGATGCTTTCCAACCCAGTAGCTTTATCCCCGTTGACATTAACAGATTTTTGCCAATCTAAATGGAATGGCCTCATAGCCCAAAAAACCCGCAACGAACTATGGATGCCGGTCGTGAAAGCCTTCGACGTCACAAACGGAAGAAATCTGTAATTGACAAATTGCCAGCAATGGGTTTTTCGGTAGCGTATATCCAAATGTTAGGGTGCGACAAAGCAAAGAAAGACATTGCTCAGCCTTATCAAAGATGCTGACTTCCAAACTCATATAAGGCAGGCAGTGCCATACCTTACATTCAAAGGCAATAGAGGAATGTTTGCACCTGCCAATGGCTTGACAAACCTGAACATTCCCAAATTAAAAAGAGCTGGCTTGAATGCTCTCCCTTCTGCTGTATCAGATGGCAGCTATAAAAAAAGATCCCATATTGGAAATGGATTTGCTCCAGTGGTTTGGACGAAGTTGAGTCGGTGTGTCATGTCCTGCTTTATTGTACTTTCTATAAAGATATCAGAACCTCACTTATAACTCCTCTTATCCAAAGGATCCCTGGTAGACGAGATAAAGTCTATGTAGAATACCTTCTCTCAGAATTAAATGATCAAATAACTGCCAAAGTTGCTAGATTCTGTTCAGCCATAGAGGGGTAGAAACACAACATTGGCCTGTTACAGACTGCCAAAATAAAGCTGCTTGGGGTCTCTTTGGAGGTATGCTATTTAAATGATGCATGGGTCCTAAGAGTCCGGAGGTTGTGCCAAAGCCACACTCCATTCCTAAGCACCGAAGTGCAGCTTTTGGTGCAGCTTCCGGATTCTTAGGATGCATGCATCATTTAAACAGCATACCTCCAAAGAGACCCCAAGCAGCTTTATTTTGGCAGTCTGTAACAGGCCAAAGTTAAATATCTGGTTATTAGGCCTCCCGTTGCTTCCTTCTTACAATGGCTGGAAGGATTTTAAAATGTATATATTATGCCCAGTTGATTGTTCTGCTATGTTTTTACCCTATTTATTATTGTGCGGACGACTTGCCGTATTAAATGAATTGATTTATATTAGTCTTTTCGGCTTTTATTTGGTAATGTCCTACACTTTCCAACTCTGTGATTCTATGATATTGAATAAATTACCAGGATAAAACAGCAGAAAGGGGATTAGTTTGCTCTTGGTTTGCAAGTGAGTGTTGTTGTGGGAGTTTGAATCCAAAGTGTCCTGTTCCTTTGAAACTCACTGAAAGAAAGAAGTCGGCAACATGAGCTTTCGTAGACTTCAGTCTACTTCCTGAGATGTATTGAAATTTCTTTCTTTCAGTGAGTCTCAAAGGTGCTACAAGATCTCTCTGCATATTGTTCTGTCCTGTTTCTTGCAAACTCCAGAACTATGTTGCGTCAGAAGGAAGAGGAGGTGGGATCCAAAGCACGCATGCAGGATAACCGTTCTAGTTCTGACACCAACTGCTTTCACCATCCACTCTTTCTCCAACTTATTTAACTACTAAAACTGCAAACAAAGGGCCTGAACAGACAGGCCAAAATAAAGCTGCTTCGGGTCACTTTGGAGGTATGCTATTTAAATGACACATGCATCTTAAGAGGTCAAAAGCTGTGCCAACGCTGCGCTCCAGTCCTTAGGACTGGAGCATGGCTTTGGCGTGGCATCCGACCTCTTAGGATGCATGCAACATTTAAACAGCATACCTCCAAAGTGACCCGAAGTAGCTTTATTTTGGTCTGTCTGTTCAGGCCCAAAGTTAAGGTTATAGACTACCTTGGTTTGAGTCAGAAAATGTAATTACTAGAAAATATTTTGAGCCTTAAGAAGGAATATAGATACAGTGGGTCCTTGGTATCCGCTGCGGTTTGGTTCCAGGACCCACTGTGGATATCAAAATCCATGAATGCTCAAGTCCCATTAAATACAACGGCACAATAAAAAGAGTGCCCATTATGCAAAATGACAAAATCATGGTTTGCCTATTGGCATGTTAAAAATATATATTTTAAATATTAAATATGTGGATGGTGAATCCATGGATTAAAAAAAACCCTGTGGATTTGGAGAGCCAACTGTCCTTTCCCCCCAGACCAAGATCAGGCCAACTGAAACAGGCCGCTCTGTTAAAAATCTGCATCTGGATTTATTTTTGCAGAGTTTCAAAGTCCATGGAGACGAAGACAATCCCGAGAGGATTCAGCAGATCATCAAGCGGGCCATTGAAGATGCCGACTGGATAATGGAGAAGGTAGGTCTTCCCTTGAATGTTCTGGTTCTAAGGTTGTAGGAGAGGCAGCAGGAGGCGTTGTTGTCAGATGGCATCACAGCTTAGTTCTTCTTTGGGCTTACCCTCAGACGCAATAAAAATCCTTCATCTGAACGGCTTTTAGATGAAGGATTTAGGCCTGATACAGACTGCCAAAATAAAGCTGCTTGGGGTCTCTCTGGAGGTATGCTGTTTAAATGATGCATGGGTCCTAAGAGTCCGGAGGTCGCGCCAAAGCCACACTCCATTCCTAAGCGCTGGAGTGCAGCTTTGGTGCAGCTTCTGGATTCTTAGGATGCTCGCGCCAAAGCCACACTCCATTCCTAAGCACTGGAGTGCAGCTTTGGTGCAGCTTCTGGATTCTTAGGATGCTCGCGCCAAAGCCACACTCCATTCCTAAGCACTGGAGTGCAGCTTTGGTGCAGCTTCCGGATTCTTAGGATGCTCGCGCCAAAGCCACACTCCATTCCTAAGCACCGGAGGGCAGCTTTGGTGCAGCTTCTGGATTCTTAGGATGCTCGCGCCAAAGCCACACTTCATTCCTAAGCGCTGGAGTGCAGCTTTGGTGCAGCTTCTGGATTCTTAGGATGCTCGCGCCAAAGCCACACTTCATTCCTAAGCGCTGGAGTGCAGCTTTGGTGCAGCTTCTGGATTCTTAGGGTGCTCGCGCCAAAGCCACACTCCATTCCTAAGCGCTGGAGTGCAGCTTTGGTGCAGCTTCTGGATTCTTAGGATGCTCGCGCCAAAGCCACACTCCATTCCTAAGCACTGGAGAGCAGCTTTGGTGCAGCTTCCGGATTCTTAGGATGCTCGCGCCAAAGCCACACTCCATTCCTAAGCACTGGAGTGCAGCTTTGGTGCAGCTTCCGGACTCTTAGGACCCATGCATCATTTAAACAGCATACCTCCAAAGAGACCCCAAGCAGCTTTATTTTGGCAGTCTGTAACAGGCCTTAGTCATGATATTTTTAGTGTCGAGGCTTATGGGAATTCTGGGGACTCCATAGGATGGAGTCATGACAAATAAAGGTGTGTCAAACTGCATTAATTCTTCAGTGTAGCAGAAGATAACAAAGAAAGGGCTAAAATTTTGTTATGGCACAGTCTCTCTCTCTCTCTCTTTCTCTAATTTATTTCATTCATAAAAACAATACATGAACAATGTGAAATCTAAGGCTTTCACGTCCGGCATCCATAGTTTTTTGTGGGTTTAGGGGGCTATGTGGCTGTGTTCTAGAAGAGTTTATTCCTGACATTTCGCTGGCATTTGTGAAGATGCCAACCACAAAAAACAATATATGAACACACATATTTTTAGGAAATATAAGAGCTATGGCCGGATACAGACAGCCAAAATAAATCTGCTTCAAGTCACTTTGCAAATATGCTGTTTAAATGATACATGCGTCCTAAGAGTCCAGAGGCTGCACCAAAGCCATGCTCCAGTCCTAAGGATTGGAGTGCAGCTTTGGTGCAGCTTCCAGACTCTTAGAACGCATGCATCATTGAAACACCATACCTCCAAAGTGACCTGAAGCAGTTTTATTTTGGCCTGTCTGTATAGGGCCTATATATCATTACTGACAATTATATAATTTTGTGTGCATCTCCCATTCTATGGCAGACCCCCGCTTTGAAGAAACGTGCCAAGAAAAATCCTTACGGTTGCCATAAGTAAAAAAATGACTTGGAGACGCACAACAGCAACAATTTTGGCGGAACACACTGTCAAATAAATTGCGCAAAAATGGTTAGCTTGAAGGATCAAATCTGTTTTATATTTGTTTTTCTTAACCCTCTGGTTTCTTCCCTCTATCCTTTTCCCTCTGTTCTAGTATAAGAAACAGAAATAAAGTGAGAAGGCAAATAATTTTGTGCACTGATCAGATGGAGAAGACCAGTTTGGAAAGGCAGCTGTGCCTTTGCGTTACGGATTGTAGAAACCAAAGTGATAAACTCTGCCTTGACTATGCCAATTGCATACGTTTGTCATCGCTGGCCATCTATCTGAGTGAGGTCTTGCCAAGAGGAACCAGCGTTTGAGTCAAGATTCGAACATTAGCAAGGAAGAAAGTAGGTTTTTTTTCCAATCAAAATAGTGGTGACTGTTCAGAGAGCATGGAGCAGGACCTGTCTTTTGGATCGTTTGAAGACTCTCCATTATGAATGTATTGCCGACATGCTCAAATTCACTCAAACTGAGTAATCCTGAAATCATAAACCACTAATAAAGATGCTCATGTCTCAACTGAACCAAAATGTGTCATTGCAGCACTGACGCTGACTACTAGTCCATCAGGTCAGGTTATCACAAGATGTAGATCAGAGGTGGAAAACTGCCGCAGGTCCGGTTTGGCAGTTTTCTGCTATGAAGGCTACCAAAAATGCCAAAACGCACACAAACGTGGCCAGAAATCTATTTCTGGTTTGGACAAAAGGGACACTTTTTGTGTTAAAAAATGCAACAGGGTGGGGATTTTGGAGTCTTAGGAGACCGCAAGTTTAACGTGAGCTTGCAATTGAATGCGGCAGCTAAGAAAGCCAATGCAATTTTAGGCTGCATCAATAGGAGTGTAGTGGCTAGATCCGGGGAAGTAATAGTGCCACTGTATGCACCATTGGTCAAAGAAGGCACCCTCGGTCCAAAGATGCACCCTCGGTCTTTCTGTATGCATGGAGAAAGGGTTTGCCATATTCTTCTTATTCTTCTTCTCCTTATTATTATTACTATAGTAAGATCACCCTCTTCCTATGAGGGACCCAAGCATCTCCATAGCCTTGCCTGTGACTGTGAACTCTTCATGGGCTCTACAACCATGCGCAACCACCTCTCTTCCACCTTCAGGGGATCCAAACATTCAAAGTGTCAGTAGCTGAAACCTGAGATGCATCTGCCTCCTTCTGTGCTGACTGCATGATATCCATGTTTAAATATCTGAAAGGATGTCATATCGAGGATGGAGCAAGCTTGTTTTCTGATGCTCCAGAGAATAGGACCTGGAACGATGGATGCAAGATACAGGAAAAGAGATTCCACCTCAGCATTAGGAAGACTTTCCTGATGGTAAGAGCTGTTCGACAGTGGAATATGCTGCCTCAGAGAGTGGTCTTCTTGCATGGCAGAGACCTAGTCCCATAAAGGTATCGGTGTTGCGTAGATTTTGGATGTTATACATATTATTACAGCATTCTACAGGGCCTAAATATCCTAAATGCACCAGATCTGGTGCATCTTAGAGGCTAAGTAGGGCCAGTCTTGGTTTTAAAGAGTCGTACGCTTATATTTTAATAATGTAATGTTTTTAATTGTTTAATTGTTTTTTAAACTTGCGTTTTGCATGTTTTTATCGTGTTTTAACTTGGACTGTTTTGGATTTGTTAGCTGCCTTGGGTCCCTGTACTGGGAGGAAGGTTGGATATTAATAATAATAATAATAATATGGGAGACTGCCAACGAATATCAAGTGCTGTAGGCTCTATTTCAGAGAAAGGGATTGGCAAAACCCACTTCTGAGCATTCCTTACCTCTGAAGTTCATGGGGTTGCCATAAGTTGACAGACAACTTGAAGGCCTGTTACAGACTGCCAAAATAAAGCTGCTTCGGGTCTCTTTGGAGGTATGCTATTTAAATGATGCATGGGTCCTAAGAGTCCGGAGGTTGCACCAAAGCCACACTCCATTCCTAAGCACTGGAGTGCAGCTTTGGTGCAGCTTCCAGATTCTTAGGATGCATGCATCATTTAAACAGCATACCTCCAAAGAGACCCGAAGCAGCTTTATTTTGGCAGTCTGTAACAGGCCGAAGGAACATAACACACACATGTGAAAGCCAGTGTGGTTTAGTGGTTTGAGGGTTGGACTACGACTCTGGAGACCAGGGTTCAATTCCCCATTCAGTCATGAAACCCACTGGTTAACAAGTCACATGCTCTCAGCTTTGGGGCAAGGCAATGGCAAACCTCTGAACAAATCTGACCAAGAAAACCCCGTGATAGGTTTGTCTTAGGGTCCCATAAGTTGGAAATAACTTGGAGGCACACAACAACACCACCACACACGTATGTGTTCTAGATGTAGTAGCTTCCATGTGCCGACAGAGGGTAGCACCGCATGCCATTGACTGTTTCCCCAGCCTTGGATGCTTTTTGATAATGCTCTTATTTCTCAGTCTTTGCAGATTTTTGGTTGTTGTTCTTGCTTCTTTGACGGGAACACGTCCCATCACAATCTGCCTCAAGTTATGTCTCCAAATGGATGCCTCCTGTGCAACCTGTGGACAAGTCTGATCCCATGGACATTAGACTCCTCTAGAAGGGAAGGTGCTTTTTCTTTTAATTTCGTGAAACACAGAAGTGTCTTCTCACGCAACAGATTCAAAACAGTCTCGACAGGCTGAAACCAGCATGCTGGGATTCATCCGAGATAAAACTGTTCAGTCCTTTATTGAGGCATGGAGGAGCAAGGTATCTATCACAAGACGATCCACCTTGGCATTAGTCCATGCGAAACGGTCCTAAGCAGTTGTTGTTGTGTGCCTCCAAGTCATTTTTGACTTCTGGCAACCCTACGGCGAATCTTTGCATGTTTTCTTTCAGACGGGGATTGCCTTTGCCATCCTCTGAGGCTGAGAGAGTGTGACGTGACCAAGGTCATTCAATGGGTTTTTATGCTTGAGCAAAGATTTGAACCCTGGTCTCCAGAGTCGTAGACCAACACTCAAACCACTTAGTAGTTTTAGTGGACTGCAAGTAGAACGTGTCCAGTGTGATACTGAAATCATTGCACACCAAAGTCAGGATCATCTGCGAGAGTGAAATAGTCTTTCCTATTTTCTGAAATGCTAGAAAGCAGACAGAAAAATTGACTCATTTGAAATGCGGTGCTGGCGGAGAGTTTTATGGGTACCTTGAACTACTATAAGACAAACAAATGGGTTTTAGAGCAAATCAAGCCCAAACTATCACTATAGAAGCGAAGATGACTAAATGGAGGCTGATAAAACCCAATAGAGGCAACTAAATGGAGGCTATTGTACTTTGGACATACAGTGGGCCCTTGGCATCTGCTGGGGTTTTGTTCCAAGATCCATCGTGGATACCCAAATCCGTGGATGCTCAAGTCCTATTAAATACAATGGAATAGTAAACTGGGGTCCCTTTTATAAAATGTCAAAATCAAGGTTTGCTTTTGGGAGTGTGTGTGTGTGTGTATTGCATGTTGTGGATGCTTGAATCCATGGATAAGGAGAGCTGACTGTACCATGAGAAGATGTAATTTATTGCTCAGTAAAATGGAAGTCAGTAAGAAAAGAGGAAGATCACACTACAGGTGGATTGATTTAACAAGGGCGCGTCTACGCCATAGAAATAATGCAGTTTGATGCCACTTTAAGTGCTGTAGGCTCGGTGCCATTAGTCTTTGTCAGAGGGCTCTGGTGCCAAAACAAACTACAAATCTCGATAACTCCCAGGTGAGCACAGCTGTTATGCACCCAAGACTGCATTGCGGGAATGTATCCAAGTATCCTAATGGCAATAATTCCATTCTGCCTCTTGAATCCTGAGTTGTCGTTCTTGGTGCGTGCAACAACCTTTGGGTCCTCGGCTGCACCCCAATCATCCCACAGAGTTACCCTACCCCTCCATTGTCCCTGCTCAATTGAATTAGGCAACCTCAGGATGACTCCTTTGCATTGCTCCCTACCCAGGGAGGATGTATGGGTGAGATTAAAACTCGGCCCCTGCAAGTAGTCGGCTCATAGCAGGTTGCCACCTCATGTGCAGTCAGCACAGAAGGAGGCAGATGCATCTCAGGTTTCAGCTACTGACACTTTGAATGTTTGGATCCCCTGAAGGTGGAAGAGAGGTGGTTGCGCATGGTTGTAGAGGCCATGAAGAGTTCACAGTCACAGGCAAGGCTATGGAGATGCTTGGGTCCCTCATAGGAAGAGGGCGATCTTGCTATAGTAATAATAATAAGGAGAAGAAGAATATAGCAAACCCTTTCTCCATGCATACAGAAAGACCGAGGGTGCATCTTTGGACCGAGGGTGCCTTCTTTGACCAATGGTGCATCTACATGACGCTCTATCTACTCTACACCTTGTGTGACGGAGGGTGCGTCTACACGGCACTCTATCTGCGCCAAACCTTGTGTGATGGAGGGTGCGTCTACACTACATTCTATCTATGCTACACCTTGTGTGACAGGGTGCATCTACACTACACGCTATCTGCACTACACCTTGTGTGACGGAGGGTACATCTACACTACCCTCTATCTGCACATATTGTGTGATGGTGGTGTGTCTATATGACACTCTATGCTACACCTTGTGTGACTGAGGGTGCATCTACACTACACTCTTTGCAGTACACCTTGTGTGACGGAGGGTGCCTCTACACTACACTCTATCAATGCTACACCTTGTGTAACTGAGGGTGCATCTACACTACACGCTATCTGCACTACATCTTGTGTGATGGAGGGTGCATCTACACTATAGAAATAAGGCAATTTGGCAGTACTTGTCTCTATCCTACCTTTCATAGGATTTGTAGTTTGGTGAGGCCCCAGTACTCTTTGGCGGAGAAGGCTGAAGACCTTTCAAAACTACAGATTGCAGGATTCCATCAGATGGAGGCACAGTACTCAAAAGCCAGTGTGGCATAATGGTGTGAGAGTTGGACTATGACTCTGGAGACCAGGGTTTAATTCCCAGATCAGCCTTGAAACCACTGGGTGACCTTTGGCAAGTCACACTCTCTCAGCCTCAGAGAAAGGCAATGGCAAACCTCCTCTGAACCAATCTTACCAAGAAAACCCCAGGATGGGTTCGCCTTAGGCTCAAAACAAGCTGGGAATGACTACGGCACCACAGCAACAATATCAATATCAATAACAAGTACGTTTCTATACCGCTTATCAGTGCAATAGCATTAGCAAGTACGTTTCTATGCCACTTATCAGTGCAACAGCATTACCAAGTACATTTCTATACTGCTTATCAGTACAATAGCATTAGCAAGTACATTTCTATACCGCTTATCAGTGCGCGCAAGTTTGGGTTGAGAGTTTGCACATTGGGTTGAGGGATGGCTTACACATTGTAAACCGCTTAACCCAAACTGCATTATTTCTATAGTGCGGATGCACCCTGAGACAGAAGGACCCAGTTTGTGAAGTGCAAAGCTGGAGTTCTCAATATTGAACTAAACCATGCAACACCTTTTCATGGTGCAGCCCACATCCTGCACAAATTTTGAGGGACTTGAACCATCAGCATTATAGCATGGTCTGTGTGTTGGATTCGGACTCAGGAGACCAGGGTTCGAATCCCTGCTCAGTCATGGAAACCCACTGGATGGCCATGGGCAAGTCATACACTCTCAGCCCCAGAGGAACGTTGCTTGGCCGCCCATGTCCTGGTTTTCATCTGTGAAATGTTTGAAGGTGTGCAATAACAACGACAATAGAAGGTGTCTTAAAAAGCAACCTCATTGCTGCATCCAACATCTTGTGTTCAAAACAGCGATACCTTTATCGGCCAGCCTGAAATGCACAAAAATGCATGTTGCACGACTGCATCCTTCATTGCAGCTTTGTTGATCCGGAGGAGGCCTGTGTCCTTCCCCACCAAACTCATTCCTTCATGGATTTAATTTCCCTTTGCAGGCAGATCTGAGATCTGAGGATGGCATGATGGAGCTCAGAGTCCCTTTTGTGTGACTTGGAAGTGGAAAAGAGAGAATCCAGTTGATGAACGAAGAGGACAAAGACGGTCTCCAAATGAGCCCATCTTGCATGGATTCCTTGTGATGGGAGCAGTGAGAATTCCTTTGGCAGACAGTAATACTGAGAGATGGAGCCAAAAGAGTATGCAGACCTAGACGATGATGGTTCAATCATCTTCTGTCCGTCTCTTATGTCTTTGCTTGCTCTCAGAAACAGGACTCTAGGCAGTTCACAATAAGAGTAAAGATAGATAAATCCTGAACTTGGGTGCGTCTACGCTGTAGAAAGAATGCAGTTTGATACCACTTTAACCAACACGGTTCCATCAAGTGCAACATAAAATGGATATGTGCCTTCTAGTCCTTTCCGACTTATGCTAAGGCATCCCTATCACAGGTTTTCTTGGCAAGTTTCTTCAGAGGGGTTTCATCCTCTGAGGCTGAGAGAGTGTGACTTGCTCATGGTCTCCAGGGCTGAGCCGGGATTTGAAGCTTGGTCTCCAGAGTTGTAGTCCAACACTAAACCCACAATGCCATGCTGGCTCTCTAAACCAAAATGTAAGCTGTTCTATTAAAAAGCCCATATCTCAGTAGCTAGTCATCTAGTTGCAAAAACATCGACTGAATAAAACTCTTTCAGGATTCAAAAACTTCGTGCGCAATTATGTAATATGCACATTTCATACATTTTCATGCATATGTAGACACTGTACATGCATTACCTGACTTGCACACAACTATTTCATTTGCACAAACGAACACACATTTGTGACATTCCCATTTCATTCCCTTTCTGATAACAAGGGGTGCGTGTACACTAGAAATAATGCAGTTTGACACCACCTTAAGTGCTGCAGCTCCATCCTATGCAATCCTGGGATGTGTAGATTTACAAGGTCTTTACAAACCTTCTCTGTTAGTTCTGTCCTTTCAAATTATTGTAACCCGCCTTGAATCCCATTGTTGGAGAAAGGCAAGATATAAACCTAGGAGTTTATCACACTGGTGCTAATATTGACATTAAAGAGAGGTTAAAGCGCCTTTAAAGCATCCCGCAAATAAAGCGGGAATGGCGAGTAATTGCGTGAATGATTATCACATGCAATTGCGCAAACAAAGTGATCTCAGAAACGCACTGTCGCTGAAATCCCGACAGTAAAAAAGATGCGCTTTAAGGCTTCTTTGGCCTGTTACAGACAGCCAAAATAAAGCTGCTTCGAGTCACAGTGGAGGTATGGTGTTTCAATGATGCATGCGTCCTAAGTGTCCAGAAGTCACACCAAAGCCACGCTCCAGCCCTAAGAACTGGCTTTGGTGTGGCTTCTGGACTCATAGGACGCATGCATCATTGAAACACCATACCTCCACTGTGACTCGAAGCAGCTTTATTTTGGCTGTCTGTAACAGGCCATAGTGACCACCTTCATGGCGGGTTTTGTGCGACATCGTGTGAAGTTGTTACGCGCAATTACATGATTTTCCCAGGATATTCACAAGATAAACCCCCGATTTCCTTCGTGTGATAAACTTGAAAGAAAGAAAGAAAGAAAGAAAGAAAGAAAGAAAGAAAGAAAGAGTGAGTGAGTGAGTGAGTGAGTGCTGGTGCCTCACCAAACTACAAATCAGGATTTTGTAGGATGGCGCCACAGTGGTTAAAATGGTATCAAACTGGATGATTTCAACAGTGTAGATGCACCCAAGCTGAGGATTTCACCAGCTTTCATGCTCATAACAACCCAGCAAGGTAGATCAGACTGAGAAATAGCACCTTGTCCCAGCTTCCGTTGAGCTTTGTGGCTGGATGGAGATTTAAATTCAGTGTCTCGTGGCCTAAACCGTAGACCAAAAACCTACATTTTCTGACCCCTGGTTGGTGATATGATACGATCTGGACTCCGTCGCATACGCTTGTGGCACCGAAATCATCCCAAACACGATACCGAAATGCCTGGAAGAAAACAAGCCCGTGTTTTCTCCAAGTGCAAGCGAGAGTGAAAGAATTGGTATTTTCGGGGCTTGTGTTTGTTGTGTGCGTGCGTCCATGGTGTCAATGCGCCGCTGCCAGCTCATGGGTGCTTCCAGTGACTCAGGTGCGCATCAGTTAACGCCGTGTCATTAGAGCACTTGGGTGATGGACGGGTGAGATAAAAATTTAATCCAATAATAAGAAAGCTGAAAGGCTGGCTGACGATACAGAGAGAGAGAGAGAGAGAGAAAGGCGCGTGGAAGATTGAGTTGTGCGCTGCTTGAACATACCGTTCGATGCATGCGTGTGTGTATGTGTGTTGCTAATGTGAGATTAAAGCTGCCACGCTGCACCGCTCCAAAGGTCAAGGGTCGCTTTGTGCAGACGTGTCGTGGAATGTTCTTGTTTTCTGTTCGCCTGCCAGTGAATTTGCTTTTACTTTGTAAAGTACAAGGAATTTTACAGTGAATTTACTTCTTTGTGCCGCTCAAACTACTTCTCTCCCTTCGCAGGCAACTTAGCAGAGTCTGGAAGCGACCAGCTGCACATGGCTAATTCTTTGCCATGGGTTCCTTTTGCAAACAATGAAGCCGTCCGTAACATTACATAAAGATAGTACGCGGAGAGATCTAGCACCACCTTTGAGGCTAACTAAAAAAAGAGGTTGGCAGTGTGAGCTTTTGTATTAAGTGTACTTCCTCAGGTGCATTTGGTGCATTGCGTAAAGATAGCAACTTACAGAGAGAGAAGGTCACTCCATTTACAGTGGAACTCATGCCATGTTCTGGTGTCAATGTGGCCAAGGGAGTTTATCACACGAAGGAGATCGGGAATTTATCCCGTCAATATCCCCCCAAAATCGCGCCATCGCGTAAAACGATTTCACACGCCGCCACACAAAACCCGCCATTAAAGTGGTCACAAAGAAGCATTAACGTGCATGTTTTTACAATGCATTTCCGATATCACTTTATTTGTGCCGTTGGGTGTGATAGTCATTCATGAAGTTACTTGCCATTTTTGCTTTGTTTGCGGGATGCTTTATATGCACTTTAATCTCTCTTTAATGTTGAAATTAGTCCCAGTGTGGTAAACGCCACAAGAAACGGACGGGTTTTGCCCTATAGGCTAGTGATATGCACCATTCCGATGTGGCTGATTTTTATTTTAACAAAGGTGTGTATATGTGCCTTTGAGTTGCATATTGACTTATGGATTTCATAGGTGATGGGACATTCTATGAAATCCATAAGTTGTCATGCGACTCAAAGGCACCGATGGGAAATTCATCACCTAGCTCAGGAGTGGGCAACACAACTTTCCGTGTTGTAGGACTACAGCTCCCAGCATTTCTCACCATTGACTACACTGGCTGGGGCTGATGGGAGTTGGAGTCCAACTACCTCTAGAGCCCATATTTTGTACCTGGAAGTATTCTGGAACATGTGGCTCAATGTGACACATCCAGGTTGGCTTTGGGCTCGCACATCTATCCAAAGGAGGTGGAAAAGCAGATTTGCTGGATGAGACAGAATGCTTGTTTTAGTCCAGCGCTCTGGCCAGATGCCCACATGAGGGCATGAGTAAGACCAGCCAAATCTATCTGTGGGTGCAGCAGCTTCATGCCAATGTCACTTTCGTTTTTGCAGGAAAGACCAATATTGTGCAACTTCTCGACCAGTGCTAATGCTCAGTGAGCATCAGATGGAAACTGAGTCACTGCCCGGAACATGGAAACCAAGTTTCCGTCTGTGCCTTGCCCTTGGGCATTCCTCCTAGCTACCCACCCAGAAGGTAATTTCCTTTTCAAGGAGACGGTGGCCTAAACCCAGTTGTTCCTCTCACCACTGAATCCATAAATCCTATGGAGAAAAACCCAACGCTTAAACCTCTAACCCCAGAAAAGGATGGGCATATAGTAGGTGGACAAATAGCACTTGTCCCTCCACATTTGAGGCTTTGACTTTTGTGAATTTGATTATAAAAGAAGTAAAAATGCATAGACATATCCCTTAAGAATACAAATACAGAGAATCGTCTGTCTATCGGAGCCCAGCTAATCCTGACAAAAACCCAACTAGAAGTTCAATTACAAATCTGTATTGCAAGTCATCACGGGTTGAATTTTAATTGCACACAATTTGGCTACTTTACGGCAAAATCAAGGTTCCTCGGAGTGTAGTTGAGTCTCCTTCTTTGGAGGTCTTTAAACAGAGGCTGGATGGCCACGTGTTGGGTATGCTTTGATTGAGACTTCCTGCATGGCAGAATGGGGTTGGCCCTTGGGATATCTTCCAATGCTAGGATTCTATGATTCTACCGCCTGTTACAGACTGCCAAAATAAAGCTGCTTGGGGTCTCTTTGGAGGTATGCTATTTAAATGATGCATGGGTCCTAAGAGTCCGGAGGTCGCGCCAAAGCCACACTCCATTCCTAAGCACTGGAGTGCAGCTTTGGTGCAGCTTCCGGATTCTTAGGGTGCATGCATCATTTAAACAGCATACCTCCAAAGAGACCCCAAGCAGCTTTATTTTGGCAGTCTGTAACAGGCCAGTACTGTTCTGAACATCTTAGATGTTGGTGGAGTGTTGGCAAAATAAGATCAGTACATATGTCTCTATAGTATAGACAATGGAAAGGTACATGTTGGGTATATAGTAGTGTTCATAGAGCAATCGAAAATGTATCAATGCACAAATATAAGACAAATGTTAGAACGCCGAGCATGTGATGATATCATGAAAAGGAACATAACCATAATATTTCCACTTATCACACATGTAATCTTGCATAAAGACCAGACATATAGGCCTGTTCCAGACTGCCAAAATAAAGCTGCTTGGGGTCTCTTTGGAGGTATGCTGTTTAAATGATGCATGCGTCCTAAGAATCCGGAAGCTGCACCAAAAGCTGCACTCCAGTGCTTAGGAATGGAGTGTGGCTTTGGCGCAACCTCTGGACTCTTAGGACCCATGCATCATTTAAATAGCATGCCTCCAAAGAGACCCAAAGCAGCTTTATTTTGGCAGTCTGTAACAGGCCATAATATTTCTAATATGTATAATGTTCGAAAGAGTGTCTTACATACTCGATCCTTTCTGGGGTTCTTGTTTTAACTTGGCAAATCCCACATTTACGTCAGCTCCATAGAGTCAGAGTCTACTTGAGTTTGGGGCGAACGATTGGAATCCAGGGCTGCCTCCGCACTGCAAAAACAATCCATTTTGACACCACTTTAACTGCCATGGTTCAAGGGTATGGGATTTGTAGTTTTGTGATTCACCCCATCAAACCATCTCTCCTTTATTTATTCCGGTTGGGGTTTCTATGGTGAAATGATGTTTTCCAAGCTGTGTTTTGGATAAAGAGGGCACCAAAGACCTGTAAATATGGACGGTTTAAAAAGAGGTATGTCTCCCTCGTCATGTAAATATTCGAAGGTAAAGCGATAATGCAGTTTGACATCACTTTAACTGCTAAATCCTTAAAATTGCTTAATTGCTTTCTTAAATTTTATATTTATGTATTTTAATATTTTGTATTGTTTTATACCAGGGGTAGGCAACCTTTTTGAGCCGGGGGCCGGGTTGCTGTTCCTCAGAAAACTAGGGGGCCGAAGCCAATAAATAAATAAATAAATAATATAGGACAGCGTTTTCAAATGTAGGACACATTTTTTAAAATGGAGGACATGTGAAAAAATTTGGTAGTTTTTAAAAAATGTTAATATAAATGCATGTTTCTTAGGCATGATCAAAATGGAGGACATTTGGGCCTCAGAAGCTGGCTGATATCAATATCACCACCACCACCATCATCATCATCATCATCATCATCATTGTTAAAGCAGACCTTTTAGCATTAAAAGCACCGAAAATACACAGAAATGCACTTTGGAAAGTCACACTGTCTCACCTTCAGAAGGAGTGACTGCATGTCTCAGAAACTGACTGATATCATCATCATCATCATCATCATCATCATCATCATCATCATCATCATCATCATCACCACTATCATTGTTAAAACAAAGCAGACCTGTAGAAATGGAATGGAAATCCTCCTCCTCCTCCTCCTGCTACTCTTCTTCTTCTTCCTCCTCCTCCTCCTCCTGCTCCTTCCTCCTCCTCTTCCTCCTCCTGCTCCTTCCTCCCTCCTCCTCCTCCTCCTCCTCCTTCCTTCCTTCCTTCCTTCCTTCCTTCCTTCCTCCCTCCCTCCTCCTCCTCTTCCCCCGCCCCCCTCCTCCTCCTCCTCCCTTCCTTCCTTCCTCCCTCCTCCTCCTCCTTCCTTCCTTCCTCCCTCCCTCCCTCCTCCTCCTCTTCCCCCGCCCCCCTCCTCCTGCTCCTTCCTCCCTCCTCCTCCTCCTCCTTCCTTCCTTCCTTCCTCCCTCCCTCCCTCCTCCTCCTCTTCCCCCGCCCCCCTCCTCCTCCTCCTTCCTCCTCCTCTTCCTCCTCCTCCTCCTTCCTTCCTTCCTTCCTCCCTCCTCCTCCTTCCTTCCTTCCTTCCTCCCTCCCTCCTCCTCCTCTTCCCCGCCCCCCATCTCCTGCTCCTTCCTCCCTCCTCCTCCTCCTCCTCCTTCCTTCCTTCCTTCCTTCCTCCCTCCTCCTCCTCCTCCTTCCTCCTCCTCTTCCTCCTCCTGCTCCTTCCTCCCTCCTCCTCCTCCTCCTCCTCCTCCTTCCTTCCTTCCTTCCTCCCTCCCTCCTCCTCCTCTTCCCCCGCCCCCCTCCTCCTCCTCCTTCCTCCTCCTCTTCCTCCCTCCTCCTCCCTTCCTTCCTTCCTCCCTCCTCCTCCTCCTTCCTTCCTTCCTCCCTCCCTCCCTCCTCCTCCTCTTCCCCCGCCCCCCTCCTCCTGCTCCTTCCTCCCTCCTCCTCCTCCTCCTTCCTTCCTTCCTTCCTCCCTCCCTCCCTCCTCCTCCTCTTCCCCCGCCCCCCTCCTCCTCCTCCTTCCTCCTCCTCTTCCTCCTCCTCCTCCTTCCTTCCTTCCTTCCTCCCTCCTCCTCCTCCTCCTCCTTCCTTCCTTCCTTCCTCCCTCCCTCCTCCTCCTCTTCCCCGCCCCCCATCTCCTGCTCCTTCCTCCCTCCTCCTCCTCCTCCTCCTTCCTTCCTTCCTTCCTTCCTCCCTCCTCCTCCTCCTCCTTCCTCCTCCTCTTCCTCCTCCTGCTCCTTCCTCCCTCCTCCTCCTCCTCCTCCTCCTCCTCCTCCTCCTCCTTCCTTCCTTCCTTCCTCCCTCCCTCCTCCTCCTCTTCCCCCGCCCCCTCCCTTCCTTCCTTCCTTCCTTCCTTCCTTCCTTCCTCGCGGCTGCCAGGCAGCCGCAGGAAGGGAAGGATGGGAAGGAGGAGGACAACCCCTGCCCCCTTCCTTCCCTGCCTGGAGGGGAACAGGCAAGGCGAAGGAGCCTCACTGAAGCGGGGCTCCTTGGCCCTGCCTGTCCGCCGGCGGAGGGCCACTCGCACGAGAGGCCAAAGGCCCTGCGTGAGAGGCCCAGTCCTGCCGCTGATTGCCGCCGGCGCGGGGCCTTTGGCCTCTTGCACGAGCGGCCTTTGGCCCCGTGCTGGCGGCAATCGGTGGCAGGACTGGGCTCGGGCTGTTCCCAAGGCCTTGCGGGGCCGGATCCGGCCCGCGGGCCGGGGGTTGCCAACCCCTGTTTTATACAAACAAAAACAGCTTCGTTAATATACTGCTTCATACTGAACTAAATAATACTTGTAAGCTAATACTTATACGTGTTTGCTGCCTTGAGTCCCTATATTGGGAGAAAGGCGGGATATAAGGAATAATAATAATAATAATAATAATGGCTTCATCCAATAGAAACCTGGGATTTGGAGTTTTGGGAAATCTCAGCAGTCTATAGCAGAGAAGGCTCCATCCATTGTAAAGCTACCGATCCCAGGATTCGCTACAGCATTTAAAGGGGTGTCAAACTGCATCATTTCTACAGTATAGAAGCACCCCAAAACATCCCGCCACTCTTTTTAATAAGAGATTAAAATCTGGGGTCTTCTTAAAGTTGAAGTGGTATCAGACTGCTATAATTATGCAATGCGAAAGGGAAGGCCAATGCTGTCACTCCAGCAATGCATGTTTTAAAACTGCATCGGGACCGTTGCCCAAAAAGTGAATGTTGTTGTTGTCTTTTTCCCCCCTCTGGTCAGTATTGCCTTTGAGGATGACGTGATCCTCTGTCACTTTCTAAATATTATTAGAAGGACAACTTCCCATCTGTAAGTATTTGGAAATACCCCTTTCTAACCCCTGAATGATGCCAAGACTTAGAGGATGTGAGACATAGCATCGTATAAACAAAAGCAATGACCAGATCTAGCCTTTTTGGCCAACTAATGGTTGCTCCTTTTGCTTACTGTAAAGCTCAGAAAGGGCCTAAATGTCCCCCCAAAACCCAGATCACATCTGATCTTGGAAGCTCAGCAGGGCTGGCCCTGGTTAGCACATGGATGAGAGACCACCAACGAATACCAAGCGCGCTGTAGGCTATGTTTCAGAGGAAGGAACCGTCAAAACATGTCTGGGTGCTTCCTTGCTCAGCCTCTTATCTTCATAACATTTAATGTTGTCTGTTCATAGGATTCTATGCCTTTAAAACCAAATCACAGTGGAAAAAAATAATCAAATAGAGGACTATCTATTATTACGGTGCGCCAGCGCCACGTGCGGACGCATTTTACGCAGCTTCCAGCTTATGCGGAAGCTGTGCGGGGAGAATAATAATGGCATATGCGGCCATGGCGCACCCGCGCAATGCTGCCACATGCGCATGCCCCATTATTTCCTATGGGGCTCGAGCATAGTCAGATTTTCCCTTATGCGGGAGGATCCGGAACAGATACCCCCCCGTAAGGAGAGGGCCCACCGTATTATTATTATTATTATTGCTGGATTTAGGACTACCATGCGACTGATGATAAATCAGAGTGCATACTGATGGCTTCTGTATCGGCGGGACGGAGAACCTACTCCAGGGGCAGGAGGATGAAGTGGGGGACAATGGGGTTTTTAAAAGTAAAATTGATAGAATATTTGATCGATTGATTAATCAGTTGATCATTCAATCAATTGATCCTCACCCAGAGTCAATTTGAAGAAGCACAACTAGTGGGGACGGCAACCATGCCAAAAAACCCAAAGCGATTACACCGGTGTAAGAAAAGATCTGCTTTATAGTGGGAACGAGGGACCTTTTGGAACCGATTTCCAACACGGAGCGAAGGCGAATTGGGAATCGGTTTAAACTGCAAGTGGGAATGAGCCCCGGGTTTTAGTCAGAAATGTAAAGGTGAAGAGCTGAACCCTGTCCCCAAAGTACCTCCAGCCACTTGGGCTGCGTCCACACTGGAGAAATAACCCACTCTGTCCCTTATCTCATATTTATGCATGTCATTTTTTCCCCTAGACGTAAAGTATCTTACATTTATCCCTGATGAGATTCATTTTGTTAGTCCTGACCCAACTCTCAAAGTCATTTCCGATTCTGATCCTGTTCTCTGGGCTTTATTGAATAGGCTGCTGCAGTCCAAGAAGATTTTCTGGTTTGACTTCACCGTCCTCCTTAACCTCTTTGCTGATGCTGCTAAAAAACCTTCCAGCTAGACAGAAAACTTGGTGGAAAAGGGGGACCAGGTGAGCATGAAAAGCCTTTGAAAAAAGGAGTTTCATTGATAGAAGCTATGGCCTGTTACAGACTGCCAGAATAAAGCTGCTTGGGGTCTCTTTGGAGGTATGCTATTTAAATGATGCATGGGTCCTAAGAGTCCGGAGGTCGCGCCAAAGCCACACTCCATTCCTAAGCGCTGGAGTGCAGCTTTGGTGCAGCTTCTGGATTCTTAGGATGCTCGCGCCAAAGCCACACTCCATTCCTAAGCGCTGGGGTGCAGCTTTGGTGCAGCTTCTGGATTCTTAGGATGCTCGCGCCAAAGCCACACTCCATTCCTAAGCGCTGGAGTGCAGCTTTGGTGCAGCTTCTGGATTCTTAGGATGCTCGCGCCAAAGCCACACTCCATTCCTAAGCGCTGGGGTGCAGCTTTGGTGCAGCTTCTGGATTCTTAGGATGCTCGCGCCAAAGCCACACTCCATTCCTAAGCACTGGAGTGCAGCTTTTGGTGCAGCTTCCGGATTCTTAGGATGCTTGCGCCAAAGCCACACTCCATTCCTAAGCACTGGAGTGCAGCTTTGGTGCAGCTTCCGGATTCTTAGGGTGCATGCATCATTTAAACAGCATACCTCCAAACAGACCCGAAGCAGCTTTATTTTGGCAGTCTGTAACAGGCCTTTGTTAACAGTTTTGTGTTTATATAGCCTTCCGCAGATTCTGCATGCATGGATTCAACTGTCTACGACTTGGAAACATTCAACAAGAACAATAAAAATAGCCTTGATTTGGCCGTTGTATATAAAATATTATGCCGTTGTATTCAAAGGGGCTTGAGCATGGATTTGGGTATCCATCGAGGGTCCTGCAACCAAACCCCAGTGGATACCAAGGGCCGAATGTACATCTTTTGGTCCTCAAGGTACCCCACAGTTCTCCTTCTTTGCAACAAAAGACCAACCTGGCATCTCTTGCTTTGAAAACTGATCCCACCAAACAATGCCTCTCTCTTCTTCTTTTCCTCAAATGAATTCCAGCCTTATGAATCTCAAAGGTGCTGAAAGACTCTGTCCTCTTGGCATCACAGGCATCGTACTTGACACAGTTTCGCCACATCTTTTATTTCCATTTTCCCCGAAATGTCGGACTGGTCTCATCTGCACAGCGGAGACCAAAATGGCCTTTGTTGGCTGCGAGACCCAGACTGGGATTGGCGCTTCTCCCAGTCTTGCGTTTCCAGTTTCTGGACCGTTGCTGGTGTGTAGGAAAAGCTTGGGAATATTCAGGTTTTCATCTACCGTTCCTAGAAAGCTCTTGCCCAGTGGCCATGCTGGCTTTGGAAACCTTTGGAGTTCAAGAGTTATAGAAGAAAAGAAGGCAGGAATAATGGAAGGAGAGAGAGAAAAGAAATCACTGGCCTGTTACAGACAGCCAAAATAAAGCTGCTTCGAGTCACTTTGGAGGTATGGTATTTCAATGATACATGCGTCCTAAGAGTCCAAAGGCCGCACCAAAGCCACGCTCCGGTCCTAAGGACTGGAGTGCAGCTTTGGTGAAGCTTCCAGACTCTTAGGACTCATGCATCATTGAAATACCATACCATCAAAGTGACTCGAAGCAGCTTTATTTTGGCTGTCTGTAACAGGCCCTAGTAAGGGAACAAAGGTAGAAACAAAACAAATTGCCGAGTAAAAGTCAAGTAGGTAAAGTTTGGGAAGCAAAACAAGGGGTTAGGAGAATGAGTAAAGGTGGCATGAATAAATCCAAACATTAAATAGGTTAGATTGTAAAAAAGATATGGGGAAAGAAAGAAAGAAAGAAAGAAAGAAAGAAAGAAAACCCAACAACAAATGATGAAGAAATAAATGAAACAGAAAGGAAGGGAATGACATTGGCTCCACATTTGTGGCTTTGATTTTTGCAGATTTGATTAATATGTTCTCTCTAGGAAACTCTAGGTCCACCGTCGTGACTCTATGGTCACCTTCTGCCAAAAAGTCGCATCGGAGGACCTAGAAATTCCTATCTGACTCCAGGAGCTTGGAAATAACTTCTGCCTAGAGCAGTGGTTCTCCAGATGAAGTCCTCCAGATGATTTGGACTTCAGCTCCCATAACTCCTGACTGTTGGCCAAATTGGATGGAGCTTCTGGGAGCTGAAGTCCAAAACAATTGGAGGACCAACGGCTGGGAACCACCGGCCTAAAGAGTTGGCGCCCATCATTGCACCTGAGAGATGGACCAAGAGTGTACTGGAAAATTGGGAGGCGAAGGGCATCCAATGCAACCCAGGCAGGGAGGGACGGGCGACAAAAACACCACACAGTCATGAGATGTGGAAAAAGACTATTGCTTATATAAGATGGCTTAATCATGAAGTGTTATGTAAGAGGTGGGAAATCCCTGCTTGAAGATCAAGGTGGCATTTCCAGTCATCTAAGGTGGGGGCAAGTAGTGTGGTTAGGTAAGCTCCGGACCTGGACTGTATGATCTCATGGGGGTTCCTCCAGTTTAGAGAAACGTAGGCCTGTTCCAGACTGCCAAAATAAAGCTGCTTGGGGTCTCTTTGGGGGTATGCTGTTTAAATGATGCATGGGTCCTAAGAATCCGGAAGCTGCACCAAAGCTGCACTCCAGCGCTTAGGAATGGAGTGAGGCTTTGGCGCGAGCATCCTAAGAATCCAGAAGCTGCACCAAAGCTGCACTCCGGTGCTTAGGAATGGAGTGTGGCTTTGGCACGAGCATCCTAAGAATCCAGAAGCTGCACCAAAGCTGTACTCTGGTGCTTAGGAATGGAGTGAGGCTTTGGCGCGACCTCCGGACTCTTAGGACCCATGCATCATTTAAATAGCATACCTCCAAAGAGACCCCAAGCAGCTTTATTTTGGCAGTCTGTAACAGGCCATAGAATCCTAGCATTGGAAGATATCCCAAGGGCCAACCCCATTCTGCCATGCAGGAAGTCTCAATCAAAGCATACCCAACACATGGCCATCCAGCCTCTGTTTAAAGACCTCCAAAGAAGGAGACTCAACTACACTCCGAGGAAGGAGTCTGTTCCACTGTTGAACAGCCCTTACTGTCAGTTAGTTCCTCCTAATGTTGAGGTGGAATCTCTTTTCCTAAAGCTTGCATCCATTGCTCTTTTAAAGTCTGAACTGAAGACAACTCTGTTTCGGGAAGCCTACCAACTCTCGTCTTGACATCACGGTTTTGGTATTGTGAAGTTGAAGGCTTTCATGGCCGGCATCCATAGATTTTTGTGGGTTTTTCGGGCTCTGTGGCCATGATTTAGAAGAGTTTGTCCCTGATGTTTCACCAGCATCTGTGGCTGCCATCTTCAGAGAATGCTGGCATGGAAGAGAGTGGGGTGTGTGTGTATGTGTGTGTGTATACACACACACACACATATATATCTGTACATACATATACACACACACACACACACATATATATATATATACATACATACATATACACACACACATACACACCACACACATGTAGTGTGTGACTTCCATGCCAGCATTCTCCGAAAATGCCAGCCACAGATACTGGCAAAACGTCAGGAATAAACTCTTCTAGAACAAATCCATATAGCCCCCCAAACCCATAAAAATGTAATTATTGCTATTAATTTGATCCTATTGGCCTGTTACAGACTGCCAAAATAAAGCTGCTTTGGGTCTCTTTGGAGATATGCTATTTAAATGATGCATGCACCCTAAGAATCCGGAAGCTGCACCAAAGCTGCACTCCAGTGCTTAGGAATGGAGTGTGGCTTTGGCACAACCTCCGGACTCTTAGGACCCATGCATCATTTAAATAGCATATCTCCAAAGAGACCCCAAGCAGCTTTATTTTGGCAGTCTGCAACAGGCCATTGTGTAATTTTAGTATAATCTTATATTCTTAATTTTATACAGTATCTACTTGTTGTTGGCCGTAGGCAGGCTTTTCTCTGTTTTTGCATTGTTTTGCTTTGCAAAGTGCTGTGTAAAGCCTACGGTGCTCTGTAAAATAGGTAACAAAGGGATTTACTACCTCGGACCAGGTCCTAACCTAAAGGGGGAAATGGTCAATGGAGCAGAAGTAGTGGGAACCTTGGTTGAGAGTAACCATGTCCTTAGGATTTGTTTTGCAAAGGAAAGGACACAGACTTTAATTGTAAGTACATCACCTCCAAGTTCTGGAAACCATGCCCTATGGCGCATGGCTTAAGGAGCTGGGTATACTGAGCTTGGAAAAGACAAAACTGAACGGTAACATATATGATCCATATATAAATACCTGCAGGGATGTCATATAGAAGATGGAGCAAGCTTGACATTTTGTTGTTCCAGAATACAAAACCAATGGATTCAGATCCAGGAAAAGTGATTCCACTAAACATTAGAGGAATAACTCCTTGATAGTAAGAGCTGTTTGCCTTGGAGGTGAGGGACTTTCCTTCCTTTTAAGTCTTTGAACTGTTAGATGACTATCTCTTGGAACTGCTTGGGCTGCGTATTCCCTTGGAGTCCCTTCCAACTCTTTGAATTTTGTTGGGCATAGGAGGTCTGTATTCGGTTCAAGGTTATGGAAGGGGAGCAGCAACAAGCTGCCGTTGCACATGGATTCATAGCACATGTTGTGGTTAGTGATGCATTGCACACTGATGTTTCTTGTATATTTGGCTGCAGTTCATGAAGGAGGAGGCATTGCATGACTGCAGCATAACTCCGTGAGCATGAAGTTATTCTGCATCTCCTCTGTGTGGGATCTCAGCCATATTTTCTCTTGCCTGGCATGCGGTGCTTCCAACGCTGGAGTCAGACAATGCTTTGCTTTGTGTTTCCAAATGCAAAGGGTGCATTTTGGAAAAGGGACCAACCAGGGGTATGTTGGAGCTCATTTTGGCCAAACTGGGCATCACACTTCACAGCCCCCCCCCTCCACCCCGCTTTTCCTTTTGGTATTTCTTCAAAGGCTTGCAAAACCTGTTCCCCAAGAGGCAACAATGGGACAAAAATAAAGGTTGGCATGTATGCAAAAAAACATGCCATGCCTCCCTCAGATTGCCTTTAGGCCTCTTCCAAAGAGATGGCCCTCCAGATGGTGTTGGGATGCAGATCTCTATTAACTATTGTGGCTAGGGTTCCCAGTCAAATCAGGACAGTTGGAGAAGTCCTAGTCAGCCAAAGAAAATGGGAGATGTAGTCCAAAAAGTCAGGAAGCCCAATACATGCAATAAAATGTCTCAATTAACATCGATCTGGGTCTCCCTGTGATGAAACAGAGCAGCTTCCCAGATGTTTTCCCCAATCTCCGGTGTATTCTGCAGCTTGCTTGGCCTTCATTTTGCATCCTCATCCTAAAGATGTGTATATTTCACTGTGCTTCTCGCCGACTGCGAAAGGTTTGCGTTTGCTGTCCAGAAACATCAGAGAGAGACAAAACAAAGGCCGCTATCAGGCTCTTGCAGCTCTCTTGAATCACTATATCAAGGGGCCAACCTTGAGATAACAGACGGCCAAAGATGCCAGGGCTCCTTCGCTGAAGCATTTCATGCGCTGACCTTTTGTAATGGCGTCAGGCAATGTTGTATTAGGACCAAAGTTTCACAACTGAAATTTGGGGTGTAATTGTGCTCAGCTATTGTGCTAAGGATGAGTACTTTTTTTTGCTGTTGTTGTTGTTGTTGTTACGCCTTATTCTTCTTTTAATTCCTTCCTAGTTGATGCCCTCACTTATCTAGGTAGTAAATCATTTATCTTTGCAAAAGGAAGGAAGGAAGGAAGGAGCATTCAAGCCAAACTGCACTTTCAAGAGGCTTTTGGCTTAAAAGGAAACCTACATAACTTGAATTAAAGTGGATTTTGGAGCACCTTTGAGACTCACTGAAAGAAAAGAAGTTGGTATGATGAGCTTTCATGGACTTGAGTCTGCTTCCTCAGGTGCAAGTAGGTTCAAGTACGAAAACTCATGCTCCCAGCTTCTTTTTTCCAGCGAGTCTCAAAGGTGCTACAAGATCCCTTGGCATCCTGGTTTTCCGGACCAACGTGGCGATTCTCCGAATGCTCTGAACATGCCAGCCACAGATGCTGGCAAACCATCAGGAATGCACTCTTCTAGAACATGGCCACATAGCCTGAAAAACCTACAAGAAACTAACATGGCGATGTCTTTGAGTTCTTTTTCTAGAAGTGGACCATCATTGTTATTTTTAACACCAATGAATCATTACGATTTTAAAATAAAGGAAAAGGGAGTAGAAACACATAGATAAGCCCTCTTGGTTTAATAGGTCTTCTTTGGTTGGACCTAAGAGAGCAAGGCCTCATTTCCACTACCTCTTGCACCGGATCGTGATTTAAACTACCATAGTTCCCACTTAATCTGAATCGCTGATGCCATTCCGAATGGGGGGCCATGCTCTCTAGACCCATTTAACCTGCGTCTTTTTGACACTGATTTCCCCCCGGCTTCTTTTTCGATAAATCAATTCTGCACAAATGTGAACCACAAGCGGATCGAGAATCGATTCAAATTTCCCCTTCAGCTGGCTGGGACCGAATAATTTTAAATCTATTCATTTGTGAAGGGGAACCATAAGTGGGTTATTTTTATTCGATTCCGTGCCACGAAATGCGACCAGGGCAAATGTAGTGGGAACCATGATCCGATTTTGAATCGATCCATCGATTTGGATTGGAGATTTATCTGTAAGTGGGAATGAGGCCCAAGGCTCTCTATGGGTTGGCCATGGGTGGCTGCCTTCTATAAAACAGCAGCAGCACATTATTACTATTATTATTATTACTATTATTATGATTATTATTATTGTACTATTGGCTATTGTGCCCCATACCTACCTTATGAAACACTGGCCTCTTACAGACTGCCAAAATAAAGCTGCTTCGGGTCTCTTTGGAGGTATGCTGTTTAAATGATGCATGCACCCTAAGAATCCGGAAGCTGCACCAAAGCTGCACTCCAGTGCTTAGGAATGGAGTGTGGCTTTGGCGCGAGCATCCTAAGAATCCAGAAGCTGCACCAAAGCTGCACTCCAGTGCTTAGGAATGGAGTGTGGCTTTGGCGCGAGCATCCTAAGAATCCAGAAGCTGCACCAAAGCTGCACTCCAGCACTTAGGAATGGAGTGTGGCTTTGGCGCGAACATCCTAAGAATCCAGAAGCTGCACCAAAGCTGCACTCCAGTGCTTAGGAATGGAGTGTGGCTTTGGCGCGACCTCCGGACTCTTAGGACCCATGCATCATTTAAATAGCATACCTCCAAAGAGACCCGAAGCAGCTTTATTTTGGCAGTCTGTAACAGGTGACTGTCTCCCTAAATAAACCAGTTTATGTGCTAAGAAAGCAACAAGATTCCAGCCAATGCCTTTGTAGAATGAACTAACTGACCTACAAGATGCCAGGATGCCATAGCTGCTCCCTTGCCATTGTTGTTTGTCTAGATGTGTTTAATATGGGAATTATGGAAACACTTAGATGGCTGTTTTAGGAAGCAGGATGCTGGAAGAGACAGACATTTGTCTCCTTTATATCCTCAGCATAAATAGCAGGCTCTGAGAATCTGTTGTCTACATGGCCCCAAAACTAAATCCTACGTATTCAAAGCTCTGGTGGTGCAGTATTTAAATGCCAGCACTGCATTTACAACATTGTAAATTCAATCCCAGAGGGTTGCAAGGTTGACTCAGCTTTCCATCCTTTTGTACAGGGGTCGGCAACCTCCGGCCCGCGGGCCAGATGCGGCCCGCGAAGGCCTTTCGGCCGGCCCCTGCTGCCGCCACCGCCGCCAATTGCGGCTTTTCGCCGCTCCTGGGCGCCGCCATTTTGTTTTTCAAAATGGCGGCAAAGTCTTGCACGACACTTCGCCGCCATTTTGAAAAACAAAATGGCGGCGCCCTAGAGGCGAAGTCTCGCACAACTACAAGAAAGGTCGCGCGAGACTTCGCTGCCATTGGTGACAGCCACTGGGAGGCCCATTGCCTTTGCAGGGGCCCTCCAAGAGGCCCGTTGCCGTCACTGGGACCCTCCAAGAGGGCCCCGGCGGTGGCAGCGACCCTCTGGGAGGCCCGGTGCCATCGCTGGGGCCCTATTGGAGGGCCCCAGCGACGGCAAAAGGGCTGGCAAAGAGGGGGAGGCCTCCAGCGCTGGTGGCCCCCACCGGCTCTTTCCCAGCCTGTGACAGGGCCTGGGGCCCCATCAGGGGCCGGCAAAGAGGAGGAGGCCTGGCCCCTGGAGGGTGGAAGCTCCACCCCCCAGCTTCGCCCCCCCCCCCCCAAGTTGTCTGAGGGACAGCAACCTGGCCCCTGGCTCCAAAAGGTTGCCTACCCCTGCTTTTGTAGGTTAGTAAAATGAGGATCCAGCTTGCTGGGGGCAACTGGCTTACAGACGGTAAACTGCTTAGAGAGTAGTTCACTATGATAGAAATGTAAAGTGTGATTGCTATTGCTATTCATTGTGCACACAACTGTCTCACCAAGGGCCACAACTTTGATACATCTGGACCATTACCTGGAAATGCCTTCCGCTTCCCAGTCTGACGGCTTCTGGCTTCAGTTCTGCATCCTAAAATAGGAGAGCAAAATATCAGGGCAGGTGTCAAGATTTGTGCCCTGTCCCCCAAATCGTTGCAAAATTGTAAGTCTTGCAAAAAAGATCTAATGCTCTAGTGGTCCCCAAACTTTGGTCCTCCAGATGTTTTGGACTTCAGCTCCCAGCGTCCAATGTCCTCTTGGTCAATAGTCAGGAATTCTGGAAGCTGAAGTCCAAAATGTCTGGAGGACTAATGTTTGGGAATCACAGCTTCTAGCCCATGGCAATGTTTTATCTGCATGGTACTTGTGTGTCACAACAGCTGGACAAGAAAGGAAAGGAAAGGAAAGGAAAGGAAAGGAGGAAAGGAAAGGATAGAGAAGGAGGAAAGTAACGATAGGAAAGGAGGAAAGAGAAGGGAAGGGAAGGGAAGGAAAGAGAAGGAGGAAAGGAAACAAAAGGAAAGGAGGAAAGGAAAGGATAGAGAAGGAGGAAAGTAACGATAGGAAAGGAGGAAAGAGAAGGGAAGGGAAGGGAAGGAAAGAGAAGGAGGAAAGGAAACAAAATGAAAGGAGGAAAGGAAAGGATGGAGAAGGAGGAAAGGTAACAAAAGGAAAGGAGCGAAGGGAAGGGAAGGGAAGAGAAGGAGGAAAGGAAACAAAATGAAAGGAGGAAAGGAAAGGATAGAGAAGGAGGAAAGTAACGATAGGAAAGGAGGAAAGAGAAGGGAAGGGAAGGGAAGGAAAGAGAAGGAGGAAAGGAAACAAAATGAAAGGAGGAAAGGAAAGGATAGAGAAGGAGGAAAGTAACGATAGGAAAGGAGGAAAGAGAAGGGAAGGGAAGGGAAGGGAAGAGAAGGAGGAAAGGAAACAAAATGAAAGGAGGAAAGGAAAGGATGGAGAAGGAGGAAAGTAACGATAGGAAAGGAGGAAAGAGAAGGGAAGGGAAGGGAAGGAAAGAGAAGGAGGAAAGGAAACAAAAGGAAAGGAGGAAAGGAAAGGATAGAGAAGGAGGAAAGTAACGATAGGAAAGGAGGAAAGAGAAGGGAAGGGAAGGGAAGGAAAGAGAAGGAGGAAAGGAAACAAAATGAAAGGAGGAAAGGAAAGGATAGAGAAGGAGGAAAGTAACGATAGGAAAGGAGGAAAGAGAAGGGAAGGGAAGGGAAGGAAAGAGAAGGAGGAAAGGAAACAAAATGAAAGGAGGAAAGGAAAGGATGGAGAAGGAGGAAAGGTAACAAAAGGAAAGGAGCGAAGGGAAGGGAAGGGAAGGGAAGAGAAGGAGGAAAGGAAAGGAGCAACTTGCTCATTGACCAGGAGCAATACTTTCTTCCCCTGAAATGACAATGTGTATTATTTTACAAGCAAGCTGTAGGTCAATAATTCCCAAACATTGGTCTTCCAGATGTTTTTCACTTCAGCTCCCATAATTCCTGGTCTGTTGGCCAAACTGACAGGGCTTCTGGTAGTTGAAGTCCAAAACAGCTGGAAGACTGACGTTTGGGAGCCGCTGCTGCAGACAATGGGGAAGAATGGAAGTAAAATTATGACACCTACTGTCCTGAATTTGACCTTCGAGATGCTTGGTCTGATTCTAACTTTAGTAACCGGTCCTCTCCGCTTGGCGGTTATTGTGTGGTTTTTGTGTGTGTCTCATCTGCCAATGTTCCTATTGCAGAATAATTCATCAGACGCCTTGGACCATCACCAGTTTAGCAGAGCTTCTGTGCAAATCCCTCCAGCTTCCACTCATGGGACCAAAGGTCGCAGCATAGAATGGCCTCCGTTGGGAGCCCAGAAAGGAGAGAATGGAGGAACAGAAGCCAAAAATAAAATGCTGCCGATTCAGCACAGTTTCTTCACAGTCACCTCATCCCCATATCCACAGGTTTTGCACTTCTATGGCTATGCGCACAGTCTCATGATCAAGGTCCGTCCCGGGTGACACTTCACTCCACGCAAACGCTTATGCTGCAACTTCTTTCACCTAGTTGCCATATACAGTATATTGAAACCTGATAGCTGTTACTAACATTGTAAGACAGAGAAGACTCCTAAGATGAGGAGTGAAAGTTATGACCAGTTATAAACTCACTTTGGCCTGTTACAGACTGCCAAAATAAAGCTGCTTCGGGTCTCTTTGGGGGTATGCTGTTTAAATGATGCATGCACCCTAAGAGTCCGGAAGCTGCACCAAAGCTGCACTCCAGCGCTTAGGAATGGAGTGTGGCTTTGGCGCGAGCATCCTAAGAATCCAGAAGCTGCACCAAAGCTGCACTCCAGCGCTTAGGAATGGAGTGTGGCTTTGGCGCGAGCATCCTCAGAATCCAGAAGCTGCACCAAAGCTGCCCTCCAGTGCTTAGGAATGGAGTGTGGCTTTGGCGCGAGCATCCTAAGAATCCAGAAGCTGCACCAAAGCTGCACTCCAGCGCTTAGGAATGGAGTGTGGCTTTGGCGCGAGCATCCTAAGAATCCAGAAGCTGCACCAAAGCTGCACTCCAGTGCTTAGGAATGGAGTGTGGCTTTGGCGCAACCTCCGGACTCTTAGGACCCATGCATCATTTAAATAGCATACCTCCAAAGAGACCCCAAGCAGCTTGATTTTGGCAGTCTGTAACAGGCCAAGGACATTTGTATCCCCATAAGAAAAGTCCTTGATGGTGGCAAATTTTGCTTTGGCTGCTAAGATGAGCTGCATCTCAAAAGCAGTCGTTTTAACAGTAAAGGATTTTATTGTGCGGGTGTTGTCAAAACAATGTTGTAAACTGTGAAGTCGAAGGCTTTCATGGCTGGCATCCTTAATTTTTTGTGGGTTTTTCAAGCGATGTGGCCATGTTCCATATAGCCAGCTCTCTTCTATGCCAACGTTTTCCGAAGATGCCAAAGCCACAGATGCTGGAGAAACATCTAGAACATGGCCGCATAGCCCGAAAAACCCACAAAAAGCAATGCTGTACATTTCTTACATTTTTATATGCTTGGCAAACATCTGTCTTATCAATCCTGTTTTGTATTTGGTGCCAGATTTTAAAGTTATTCTGCCATTTGGCTTGTTATTTAAGTATATGGCATTGTGGCGGCTCATGGCTTTTAGCGATAAAGTTCAGTATCAGTACAAGATCCCTTTTGCAGATCCATATAAACCAGTGGTTCCCAACCTGTGGGTCAGGACCCCTTTGGGGGTCGAACAACCCTTTCACAGGGGTCTCCGAAGACCATTGGAAAACACATATTTGCATCTAGCAATGAAAATAATGGGGGTCACCACAACATGAGGAACTATATGAAAGGGTCGCGGCATTAGGAAGGTTGAGAAGCACTGATATAAATAGTGCGGGGATGAAGTTCCAAAATCCCATGGCTATAAAATGCACTCCCTGAGCCTTTGAGGGGGAATAAAGTGCCACTTTGGGATTGTTTTTCAAAAGTACTAAAGTATGTTAAAAAGTGCCCCAGATGTGCCAATATGTAGGCTCCATTTGGCTCCGTTTCTCTTGGGACTCAAACCACCTGCGTTCTCTTTCCGAGGGCCGGACGAATGTAGGTTTGGTCATCAGGCCACTCCAAAAATAGCAGCACCGAGTAATGTATTTCCTAGTTTATTTATGTTTCGGAGGATGCACAGAGGAAAATGTGAGGAGGAGGAGGAGGAGGAAAAGGCGGCCAGGCTGTGATGCGCATTGGGTGGGTGCACTTGCACACCCCATTAGACAATTGTGCACTTTCCGTCTGCATTTTTCAAAGACGGGATTTCCCATTCTTTCTTCATCCTTTCATTTTGGGGGGCCACAGTCATCTCTCCTCCTCCCCTCCCTGAATTTGCATAATGGAAAATGGTACAAAATGCTTCAGCTTTCTAAACTCTCCAGATTTTCAGAAAGCTTGAAGGGAAAGAGAGAAGCAATCCCTTTCCTTGCAAAGACCTGAGTTTAAAAACCTCAAGGTAAGAGGGTTGGTTCTTGTTGCCAGTTGGGGCACATGGATCGTCCTTGCAGCCCAGTTTGGCAGCATTGAGAGGCTGAGCCTCCTCAGTCTGTTCTCTGTGAAGATTTGGCTTTTGTCTCAGATTTAAGAGAGCAAAGGATTTCTTATCTGGCGAGGGAGAATAAGGCGTATCATCAACGTGGGTAGGCAGCATGTGAAATACGTTGGATTGCTGAATGGGTGGGACAGAGGATTGCAAAAAAGATCTTGCAACTCTGTCTAGCTCAATACGGAGCTCCATCACTGGATGCAATCCTATGGAGCTTTCAAACCAAAGGCCGCCATCCAAGCACATTTAAACTTCTTTTTCCTTCAGTAGGAGGATCTGATCCGAAAACCTTTACACCGAAAAGAGCAGACCGTCAAGAAACCCGAGGTATGTCTATGCAGAAGTAAGTGCAACTCAGCTCAATGGGACTGACTCCCAGGTAAGTGTGCCGAGGGTTGCGGACCCTTTCGTCCGACTGGATCGTATCCAAACCGTATGGATCACGAAGCTAGAATCCTATAGCATTTGATCCCATGGTTATTGGGAATCCTATAGCAGCTGGAACTGGGGACAGGATATTTAAAAGTAGTGTATATACTCGACTATAAGTTGAGCTCATGTATAAGTCGAGAGCAAGGGGTCTATGCAGAAGTAAGTGCAACTCAGCTCAATGGGACTGACTCCCAGGTAAGTGTGCCGAGGGTTGCGGACCCTTTCGTCCGACTGGATCGTATCCAAACTGTATGGATCACGAAGCTAGAATCCTATAGCATTTGATCCCATGGTTATTGGGAATCCTATAGCAGCTGGAACTGGGGACAGGATATTTAAAAGTAGTGTATATACTCGACTATAAGTTGAACTCATGTATAAGTCGAGAGCAAGTTTTGGGGCCAAAATTATGTATGGATAAGTTGAGGGTAAAATTTAGAGGCGCATAGCAAAGGACCTGACGGATGAAGCAAAGCAAAACAATGTCAAAGAACGTATGAAATTCCAGCAGACATAACTCTTTGTGTTCACTTTTAAGGCTGGATAGATGAGAGAATAGATGGGATCAGTGCTTCCAGACAGGTTCTACTCTTGCTTTTTCACAAGGAGGTGATTCCTTCTTTTAAATAAGAGTTAAGATACACTACTTACATGGACTGATGGATAAGTCGACTCAGGTTTTTGGGGTCCATTTGATTGACCATAATTTCTAGATTTATACATGAGTGTATACAGTGTATTAAAATGTCATATAACATCTTGTTGTAATAGAAGTTTATCCTGTGAATATCTTAGAAAAACTGAGTAATTATGCAAAATGATTTAACACGACGTTGTGCAAAATCCCGCCATTAATGGGTCACAAAGAAGCATTGATGCACATCTTTTTACTTTGGGGATTTTAGTGACAGTGCATTTCCAATATCTCTTTCTTTGCACAACTGCGTGTGATAATCATTGTGCGATTACTCGCCATTTCCGCTTCATTTGCGGGATGCTTTAAATGCGCTTTAATCTCTCTTTAATGTCAAAATGAGCCCCAGTGTGATAAACTCCAATGAGAGTGTAGTAGAGAATAATTGCATAGCTTGAGTTTTGCTTTGGGTTTGCTTTTTTAAAACAGAAAACAGTGGGTTTACTATTGCCCAAATGAAGCCTGCGATCCTAAATGCATTCCCCTAAACTGGGATTTGCTTTGTCGGAGGCGTATAGAGACTTATGCCGTAAGAGTTTGAAAGTCCCGCTGTTTATCCTGTAAGGATCCAAGCATTTGGCACAGTCACAATCGCAGCATTGTCAGAAGCGATCTCTTTTCGTTCCGGTATTTAGGATGTTCATTTGCAGAATGATTGGAAGATGAAAGAAATCTCTCTCTTTTTGATGTGGTGAAAACATGTAAAGAATGTTTTAAGAATGCTTGGGGATGTAACCCTACATCTCTTGACTTGGATGCAGGTCCTTCTTTTTTCAATGGGACTTGAAATTTAGGATTGCAATCTAAACTTCTCCCACTGAAACCCAATTTATTTCTGTTTGGCCATTTGTGAAAACCTTAATTGCGACATTGCGTTTTGCATGGGATAATCGCTGTTTAAACCCCCAGTTTTGCCCTGTGTGTTAAGGTCCATAGCTGTGTATCAGGGGCCTGTTACAGACTGCCAAAATAAAGCTATTTTGGGTCTCTTTGGAGGTATGCTGCTTAAATGATGCATGCATCCTAAGAATCCAGAAGCTGCACCAAAAGCTGCACTCCAGTGCTTAGGAATGGAGTGTGGCTTTGGCGCAAGCATCCTAAGAATCCAGAAGCTGCACCAAAGCTGCACTCCAGTGCTTAGGAATGGAGTGTGGCTTTGGCGCGAGCGTCCTAAGAATCCAGAAGCTGCACCAAAGCTGCACTCCAGCGCTTAGGAATGGAGTGTGGCTTTGGCGCGACCTCCGGACTCTTAGGACCCATGCATCATTTAAATAGCATACCTCCAAAGAGACCCGAAGCAGCTTTATTTTGGCAGTCTGTAACAGGACAGGATACACAAAAAGATCTTGTCACACCTTTGAGACTAAAGACATTTGTGGCATAAGCTTTCATAGAATAATGTCTACTCCATCAGATGCCAGAGGAAGTGTCTGATAGCGTTTGGTGCAAGATGAAGCGTCAGGTGTATTTGATGGAGGCTAAGGGATGATCCAGACTGCAAAAGTCCTGGATCTTGTTGTATAATTGTACAATTGTATAATCAGTTAAAATAAACTGACCTGGGGAGTTGGTATAAAAAGTCTCTGGTTGCACCAGGATCTGAAAATAAAGTGATCTCTTTTTGTTCTGGTGCTGAGGACGTTCATCTGCGGAATGACCAGAAGGTGAAAGAAATCTCTCTTTGGATAAACCAAAGCATATGGATCTCCCGATTAAAACGGGAAAAGACATGGAACCAAATCTGGGGCTTTCTGCTCCCTTTCATCCCAAGCATACTTTCTGCAAACTGAGTTCAACCAGAGACTCAAATAACTGCGGAGGGAGAGAAGAAAAGGGAGCAAAGGCCTGTTACAGACAGCCAAAATAAAGCTGCTTCGAGTCACAGTGGAGGTATGGTGTTTCAATGATGCACGTGTCCTAAGAGTCCAGAAGTCGCGCCAAAGCCATGCTCCAGCCCTAAGGACTAGAGCGTGGTTTTGGTGTGGCTTCTGGACTCTTAAGACACATGCATCATTGAAACACCATACCTCCACTGTGACTCGAAGCAGCTTTATTTTGGCTGTCTGTAACAGGCCAAAGTCTTGCCCTTCCCTGGAGGCTCCGGCAAAAGCAAACTGCTGCAGCGTTTCATAGCTTGTGCATTCTTCCTCATCAATAACTTATGGCTCTGATGATGCTTGGCCACATGTGTTTTGGCTTTGATTTGTTAAATGTTGGAGGGTAATCTATAGTCAATTAATAATAATAATAATAATAATAATAATAATAATTGACTGTATTGGGATGGGATTGCAGCAACCTGCTAGGAGGGATGAGCAGGGCATGTGCCATTGCTCCACCTGCGCAGAACTTCATCATATGCATCCGAATCTCATCTTAAATTGGAAATGTTCTAGGGCAGCTTAATTGCTTTCATTTCTTGATTGATTTAAACTGGAATTTCAGGATCCTCATAGTCCCAGTGCCAAGTTATTAATTAATTCTATGAGAAATAACACTAAAGAGCCATGTTCCCAAGTGCGCATTTACCCAAAGCCTACTTCTCTTGGACTTTTGCAAAACTCCCTTCTTGCGGTTTGTTAGTCCCTCGAGGCGAGAGAATTTCAGCATTTGGGTCATAAGATCCAAACCACTCATTTCATTTCATGAACAGAGGATGATCATTTCATTAATTCCAAAATTTGAAACCAATAAGTAGAAAAAGGAGCTTGGAAGAGTTTCTTCTTTACATCCAAATAGCCTTCCCAAGTTCTATACCAAACTCCGCATCTGTCCCAAGAAACTGAATTTTGGAGCTCATAATCCTGGGAAGATTCTTGGGCTCAGTCAGTAACATATAGGCTAGATCTGCTCTGCAGAATTAATGCAGTTTGATGCCGCTTTTACTGCCGTGGCTCTGTCCTATGGAATCCTGGGATGTGTAGTTTGTTGCGGCACCAGAGCTCTCCAACAGAGAAGGCTAACCGTTTCACAAAAGGACAGATCCTAGGATTCTATAGCATTGAGCCACAGCAGTTAAAGCTGTACCAAACTGAATTAATTCTGCAATGCGGATGCAGAAGGACAAAAAGGCAAGGAGATGAGAATATAAGAACGGAAGAAAGGAAGGCATATTGGTGGCTGTCAAATATTGCTCTATACTGGTTTATGAATACTGCCATCGTATGCACACATTTTATGCTCTTTAAGTGGAACTCCAATTTATGGTGACTCTTCTAGAGTTTTCTTGGCATGATATACTAATATATAGGTCTGTCCCTGGCTTTCCACTCCACCAAATGCATCTGAGGAAGTAGACTTAAGTCTAGGAAAGCTCATGCTGCCAACGTCTTTCTTTCAGTGAGTCTCAAAGGCGCAACAAGATCTCTCCACATACTTGACCCTATATATGCATCTAAGGAAGTAGACTTAAGTCTAGGAAAGCTCATGCTGCCAACGTCTTTCTTTCAGTGAGTCTCAAAGGCGCAACAAGATCTCTCCACATACTTGACCCTATATATGCATCTAAGGAAGTAGACTGAAGTCTAGGAAAGCTCATGCTGCCAACGTCTTTCTTTCAGTGAGTCTCAAAGGCGCAACAAGATCTCTCTACATACGCATTCAAAGGAGATTTGCCAATGCTTTCCTCTGAGGCTGAGAGAGTGTGACTTGCCCAAGGACTTTCAATGGTGGGGATTCAATGGGGTCTCCAACGATGCATCTACACTGTAGAAATAATGCAATCTGACATCATTTTAAGTGCTGCAGCTCCATGCCATGGGATCCTGAGATTTGTAACAACAACAACGAGAACAATAATAAAACCAAATCTAACCAATGAAGCATATTCAAAGACATAGCCGTGTTAGTCTGTAGCATCAGTATGTAGGGAGGTTTGTAGCACCTTTGAGACTGACTGAAAGAAAGAAGTTGGCAGCATGAGCTTTCATAGACTAAAGTCTACTTCCTCAGTTGCTTATTATTATTATTATTATTATTATTATTAATATTATTATTCAAAGACATAGCCACGTTAGTCTGTAAAATCGGTATGTAGAGAGCTCTTGTAGCACTGAAAGAAAGAAGTTGGCAGCATCAGCTTTCCTAGACTTCAGTCTCCTTCCTCAGATGCATTCCTCAGATCAAATGCATCTGTGGAAATAGACTTAAGTCTAGGAAAGCTCATGCTGCCAACGTCTTTCTTTCAGTGAATCTCAAAGGTGCTGCAAGATCTCTCTGCGATGCTAAATCCGCATGCATTCATGCAGGTACTTTCAAGACAGTACTTTCACCCTAAGATTCCTCCTCAAGATCTGGAAACTCTTAACAGCCCAATCTAGAGAGCTGCAAGGCATTTTGCCTTTAAGCCCAGAATCTAAAGTGACCTGACTGTAGCCTTGTGGAGCAATGGCAGATATCAGAGAGCCGTATTTGAACCGATCCATGTGACAAACTGAAGCATCTCTCTCTCTCTTTCGGTCTTAAAATAATGGTCTCCTTCATTCTGCTAATGTCATTTTTATCTCTCTTCCCCTACTCACCGTTAAGGTGTCCACCTTTCTTGGCGCAGGATCTGAGAGCTTCCAGAACATGCAGAAAATGATGTGCCCTTGGCCGCTGTTTTTTAAGCCTCAAACCAGTAAGGACAAGTCCCGAGAAGAGAAAGATATTAACAACAACATGGAAAAAGCAGCCAAGCATGGCTGCAGGTGAGATGCCTTTTTGCTTTTTGTCTCCTTCTCTCAGAACTTGGGGGGGACTGAAAAGGATTTGCAATAAATTCAAGGCAGACAGCTCCTCCGCTCAAACATAAAACTTGGTCCTATGAGGTTGCAATCCCATACAATCTTGCAGTTATTGTGGTTGTGTGGCTTCACGTTGCGTCTGGCTTCCTAAGGCGAACCTATCCAAGAGTATTCTTGGCGTGATTTGTTCCGAGGAGGTTTGCCATTGCTTTCCCCTGAGGCTGAGAGAGTGTGACTTGTCCGATGTCACTCATGTCCAAGCAGGGAATTGAACTCTGGTCTCTGGTCTTTAAATAGTGACTATGGCCTGTTACAGACTGCCAAAATAAAGCTGCTTCGGGTCTCTTTGGAGGTATGTTGTTTAAATGATGCATGCACCCTAAGGATCCGGAAGCTGCACCAAAGCTGCACTCCAGTGCTTAGGAATGGAGTGTGGCTTTGGTGCGACCTCCGGACTCTTAGGACCCATGCGTCATTTAAATAGCAGACCTCCAAAGAGACCCGAAGCAGCTTTATTATGGCAGTCTGTAACAGGCCCGTATGACCATCTGTCGGGGACGCTTTGACTGTGAATTCCTGCATGGCAGAATGGGGTTGGACTGGATGGCCTTTGGGGTCTCTTCCAACTCTATGATTCTATGAAATACTGCTTTTAACCTGTGTTTTTACCTTCTTTTACAGCTGTAATAAAGAGTCATAGGCTAACATTCAAATCACTATGCCATGCTGACATTGCAATAGCAATCAAAGAATCAAAGCCTTCCTGTTCCCGGCTGTCAAAAGGGGAACGGATGAGAGGACAGTTCAGACATGATGATTGTACCGGAAGCGGAGGAAATTCACCGCTGTTTTCTTAACAAGCCCTCAGTCTGGGATGCTTTGGAAATACATATCCACCTGGCAAATTCCCTGCGGCGACCCGTTTTGTCCATCACATCCTCCGCCTTTGTTTTGTTACTATAACCGGCTTGCAACCGTGTGAGCTTTGCAGCACTTGACGTGGGCCCTTTGTTCGGATAGCCGGGTGGTTTTCCAGTTTCTGCATCACCTTCAGGTGGAATCTCCCTCTTTGGAAGTCTTTAAACAGAGGCTGGATGGCCATCTGTCAGGGATGCTCAGACTGAGAGTTCCTGCATGGCAGAATGGGGTTGGACTGGATGGCCCTTGGGGTCTATTCCAACTCTACGATTCTATGGCCTGTTATAGACTGCCAAAATAAAGCTGCTTGGGGTCTCTTTGGAGATATGCTATTTAAATGACGCATGGGTCCTAAGAGTCCGGAGGTTGTGCCAAAGCCACACTCCATTCCTAAGCACCGGAGTGCAGCTTTGGAGCAGCTTCCGGATTCTTAGGATGCATGCATCATTTAAACAGCATACCTCCAAAGAGACCCCAAGCAGCTTTATTTTGGCAGTCTGTAACAGGCCTATGTTTCTATTTCTGTTTCTTCACTGAATTTATGTAGATTATCCGTGGTCATTATTTTTGCTTCCTTTGTGTTCAGCAGTAAGCCTGCCTTTGCGCGTTCTTCCTTGATCTTCCTTACTAGTTGTTCCAGGTCTGTGCGGTTCTCCGCTAGTACTATGGTGTCATTTGCGTATCTCAGATTGTTGATGTTCCTTCCTCCTATTTTCCCTCCTCCTTCTTCTATGCCCAAACCCACTTTTCGTATAATATGTTCTGCATATAAGTAGAACAAGTATGGTGATAAGATGCAGCCTTGCCTGACTCCTTTGCCAACCGGGAACCATTCTGTTCCTCCGGATTCTGCTCCGACAGAAGCCTCTTGTCCTGAGTGCAGATTCCTCATCAGGACTATCAGATGTGTTGGCACTTCCATGTCTTTAAGGACGTTCCATAGCCTTCCATGATCTATGCAGACAAAGGCTTTGCTATAATCTATAAAATCTGCTAGTTTGCTAGAGAATTTGCTCCCCCGCATCATATACCCTTGTGCCTTCCGTTCTCGATATCTTTGTTTTTCTCCTTGGCTGAAGTTTGTGCATCTGGATGACCTGTAATCCATGCGCTGATGAATATCTTGTTCCAAAATATGTTTCTCAACTTTATCTTACCCGTGAGCTTCCATCCGATAGCTAATCTGGGCTCTCAACCAGCAAATCTGCCTAAAACGGGGGAACACTCTTCAACTAGCGACTGAGCAGGACTTGCAAATAAGTTATGTTCATCCAATTTAAGGTGGGACACATTGCTAACCATCCAAAAGATGTGCAGGGTATCTCCATCTTTAAGCATAGGGCCTGTTACAGACTGCCAAAATAAAGCTGCTTCAGGTCTCTTTGGAGGTATGCTGTTTAAATGATGCATGCACCCTAAGAATCCAGAAGCTGCACCAAAGCTGCACTCCAGCGCTTAGGAATGGAGTGTGGCTTTGGCGCGAGCGTCCTAAGAATCCAGAAGCTGCACCAAAGCTGCACTCCGGTGCTTAGGAATGGAGTGTGGCTTTGGCGCGAGCATCCTAAGAATCCAGAAGCTGCACCAAAGCTGCACTCCAGTGCTTAGGAATGGAGTGTGGCTTTGGCGTGAGCATCCTAAGAATCCAGAAGCTGCACCAAAGCTGCACTCCGGTGCTTAGGAATGGAGTGTGGCTTTGGCGCGAGCATCCTAAGAATCCAGAAGCTGCACCAAAGCTGCACTCCAGTGCTTAGGAATGGAGTGTGGCTTTGGCGTGAGCATCCTAAGAATCCAGAAGCTGCACCAAAGCTGCACTCCGGTGCTTAGGAATGAAGTGTGGCTTTGGCGCGAGCATCCTAAGAATCCAGAAGCTGCACCAAAGCTGCACTCCGGTGCTTAGGAATGGAGTGTGGCTTTGGCGCGAGCATCCTAAGAATCCAGAAGCTGCACCAAAGCTGCACTCCGGTGCTTAGGAATGGAGTGTGGCTTTGGCGCGAGCATCCTAAGAATCCAGAAGCTGCACCAAAGCTGCACTCCGGTGCTTAGGAATGGAGTGTGGCTTTGGCGCGAGCATCCTAAGAATCCAGAAGCTGCACCAAAGCTGCACTCCAGTGCTTAGGAATGGAGTGTGGCTTTGGCGTGAGCATCCTAAGAATCCAGAAGCTGCACCAAAGCTGCACTCCGGTGCTTAGGAATGGAGTGTGGCTTTGGCGCGAGCATCCTAAGAATCCAGAAGCTGCACCAAAGCTGCACTCCAGTGCTTAGGAATGGAGTGTGGCTTCGGCGCGAGCGTCCTAAGAATCCAGAAGCTGCACCAAAGCTGCACTCCAGCGCTTAGGAATGGAGTGTGGCTTTGGCGCGACCTCCGGACTCTTAGGACCCATGCATCATTTAAAGAGCATACCTCCAAAGAGACCCGAAGCAGCTTTATTTGGGCAGTCTGTAACAGGCCCTAGAATCCTAGAGTTGGTAGAGACCCCAAGGGCCATCCAGTCCAACCCCATTCTGCCATGCAGGAACTCTCAATCATAGCATCCCTGACAGATGACCATCCAGCCTCTGCTTAAAGACTTCCAATGATGCTCATGAAGACATTTGAGTCTATCTGTTTGGGCACAGATGGCGATAGGAATTTCCAATAGGGGTTAACCAATTTGGCAATAATTGTTCTATCGCAAATTAATGCTGTTGCGAATGGACACCATACCTATTTATTATTATTTATTTTATTTGTATTTACTTCATTTGTATACCTATTCTGCATGCATTTGTGCCTTAGTTGAATATTCACAGACTATCCTTTTATTGCAACCTATTGCCTTCTGACTCCATTGTTTACCATTCCCTTTACACTTTTTGGGTAGGGATATCAATCTTCATCATTTGTCTTTCTCACCTCTGAATTAAAAGGTCACCCCAATGTTCACCCCGTTGCACAATTTACAAGCGGTGCAGCAATTTGAGCGTTGGACGACGACTCTGGAGATCAGGGTTCAATTCCTGCTCGGCCGTGAAACCTATTGAGGGACTTAGGGCAAGTCACACTCTCTCAGCCTCAGAGCAAGACAATGGCAAACCTCCTCTGAACAAAGCTTGCAAGAAAAGTCCATGATAGGTTTGCTTTAGGGTTGCTGAAAGTCGGAAATAACTTGAAGGCACACAACACACGCAACATTTACAAGAGTTTACTTGACACAGAAAAAGTTGCCTGTGCAGGAAAACCTGTTTTCTGAGCAGTAGAAACCCACCATGATTTTTTTCGCCTGATGTTCTGACAACAACAACAAATAATAATAATAATAATACATTTTATTTTTACCCCACCTCTTCAAAAAGATTGAGGCGGCTTACAGCAATAAAACATACAATGCAATATAATAAATCCCATTATTCCCCCCATCCTTAAACTAATCCATACAAATTATAATCACGTTATTGCATCCAGTTTCCAGATAACGGGGGTTTTCTTTTCCTTGTGATTCACATTTTTCCACCTCTGTCTGTGCACATATACATACATACATACATACATACAAACACTTAGTAACTGGAGATCACACGTCATCCATTGATTGGACTCCAGTCTGCAAAACTTTGCCCATATACATTTGGCAGTCTCAAAGATACTACAACCTTGGCTTTGTTTTAACAGTTGTACAAAACCTATTGCATAGAGCATATTTTTGGTTGGCGTCACTTATTCTCTCCTTTTTCTTCCAGTTTGGCCAAACCGGATGGAACCCTACTAAATGGTCTAAGCCAGAAACCGGATGTGATCATACACACCGCGACGGCAAGAGACGTGAGTCTGAATTTGGGGTATCATAAATTGAATAAGTCTCATGGGGTGATGGTTTGAGCGTTGGGCTATGAGTCTGGTTTGAATCTATGTTCAAGCGTAACAACTCAGTGGATGGTCAAGTCACAGAGGATGGCGATGGCAAACCCACTCTGAAACTGGCCAAGAAAACCCTATGATAGGGTTGCCTTAGGCTCACCAAAAACGACTTGCAGGCATGCAACACGCTACCCACCACAATGCAGCAATTATTTCTAAGTATGAACATGGGATGAGCATATGAACATTTTATTGAATCCCATAGTTAGTTACTTATTTTGCAACATACACAAGGCAACAATACTATTAGGCACGTGTCACTTATGAATGGTGAATGCTAGTCATTGCTCCCGTGTGTCTTAGGCGGAGGAAGGCCAAGAATCCTATGGCAAATGAATCGCCAAGTTAATTTTTCTTCTTCTTAATTTCTTAACCACCACGTTAATTTTTCTTGTCTGCCCAGAACCTTCTCCCGAATAGAAACAAGCAAATCTCTGGCTGCCCACGGCATTTAAAAATTAAAAACTGGGAAAATGGAACGGCGCTTCAGGATGCATTGCACCATCAGGCGAAAGAGGTAAGAGGATGAAGGAGTGCATGGTTTTTAGTGTGCTTCTCTACATCAGCCCGGTCCATTTGGGGTTAGCGCATCAGGTCCTTCTCTATCAACTTTATCAGATCCATGGCTGTGAAAAACAGGACCCTACTCGCTATTGAGGTGTGAGTAAAACCGGAGTTAGGAGGTAGGGAATGCAAATGCAATAGAGGGTCCCAGACGAGGCATATTTCCCTGCATTATGGTGCAAAACGTTATTGCATTTCTTACTTGTTCTTAATGTAAATTTACTTCAGCAAATGCAAAAGTGTGATATCGGGTTATTCTTCCATGGGGCAAAACAGCTTGGAAGAATTACATTTTTGGACTGCGAGTCCCATATATTCAAGCCTTGATATATTCTGAGGCTGCATTCATGCTGCAGAAATAGTAATAATAATAATAATAATAATAATAATAATAATAATAATAACAATAATAATAATGCTTTATTTATATAGCACTGTATAATATATAATATAATATAATATAATATAATATAATATAATATAATAATCCGGTTTGACACCACTTTAACTGCCACGGCTCAGTGCTGTGGAATTCTGAGAACTGTAGTTTTGTGCGACATTTAGCCTTCTCTGTCAGAGAGCCCTGGCACCACGACAAACTACAATTCCCAGGATTCCATAGCGTTTAACCATGGCAGTTACAGTGGTATCAAAGCAGATTATTTCATAGAATCATAGGCCTGTTACAGACTGCCAAAATAAAGCTGCTTGGGGTCCCCTTGGAGGTATGCTATTTAAATGATGCATGGGTCCTAAGAGTCCAGAGGTCGCGCCAAAGCCACACTCCATTCCTAAGCACTGGAGGGCAGCTTTTGGTGCAGCTTCTGGATTCTTAGGATGCTCGCGCCAAAGCCACACTCCATTCCTAAGCACTGGAGCGCAGCTTTGGTGCAGCTTCCGGATTCTTAGGATGCATGCAGCATTTAAATAGCATATCTCCAAAGAGACCCGATGCAGCTTTATTTTGGCAGTCTGTAACAGGCCATAGAGTTGCAAGAGACCACAAGGGCCATCCATTTCCTCAGATGCAACCTGAACCTGTAGTCCAAAAAATGAATGTTTCCAAGCACTGCTTGCAGAGGTGATGCTCTCACCACTGTCTTCATGCTGAATTGGTGCACTGTGGATTTGGGGATGTTTACTGACCTGTCTCAATTATATTGTTCGTTTCCAGGTTCTTAGCTGCAGGTCCAGAGTTTGTCAAGGGTCTCTCATGAACACCTCGGCTTTGGTCAGGGGTCCCCGAAACAAACCGGCCCCCGGAGATGAATTATTGCTCCAAGCGACAGAGTTTATCAATCTGTTCTACAGTTCATCTAAAGGGTGAGCCAATTTTGTGCTTACTATAATGCCGGGATGTCACCCAATGGGTTTTCATGTTTGAGCAGGGATTTGAACCCTGATCTCCAGTGTTGCAGTCCACAAACCATTGCACCAACCTGGCTCTCACATGAAGGTTGATGTTGTTATTGTGGTGTGCCTTCAAATCGTTTCTGACCAATGGCAACCCGAATGGTTTTCTCGGCAAGGGTTGTTTAGAGGAGGTTTGCCATTGCCTTTTCCTGAGGCTGAGAGCTTGCCCCAGGTCTCCCAGTGGGTTCATGGGCAAACTGGGAATTGAACCCTGGTCTCCAGAGCCATAGTCCAGCGCTCAAACCACTATGCCATGTTGCCTCCCATGAAGGTACAGTCTGGCAAAAGCTAGACAGCTTGACATTTGCAAGACTGACTTTCAATCTTTGCTGAGTTGGGCCTATTTTGCATTCAAGGAACATTAGAAAATTCATAGACTTATACATGAGAATATATAAAGTATGTAACTTTCTGTTTCTGCATTTCCAAGTGGTTGAAAACCATGATTTGTGAATTTCAAAGCCTGGAAGAGATGCTTTTTGGGGCTAGAATCCCCAGCCATTAGTTATTCAGAGACTTTGGCTCTTGTCACAAGGTTCAGAAGGATCATGACCCTAGATTTCACACTTAGCAACTTGATTTTGCAGTCCCTGGCTGGCTATTTCTAATCTAGTTATTTGGAATCAAATACTTCCTGTTATCTCCGTCACAAGAAAGCCATCTCATTATTTTGTCTTTGGTGGCATCTTACCAAGGTAACATGGCATCTTACAGTCTCACCAAGAGCGCCATTATTCCAGATATTAATGCCCAGACCCTTCTTTTGTTTTCATTATTTGGAAGACATCCTTTTTACCTTGAAAGATTTCCAAGGCAGTAGCCATGATTTCACAACCAAGAAAGCAATGAGCCTAATGCCCCTTAAAGACCAACAGGTTTATTTAGCGCAGTGGTTCCCAAACTTTGGGACTGAACGGACAGGCCAAAATAAAGCTGCTTCGGATCACTTTGGAGGTATGCTATTTAAATGACGCATGCGTCCTAAGAGGCCAGAAGCCGCACCAAAGCCATGCTCCGGTCCTAAGGACTGCAGCACAGCTTTGGCGCAGCTTCTGGCCTCTTAAGATGCATGTGTCATTTAAACAGCATACCTCCAAAGTGACCCGAAGCAGCTTTATTTTGGCCTGTCTGTTCATGCCCTTTGGTCCTCCAGATGTTTGGGACTTCAGCTCCCAGAATTCCTGACTGTTGGCCAAGCTGGTTGGAGCTTCTGGGTGTTGAAGTCAAAAACATCTGGAGGGCCAAAGTTTGGGAACCACTGATTTAGCGTAAACCTTCATGGATTTCAATCCACCAGAGGCATGAAGTCTTGGTTCAACTAGCAAAAGGGATGCAGGGGAACTGAAGCGTGAAAGGTACATTATTGAATAACCATTATTTAATAGGGATTTTGGGTGGTAATATGGATGTCCAAGCATGGATATATGGATTATTTTGTCTTCTCCATATTGCAAGAGGCAAAATTTAACCTCTGAAAGATTGACTTTGGGTGGAAAACTGCGATCGATGTGAGACTCGAAATGGAAATAGTAGAGTTAGTGACAAGTGCCCAAACGGTGGCCATTAACAAGTGGTAGATGGGTCATAATACTGTGTATATAAGTGATCTGATTAAGATTTATAGTGATATAATAAGCTTTTTTGCCTCTGTCGGCAGGGAGTTAATATTGAAGAGGTGTGTTATTTTTCACTATGTGTCATTTGAGCCATTTCCTTCCCATTGTGAGAAAGTCTTTGCAACCACCATGCAGTTTTCAAAGCCGATCTCCAATTCAGGACTTCTTCTGTTGAAAATTGGCATGGAAAATTGGCACAGAGAGTAGTATTTTCTTCATGGGGAACGGCATTTTTTTTTCAGAAGTATTGTTTTCTGTGCTGAAAATTCTCATTCCTGGGCAAAAATAGCCTGGTGTGAATTTTGCACAGAATAAATCCTGAACTGCAAAGATTCCTATCATTTAAGGATTCTTTTGGGTTAGGATTTCTCAACTCTCAAGAAACATTTTTTCCATTCATTTTTTGAATATGTTTGAATGTTCTTTCCATCCTTAGTGTTGAGCCTCTTGATTAATTCTGATTCAGCCATTTTGCATTGGAATCTGTCTTTAAGGGACTTTTAAAGCATTACGAGTCTGGAATAACTGTCTGCAAAGGGATCTTGCAACACCTTTCAGACTAAGGCCTGTTACAGACTGCCAAAATAAAGCTGCTTGGGGTCTCTTTGGAGGTATGCTTTTTAAATGACGCATGGGTCCTAAGAGTCCGGAGGTCGCGCCAAAGCTGCTTGGGGTCTCTTAGGAGGTATGCTATTTAAATGATGCATGGGTCCTAAGAGTCCGGAGGTCGCGCCAAAGCCTCACTCCATTCCTAAGCGCTGGAGTGCAGCTTTGGTGCAGCTTCCGGATTCTTAGGATGCTCGCGCCAAAGCCACACTCCATTCCTAAGCGCTGGAGTGCAGCTTTGGTGCAGCTTCCGGATTCTTAGGATGCTCGCGCCAAAGCCACACTCCATTCCTAAGCGCTGGAGTGCAGCTTTGGTGCAGCTTCTGGATTCTTAGGATGCTCGCGCCAAAGCCACACTCCATTCCTAAGCGCTGGAGTGCAGCTTTGGTGCAGCTTCCGGATTCTTAGGATGCTCGCGCCAAAGCCACACTCCATTCCTAAGCGCTGGAGTGCAGCTTTGGTGCAGCTTCCGGATTCTTAGGATGCTCGCGCCAAAGCCACACTCCATTCCAAAGCGCTGGAGTGCAGCTTTGGTGCAGCTTCTGGATTCTTAGGATGCTCGCGCCAAAGCCACACTCTATTCCTAAGCGCTGGAGTGCAGCTTTGGTGCAGCTTCTGGATTCTTAGGATGCTCGCGCCAAAGCCACACTCTATTCCTAAGCGCTGGAGTGCAGCTTTGGTGCAGCTTCCGGATTCTTAGGATGCTCGCGCCAAAGCCACACTCCATTCCTAAGCGCTGGAGTGCAGCTTTGGTGCAGCTTCCGGATTCTTAGGATGCTCGCGCCAAAGCCACACTCCATTCCTAAGCGCTGGAGTGCAGCTTTGGTGCAGCTTCCGGATTCTTAGGACGCTCGCGCCAAAGCCACACTCCATTCCTAAGCGCTGGAGTGCAGCTTTGGTGCAGCTTCCGGATTCTTAGGACGCTCGCGCCAAAGCCACACTCCATTCCTAAGCGCTGGAGTGCAGCTTTGGTGCAGCTTCCGGATTCTTAGGACGCTCGCGCCAAAGCCACACTCCATTCCTAAGCGCTGGAGTGCAGCTTTGGTGCAGCTTCTGGATTCTTAGGACGCTCGCGCCAAAGCCACACTCCATTCCTAAGCGCTGGAGTGCAGCTTTGGTGCAGCTTCCGGATTCTTAGGACCCATGCATCATTTAAACAGCATACCTCCAAAGAGACCCGAAGCAGCTTTATTTTGGCAGTCTGTAACAGGCCTATATGTGCAAAAGAAGTTAAAGCATTAGCTTTTGTAAGTTTGAGTCTATTCCTGCAGATGCAACTGAAGACCAAGTCTACAAAAGTTGATGCTACAAATCCTTCTACGCAGTTACTTGTTCAGAGATGGCCACTTTATTTCTTTGTATGTGTATTTTAGTCATAAAAAAGAGAGAGAATTGAACTTGCCTGAACAGCTGGTTTTGTCGCCCTTTCTACAATTGCAGACCTTGATTCATTTCAATGCAGAATAATCTTCTGATACACAAAGTCGCATCTGTGCGGTGCCCGAAATACAGTTTGAGCGATATTTTTGTAAATTGCTTCCAAATCCCGCTAGATCCAGATGTTACTCATCATTGACTATGGCGTCTGTTTCCTTTTCCCACAGGCTAGAAATAGACCATTTTGCACGTCTGGAAGCTGTGGCCAAAGAAATAGAAACAACAGGAACCTACCAGCTGACAGGGGAGGAACTCATCTTTGCTGCGAAGCAGGCCTGGAGAAATGCTCCAAGGTGCATTGGGAGGATCCAGTGGTCCAATTTACAGGTGGTTCTTCATTCGTTTGCTCTATGTATGGCTTTCCCACTAAATTGTACTCAGGCATTGATAGTGTTATGGTAAATGCCAAAGCACAGGCATTCATTGGGGTGCACGCCCCAAAGAACCGCACCCCACAAAGACTATGGGCCCAAACAGACAGGCCAAAATAAAGCTGCTTCGGGTCACTTTGGAGGTATGCTGTTTAAATGATGCATGCGTCCTAAGAGGCTGGAAGCTGCGCCAAAGCCCCACACTCCAGTCCTAAAGACTGGAGTGCACATGTGACGCTGCTTCTGGCCTCTTAAGATGTGTGTGTCATTTAAACAGCATTCCTCCAAAGTGACCCAAAGCAGCTTTATTTTGGTCTGTCTGTTTGGGCCCTATATCTCCCAAAATAACTTACCTGGAAAACTTTAGTGTGAAGGCGAAACCTAGAACTAGGGTATGTGCCAGCTAGAGCTTCAGCTAGGGGCGTGTCGACATGGACCAAATGAACCTGTTTGCTCCATCCTTGTGGCATCTTGTTCATATGATGCAGGACCAAAGTGGGGACTGTCTTCATGGTGTGAGGCCAATTCAACACCAGGACCATCCCTCCCTTAAACCTGATTTAAAACACATGACTTTCAGAGCATTCCAGAGCAACGTATACATGCGTATCACTGTACCACCCAATGCTGCAGCCGCTGGCGCAATTCATTCCCTCTGAGGCCACAACAAGGCACCTAGCCATGTGATTGATGCTGGGCAACTTGTTTCCAATCTCAGAGGGAGTGATTTGCACCAGTGGCACTGGTGCTGGATGGCACAGTGGGACACATATGTAGACAGCCTGGCATCACTCTGGAATGTGAAGGTAATAGGGAGAATTTGGAGTGGCCCAGAGTATACTGACCAGGGTAGAACTGACCTATTGTTGTTGCTGTTGTTGTCGTGTGCCTTCGAGTCATTTCCAGCTTATGGCTACCCTAAGGTGGGTTTTCTTAGCATAGCAATAGCATGCACATTTCTATACTGCTTATCAGTGCGCTCAGCATTCTCTAAGCAATTTACAATCTGTAAGGCAACTGCCCCCAACAAGCTGAGTACTCATTTATGAAAGGATGGAAGGCTGAGTCAACCTTGGAGCCCTGGGATCAAACCCACAACCTTGTGGTTGCAGGACTGGCATTTAACCACTACACCACTTGGCAAGATTTGTTCAGCGCAGATTTGCCACTGCCTTCCCCTGAGGCTGAGGGCATGTCACTTGCCCAAGATCCCCCAGTGGATTGCCATGGTTGAGCTGGGATTCGAACCCTGGTCTCCAGAGTCATAGTCCAACCTACCTTTGCCACTTAAGTCTGCCTGCAAAGCACATTCCCTAATTCCTGACTCATTCAAATACCAGGTGAATTTGCTTAAGGCAGGTACCACACCAGGTGACACCTAACGGATTAGAAAACTGGGCCACAACTAACTAACAAAATGAATTTCAACAGGGAGAAATGTAGGATACTACACTTGGACAGAATTCGAAGATATAGCCATGTCACTCTCTAACATCAGTATGTAGAGAGACCTTGTAGCATCTTTGGCCTGTTACAGACAGCCAAAATAAAGCTGCTTCGAGTCACAGTGGAGGTATGGTGTTTCAATGATGCACCATCCTAAGAGTCCAGAAGCCACACCAAAGCCATGATCCAGTCTTGAGCGTGGCTTTGGTGCGACTTCTGGACTCTTAGGACGCATGCATCATTGAAACGCCATACCTCTACTGTGACTCGAAGCAGCTTTATTTTGGCTGTCTGTAACAGGCCTTTGAGACTCACTGAAATAAAGAAGTTGGCAGCATGAGCTTTCGTAGACTTCACTATATGCATCTGAGGAAGTAGATGGATGTCTATGAAAGCTCATGCTGCCAACTTCTTTATTTCAGTTAATCTCAAAAAACGAATTTCAACAGGGACACACTGACTGGCGCTAAGCCTGCCCTAGGTCTCCATTATTCATGGCTGTTTTGCTTCAAGACATTTCCTTAGTGATCCATAGTGTTTAAACCCCAGCTTCTCCCATGTATTCCATTGCACATCCTATCGTCCACTCCCTTCTCCTTCCTGTGCAACGTAATTAGGAAAATTAGGATTGCCTCAACTCACAGGGCAGGATGAGGGAGAACATGTCTTCCTCACATACAGTTTCAGAGCAAAAGGTGCGCAAGGTGCATAATGTGATAGTGGGTTGCCAAAAGAAAGGATGTGCTAATTGTAGATCTGTATCTCATGGTAGATCTCAGGGTGGTTTTGGATTGTGCCGTTTGGATTGTGCTGGAAAAGTGACCTTCTTGTTGTTCTTAAAATAAACATTTTAGGTGTTTGATGCTCGTAGCTGTGCCACTGCCAAGGAAATGTTTGAGCACCTCTGCCGTCATTTGGAGTACTCTTCCAATGGAGGAAACATAAGGTATTTTTCTCCGTCTTCTTTCATTTTGTTTGCATCCCACGGATTGCCAGACAGGTTGTCACTCACTCTGATAGCAATAGCACTTACATACATTTCTATACTGCTTTATAGTGCTAAGCACTCCCTAAGTGGTTTACATTGTGTTGGCCAATGGCCCCCAACAAGCTGGGTACTCATTTTACTGATCTACGAAAGGATGGAAGGCTGAGCCAACTTTGGTGCCCTGGGTTTGAACTCACAACCTTGTGGCTGTAGTACCACTGTGCCACCAGGGCTCCTTCCTTGACTCTTCCTTGACTTTTCCTCGTCACACAGGTCAGCCATCACTGTCTTTCCGCAGAGGACTGACGGGAAACACGACTTCCGAATCTGGAATAGCCAACTCATTCGTTATGCTGGCTACCAAATGCCAGACGGTTCCATTGTGGGAGATCCAGCCAACGTGGAGCTCACCCAGGTAGGCACAAAAGCCAGGGATGAAAACCAAAGCCATCATAGAATCATATAGTTGGAAGAGGCTCCAAGGGCCATCCAGTCCAACCCCATTCTGCCATGCAGGAACTCTCAGTCAAAGTATCCCCAACAGATGGCCATCCAGCCTCTGTTTAAAAACCTCCAAAGAGGTCAATGGTGGGGTGGCACCATGAGTTACCACACCAGGTGATGCCAATCCTAGCGATGCCATTCTCTGAAGGAGAAGGAACACAGCCAGGCATCTTTCTAGGGTCCCAGCTGTTCCACTGTTGAACAGCCCTTACTGTCAGGAAGTTCTTCCTAATGTTGAGCTGGAATCTCTTTTCCTATAGCTTGCATCCATTGCTCCTGGTTCTAGTCTCTGGAGCAGCAGAAAACAAGCTTGCTCCCTCCTCAATATGACATCCCTTCAAATATTTATCATTGGCAAAGTTGGGCAGCTTGCATGTTAAACTTTTCAAAGTCCCCAGAGGAACAGATCGTGGCCACAGGGGGCACCTGTTAAGAAGCACTTACTGCATTATTGTTGTTGTTAGTTGCCGTGACACAGTGCACACAGTCCCATCGTCTCTTCCCCTTCTCCCAGCTCTGCATCCAGCTTGGTTGGAAGCCCAAATGTGGCCGCTTTGATGTCCTTCCACTCATCCTCCAGGCCAACGGCCAAGACCCGGAATTATTTGAACTGCCGCCGGAGCTCATTCTCGAAGTGTCGATGGAGCATCCCACGTAAGCACCTTGGCTTCAGATGATAAACTGCCTCTCTTGGCCGGCAGGTTGTCCAGCTGTTGTCAAAGGGAGATTGTGCGAGCCGGTGCCTTGGGAGCAGGTTCGCTCAGTTGGCTTTTGTTGGGATGAAACTGTCTTGAATTAACCTCTTGGAGAGGTAGGAGCAGGTAGGGAAAAATTGCTGAAAAGGGCAGGAATGTATGAAATATTCCTGTCTAATCCCATCTGGAGTTTCAACTGAAGCTATTGGAGCACTCCCTCTCCTCTCTATAAATTCAAACGTACAAACATACAGTCAGTCCCCCGTATCCACGGATTCCTTATCCATAGATTTAACCACCCATGCATTGAAAACATTTTTTAAAAATATATAAATTCCAAAAAGCAAACATGATTTTGCCATTTTATTCCAATATACAGCAGTGTTAGTCTGTTGCATCAGTATATAGAGAGATCTTGTTGCACCTTTGGGACTTCAGTCTACTTCCTTAGATGCATATATAGGGTCAAGTATGTGGAGAGATCTTGTCGCACCTTTGAGACTCACTGAAAGAAAGAAGTTGGCAGCAGGAGCTTTCCTAGACTTCAGTCTACTTCCTTAGATGCATATATAGGGTCAAGTATGTGGAGAGATCTTGGAGCACCTTTGAGACTCACTGAAAGAAAGAAGTTGGCAGCAGGAGCTTTCCTAGACTTCAGTCTATTTCCTTAGATGCATATATAGGGTCAAGTATGTGGAGAGATCTTGGAGCACCTTTGAGACTCACTGAAAGAAAGAAGTTGGCAGCAGGAGCTTTCCTAGACTTCAGTCTACTTCCTTAGATGCATATATAGGGTCAAGTATGTGGAGAGATCTTGGAGCACCTTTGAGACTCACTGAAAGGAAGAAGTTGGCAGCAGGAGCTTTCCTAGACTTCAGTCTACTTCCTTAGATGCATATATAGGGTCAAGTATATGGAGAGATCTTGGAGCACCTTTGAGACTCACTGAACGAAAGAAGTTGGCAGCAGGAGCTTTCCTAGACTTCAGTCTACTTTCTTAGATGCATATATAGGGTCAAGTATGGAGAGCTCTTGTAGCACCTTTGGGACTCGCTGAAAGAAAGAAATTGGTAGCCGGAGCTTTCCTAGATTTCAGTCTACTTCCTCATGCATATAGTGGATCTATACATTTCGATCCGAATGGGAGAGATGGGCTAAAAATAAATATTATTATTATAATTATTATTATCTATATGCACTAAATGCATCTGAGGAAGTAGAGTGAAGTCTACAAAAGCTCATGCTACCAACTTCTTTATTTCAGTTAGTCTCAAAGGTGCAATAAGGTTTCTTTGCCATTTTGCATTTGTTGTTGTTATTGTTGTTGTGTGCCTTCAAGTCATTTCCGACTTATGGCAACCCTAAGGCCAACCCATTGGGCAATTTGGGAAGTCACACGCTCTCAACCCCAAGGGGAAGGCCATGGCAAACCTCTGAACAACTCCCGCCACGAAAACCCCACAAAAGAGTCACATTACTATTATAATTTACTATGTCTGGCCAATTTTCTAGGAATACTTGCATTCTCCAAAGCCCCTCCAAAATTCCAATGATCCTTTTTTTGCATGAAATAACTATTCTGTGTAAGGAGAGTTGTATGCTGAATAGCCTTAGGAGAGGAGGCTTCTGTAGTGGAAATCAATCCTGATGTGTTCTCCAGGGTATAAAGGCTTTAACAAATGTCTCCGTGTATTTTCTGACAGGTATGAATGGTTTAAAGAATTGGACCTGAAGTGGTATGCCGTTCCGGCTGTCTCTAACATGCTTCTTGAGGCTGGAGGGTTGGAGTTTACAGCTTGCCCTTTCAACGGCTGGTACATGGGGACCGAAATAGGGGTACGAGACTTCTGCGATGCACAGCGCTACAATATCCTCCAGGTAATCTTCTCGAAAGGCATTTGGGTGTCAGCAGAGAAAGAGTTCTGCTTCCATAGTTTTTGTGGGTTTTTCGGGCAATGTGGCCATGTTCTAGAAGAGTTTATTCCTGATGTTTCACGAGCATCTGTGGCTGGCATCTTCCGCTTCCGTTCCGCTCAAGCTCTGCTTCCGTTCCGCTCAAATGCTGCTTCCGTTCCGCTCAAATGCTGCTTCCGTTCCGCTCAAATTCTGCTTCTGCTCCGCTCAAATTCTACTTCCGTTCCGCTCAAGTTCTGCTTCCATTCCACTCAAATTCTGCTTCAGTTCCGCTCAAATTCTGCTTCCTCTCCACTCAAATTCTACTTCCGTTCCACTCAAGTTCTGCTTCCGTTCCGCTCAAATTCTGCTTCCATTCCGCTCAAGTTCTACTTCCGTTCCGCTCAAATTCTGCTTCAGTTCCGCTCAAGTTCTGCTTCCGTTCCGCTCAAATTCTGCTTCAGTTCCGCTCAAATTCTGCTTCCTCTCCGCTCAAATTCTACTTCCGTTCCGCTCAAGTTCTGCTTCCGTTCCGCTCAAATTCTGCTTCCATTCCGCTCAAGTTCTACTTCCGTTCCGCTCAAGTTCTGCTTCCGTTCCGCTCAAGTTCTGCTTCCATTCCACTCAAATTCTGCTTCAGTTCCGCTCAAATTCTGCTTCCTCTCCACTCAAATTCTACTTCCGTTCTGCTCAAGTTCTGCTTCCGTTCCGCTCAAATTCTGCTTCCATTCCGCTCAAGTTCTACTTCCGTTCCGCTCAAGTTCTGCTTCCGTTCCGCTCAAGTTCTGCTTCCGTTCTGCTCAAATTCTGCTTCAGTTCCGCTCAAATTCTGCTTCCATTCCGCTCAAGCTCTGTTTCCGTTCTGCTCAAGTTCTGCTTCCGTTCTGCTCAAATTCTACTTCCATTCCGCTCAAGTTCTACTTCCGTTCCGCTCAAATTCTGCTTCCATTCCGCTCAAGTTCTGCTTCCGTTCTGCTCAAATTCTGCTTCCGCTCCGCTCAAATTATGCTTCCGTTCCGCTCAAGCTCTGTTTCCGTTCTGCTCAAATTCTGCTTCCGTTCCGCTCAAATTCTGATTCCGCTCCGCTCAAATTCTGCTTCCGCTCCGCTCAAATTCTGCTTCTGCTCCGCTCAAATTCTGCTTCCGCTCCGCTTAAATTCTGCTTCCGCTCCACTTAAATTCTGCTTCCGTTCCGCTCAAGCTCTGTTTCCGTTCCGCTCAAATTCTGCTTCCGTTCCACTCAAATTCTGCTTCCGCTCCGCTCAAATTCTGATTCCGCTCCGCTCAAATTCTGATTCCACTCCGCTCAAATTCTGCTTCCGCTCCGCTCAAATTCTGCTTCCGTTCCGCTCAAATTCTGATTCCGCTCTGCTCAAATTCTGCTTCCGCTCTGCTCAAATTCTGCTTCCTCTCCGCTCAAATTCTACTTCCGTTCCGCTCAAATTCTGCTTCCGTTCCGCTCAAATTCTGCTTCCGCTCCGCTCAAATTCTGCTTCCGTTCCGCTCAAGCTCTGTTTCCGTTCCGCTCAAATTCTGCTTCCGCTCCGCTCAAATTCTGCTTCCGCTCCGCTCAAATTCTGCTTCCGCTCCGCTCAAATTCTGCTTCCGCTCCGCTCAAATTCTGCTTCCGCTCCGCTCAAATTCTACTTCCGTTCCGCTCAAATTCTGCTTCCGCTCCGCTCAAATTCTGCTTCCGCTCCGCTCAAATTCTGCTTCCGTTCCGCTCAAGCTCTGTTTCCGTTCTGCTCAAATTCTGCTTCCGTTCCGCTCAAATTCTGATTCCACTTCGCTCAAATTCTGCTTCCGCTCCGCTCAAATTCTGCTTCCGCTCCGCTCAAATTCTGCTTCCATTCCGCTCAAATTCTACTTCCGTTCCGCTCAAATTCTGCTTCCGCTCCGCTCAAATTCTGCTTCCGCTCCGCTCAAATTCTGCTTCCGTTCCGCTCAAGCTCTGTTTCCGTTCTGCTCAAATTCTGCTTCCGTTCCGCTCAAATTCTGATTCCACTTCGCTCAAATTCTGATTCCGCTCCGCTCAAATTCTGCTTCCGCTCCGCTTAAATTCTGCTTCCGTTCCGCTCAAGCTCTGTTTCCGTTCCGCTCAAATTCTGCTTCCGTTCCGCTCAAATTCTGCTTCCGCTCCGCTCAAATTCTGCTTCCGCTCCGCTCAAATTCTGCTTCCGTTCCGCTCAAATTCTGATTCCGCTCCGCTTAAATTCTGCTTCCGTTCCGCTCAAATTCTGATTCCGCTCCGCTTAAATTCTGCTTCCGTTCCGCTCAAATTCTGCTTCCGCTCCGCTTAAATTCTGCTTCCGTTCCGCTCAAGCTCTGTTTCCGTTCCGCTCAAATTCTGCTTCCGTTCCACTCAAATTCTGCTTCCGCTCCGCTCAAATTCTGCTTCCGCTCCGCTCAAATTCTGCTTCCGCTCCGCTCAAATTCTGCTTCCGCTCCGCTCAAATTCTGCTTCCGCTCCGCTTAAATTCTGCTTCCGTTCCGCTCAAGCTCTGTTTCCGTTCCGCTCAAATTCTGCTTCCGTTCCGCTCAAATTCTGCTTCCGCTCCGCTCAAATTCTGCTTCCGCTCTGCTCAAATTCTGCTTCCGTTCCACTCAAATTCTGCTTCCGCTCCGCTCAAATTCTGCTTCCGCTCCGCTCAAATTCTGCTTCCGCTCTGCTCAAATTCTGCTTCCGTTCCGCTCAAATTCTGCTTCCGCTCCGCTCAAATTCTGCTTCCGCTCCGCTCAAATTCTGCTTCCGCTCCGCTTAAATTCTGCTTCCGCTCTGCTCAAATTCTGCTTCCGCTCCGCTCAAATTCTGCTTCCGCTCCGCTCAAATTCTGATTCCGCTCCGCTTAAATTCTGCTTCCGTTCCGCTCAAATTCTGATTCCGCTCCGCTCAAATTCTGCTTCCGCTCCGCTCAAATTCTGCTTCCGCTCCGCTCAAATTCTGCTTCCGCTCCGCTTAAATTCTGCTTCCGTTCCGCTCAAGCTCTGTTTCCGTTCCGCTCAAATTCTGCTTCCGTTCCGCTCAAATTCTGCTTCCGCTCCGCTCAAATTCTGCTTCCGCTCCGCTCAAATTCTGCTTCCGTTCCACTCAAATTCTGCTTCCGCTCCGCTCAAATTCTGCTTCCGCTCCGCTCAAATTCTGCTTCCGCTCTGCTCAAATTCTGCTTCTGTTCCGCTCAAATTCTGCTTCCGCTCCGCTCAAATTCTGCTTCCGCTCCGCTCAAATTCTGCTTCCGCTCCGCTTAAATTCTGCTTCCGCTCTGCTCAAATTCTGCTTCCGCTCCGCTCAAATTCTGCTTCCGCTCCGCTCAAATTCTGATTCCGCTCCGCTTAAATTCTGCTTCCGTTCCGCTCAAATTCTGATTCCGCTCCGCTCAAATTCTGATTCCGCTCCGCTCAAATTCTGCTTCCGCTCCGCTTAAATTCTGCTTCCGCTCTGCTCAAATTCTGCTTCCGCTCCGCTCAAATTCTGATTCCGCTCCGCTCAAATTCTGCTTCCGCTCCGCTCAAATTCTACTTCCGCTCCGCTCAAATTCTGCTTCCGCTCCGCTCAAATTCTGATTCCGCTCCGCTCAAATTCGTCATTCCTGCTCCGCCTTTGACTTTTCTACTGTTTGAAATGTTACTCAGAAAATTCCAGTATTCATTGTATAGCCCAACATTAAAGGCTGTGTTGGATTGTGATTCTGAAGACCAGGGTTTGATTCCCTGTCCATCCATGAAACCCACTGTCTTGGGCAAGTCACACGCTCTCAGCCTCAGGGGAAGGCCATGGAAAACGTTGGAGTTTATCACACTGGGGCTGATTTGACATCTTGCAAATGAAGTGGAAATGGCAAGTCATTGTGCGAATGATTATCACACGCAATTGCGCAAATAAAGCGATGTTGGAAATGCATTGTCGCTGAAATCCTGAAAGTAAAAAGATGTGTGTTAATGCTTCTTTGTGACCACTTTAATGACAGGTTTTGTGCGATGTCGTGTGAAATCGTTACACGTAATTTTCTGGGATATTTATCCCAATCTCTTTTGTGTGATAAACCCCCTCTGAACAACTCTTGCCAAGAAAACCCCATGATAAGGGTCGCCTTAGGGTTGCCATAAGTCAGAAATGATGTGACGGTACACAACAACAACAACAACAAAAGGCTGTTCTTGATCTCATGACTAAAACCAATGATATTATTTTTGTTTTACATATTATTAATGTCTTAATTAATGAGCCCTGTTCTCCCAGCAATTGCACCAGCTTAAAAAGAAATGGAAACATACCGATTTCAGAGCAGCCATTATCGCACATCTTCCCAATTGGGTGACATGTTTAGCTTGGAGAAGAGAAGCATGAGAGGTGACATATGAAAGAATGTCATGCTGAAGGTAGAGCAAGCTTTCCTTCTGCTGTTCCAGAGATCAGAACATGAATTCAAAGTCCAGTCGGACCCTGTTATCCATGAATAACATGGGAGGGAGCAAGCTTGTTTTCTGCTGCTCCAGAGAACAGGACCCGGAACAATGGTTGCAAGCTACAGGAAAAGAGATTCCACCTGAACATTAGGAGGAACTTCCTGACAGTAAGGGCTGTTCGACAGAGGAATGCACTCCTTCCTCGGAGGGTGATGGAGTCTCCTTCCTTGGAGGTCTTTAAACAGAGGCTGGATGGCCATCTGTCAGGGATGCTTTGATTTGGATTTCCTGCATGGCAGAATGGGGTTGGACTGGATGGCCCTAGTGGTCTCTTCCAACTCTACGATTCTATGATTCTATGATTCTATGGATGTTTTATCCATGGATTCAAGCATCCACGGCTTGAGAATATTCCAAAAAAGTATAAATACCAAACAGCAAACCTTGATTTTCCATTTTATATAAAGGACACCATTTTGCTCTGCCATTGTATTTAGTGGAACTTGAGCATCTATGGATTGAGCATCCTGGAACCAAGCCCCAGTGGATAACAAAATCGCACTGCACAAGAAAGAAAACTCTACCTAAACATTGGGAAGTACTTCTTTACTACAAGAGCTGTTTGACATTGAAATAGATAACCTTTGAAATTCATGGACTTTCCATTCTTGGAGGTCTTGAAATAGAAGTTGGACAGGCATCTTGCAGGAATGTTTTAGGCGTGTATTCCTGCATGGCAGGGGGTTACACAAGATGGTCTTTGTGGTCCTTTGGGGTCTATTATTCTTTCAGTCCTCTGCTTGGTTAGGTTGAAGCTAGGATTTTAAATCCAGGACCTGATGAAAAGTCTTTGCCTCTCCTTTCTCTGTAGGATGTGGGGAGAAGGATGGGCCTGGAAACAAACAAACTCTCCTCGCTGTGGAAAGACAAAGCTGTAATCGAAGTGAATGTTGCTGTGCTGCATAGCTTTCAGGTGAGTAAAAGGGGGAAAATAGAAGGAGAGAGCCAGAATTCAATGGCAGAGTATCCCTGCGCATGCAGAATTCCCAAGTTCAATCTCCAGGTTGGTTTGGTTTGGGAGACCAAATGGGACCATTTGGAAAGTGTCCAGATTGATCCTTTGCCAACCCGCTTTTTCAACTGCTTTTAAAATGTCCTCCCACTTTCCCACTCGGTCCTCCACTTTCTTCATCTGCTACAAACCGAGTCCAAAGTGCAAAAGCAGTTTGCAGTGTCTTAACTCAGAAGTGGAGGAAAAGAGGGGGCAGAATCTCGCCCTTCCCAGTAGGCTCAGGAAAAAGCAAACCTCTGCAGCTTTTCCTAGCTCGCGTGTCCTTTCTTGTTAATAACTTTTGACATCTTGACTGTACACTGATGTTGCTTAGCTATACATGTCCCTATATTCATCTGTGAAATGCTGAAGGGTATGGATACCTTGTGCCTGAGTTAGAACCAGACACAGTCTCACTCAGCAGGCTCTTAATGCATTTGCTTTGGCTGAGTCCAAGTTTGCTTTGAGTAAATCCATCTCGTTGGGCAGAAATTCTGGACTCAAGACTCACCAATCCTACGTAGGAGTGGGTTACTGTGGCTGCTTCATAGTGTGGAAACCCAGCACTGCTGTGTTTGGGGGATCCTTCTGCTCAAAACACTGAGCAGTGCTCTCCATCCTGAAGTCCATAACAGAATCCACATCCCAGGAGCCACATTAATTTTGCTCACATACAAAACAGACCTCGGAAAGACAGGAAACGTTGCTCACGTTGGCAGGGAGGCGAGGGGATTGGATCTGTAGTCCTTGATCCGAGCTCTGACCCAAACCCTCTGTGACTCTTGCAGAAACAAAACGTCACCATCATGGACCACCATTCTGCCACTGAATCCTTCATGAAGTACATGCAGAACGAGTACCGGATTCGAGGGGGGTGTCCAGCCGACTGGGTTTGGCTGGTGCCTCCCATTTCGGGCAGCATCACTCCTGTTTTCCACCAAGAGATGTTGAATTATATCCTCTCTCCTTTCTATTACTACCAGGTGAGCTAAACACATGCTCAAGGCTTAATATTCTCTCTCAGGAGAGACCACTTGGGGGTCCTCACCCGAACTGTGGCAGACTGGGTTCACTTTAGTTGTTATATATTGGCCTGTTACAGACAGGCCAAAATAAAGCTGCTTCGAGTCACTTTGGAGGTATGGTATTTCAATGATGCATGAGTCCTAAGAGTCCAAAAGCCACACCAAAGCTGCACTCCAATCCTTAGGACCAGAGCGTGGCTTTGGTGCGGCATTTGGACTCTTAGGATGCATGCATCATTGAAATACCATACCTCCAAAGTTACTCGAAGCAGCTTTATTTTGGCCTGTCTGTAACAGGCCATAGAAACTTGATAGTTGTTACTAGAGTTGTAAGAAAGAGAAGACTCCTAAGATCAGGAATGAATGTTATGACCAGTTATAAACTCACAAGGACTATGTGGCCATGTTTTCAGGCTATGTGGCCATGTTCGAGAAGAGGTTATTCCTGATGTTTCACCAGCATCTGTGGCTGGCATCTTCAGAGAAGGAACATCAAGAGTAAACTCTTCTAGAACATGGTCACATAGCCCGAAAAACCCACAAAACAGTTAGTAGAAATGTTTGGATGATGAGAACAGTTCAAAAACAGAATTAATGGCCTAGAAATGGCAGGGTTGTCCTCAAGACCTCAACCATCTCCAAGGATGTGCTAACTCTGGTTTTCCTGCATCAAGCGTAGACCCCTTTTGATTTTACAGCTGTAGTTAAATTGCTGGATGCACTCATGTACAAGTCTAGACATTTTAGTCAAAAATATCAACCCCAAAAACCAGGGCCGGCTTATCCACAGGTTCATGTATGTACTGTGCCTTAACGCTGATTAAAAATGAGTTCCAGGATGGCAACCCTACCAGTCCTCTCCTTTTCCTCCCAGGTAGATGCATGGAAAACACACGTCTGGAAAGATGAGAGGCGCAAGCCCAGGAAACGGGAGGTCAAGTTTTGCATTTGGGCCAAGTAAGTGTCCAAGACCAAGGCTGTCGGCCCCAACTAGACCTGACGCATTGAATCAACAGAACTTGCATAAGTGGTGGTTGTTGTTGTTGTTATGTGCCTTCAAGTCATTTCCAACTTATGGCAACCCTAAGGCGAACCTATCATGGGGCTTTCTTGGCATGTTTTGTTCAGAGAGAGTCTTCCATTACCATCCTCTGAGGCTGAGAGTGTATGACTTGGCCAAAGTTACATGGCTGAGCCGGGACTCAAACCCTGGTCTCCAGAGTCATAATCCAAGGCTCAGACCAGCGATGTTGGCTGTCTCACTACTACCTACTTTATATTAAAAATTAATAGTATTAAGTGACATTAAATGTGGAAATGCCTTCTCTTCGCCAGGGCTGTGATGTTTACCTCGTCACTGATGCGCAAAGCCATGGCCCTCAGGATCCAAGCGACCATCCTCTATGCCACCGAAACAGGGAAGTCGGAAACGCTGGCGCATAATCTGGGTGACCTGTTCAACTGCGCTTTCAGTGCCAAGGTATGAAGCCTCAGGATGTGCTGGCCCCTGTTTTTATTTATTTCTTCTTAATACGAGAGGAAGGGAATCTCGGATTTCTCAAAGTCAGGTCATTCTTCTACATCTTGCATGACCGGAGGATAACAGAGAGCAAACATCGAAGCTAGGAGGTTATTTGTTTCAACCAGAATTCCTGGTTGAGCAATTCCTTGGGTGAGGAATTATGGAGACTATAGCCTCAAATGATTTTTCCAAGACCTGGTCAAGCACCTTTTCTGTAAAGATTGGCCCCATACAGACAGGTCAAAATAAAGCTGCTTCGGGTCACTTTGGAGGTATGCTGTTTAAATGATGCATGTGTCCTAAGAGTCCGGAAGCTACGTCAGGACTGGATTGTAGCTTTAGCACGGCTTCTGGCCTCTTAGGACACATGCATCATTTAAGTAGCATACCTCCGAAGTGACCCGAAACAGCTTGATTTTGGCCTGTCTCTATGGGACCATTGTCTACTTTTATGGATCTTGTAACTGGAGAAACCCAGAAACCCTTCCAGGTAACTTCATCATTTGCTGGAGGGCGGTTTGAGAAATGTTTCATGCACCACTATAGCCTTTCCATTTTAAACTAGAAGTGGGGAAACTAAGGCCATGCAGGTGCTATTTTTGGACTACATCTCCCATCACCACAAGCCAGTTTACACAGGGGTGAAACATGGTGCACATTGTAACCTAGAAGGGGCTGGGGGATTATACTGATCCTTTGTGCAACTTGCATTGCTCCCTCATCTCCAATGTTAATTTTTCTTTCTCAAGAAGAAACTATGAGAAAGACTCACTATGAGTCTTTAGGGGACAACTTTGTCAAACTTTTGCCATGATTTCCCCACAATTTTGCATCCAGGGCTGTTTCAAATCCAAGTGATACCTTTTTTTTTTAAACAGGCGTATTTCTGTTTGACATAGGCCTGTTACAGACTGCCAAAATAAAGCTGCTTGGGGTCTCTTTGGAGGTATGCTGTTTAAATGATGCATGGGTCCTAAGAGTCCGGAGGTCGCGCCAAAGCCACACTCCATTCCTAAGCACTCGAGTGCAGCTTTGGTGCAGCTTCTGGATTCTTAGGACGCTCGCGCCAAAGCCACACTCCATTCCTAAGCGCTGGAGTGCAGCTTTGGTGCAGCTTCTGGATTCTTAGGACGCTGGCGCCAAAGCCACACTCCATTCCTAAGCGCTGGAGTGCAGCTTTGGTGCAGCTTCTGGATTCTTAGGACGCTGGCGCCAAAGCCACACTCCATTCCTAAGCGCTGGAGTGCAGCTTTGGTGCAGCTTCTGGATTCTTAGGACGCTCGCGCCAAAGCCACACTCCATTCCTAAGCGCTGGAGTGCAGCTTTGGTGCAGCTTCTGGATTCTTAGGACGCTCGCGCCAAAGCCACACTCCATTCCTAAGCGCTGGAGTGCAGCTTTGGTGCAGCTTCTGGATTCTTAGGACGCTCGCGCCAAAGCCACACTCCATTCCTAAGCGCTGGAGTGCAGCTTTGGTGCAGCTTCTGGATTCTTAGGACGCTCGCGCCAAAGCCACACTCCATTCCTAAGCGCTGGAGTGCAGCTTTGGTGCAGCTTCTGGATTCTTAGGACGCTCGCGTCAAAGCCACACTCCATTCCTAAGCGCTGGAATGCAGCTTTGGTGCAGCTTCTGGATTCTTAGGACGCTCACGCCAAAGCCACACTCCATTCCTAAGCACTGGAGTGCAGCTTTGGTGCAGCTTCTGGATTCTTAGGACGCTCGCTCCAAAGCCACACTCCATTCCTAAGCACTGGAGTGCAGCTTTGGTGCAGCTTCTGGATTCTTAGGATGCTCGCGCCAAAGCCACACTCCATTCCTAAGCACTGGAGTGCAGCTTTGGTGCAGCTTCTGGATTCTTAGGGTGCATGCATCATTTAAACAGCATACCTCCAAACAGACCCAAAGCAGCTTTATTTTGGCAGTCTGTAACAGGCCTTACTCTTCCAAAAAAGTCTTGAAATGTAGCAAACAATGTTTTTTAAAATACATTTTTGGAAAAATTGCAAGGCACTGAGGGGTCCTCAGATCCATGGGAATGTATGTGGCTACACTTTCCACAGACCTGTAGTAGCTCAACAACATCTTGAAGGCCCCATGTTTCTCCACCTGTGTAATTTGATGTATTTTATTGTTGTAACCCACCCGGATTCTTCGTGATTGGGCGGGCTAGAAATAAATCATTATTATTATTATTATTATTATTATTATTATTATTATTGCTAGATTGATGAGTCTTCCATAACCTGGTGCTCTTTGTATGTTTTGCGCTAGATGTTTCATCCTTCTCATCCAGCATGGCCAACAGTGAAGAATGATGGAAACTGTGGTTCAAAATGTCTGGATGATGCTAGCTTGGAAAGGCTAATAATGGCCTGTTACAGACTGCCAAAATAAAGCTGCTTTGGGTCTCTTTGGAGGTATGCTATTTAAATGATGCATGGGTCCTAAGAGTCCGGAGGTTGCGCCAAAGTCACACTCCATTCCTAAGCGCTGGAGTGCAGCTTTGGTGCAGCTTCCGGATTCTTAGGGTGCATGCATCATTTAAACAGCATACCCCCAAAGAGACCCCAAGCAGCTTTATTTTGGCAGTCTGTAACAGGCCAATAATAATAATAATAATAATAATAATAATAATAATAATTTGTTTTATTTATATACCGCTATTCCAAAGATCACAGCGGTGAACAGCAAGTAAGCTAATAGCAAGTAAGCTAATTTGCCCCCAACAGTCTGGGTACTCATTTTAGCTCCCTCCTCGGAAGGATGCAAGCCTGAGTCGAGTCTGGATGATGCTAGCTTGGAAAGGCTGATAGATGAATGAGGGAGCCCAACATTTCTCCATGCGTCTTTGTTGCTACCCCTCCATCTCATAAAGTCTATATCCTTCCCTAGGTCATCTGTATGGGCAATTACAATCCGACGGACCTTGAGAAGGAAAGTCTCCTGCTGGTGGTCACTAGCACTTTTGGAAACGGGGATTCACCAAGCAACGGAAAAGTAATAATTGACAAAAAGGAGGGAGGGGTTTTCTGTTATAAACAATATTGTCAATGCTCTCTAAACGCCACTCCTCATTTGTGTTGCAGATATTTCAGAACGCCCTCCTGTCTACAAAACAGCTACGCAACAAATTCAGGTGACTGTTTCCTAGGTCTTGCGTTGACCTTATTGGATGGGGATTCCAATCTTCTTTCTTGCTCTGAGGTCTTACGTTGCCACTTGGCCCTATCTTGTTGAATACATTGAAACTTGTCTTAAACTGAGACAGATCATATCTAGCTCAGTAGTACTCTACACAACTCTTCTCCAGGGAGAGGAATCATAGGCCTGTTACAGACTGCCAAAATAAAGCTGCTTGGGGTCTCTTTGGAGGTATGCTGTTTAAAGGATGCATGCATCCTAAGAATCCGGAAGCCGCACCAAAAGCTGCACTTCGGTGCTTAGGAATGGAGTGTGGCTTTGGCGCAAGCATCCCAAGAATCCAGAAGCTGCACCAAAGCTGCACTCCAGTGCTTAGGAATGGAGTGTGGCTTTGGCGCAAGCATCCTAAGAATCCAGAAGCTGCACCAAAGCTGCACTCCAGCGCTTAGGAATGGAGTGTGGCTTTGGCGCGAGCATCCTAAGAATCCAGAAGCTGCACCAAAGCTGCACTCCAGCGCTTAGGAATGGAGTGTGGCTTTGGCGCGAGCATCCTAAGAATCCAGAAGCTGCACCAAAGCTGCACTCCAGCGCTTAGGAATGGAGTGTGGCTTTGGCGTGAGCATCCTAAGAATCCAGAAGCTGCACCAAAGCTGCACTCCAGCGCTTAGGAATGGAGTGTGGCTTTGGCGCGACCTCCGGACTCTTAGGACCCATGCATCATTTAAATAGCATACCTCCAAAGAGACCCCAAGCAGCTTTATTTTGGCAGTCTGTAACAGGCCATAGAATCACAGACTTGGAAGGGGTCACAAAATTCATATTCTAGACCAATCCCTTGCCATGCAACAATACACAGTTAAAGCATTCCTGGTGCATCAGAGGAAGCAGACTTTAGTCTAGGAAAGCTCATGCTGCCAACTTCTTTCTTTCAGTGAGTCTCAGAGGTACTACAAGATCTCGCTACATACTGATCCCACAGACGAACATGGCTATATCTTTGAATTCAAGCATTCCTGAGTTATAGCCATCCAACTCTTGCTTAAAGTCATCCAAAGACGGATAGTCCACCACCCTCCAAGGCAGTCTGTTCTGCTGTTGGACAGCTTTCTATGCCCAGAAGCTCTCCCTGATATTTAAATGGATTTTTTTCCTTGCAGTCTGACTCCATTGGTTTCTGTCTCCATTGTGTCTCTGGATCCATTGGTTTCTGATGCTTCTCTGGAGCATCAGAAACCAAGCGTGCTCCATGTTCTACATCACATCTTTTCAAATGATTTAAAACTTGCAAGACGGCTCAGATGAGTTTTCTGTGATTGGTTGAAAGGTTTTCTTTTCTTTGTAATCTATCCACTTTTAACTAAGGGCCTGAACAGACAGGCCAAAATAAAGCTGCTTCGGGTCACTTTGGAGGTATGCTATTTAAATGACACATGCATCTTAAGAGGCCAGAAGCAGCTTCATATCTGTGCTCCAGTCCTTAGGACTGAAACGTGGCTTTGGCACAGTTTCCAGCTTCTTAAGATGCGTGTGTCATTTAAATAGCATACCTCCAAAGTGACCCGAAGCAGCTTTATTTTGGCCTGCCTGTTTGGGCTCTAAATATTCTTTAAAGTTGCCTTGTATGGGATTTAGTTTTTTTTAAACTGCACATTGCATTGAGCATTTAATAATGCGCAAGGCATTATTAGTGTAGGGTGACTGATATATTTTGGAAATACATCAGCTTTTAGGGTGAACCCAAACAGTTATGCCTTCCAGAATTTTTAAAGCTCTTTGTAATCCTTTTCCTTTGCTTCATCCTTGGTTGCATGCCCTCAACCTATCAATGGGTCATATAAAAATCTTTACTTTTGGCTCCAAAACCTGCCCTCGACTCATACATGAGGTTGACTTATAATTGAGTATCTACAGTAAGTTTATTCTCATATCCTACACTTGGGTTGTCCATTGGTCCCCTCACCAGGAAGCTGATAAGATGCCCAAATAATTGTATAATGAGAGATAATTCATAGAATCATAGAATCATAGAATCATAGAATCGTAGAGTTGGAAGAGACCACTAGGGCCATCCAGTCCAACCCCCTGCCATGCAGGAAATCCAATTCAAAGCATCCCTGACAGATGGCCATCCAGCCTCTGTTTAAAGACCTCCAAGGAAGGAGACTCTATCACCCTCCGAGGAAGGAGTGCATTCCTCTGTCGAACAGCCCTTACTGTCAGGAAGTGCCTCCTAATGTTGAGCTGGAATCTCTTTTCCTGTAGCTTGCATCCATTGTTCCGGGTCCTGTTCTCTGGAGCAGCAGAAAACAAGCTTGCTCCCTCCTCAATATGACATCCTTTCAAATATTTAAACAGGGCTATCATATCACCTCTTAACCTTCTTTTCTCCAGGCTAAACATCCCCAGCTCCCTAAGTCGTTCCTCATAGGGCATGGTCTCCAGACCCTTCACCATTTTTGTCGCCCTCCTTTGGACACGCTCCAGTTTCTCAATGTCCTTTTTGAATTGTGGTGCCCAGAACTGGACACAATATTCTAGGTGGGGCCTGACCAAAGCAGAATAATTAATAGACCTTTTTCTCTTGGAACAGATATGCCGTCTTTGGCTTGGGTTCAAGCATGTACCCTGAGTTTTGTGCCTTTGCTCGGTCCATTTACCAGAAGCTCACGCAGCTTGGGGCATCGCCAGTCACCGCGATGGGTCAAGGAGATGAACTCAATGGACAAGAGGAAGCATTTCAAGCCTGGGCAGTGGCTACCTTCAAGGTAATAATAATAATAATAATAATAACCATGATGCACATCAGTTTTTGCATTTGCACAGTCATGTAGGGTGAAGCAGCTACAGGACGTTATATCTTCTGATAGAAAGCAGGGAAGAAATGGAGTGCAGTTCATAGCTAGTCTCAATCTTGAATAAACAGATTGTGGGTTGGACAAAATGAAGGGAAGAAAGGGAAGGGGTATAAATGAAATAATATAATATAATATACAGTCGCCCCTTGGAACCCGCGGGGATCCATTCCGGACCCCCCGCAAGTTCCAAATCATGTGCATATTCAAGTCCCATAGGCTTGAATGGGGCGCATGCATGCGCGGCACGTGCCCCATTAAGGTTAATGGCGGCCGCCCCTCCGTGGATTTCCAAGTCCGCAGATTTCAAGTCCGCGGACTTGGAGGGGCAACTGTAATATAATATAATATGTATATGAAACTGTGATGACCTCACATGCTAATGAGCAGCTACATCATAGCTGACGTAGGGCTCATTAGCATGTGAGGTCAGCTCTCATTAGCATGTAACTCCCCCCAGATTAACCCTTTGTGGTTCAGGGAGACTCCCAAATGACTGGAGGACTCAGTCATCACAGAAACATATATGGTTTTTGTGTTAAGACCTGGGTCCCAGCTCCAAGATATTTCATTATGTACATATATGCACAAATACAGGTATTCCAAAATCCAAAGCAAATCCAAAATCCAAAACACTTCTGGTCCTATGCATTTCGGACAAAGGAGACCCAACCTTTCCTGGAGGTCACTTGAGTTCTTGTAATATTTAAGCCTTAGTTTCCTAGATTCCATGTTTCTATTCCGGCGAGCAAATAAATCTGGGACTTAGGACTCCCATTCTGCCACTGTTGGATCCAGTGCTTGGAAAAGTTACTTTTCTAGACCACACATAGAGGAATCCCCTATCCAGCCTATTCATTTAGGGATGCCAGGAATTGTTATCCAAAGCTTTTCAAGCTCCGTCATGAAGCTGCAGATAATGACAATACAGATGTGGCCTTGATCAATGCTGCTCAAAAGGGTGCTCCATAGACTAACCTATATTCCCTCCTAACCCAAAGGTTCCCGATCAATATCCCCCTGATAACTTTAATCTCAATCTCTCTTTCTCTCTCGGTTATTTTAAAAGGCTTCCTGTGAAAGTTTTGATATCCGTGGAAAGCATGGGATCCTGTTGCCAAAAGCTTATACCTGTAATGAAACCTGGAACCCAAAGGATTCGAGGATTGTTTATGACTCCCAGCCCCTGGATTTGGGCAAAGGTATATATAACATGGCCACATAACCCAACCCACAAAAACCAGTCGGAGAACAATTGGTCTGAACTCTGAGAAGTGATGATAATATATGGATATATTTCAACATATATTTATTTTCTCATAGCACTCCATGACATCCATGGGAAAAACGTTGTCCTGATGAAGCTCACGTCTCGGCAGAATCTGCAAACCTCCAAGTCTAGGTATTTTCCTCATGTGTCGAAGAGGTTTGAGTATCGATTTGGATACTCAAAACAAAATTTTGGGATCAGCTTTCTTGAGCTTCAGGGTTTGGGTGTTTTAAAATACAGTTGATTTCCTTTCCTCTATGGAATTTGAAGCCGCACAGGCTGGGAAGTCATAGACATTTAAGAGTCGGAGGGTCTGAAATAAAGGACATCCTGTGTAAATTAGGATCGGTTGGTTAAGTCAAGCTAAAAGAAATGGGTCTATTTTAGTTGCCTTTTCCCATAAATGGATGGGAACGTTCAAAGAGGCTACGAAATAGGCCATCGTTTGTCCCACCAATATATCCTGTCCCACAGTCTCAACAAGGAAATCCTGGGCGGTTGCCTTCAGAAAGGGCTGTGTTTTTCTTTCCGTTCCAGCCGCGCTACCATCCTCATCAAGCTTTCCTGCGAAGCCAGCCAGGAAGCCAAGTATCTCCCCGGAGATCATATTGGGGTCTTCCCGGCCAACCCGAAAGCTCTTGTTGACGGCATCATCTCCCGGATTGTAGATGCTCCTACTACCAATGAGATCATTAAGCTGGAGACATGTAGTGACTGTAAGTCAAGGGCTTTGGAAGGGTGCATGGGACTGAAGGAACGTCTTAATTTTATCCATGTTTATCGGCTTATGTTGAGTACATAGCAAGACCTTGTAGCACCTTTGAGACTCACTGAAAGAAAGATGTTGGCAGTGTGAGCTTTCCTAGACTTCAGTCTACTTCCTTAGATGCATATATAGGGTCAAGTATGTGGAGAGATCTTGGAGCACCTTTGAGACTCACTGAAAGAAAGAAGTTGGCAGCAGGAGCTTTCCTAGACTTCAGTCTACTTCCTTAGATGCATATATAGGGTCAAGTATGTGGAGAGATCTTGGAGCACCTTTGAGACTCACTGAAAGAAAGAAGTTGGCAGCAGGAGCTTTCCTAGACTTCAGTCTATTTCCTTAGATGCATATATAGGGTCAAGTATGTGGAGAGATCTTGGAGCACCTTTGAGACTCACTGAAAGAAAGAAGTTGGCAGCAGGAGCTTTCCTAGACTTCAGTCTACTTCCTTAGATGCATATATAGGGTCAAGTATGTGGAGAGATCTTGGAGCACCTTTGAGACTCACTGAAAGAAAGAAGTGGGCAGCAGGAGCTTTCCTAGACTTCAGTCTACTTCCTTAGATGCATATATAGGGTCAAGTATGTGGAGAGATCTTGGAGCACCTTGGAGACTCACTGAAAGAAAGAAGTTGGCAGTATGAGCTTTCCTAGACTTCAGTCTACTTCCTTAGATGCATATATAGGGTCAAGTATGTGGAGAGATCTTGGAGCACCTTGGAGACTCACTGAAAGAAAGAAGTTGGCAGTATGAGCTTTCCTAGACTTCAGTCTACTTCCTTAGATGCATATATAGGGTCAAGTATGTGGAGAGATCTTGGAGCACCTTGGAGACTCACTGAAAGAAAGAAGTTGGCAGCATGAGCTTTCCTAGACTTCAGTCTACTTCCTCAGATGCACTTGGAGGAAGTAGACTGAAGTCTACTTTCTTTCTTTCAGTTCTTCTCAAAGGTGCTCACTCCATGTTCTGCAAGCAATTAGAATCAGTCCAAAAAAAGAGAAGACTCTCTAACAAAACCAGCCACGCCAAAAAGGAACAATGGTTACGGTGCAAAGAGGCACCCCAAAACATCACCAAAACAAAGCTAGAACTTGGGTGGAAAGCACACTAGAGGTTTTGCAAGTGAAAGCCAAGCCTTCAGCCATTCATGTCCGAAGCAGCTTGGGAACAATATATAGTTGTCCCTCCACATTCGCTGGGGTTAGGGGTGAAGGACCCTCATGAATGTGGAAGGACTGCAAATAATAAACACTGGGCCCATACAGACAGGCCAAAATAAAGCTGCTTTGGGTCACTTTGGAGGTATGCTGTTTAAACAATACACACATCTTAAGAGGCCAGAAGCTGTGCCAAAGCTGCACTCCAGTCCTTAGGACTGGAGTGTGGCTTTGGCATGGCTTTTGGACTCTTAGGACGCATACATCATTTAAAAAGCATACCTCCAAAGTGGCCCAAAGCAGCTTTATTTTGGCCTGTCTGTACAGACCCACTATTGTTTTTACCTAAGAGAGCACATATCTAGGAATATCCTGGTCCCAATGCAACGTCCCAGACGTTGACCAAGTATACTAGAGGATCTACAAATGCTTAGAGAACTGTTTTCTCTAGAAATGTCTATGTTCTCCAGTACAACTCTATGGTCCAACAGAATTGCGCTGGAAGACTTAGGGTCCGAACAGACAGGCCAAAATAAAGCTGCTTCGGGCCACTTTGGAGGTATGCTGTTTAAATGATGCATGCATCATTGGAGTCTGGAAGCCGTGTCAAAGCCATGCACCAGTCCTAAGGACTGGAGTGCAGCTTTGGTGCAGCTTTTGGCTTCTTAAGATGCAAGTGTCATTTGGAGGTATGCTGTTTGTGACCCGAAGCAGCTTTATTTTGGCCTGTCTGTATGGGCCCTTAGAGATTCCTTGAGAAAACATAATAATCCAAACCGCAAATAATCAAATCCGCAAAAGTCAAAGCTGCAAATGTGGAGGGCCAAGTGTATAAACAATGGTTGTAAATATATGTAAAGGGCAGCATTAGTAGCTGAGGTCAACAGGAGGCTGGAAATGACTGGCTTGGCAGGGAAATGGTCAATCCAATCCGTTCCTCTCCTTTGACCTTTGCAACGTTTCTCCCCAGATACTGTCCGCTTTTGGAACGCTGATGATTATTTCTTTTCCCCTGCCGTTTCCTCTCCCATTCCAGGTGGCTACTGGACCGGTGACAAGAAGTTTCCAGCCTGTACCCTCTCCCAAGCTTTGATGCATTTCCTGGACGTCACCACTCCTCCGTCCCAACGCTTTCTCCGGACGCTTTCCCAGCTTGCCAAAGACGAGCGAGAGAAAGAGAGGCTGGACCTCTTGTGTCACGTGAGTTGTGTTCCAAACCAGGGGTGGGGATCATGTGGCTCTTCAGTTGTTGTTGTTGTTGGACAGCAATTCTCTGGTGGTTGAGAGTTCCTGCATGGCAGAATGGGGTTGGACTGGATGACCCTTGGGGTCTCTTCCAACTCTACAATTCTATGAGTGGTTAAATGCCGATACTGAAGCCACAACGTTGTGAGTTTGATCCTAGAGGAGGGCTCCAAGGTTGACTCTGGTGGTTGAGAGTTCCTGCATGGCAGAATGGGGTTGGACTGGATGACCCTTGGGGTCTCTTCCAACTCTACAATTCTATGAGTGGTTAAATGCCGATACTGAAGCCACAACGTTGTGAGTTTGATCCTAGAGGAGGGCTCCAAGGTTGACTCTGGTGGTTGAGAGTTCCTGCATGGCAGAATGGGGTTGGACTGGATGGCCCTTGGGGTCTCTTCCAACTCTACAATTCTATGAGTGGTTAAATGCCGATACTGAAGCCACAACGTTGTGAGTTTGATCCTAGAGGAGGGCTCCAAGGTTGATTCTGGTGGTTGAGAGTTCCTGCATGGCAGAATGGGGTTGGACTGGATGGCCCTTGGGGTCTCTTCCAACTCTACAATTCTATGAGTGGTTAAATGCCGATACTGAAGCCGCAACGTTGTGAGTTTGATCCTAGAGGAGGGCTCCAAGGTTGACTCTGGTGGTTGAGAGTTCCTGCATGGCAGAATGGGGTTGGACTGGATGACCCTTGGGGTCTCTTCCAACTCTACAATTCTATGAGTGGTTAAATGCCGATACTGAAGCCACAACGTTGTGAGTTTGATCCTAGAGGAGGGCTCCAAGGTTGACTCTGGTGGGTGAGAGTTCCTGCATGGCAGAATGGGGTTGGACTGGATGGCCCTTGGGGTCTCTTCCAACTCTACAATTCTATGACTCTATGAGTGGTTAAATGCCGATACTGAAGCCACAACGTTGTGAGTTTGATCCTAGAGGAGGGCTCCAAGGTTGACTCTGGTGGTTGAGAGTTCCTGCATGGCAGAATGGGGTTGGACTGGATGACCCTTGGGGTCTCTTCCAACTTTACAATTCTATGAGTGGTTAAATGCCGATACTGAAGCCACAACGTTGTGAGTTTGATCCTAGAGGAGGGCTCCAAGGTTGACTCTGGTGGTTGAGAGTTCCTGCATGGCAGAATGGGGTTTGACTGGATGGCCCTTGGGGTCTCTTCCAACTCTACAATTCTATGATTCTATGAGTGGTTAAATGCCGATACTGAAGCCACAACGTTGTGAGTTTGATCCTAGAGGAGGGCTCCAAGGTTGACTCAGCCTTCCATCCTTTCGTAGGTCGGTAAAATGAATACCCAGCTTCTTGGGGGCAATTGTCTTATAGATTGTAAACCGCTTAGGGAGTGCTATCTCATTGATAAGTGATATAGAAATGTAAATGTTATTGCTGTTGCTAACAACCCCTGGTCAGAATTCAAAGATATAGCCATGTTAGTCTGTAGAATCAGTATGTTGTGAGATCTTGTAGCACCTTTGAGACTCACTGAGATAAAGAAGTTGGCAGCATGAGCTTTCCTAGACTTAAATCTACTTCCTCAGATGCCCCTGGTCCTCATAGCCAATGGTGAGGAAAGCTGGGAGTTGCAGTCCAACATCTTCTGGCAGGCTGAGCGATTCCCACTCTTGTTCTAAATGATTGCCTACCAGATTGTAGAACTCAAACCATTCATTTTCCAGTGGTGTAGTCTTCCATCTGCATATCCAAAGCTAGTTTAGGGCTGATGGGACCCAATGGGTGGTAAAGTGATAGAATCATAGAATCGTAGAGTTGGAAGAGACCCCAAGGGCCATCCAGTCCAGCCCCATTCTGCCATGCAGGAACTCTCAATCAAAGCATCCCCAACAGATGGCCATCCAGCCTCTGTTTGAAGACCTTCAAAGCAAATCTTGATTTTGCCATTTTATATGTACTAAATGGGACTCAAGCTTTTTGACAGATTTTGGTATCCATCAGGGATCCTGGAACCAAACCCCAGCCAGCGGATACCAAGGGCCCACTGTACATTTAGACTGTGCTTATGATATTGTAATTTAAAGGTATAATCTTAATTTTGCTCGTCGTTTATGTCACATCTATTGCCTATAAAACTATATAACCATAACTATGGCCCCAGACAGACAGACCCAAATAAAGCTGCTTCGGGTCACTTGGGAGGTATGCTGTTTAAAGTGATGCATGTGTCCTAAGAGGCTGGAAGCTGTGCCCTATAATAACTATAATATAACTATTATATATGGAAATTACGATTTATGAGTAACATTAGTACAAAAATATTACTAAGGATTTTGTATGGCGTGGTATGGGAGGAGGTCAATGAGGATGCGACACCATGCGTTACCGCAGTGGGTAACGCCAACTCTAGTGATGTTTTTGTTTTGCATCTAGGACTTGGAGGAGTACAACAAGTGGAAGTTTTACAATAGCCCCACCATCCTGGAGGTCTTGGAGGAGTTCCCCTCCATCGAGGTCTCGACATCTTTCTTGCTGTCCCAGCTTCCTTTGCTAAAGCCCAGGTATTACTCCATCAGTTCGTCGCAGGATTGGGAGCCCAGAGAGATCCATCTAACAGTCGCAATGGTCACCTACAAGACTCGGGGTAATTTGTTCTATCTCCAGCAAGAGATCATATTTATCTTTTGCCATTTTATATAAGGGACAGCATTTTAATATATAATAATAATAATAATAATAATAATAATAATAATAATAATAATAATGCTTTATTTGTATACCGCTTTTCCAGTGCTCAAAGTGGTTTACATCAATGGGGCTTGGTATCTACAGGGGTTCCTGGAACCAAACCTCAAGGCATACCAAGGGCTTATACATATTATGCTATCATCATCATCATCATCATCATCATCATCATCATCATCATCATCATCATTTCTTTCCCGCCTCTCCTCCTATCCTTATGTAGATATTTTCCCCTGCTATAAAGCTTTCTCTAGTCGACCCAGATCTTTTGGAACAACTAATTCCAAATTAGTTCCAACTGAATAGTTCCTTATTCCAAAGTAGTTCCAACTAATTTGGAACAGCTAATTCTTTTGGAACAACTAATTTCTCCATGAATTTTATGTGATAGCGATATCTGTCCTAAGAAAGAGCCAGCGTGGGAATGTAGTGGTTTGAGCATTAGACTATGACTCTGGAGACCAGGGTTCGAATCCCAGCCCAGCCATGGAAACTCACTGGTTGACTTTGGACAAGTCACACTCTCTCAGCCTCAGGGGAAGGCCATGGCAAACCTTCTCTTGCCAAGAAAACCCCATGATAAGCCTGACCAGTGGCCTTAGGGTTGCCATAAGCTGGAAATGACTTGAAGGCACACAACAAGGACAACAACATCTGCATTTTGAACATTTTAAAGGCAGAAAGCACTCTGGAATTATAAATCAGTGAGGAATGGTTATCATATCCGTGCTCCAAATGATGCTGATTCGTTTTCAAATGCACATTAAACTAAATTGAAAACCAAGGCCTGTTACAGACAGCCAAAATAAAGCTGCTTCGAGTCACAGTGGAGATATGGTGTTTCAATGATGCATGCGTCCTAAGAGTCCAGAGGTCTCACCAAAGCCACACTCCAGCCCTAAGGACTGGAGCATGGCTTTGGTGCAGCTTCTGGACTCTTAGGACGCATGCATCATTGAAACACCATATCTCCACTGTGACTCAAAGCAGCTTTATTTTGGCTGTCTGTAACAAGCCCAAGACATGGACTTAAGACTGAAGGCCCTTGGACTTCCTTAGAAAGTCTATCCCAAAAGCTTGCTTTAGGGTAAAGGCTTATCCACTGCAAGTCCTTATTTTCTTTATTCATTTATTGGCAATATCAGCTGAATCTGGGTATCTAAAAACATTTTAATATATATATTGTCTTTTTTCCTTTCTTCTTCCTCTTAGATGGAAAAGGTCCAGTGCACCAGGGCATATGCAGCACATGGCTGAACACTGTCGGCTTAAAAGAAATGATCCCTTGTTTCGTTTGCAGGTAATAATATAGACAAGAACTATCCAGTAAGAAAAGGTCTGTTGAACTCTTAGCTTTAAGAGTTATGTGGAGAGCCAGAAAAACATCCTTTGAAATGAAAATGGATCCAAAAGTATATACAGCGTATCTTGAAATGGCAATTTCTATCGCTTAGCTTTACAAAATATCTGCACCTCTTGGAGATGAAAAATTGCTTAAACTACTGTATTTACTAGTATTAGGCTTGCCAGGATCAACGCTCACTTACCTTCCTTTGAGTAATGTAACCTTCTCTCCCCTGCTGCCCTTTCGGTGGCATCATTTAGTGCGGACGGGTTTCGACTTCCAAAAGACCCCCAAAAGCCATGCGTTTTGATCGGCCCGGGTACAGGAGTCGCTCCGTTTCGAAGCTTCTGGCAACAACGTCTCTATGACCTGGAAATAAAAGGTAAAGCGCATGTTTTGTTCCGGCGCTGGGTGCAGTTTCAGGCTTCTCCAAGACTTTATTTGATGACATGCACTGACATGTGCTACTGCTGTTTTATCCATTTTACTGGTGGCAAATGATGCCGTCGTTGTTGTGTGCCTTGAAGTTGCTTCTGATTTATGGTGACCATTAAAGTGAGCTTATCCTGGGGGTTTTTTTGGCAAGATTTGTTCAGAGGGGGTTTGCCATTGCCTTCCCCTGAGGCTGAGAGAGTGTGACTTCTTGCCCAAGGTCACTCAATGGGTTTCATGTCCAAGATGGGAATCAAATCTTGGTCTCCAGATTCATAGTCCAATGCTCAAACCATGATGCTGACAAATGATGCAGCAGATGGTAAACAGCAGAGAAGCATCCCAACCCTTTCCCTGATGGAGTAGAGCATCCCTTCACATTTAGTGATGGAACTGGGTCCCTAAACTACTACTTCTACTCAAAATATACCTACCTGGTAATTCAGTTCCCTATAGCTGTCCTCCAGAGCAAGACCAATGGAAGAGGGATTCCCAAGAGTTACAGCAAACCAACAAAACCAAAGTGTTCCAAGCACTGATGCATCTCCCTTTCCAGTAGCTATGAGATCTATGCTAAGATGCATTTGGTCTGAGGAATGCATCTGAAGAAGTAGACAAAGGCCTGTTACAGACCGCCCAAATAAAGCTGCTTGGGGTCTCTTTGGAGGTATGCTCTTTAAATGATGCATGGGTCCGAAGAGTCCGGAGGTCGTGCCAAAGCCACACTCCATTCCTAAGCACTGGAGTGCAGCTTTGGTGCAGCTTCCAGATTCTTAGGACCCATGCATCATTTCAACAGCATGCCTCCAAAGAGACCCCAAGCAGCTTTATTTTGGCAGTCTGTAACAGGCCAAAAGCCTACAAATGCTCATGCTACCAGCTTCTTTCGTTCCGTGAGTCTCAAAGGGGCTACAAGATCTATCTACCATTGGACAGAGATAGAGGTTGAAGAGTTGGACTATGATTCTGGATTTGATTTCCCACTCAGCCGTGGAACCCACTGGTAGAACTTGGGCAAGTCACACTCTCTCAGCCTCAGGGTCGTCATAAATTGGAAACGACTTGAAGGCTCACAATAACAACAACAAACCACTAAAACCCGCTTTAGGTCACCATAAGTTGGAAACAACTTGAAGGCACACAATAACAGCAACAACAAACCACTGCACAGCTGTTACTGTTTGGCCATGATGCCAACAAGGATCCCAAAACCTATCTGCTTGATGGCATAGACCAGAATCATGGTTCAGTCAAATGAGTTGAATGGGGCACTAGACTCATGGAGGGATGGGAAGATAGAAGATAGGTACAGGTCCTTGGAAAAGCAAAGATTTAAGTATGTGTAACAGGCTAGTTTCAAAGTATCAGGCCCTGGATATTTCCCCCTAAAGTCCTACCCTGGTTGCCCCACTGTATTCCCTTTCCTCAATTGTCTTAGGAAAGTCAACTGACTTGGAGTCTCTGCTTTTTAGGAATCCAAGGGCGGGGAATGATACTCTTGTTCGGCTGCCGGCATGCCAGCCTGGACCACCTCTACAAAGAAGAAATGGAAGAGATGCTTCAGAAAGGAATCTTCCAAGACGTCTACACAGCATACTCTAGAGAGCCTGGCCGTCCCAAAGTAAGACTCCGTTTCATCTTTGCTTTGAAAGCAAAGTGCAGTCGCTCCTCCATATCCACAGATTCTTTATCCACGGATTCAAGGATCCTTTATCCATGTCTTGAAAATATTCAAAGAATGTATACATTCCAAATAGCAAACCTTGATTTGGCCATTTTATGTAAGGGACCCCATTTTACTATGCCGTTGTATTTGCGTCGTAAACACGTACTACAGGGATAACTTTTTGAGTCGGCTCTTTCGTTTCCCCCACAGGTCTATGTCCAAGATCTTCTTCAGAATGATCTAGGATCCAAAGTGTACCGACTCTTACACGAAGAAGGAGGTCACCTGTATGTCTGCGGTGATGTCCGCATGGCCAGGGCAGTGGCCAAGACTGTGAAGGAGATGTTCGCAAAGCACCTCAACTTGAGCGAAGAGCAAGCAGAAGACTACTGCTTCCAGCTTAAGGTATGCTTACAATTGGCTTGTTTCACTGCTAATTCTGTCCAAGCAAACCATGGAGGCCAGACCATGAAAATATGGTGCCCACCAACCTCATTCTACCTAGCAAAGCCAACTAGGCCAGAAGTTGGGTCTTTGACCAACACTGATGATGGGATTGCAGTCTCCATCTCACCTGAAGGTAGCAGACTAGCATACATGGCAACTTTGTCTGAACACCTACATCTACTCCCTCGGAGTGTAGTGGAGTCTCCTTCCTTGGAGGTCTTTAAACAGAGGCTGGATGGCCATCTCTCGGGGATGCTTTGATTGAGAGTTCCTACATGGCAGAATGGGGTTGGACTGGATGGCCCTTGGGGTCTCTTCCAACTCCATGAGTCTATGGAGAGGGCTCCTATACCTTGAATGGCTATGTAGAAGAAGGACTATCAGCAGGTGTTGCTTTTCACATAACAAGCAACACCTGTTGAAATGCCCTCTTCGACACAACAACAGCCTAAACACCCTGAAGTCATCAGATCTCATCTGATCTTGGAAGTTGAACAGGGTCAGGCCTAGTTGGTACTCAGATGGGAGATCGCCAATGAATACCGCGTGCCGTAGGCTATGGCCTGTTACAGACTGCCAAAATAAAGCTGCTTGGGGTCTCTTTGGAGATATGCTATTTAAATGATGCATGGGTCCTAAGAGTCTGGAGGTCGCACCAAAGCCACACTCCATTCCTAAGCACTGGAGTGCAGCTTTGGTGCAGCTTCTGGATTCTTAGGATGCATGCCTCATTTAAACAGCATACCTCCAAAGAGACCCCAAGCAGCTTTATTTTGGCAGTCTGTAACAGGCCTATATTTCAGAGGAAGGAAGTGGCCAAACCACCTCTGAAGCTTCCTTGCCTAAGAAAACCCTATGGAATTCATGGGGTCTCCATAAATGAATAGGCAACTTGAAAGCACAAGCATTGAAGGTATATGAGCCCTCTCCAGTTTTCACTCTGGAAACCTTATCTATCCCTTGTTTAGACTAAATCGAGGTTAAATCATTGCCTACATCATTTGGCTCACATCTCATAGCCTTTGGCATTTATTTTTTAGAGACGGTTTTGGGTGACTCTTGACACACTCAGCCTAGTGTTGAAATAGAAAGTGAATAGAGAATATTGCTTTTCAAACAGAGCCTACTTCCAACTCAGTCACTTCATATTAAAAAATCAGGTTAACTTTTAAAAACTCACGACAAATCAATAGCGAATACCTTTTAACCTGGTTAAAAATGGGCTCCGATTGATCAATTTGATCAAGATGTTTATTCATAATCGGTACAAGAATAATAATCGTTGTCAACGCTCTCTGGGTTTTTGCTTTCACAGCGACGGAAGCGATACCACGAAGACATATTTGGGGCAGTGTTTCCACATGAGAATCAAAGAGTCTCCGAAGAAATAAGTCCCAGACAAGACGCAGGAAACTTGGCGTCTCAAGCCCAGCTAAAAATTTAGCTGCGTTTTACTATACGCTTTCGCCTTTTTCCACCATCGTCGGGGACCAAATTGTGCTTCCTCTCCAAAATTTGGAGGAGACTAAGTCGCATCCGGTTCATAAAATCCAGCCCCTTAAAAACACTACCAGTTATTTTTTAAAGACAACACTACGTTTTGTTTTATTTAATTCTATTTATTCGGTTTGTTTGTGTATATTTTGTGGGATGCGGTCAGTTTTTTGTTTGGTTTTAAAGGATCTAATGCTGGGCAAAGGCTCCTAATACGATGAGCCGATTTCTCCCTGCATTTACGGCTTTAGAAAAGGGAACGGAAATGATTCCAGATCTGTAAATAATAATAGCAATAATAATAATAATAATAATAATAATAATAATAATAATAATAGAAGGGAATTGCCCCTCTTCTGCTGTTGTCTCTAATGTGCAAGGAAAGCGAGACAGATTCTGCATCCATGGATTCAACCATCCACGGTTTGAAATGATGTTACCTAAATTCCAATTTTGCCATTTTTATACAAGGGCCGTTGTATTTAATGGGACTTTAACATCCACAGATTTTGGTATATGCTGGAAATCTTGGATATAATAACCATATATACACAGTGAGTCCTGGGACCAAAGCCCAGCGGATATCAAGGGACCATTGTAAACCATGAGGCGCACTATAGAACTAACAGTGATTCTTTGGTTTGGGAACCGCATCATTTATCTTGTTGGTTATCCGTCTTTATGCTTTTGCACTAACCTGTTGTATAAAGTGTTTGAAACTGTAAGATAAAGAAATATGATTATTCCTCTTTGCGAAGCCGTACCACGATTTTGTCAATGAGTTCTGCAAACAATATGCGTTACGTTTTTTTTCAAATGCGCCAAAGTCAACCGGCGAAATAATTAAACAAGAATTATAATGGCCTGTTACAGACTGCCAAAATAAAGCTGCTTGGGGTCTCTTTGGAGGTATGCTGTTTAAATGATGCGTGCATCCTAAGACTCTGGAAGGTGCACCAAAGCTGCACTCCAGCGCTTAGGAATGGAGTGTGGCTTTGGCGCGAGCGTCCTAAGAATCCAGAAGCTGCACCAAAGCTGCACTCCAGCGCTTAGGAATGGAGTGTGGCTTTGGCGCGAGCATCCTAAGAATCCAGAAGCTGCACCAAAGCTGCACTCCAGCGCTTAGGAATGGAGTGTGGCTTTGGCGCGAGCGTCCTAAGAATCCAGAAGCTGCACCAAAGCTGCACTCCAGCGCTTAGGAATGGAGTGTGGCTTTGGCGTGAGCATCCTAAGAATCCAGAAGCTGCACCAAAGCTGCACTCCAGCGCTTAGGAATGGAGTGTGGCTTTGGCACGAGCATCCTAAGAATCCAGAAGCTGCACCAAAGCTGCACTCCAGCGCTTAGGAATGGAGTGTGGCTTTGGCGCGAGCATCCTAAGAATCCAGAAGCTGCACCAAAGCTGCACTCCAGCGCTTAGGAATGGAGTGTGGCTTTGGCGCGAGCGTCCTAAGAATCCAGAAGCTGCACCAAAGCTGCACTCCAGCGCTTAGGAATGGAGTGTGGCTTTGGCGTGAGCATCCTAAGAATCCAGAAGCTGCACCAAAGCTGCACTCCAGCGCTTAGGAATGGAGTGTGGCTTTGGCGCGAGCATCCTAAGAATCCAGAAGCTGCACCAAAGCTGCACTCCAGCGCTTAGGAATGGAGTGTGGCTTTGGCGCGAGCATCCTAAGAATCCAGAAGCTGCACCAAAGCTGCACTCCAGTGCTTAGGAATGGAGTGTGGCTTTGGCGCAACCTCTGCACCCATGCATCATTTAAATAGCATACCTCCAAGGAGACCCCAAGCAGCTTTATTTTGGCAGTCTGTAACAGGCCAATCTGAATATACTACAACTGATGCAGAACACGAAATGTACAATTTCATGATGTAAAATTTACAGAGGCGTAACATTTCTAAACATTGCTTTTCTGACTTGTTTTTGGGGGAAACTGATTTTTCGGAGAAACCGGGAAGAAATGCAATATGTATATCTTTTATAGATATGAAAGTCATGTTCTTACTTTGAGGATATAAAGCGCATGATGTATAATTTTGGGCTTGGCACGAAATCCTCGCGTTTTGAATATTTGAAGCACAGACAATGCTTACAAATTGAATCTACTTTTACGGTTTTGTATTATTATTATTATTATTATTATTATTATTATTAGTTATAAATGGAGACGTTTCTAAATGGTTTAAAATATTTTGACCGTTTATAAATTCATAAACGGTTAAAATACTTTGTCGCAAATATAAATGAAGTCCTGAGCTGTAAGGAACCTCTTTGGTTTCTGCCAGATTATGAAGACGAAAGAATAAAAACGTAAGAAACCGTCAACTTTAGTGAAGCAAAGACCATTATTTGTCTTCTCTAGTGCATCTACAAGACAAGGTTTGCATCTACACTGAAGAAATAATGCAGTTTAATGCCACTTTAATCCTGGGATTTGTAGTTTAGTGAGGCACTATATGGAAGAAAAGGCAAAGACCTTGCAAAACTACACATCCCATTATTCCATAGGACAGCGCGACGACACCGAAAGGGGTATCAGACTGGATTATTTCTATAGTCTAAACGCAGCTGTGGAATTAGTGCACTATAGTCTTCATTGGGGCTGCCTTTGGGAAGCATTTAGAAATTTCAGCTGGCCCTGTGTTCATGTTTTATATTAATTATGATAGAATATATGTATATATATTTGGCCCTTTACTATTTATATGTGTAATCTAGTTATAGTATACGATTATATAGCCTTACGTGATTTCTAGACTATTTATGCATTTCCAACTTTTGATTAAATCTTATGTGTTTGATTCACATCAATGTCTCTCTACAAGGGCCTGTTACAGACTGCCAAAATCAAGCTGCTTGGGGTCTCTTTGGAGGTATGCTATTTAAATGGCGCATGGGTCCTAAGAGTCCGGAGGTCGCACCAAAGCCACACTCCGTTCCTAAGCGCTGGAGTGCAGCTTTGGTGCAGCTTCTGGATTCTTAGGACGCTCGCGCCAAAGCCACACTCCATTCCTAAGCACTGGAGTGCAGCTTTGGTGCAGCTTCTGGATTCTTAGGATGCTCGCGCCAAAGCCACACTCCATTCCTAAGCACTGGAGTGCAGCTTTGGTGCAGCTTCTGGATTCTTAGGATGCTCGCGCCAAAGCCACACTCCATTCCTAAGCACTGGAGTGCAGCTTTGGTGCAGCTTCCGGATTCTTCGGATGCATGCATCATTTAAACAACATACCTCCAAAGAGACCCAAAGCAGCTTTATTTTGGCAGTCTGGAACAGGCCAAGGGCAGCATTTTCAACTGCCATAGCATCATGCTACAGAGTCCTGGGATATATAGTTTGATGAGGGACTAGAGTGCTCTGACAGTGCATTCTCAATTCCCTATGAAACTACAACTCCCAGGGTTTTGTTGGACAGCACCATTGCACTCAAAGCGGCATCGAAGTGCTTTAAATGTCATCTGAAAGAGACAATATTTGCATTAGATTCTTTGGCACCGGAGCGTACCTACACTGTGCATGTATAGCGGTTTGATGCCACTTTTGCTGTCATGGCCCCGTCTCATGTCAACCCGGGATTTGTAGGATGCGGTCCTTAATTTCTCTTGCACTGCAACTCTCAAGGTACCCTCTTCTAAGCATCTCTTCTAAGGTATTTTTGAGGAATGATAGCTCAGTAAAACTGAGGTCCCTCCTCACCAAACTACAGATCCCTGGGTTTTTAAAGACAGAGCCGGGACATTTAAAATGGGATGAAACTGCAATTCCTCTCTGCTATTCCTTTTGTCGCCACTTTGGGGCAATCGAAGCATGCAATGAGACTTGGTTCTCCGGCAAAAGCAAAAGGTTTGCTAAGCCAGAGGTCTTCTTAGGAAGCATCCCTCGGGCCTTTTGTTAATCGTTTAACAATATTCCTTTTAATTTCTGAATTATCTGACAACTTTGAGAAGTCAAATCGTCTGTTTTAGAAAGTGTAACATATCTAAATCCGAGCGACCAGATATCAGAAGCGCAAAGGGACATTCAGGAAAAACGCAAGGCGTGTCGATCGATCGACCGATTTGAGAAATGTAACGCATGACCAAATAAAAACTAAAGACACTCCTATAAATGCAAATATCATCATCATCATCATCACCACCATCACCACCACCACCACCATCATCATCATCCCTGGTCTTCAGAGTGATAGTCCAATGCTCAAACCACTGTGCCATGCTCTCGAAATATCTTAGAAGACTACAAAATCTCAGCCATGGCACTAAAGCGGCAGCTAAAGCGGCACCAAAGTGCATTCATTCTGCAGTGCAGATGCGGCCAGGGACACAGTGAAATGGTTGCAAATTTCCCTGTTGGTGCCTCTTTCTTTCTTTCTTTCTTTCTTTTATAATAAAATTATTATTCATTTAAAAAAAACATAGAAATTAATAGTTTTGGGTGGGTTTTTCGGGCGATGTGGCCATGTCCTAGAAAGAGTTTATTCCTGACGTTTCGCCGGCTTCTGTGGCTTTGGCATCTTGGGAAAATGTTGGCATGGAAGAGAGATGGATGGATATATATATATATATATATATATAGTGATCCTGGGTAGGCAGGACTGATTTCCATATTAATCTGTGTATTGTTCTGTTGTTGATGGAAGGAATGATGGAAATCATTCCTGCCTACCCAGGGTCACATTGGCGGGTTACAGACCGCCATTTAGTACGTAATGAATACGTACTAGGGTTAGGAAGGGGCGGTGCTTCCGCACCCCCCTAACCCTAGTACGTATTCTGTACGTACAATATGGCGGCGGCCGTTCCACACGGCCGCCGCCATATTTACGTATCGGACGCTGTGCGTCCACACGTGTCGCGGCGTCTATGACGTCGTGAGTCCACCCCTGGCACCTTGCGACGTCATAGAGGCGCCGCTTAAAGAAGCTCCATTTTGGAGCTTCTTTTTTGCTCCTTAACAGAGCCGCGCGGTTTGGCTGCAGCGGCTCCCTTACGGAGCAAACAGCGGCGGCGGCAGATCGCCGCAAAGTGGCGGTTTATAACCCGCCATAGTAAATATATATATATCCAGCTCTCTTCTATACCAGCATTCTCTGACAATGCCAAAGCCACAGATGCTGGCGAAACATCAGGAATAAACTCTTCTAGAACATGGCCACAGAGCCCCCAAAACCCCACCAAAAACGACGGATGCCGGCCGTGAAAGCCTTCGACTTCACAAACAGAAATTAACATGGGAAAGGTAGACCAGCAGCAATATAAAACCATAGACAAACGCTTACATAGAACATAGGGACATGAGTTGTGTTATCCAGATCTTGAAATACACAAAGTAATCTCCCTGGAATTATTTGTTCTGTCGGATCAAACCTTTCCAAACAGAATGACAGGTCAATAGAATATGACTTCTTTCCTCCTCGATTTGATTTATGTTGGGGGCAAAAAACAGGAATCATGTCGCCTTGAAGGTATTGTTGGCCTGTTACAGACTGCCAAAATAAAGCTGCTTCGGGTCTCTTTGGAGGTATGCTGTTTAAATGATACATGCATCCTAAGAATCCAGAAGCTGCACCAAAGCTGCCCTCCAGCGCTTAGGAATGGAGTGTGGCTTTGGCGCGAGCATCCTAAGAATCCAGAAGCTGCACCAAAGCTGCATTCCAGCGCTTAGGAATGGAGTGTGGCTTTGGCGCGAGCATCCTAAGAATCCAGAAGCTGCACCAAAGCTGCATTCCAGCGCTTAGGAATGGAGTGTGGCTTTGGCGCGACCTCCGGACTCTTAGGACCCATGCATCATTTAAATAGCATGCCTCCAAAGAGACCCCAAGCAGCTTTATTTTGGCAGTCTGGAACAGGCCGTTATCTTTCTGTTCTTTTGCTCGTCTTACTTGCCAGGTTAGTGCTAAATCCCAAACCTAAGTCTATGCTGGGTCTATAGGGTTCATCCTATTGCTGGCAATGACTTGTCTGGCTTCTAAAAACAGAAAGGAAAGCAAATCGCATTATGCCACATCGCTCTCGATCCACTACTAAATTTATTTTGAGGCCCAATTTCTCTTTATTAGGGATGCTCTTAAAACATGCAGTAAAATGTAACAATAGGGGCATGGAAGAAGGATCTAGCTGACGCTGAAGGAATACACTGGGATCCCCTTGCGTTTTTCGGGTTTTGCTGAGTGAGTGATGGATTTACTGGGTTTCGGGGATGATTTATGGATCTTTGTTACACAAATGCTCCCCGCACATTCTTCCTCGGACCTCCCAACAGCCATTCGTCATTGCCTTCTCAATGAAGACCATGCGAGTGAACTCCGGCTTAATGACCCTCGCCGAATTCATTGGGATTTCCCTTTGTTTCCTATCTAAAGAATTATTGTTTTTAAGGGGAGGAAAAAAATAAAGGAGGGTTGGGGATTCCTTGCGATGGAAGAGAGGGTTCCTGAATAAGGCTATTTTTGGGGTGTCGTGCCCAACCAAAAACCCTCTTTTTTAATACATGGAGAGGTCAGAAGGTTGGCAACGAAAGCGGGCCATTAATCAGAGGAAAAAGCAGACAGCGAAAGGAGGAAAGAGACTACAATTTTTCACTGGTTATTAAAAACAGTCTAATGCTATCCTTAAATCTACCCATCAAAGCCATCGACACTTGTTTTAATTATGTTTCTCCAAGGGTCTCCGCTTGCCATGATCTTTTTCTTCTCTCCTCCAAGTCGTGTTCCTGTGTATGGCTCGAACCCCCAGAAAGTGAATTTCCCTTTCAACGCAGGGTTTTTCTTTCTCTCTGGCCGTACAAGGACTCGGAGGACACCCAAACCAAGCCGAGCGACGGTGGTGGGTTCAGGGCCCACAAAAGGAAGGATGGCGTCACACTGCAGGTTGCCAAGCTGTGGCATCGGTTGCCGCAAGGTACAATGGTGGCCACCGACTTGGACACCAGCGTGGCGGATAAGGTTGTCAAAGCACAGCGGCAGTGATGGTGATATATTACCTCCAGTTTCAGTGGCAGTTGTGATGTGAAACATCAATAGAAGTAAATTTAAAGCGCTATATAAATAAAGGATAATAATAATAATAATAATAATAATAATAATAATAATAATAATAATAATAATAATAATAATAGAAGTAAAGTGTCTAGATCAAGGGAAGTAATAGTGCCACTGTATTCTGCTTTGGTTAGAACTCACCTGGAATATTGTGTCCAGTTCTGGGCACCACAATTTAAAAAGGATGTTGAGAAACTGGAGCCATGTGTCCAAAGGAGGTGAAGGGTCTGGAAACCATAAAGCCCTATGAGGAATGAATTAGGGAGCTGGGGATGTTCAGCCTGGAGAAGAGAAGGTTAAGAGGTGATATGAAAGCCCTATTTAAATACTTGGAGGGATGTCATATTGAGGAGGGAGCAAGCTTGTTTCCTGCTGCTCCAGAGACTAGGACCCGAACAATGGGTGCAAGCTCCAGGAAAAGAGATTCTACCTAAGTATTAGGAGGAACTTCCTGACAGTAATGGCTGTTCCACAGTGGAACACACTGGCCCCATACAGACAGGCCAAAATAAAGCTGCTTCGGGTCACTCTGGAGGCATGCTGCTTCAATGATGCATGCATACAAAGAGTTTGGAAGCCATGCCAAAGCCATGATCCAGTCCTAAGGACTGGAGAGCAGCTTTGGCACAGCTTCCGGACTCTTGGGATGCATGCATCATTTAAACAGCATACCTCCAAAGTGACCCGAAGCAGCTTTATTTTGGCAGTCTGTATGGGGCCACTCCTTCTTCAGAGATTGTAGTGGAGTCTCCTTCCTTAGAGGTCTTTAAGCAGAGGCTAGATGGCCATCTGTCTCAGGGGATGCTTTGACTGAGAGTTCCTACATGGCAGAATGGGGTTGGACTGGATGGCCCTTGGGGTCTCTTCCAACTCTAGGATTTTATGATTCTATGAAGTATTTGAAGGGGTGTCATACTGAGGAGGGAGCAAGATTGTTTTCTGCTGCTCCAGAGAATAGGGCCTGGAGCAATGGATACAAGCCGCAGGAAAAGAGATTCAACCTAAACATTCTATGGGTCCATACAGACAGGCCAAAATAAAGCTGCTTCAGGCCACTTTGGAGGTATGCTGTTTAACTGATGCGTGCATCCTAACAGGCCAGAAGCCATGTTAAAGCCATGCACCAGTCCTAAGTACTGGAGCACACCATTGGTGCAGCTTCTGGCCTCTTAGGAAGCATGCATCAGTTAAACAGCATACCTCCAAAGTGACCCGAAGCAGCTTTATTTTGGCCTGTCTGTATGAGCCCTATGTAACTTCAATTTATGACCACCTTATAAATGAGAGACCCCCTAAAGGTAGGTCTACACTCCTGCCTCTCTTTAAAAAACCTGTTTAAATTCCTCTCATCGCTTCATCCATTTGCAGTGCCTCTTTTCAGACAATAAGCCCATGGCCAGGAAGAGTGTTTTGCATTTACTTGTACATTGAATCATAGAATCATAGAGTTGGAAGAGACCCCAAGGACCATCCAGTCCAACCCCATTCTGCCATGCAGGAACTCTCAAAGCACCCCAAAAGACGGACATCCAACCTCTGTTTAAAGACCCTCCAAAGAGGGGACTCTACCATTCTCTGAAGATGCCGGCCACAGATGCTGGCGAAGATGCCGGCCACAGATGCTGGCGAAGATGCCGGCCACAGATGCTGGCGAAGATGCCGGCCACAGATGCTGGCGAAGATGCCGGCCACAGATGCTGGCGAAGATGCCGGCCACAGATGCTGGCGAAGATGCCGGCCACAGATGCTGGCGAAACGGAAGAAACTTTTCTGGAACGTGGCCACAGAGCCCGAAAAACCCACAAAAAACTATTCTTTAATAAACTTTAACAATGATATACGTTCTTTAAACTTTAATAATAATATCTGTAAAGTGTTGTGCAAAATGTACGGCACTACATAAATAACCTTTACTAATAATTTCTGTAAAGCGCTGTCCGAAATTTATGGCGCAATATAAATAACCTTTAATAATAATCTCTGTAAATTGCTGTGCAAAACATATGGTGGTATATAAATACATTATTATTATTATTATTATCATCATCATCATCATTTTCCAAGGGAGCATCTTCAATTGTCAAACAGGCCTTACTATCAGGAAGTTCTTTCCAATGTTTAGGTGGAATCTCTTTGCCTGGAGCTTGCATTCTCTGGAGCAGCAGAAAACAAGCTTGCTCCATCTTCAACATGAGACCCCTTCAAATACTTCAACAGGGCTATCATAGCCCTTGCAGGGAGTGTCTTCCTCTGTCAAACAGCGCTTACTCTCAGGAAGCTCCTCCTAATGTTGAGCTGGAATCTCTTTTCCTGGAGCTTGCATCCATTGCTCCAGGTCCTGTTCTCTGCAGCAGCAGAAAACAAGCTTGCTCCATCTTCAACATGAGACCCCTTCAAATACTTCAACAGGGCTATCATAGCCCTTGCAGGGAGTGTCTTCCTCTGTCAAACAGCGCTTACTCTCAGGAAGCTCCTCCTAATGTTGAGCTGGAATCTCTTTTCCTGGAGCTTGCATCCATTGCTCCAGGTCCTGTTCTCTGCAGCAGCAGAAAACAAGCTTGCTCCATCTTCAACATGAGACCCCTTCAAATACTTCAACAGGGCTATCATAGCCCTTGCAGGGAGTGTCTTCCTCTGTCAAACAGCACTTACTCTCAGGAAGCTCCTCCTAATGTTGAGCTGGAATCTCTTTTCCTGGAGCTTGCACCCACTGCTCCAGGTCCTATTCTCTGGAGCAGCAGAAAACAAGCTTGCTCCCTCCTCAATATGGCATCCTTTCAAATACTCTTTTCCTGCAGCTTGCACCCACTGCTCCAGGTCCTATTCTCTGGAGCAGCAGAAAACAAGCTTGCTCCCTCCTCAATATGACATCCTTTCAAATACTCTTTTCCTGCAGCTTGCACCCACTGCTCCAGGTCCTATTCTCTGGAGCAGCAGAAAACAAGCTTGCTCCCTCCTCAATATGGCATCCTTTCAAATACTCTTTTCCTGCAGCTTGCACCCATTGCTCCAGGTCCTATTCTCTGGAGCAGCAGAAAACAAGCTTGCTCCCTCCTCAATATGACATCCTTTCAAATACTCTTTTCCTGCAGCTTGCACCCATTGCTCCAGGTCCTATTCTCTGGAGCATCAGAAAACAAGCTTGCTCCCTCCTCAATATGGCATCCTTTCAAATACTCTTTTCCTGCAGCTTGCACCCATTGCTCCAGGTCCTATTCTCTGGAGCAGCAGAAAACAAGCTTGCTCCCTCCTCAGTATGACATCCTTTCAAATACTCTTTTCCTGCAGCTTGCACCCATTGCTCCAGGTCCTGTTCTCTGCAGCAGCAGAAAACAAGATTGCTCCCTCCTCAATATGGCATCCCTTCACGTATTTAAACAGGGCAATCATATCACCGCTTAACCTTTTCCAGGCTAAACATCGCCAGCTCCCTAAGTCGCTCCTCATGGGGCATGGTTTCCAGACCCTTCACCATTTGGGTCACCCTCCATCTAAATTGTTCCATCCCTCTTATTCATTTGGGACCCCAACGTTGGTAAACAGAGGCTTGTGAAAGAGTTGGCAAGCGGAGATGTGACAGTCAGGGAAGAGGACGGTTCCTCTATGAGAATGGTGCGTAAGGTCATGTTAACAGCACACAATGATATCGCAAGAAAAACCTGTTGTGGGGAGGTGTGGATGAATAAATCTTGTCTGGCTCTTTCATTCCTCTCCAAAAATAAAAGAAGAGGAAAGCCCAAGTGGAGGGATGAACTCACAAGACAAGACTATACAAAAGGCCGCAACGGCCGATTTGGGACTATAAAGAGTCTGAGCACTTTTATGGCCCATTAGGAACGGCTGAGCAGTTTTGGACAGCACTTACACCCATAAAAGGGGCTGAGGATAAAAAAGGAGACCCCCAAGACACACACTGTTGTTGTCCGCTAAACCTGTTGGGTTAGATTTTTTTGAGCCGACACACTCTTTGTATACGGCAGACGCAAGATGACACACGTGCCCGAGACGCACAATTTCCGCAACTGGCACTTAAGTTCCATTGAGTTCTATTAAGTTCTGTTAAGGTCTATTAGGCCTCTTACAGACAGCCAAAATAAAGCTGCTTCAAGTCACAGCGGAAGTATGGTGTTTCAATGATGCATGCGTCCTAAGAGTCCAGAAGCCACACCAAAGCCATGCTCCAGTCCTTAGGGCTGGAGCGTGGCTTTGGTGCACCTTCTGGACTCTTAGGACACATGTATCATTCAAACACCATACCTCCACTGTGACTCGAAGCAGCTTTATTTTGGCTGTCTGTAACAGGCCTTACAATTGTGGCTTCCTGCATTTGATGCAGAAGTAGGGAATTGAGTTCATCCAGATAAATTTTTGGACTACGCTTCCCATGACAAAGTATTTACCATCAAGCATATCTGATGCTGCATCTACAATGCAGAATTAATGCAGTTTGGTGCTGTAGTGGTTTGAGCATTGGACAATGCAGCTTTAACTGCCGCGGCGCAATGCTATGGAACCCTGAAATTTGGAGTTTTGTTAGTCTTCCCCAATCAAATACCTAGAAGAGAAATAGATATTTTTGTGATGAATAAAAAAACCAAGCTAGAAAAGTTTAGGAAATGAAAGAGATGGATAGATGAACATCGATGGCGGCGGATAACAAATCGATGAATAATGGAGAGAAAGACTTACACATTATGGTTTTCCTGGAAGAAAATTGGGGCATAAATAGAAATTGGGGCATAAATAGAAATCTCTGATGAGAATGACATTATCTAGACACAATTAATGAGGATAGGAATTCAAAAAGGGAATCGGAAGGCGTCCCAAGAAGACATATATGACTGTTGGAGTTGTTTAGGTTCGGGCAATTAATTCGAATGGTCTAATGTTTGGATTAAATTCGGAACATAATATAATTGTTTTAATGTGTTTTTATATACAGTGGTACCCCGGGATACGAATTGATCGCGTTACGAAATTTCCGGGGTACGAAAAAGTTAGATTGGAAAAAACTGTTCCGGGTAACGAAAGATTTTTCGGGTTACGAAAATCATTTCGGCGCGTTTCGGCGCGAAATTCAAATCCGAAGCGCGGCTAGCGGCTTTCCAGCGCTAACGGAAAGCCTTTTCGGGTTGCGAAATGTATCGGGTTACGAACGGCGCCGCGGAACGAATTAATTTCGTAACCCGAGGTAGCACTGTATGATGTTTTGCATCTCCCTGTCGATCCGTAAACTTTCCGGAGAGTTTTCACAGACGCGGAGAAAGATAGCAATGCTATAGGTTTGTATGGACACGCGGCCCTCCACATGGCATTGGACTGCAGCTCCTATCATCCCGCACAGTTTGCTTATTTATGGTACTGACCGCTCTTCAGCCCTAAAGGCTCTCAGAGTGGCATGCAGATAGTTACTCAGACTGTTCAGGCGGTGATAGAAACCCACCTACGTCTGTAGTAAATAATTTACATTGAACTCGCTGGTATTTACTTCTGAGGAGACAGGCCCAGGGTTGGTACCTTTCTCCGTCCTGGAATTGATGGTGCTGTAGTGCTTTGAGCATTGGACAATGACTCTGGAGGCCAGGGTTCGAATCCTGGCTCAATATGTAAAATTAAAAATATATATATTTATATACTGCTTTTCCAAAAGATCAAAGAGTTTAAAACCAATTACAAAACACATCATAAAATAGATAAAACCAAGAGCACTAAATACAATATACAATCTAAAATCAATCAATCAATCAATCAATCAATCAATCAATCAATAGGGTGAGGTAGAGAGTCAATGGGATCAGAGTACACGACTTCATTTTCCAGAGGAGAAGGCTTGACAGAAGAGGAAGGTTTTAAGCCTCTTTTTAAATGTTTCCAGGGGGGTGATAAGACGGAGCTCGTCGGGAAGACTATTCCAGATTTGTGGGGCCGCTACTGAGAAGGCCATCTGGGAAGTAATAACATATTTAGAAGGTGGAATTTCCAACAAGTTCTTCCCGGTTGTTCTGAGAGTGTGGGGCGGATTATATGGGGAGATGCGGTCCCTCAAGTAACTCGGGCCCAAGCCATGTAGGGCTTTATAGGTGATAACCAACACCTTGTATTGTGCTCAGAGGCGAATAGGCAGCCAGTGCAGATCTTTCAGCTTAGATGTTATATGGTCAAACCTGGATGCACCGGTGACCAATCTGGCCGCCATATTGTGTATTAACTGAAGCTTTTGGTCTTGGTACAAGGGTTGCCCCATGTAGAGCGCATTACAGAAATCCAAGCGAGAGGTTACCAGAGCATGTACCACCGTTTCAAGGTCCCTTTGGCCCAGGTAGGGTCGCAGTTGGCGTATCAACCGAAGTTGATAGCAAGCACTTCTGACCGTCGCATCTACTTGAGATGTCAACTGCAAGGATGAGCCCAGAAGTACTCCTAAACTGTGAACTTCGCCCTTCAGGGTAAGTGTGACCCCATTCAAGACTGGTGGACAAATTTCCTTCCCTGGGCCTGGGGAACCTATCACCAGTACTTCCGTTTTCTCTGGATTCAAACTGAGTTTGTTTTCCCTCATCCAGCCCATTACCGACTCCAGACAGGCATTCAGGGGAGAGACGCCATCCTTAGTCGGAGACACAGAGAAGCATATTTGGGTTTCATCAGCGTACTGATAACACCGCGCCCCGTGACTCTGGATGATGTCTCCCAGCGGTTTCATGTAAATGTTAAACAAAGAGGGGGACAAAATAGCTCCCTGAGGGACGCCAGATGTCAGCTCCCTCTTAGAGGAGCAAATGTCCCCCAACTGCACCATCTGGAATCTTCCCCAGGGATAGGATCGGAACCACTGGAGCGCAATGCCCCCGATGCCCAACTCCCTCAGGCGTTCCAGAAGGATACCGTGGTCAATGGTATCGAAAGCCGCTGAGATGTCCAAGAGCACCAACAAGGTCACACTTCCCAGGTCGATGCCCAGACGGAGATCATCGACTAAGGCGACCATGGCAGACTTAACTCCGTAACCTGCTCTGAAGCCGGTTTGAAATGGGTCCAGATAATCGGTTTCATCCAAGACAGCTTGGAGTTGGAAGGCAACTGCTCTCTCAATCACCTTACCTAAAAATGGCAATAGTGAGTCTGGCCTATAGTTGTTTCTTAACAGGGGGTCCAGGGAGGGTTTTTTGAGCAAGGGTCTGACTGTTGCTAATTTCAAACTAGATGGAAATTTCCCCTCCCTGAATGATGCATTAATTATACGATACAATAAAGATGTTACCGCATCACTACCCTGAGCGGTCAGCCAAGAAGGACAGGGGGCGAGAGAGCATGTCGTCTTCCTAACACTTCCAAGAAGCTTGTCCACTTCATCGGTATGTACAAACTCAAAATGATCCAGTTTAATGAAGTCCACAGAAGCTCTGGACACCTATTGTCTCTGAACAAATGCCACATCATGTACGTAATCCTGGTTCATCAGGTAAATCCTCGAAAACTAAGAGAGTGCGACTTTGGGCAAGTCACACTCTCTCAGCCTCAGAGGATGGCAATGTCAAAGCCCCTCTGAAGCAACCTGCCAGGAAAACCCCATGATAGGTTCATCTTAGGATCCTGAGGACACAGAACAACAACAAAGAGTGCTTCAATTCAAAGATATAGCCATGTTAGTTTGTAGAATCAGTACGTAGAGAGATCTTGTTGCACCTTTGAGACTAATTGAAAGAAAGAAGTTGGCAGCATGCGCTTTCGTAGTCTATTTCCGCAAGATGCATTGCTTCCCTTGGGTTCGACTGTGCCATGAATAACCCAATTGCATTTAGGATCAGCTTGCAAGGGCTGTGCCATGCGGAGCGGCTTCTGTGAAGGCATCGGTCAAGCTCTGGCCTTTCTCCCACTCCATTGTTTCCGGTCTGTTAGTTCATCTGCATCATTGCCCTTGTAACCTCTGATCCCCGCTGTGTCCCCCAATCTATTTACAGGCCCCCGGTCCTTGGCACGCTATTCTCTTTTCGGCAAAGAAACATGTGCCTCCATTCATCGGCCCATTTCCACTCGGTGTCCCTTTGTCTCACCCTGCTGTTCTCCTGTGTTTTGAACCCGGCCTCAACATCTTGACCTCTGGCTCCCCTCCTTTCCTTGCGGGGTCCATAGCCATCCCTACTGTCCACCAGGAGGATAAGAAAAACTCCTATTCTTTGTCTTCCCACCCTGAAGTTTTTGCTAGGCTCTCGAACCAAGCTTTGATTCTGCCCTGCCTCCTCCATCACTCCTGCTTTTCAAAGCATCACTATCCCCATCTTTGCTCTCTTGAAGCCCCTCTCCGTCTTGCTTGAAGGCAAAAATGCACATTCCTCCGACGGAAAGATGGAGCTGGAGAAGAAGAAGACAAATGGCTTGGCGTTATTGCTCTCCTGGAGGAGAGATGCACCCATTCGGGGCTGGATTCTCGCAAAGGTCAATGGAGCCTTTTGCAGCAAAAGGGGTTCTCCTAAAACACACCCAACAGGTCAAGTCTTTGAGAAGAGGTTCATAAATGACTATTAGCACAGGAAAATAAAGGCCCAGTTTTGGTCCATGTGGCTGTGTTCTGGAAGAATTTATTCCTGATGTTTCACCAGCATCTTCAGCGAATACTGGCATGGAAGTGAGTGTGTGTGACTTCCATGCCAGCATTCTCTGAAGATGCCAGCCACAGATGCTGGCGAAACGTCACAAATAAACCCGTCAAGAACACAGCCACATAACCCAAAACACCCACGAAAAATGATGGATGCCGGCCGTGAAAGCCTTCGACTTCTCAAAGACCCGGTTGCTAAAACAGCTGTGAGGGCAAGGAGATGCAGCGATTGAAGGAATCAGATCGGGAGTAAGAAACGTAGGTTGTGATTGCTACTCTGTTGTGATGCTCGCTGCTCACACCTTGGCTCTCCAAGCCTCACCTGCTTTGCAAAATAGAAAGAGGGTAGAGAAGAGATTATATGCACTCTCTTATTTGGAGATCTTTGGGTAACTGTCTTGCAGGAAGGGTTAAAAGAGCGGTGAATTACTGCATCGGCTGGTGGTTGGAGTGTATAGCCCTTCTAATACCTTCCAACTGCATGGTTTTGGGGAAATGGAGCCTAAGGAAACCCTATGAAATACATGGGGTCACCATAAACCAACATGCAACTTGGAGGAATGTGCGCACATACACATCTTGCAGCACCTTTACTGTCAGGGGTGCTTTGAGTTCCTGCATGACAAAATGGGGTTGGACTGGATGGCCCTTGGGGTCTCTTCCAATTCTATGGTTCTATGATACACATGCATAGGGTAACTCTGGCTGCACCCACATAGTGGAGATACTCCAATGTCATACCACTTTATCCGCCACAGCTCAATGCAATGGAACCCTAGAAACTGTAGTTTTGCCAGCTATTTTGTTTGTTGTGGCACAGGAGCTCTCTAACAGTGAAGGCTGAATGCCTCACAAAACTACAAATCCCATAGCATGGAGCCGTGGCAGTTAAAAGCAGTGTCAAACCGGATCGTTTCTGCAGTGTGGATGCAGGCCCTGTTCTTATTCCCGCTTGGTGGACACCAGCCTGAATTTTCAATCCTAATGGTCTTTTCTAAGATCCAAAGAGAAGCAGGGCTATGGAGGTCAGTATCTTAGGCATTAGAAGTCGGGATAGACGCGGCATTGTGATAATTTGGAAACACTGTGCAATAATGACTGTCCCCAGTCTGGTGTGTCTGCATTACTGCTAGACTAATAAGATTATGGTGATTTACAAGTCTGGTGTGATAAAGTCCTTGATCTGATTTTAGTGACTCTGTCCAAAGTGCTGGAGACTAGCTCCAAAATGGATGCATCACCTTGGATAGCTCCAAGTTAAGACTAAACCTTGGTGTGGACAGATGTGCCGGCATCATTGATTCCACATCATTTTGACCCTATCTGGGGCCTGTTACAGACTGCCAAAATAAAGCTGCTTGGGGTCTCTTTGGAGGTATGCTGTTTAAATGATGCATGCATCCGAAGAATCCAGAAGCTGCACCAAAGCTGCACTCCAGTGCTTAGGAATGGAGTGTGGCTTTGGTGCAACCTCTGGACTCTTAGGACCCATGCATCATTTAAATAGCATACCTCCAAAGAGACCCGAAGCAGCTTTATTTTGGCAGTCTGTAACAGGCCTGGGTTTCTAGATTGCATGCTGCCACAGCAACTGTCTCTTGAAACACAATGTGTAGCTAAGACAAAATCCTTAAATCTCCAACCTGAGCCAAAGATTCATGCTAACAATTATGCTTTACATGTAACCAGCCCCTGGGGTTCAGTGTGAAAATGCTGGGGAAGGCCAAACAAAATCATCTACTGAATGCAACATTCATTTCCCCACGTCTTCAAATGCAACTTTCGTGGCACAAAACAACACTGACTTGGCATGACATTTTCCAAAGGCTTGGAAGGTTAACAACACAGCAATGTTGCAGGTAGACAGGTCCACAACTTTTGTTCTCTGAGCAGCTTTGCTGGAGGGGAAGGTGTGTTGTGACACTTGATACCTTTGTAGATGCCTAATAGTGTTTTCTCTTCAATGTTTTTTCCTTTGCTTAATATACATATTTTATCATTTGTATTACCTGGCATCCTGTTCATGACATACACATGCGTAGGTCATGCTATGCACACCAGTGGAATTACTTGCCATAGCACAATGGAGGTATTTGGTTGACAGCATTTAAATTGGAGTTTGCATACAGCAGGGTTGCACACTGCAGTTGTGGATTGTGCATTGTGGCTGTGCATTGAGCACTGCAATTGTACGTTGCGCATTTTGCATTTCACAGCGGAACCCATCGTGTGTTGCACTATGTTGCTATTCTGCGTGAGGGTTGTGTAATGCTAGCATAGTGCATTGCTGCATGTGGATAAGGGAATAAGGGAAACTGAAATGGAGGTGCGTGACGTGAACGAAAAGGCGGTCATTGGGCAAACTCGGTGTTCGGAGAGCAGTGGCATAAGGATAATGGGATTGCTTAGTCATGGAAAAGAGAGCGTCCTGCGCATGCAGCAAAGCATCCCTGAACACTGGCAAGGAATCTGCTGAGCCAGTGCTGCTCCCAGCCGCAGGAAGGAAACCCAGCAGGCTTTTCATGGAAAGCGTGAATGAAAACAAGAAAGGCCAAACCATCATTCTTCCCCTGTATCCTGTCTCCAGTGGTGCCCGGTTATAGAAACCTACCCTGGAAAGAAAAAGCCCCACACGAAACAATTGCGGTGATAAACTATCCCTCCGTTCCCCTTCCCCTCTTGAAAAGATCTGAAATGCCCGCGCTGCATTTAAGAATGGCCCCACATTGCAAGGGATCACAATTGGCCTGATGAGGTTGGCTATTCGAGCATCATGACAACTGGAGGGCACCTTGGAAACCATCAGATGCAATCCAGACACACACACATAACACACAACACACATAACACAGAGACCGCTCTTCGTGGCTAGAAATCGAGAGCTCAGCATCTCCAAGAGCCCAGCCTTTACTTGGAGACCTTCCAGCAAGGGATAACCTGGCCACCCAATCCCTCTAGGGCTGCATCTACACTGCAGAATTAATGCAGTTTTAAATGTCATGGCTGAAATGCAATGCAATAATGGGACCTGCAGTTATGTGAGATATTTAGCCTTCTCTGTCGGAGAGCTCTGGTGGCACAACAGACTACAAACTAGGCTTCAAGTTGTTGCCAAGGCGGTTAAAGTGGAACCATAGTGCTAAAATTCAGTGGTTTAAAAGAGTAAAGAGCCATCTGCCACGTCGGACTATGGGCCGATTCTTACTGTTAGTTCCAATAACAGGAAACCTATTGATCCAAGGACCCATTAACACTGTACTATTATAGTGGGCCCTTGGTATCTAATGGTGTTTGGTTCCAGAAGTAGCACCACTGTGGACAGCAAAATCCATGGATGCTCAAGTCCCATTCAATACAACAGCATAGTAAAATGGTGTCCCTTATATAACATTATCACACCATGACACTAACCCATTGGCAACCCAAAATAAATGGAACCACTGTCTTAGTTGTACATTAGACCTCACTTTTCTCTGAAAACCGGGATGTATCCGTGATAAGAGCGGCAGAAACGGATCGCATTTTTGAGATCGTGATTTTGTTTAAGGAGCTGCACATGGGTAACTGCGCAACTTGGACATCACTGGAAGGGTGGGAGCGGTGGAGTCTTGCGAGGTCATGCAACAACAGCGCATCCCGTGATCGCACTGGTAATTAAATCTTATTGAAAAGTGGCAGTTTTAACACGGGATTAGAGCGGTTTGCACATTGCGCCACGCATCCAGGACTGTTGCCAAATCAGAACTATGCGGATCGGTTTCTGCTATGACTGATAATGTGATAATCTCCAAAGTCAAGATCCGTCGTTTGGGATTTGTATATCTTTATAATATTTTCAAGCCATGGTCGGTTGGATCCGTGGATAAAGTATCCACAGATACAGACGGCTGACGGTACGGCGCTATTATATCCGTGGCAGTTGAAGTGGAATCAAAGCACTAAGCTTCTGTAGTCTGAATGGGCCTCGGCTGATGAATATTGACTCAGGATTTAGGCAAATCCCATTGATCCAGTGGATCTACTTAAATGAGACTAACAATAGGATCCAGACCTGTGTGTCTGTCGAAGCTGCCAACAGATGCCAGCCAATAGCCACTTCCCAGTTTCCACTGGGAGATAACCAGTTGCGACGTTCATTAGCACTGAGTTGTCAAGCAATTGAAGCACATACAAACTCTTTCCAATGGTGGCCATTGTTTTTAAAGTTGTCCCATAGAGACAAGAAGAATAGTCTCATTCAGCTAATCTATGGTAGAAATCTGGACTGGTCAGCAGAAAGATATGCAAGGAAAACACCAGAACACACACACACACACACACACACACACACAAAAACCCCAGATACACAAAAAGGAAGCTCAGCATCTATCTCCCCCAATTAAACAGAAAGACGAGGAGAGGTTTATAAGGTTTGTGCCGAAAGGCACAATCGTCATGGGCTATATAATGTATATATTATATATACTATAATACACACACACTAATATATAGTATATATGTATAATATATAACAATAACACAAAATATATGAATAACACAAAAGCTTTTAAGGAAGAAGATGGAAATGATTCATGGGTACGTAGCGAATATGGATTACGAAGCCGTAACCGCGATGCAGGATTCCAGACATTGTTTTCGCATTCATATTTCGATGTTATTATACACAGGTCTAAGTAATGAATGCCTATGGCTAATTTTATTTTCACTATCGTGGTGTAGTGGTTTGAATGTTGGACTATAACTCTGGTTGGAATCCCGGCTTGGCTATGGAAACCCATTGGGTGGCATTGAGCAAGTCACACTCTCTCAGCCTCAGAGGATGGCAATGGCAAACCCGATCTGAAGACGTTTTGCCAAGTAAACCCCAGGATAGGTTTTGCCTTAAGTCGGAAATGACTTAAAGGTACACAACAACAACAACAGGGTCACCATTAGATTTCCCGCATGGTAGAATGGGGTTGGACTGGATGGCCCTTGCGGTCTCTTCCAACTCTATGATTCTATGACTTGAAGGCACATAACAACAACAGGGTCATCATAAGTCAGAGGTGACTTGAAACAACAACAGGGTCACCATAAGTCAGAAGTGACTTGAAGGCACACAACAACCACAACAACAACCAGTCTATTTGGGGCATTCCCTGTCAGTTGTGGTTCTTTTTTGCACTGGTTACAAATGGCAGGAGGCACTGGATGGAAAACGCAGAAAGCAACCAGATCAGGGCTCCTAAAAACTGGAGCAAGGCCTATATGTCCTGATTTTCCCCCTTTAGTTGTCTTGTTTTATACATTGAAATGTCCCAAACCCTTTAACCCTATAAGGAAAGTGTTCTGATCACTCCATATTTCGATTGCCTTGTTCAGTACTTATAACACCTTTGAGACTCACTGAAAGAAAGATGTTGGCAGCAGGAGCTTTCCTAGACTTAAGCCTATTTCTTTTCATAGACTTAAGTCTATTTCTTCAGATGCATTTAGACTGAAGTCTAGGAAAGCTCCTGCTGCCAACTTCTTTCTTTCAGTGAGTCTCAAAGGTGCTCCAAGATCTCTCCACATACTTGACCCTATATATGCATCTAAGGAAGTAGACTGAAGTCTAGGAAAGCTCCTGCTGCCAACTTCTTTCTTTCAGTGAGTCTCAAAGGTGCTACAAGATCTCTCCACATACTTGACCCTATATATGCATCCAAGGAAGTAGACTGAAGTCTAGGAAAGCTCCTGCTGCCAACTTCTTTCTTTCAGTGAGTCTCAAAGGTGCTCCAAGATCTCTCCACATACTTGACCCTATATATGCATCTAAGGAAGTAGACTGAAGTCTAGGGAAGCTCCTGCTGCCAACTTCTTTCTTTCAGTGAGTCTCAAAGGTGCTCCAAGATCTCTCCACATACTTGACCCTATATATGCATCTAAGGAAGTAGACTGAAGTCTAGGGAAGCTCCTGCTGCCAACTTCTTCCTTTCAGTGAGTCTCAAAGGTGCTACAAGATCTCTCCACATACTTGACCCTATATATGCATCTAAGGAAGTAGACTGAAGTCTAGGAAAGCTCCTGCTGCCAACTTCTTTCTTTCAGTGAGTCTCAAAGGTGCTACAAGATCTCTCCACATACTTGACCCTATATATGCATCCAAGGAAGTAGACTGAAGTCTAGGAAAGCTCATGCTGCCAACTTCTTTCTTTCAGTGAGTCTCAAAGGTGCCACAAGATCTCTCTACGCACTGATAGACTAACATAGCTATATCTTTGAATTCTTGTTCAATGCTCTTCTTGGAGATAAACCCAGAAGGCAGCAGAGCATTTGCAACAACGGAGTATCATCATGGAGCCGTTGGAAGGGAATGGAAGGCTTCTCTATGACCCAAGTGTTTGCACTGGTCAAATCTTGGAAGGCCCCACAACTGGCCAAGAGAACGTCAAATCCCATCGAAGCCAAAATAAACCGTGGGTCCTCCCAGGCTCTCTTGCAATCTGATCTCTACAGATATCAATCCCTAGCTCAGACACAAAAGGGGTTAAGAGTGTGTACAAACACAGAGGACGGGTCTCCAAAAGCGTTCTTCTCAATCCCTCTCAGCATGCCACCTGAAAAAGTGAAGGATCAGCCTAAGCAAACCCAATGGCTGACTTCAAAGGACGGCATCTATTTGCTGTCTGCAAGAGACACACACAATGCCTTTTCTTTTCCCCTCAAACCCAATTCTTCATCAGAAAAGAGCTGTGGTGCCGCATTTAGCATTTGGAGACGGAGAGGTAGAGTTGGAGGAAGCATTTGATGCATCATTCCTTCCATCAACAACAGAACAATACACAGATTAACGTGGAAATCATTCCTGCCTACCCAGGGTCACATAGTATATAAGCATATATATATCCAGCTCTCTTCCGTGCCAGCATTCTCTGAAGATGCCAAAGCCACAGATGCTGGCGAAACGTCAGGAACGAAGCCCATTGGGTGACCTTTGACAAGTTACACTCTCTCAGCCTCAGGGGAAGGCCATGGCAAACCCTCCTCTGAACAAATCTTGCCAAGAAAACCCCATGATAGGTTTGCCTTAGGGCCGGCATAAGTTGGAAATGACTTCAAGGCACACAGCAGCAGCAACAAACAGAATTAAATGTACATGGGCCTGCTCCAGTTTTCACTCTATGCTACTACTGAGCATTATGGAAAGGTTTCAGTGGTCCCTTCGATGTGGCGAAGGAGAATTTCCCTGGAACAAGACCCTTCGGATGGAGACAAACCAGAACGTTTTTATTCCGGAGGCCGAAAATATCAATAGTGCCCTCCAGTGGTGTCCAAAAATGTCAGATAAACTAAACCATTCCGGAGTAGCTGGTCATTTAACAAATACAAACAAAACCCCATCAGTGGCCTGTTACAGACTGCCAAAATAAAGCTGCTTGGGGTCTCTTTGGAGGTATGCTATTTAAATGATGCATGGGTCCTAAGAGTCCGGAGGTCGCGCCAAAGCCACACTCCATTCCTAAGCACTGGAGTGCAGCTTTGGTGCAGCTTCCGGATTCTTAGGACGCATGCATCATTTAAACAGCATACCTCCAAAGAGACCCCAAGCAGCTTTATTTTGGCAGTCTGGAACAGGCCAGTGACACCTTTATCAGCCAACCCAAATGCACAATATACCTGTTGCAAGCTTTATAACAAATACAGAAGCTTTATAACAAATACAAAAGCGTCGAAAGCTTGCAACAAGTATATTGTGCATTTCGTTAGGCACAATAACGAAACGTTTGATGTCATTTTGTTGTTGTTGTGTGCCTTCAAGTTAAGTGATGTTAGTTTAGTTGTTTGTTTGTTAAGTGACACATTTAGTTGTTAGTTAAGTGATGTTAGTTGGGTTGTGCATATTTGTAAATGTTTTAATAATAATAATTAATAATTTGTTTTATGTATATACCGCTATTCCAAAGATCATAGCGGTGAACAGCAAGTAAGCTAATTAGCCCCCAACAGTCTGGGTACTCGTTTTAGCTCCCTCCTCGGAAGGATGCAAGCCTGAGTCGAGCTTGGGCCCTTTTGCTGGTCTTGAACTCGCAACCTTGTGGTCTTGAGTGAATGGCTGCAGTACAGGCATTGAACCACTGCGCCACCAGGGCTCCTTCCCACTGCGCCACCAGGGCTCCTTCCCACTTCGCCACCAGGGCTCCTTCCCACTGCGCCACCAGGGCTCCTTCCCACTGCGCCACCAGGGCTCCTTCCCACTGCGCCACCAGGGCTCCTTCCCACTGCGCCACCAGGGCTCCTTCCCACTGCGCCACCAGGGCTCCTTCCCACTGCGCCACCAGGGCTCCTTCCCACTGCGCCACCAGGGCTCCTTATGGGTTGTGTTAATGTTTTTTTTAACCTTGGAGAATTTAATAGATATATTTTATAATAATAACAACAACAACAACAACAACAACAACAACAACAGAGCAACATCAAGGTTTGCTTTTTGGAATCTATATTTCTGGAATATTTTCAAACCAGTTCACTCCATGGATGAATGCGGAGAGCCAACTGTACATGCGTTTTGGCTTCTTTGTGGCTGGAACTGAAAAGGGGAAGAGATAAGTGATCCAAGACCCATTGGTTCACTTGTCAGTCACAACCTCGACCGGTGGTGCACCAACATAGTGCGTTCCCTTCCATAGAGAAACGAAACCAAACCCAGCCCAGAGCTGTGCTATCAATGCCAGCGGTGCTACCAGAGTTGGTAACCTCGCGGTGACCTAGCCAATCTGCCCTCCGATCTCCAAGAGCAAACACTCGAACTGTTGGCAAAGGGGATTTGCCTGTCTCAACAGGTGTGGGTTGGGCCTCACTTTCTACTTTGGGGGGTGATAGAGAGGTCACTTCTTTTCCCACACGCTTCATAAGACACCCCCCCCCCCCAATGAACCCACAAGCAGCTGGCGCGGTTTTGCACTTCCATTCGGATAGCCATCGAGGATGATAATTCTTACAGCATTGGCTTGGGTGAGCCATATGGTATTATGATTTCAATTATAGGCCTTCTTATCCGCTAGGGTTTGGATCCAGGACCCCCCTTGGATACCAAAATCCATGGATGCTCAAGTCCCATTAAATACAATGTTCAATGGTGATACTACTCCTTCTTTCAGTGTCTGCGTTCATGGCTAGCCTAGTCCCCCATTTCTTTTTATGCTGGTTACAAAGCATATACAACAGTATCTGCTGGGGTTTCGTTCCACGATCCTTTGCGGATACCAAAATCCATGTATGCTCAAGTCCCATGAAATACAATGGCATCGTAACATGGTGCCCCTTATATAAAAAGGCAAAATCAAGGTTTGCTTATGGGAATGTTTTTCAAGTATTTCCAAGCCGTGAATGCTTGAATCCATGGATTTAAAAAATCCATGGATAAGGAGGGCTCACCATACATCAGGATCCTATATGACCATTGCATGTTACCAAATCCGTGGATGCTCAAGTCCCATTGAATACAATGGAGTAGCAAAATGGTGTCCCTTATATAAAAGGGCAAAACCAAGATCAGATCACTTTAATAATTCAATATTGTCTATACCTTGGCTCTTGGTATCTGCTGGGATTTGGTTCCAGGGTGCCCCTTGGATACCAAAATCAGTGGATGCTCAAGTCCCATTAAATACAATGGAGCAACAAAATGGTGTCCCTTATATAAAAGGGCAAAACCAAGATCAGATCACTTTAATAATTCAATATTGTCTATACCTTGGCTCTTGGTATCTGCTGGGATTTGGTTCCAGGGTGCCCCTTGGATACCAAAATCAGTGGATGCTCAAGTCCCATTAAATACAATGGAGCAACAAAATGGTGTCCCTTATATAAAAGGGCAAAACCAAGATCAGATCACTTTAATAATTCAATATTGTCTATACCTTGGCTCTTGGTATCTGCTGGGATTTGGTTCCAGGGTGCCCCTTGGATACCAAAATCAGTGGATGCTCAAGTCCCATTAAATACAATGGAGCAACAAAATGGTGTCCCTTATATAAAAGGGCAAAACCAAGATCAGATCACTTTAATAATTCAATATTGTCTATACCTTGGCTCTTGGTATCTGCTGGGGTTTGGTTCCAGGGTGCCCCTTGGATACCAAAATCAGTGGATGCTCAAGTCCCATTAAATACAATGGAGCAACAAAATGGTGTCCCTTATATAAAATGGCAAAATTAAGGTCTGATCGCTTTAAAAAGAGTGATGAAATACTTCGAGATGTTCTAGACCTTGGCTCAGTCATATATCAGAACGGGGACCATAGTCGAGAGAGAAGAAGAATAGTTTTTTGTGGGGTTTTTCGGGTTCTGGAAGAGTTTATTCCTGACGTTTCGCCAGCATCTGTGTTCTCTGAAGGCGCTGGTGAAACGTCAGGAATAAATAGCCTGAAAACCCCCACAAAAAAACTATGGATCCCAGCCACGAACGCCTTCGACTTCACAAAGAAGATGAATGTTTAGAGTTGGAAGCGGTATAGTAATGCTATAGTTGCTAAAGAACTGGATTGGAGAGCCTCAGGTGTAAAGACCTTATGAAGAGGCCAGTCTCTTCCGGGATTATTCACATTGTGAATTTAGATGCTGAATTTTAAATATGGACTGCTTTTAAAATGCGTACGACTTCTTTGTCCTTTGAAACCGTTGCATGTGTTAATATGTTTTAATGGACGTTGCTCATTGCTGATTTGCTGTTGTTCTCTGAGGAACATGGCGAGAGATGGGTAAGAAATAATAATAATAACAACAACAACAATAGTTTTTTTGTGGGTTGTGGGTTTTTTGTGGGTTGGTTCCAGGGTGCCCCTTGGATACCAAAATCGGTGGATGCTCAAGTCCTATTAAATACAATGGAGCCACAAAATGGTGTCCCTTCTATAAAATGATGCCGGCCACAGATGCTGGCGAAACGTCAGGAAGAAGCTCTTCTAGAACATGGCCACATCGCCCCAAAAACCCACAACGAACTATGGATGCCAGCCGTGAAAGCCTTCAACATAATAATAATAATAATAATAATATGCATCTGAAGATGTAGACTGAAGTCTAGGAACAGGGACGTAGCCAGGACTTTAGGAAGGAGGGTGTCCAGACTAAGTGCCAGCATTATATTGGGACTTGGGTGCGGCGGTGCAGCAGCATGCACCATTCATTTTTCTAATGGAAGGGTGGGTCCGGACCCCAAGAATCCCCCCTTGGCTACGTCCCTGCTAGGAAAGCTCATGCTGCCAACTTCTTTCTTGGTGCAAGATCTCTCTACGTACTGACTCCACAGACTAACACGGCTATCTCTTTGAATTCAACCTCCCCAAGATATTGTAGCCCAGGGTTAGGTGGAAACAGAAGGATAAATACAGAATTAAATTCAAATACAGTGGTACCCCGGGATACGAATTGATCGCGTTACGAAATTTCCGGGGTACGAAAAAGTTAGATTGGAAAAAACTGTTCCGGGTTACGAAAGATTTTTCGGGTTACGAAATTCATTTCGGCGCGAAATTCAAATGCGAAGCGCGGCTAGCGGCTTTCCAGCGCTAACGGAAAGCCTTTTCGGGTTGCGAAATGTATCGGGTTACGAACGGCGCCGCGGAATGAATTAATTTCGTAACCCGAGGTAGCACTGTAACTCCTTGAAAAATTTAGCTTGTGTTGTGATGCCATGTGCCAACTTTTCCCACTGCCCTTCTGCCATCCTCACCCAGCTCAGGCCTTGAACAGCAGCCACAGTGCCCACTGTTGTGGAACACCAGGACGATGGGCGTTGGAGTTATACACATTTTAGTGTAATACATGTAACCAGGGGCTGCTGTATTATGTTAGTTTGAACCCGTGAATGATCAACTTGGAGCTGCCCTGTTTTAGGGAAGGCAGGACGCACCAACGGACGATGGCAGGGGAGGTTTAGGGTCATACTAGAAATACATTTATCACTGTATGTGTGTGTGTGTGTGTGTGTGTGTTTTAACAGACTTTGTGCTCTCTTTAGTGACAAATGACTTATTTATTTGTTTAGAGTATTTATCCCCTGCTCTTCAGCCACAAAGGCTTTCAGATCGGCTTACCGTTTCTTTCCCCTCACCAACACACCTTGCATTTAGCGTGCTGTGTCCAACCAGACGTTGCGGAGATGTATATTAACCCATTTCCCATCCCACGATGGATTTTCCTCGGAGATATGGAACTCGGCCGTCGGATTTGCAACTAAGCCACGCTTATCTTTCCATGGCCACTCACCAACCGTAGCACGCTAAATGCAAGATAGGAAGGTGAGGAAAATCATCCGCTACAAAAGGCGTCTTTTACTTGCAAATGCAAAAATTTACCACTCTGGTTGCTGCAACCCTCCCTGAGGAAATCCCATAGTGTGATTTAAAAATGGGTGAAGTTTAGGGAATAAACATTCCCTAAAATCAGGATTAACATAGCGTATGATCTAGTATGTCCTTCATGGTGCAAGAGGCTTTAGGTTGAGACATAGGCCTGTTACAGATTGCCAAAATAAAGCTGCTTCGGGTCTTTTTGGAGGTATGCTGTTTAAATGATGCATTCATCCTAAGAATCCGGAAGCTGCACCAAAAGCTGCACTCCGGTGCTTAGGAATGGAGTGTGGCTTTGGCGCGACCTCCGGACATTTAGGAGCCATGCATCATTTAAATAGCATACCTCCAAAGAGACCCAAAGCAGCTTTATTTTGGCAGTCTGTAACAGGCCTTACTCTCACCTACACAAGATGTAGATGTTGGTCTACAAGACGCTGGAACCAAAGCTGGCAGCAAGATCCCAGACTTCAGAGCTTGAGATTCGCTCTCAAATCTCAGCTCCAGGGATCTTCTATCTCTTCATTTCCAGATTACCAGATTAAGGGACAGTCCTATAAAAGCTGTATGAGAAGGCATTTATTTAACCAAGGATTCTGCTTGTAGGACGCCTACTGGAAACGTCTTCCTTTGGACACAGTTCTTGGAAGTGCAGAAGTCCTCTATGGGGCCTTCAAGTCCCTTGTCAATTTATAGCGACCCCATGAATTAAATAGGGTTTTCTGAGGCATGGGATATGTGACTTTGCCAGGTCCTTCTTCTCAAACACAAGTTGAGTCTCCCTTATCCAAAATCCAGAAGTGGACTTTGTTCGGATTTGGGATTCTTTGCATATACTTAATGAGAGAGTTGGAGATGGGGTCCAAGTCTAAACATGGCATTCGTTTTGGTTTTGTATACACTTCACTATAAACACAACCCGAAGGCAATTTTATACCCAACGTGTTTAATAATTTTGTGCATGAAACAAAGTTTGTGTGCGTTCAACCGTCGGAAAGCAAAGGGGTCACTATCTCAGCCGCCCATGCAGACAATTTTTGGATTTTGGAGTATTTTGGATTTCAGAACTGCAGATAAAGGTGACTCAACTTGGTTTCGTTGATGGTCTCCCGGCCAAAGCTAAACAGGGCTGACTCTGCTTAGCTTCCAAGATCAGACATGATCTGGTGCCTTTAGCCTCTTTGGACACCCTAAAATTACTGGGAGAGAGGAAGCCATGCTTTATGTAGCGGGATCCAGACAAGGGTTTTAGGCTTGGATCTTGGCTACTAGGCTTGACTTGGGGCAGATACTAGGTCTATATAATGAGTATGCAGAGAGATCTTGTAGCACCTTTGAGACTCACTGAAAGAAGTTGGCAGCATGAGCTTTCCTAGACTTCAGTCTACTTCCTCCGATGCATTTGAAGAAGTAAATTTAAGCGTATGAAAAACCATGCTTGCAAGACGTCCCTGACTTCTGACTTCTCCAGACTAACACGGCTATATCTTTGAATTCCAGGCCTGTATAATGTACATCTGGAGATGAGTAGCTCCTCTTCTACTTCTGAATCCTGAGCCCAGATCATTCCAACCTTCTCCCATATATCCCCCCCTGGGAAAACAGAATAAGCGTTAGCCCCTTTTCATTTCCCGCCTGGGCTGTGCCTTTTTAGATAGCCCAAAAAACCCACAAGAAACTATGGATGCTGGCCATGAAAGCCTTCGACTTCACATCGTTTTAGATTGTTACGTCTAAGGGCACCATTGTGGTTTTACGCATATGTTAGCATACTCTCCATCTGTCCCAGTTTGGCTGGGACAGTCCCAGTTATTCCTCTGTCAACCAGCTTTTTCAGATGCTTTTAAAATGAGCCGGTTTCTCTCTACTTCTCCCACTTTCCTCTCCAGCTTCTTCTTACTTCAACTGCTACAAACTGATAGGATTCAAAGATATAGCTGTGTTAGTCTGTAGGATCAGTATGCAGAGATCTTGTAGCACCTTTGAGACTGACTGAAAGAAAGAAGTTGGCAGCATGAGCTTTCCTAGACTTCGGTCTACCTTCTCAGGTGCATATAGTGAAGTCTGCGAACGCTCCTGCTGCCAACTTCTTTCTTTCAGTGAGTCTCAAAGGTGCTACAAGATCTCTCCATATACCTGACCCTATATATGCATCTAAGGAAGTAGACTGAAGTCTAGGGAAGCTCATGCTGCTAACTTCTTTCTTTCAGTGAGTCTCAAAGGTGCTCCAAGATCTCTCCACATACTTGACCCTATATATGCATCTAAGGAAGTAGACTGAAGTCTAGGGAAGCTCCTGCTGCCAACTTCTTTCTTTCAGTGAGTCTCAAAGGTGCTACAAGATCTCTCCATATACCTGACCCTATATATGCATCTAAGGAAGTAGACTGAAGTCTAGGGAAGCTCATGCTGCTAACTTCTTTCTTTCAGTGAGTCTCAAAGGTGCTCCAAGATCTCTCCACATACTTGACCCTATATATGCATCTAAGGAAGTAGACTGAAGTCTAGGAAAGCTCCTGCTGCCAACTTCTTTCTTTCAGTGAGTCTCAAAGGTGCTCCAAGATCTCTCCACATACTTGACCCTATATATGCATCTAAGGAAGTAGACTGAAGTCTAGGAAAGCTCCTGCTGCCAACTTCTTTCTTTCAGTGAGTCTCAAAGGTGCGACAAGATCTCTCCACATACTTGACCCTATATATGCATCTAAGGAAGTAGACTGAAGTCTAGGAAAGCTCCTGCTGCCAACTTCTTTCTTTCAGTGAGTCTCAAAGGTGCGACAAGATCTCTCCACATACTTGACCCTATATATGCATCTAAGGAAGTAGACTGAAGTCTAGGAAAGCTCCTGCTGCCAACTTCTTTCTTTCAGTGAGTCTCAAAGGTGCTCCAAGATCTCTCCACATACTTGACCCTATATATGCATCTAAGGAAGTAGACTGAAGTCTAGGAAAGCTCCTGCTGCCAATTTCTTTCTTTCAGTGAGTCTCAAAGGTGCTCCAAGATCTCTCCACATACTTGACCCTATATATGCATCTAAGGAAGTAGACTGAAGTCTAGGAAAGCTCATGCTGCTAACTTCTTTCTTTCAGTGAGTCTCAAAGGTGCTACAAGATCTCTCCACATACTTGACCCTATATATGCATCTAAGGAAATAGACTGAAGTCTAGGAAAGCTCCTGCTGCCAACTTCTTTCTTTCAGTGAGTCTCAAAGGTGCTCCAAGATCTCTCCACATACTTGACCCTATATATGCATCTAAGGAAGTAGACTGAAGTCTAGGAAAGCACATGCTGCCAACTTCTTTCTTTCAGTGAGTCTCAAAGGTGCTCCAAGATCTCTCCACATACTTGACCCTATATATGCATCTAAGGAAGTAGACTGAAGTCTAGGAAAGCTCCTGCTGCCAACTTCTTTCTTTCAGTGAGTCTCAAAGGTGCTCCAAGATCTCTCCACATACGTGACCCTATATATGCATCTAAGGAAGTAGACTGAAGTCTAGAAAAGCTCCTGCTGCCAACTTCTTTCTTTCAGTGAGTCTCAAAGGTGCTCCAAGATCTCTCCACATACTTGACCCTATATATGCATCTAAGGAAGTAGACTGAAGTCTAGGAAAGCTCCTGCTGCCAACTTGTTTCTTTCAGTGAGTCTCAAAGGTGCTACAAGATCTCTCCACATACTTGACCCTATATATGCATCTAAGGAAGTAGACTTAAGTCTAGGAAAGCTCCTGCTGCCAACTTCTTTCTTTCAGTGAGTCTCAAAGGTGCTACAAGATCTCTCTGCATATTGATTCTACAGCTTTCCTAACTACTTTTAGCTTGCAAAGAGTTAACTGTGTTAGTCTTTGGAAAGGGATGGGCATCAAAGAATCAAGCAGCACCTTTCAGACTGATTTATGTTAGCATGAGCTTTCATGCATGTCAGTCCACTCCTGATCTGGATGCGAAATGTGAATCTGAGGAAGAGAGTTGATCCCATTATTCCCCTCTCCTTTCTTTTTTAACTAGTTTTAAAAGACAACAGAGGTACCAGGATTTGGCTAAAGTTAGAGGACATTGGAAAGGGATGGCTTATATGTTTTATGAAGGACTACCCCTTTATTTCTAGTAGCTGATGCTTTATTTCCTAGCCTTGATTTTGATGCCCACAACGGTAAAAAAAAAACCCACTAAGGCCATCCCTGTTTTTTCCCAAACCATCCTTGGATAGTTTTGTGTTCTTCTTTCTCACGAAACGCCAAACTCAAAATCAAGGCACGTTGCAAATGTACAAAACCAACAAAAGGAAGGCTTAATAAGGGATCGCATGTTGCTATGTACAAACGTGGAACATTGCACTTAATTTCTTTATACATGCATTGGGCAACGTTAATTTTCTTTAGTATAAATCTCTTTCCGTAGGCCGCGGAGAAGGCGAGGGAAGAGCCAAGGAAATTGAGTTCCTCTATATACATTTCGGACGGCTCAGTTCGATGGCCCCTCTTTTTCAACCTGAAGTAACAGCCCCAGTTTTTCCTCTCTCTTTCTCCAATTCGTTCTGGCAGAGGAATGCAACTTTATAAATATGATTGATCTTCTGCTTTGCACGCTCTCCAAGCTCCTTCTCAGTCCGGTCACCATTTTGTTCTTTCGTCTCTCTCTCTCTCTCTCGCAAGAAACCAATGCCCCCGGGAAGGCCAATACTTTCAAAATCCTGAAGACAAAAAGCCTTGGTAAATACTGTGGGGAAAGCGCTGCCTCGGAGGAGCAGGCCCACGCAGACACCATTTTTTGCTCCTGTGGCAACAGGTCGCTGAAAGCTGTTGTCTCTGACCCTCTCTCTGGGTTGAGTTGTCTGGTGTGAACGATGCCGGACAATCTCACCACTGTGGTCAACCCGCCTGGCCCCAAGACTCCATCGTCGGTCGCTGGCAGGATGAGGTCAAAAATGCCATTTCTAGTTTGTAGAAGCAAGGAAGCGGTGTGTGGAGCGGTATCACCAAGCTTGTAGTGGACACTGGGGGGGAAAAGATCAGGGTGGGGGAAGAAATGGGACCAAAGGGTTAGATGTTTTATGGGAGGAAGGTAACAGCACCAGGTACTTGGGAATGATGTCTAGGGAAGGGCAACTAAAGTATTGAAAGGTCTGGAAACCATGCCCTACGAGAAGAGACTTGGGGAGCTGGGTGTGTTTCACCTGGTGAAGAGATGGTTAAGAGGTGATATGATAGCCCTGTTTTAGTATTTGAAAGGGTGCCATGTTGAGGACGGAGCAAGCTTGTTTTCTGCTGCTGCAGAGAACAGGACCCGGAGCAATGGATGGAAGCTACAGGAAAAGAGATTTCACCTCAACATTAGGAGGAACTTCCTGACAGTAAGAGCTTTTTAACAGTGAAACACACTCGCCCTATATCTGTGCATTTCATTTTTCCGCTCTAAGTGCAGTACCTTACATTTCTCCCTGTTGAAGTTCATTTTGTTAGCCCAGCTTTCTAGTCTATTCAGGTCATTTTGAATCTTGATCCTGTCCTCTGGGGTATTAGCTGTTCCTCCTAATTTGGTGTCATCTGCAAATTTGATAAGTATGCTCCCAATTCTGTCATCCAGGTCATTGATAAAGATGTTGAATAGCCCTGGGCCCAGGACAGAGCCCTGTGGGACCCCACTGGTCACTTCTCTCCAGGATGAAAAGGAGCCATTGCTGAGCACCCTTTGGGTTCGTCCGGTCAACCAATTACAGATCCATTTAACAGTTCCTTTGTCTAGCCCACATTTTACAAGCTTGTTTGCAAGAATGTCATGGGGAACTTTGTCAAAGGCCTTACTGAAATCAAGATACACTACATCCACAGCATTCCCTCCATCTACCAAGCTGGTCATTTTATCCAAAAAGGAGATCACATTAGCCTGGCATGACTTTTTCTATGGCATTCCTTTCTAGATGTTCACAAACTCTCTGTTTAATGATCTGATCCAGAATCTTTCCTGGTATTGATGTCAGACTAACTGAACAATAACTGTTGGGATCCTCTTTCTTCCCCTTTCTGAAGATGGGGACAACGTTTGCCCTCCTCCAGTCTGCTGGGATCTCTCCTGTTCTCCAGGAGTTTTCAAATATGATTGCCAATGGCTCCGATATGACATTTGCCAGTTCTTTTAATACCCTTGGATGGAGTTCATCTGGTCCCGGAGACTTAAATTCATTTAGATTAACAAGGTGTTCCTCGACTATCTCTTTACTTATTCTGTGCTGAAATTCCCCTATTCTGTCCTCTGCTCCATTATCCTCAGGTTGAGCACCCTTTGCCTTTTCTGAGAAGACGGAGGCAAAGAAGGTGTTGAATAATTCTGCCTTTTCTCTTTCCTCTCTACCATCTTCTTTACCATTTCCTTCTCCTTCCTTTTGCTGCGGACATACCCCCAAAAGCCCTTTTCTTAACCTCTCTAGCAAGCCTGAGACTTAGCAACAGACTTAGCAAGACCTGTTGCTAAGATTTAAAACAGCTAGTGGTTATGCCCTCCACCAGCTCTCATTTAAGGCAGATGGAGGTTCTCCGTTCATTGCAGACCCTTCTTGGAAGGCCTGGCATGGCTGAGCAGCAAGTAGCATCTTGCTAAACTGTGATTAAGAGCCGGTTTCCTGAATCGGGCCGGGCTTGTTTCAACAGGCAAGCATCAAAGTCAACTGGAGGGCAAAAGGGAGCCATCCATCAAGGGCAAAGTTAGGGTTGAGCACATGGCAGATGAATCGATAGGGCTTTTCGAAGGAAATGGTCTTCGCCCAGGAGCACGGACATGCCTGGCTGCTTTGACTGATGGAAATTGGGAGGTGAGCATTTCCCTCCCTCCTTGCCTTGCTCTCTGCAAAGGATGGGAACCCGACAGCCTAGAGAACAGTGTTTCACCTTCAGATTCATGGAGATGAATGCTTCTCTGCAAGTCCCACAAGCTCAGGTGGTTATCCATGCTCAAGAAACCACATGCAGGATGGTGGAAACCAGGTTGACTTATGGTGACCCAATGTGAACCTATGACGGGGGTTTCTTGGGTCGAGAGTGTGTGACTCACCCAAGATCACCTAGTGGGTAGGGTATTGAACTCTGCTCTCTTATGCATCTGAGGAAGTAGACTGAAGTCTAGGAGAGCTCATGAGGCCAACCTCTTTATTTCAATTAGTCTCAAAGGTGCTACAAGATCTCTCTGCATTCTGATCTCCAGAGTCATAGTCCAATGCTCAGACCACCAGCAATTCCCAAGCTTTGGTCTCCCAGATGTTTCGGACTTCACTTCCCAGAATTCCTGATTGTTGGTCAAACTAGTTCTGGTAGCTGAAGTCCAAAAACATCTGGAGGACCCATGTTTGGCAACCACTGGTTTAAACCAAATGATTTTTGTTTGTTTGTTTGTTTGTTTTAAAAAGAAACCATTCCAGGTTTCCGTTTTAATTGATTTTTATTTTTTTTTACATCTGACTCTTATTACTATTTTTTAACCATCTCAGTGGAAAAAACAATGACTGTCTGAATTAAACATTTTTAACTTTAATAGTTTATTGGCAGTCGTTCGTTGAGGAACCAGTTGCTTCTTTTTAATCTCTTTGGCCCTATACAGACAGCCAAAATAAAGCTGCTTCGAGTCACTTTGGAGGTATGGTGTTTCAATGATGCATGAGTCCTAAGAGTCTGGAAGCTGCACCAAAGCTGCACTCCAGTCCTTAGGACTGGAACATGGCTTTGGTGCGGCTTCTGGACTCTTAGGATGCATGTATCATTTAAACAGCATACCTCCAAAGTGACTCGAAGCAGCTTTATTTTGGCTGTCTGTAACAGGCCTTTCTTTTATAGGGCAAAAAATGCGATTCATAATCAAATCCTTCCATGAATGTGAGTTCAACCAAAACAAACCCACAGAATTCCTTGGAGGTCTTTAAACAGAGGCTGCATGGCCATCTGTCGGGGATACTTTGATTGAGAGTTCCTGCATGGCAGAATGGGGTTGGACTGCATGGCCCTTGTGATCTCTATGATTCTATGACTTTGGGTGCACCTGCACTGTAGAAACAATGCTGTCTGGCACCACTTAAACTGCCATGGCTCCATCCGACAAAATCCTGGGATCTGTAGTTCGGTGACGCACCAAGACTCTTTGGCAGAGATAGCTAAAGACTTTGCAAAATGACAAACCCCAGGTTTCCACAAGATGGAGTCTGGAATGCGGAGTGCATTTCAAGCACTTAAAGTGGTGTCAGACTTCATTCTTTCTACAGTGCAGATGCACCCTTTGAAGAGTTCCATCAAGAACACTTTCTCACACAATAGAGATTACCGCACTAGGGTAAAAGCGTTCCCCAATGCGTTCTCACGGGCGCGAGCCTGGAACATGATGAGAACCAGAACGCTAGTTTACCGCACGTCGGAACGCCGCCGTTGCCGCCGGGCGTTCCAAATGTGTTCCAAATGTTTTCCAGGGACGCCATTTCTGGGAACGGTTCAAAACCGTTCCCAGAAATGGCGTCCCTGGAACACATTGGGAACACATTTGGAACCCGATGGGAATGCCCGGCGGCGACAGCGGCGTTCCGCCGTGCGGTAAACTAGCGTTCTGGTTCTCATCACGCTCCAGGCTCGCGCCCGTGAGAACGCATTGGGGAACGCTTTTACCCTAGTGCGGTAATCTCCAATGAGTGAAGCATGGCAGGGAGTTAGACTGGATGACCCTTGGGAATTTCTTCCAAATCTATGATTCTATGAAACCTACTGATTCGATGCCCCCAGCGCTCATGCCAATCCAGCTTTTCGATGCTCACAGACGTCACCCCATCTGCTCCACAACCTTTGAGTGCCCACACCAGGAAACATTGGTTCAGTCTGAAACTCCAAAGTCTCATTCCACACATTCTTGAATCTGGCCCCATTATTCCATTAGTCTAGGAGACCAAGGTGGGTACTTTAAAAAAAAAAAAACCCCACAGAAAGTGCAAATACTTATCTGTTGAGAAGTTCAAGGTTTTCTCTCCTAGCTATCTCCCAATCGATAGAGGCCGCATATTTCCCACAGCCTCCAAAGCTAACTTTGAAAAATGGGGAGGGGTAGCGAGAGAGAAGGAAAAGAAGCCCTTTTGTGTGCCCTGGAACCATTTTTCATGGCAAAAAGTCAGCCCCGGCAGATCTGTAGGTATAAAAAGATCCATCGCATTTCTTTCTTGGCACCCTTTCCCTTCCATAAAGTGGAGAGGTTTAAGGGCCACTTTGCTTTTATAGCCTTTCGCTCCTGTCTGGCTTGTCTCCTTTTGCATGAGACAAATCCGAGACACACACACAAACACAAGACCAGGATCACTGTTTCTGTGACTTTTTTTAGCATAACACCCGTGCACCTTTTTTTGGAGATAGTGTAGTGGTTTGCACGCTGGAGTAGGACATGGGGAATTGTCATCGCTGTGTGCCTTCAAGTCGTTTCTGACTTATGGCAATCTGAAGGCGAAGCTATCATGGGGTTTTCTTGGCAAATTTCTGTAGAGGGGGTTTGCCATGCCATCCTCTGAGGATGAGAGAGTGTGACTTGCTTAGGATCACGCAGTGGGTTTCTATGGCTGAGTCGGGATTCAAACTCTAGTCTCCAGAGTCAATGCGCAATGCTCAAACCACTATGTCATGCTGGCTCTCAGGACACTTTTCCAGGTCTGGTGTGGCTGCTGGGCAAGTAAGGAAAGAAGGTGACTTGCTTTCCTGCCCGGCCAGCAGACCCACTAGCAGTCACAGCTGATGGATAACAGAGGTGCCCTGGCAGAACAGTGAGATGGATGGGCTGTCCCATTCTGAAGTGCTCCCTCATGTGGTCCGCACCCCCTGCAATGCCATAGTGATGCCCATGCAGCTCAGGGCCACACTTTCCCCAACCTGACTTAGAGCTCCATTGTGTGCTGTGTGCCTTCAAGTCATTTCCAACTTATGGTGACTATAAGGTAACCCTCTCATGGGGTTTTCTTAGCAAGATTGGTTCAGAGGAGGTTTGCCATTGCCTTCCCCTGAGGTTGAGAGTGTGTGGCATGCCTAAGGTCACTCAATGGGTTTCATGGCAGAGCTGGGAATCGAACTCTGGTCTCCAGAGTGGGACTACAACACTCACACCACTACACCACTGGGTCTGAGCCAACCATTTCTGCACACTGGCAGTTTGGAATCCACGGCGTAGTTTTTGATGAGCCGCTTCCCCAAAGAATATGCATATATAAGTCCTCTGTTACCTGTTTACTGGAAGACATATTGGTTAATGAACTGATGCTGCTGGCGTCCGTAACCACCATGGCCGAAGGGAACCGGGACGTGTGGGAATACTGAGGGGGTTCCTGCTTGTGCGCATACACTGTGGAGCACAAGAAACAAAAGAAAAGACATCCAAACGATTACATTTCTGCTGCCTGAAGCCTGGCAGGAAATGCCATCACCGCCCTCTCAAGGTACATGGTAGCCCAAGGCCCCAATCGAGGTATTTTGGCACATGAAGGAGAACATCCCACAAGCCCATAAAATTTTCTGTGGGTTGGATTCAGACTTAGTCATACCCAGTGTTCCCATTATGCTTTGACTAATGTGCAACCCACTGGTTTCCAAAAAAGGCCTGCTCTGAGTATGACTAAGGCTGCATTTGCACCGCAGAAATTGTGCAGCTTGACACTGCTTGAATTACAATCCTATTGAATCCTGGGATTTGTAGTTTGTGGTGGCCCCAGAACACTCTGACAGAAAAAGTTAAATAGCTCTAGTCAAATAACTCCCAGGATATGATTCTATAGGACATTAAACTGCATTAATTCAGCAGTGTAGCAGCAGCCTGAGTTCAAAGTGCAATAGTAGTTTGCAATCAATTAGCAAAACGGAGAGGAGCAGGTGAAATCTTGCCCTTCCCAGTAAACTCAGGGAAAAGCAAACTGCAGCATCTCCTGTGGGTTTTTTTCCTCATCATTAACTTGTGCCAGTTTTCATCTGGTAAAAGGGTAAAGGTAAAAGGGTATACCCTCCAGACCATGCACACTACCCTCACTGTCCTGCAACAAAGACCCAACGACGACCCTTACTATGTGAATTCTGCAGCTGTGTGACCGTAGCCATGAAGGGCTGCTGGGCCATAGGGTTGGGCGACTGTTGGATGAGGGATTGCTGGTGAGGGCTGTGCAGCTGCTGGGAGAACTGGACGGGTTGCAGGGCTGCCAGGCTGCTGGCCACGCTGTTGATGACGGGCACCGTCTGCGCTTGGGAACTGTTTAAGCCTGGAGGAGAAAGACAAGAAGGGACATATTAGAGCAAGGATGGTAGGGAACCCTTCAGGTCTCAGCCCTACATTTCATGGTAGAGAAGTTCTATAGGGCGGGTGGGCAAAACGGTAGGACCACAACCGCCACCATAAAGTATTTCTGCTCTTACTACTCACGCTGCAGAAATAATGCAGTTTGGCACTGCCATAACTGCCATGATTGCATGCTATGGAATCCTGGAATTTGTAATTTGTCGCGGCATCAGAGCTCTCCAACAGAGAAGGTGAAATATCTACCAAACTACCAATTCAGAATTCCATAGCATGGAGCCATGGCAGTTAAAGCGGTGTCAAACTGCATTATTTCTGCAGTGCGGATGAGCCTCGGTCACTCAGTCCTGGGACATTTCAATGTTTTACAATGCACCTGTATGACAAGTGGGAAACTACCAAACAATGGCACCATGGGGAAGGAAACATGGCGATTTGGAAAGGCTGTGGGACCTAAGCACCCCGAATTATAGGCCTTTGGGGAACTGAATGAGGTCCTGTATGGCCCACAGCAACCCCATAACTCTCCATACAAAGTACTTAACTACTCTCAGAACTTGGAAGCTGTGTCTCTTTATGAAACAAAACAGTTTCCTTACAACTGGCTTCTATCGGCTGCTACAGCGCTGGATAATTTCCCAATGCTTGTAAATTATTAGTAAATTGATAAATTATTAAATTATTAGTAAATTATTAGTATATTTTTTAAAAAAATTCAAAAGTGTATTAATTGCATTTCCAGAGAGGTGAACAATTTCTTGAAGCTCAATTGGCTAAACATAATAATAAGTAGATAGGTCAAGAACTTTAGAGCAGAGGCATAGCTGGGGAAAGATGTTTTGTTGGCTCCCAGAATCCACTGTCCATGCCGATTTGATGATTCTGGAAGTTGTAAACCAAAAAAGATGTAGTATAGTGGGCCCTTGATATCTGCTGGGGTTTGGTTCCAGGAACGGCAATGGATAGCAAAATCCGTGGATGCTCAAGTCTCATTGAATACAGTGGCATAGTAAAACTGTGTCCCTTAGAATAAAATGGCCAAACCAAGGCTTGCTTTTTGGAATTTATATATACAGTGGTGCCTCGGGATACGAAATGACCGCGTTACGAAATTTCCGGGATACGAAAAGGTTGGATTGGAAAAAACTGTTCCGGGTTACGAAATATTTTTCGGGTTACGAAATTAATTTCGGCGCGAAATTCAAATGCTATAGGCTTCCAGCGCTAACGGAAAGCCTTTTCGGGTTGCGAAATGTATCGGGTTACGAACGGCGCCGCGGAACGAATTAATTTCGTAACCCGAGGCACCACTGTATTTAAAGTATTTATCCTTGGATGCTTGAATCCCTGGATAAAGAATCCATGCACATGGAGGGCTGACTTTACTTCCACGTTCTGTGGGAACCTTGGCCCTTGAGCTGTTTTAGATTTCAACTTTCAGAAACGTCAGACAGCCTTGGGACAAAGTATATAGTCCTCCCTTTTCTTGTCTTTCTCGGGTCGCCTTGCGTCCAACTTTAAAGTGTGATCTCCTTGGGGCAGAGCTCTATCTTCTTGAACTCTGTAGTTCCACATACACTGATACATACACACGAATAAATGAACGATCAAGTAGAACAAATACAGCAAAATGTACTCACTTTGTGTGATAGCCATGACTCCCGACAAGGGCGCCATGATGAGGTTCTGGGACTGTTGCGGATTGTGATGGGAGAAACTGTGGATATTGGTGAGAGTGCTGACCGGGGGGAGCCCACCTCCAGAAACTGTAATCTGCCAAGAAAAGAAGGAATGGGAAATTCAAAGTTTTCAGAGAGATGGCACACTTGCCAACATTTCACAAATGAAAATGGAGACTCATATGGCCAAGCAACATCAGAGTGTGGTCATGATGGCTAAAGTTATGGATGAGGAAGAATGCATAAAGGAGGAGAGGCTGCAGCAGTTTGCTTTTGCCTGAACCGACTGGGAAGGACAAGATTGCGCTTCCTCCTCTCCGATCCTAATTAAAAACTACTCTTCTACTTGAAACTGAGGATTCCTCTACACCAGCAGGAAACTCCATAGCAGCTGAGTTGTGGGCATGCCACGTTCCTCAGGATTTGAAAGCAATGTGGGGGTTTTCTCCAAAAATGCGGAGGAAAAAGAACACCTTTTTAGCCTACATTCACCTGGAAAATCTGCATCGGCGGCAAGGACACGGCTGGAAATACTCTGCACTATAGGACATGTGGAGAAGCCAGTGTGGCATAGTATTTTGTGTTGGATCACAACTCTGGAGACCCTGGGCAAGTCACACACTCTGAACAAATCTTGCCAAGAAAACCCCATGATAGCTTCGCCTTAGGGTCACCATAAAGTCAGAAACAACTTGAAGGCACACCACAAGAACATAGAATCATAGAATCATAGAGTTGGAAGAGACCGCAAGGGCCATCCAGTCCAACCTCCTGCCATGCAGGAAATCCAAATCAAAGCATCCCCAGCAGATAGTCATCTAGCCTCTGCTTAAAGACCTCCAAAGAAGGAGATGCCACTACACTCCGAGGAAGTGTCTTCCACTGTTGAACAGCCCTTACTGTCAAGAAGTTCCTCCTAATGTTGAGGTGGAATCTCTTTTCCTGGAGCTTGCATCCATTGCTCCGGGTCCTAGTCTCTGGAGCAGCAGAAAACAAGCTTGCTCCCTCCTCAATACGACATCCCTTCAACTATTTAAACAGGGCTATCATATCACCTCTTAACCTTCTCTTCTCCAGGCTAAACATCCCCAGCTCCCTAAGTCGTTCCTCATAGGGCAAGGTTTCCAGACCTTTCACCATTTTAGTCGCCCTCCTCTGGACACGCTCCAGTTTCTCAATGTCCTTTTTTAATTGTGGTGCACAATTGGACACAATATTCCAGGTGGGACCTGACCAGAGTAGAACAATAGGACATGTGTTTGTTATAGGATTGCCCTTTTCTTCCAGGCTGCGCCGATCTTGCCATGGTGAATGTGGCATTACTAGAGTCGCTACGGACCAGAAAATGGAACTGCAGTTACGGAGTGAGTATAGAGTTTCCTTCTGGTGCAAACTCCTCCGCTTGCAGCAGTTGAAGTAAGGTGATGAGAAAGGGGGAAAGTGGAAGGAGGAGAGAAAAACTGGGACATTTTAGAAGGAGCAAAAAAGTGGGATGGCAAAGGATTAATAGGGACTCCTGACAAGTCAGGACAGTTGGAGATGGTTGCGCAAGCAAGATATGTTAGAAGGTGGCATCATGGAGCTGGAAGAGAGACCTGTGTGCCATGCAGAAATGTCCGGTGCCCCCTAACAAGTCTGATGCCTCCCAACATAGCTGCTATTACCAGTCATTTTCTAACATTCACAGTTGAGGTTCAGATATTCCTTTCTCTCCCCTGCAACCCTTTGCCTTTTCTTCCACGACTTGGTCTACTATCTATCTACTCCTGTTCTTTGTTTGGCCTTTCCCAGTTCTCAGTGGCAGAAGAGGGAGGGCGAATATTCCAGAAATTCATCTGGTGGGGTTATTTTTCTTGGCTTAGCTTGACTGATTCATGTCACACTGAGTGGTTTTTATAGTCTCCTTCTCTCCCTCGGCTGGGAATGCATAGTTCTTTTCTGAGACTGCCTGCCCTTCCATCCAGAAAGTCATTTTCTGACCACCTTACAGGAATGACTAAGAACTACCGTGCCAGGTATTTTCTCCCCCTGCGGTGCAAGTCTTTGGAGGGCTGTTCTTTCATAAGAGAAACTTAGGGCCCAAACAGACAGGCCAAAATAAAGCTGCTTTAGGTCACCGTGGAGGTATGCTGTTTAAATGATGCATGCGTCCTAAAAGGCCAGAAACCACACCAAAGCCATGCTCCAGTCCTCAGCACTGGAGCACAGCTCTGGAGCAACTTCTGGCCTCTTAAGATGAGTGTGTCATTTAAACAGCATACCTCCAAAGTGACCCGAAGCAGCTTTATTTTGGCCTGTCTGTTCAGGCCCATCGATAGGGATTTTGAGAGAAGTTAAAGGAACTTTAACAAAGGATCGGCAAAAGATCTCAGGAGTGGGAAGAGATCACACCTCTCTATACTTCTAACAGATTTCCCCCTTTTCCCCTTTCATTTGCCATTTGGACCACTAGTATTCCTTTCTCTTACTAGGGGTGAATCCATATTGCAGAAATAATGTTGTTTGACACCACTTTATCTGCCATGGCTCCACGCTAGGGACTTCTGGGATTTGTACTTTTGTGAGCTGTTTAGCCTTCTCTGTCAGAGAGCTCTGGTGCCACAACAAACTACAAATCCCAGGATTTCATAGCATGGAGCCATGGCACTTAAAGCAGTATCAGACTGCATTATTTCACCAATGTGGATGCAGTCTGGTCCGCTGGAGCGTCAGCGGGACTTTATACAATGAAACTATTACCATTCTGGTTAAGATCCGTAGGCTTGAATGCAGATGTTTCCAAAAAGTGAATGAGAGAATGCAAAAAGTGAAAGAGAGAAAGGGATTGCGGGAGCGGGCAAAAAGAAATGCAAGTCCTCTGAAGACTGAAAGTGGGCCCCAGGGTTGTGTGTTTGTGTGAGCGTGTGGGTGTTTTACAAAATTCAGCAGGAATGCCACTGGCGGAAAAAAAGCAAACAGCCATCCACCCATCCTTCCGATTTAGGAGGCCTTCGATCAATACATTGAGAATGGCTCTGTGTCACATTTATTGGCGTGTTTCAAAGCCTACTGCTAGGTAAGGTAAGAGTGGCCTGTTACAGACTGCCAAAATAAAGCTGCTTCGAGTCTCTTTGGAGGTATGCTATTTAAATGACGCATGGGTCCTAAGAGTCCAGAGGTTGCACCAAAGCCACACTCCATTCCTAAGCACTGGAGTGCAGCTTTGGTGCAGCTTCCGGATGCTTAGGGTGCATGCATCATTTAAACAGCATACCTCCAAAGAGACCCCAAGCAGCTTTATTTTGGCAGTCTGTAACAGGCCAGTGTTAGCCTTTGTTGGATAGTCTTGGGATATCTTCCTTCCCATTCCAACAAATGCTTCATTGTTTCATACAGGGCTTGTGCAAAAAGAGAGAGGGAAAGAGAAGTGTTTTACTAGAGAGAGAGAGAGAGAGAGAGAGAGAGAGAGAGAGAGAGTCTTGTTTGCATTGCCTAGTAGGCCATCTTATCTTATCAGCACCTGAGATACAATAGCCCAGGTGTGCTCACCATTTTACCATCCGGCGAGAGCAGGCTATGGCCGTGGCTCGGGTCCAAACCGGCTGGAGACCCTTGCTGGAGAATAGCCTGGCTGGTTGTCACCATAGAGCTGTTCCCATGATGACTAATGGCCGAGGACGACGTGACTTCATTGCTCCCGGGCTGGCTGTAGCGCACTCCTAGGGAGAAGGCGAAAACATCCTTAATTTTGTACTACATGCATATCTTTTCCGTTTATCAAGGAGTAGCACACACATTCCACCTCCTTCCTGGAATACTTTTATCCTTGAAAGTACCCTGAATTAGGCTGAGAGATAGTGACTTTCTGATTAGTTCAGTCCATTTGCGCATCTCATTCAATTGTTTCCAACCGCAGCCAAGAGCGTGCAAAGAAGCCACAAAGCAGGGCATAATGGCAACAGCCCTTTTGTGTGGCTGTCGTCTGCATCAATGAATGTATCCGGACGGAGAGTTTGGGGAAAGTGATCCTTTCTATTGCAAATCCCAGAATCCACAAAGGATGCTGGGAGTCATGACCTTCAGAATGTTATTTTCTCAAACTCAGTAGGAAATTCCACATTCCATTTGTCTTACCTGGGTTTGTTGTTGTTGATGTTGTTGTTGTGTGACCCTAAGGGATTTTCTTGGCCAGATTTGTTCAGAGGAGGTATGCCATTGCCTTCCCCTGAGGCTGAGAGTATGTGACTTGCCCAAGGTCACCCAGTGGGTTTCATGGCCGAGCGGGGAATCGAACCCTGGTCTCCAGAGTCATAGTCCAGTGCTCAAACTACTACACTATGCTGGCTCTCTTACAGTTGAAATATCCTAAAGGCACCTTAGCTTCCAAAATCAGATGGGATCTAGTGCGTTTAAGATATCTGGGCTGAAAGAGAGCCAGTGTGGTATAGTGTTTTGAGCATTGGACTATGACTCTGGAGACTAGGGTTACCACTTGGATAGGAGTTCTGGTTAGGATACTTGTTGCTCCATATTCGCTAGGGTTGGCAGCACAAGACCCCATGCATATGGAAAAACCGCAAATAACAAAAACACCATGTTTTTACCTGGGATGACACATCTCTAGGAATCTCTAGGTCCTCCAGTGCAACTGTGTGGTCTATGTCTGATAGACACTGACCACAGAACAGCACTGGAGGAGCTACAAATGCCTAGTAGAGTATCCTCTCTAGTACAGTAATCTCTATAAATGCATGTTTCTGAGGCTTCTATAAATAATTGCCCCCCTTGCCCGCCGCTTGTCCCCGCTTGCTCCCCCTTGGCCCCCGCTTGCTCCCCTTGCCCCCCTTGGCCGCCGCTTGCTCCCCCTTGCCCCCCTTGGCCGCCACTTCCTCCCCCTTGCCCCCCTTGGCCGCCGCTTGCTCCCCCTTGCCCCCCTTGGCCACCGCTTGCTCCCCCTTGCCCCCCTTGGCCGCCGCTTGCTCCCCCTTGCCCCCATTCCCCGCCGCTTGCTCCCCCTTGCCCCCCGCTTGCTCCCCTTGCCCCCCTTGGCCGCCGCTTGCTCCCCCTTGCCCCCCTTCCCCGCCGCTTGCTCCCCCTTGCCCCCCGCTTGCTCCCCTTGCCCCCCTTGGCCGCCGCTTCCTCCCCCTTGCCCCCCACTTGCTCCCCTTGCCCCCCTTGGCTGCCGCTGGCTCCCCCTTGCCCCCCTTGGCCGCCGCTTCCTCCCCCTTGCCCCCCTTGGCTGCCGCTTGCTCCCCCTTGCCCCCCTTGGCTGCCGCTTCCTCCCCCTTGCCCCCCTTGGCTGCAGCTTGCTCCCCCTTGCCCCCCTTGGCTGCCGCTTCCTCCCCCTTGCCCCCCTTGGCCGCCACTTGCTCCCCCTTGCCCCCCTTCCCCGCCGCTTGCTCCCCCTTGCCCCCCGCTTGCTCCCCTTGCCCCCCTTGGCCGCCGCTTGCTCCCCCTTGCCCCCCTTGGCTGCCGCTTCCTCCCCCTTGCCCCCCTTGCTCACCTCCTCCTGATAGGCCAAAGGCCCCGGTGGCAATCGGCGGCAGGACCGGGCTGGGCCGGTCCCAAGGCCTCGCTGGGCCGTATCTGGCCCGCGGGCCGTAGGTTGCCTACCCCTGCTCTAGGTCTTTCAGTGTAACTTTTAGTTAAAGTTGACCATAGAGTTGCACTGGAGGACCTAGAGATTCCAAGGGAGAACATATTAATCAAATTTGTGAATAATCAAATCTGCAAATATGGAGGGATGAGTGTACTTGGATAGGAGATCACCAATGAAGACCAGGCACTATAGGATACATTTCAGAGGAAGGAATTGGTAAAACCACCTCCGAGGATTCCTTGGCTAAGAAAATCCTATTCAATTCATGGGGTCGCCATAAGTCGATAGGCTACGCTTTTGGTTGTCCGACTCACAGGGCAATTCAGATGCTGTGCTCCCAAGAGCTTTCTCTGAACACTGAAGGAGAAAGCCATGTTCTCCAATGTTTTTGTGTCCGCACACTTCTTTCAACGTCAGCAAGGAAGCAGCTCCTCACAGTGGGACAGTGAGCAAACAGCATGAACCAACTACGTTGGAAAGACAGTACATAAAACCAACAAAAGCCAAGGGCCCAGCTCCAAAGGTACCTTGTTCTATATTTGCAAATATTCCAAAATCCAAAAAGGAAACAAAACATTACTGTCTATTTTTTGGCTGTGGTTTCCGAATCTTCAGTTGCACCACTGTGGCATCCAGTACTAGGCAAAAATTCGACATCCATACAGGCTGAGTCTCCCTCATCCGAAATGCTTGGGACCAGAAGTGTTTTGGAGTTTGGATTTTTGGGGGGATCTTTGCGCGTACAGAAAGATATCTTGGCAATGGGACCCAAGCCTAAACATGGAATTCATTTATGGTTTGTATATACTTAATACCCATAGCCCAAAGGTAATTTTATATACGCCATATTTTCTGGCGTAGACTTCAGTCTACTTCCTTAGATGCATATATAGGGTCAAGTATGTGGAGAGATCTTGGAGCACCTTTGAGACTCACTGAAAGAAAGAAGTTGGCAGCAGGAGCTTTCCTAGACTTCAGTCTACTTCCTTAGATGCATATATAGGGTCAAGTATGTGGAGAGATCTTGGAGCACCTTTGAGACTCACTGAAAGAAAGAAGTTGGCAGCAGGAGCTTTCCTAGACTTCAGTCTACTTCCTTAGATGCATATATAGGGTCAAGTATGTGGAGAGATCTTGGAGCACCTTTGAGACTCACTGAAAGAAAGAAGTTGGCAGCAGGAGCTTTCCTAGACTTCAGTCTACTTCCTTAGATGCATATATAGGGTCAAGTATGTGGAGAGATCTTGGAGCACCTTTGAGACTCACTGAAAGAAAGAAGTTGGCAGCAGGAGCTTTCCTAGACTTCAGTCTACTTCCTTAGATGCATATATAGGGTCAAGTATGTGGAGAGATCTTGGAGCACCTTTGAGACTCACTGAAAGAAAGAAGTTGGATTCTGCCCTCAAGTCATTTCCAACGCTAAGGTTTCTTGGCAAGGTTTGTTCAGAGGGGGTTTGCCTATGCCTCCCTCTGAGGCTGAGAGAGTGTGCCTTGCCCAAGGTCACCCAGTGGGTTTCCTTGGCTGAAAGGGATTCGAACCCTGGTCTCCAGAGTCACAGTCCAACACTCAAACCACTGCAGCACTGCGTTGTCGGTTTTAATCTGCGTCTTTTCAGTCAATCTTGTTGTGAGCTGCCCTGAGTCTCAGCCTTGTGCGAAAGGCCAGATGGAAATCAAATCAAATAGATAAAATGCTTAAAACGAAAAGCAAAACGACAGCCCGCCACTTCCCTTTTAACTGATTTCTCTTCTTGCAAAACACCAATGATTGAATGTACTTATCTGTGAACCAAAGGAAGGAATAATGCATCTCTGCAGATGCTATGACTCTGTCACCCCTAGCTTTGTTTACTTTGGGGTATGTTGGCTAGGGATGATGGAAATTCCAGTCCAACATCATCTGGAGAACTACAATTTCCCCATAGAATCCTTCTGACCAACCAATGGGTTTCTTGCAGAAGAGATTTCATCGTCGTTTTAGTTCACTGCAAGTGTAAACTTTCTTGTCATGACTGTTGGCAATTCAACAAGGCGGGCATTTGAGATGAAAAGTTAAAGAGAAGAATGCCACCAACCTTTGGACACATGGAAACTGGGACGCGGACAACCAGGTAACATTAGAGTGTGGTCAAGATGGCCGAATGGGGGACACACAAGCTAGGAGAGGCTGCAGCAGTTTGCTTTTGCCTGAACTTACTGGGAAGAGCAAGATTCGGTCCTTCTTCCATGTTAACTGAGAGTAAACTACTTCTGTACTTTGAACTCAGTTGGCAATGGAAGTACACTGAGGACGAAGGGGGAAAGCTTATTGTTGTTGTATGTCTTCAAGTCATTTTTGACTTAGGGCGACCTTAAGGGCATATCTTGGCAACTTTCTTCAGAGACGGTTTGCCATTGCCATCCTCTGAGGCTGAGAGAGTGTGACTTGCCCAAGGTCACCCAGTGGGTCTACAAGGCCGAGCCAGGATTCAAACCTTGGTCTCCAAAGTCTTTGTTCAACGCTTGGCCATGAAACCTATTAAGTGACTTTGGACAAGTCACACTCTCTCAGCCTCAGGAGAAGGCCATGGCAAACCTCCTCCAAAAAAACAGTGTATATACAGGACAATACACTGTGCCAAAATGCATTAAAGACAAGGAGGATATATACTTCCAAAATAGTACCAAAACATCCATGTGAGTGTATTTTGCATTTTGGCACAGTGTACTGCCCTGTTTGTTGTTGCATTGTTGTTATCCACCCTCGAGTCGATCTTGACCCATGGCGACCCTAGCGCGGCCCATACCCCTCACTGGTTGCATGCGTACAAACCCAACGCTAGCCGTTCCACATTGGCAGGAGGCCTTCTTCTCAAGATGCCTCTGCCTCCCTCTCTTTTCCCATCCCTGATACTGGAAGAATGCTCTTTGTCAGAGGGACCTTTGCCAGCGCAAGCAGACGTCCCCGACACGAACAGGGTAAACATTGCTCAACTCGAAGGGCTGTCACCCACATTCTTGGACTGTATTCCTAACCTCATGCAAAGGGTGCCCAGACTCGGGACAGATCAGAAAACCTGAAAGATTGTTTGAACAGTGGGCAAGGAGATACTAGGAACAAAGGGAGCTGGCGCATGGAGGGCCGGGGAGCTGGCGCATGGAGGGCCGGGGGTTGTTTTTCCTTTGGCAGAAACAAAAATAAAACCGATGCTTTCATCATCATTATTTTTTCCTTCCTCCTTTTCCCCGCACAATTCGCACGGATTCTGTAGCTTTCAAAGGAGTGGTTAAAAGGAATGTTATCTCAATGAGGAAAAAGAAATACCCCTAATGGAAGGTGATTAGAGCTTTATGGCATGATCCATAAACGTTATTTTATTAATGTAATATTGTGTGTTTGTGTTGTGTGCCCTCAAGTCGTTTCCAACTTATGGAGACGCTATGGTGACCCTATAATGGGGTTTTCCTAGTCGGATTTGTTCAGAGGATCATAGAATCATAGAGTTGGAAGAGAACACAAGGGCCATCCAGTCCAACCTCCTGCCATGCGGGAACTCTCAATCAAAGCACCCCTGACAGATGAAGGTTTGTATTGCCTTCCCTTGAGGCTGAGAGCAAGTGACTTGCCCAACATCATCCAATGGGTTTCATGGCCAAGCTGGGAAATGAACCCTGGTCTCCAGAATCTTAGTCTAACGCTCAAACCACAAAAACATCTAAGGAAGTAGACTGAAGTCTAGGAAAGCTCATGCTGCCAACTTCTTCCTTTCAGTGAGTCTCAAAGGTGCTACAAGATCTCTCCACATACTTGACCCTATATATGCATCTAAGGAAGTAGACTGAAGTCTAGGAAAGCTCCTGCTGCCAACTTCTTTCTTTCAGTGAGTCTCAAAGGTGCTACAAGATCTCTCCACATACTTGACCCTATATATGCATCTAAGGAAGTAGACTGAAGTCTAGGAAAGCTCCTGCTGCCAACTTCTTTCTTTCAGTGAGTCTCAAAGGTGCTCCAAGATCTCTCCACATACTTGACCCTATATATGCATCTAAGGAAGTAGACTGAAGTCTAGGAAAGCTCCTGCTGCCAACTTCTTTCTTTCAGTGAGTCTCAAAGGTGCTCCAAGATCTCTCCACATACTTGACCCTATATATGCATCTAAGGAAGTAGACTGAAGTCTAGGAAAGCTCCTGCTGCCAACTTCTTTCTTTCAGTGAGTCTCAAAGGTGCTCCAAGATCTCTCCACATACTTGACCCTATATATGCATCTAAGGAATTAGACTGAAGTCTAGGAAAGCTCCTGCTGCCAACGTCTTTCTTTCAGTGAGTCTCAAAGGTGCTCCAAGATCTCTCCAGATACTGATTCAAGAGACTAACACGGCTACATCTTTGAACTCAAACCGCACATTAAAATTATCTTCAATGCCAATAATAGACACTCTGCAACTGTCCTGATTTGGAAGGAATGGTCCTGATTAATCCTCCATCTCACTTTTTTGCTGCTTTTAAAATGTCCCAATTTCTTTCTCATCCTCTCACTCTCCTCTGCTTTGTCCTCTATGTATATATATATGGTGAAAAGCAAGAGTTTAATCTGCCCTGGAAGCACTGACCCTCTTCTGCTCTTTGATCCATCCAGCCTTCAGTATGAACACAAATAGTTATGTCTGCTGGAATTTTCTAAGTTCTTTGGCATTGTTTTCCTTTCTTCGTCCTTTACATCCTTCATTAAATGCTCCTAACTTTTACTCTCGACTTATCCATGGGTCTTATCAAAATCCATGGTTTTGGCCCCAAAATCTGCCCTCGACTTATATATGAGGTCAACTTATAGTCGAGTATATATGGTATATTACATTAATAGCAAGAAAACCATGACAGGTTCACCTTAGGGTTGCCATAAGTCAAAAATGACATGAAGAAACAACAACAAGAATACAATGGTCCATCCACATTTGTTGGGTTTATGGGTGAAGGGCCCCCGTGAATGTGGGGGAAACTAAGGCCCGTTACAGACCGCCCAAAAGGGGCGGTCTTGAGCCGCTGCCGGTTGCAGCGCGGGGAAGCCGCTGCAGCCAAACCGCGCGACTCCCCCGCGCTGTAAAAAAGAAGCGCGAAAATCGCGCTCCTTCCGGCAACCCGGAAGAGACGTCGCAAGTGCCAAAGCGTGCATTCACGACGTCTCTTCCGGGTTTAGACGTCCGGACGTGTGCGTCCGTTACGTCAAGATGGCCGCGCCTGTCTGTATAGGGCGCCACCATCTTGCCATACGGAATACACGCGGGGGCAAGGCGCGTCCGGAAGCGCCGTCCCTCGCGCGTATTCCTGGCGCAACGGCGGCGCCGCTTAGGCCCGTCTGTAAGGCGCCAAAGAGAACGCCAGGTCCTCCAATACAACTCTATGGTCAACATCTGCCAGAGATTTATCACAGACTCATGCTGGAGGGCTTACAAATGCCTAAAGAAGTGGTTTCTCTAGTAACATCTAGGTTCTCTATGGTCAACGTCTGCAGCGTTGTGCTGGAGGATCCAGAGATTCCTCGACAGAACATATTAATCAAAACTGCAAATAATCATAGAATCATAGAATCATAGAATCGTAGAGTTGGAAGAGACCACTAGGGCCATCCAGTCCAACCCCATTCTGCCATGCAGGAAATCCAATTCAAAGCATCCCTGACAGATGGCCATCCAGCCTCTGTTTAAAGACCTCCAAGGAAGGAGACTCTATCACCCTCCGAGGGAGTGCATTCCACTGTCGAACAGCCCTTACTGTCAGGAAGTTCCTCCTAATGTTCAGGTGGAATCTCTTTTCCTGTAGCTTGCATCCATTGTTCCGGGTCCTAGTCTCTGGAGCAGCAGAAAACAAGCTTGCTCCCTCCTCAATATGACATCCTTTCAAATGTTTAAACAGGGCTATCATATCACCTCTTAACCTTCTTTTCTCCAGGCTAAACATCCCCAGCTCCCTAAGTCGTTCCTCATAGGGCATGGTTTCCAGACCCTTCACCATTTTTGTCGCCCTCCTTTGGACACGCTCCAGTTTCTCAATATCCTTTCTGAATTGTGGCGCCCAGAACTGGACACAATATTCTAGGTGGGGCCTGACCAAAGCCAAATACAGTGGCACTATTACTTCTCTTGATCTAGACACTATACTTCTATTGATGTAGCCTAAAATCACATTGGCCTTTTTAGCTGCCGCATCACACTGTTCACTCATGTTCAACTTGTGGTCTACTTGGACTCCTAGATCCCTTTCACACGTAGTTTCATTCAGCCAGGTGTCCCCCATCCTATATCTGTGCATTTTATTTTTCCGCCCTAAGTGCAATACCTTACATTTCTCTGTGTTGAATTTCATTTTGTTAGCTTTGGCCCAGCTTTCTAGTCTATTCAGGTCATTTTGAATCTTGATCCTGTCCTCTGGGGTATTAGCTATTCCCCCTAATTTGGTGTCATCTGCAAATTTGATAAGTATGCTCCCAATTCTGTCATCCAGGTCATTGATAAAGATGTTGAATAGCACTGGGCCCAGGACAGAGCCCTGTGGGACCCCACTGGTCACTTCTCTCCAGGATGAAAAGGAGCCATTGTTGAGCACCCTTTGGGTTCGGCCGGTCAACCAATTACAGATCCATCTGCAAAAGTCAAATCTGCAAAAGTCAAATCCATAAATGTGGAGGACCAACTGTATATTAAATTATCAGTATGCACTCTGTGATATATAGCAAAAGGCAGATGTCTGACCCTCAAGCTGATCCTGGACTGCAAATCCCAACATCACTAGTTATATTGGCTTGGGCTGATAGGAGCTAAAGTCCAATATTTGGACATCTACATCTTTCCCATGAATGCAACATACCATTAACCCTAAAATTCCTAACCGCAGCCTTGTGGCTCCACTTGATGGAGTCCCTTCTGGCCAAATGGATTTACTATTTGTTAAGCAGCAGAGCAGGGGGAAAGAGCAAACACACTTTCCTTATCATGTCCTCTGATCTTCTGGGGAGGACAGTTTTTAATCTGGTACCGAGTTTTATAACCAGAAAAAAGCTTCTTTGTTTTAACTGCAACTGGACTGTCTCATCCGTAGCCTTAGAGTCAGGCATGTTTCAAATCTGTCTCCAAGCCACTTTGAGTGGGAGGACTTTTGCTTGATGAGAAATAAACATATCAAGACCAGAATAACAGGTTAAAAAAGGAAAGAAAATACTCTTTCGCACTCGCACACACATTTCCGCAGTACATTGGGAACGTATCCCCCCTGGATATGGAATTGTATTGTAACTTTGGACTTGAGCCTCTATGGATTTTGGCATTCGCAGAGAGTCCTGGAACCAAAAGTCTCCTTCTTCGGAGGTCTTTAAACAAAGGCTGGATGGTCGTCTGTCGGGGATGCTTTGATTGAGAGTTCCTGCATGGCAGAATGGGGTTGGACTGGATGGCCCTTGGGCAGAATGGGGTTGGACTGGATGGCCCTTGGGCAGAATGGGGTTGGACCGGATGGCCCTTGGGCAGAATGGGGTTGGACTGGATGGCCCTTGGGCAGAATGGGGTTGGACTGGATGGCCCTTGGGCAGAATGGGGTTGGACCGGATGGCCCTTTTGCAGAATGGGCTTGGACCGGATGGCCCTTGGGCAGAATGGGGTTGGACCGGATGGCCCTTGGGCAGAATGGGCTTGGACCGGATGGCCCTTGGGCAGAATGGGCTTGGACCGGATGGCCCTTGGGCAGAATGGGCTTGGACTGGATGGCCCTTGGGCAGAATGGGGTTGGACCGGATGGCCCTTGGGCAGAATGGGGTTGGACCGGATGGCCCTTGGGCAGAATGGGGTTGGACTGGATGGCCCTTGGGCAGAATGGGGTTGGACTGGATGGCCCTTGGGCAGAATGGGGTTGGACTGGATGGCCCTTGGGCAGAATGGGCTTGGACTGGATGGCCCTTGGGCAGAATGGGCTTGGACTGGATGGCCCTTCTTGGGGTCCCTTCCAACTCTATGGGGCTAATTTCAGCATGAAAGAGAGATTAAAGCACATTTAAAGCATCCCGCAAATAAAGTGAAAATGGCAAGTAATTGCTCAAATAATTATCACAAGTAACTGCGGAAATAAAGTGATATCGGAAATGCATTGTCATTGAAATCCCAAAAGTAAAAAGAGGTGCGTTAGTGCTTTGTTTTGACCACTTTAATGGCGGGTTTTGTGCGACGTCGTGTGAAATCGTTTCGTGTAATTACGCGATTTATCTGGGATATTCACGGGATAAGCTCCCGATCTCCTTCGTTTGATAAACTGTTATGATTCTATGATTCTGTGATCCAAACCCCAGCAGATACCTAGAGCTCACTGTACAGTATTAACTGTTTCATCTTCCCACTCCTTTCTTGTGCTGGAAGATCTTATTCTGGGTTTGAAAACCACGCATCTCAAGAAAAACTACCGCCTCAAAATCATATGCGGGCTATTTGACGTTAACAACTGAAATGAAAATGACCTCAAAATCATTCACCTTCAAATTACTAACTGGTCTGCCTTTGACAAAAAACTGCTTTAGACCCCACAAAAGCAAAGAAATATCTGCCTTAGTTTTTTGTGGGTTCTTTGGGCTCTGTGTCCATGTTCTAGAAGAGTTGATTCCTGACGTTTCACCAGCATCTGTGGTTGGCATCTTCAGAGAATGCTGGCATGGAAGTGAGTGGGGTATATATATACTGGGTGACTTCCATGCCAGCATTCTCTGAAGATGCCAACCACAGATGCTGGCGAAACGTCAGGAATAAACTCTTCCAGAACATGGCCACATTGCCCAAAAACCCACAAAAAACTATGGATTCTGGCCATGAAAGACCCCGACTTCACAATATCTGCTTCTTTTACACTCCAACCTCTGTGAGTAATTGGGTTTGATCTGGCTGCGGAAACGGAGAGCAGGTTGCCATTCAAAAGATGCCCGAAAGTGTTAAAATCTCCCTGGGCCATAACACGAATGCTTTATGTCCATTATAAACCAGTTTATTGGGACTGCTCCTCCTCTGTCCATTCGGAGGCTGCCATAAAGCTCTAATTATCCCCAATAAAACCAGAAAGGGTTCCTAAACAACATCTTGGGCTGAAATAACACCATCGTGAGCAAGAAAGCGTAAAAAGCCAAGGCTGGATTGGCCTTGTCCCTTTCGGCATTAAACTCCGGCCTGTTTTGGTGTTATGAAAGAGGACGATTGCGGCAAACGTTGTCACGCACCAGGCCTTCGCAAGCCTCCACCTCTCCGCCACCGCCAAACAACTTTCTTGGAACAATCCGAAAATGTAAGGTACACAAAGGCAGGGAGATTGTAAAGACGAGGCCTGTGTTGTAACTCTCGCGTGTTCCCTGGCTGCGATAAGATAGGACAAGCTGTCTCTGGTTTGGTTTACTTTGGTGGGTACCACTGCTTGGATCAGTGGGAAGAGAGATGCCAAGGTTCAGATGTGTCAGGAAACATCTCCTTCTCACCTTGAAGCCCTTCTCTTGGGCCTCATTCCCACTTACAACAAAAGCGGTTTGTGATCTGAATCAATGGATCGATTCGACAACGGAGCGTGGTTCCCACTACATTTGCCCCGATCGCATTTTTACCCTGTAAAATAAACAACTTGTGGTTCACATTCACGAATGAATCGGTTCAAAATGGACCCGCTCCAGCCAGCCGAAGGGCAAATTTAAATCGATTCCAATCCACATCTGGTTCACACTTGCAGACAATTGATTTATCCAAAAAGAGTTGGAAAACATCGGCGTCAAAAGGACGCGGGTTAAATGGGTATGGCATGTGTCCCCCTCCCCTCTCCGAATCGCTTCAGAGAACTGATTAAAGTCATTTGAACTGGTTCAAACCGATTTGCGATCCAGTTTAAAAGGTAGTGGGAATCAGGCCTCGGACTCCAGGGTCTCGACACTCTCTGTACAAATTGTCATGCCTTTTTCAGTAGAGCCACCAAAAGTGTAGAGCTAATAAAACCTCGGCCATAGGAACCCATTGGGTGACTTTGGGAAAGTCACTTGCTCTCAGCCTCAGGGGAAGGCAATGACAAACCTCCTTTGGCCAAATGCATCTGAAGAAGTAGACTTTAGTCTACCAAAGCTCATGCTGCCAATTTCCAAAACAGCCTTGAAAAATATAACTTTAAACAAGTAACTAAAAATGTGGCAGAGTAGAGTAGCCTCTTTCCCCGGTTACACTGCTTATGAAATGCATTCTTGTTATACCCTCTTCATTACCAGAAATAAATAAGTCATTGCAAGCGGATGCCCGACTTGTAGTTTACTTCCAAGTTCTGCTCTTCATATAGTCTTAACTTCACATGCTCCATTTCCACCTCAACATTAGGAGGAGCTTCCTGACAGTAAGGGCTGTTCGACAGTGGAACACACTCCTTCCTTGGAGAGATGTGGAGTCTCCTTCCTTGGAGGTCTTTAAGCAGAGGCTGGATGGCCATCTGTCAGGGATGCTTTGATTGAGAGTTCCTGCATGGCAGAATGGGGTTGGACTGGATGGCCCTTGGGGTCTCTTCCAACTCTATCATTCTATGATTCTATGATACTTTTTTAAGTCTTGACAGTAAGGGCTGTTCAACAGTGGAACACATTCCTTCCTCAGAGATTGTAGTGGAGTCTCCTTCCTTGGAGGTTTTCAAGCAGAGGCTGGATGGCCATCTGTCAGGGATGCTTTGGTTGGGAGTTCCTGCATGGCAGAATGGGGTTGGACTGGATGGCCCTTGGGGTCTCTTCCAACTCTACGATGCTATGAAATCCACTGGTTTAAGTTGCTGAGTCTGCCTAAAGTGGCCAACATGGGTAGCTACTGATGAGGCTTATGTTTGTACTCTATTGGTATATTATTTTAGCATTTTGGCATTTTACAGTGTTGTGTTTTATTGTTTAGTTTTTGGTTATATACGCCTGATGTTCCGCCCTTTGGTGAAAAGAGTGTTATAAGTAAACGTCCTACACTTGTCCCTCCACCTTTGCGGCTTTGACTTTTGCGGCTTTGATTGTTCACGGATTTTATTAATGTGTTCTCTCTAGGGATATCTAGGCCCTCCAGCGCAACTCTATGGTCAACTTTAACCAAAAGTCGCACTGATGGACCTAGAGGCCCTATACAGACAGGCCAAAATAAAGCTGCTTCAGGTCACTTTGGAGGTATGGTGTTTCAATGATGCATGCATCCTGAGAGTCTGGAAGCTGCACCAAAGCTGCACTCCAGTCCTTAGGACTGAAGCATGGCTTTGATGTGGCTTGTGGACTCTTAGGACGCATGTATCATTTAAACAGCATACCTCCAAAGTGACCCAAAGCAGCTTTATTTTGGCCTGTCTGTATCAGGCCAGAGATTCCTAGAAAAGACACTCCACTCGGCATTTGTAGTGCAATTCTATGGCCAATGTCTGGTAGATGTCAACCACAGAATTGCACTGGAGGACCTAGAGATTCCAGAGTGTTCTCTCAGGTAATGTTTTTGTCATTTGCGGTTTTCCCCACATTCAGGGGGGGTCCTATGCCCCTAACCCCAGCAAATGTGGAGGGACGAGTGTATTACTATTGCTATAATTTCATGTTTAGACTGGGGTCCCATATCCAAGATATCTCAATATGTATATGCAAGCATTCCAAAATCCTTTAAAAATCCAGAATCCAAAACGCTCCTGGTCCCTAGGGTTTCAGATAAGAGAGACTCAACCGGTAGTAAATGCTTGTTCGGTGAAACCGTGGTGCAAAACACACTGCAGAAATAATCCAGTTTGAAGCTGCTTTAACTGCCTGGCTCAATGCTAAGGAATTCTGTGAACTGTAGTTTTGTGAGAGCTCTGGAGCCACACTAAGCGACAGTTCCCAGGATTCTCTAGCACCGAACCAAGGCAGTTAAAGTGGTTTCAAACTGGATTATTTCTGCAGTGGATTTTGGACCCATGCCCAACGGATCTCATCTGAAGTCTGATTATGGTGCTGCCATTGCAGAGCTCATAGGAGAGGCTATAGTATTTGGGAGCCGCAAGCAAAGGGGCAGCAGAAACACAGTCTGAGGCATGCTATTAAGCCCTTAAGAAAAGAATTTAGGGCTCCAGACAGCCTCACAAAAACGGTGCAAGGACAGTTCAAATCCCAGCAGGCAGAGCCATCAATGGGGTCAGTGGAAACAGCTGGGAGCTGCCTCTTTGACCCTCCTCATGCCACCTCCTGCTTGCATGGTGCAGGTGGGTATATTAAAACTGGAAGGTTAAACTGCCAATGAAAAGGTTTACGGCACTGGTTTCCAGACTTTTAGCACCGAGGGGATGCCGGGCATGTGAATTTATTGTCAAGGGACCCCTTGTGTATGTGACACAAAAACCCAGCCTCCTGCAGAGGATTCTACGGTGCATCCTTGAAACAAACCTGCAAAGGAATTTAAGAAGAGGCCTCCTGGACCAGATCAAGGGTCTTTTCTAGTTTGCTAAAAGTTTCAGATGAATCAAAGCATGTTTCAGATGGAGGGATCCATGCTTTAGATGGAGCTATCCATGCTTTAGATGAATCAATGCATGTTTTGGATGGTTCTATCCATGTTTCAGATGGAGCTATCCATGTTTTAGATGAATCAATGCATGTTTCAGATGGAGCTATCCACCTTTTAGATGGAGCTATCCATGTTTTAGATGAATCAGTTCATGTTTCAGATAGAGCTATCCATGTTTCAGATGGAGCTACATGAATCAATCCATGCTTCAGATGGAGCTATCCATGTTTTAGATGAATCAATGCATGCTTCAGATGGAGCTATCCACCTTTTAGATGGAGCTATCCATGTTTTAGATGAATCAGTTCATGTTTCAGATAGAGCTATCCATGTTTCAGATGGAGCTACATGAATCAATCCATGTTTCAGATGGAGCTATCCATGTTTTAGATGAATCAATGCATGCTTCAGATGGAGCTATCCACCTTTTAGATGGAGCTATCCATGTTTTAGATGAATCAGTTCATGTTTCAGATAGAGCTATCCATGTTTCAGATGGAGCTACATGAATCAATCCATGTTTCAGATGGAGCTATCTATGTTTTAGATGAATCAATGCATGCTTCAGATGGAGCTATCCACCTTTTAGATGGAGCTATCCATGTTTTAGATGAATCAGTTCATGTTTCAGATAGAGCTATCCATGTTTCAGATGGAGCTACATGAATCAATCCATGTTTCAGATGGAGCTATCCATGTTTTAGATGAATCAATGCATGTTTCAGATGGAGCTATCCACCTTTTAGATGCAGCTATCCATGTTTTAGATGAATCAGTTCATGTTTCAGATAGAGCTATCCATGTTTCAGATGGAGCTACATGAATCAATCCATGTTTTAGATGAATCAATGCATGTTTCAGATGGAGCTATCCATCTTTTAGATGAATCAATGCATGTTTCAGATGGAGCTATCCATCTTTTAGATGAATCAAAGCATGTCTCAGATGGATCAATTCATGTTTCAGATGAAGCTATCCATGCTTCAGATGAAGTTATCCATGTTTTAGATGGAGCTATCCATGTTTTAGATGAATTAATGCATGTTTCAGATGGATCTATCCATGTTTCAGACAAATCAATGCATTTCAGATGGATCTATCCATGCTTCAGATGGATCAATCCACATCTTGCCTATAAGAGCATCTGAGCTGTTGGTTCATGAATTCGGTCCATCCTCTTTCCACATGCTTTTCAAAAACAAAAACACTGCCTTAAAAACCCATTTTTAAAAGATTTGGTTAAACGTCCATTGTTCATGAAATGCAAATATGCCATTGTATCGTAAAATCAATACATTTACATGTTGTTGTTGTTGTTGTTATTGCCGTGTCCCTCCAAGGTGTTTCCGACTTATGGTGACCCTAAAGCAGTGATTCCCAAACTTTGCTCCTCCAGATGTTTTGGACTTCAGCTCCCATAATTCCTGACAATTAGCCAAGGTGGCTGGGCCTTATGGGAACTGAAGTCCAAAACACCTGGAGGACCAGAGTTTTGGAACCTCTGCCCTAAGGCAACCCTATAATGTCCTTTGTCCTCAAATATGCTTCTCTATAGGAACTTTGGTTGGTGTTTCGAGAGGGGCGAAACGAAACGATCAGTTCATTTCATAGGAAGAATAGACAGGTCCTGGTAAAAAGCCAAGAAAATACACTGCAGAATCCATACAGCTTGACACTGCTTTAACCGTGGAATCCCAGGATTTGTAGTTTTACACAGTCTTTCACCTTTGCTGCCAAAACTTACTGGTGCCTCACAAAACCACAAATCCCAGGAGACTGTCGGAAGGAGCCACGATAGCTAAAGTCATGTCAAACTCCATTATTTCTACCATGTGGATGCACCCTGCAACTTATAGAGTGAAGAAATCTTGCAAAGGAATTGGGAGAAACTATTATGCCTTATGTTGGCTATTTGCTGTAATAAATGAACTGAACTGAATTATGCCAGAAGCTGTCTTTAGAAGTCATAGCTATCAGTTTGGCTCCGTCTTGTCTATAGAAGGGGAAGGCGAATACTGAGCTAAACTGATAGGCATGGTGATAGAGTCTCCTTCCTTGGAGGTCTTTAAACAGAGGCTGGATGGCCATCTGTCAGGGATGCTTTGATTTGGATTTCCTGCATGGCAGAAGGGGGTTGGACCGGATGGCCCTAGGGCAGAATGGGCTTGGATCGGAAGGCCCTTGGGCAGAATGGGCTTGGACCGGATGGCCCTTGGGCAGAATGGGCTTGGACCGGATGGCCCTTGGGCAAAATGGGGTTGGACCGGATGGCCCTTGGGCAGAATGGGCTTGGACCGGATGGCCCTTGGGCAGAATGGGCTTGGACCGGATGGCCCTTGGGCAGAATGGGCTTGGACCGGATGGCCCTTGGGCAGAATGGGCTTGGACTGGATGGCCCTTGGGCAGAATGGGCTTGGACCGGATGGCCCTTGGGCAGAATGGGGTTGGACCGGATGGCCCTTGGGCAGAATGGGGTTGGACCGGATGGCCCTTGGGCAGAATGGGGTTGGACCGGATGGCCCTTGGGCAGAATGGGGTTGGACCGGATGGCCCTTGGGCAGAATGGGGTTGGACTGGATGGCCCTAGTGGTCTCTTCCAACTCTACGATTCTATGATTCTATGATTCTATGACTCCTAGAGACAGCTTCCAGTGTACCTAGAAATGACATAATACCTTTTCCCTATCTCTTTGCAAGGTTTCTTCAACAGAGTCCTCTCTTTTGCAGAGTAACATCTGAGCCCTCCAAGGCCTGCAAGCGAAGGGCCACATCTCCTGCTGATCCAAATGCCAGCATTAAAAGGAAGGGATTGGGGAAGGGAGAGAAAAGGGTCCCATCTCAATGGCCTTCCCATCCTCCTTAAATAAAATGGACTCTGGTTTGAACAATCCTAGCTGCCCTTAATAGAGAAAAACAAAAGAATGTCATGATAGGGGAACTGGATAGACACTGGTGGGGGGGGGGGGGATGCAGAGGATACATCAAAGGGGCCCAGGACAGTTCAAAGGCCGAACTTTAATTGTCAATTAAGCATGCATAACGAAAAAAACAATGCCATGACAACCCCCAGACTCCATGCTGGCGTATTATTGTAAAGTTGGGGTGGGGGAAACACAGAAAACAGCTGATTTTGCTGACAATGTGCTTGCAGGGCATCTTGTAAGCAATCAGGCTCCAACAGAAAGGCCGGCTCCCTACTCTGTCACCATCACCAGGAATGAATGGGGCATTCCTCCGCAAGGGTCACCCCGTGGTCACCGAGGGGGCAGGAGTGGGCACCGCGAGTGGCTTCAAAGGGGCATTCGGAGTTTGGTTTCAATCCTGCAGATTACGGGGTCTGTTGTTGTTGTGTGCCTTCAAGTCGTTTCCGACTTATGGCAACCCTAAGCTTTTCTTGGCACATTTCTTCAGAGGGGGTTCCCATTGCCATTCTCGGAAACTGAGACAGTGTGATGTGCCCACTGTCGGTTTCCATGGCCAAGCCAGGATTCCTATCCTGGTCTCCAGAGTCATAGTCCAACACCCCAAATGCAACGCCATGTTGGCTCTCAGGATCTGCTTTCTGGTTCTCGAACTCCCCTAGTTGAAGCCAGGTGGCAGATATCACTGAGAGTGTATCTACACTGCAGAATTCAAGCAGTCTGGCACCATTTTAACTGCCAAGCTACATTAGGTGTAATGCACAAGGCGTAAATAAATGTCATGTTTAGACTTGTTTTCTCTCTCCAAGATATTTCATTATGTTGGTACAAATATTCCAAAATCCAAAAAACTCTGAAATCCCGGATACTTCTGGTCCCAAACATTTTGGATCGGGAAGACACAGTCCATATCAGAAATGAGCTAACTGTCCTCATTCCACATTACAATCATAGAATCATAGAATCATAGAATCATAGAGTTGGAAGAGACCCCAAGGGCCATCCAGTCCAACCCCATTCTGCCATGCAGGAAATCCAATTCAAAGCATCCCTGACAGATGGCCATCCAGCCTCTGTTTAAAGACCTCCAAGGAAGGAGACTCTATCACCTTCCGAGGAAGTGCATTCCACTGCGTAACAGCCCTTACTGTCAGGAAGTTCCTCCTAATGTTCAGGTGGAATCTCTTTTCCTGTAGCTTGCATCCATTGTTCCGGGTCCTGTTCTCTGGAGCAGCAGAAAACAAGCTTGCTCCCTCCTCAATATGACATCCTTTCAAATATTTAAACAGGGCTATCATATCACCTCTTAACCTTCTTTTCTCCAGGCTAAACATCCCCAGCTCCCTAAGTCGTTCCTCATAGGGCATGGTTTCCAGACCCTTCACCATTTTTGTCGCCCTCCTTTGGACACGCTCCAGTTTCTCAATGTCCTTTCTGAATTGTGGTGCCCAGAACTGGACACAATATTCTTTCTTTTTCAGCAATCTACCTGAGCAAAGGAAAATAAGTTTTTAATTCCTATTATGGGGAGTTTAAAACGCTTGCTAACAATCCACCACAAATCTCCCAGGGATCTGTCACTAGATCTGACGGATTTCTGCCCACTTTTGCACTAAGACTCACTGGCCTTGTTGGGAAATCCCATCTAAAACAAAACTGTTGAATGGTACATCAACACTTGATTCAATGGGCCTACTCCAGTTAAAGCTAACTAAGGCCTGATACAGACAGCCAAAATAAAGCTGCTTCGAGTCACTTTGGAGGTATGGTGTTTCAATGATACATGCGTCCTAAGAGTCCAGAAGCCGCACCAAAACCATGATCCAGTCCTAAGGACTGGAGTGCAGCTTCGGTGCAACTTCCAGACTCTTAGGACGCATGCATCATTGAAACACCATACCTCCAAAGTGACCCGAAGCAGCTTTATTTTGGCCTGTCTGTATAGGGCCATAGGTCTTTAACTCTTTTCTGCTTTTCTCCTTTGACGATGCTTTGTTCATCTCTGGAGTGCTAGGCACATAACTCTTCGTGATTCATTTCTTTATCCCGGATTTGGAGTGATCTTGAAAGAAGAGCATCAGAAGTTGCCTAATACAGAGGGTCCTTGGTGTCTATTGGGTTTGGTTATAGGACCCTCTGTGGATACCCAAATCTGTGGATGCTCAAATCTCATTAGATACAGTGGCATCGTAAAATGGCGTCTCATATAAAATGGCAAAATCTAAATGGAATTTAGATTTTGTAGAATGTTTTTAATCTGCAAGTGCTTGAATCCATGAATAAAAAATCTGTGGATATGGAGGGACAACTTTACTAAAGGGTTGCATCTCAGCGTTTGTATAAAAGCAGGCACAGAAAGACCAAGGCTGCAGTCCTGGGAGAAAGTCCCTCTTATCTCTGGGGAACCTATTTCCAAGTAAGCTTGTGTAGATTAAAAGGCAGCATTCCTCTGTACGATTTTGCGGCTCCCTGCTCTGCAGGGACTGAAATCTATTTTGAACTTTGAACCATTATACCTCCCTCTCTTTTAACTTTCCTGGCCCTTAAACTGATAAGAGGACAAGCTGATGTAGGGTGCATCTACGCTGTAGAAATAATGCAGTTTGACACCACTTGAAGTGGTGGTTTTCATCTCCGAAGATGCCAACCACAGATGCTGGTGAAATGTCAGATACAAACTCTTCCAGAACATGGCCATATAGCCTGAACAACCCACAAAAAACTATGGATACCGGCCATGAAAGCCTTTGACTTCACACCACTTTAAGGGCTTGTAGCACCATCCTATGGGATCCTGGGATTTATCATCTTTAGCTTTCTTGGTCAAAGAGTGGTGGGGCCATCGCCAAACTATAACTCTCAGGATTCTGTAGGAAGGAGGCTGTGGCAGTTAAAGAGGAATTGACTGTAATGCATGTCTTTAATGTGTCTGGAATACATTCGCATCGTCGACTCTGTCTTCATTCAAGTGCTAGCACATGTGTGCCATGAAACATGCAGAGATGTGCATCAAGGTGGTTCCAACAAACCCAGAATGCATAAGCGAGAGCATATGCATAGTCGTGCTAAAAAACCCGACATCGGGAAAAGACTTGAGATCGATTATCTTGGGTCAATCGGATAAAACTTAATTGGATGCCTAGTTTTTTTGTGGGTGTTTTTTGGGCTATGTAGCCATGTTCTAGAAGAGTTTATTCCTGATGTTTCTCCAGCATCCGTGGCTGGCATCTTCAGAGAATTCTCTTCTAAAACATGGCCACATAGCATGAAAATCCCGCAAAAAATCCATGGATGCCGGCTATGAAAGCCTTCGGTTTCACGTTAATCGGATGCATTCGCAACAAAGATTCAGCCCAGATTCTACCTGGACTCTTTCCACCATCTGTAAAAACGGATTCCTCCGTCGGCCTTGGAATTGCCAGGTGTGGGCCTCTCATTCCCAAATAGGATAGGAGGGCACCAGAGGTCCCTTCGCCGCCATCCTTTAAAAGGAATGGAGGGTGGGGAGAGGGAGAGGATGCTCAATTGTTTAAGGCACCAGCAGTGAGACCTCCCCCCAAAGAAAAGCGCTAGTGACCCTACAGTGACCGGAGCGCTTGTCACAGAGCTGATTTCGGTTGTTTGCCTCTTGAGCTCACTGACTTTGGTGTGTAGATTACAGGTACGGGAACAATGGGGATTGTTTTCCCCAACAATGCGCCTTGCTCCACAGCACTACCACTCGCTCATTCAGTCTCTCCCCACCCCCCAGATTAAACGCCAACTCTCTCCTACACTCTTGTCTCTTTCCAATCTCTGTTTCAGTGGGGCAAGTTGGGTTTCCTTCTCTGAAACACATTCTAGCAATGTAGTTCCCACTCGTTGATTAAAATCATTTTGGTACTCCATGGTAAAGGTTTCGCTTTTTTCCACGGTTGTGTAGCAGTGACATGAGATTGCAGACAGAAATTGACAGCTCTGAGTAGCTTATTTCTCTAATGCCTTACCTTCTTCATAGCCATTACATTGCCTGATGAAGAAGCCGGTGGAGCTTCGAAAGCTTGCAACATCTATTTTGTACATTTTGGTTAGTCCAATAAAGGTATTACTGGCCTGTTACAGACTGCCAAAATAAAGCTGCTTCGGGTCTCTTTGGAGGTATGCTATTTAAACGATGCACGGGTCCTAAGAGTCCGGAGGTTGTGCCAAAGCCACACTCCATTCCTAAGCACTGGAGTGCAGCTTTGGTGCAGCTTCCGGATTCTTAGGGTGCATGCATCATTTAAACAGCATACCTCCAAAGAGACCCGAAGCAGCTTTATTTTGGCAGTCTGTAACACACCACTGTTTTGTTGATTGTAGTGTGCCGCCTGAATTCTACCCATTATGTTACTTTTGAAATGTCACTCTGCCATGCCCTTGTCACACCCTTCCTCCATTCATTGGAAATGTGTTGCAAGTAAATCTTTACTTCCAAGCACTGATGAATACTGAACATGGAACATTTTATGGCGATGGGAACAGAATCGCAGTGGCAAGAAGGAAAGCAAGTAAACTACAGCAGCCGCACTCCAAGGTGCAAGATTTTGCTGCACATCAAGGGTTCATCACATGACAGGTTGAGTCTCCTTTATCTGAAATGCTTCGATTTGGGATTTTTAAATTGTTTTAGAATATTTGCATATAGATAATGCGATATCTTGGGGACGGGACCCAAACCTAAACATGAAATTAATTTATGTTTCATGTACACATGAAACAAAATTTGTGAAGCATTAGATATGAAAGGTGTTACTATCTCAGCCACACATGTGGACAGTTTTGGATTTGGGGGTATTTTGGATTTGGGGGTATTTTGGATTTTGGATTTCCAGATTAAGGGAGACTCAACCTGTAGTTGGCATACAAACACACACATTTCTGTCCATTTCTTTGGAAAACAACTGATCTCAGACTTAGCTTACCTGGCATTTTGCTCGGCGGGGAAGAGCTGGTTTGGGCATGGTGAGGAGAGCCGTGAGAGAGCAAAAGGTTCATGGTGTGAGGCTGGCCTGTGTTGTAGGCATCCATGGCCAACTTTTGGCGAAAGGCCTCCTCTTTCCTCCGGTTTGCAAACCAGTTGTAGACGCGGACTTCCGTCACCAAATTTGAACCCAAGCCATGCGCTTTCGAAGGGGACACACCTCGCTGGAGGCATTCTGCCCTAGGAGGACAAATAAAAATGAAAAGGACACATTCAGAAGGTTGAAATAAGCAGCGTAATGATGGTGGGGTTCAAAGATATAGCCGTGTTAGTCTCTAGAATCAGTATGTAGAGAGATCTTATAGCACCTTTGAGATGAACTGAAAGAAAGAAATTGGCAGCAGGAGCTTTCATAGACTTAAAGTCTACCAAATGCATTTGAGGAAGTAGACTGAAGTCCACAAAAGCTCATGCTGCCAACTTCTTTCTTTCAGTTAGTATCAAAGATGCTACAAGATCTACATAATACAATGATGGGTATTAGATATACAGCAGAGGAAGCAACCTGTTTATTCCTAGACTTCCGTCTACTTCCTCGGATGCATTGGTCTACGAAAGCTCCTGCTGCCAACTTCTTTCTTTCAGTGAGTCTCAAAGGTGCTACAAGATCTCTCCACATACTTGACCCTATATATGCATCTAAGGAAGTAGACTGAAGTCTAGGAAAGCTCCTGCTGCCAACTTCTTTCTTTCAGTGAGTCTCAAAGGTGCTACAAGATCTCTCCACATACTTGACCCTATATATGCATCTAAGGAAGTAGACTGAAGTCTAGGAAAGCTCCTGCTGCCAACTTCTTTCTTTCAGTGAGTCTCAAAGGTGCTACAAGATCTCTCCACATACTTGACCCTATATATGCATCTAAGGAAGTAGACTGAAGTCTAGGAAAGCTCCTGCTGCCAACTTCTTTCTTTCAGTGAGTCTCAAAGGTGCTCCAAGATCTCTCCACATACTTGACCCTATATATGCATCTAAGGAAGTAGACTGAAGTCTAGGAAAGCTCCTGCTGCCAACTTCTTTCTTTCAGTGAGTCTCAAAGGTGCTACAAGATCTCTCCACATACTTGACCCTATATATGCATCTAAGGAAGTGGACTGAAGTCTAGGAAAGCTCCTGCTGCTTCTTTATTTCAGTGAGTCTCAAAGGTGCTCCAAGATCTCTCCACATACTTGACCCTATATATGCATCTAAGGAAGTAGACTGAAATCTAGGAAAGCTCCTGCTGCCAACTTCTTCCTTTCAGTGAGTCTCAAAGGTGCTCCAAGATCTCTCCACATACTTGACCCTATATATGCATCTAAGGAAGTAGACTGAAGTCTAGGAAAGCTCACACTGCCAACTTCTTTCTTTCAGTGAGTCTCAAAGGTGCTCCAAGATCTCTCCACATACTTGACCCTATATATGCATCTAAGGAAGTAGACTGAAGTCTAGGAAAGCTCCTGCTGCCAACTTCTTCCTTTCAGTGAGTCTCAAAGGTGCTCCAAGATCTCTCCACATACTTGACCCTATATATGCATCTAAGGAAGTAGACTGAAGTCTAGGAAAGCTCCTGCTGCCAACTTCTTTCTTTCAGTGAGTCTCAAAGGTGCTATAAGATCTCTCTACATACTGATCCCACAGACGAACACGGCTATATCTTTGAATTCTACATTTTGCGGCGCCTTGTCTTCTTTTGCGGTTGGGACATCAGGTCCCTCTGCTTGAAGAGGTAGTGTAGAAATGTTTTAAATAAATACATCAATGGGAGGATTGTATCTGAGGCCTGGAGACCAGAGATAGCTGTGCACATTAAAGTGGAAGGTGCTATACTCCTAATGAATATCTATCAGGGAGAGATCTGAAACACTATTGTAGATACACAGTCTTATTGTTCTTGGGGAATGCAAGAACAATGGCTACCTCTTTTGACTCCATGCGCATGCAGCTTGCAAAGAGAGAAGAAGGGTTGGTGAGCATTGCCTGATTAACTATGATGAAATGCTGATAAAACACTTCTCTAGGCATTTTTCTAGGTTCTCCAGCGGATTCTATGGTCAACTCACAGTCAACTGTGGAAGAAAATGATGAAGAAATGGGGTAATAACTCGTTTGGGGAAGCAAATGTTCTTTTTAGATACTAGGCATGGCCATTTATATATTCCATTTCATTTGTATGCCGCCTTTCTCTTAGGAATGGGCCCAAGGCGGCTCGCAGATTTTCACTAGAGACTTAAGGCTGCATCTGCACTGCAAAAAAATAATCCAGGTTGACGCCACTTTAACTGCATGGGATTCTGAGATTAGTCGTTTTGTGAGACATTTAGCTTTCTCCGTCAGAGACCTCTGGTGCCACAACGAACCATAATTCTCATAATATCATAACCTTGGACCATTGCGATTAAAGTGGTGCCCAACCGGATTATTTCTGCAGTGCGGATGCAGCCTTACTGAACTGTGTTTCTAACATTCGACAGAATGAGGCGGCAGCAGATTTGGTGTGGCATGAATGGACATGAAATCCATATTTATTTAATATGTCCTTACTGTATTCTTTTACTGTTGGAGATTTAAGTTGTTCTGATTGTACTATTTACTATTGGAGCATCTTTACTGTCGGAGATGAGGAAAGATGCTTGAAGGAGTAGGGATGCAAGCGTTCATGAGTTCCCATGCCAAAATAATTTCAGGCACTGTACACCTTCACTTCGACCGGTTGAGAGACTGTCTGGAAGCATACTAGATAGTTTCAATAAGAGTATCAATTGTTGGATGGGATTGAAGTCAACACAACACTCATTGCAACGGCTCCATTAGCTGAGGGTCCATTTCCAGACACAATTCAACATGATTTTGATCTATAAAGCCCTGTACTGTTTGGGTCCAGGTTATCGGCAGGACTGTATCTCCCGCTATGAGCTCCTTATAGCTATACTTTTTAATGTTTAGGTACTATTCTTAATTTGTATGGTTTTAAATTTGCTGAGGAAGTAGACTTTAGTCTAGGAAAGCTCCTGCTGCCAATGTCTTTGGCCTGTTCCAGACTGCCAAAATAAAGCTGCTTGGAGTCTCTTTGGAAGTATGCTGTTTAAATGATGCGTGCATCCTAAGAATCTGGAAGCTGCACCAAAGCTGCACTCCAGTGCTTAGGAATGGAGTGTGGCTTTGGCGCGAGCACCCTAAGAATCCAGAAGCTGCACCAAAGCTGCACTCCAGTGCTTAGGAATGGAGTGTGGCTTTGGCGTGAGCATCCTAAGAATCCAGAAGCTGCACCAAAGCTGCTCTCCAGCGCTTAGGAATGGAGTGTGGCTTTGGCGCGAGCACCCTAAGAATCCAGAAGCTGCACCAAAGCTGCACTCCAGCGCTTAGGAATGGAGTGTGGCTTTGGTGCGAGCGTCCTAAGAATCCAGAAGCTGCACCAAAGCTGCACTCCAGCGCTTAGGAATGGAGTGTGGCTTTGGCGTGAGCATCCTAAGAATCCAGAAGCTGCACCAAAGCTGCACTCCAGTGCTTAGGAATGGAGTGTGGCTTTGGCGCGAGCATCCTAAGAATCCAGAAGCTGCACCAAAGCTGCACTCCAGCGCTTAGGAATGGAGTGTGGCTTTGGCGTGAGCATCCTAAGAATCCGGAAGCTGCACCAAAGCTGCACTCCAGCGCTTAGGAATGGAGTGTGGCTTTGGCGCGACCTCCGGACTCTTAGGATCCATGCGTCATTTAAATAGCATACCTCCAAAGAGACCCCAAGCAGCTTTATTTGGGCAGTCTGTAACAGGCCTTTCTTTCAGTGAGTCTCAAAGATGCTACAAGTTCTCTCTACGTTCTCTCTACAGACTAATATGGCTATATCTTTGAATAGGATTTGTGCCTTTCTTTGCTACTGTATTTTAGATGCCCAGTGGGCTTCATTTATCTTGGCAGCAGTTTCAGTTACAAATTGTACAGGTTTGCTCCTACAACCTCTGTTGTTGACTTACGCTAGGTATTGGGAAAAGTAGGTTCTCTTCCCTGTGACACAGAATGTGCCAGACGTTGCACACAATGGAGGTTTGCTTTGAAACAACAAAAGCTGTGCCATCTGCCAAGAAGCTGCTATTTAATTAGACTCAACAAGAGAAGTTGCCCATTTACAGTCCACACATCCACATTCTTTTGGCACAGGACTCCTGTGAAAGTGGAAAAAGCACAAATACAATAACTACTGAGATTGTTTTTACCTCTCTAGGAACCTCTAGGTCCTCCGGTGCAACTCTGTGGTCAACATGGACCAAACGTTGACCATAGAATCGCATGCAGAACCTAGAAATGCCTGGAGAAGTGTTTTCTTTAGGAGTCTCTAGGTCCTTCAAGCACAACTCTGTGGTCAGCATCAATTGAAATTTGACCGTAGAATAATGTTAGAGAATGCAGGAATGCCTAGAGAAGTGTTTTCTCTAGGAATCTCTAAGTCCTTCAATTGCAACTTTGTGGTCAACATCAACTGAAAGCTAACCATAGAATCGCTGTAGAAAAGCTAGAAATGCCTAGAGAAGTGTTTCTGTAGGAATCTCTAAGTCTTTCAGCGCAACTCTATGGTCAACATCAACTGAAATTTGACCATAAAATCACGCTGGCGAAGCTAGAAATGCCTAGAGGAGTGTTTTCTCTAGGAATCTCTAGGTCCTCCAGCATGACTCTATGGTCAACGTCTAGCACAGTCACACTAGAGGACCTAGAGATTCCTAAAGAGAACGTATCAATGAAATCGGTGAATAATCAAACCTGCAAAAGTCAAAACTGCAAATATGGAGGGCTGACTGTATATATTTATTTACCCTGGTTCTCGTTTTAAGGGTTTTTGGAGGATGGGGAGTTGGGGTTTACCTGTTGCACTCCTCTACCAAGGCTTCCCTTTCTTCCTTGCTGGGGTTCTTTTGCCGGTCGTAGGCCTGGTACAATATCTGCTGAGAAGCAGGACCCCACTTGAAGCGGTTGCGCCGCATCTTCTTGCTGGGCGTTTCGGCACAGGGGTCGTCTATCTGGCCCATGCCCTGGCTTTGCTGGTTGAACTCTGGAAAGAGAAACAGCAGCTGATCTTGACTGCTTTTGTCTGTCATATTTCCAGAACCCTGGACTGTCTGGTTGAATTCTGAAAGAGAAAGGAGCAGATTTGATCGGGCTTACAGCCCCCGCCACTCAGAAAGACACCGTTCATGCATTGTTTCATTTGATTTTCTGAGGCTGGCCAGCTAGTTTGGTTTTAAGGGGACTTTGGTCTTCTAGGGGGTAGGAGACATAGGGCCCAAACAGACAGGCCTAAATAAAGCTGCTTCAGGTCACTTTGGAGGTATGCTATTTGAATGATGCATGTGTCCTAAGAGGCCAGAAGCTGCACCAAAGCCACACTCCAGTCCTAAGTTCTGGAGCACACCTTTGGCGCAGCTTCTGGCCTCTTAATATGCATGTGTCATTTAAACAGCCTATCTCCAAAGTGACCCAAAGCACAACTTTGGAGGAATACTGATTCTGGAATATCAGTATGCAAAGGATCTTACAGCACCTTCGAGGAGCACCAGTTCACTCCATGCAACTGAAGAAGGAGACCACATCTATGGAAGCTTATGCCACACCTTGTTACAACTGCTCAGTTAGTCTCAAATGTGCTACAAGATCCCTTTGCATATCGGTCTTCTAGGTAGCAACCAAGACTCTGTGTATCGGACGGCCCAACTTTAGGAAGCCACCAAGGGTGTCAAGGTTGCACTTGCCTCAGTAGAAAGAGAAATGCCTGCCTCTTGGATTCACAGCTGGCTAGATGTGGGGAGGGAGAGGACAAGAAGCAACCCCTTAGGGCCAGGTTTCAAATGTTTACAACATGCAGAAATATTATATTCCTCCTCTATACAGGCCCCGTGCTATTGAAGTTTTTTGAAACTGTTTTTCAGAGTACAGGTTGAGATTCCCTTATGCCAAAATCCAAAATTGCCCACATAGGTGGCTGAGACATTGACACCTTTGCTTTCTGATGATTCGGTGTACACCAACTTTGTTACCTTCGGGCTACGCGTATAAGGTGTATATGAAGCATAAATGAATTTTGTGTTTAGACTTGGGTCCCGTCTCCAATATGCATCATTATGTATATGCAAATATTCCCCAATCTGAAAAACTCTGAAATCCAAAATGCTTCTGGTGCCAAGCATTTCAGATAAGGAGACTCAATCCGTACAGGATGCACTAATAGGATGCAGATGGAAGGCAGTCTTTTGCCTTATCCATTGCCACACATACATGCACAATGTCCATATGCATACCTTGTTTTAATCCTATGCTACATTATTTCTACGGTGTAGATGCACCCTAAGTCATCACTGAAAGCAATCTGAGCAAATAAGGTCTTCACGTGGCAATAGGATGACCCCAGAAATGACAACGGGGAGCCTCTGGAGATGCAGGATGCCATGGCTACAAAGGCTGTCTCTCCCTTTGCCACTTCAGAAGGCAGAAGAGTGGACAAATCAAAGATGGACATTGAAGATACACTTCTGGAACCGAGCCATGGGACACAAAACTCCCCAAAGCAGGGATAAAATTAGATTAGAAGCTTCTACTTTAGGCAGAATGAAGCAACCATAGCAGGCACTCTTTGGAGGCCACAGTGACAGACCCCACCTGAACCCCTCAGCCATATTGGTTACAGGGAATAACCCCTTCCAAACTCCCTAAAGTAACTTGCAGCCCTCAAGTGTGAAAGAAGTCAAAGTCCAGTCACAAGTACAGTGCGCCCGCTCCATACACGGGTGTTCCATACACGGTTGCACCATACACGGCTTCCTATTTACGCGGAAGCCACGTCGCACACGCACCGCACCGCCGCGAGCACGAGCCCCATTATATTGAATGGGGCTCAAGCTTACGCAGATCCCCCGCGTAAGGCAAAGCTCCACTGTATTTTAAGTCATTTGACTACCAGCCCAGCTCATATTTTCCTGTGCCAAGAGTGTGCCAACTATGGGGCATATCCTTATTCAGGCCTGCAATGGCATGCCTAGGATAGTCAGCCCTCCATAACCATGGATTTTATATCAATGGATTTAACGGAGGAAGATTTCACTTGTACAGTCGGACTTCTGTATCCACAGGGTCCTTATCCATGAACCCAAATATACATAAATTCCAATAAACATTTGATTATGCCATTTTATAGGACACCATTTTACTATGCTGTTGTAATTAATGGGACTGGCGCATCCAGGCATGACAGAGCTGATGAACGGGTGTGAAAGGGAGGAAATTCACTTTCCTATTCAGCTAGCAAACCCTCCAGATCCATGAGTTACCCCTTTCCACCATCGCAGCGGATGAAACCCCCTCTTAGGTGTCCCCCAGTGCAGTCCGCACTCCCCACACCAACCAAATGACACCCCTAAAGGCTGAATTGAACAGACTCCCTAAAGCTCTGTCTGTAGAGAGATCTTGTAGCAACTTTGGGACTAATTGAAAGAAAGAAGTTGGCAGCATGAGCTTTCCTAAACTTCAGTCTTCTTCCTCAGAATGCATATAGTGGAATGGAGTCTTCCACTCCACAGTATGCATCTGAGGAAGTAGACTGAAGTCTGCCAACTTCTTTCACTCAATGAGTCTCCAAGGTGCTACATACTCTCTACATACTGATTCTACAGACTTACATGGCTATGTCTTTGAACTCTCCCTAAAGCTCTGGCCTGTTACAGACTGCCAAAATAAAGCTGCTTCGGGTCTCTTTGGAGGTATGCTCTTTAAATGATGCATAGGTCCTAAGAGTCCGGAGGTCGCGCCAAAGCCACACTCCATTCCTAAGCACTGGAGTGCAGCTTTGGCGCAGCTTCCGGATTCTTAGGATGCATGCATCATTTAAACAGCATACCTCCAAAGAGACCCCAAGCAGCCTTATTTTGGCAGTCTGTAACAGGCCTCTGTCACCTTTTCCTTCCCCTGTTTGCCCAACCAGCCTTAATAACTAAGAGCAGAAGCTATTAGACCAAAACCTGCCCTCTGTATGGAGATGCCTGGGGGGGCTAAAACATTGCTTATTCAACGACAAAGAAGTCAAGCCTTCAAAGACCCCAAACCTCTACCAAGGGGGAGGAAAAAGATGATGAGATGAGGGATGAGTCTTGATACGTGCCAATACAAAGTGTTGGTTATTACCTTCCGGTCCCAATACAAAGTGTTGGTTATTACCTTCCGGTCCCAATACAAAGTGTTGGTTATTACCTTTAAAGCCCTACATGGCTTGGGCCCGAGTTACTTGAGGGAACGCCTCTCCCTATATAATCTGCCCCGCACCCTTAGAACAATGGGGAAACTCCTACTTGAACATCCTAAGATGAGACTGGCAACAACCCACAGAGCTTACTCAGCGACAGCGCCTACTCTTTGGAACGCTCTCCCGGAAGATAGAATCTCCTTCCTTGGAGGTCTTTAAGCAGAGGCTGGATGGACATCTGTTGGGGATGCTTTGATTTGGATTTCCTGCATGGCAGAAGGGGGTTGGACTGGATGGCCCTAGTGGTCTCTTCCAACTCTACGATTCTATGATTCTAAGAGATCCGTTCTAGTGGTACATTGGAAGCCTTTAAAAAGGCTTTAAAAAACCTTCAGCAAGTAACAGAACAGCAAGTAAGCTAATTAGCAAGTAAGCTAATTAGCCCCCAACAGTCTGGGTACTCATTTTAGCTCCCTCCTCGGAAGGATGCAAGCCTGAGTCGAGCTTGGGCCCTTTTGCTGGTCTTGAACTCGCAACCTTGTGGTCTTGAGTGAATGGCTGCAGTACAGGCATTGAACCACTGCGCCACCAGGGCTCCTTCCCACTTCGCCACCAGGGCTCCTTCCCACTGCGCCACCAGGGCTCCTTCCCACTTCGCCACCAGGGCTCCTTCCCACTTCGCCACCAGGGCTCCTTCCCACTGCGCCACCAGGGCTCCTTCCCACTGCGCCACCAGGGCTCCTTCATTATTATTATGAATGAGATGCTCTGATCTGTGCCCAAGCCATTCATCAATGATAGCTATCCTAAGCAACACCTATTGATATCTTGCTTCAAATCCTGGTACCATAAAATAAAAAAAAGTTGGGGGAGGCAAACAGTCAACAAGATTATCTTTAGATGTGAGAGACTGCAAACCAGCTAATTGGATCACTGTGTCCAAATGGCATTGTTTCGTCAAGGAGACCTGGCTGGGTTCGACACAATAGGCCTATTTAATTTCAGGCAGATCTTGGGAGACAAGGGGGAAAGATAGGACTTCTGGAGCAGCAAATTCTTGTTCCTGCTCTCTCTTTCCCTCCAAAGAGAAGAGGAAGCAGAACAGGGTGGGATGGCTGAGGCAGGATCCAAAGTGATCTCCAGGTGATCTCTTCCAGTGATTGAAGCTATGAATTGTAGCTGTACCAACCAGTTAGCAGACGACACAGAGCGTTGCAGAAATAAAGACATTTAACAGCAATTTAACTGCCATGATTCCATCCTGCAGAAACCTGGGACATGTAGTTTGGGGAGGCACAAGAGCTCTCTGACAGATCAGGCTTGCCAAACTACAGCTCCCAGGATTCCACAGGATGGAGCCATGAGAGTTGAAGTGTTGTTGTTGTTGTTGCTGTGTGCCTTCAAGTCGTTTCCGACTCAAGGTGTTCTCGGCAAGTTTTGTTCAGAGGAGGTTTGCCGTTGCCATCCTCTGAGGCTGAGAGAGTGCGACTTGCCCAGGGTCACCCAGTGGGTTTACATGGCTGAGCCAGGATTTGAACCCTGGTCTCCAGAGTCTAAGGCTTCAACCGCTATACCATGTGTCAGCTTTATTTCAGCAATGTGAAAGAGCTGCTAAATGAATCTATGGCCTGTTACAGACTGCCAAAATAAAGCTGCTTGGGGTCTCTTTGGAGGTATGCTGTTTAAATGACGCATGGTTCCTAAGAGTCCGGAGGTCGCGCCAAAGCCACACTCCATTCCTAAGCACTGGAGTGCAGCTTTGGCGCAGCTTCCGGATTCTTAGGATGCATGCATCATTTAAACAGCATACCTCCAAAGAGACCCCAAGCAGCTTTATTTTGGCAGTCTGTAACAGGCCTATAGTCAGCCTCAGGAGAAGGAAATGTCAAACCCCCTCTGAACAAAACTTGCCAAGAAAACCCCATGATAGCTTCCCTTTAGGGTTGCCATAAGTCAGAAGTGACTTGAATGCATATAGGAACTATATGAACAAAGCCACTGGCCTTGCCTGTTGAGGGATTCTGCAAAGCACCACCCCAAAAAGTAACATTTCCATTCCATGTTATGTGTATAAGGTAGCATTGCATGCTATATTGCGGGAAGCCCTCTACTCAAGGGTTGTATGGCAAAGTATGTGCTTTGCATCCTGAAGTTCTAGAATGGAACCCCTTGGAGCTTTCCATAAAAGATTTTGGAGGAAGGAAGCAAAGCCGTTCCACAAACCCTGATGAAAGATGAATTGGTTTTGCCAATACCTTTTCCTTCCCCATCTCCTTTGCCTTCTGTGTTTGCCTTTTGAGAGCGGTGGTCCTAGTCGGCATAGCTAATGGTGGGCTATGTTGAGAGCTGTAGCCCAAAAACATCTGGCAAACATCTGCACTTTGCCCAGTCCTGGTAAAGATGGTAATCTGAGAACAGAGACTGCTTGGTTTTCCTGGTTGTGGGTAAGCCACTTTGGATGACTGTTACCTACTAGTGGATTATGTATTCTAGGGTGCATCCAGTGATTCCCAAACTCTGGTTCTCCAGGTGTTTGGGACTTCAGATCCCAGAAGCCTCAGCCATCTTGGCCAATGACATGCCATTCAGGGAGATGAAGTCCAAAACAGCTGGAAGGCCAAAGTTTGGGAATCATTCACTACACTGTTGAAATAATGCAGTTTGACACCACTTTAAGTGTTGTAGCTCCATCCTACGGAAACCTGGGATTTGTTGCTTCACAAGGTCTTTAGCCTTCTCGCCACGCTACAAATCCCAGAGTTCTGTAGGATGGAGCCATAGCAGTTAAAGTGGTGTCAAACTGCATTCTTTCTACAGTGTGGGAATAGTAGAAATGTGTAGTTTTACAAGGTCTTGAGCCTTCTCTGCCAAAGAGTGCTGGCGCCTCACAAAACTATAAATCGCCAGATTCTGTAGGATTGAAGCCATGGCACTCAAAGTGGTGTCAAATTGTATTATGTAGATAAACCCCCAGTGCCTTGAGAACATTGGAAGAAAGGTGAGTTATAACTGTAGCTGAAAAAGACATAATGGCCTGTTACAGACTGCCAAAATAAAGCTGCTTTGGGTCTCTTTGGAGGTATGCTATTTAAATGACGCATGGGTCCTAAGAGTCCGGAGGTTGCGCCAAAGCCACACTCCATTCCTAAGCACTGGAGGGCAGCTTTGGTGCAGCTTCCGGATTCTTAGGATGCATGTATCATTTAAACAGCATACCTCCAAAGAGACCCCAAGCAGCTTTATTTTGGCAGTCTGGAACAGGCACAGACTGCCAAAATAAAGCTGCTTCGGGTCTATTTGGAGGTATGCTATTTAAATGATGCATGGGTCCTAAGAGTTCGGAGGTTGTGCCAAAGCCACACTCCATTCCTAAGCACTGGAGTGCAGCTTTGGTGCAGCTTCTGGATTCTTAGGATGCATGCATCGTTTAAACAGCATACCTCCAAAGAGACCCCAAGCAGCTTTATTTTTCAGTCTGTAACAGGCCGATGATTATCATTGTAGGTAATAAATACACTTAAACCAGCAGCTTATTGCAAGCTCCATTGGAAGGTATCTTCATTCAGCAGAAAACCCTGACTCTGGAAAGCGTGAGACAATAATTTTTACCATACAGAATGGCCAGGAAACCTATCCAAGGCTAACCGTGTCGCAGCAAAATACAATTTTCATACGTGGTCAACATGGCTACCCTTGGATATGTTTCCTGGACTTAAAAATACTGAATTGGGCTGCAATAGGGGAAAGAGGGAGTTAACGGACTGGGACTTTGAGGTTTTTACATTCGACAAAGGTAAAACTCTTCCATTTGGAGTACTACCCACCCCAACAAGCCAACAGTACTTACGCCTAAGAATCTCCCTCTGCTTCCGGACGTACCACGTGTAGAGGGCTGCACGCTTCTGGGTTTTCATGGGGGTCCCCTTGTTGAGATGCTGGGAGAGATGAGACTGGTTCAGTCCAGTGACGTCCACCACTTCCCTTTGCGGGATGTTGTGTTGTTGCATGTAGCCTTTTATCATTTTTGCAGCCCGCCAAGGGTCCTCGCTAAAAGGAAGGGGGAAACAACAGTTAACCTCCAATGAATATAAGTATTGAAGGAGTACGATTAAATCAGGTAAAACACCTGGGTGTGGACGGGAAATAGAAAGGGGATGGGAAATTAAGGCCTGTTACAGACTGCCAAAATAAAGCTGCTTGGGGTCTCTTTGGAGGTATGCTATTTAAATGATGCATGGGTCCTAAGAGTCCGGAGGTTGCGCCAAAGCCACACTCCATTCCTAAGCACTGGAGTGCAGCTTTTGGTGCAGCTTCCAGATTCTTAGGATGCTTGCGCCAAAGCCACACTCCATTCCTAAGCACTGGGGTGCAGCTTTGGTGCAGCTTCTGGATTCTTAGGACGCTCGCGCCAAAGCCACACTCCATTCCTAAGCACTGGAGTGCAGCTTTTGGTGCAGCTTCCAGATTCTTAGGATGCTCGCGCCAAAGCCACACTCCATTCCTAAGCACTGGGGTGCAGCTTTGGTGCAGCTTCTGGATTCTTAGGACGCTCGCGCCAAAGCCACACTCCATTCCTAAGCGCTGGAGTGCAGCTTTGGTGCAGCTTCTGGATTCTTAGGATGCTCGCGCCAAAGCCACACTCCATTCCTAAGCGCTGGAGTGCAGCTTTGGTGCAGCTTCTGGATTCTTAGGACGCTCGCGCCAAAGCCACACTCCATTCCTAAGCGCTGGAGTGCAGCTTTGGTGCAGCTTCTGGATTCTTAGGATGCTCGCGCCAAAGCCACACTCCATTCCTAAGCGCTGGAGTGCAGCTTTGGTGCAGCTTCTGGATTCTTAGGATGCTCGCGCCAAAGCCACACTCCATTCCTAAGCGCTGGAGTGCAGCTTTGGTGCAGCTTCTGGATTCTTAGGATGCTCGCGCCAAAGCCACACTCCATTCCTAAGCGCTGGAGTGCAGCTTTGGTGCAGCTTCCGCATTCTTAGGATGCATGCATCATTTAAACAGCATACCTCCAAAGAGACCCCAAGCAGCTTTATTTTGGCAGTCTGTAACAGGGAATTTGCTTCTGAATAGACGTGTATTGAAAGAATTGCCTTATTGGAAACAGCAATGGGAATTGCCCAGCCTTCTAGCTATCTGTAGGACCACACAGTTTCCACTGATGGTCTTCCATCATCATCAAGTTGTAAATCCCAATAAACTCCGTCGAACTTTGCTTCTGAGTAGATATGCATAAATCACATTGTCCTGTTGGTCTATTATCGCCTCCCGCTGCTCAAAATGCTTACAGCGATGATTACTTTGGGATGAGAGAGTGTAAAACCTCGGTTAAAAATTTAAACCGGTCATAAAAATAAACTATGGCCATTCACGGACACTGATAAATGAGTGAAAACTTTCTTTTTCCTTGGGAAAAAAAAGGTTATTTGGTTGGAATACAACTTCCACATAATGTTAAAAGCTGTGCTCAGAAAGTTGCTAAAATCAGAGCTGTAAAAAGTTGGGGGCTTTTTCGTTCTCTTCAGCGCATAGAGCATAGAAAGCATTATTTCATTGATTGATAACTCTCATATTCTCCTAAAAGCAGTGATTCCAAAGCTGTAAAAAAGGCTGCAGAAAGTTTGGGGTTTTCTCTCTCTCTCTCTCTTCAGTATAGAGGTTAGAAAATTTAATTTCCATCAGATCAATATTTTTATCCTTTGTTATATTTTATAAAGCTATCACGATCAATGCTTTTTCTATAAGGCTGAATAACATCACTGGGACCCCCCCCTCCTGTCTCATATTAACAGGGACATTCATGGGGATCAGGCCGGCTGGGGGATTCTGGGAACTGTAGTGCAAAGAAGTGACTTTGCTCCAAGCAATTTGGCCTGAGCAAATAGCAATATGGCGCTAAAAACTTTCCAGATAGAACATACAGTGGGCCCTTGGTATCCGCTGGGGTTTGGTTCCAGGCCCCAAAACCCATGGATGCTTTAAAGTCCCATTAAATGCAGTGGCATAGTAAAATGATGTGCCTTATATAAAATTGCCATCCTCTGAGAGAGTGTGACTTGCCCAAGGTTAACCCAGGGAGTTTACAGCCTGTTACAGACTGCCAAAATAAAGCTGCTTCGGGTCTCTTTGGAGGTATGCTATTTAAATGATGCATGGGTCCTAAGAGTCCGGAGGTCGCACCAAAGCCACACTCCATTCCTAAGCACTGGAGTGCAGCTTTGGTGCAGCTTCCGGATTCTTAGGATGCATGCATCATTTAAACAGCATACCTCCAAAGAGACCCAAGCAGCTTTATTTTGGCAGTCTGTAACAGGCACAGACTGCCAAAATAAAGCTGCTTTGGGTCTCTTTGGAGGTATGCTATTTAAATGATGCATGGGTCCTAAGAGTCCGGAGGTCGCGCCAAAGCCACACTCCATTCCTAAGCACCGGAGTGCAGCTTTGGTGCAGCTTCTGGATTTTTAGGACCCATGCATCATTTAAATAGCATATCTCCAAAGAGACCCAAAGCAGCTTTATTTTGGCAGTCTGTAGCAGGCCTACATGACAAGCCAGGATTTGAACCCTAGTCTCCGGTGTCATAGTCCAATGCTCAAACCACTACACCACACTGGCTCCTAAACTGCACTAAATGTTATGGATGGAGAGCCTGAAACTAGCCCTTCCCTGCAGGATCCAGCAAAAGCAAACTGCTGCAGGCTCTTAGCTGATCTTATCTGATCTTCCCTTTTGCCATCTTGACCAACCAGTCTGCTGTTCCTTGACTTCGTGTGTCCTGGTTTTCATCCATGAAATGTTGGAGGGTCTGGAAATACATTGTGTGGTTTTTGCTAAGTCAACTGAGCCAACAAAAGTAGTGTTGTTGGTTTGTGCCCAGTTCCAAGAGGGTAGCCATGTTAGTCTAACATGGCTACTCTCCTGGAACTGGACTCAAACCAACAATGTGACTTTCTCGGACAATGCCAGCCACAGATGCTGGTGAAACGTCAGGAATAACCTCTTCTAGAACATGGCCACAGAGCCCAAAAAACCCACAAAAAACTATGGATGCCGGCCAGGAAAGCCTTCAACTTTACAATGGCCCTATACAGACAGCCAAAATAAAGCTGCTTTGAGTCACTTTGGAGGTATGGTGTTTCAATGATGCATGTGTCCTAAGAGTCTGGAAGCTGCACCAAAGCTGCACTCTGGTCCTTAGAACTGGAGCGTGGCTTTGGTGCGGCTTCTGGACTCTCAGGATGCATGTATCATTTAAATAGCATACCTCCAAAGTGACTCGAAGCAGCGTTATTTTGGCTGTCTGTATCAGGCCAATGTGATTTTCGTTTGCTCTGCTGACTTAGTGGTAGAATTATTATTGTTGTTGTTGTTGTTGTTGTTATATTTATTTATATCCCACCCTTTTCCCAAGACTGAGAATTCAAAGATACAGCCGTGTTGGTCTGTAGAATCAGTACGTAGAGAGATCTTGTAGCACCTTTGAGCCTAAGGAAAGAAGTTGGCATCAAGAGCTTTCGTAGACTTCAGTCTGCTTCCTGAGATGCATTTGGTCTACAAAATGCATTTAAGTCTAGGAAAGCGCATGCTGCCAACTTCTTTCTTTAGTTAGTCTCAAAGGTGCTACAAGACCTCTCCGTTTACCTAGAGGATAAAACGAGGCGGAATACAAGTCAGGAGCACCGCTCTCAAACTGTATACCCGGTTTGAAGTAGTCGGTTTTATCAAACCCAACCGTTTGTGTTTGCTGCCTTCCTTGTGTACCTAGTGTTCTCCCGGATCAAAGTCAGACATCGGTTGAGTCGCAGAAACACACCGCTGGTGCGCGCAGATTGCCATGAAAATAAAAACAGGCCCATCCTCTGCTAGGAAATTACCCAATTGCAGATGGCTTTGCTTTCGGGTTTCAGAGAGGTTTCGTCACCTGATTTACCTGCCCTCTCCTTCCTCCTTCCGTTTCTTTCGGCCATCTTAGCAAAACAAGAGTGGGTAAATAAGACTCGGCAATATCCTCCCCAGAAATATGCCAAGAATTTATTCCCTGGCTTTATAATAATAACAATAAAAAAACCTAGCTGGCCGAGTATAAAACCACTGATTTAATCAGCATTTCTTTCTGTACACAAGCACACACCAAAGTGACTCGGATTCTGCATGTTATTCCACCTATCTTTAGGCTTTCGCCAAAAGTTGCGTCTGTCTCTATTCTCCATTTCCCCTCCACTATGACTTGCAGCATGGTATACTGGTTCAAGTGCTGGATTAGGACGGCATCTACGCTGCTGAATTAATGCAGTTTGACACCGCTTTAACTGCCATGGCTCCATGCTACGGGACTTGGGGATTTGCAATTTTTGTGAGATAGAGTGGGCCCTCGGTATCTGCTGGGATTTGGTTCCAGGACCCCCACGGATGCCAAAATATGTGGGTGCTTAAGGCCTGTTACAGACAGCCAAAATAAAGCTGCTTCGAGTCACTTTGGAGGTATGGTATTTCAATGATGCATGAGTCCTAAGAGTCTGGAAGCTTCACCAAAGCTGCACTCCAGTCCTTAGGACTGGAGCATGGCTTTGGTGCGGCCTTTGGACTCTTAGGCCGCATGTATCATTGAAATACCATACCTCCAAAGTGACTCGAAGCAGCTTTATTTTGGCTGTCTGTAACAGGCCCAAGTCCCGTTAAATACAGTGCTGTAGTAAAATGGTGTTCCTTATATAAAATGGTTTGCTTTTTAAATTTATATACTGTATATACTCATGTATAAGTCTAGAAACTTTAGGGCCGAGACAGACAGGTGGGAAGTGCTGTGGAAGCACTGATTCTAGGGTTCGGGAATGTGCGGTTGGTGTGCATTCCCGAACCCTAGAATCAGTGCTGCCACACCACTTTCCACCTGTCTGTCTCGGCCCTAACCGGACCTTCCCGAACCCTAGCACATAATAGCGGCGTCATGATGGCGGCCTCCCATCCACACGGGGATGTGCGGTTGGTGTGCATTCCCGAACCCTAGAATCAGTGCTGCCACACCACTTTCCACCTGTCTGTCTCGGCCCTAACCGCACATTCCCGAACCCTAGCACATAATAGCGGCGTCATGATGGCGGCCTCCCATCCACACGGGGATGTGCGGTTGGTGTGCATTCCCGAACCCTAGAATCAGTGCTGCCACACCACTTTCCACCTGTCTGTCTCGGCCCTAACCGCACATTCCCGAACCCTAGCACATAATAGCGGCGTCATGATGGCGGCCTCCCATCCACACGGGGACCGCCATCATGACATAAGCGACGCACAGCGTATAGATGTCGCTGCACAACGCTTATGTCACTGTTGTGCCACAGTGCGCACTCGTGACATCCGCCGCACGGACTAAAAATAACCCAGTTGGAGCCGCTCATTTTTGTTCCTGAGAGATGCCGCACAGTTTGCATGTCCCTAAGTTTTATCCTCAACTTATCCACGAGTCATATCACAATCCATAATTTTGGCCCCAAAACGTGCCCTCGACCTATACATGAGGTTGACTTATAGTCGAGTATATACGGTATTTTTGTTCAAATCCGTGGATAAAGAATCTGTGGATATGGGGGGCCAACTGGATTTAGCCTTGTCTGACAGAGAGTGCCAGTGCCACAACAAACTACAAATCCTAGGATTCCATAGGATGCAGCCATGACAGTTAAAGCAGCGTCGAACCGTATGCCAACAGGAATTCAATCACTGCAACATCCAGGGGTAAGGAGCATGTGTCAAAGGGGTTTGGTGACTTACCAGGGGGCTTTGGGGACTGCAAAAGTGGGGTTCGGGGGTACATGCAGCCCACAGACAGCACATCCCAAAGCCTGAGTGTGGGTCAGTGTGTCAGTCAGATGCTTCGAGATGGACAGCTCTTTTGACTATTCACCAAAAGATACTGCACTGTTATTTTACCCTTCGCATCTTAAGCGTGTGCATTTGTCTGCGTCAAGAGCCAAAGCCGGATCACAAGCACCAAGACATAATCTAGACCAGTGGTTTCCAGACTTTGACTGTGGCCGATGTTTGGCCAAGCTGGTTGGGAATTCTGGGAGGTGAAGTCCAAAACACCCGGAGGACCAAAGTTTGGGAACTACCAATCTAGACCTTGACTCCCATAAAATGCTACCACAGAGGCAGGACGCTTTCCAGATAAAAACCTTCTTTGGAAGCACCCAGAATTACTTGAAGGTCCATGAGAGCCACACCTTATAAAAGTACAAGAAAACACATGCTGTGATATCTCTCTTATCTCTCTTTCTCTTTCTTTCTCTCTCAGAAACAAATATGAGACATATAGGGCGAGAGGAAGGAGAAGTCACGTTATTGCTTCTCTCAAAGTCTCACAAGTCACAGTCTCTCAGACTCAGAGGATGGCAACGGCAAGCGGCCTCTGAACAAATGTGCCAAGAAAATGTACTACTGTTTAAAAACCTAAGGGCCAGAAGTCCATAGTGATCAACTACAAATCTACCAAGCGATCCTGGTTTACTTTGGTGCAAGAGTCAGCATAGTGTAGCGGTTTGAGCGATGGGCTACAAATCAGGAGGCCAGGATTTGAATCCCGGCTTGGCCATATAAAAACGCACTGGGTCACACTCTCTCAGCCTCAGAGGATGGCAATGGCAAAGTGCCTCTGAGAAACGTGCCAAGAAAACCCTGTGAGAGTCGATGGTCTCATGGCCTTAGGGTCATGATATGTCAGAAACAACAACAACAAGCTACTGTGTATAGTAGCATTGGAGTAGGACTCTGGAGATCAGGGTTCAATTCCCCATTTGCCCATGGAAATCCATTGGGCAAATCACACACTCTCAGTTGCGACAGATAGATCTGCCTTAGGGCCGCCATAAGTCTGAAGCAACTTGATGGCGCACAACAACAACAAGTTACCAAGATGACAAAGCACACAGATGTTCTTGGAGCATAACCGTACTCAATACTGATGTGCAGGAGAGTGTGTACATTGCGTGTGTGTGTGTGTGTGTGTGTGCATGCATGCAAAGGTGTGTCCCCGAAATGGTGGCCCCAGATGGCAAAGTGTCGCTTTGGTCTGTCCTTGGCACCAGGTGTGCGGGAGCGGACTCCTGGCCCAGCTCCTTTTTCCCAGTGCAAAGGCCCCCTCTTAAAGCAAACAGGGCAATCTTTGCAAAGAGCCTCCTCAGGGCCAGGGGCTTGAGCTTTGTTTGCACAGGGAGGAGAACTTTGCCCCATAAACACAGGCTCTGGGAAATATATAGGAGCCTTAGTTCCAGGGCCTCTGTGGCTCTTCCCCATCTGGGCAAGGCCTTGCCATGTTGCACAAAGAAGGGCTGCACCCAAACAACACCCGAGAGACATTTCCGACTGCGGCTCCCATCTGTATTCCAGCCTTAAATACCCCAATACCTTGAAATGCTTCCAAATAATTCAGGATGCATCTACATTGCACCTTGACACTGCTTTAACTGTCATGGCCCAAGGGATGTGTAGTTTTGTGACAGTCTCTGCTTGGTTCATTCCTCCAGCCAGACAATGATAAACATAGCCGGAGTTGCACAGATTCTTTCGTGACTGTAGCAAGCATTCACTTCGGAGCATAACCGTATGCAACGTTGACATGGGCAAGAGTGTTTACATTGTAGATTTGATTTGATTTCAAATATTTGATCTGTACGCCAGGCTTATCTGGCTCGACATCCAAATTCACAAGCATTCCCATCAAAGAAGAAGAAGGAGATGGAAATGGTGATGTTTGGTGGCTCCCATCTATTCCTGGTTCCGTTCAAGACTTGAAAGGAATTATCTAAGGTCCAGTCTGCACTGCAGAAATAATACGGTTTGACACCATTTTAGCCCCCATGGTTCAATCCTAACGTTTTCTAAAGTGGTAGAGAATTCAAAGATATAGCCATGTTGGTCTGTAGCATCAATGCGTAGGGAGATCTTGTAGCGCCTTTGAGACTCACTGAACGAAAGAAGCTGACAGCAGGAGCACATTTCTTGATTCTCAAATGCATCTGATGAAATAGACTGAAGCCTACGAAAGCTCATGCCGCCAATTTCTCTCTCTCAGTGAGTCTCAAAGGTGCTACAAGATCTCTCTACAAAACCCACTGAGAACATCTTACCCCAAAGCTCCCTAAATTTTGAGGCAGCACTGTCAGATTGCTCCCTGCGTTGGTCCCCAAGAAGACATGGTTTCCTACAAGAGTCCTTGGCCATGGGTTGGACTACATGATCTCCAAGGTACCTTCCAACTCTATCCTTGCACAGCACATTTGGATTTTATCGACTTTGACCCCAAAGGATCAGGAGGTTGCATCTCGAGATTGCCTTCCGATCCTTTTCTTGGTTTTGGTTTTTAATTATGCGTCGAAGTTACGGCTTTTTTGCCCTCTGGTTTATGAGCCGTGCGCACATGCCATTCAGTCAGCCATAAGAGAAGACATTATACGCCTCTCGCAACCTTTGTCCGGGTAAAAAGGACTTGCTTTCGGACCCGGCGCTACCAAAAGGCTGGTCTCCGATACCTCTGACCCCATTTGTGATCAAGGATGGAAAAACACCAAACGGAAAGGCCAGTCGACAAAGCAATGGCCACGAAAATGACAAGAGATCCGTAGCAGAGGAGATCGGCAACCAAGCAGAGACGCTCTCCGATTTCAGATTGCCATGGTTAGGCCTTTGAGCCGTAAATTGGTATCTACAGATATTATAACAATAGCTTCCAGTTATGGAGCTCCATAATGGAGCTTCTAGTTATGAAGAGCAGAGTAAGTAAACATAGAGTAACAACAATAACAACAACAACAAACACTGATACTTAGACTGGCGCCAGTCTAGAGCATTATGCACCCAACTGGCCCCAGACGGTGGCTACTCACACCAAACTATGGCCTGTTCCAGACTGCCCAAATAAAGCTGCTTGGGGTCTCTTTGGATGTATGCTATTTAAATGACGCATGGGTCCTAAGAGTCCGGAGGTCGCGCCAAAGCTGCTTCGGGTCTCTTTGGAGGTATGCTATTTAAATGATGCGTGGGTCCTAAGAGTCCGGAGGTCGCGCCAAAGCTGCTTCGGGTCTCTTTGGAGGTATGCTATTTAAATGACGCATGGGTCCTAAGAGTCCGGAGGTTGCGCCAAAGCCACACTCCATTCCTAAGCACTGGAGTGCAGCTTTGGTGCAGCTTCCGGATTCTTAGGATGCATCCATCGTTTAAATAGCATACCTCCAAAGAGACCCGAAGCAGCTTTATTTTGGCAGTCTGTAACAGGCCCTATTTTGTTGTGGCACTAGAGCTCTGTGACAGAGAAGGCTAAATCTCTCTCTCCCCAAAAAACTACAAATCCCAGAATCCCATAGCATTGAGGCCTGGCCATTAAAGTGATGCCAAACCAGATTATTTCTGTAGCAACCCCGATCCTTACAAATCTCATCTCACAAAATTACAGACCTCAGAGTTGCATAGCACTGAGCCGTGGCACTTGAAGCGGTGCCAAAGTGCGTTATTTCTGCAGTGTGGATTCATCCTAGATTAATTTGAAGCATTTCAAGGTACCCAAAAATACAAAAAAGGGTACATTGTGGGCAATCGGGATTTCTTTTCGTGGAAGGATCGGATTTTAGAATAGGAACTTGGAAAGGACCCCAACCATCCTTATTTCTCTAGACATCTTAGGAGGAAGGAAAACGGTGGGAAATGGGATATTGTTTTGGGAAAGGAGAGGAAATTTTAAGTGTCCTGCAAGATCTTCTCCTGAAAACAAATCTCTAGGTCACCTTGACAATTCCTGGACTGTCACACCTTGTATAAACAACTAAGTAGCCTTTGCAAACATTGCTACTAAGATCATGAAGAGAAATTGTAATATAAACAGAATTCAAAGATATAGCCATGTTAGTATGTAGGATCAGTATCTAGACAGAGAGGTCTTGTTGCACCTTTGAGACTCACTGAAAGAAAGAAGTTGGCAGCATGGGCTTTCCTAGACTTCAGTCTACTTCCTTAGATGCATATATAGGGTCAAGTATATGGAGAGGTCTTGTTGCACCTTTGAGACTCACTGAAAGAAAGAAGTTGGCAGCATGAGCTTTCCTAGACTTCAGTCTACTTCCTTAGATGCATATATAGGGTCAAGTATGTGGAGAGATCTTGTAGCACCTTTGAGACTCACTGAAAGGAAGAAGTTGGCAGCAGGAGCTTTCCTAGACTTCAGTCTACTTCCTTAGATGCATATATAGGGTCAAGTATGTGGAGAGATCTTGGAGCACCTTTGAGACTCACTGAAAGAAAGAAGTTGGCAGCAGGAGCTTTCCTAGACTTCAGTCTACTTCCTTAGATGCATATATAGGGTCAAGTATGTGGAGAGATCTTGTCGCACCTTTGAGACTCAGTGAAAGAAAGAAGTTGGCAGCAGGAGCTTTCCTAGGCTTCAGTCTACTTCCTTAGATGCATATATAGGGTCAAGTATGTGGAGAGATCTTGGAGCACCTTTGAGACTCACTGAAAGAAAGAAGTTGGCAGCAGGAGCTTTCCTAGACTTCAGTCTACTTCCTTAGATGCATATATAGGGTCAAGTATGTGGAGAGATCTTGGAGCACCTTTGAGACTCACTGAAAGGAAGAAGTTGGCAGCATGAGCTTTCCTAGGCTTCAGTCTACTTCCTTAGATGCATATATAGGGTCAAGTATGTGGAGAGATCTTGGAGCACCTTTGAGACTCACTGAAAGAAAGAAGTTGGCAGCAGGAGCTTTCCTAGACTTCAGTCTACTTCCTTAGATGCATATATAGGGTCAAGTATGTGGAGAGATCTTGGAGCACCTTTGAGACTCACTGAAAGAAAGAAGTTGGCAGCAGGAGCTTTCCTAGACTTCAGTCTACTTCCTTAGATGCATATATAGGGTCAGGTATGTGGAGAGATCTTGTAGCACCTTTGAGACTCACTGAAAGAAAGAAGTTAGCAGCAGGAGCTTTCCTAGACTTCAGTCTACTTCCTTAGATGCATATATAGGGTCAAGTATGTGGAGAGATCTTGGAGCACCTTTGAGACTCACTGAAAGAAAGAAGTTGGCAGCATGAGCTTTCCTAGACTTCAGTCTACTTCCTTAGATGCATATATAGGGTCAAGTATGTGGAGAGATCTTGGAGCACCTTTGAGACTCACTGAAAGAAAGAAGTTGGCAGCAGGAGCTTTCCTAGACTTCAGTCTACTTCCTTAGATGCATATATAGGGTCAAGTATGTGGAGAGATCTTGGAGCACCTTTGAGACTCACTGAAAGAAAGAAGTTGGCAGCAGGAGCTTTCCTAGACTTCAGTCTACTTCCTTAGATGCATATATAGGGTCAAGTATGTGGAGAGGTCTTGTTGCACCTTTGAGACTCACTGAAAGAAAGAAGTTGGCAGCAGGAGCTTTCCTAGACTAAAGTCTACCTCCTCAGATGCTTTTGTATAAATAGTTAAGGATTATAAGTTATAAATGTAGTGGCGGTTTGAGTGTTGGACTACGTCTCTGGAGACCAGGGTTCGAATCCTGGCTCGGCCATGCAAACTCACTGTTGGGCAAGCCACACTTTCTTAGCCTTGGGAGAAGGCAATGGCAAACCCTCTCCGAACAAATCTCCCCAAGAAAACCCCATGATAAGACGGCCATAATTTGGAAATGACTTGAAGGTACACATCAACAGCAATAACAACGGAGCTTCCGGCGATGCAGAGCAAAGTAACCAAACACGGAAGCCTCCCAGGGCTGTGTGGCGCATGCGTTCGACAGCGAATGGCCTCCCCGAAGATGCTTTTGCGGTCATGCAACCTCTGCCAGGGTCACAGACGTCAACCTGTGGCTCACAAAGCTGTATGAACATGTGTGTATGGAGGTCACATCTTCAGTGCTCTGGGGACAAATGACAAGGGAGCTGGGTATGTTTGGCCTGGAGCAGAGAAGGTTAAGAGGGGATATGATAGCCCTGTTTAAATATGTGAAGGGATGTCATGTTGAGGAGGGAGCAAGCTTGTTTTCTGCTGCTCCAGAGAACAGGATCCGGAAGAATGGATGCAAGCTCCAGGAAAAGAGATTCCAGCTCAACATTAGGAGGAACTTCCTGACAGTAAGGGCTGTTCGACAGTGGAAGAGTGATAGTCTCCTTCCTTGGAGGTCTTTAAACAGAGGCTGGATGGCCATCTGTCGGGGTTGTTTTGATTGAGAGTTCCT